>CM056489.1:38678757-40030574 GCA_029783415.1 Anisodus acutangulus
GGTGGACGAAGCGGAAGCGAGAATGTCGGCTTGAGTAACGCAAACATTGGTGAGAATCCAATGCCCCGAAAACCTAAGGTTCCTCCGCAAGGTTCGTCCACGGAGGGTGAGTCAGGGCCTAAGATCAGGCCGAAAGGCGTAGTCGATGGTCAACATGTGAATATTACTATACTACCCCTTGTTGGTCCCGAGGGACGGAGCCAATTTACTGATTTCTTGGAACGAAATCCCAGATCTTTCATTGCCTGGAGAGAAAATTGAAAACAATATCTCAGTGGTTCTAGACCTACTTTAAGTTAGAGCTCGTGGCCCAATGACGTTTGTATGTGATCTAGCATAATACTTGGGGTGAGATGGAGTGGGGAGTGGGAGTTTGAGGGTGGCGGGGGTGGGTTGGTCAACGGATGGGGGTTGAGGGCGTTGGGTGGGTGAGGAGAGGCAATGAACTTATTTTTCCTACTTCCATTAAGAAATTCATTTTTGAGGAACTTGTTTTTATAGAAAAAATATTTTCCAAAGATTTTGGCCAATCAAACATGGGAAAATGGTATGTTTTCCTCCATACAAAACACACCCCAAGTGCTGTAAATAAAGCTCAAACCTTAATTCTCCGAGTTATTGTTAAATGCCTCAATCACTAGTTTGTCTTCTTTCTGCTATGCTACATGAATACGCTACACTGATCCAACACGATGGCCTAACAATTACCACTTATTTCTAATTACCAAGCTTTGAAAATTGAGTTCATTACCACACAATTTTGAGCTAGTTAATACACACGTCCTAGAGTCAATTAGTGCACCATTTTCAACTAACTGAACATCCCAAAAGTTAATCCCGTTGCAGCAGTATAGAAAGAAAATTTCACCGACTCTTATTATCTTGGGAGCCAAGAATGTTCTCCTTTCATTTTATATATGACGATACTTGATTGAAAATCATTTTCAATATATTAAAGTGATTGTATATTTTACTGGTAATAGCAAAAGAAAATATTAAACGATTGAATTTAAATTTGATAAGAAAATATCACAGCATTATACGGGATAAAGTGAGAGTGGCATCAATGGCGGACAAGATGAAGGAAGCAAGATTGAGATGGTTCGAGCATGTGAAGAGGAGGGGCGATAATGCGCCAGTAAGGATGTGTGAGAGGTTGGCGGTAGCTAGATCAAGGAGAGGTAGAGGTAGACCGAAAAACTGGGGGAGGTGATTAACTAAGACATGACACAACTTCAGCTGACTGAGAACATGACCTATATGGAGGTCTAGAATTAGGGTAGAAGGGTAGTAGTAGGTAGTTAAGTGTGGAGAGGGAGTGTCGAGTTTTCCTTCTCTCTTTTCCTAGTTGTCATCAGATATCACATTGTTTGATTTTCTTGATGGATATTACTATATGTTCACATTTATTTTATATTTGTTAGTTGTTGTCATCTTTCATATACAGTGAAACATCTCTATAATAGCAGCGTTTGTCCGAAAATTTCATGGCCGCTATAGTGAAGTGTGGTTATATATGTATACTGACATTTGATGTTTATATCTCATTTACAAAGAATTATTTTTCTGTATTTTTTATACTAAAAACGAAAATAATATACTTAATAATTTTAAAATCTCAATTGATTTTCAACTCATTAATTAAAAATTAAAAAGACTAATAAATTACAAATAAATCCATGACTAGTTGTACCAAACCGATAAAGAATTGAAATCTAAGGAACATGTGCATTGATAATTAGTTGAAAATTTAAGCATAATTTCAAGTTTGACGTAAGAATTCTACAATTGTAGGTTGTTTCACAAATTTCATTCTCTTAGCAATAATAAAATGCTTGAATTAACGAAGAATTTTGTCCAAACTTTCAGCAAAAGAAATTCAATAACTTTCCCTTGAACGATGTCTAAGAGCTTAACAGTTGACTCTTCTATTTCACCCAAAGTAGCAATAGTTGAAGCTCTTCATCAACACTTTCATTGTCACATTCTATATATGTTGTCTCTTGTTCTTCCACTCCAATCACTTATTCAATAATCTCTTCATCAGTGTAAATTTTAAAGATTTAAAGAGTTGCGGCAAACTTCGTATAAATGGTAGCATCCATTGCTTGATTGGTGTTATAAAATAGGATTCGGACTATAAATGATGACACTACCAACATCCTCAGCTTCTTACAAATATTATTACACAATATTTGAATATTGCTATTATAGATAGGTAATTTTATAAAGAGTGTACCGCTATAATGAATGTCTTTACTATTATAGATAAAATATTGTTATAGAAAAGCAACATGAAAAATCAGTTCCGGAGAAAATCATGTCGTTATAGTGAAATGTTGTTATAGCGAATGACAATTATAGAAAAGTTTGACTGTATTTCTACTGATAAGTTATTTTTCTTCTGAGCCGAGGGTCTCACAAAGGTGGTAAAGTCTGCGTATATCTTGCCCTCCCCAGACCCACCTTGTGGGATGACATTGTGTTAGTTGTTGTCGTAAGAAAATATCTCATCAAACCTTGACATTCAAATAATTTCAAGAGAAGTTATAGGAAATTCACATCCGAAAATTTAAATTTGTTAAACCCCCAAAACTTGAAGGAGTATTTAATCTGTATATCATATTAGTAGTTTAAAAATTGAAAAGATAATAACGGCTACGTAATTTGATCAGAAGAAACATCAATCAACATTTCAAACAAATTTTTGTAACTTGTAGAAACATGATATAATAGAGTGACATAAATTAGGACATAGAACTTAACTAACCAACAGCAAAATGATACCAGTTCCAATAGTCAAGATGGACCAGCAAAACTATGACCACTACTACTTCATTGGCATTACCTAGGAAATCAAGTACAATAGAGGCAGCACATACTGTTTCAAGATCATCAAAAATTCTTGAGCCAAACATCTGCCATTAACAAGTAAAAACTCCCAAGAGGAAGAATTATAAGAAAAAAAGAGAAGAATCCACAAACCACGCAAAAGAAAATATCAGCAGGAAGAAATGTAAGAAAGCTGGAGATAAAGATTAATCCTCGTCCATCCCTGCAGGTTGATCTCTCCTGCTTGGACCACCGGCTGGTTTTGACATTATAATCTGCAGCGAAAAATAAACGTTTTAAAAGAAAAAATAGAAGGTAAAAGAAGCCTACTCAAAATTGAAAACAGAACCGAATAAAAACTACATTAGCAAACAAAAGAGCATGACTACTCAAATATGCATTGATCAGCTTGAAATAGGCCTTTCTTAGCCCTTTTCTATCATTGATGGATGATCTTTAATCTAACTATTATTTAGACATTCTTCCATGTGTGTCTATTAAAAGAGTTGAAATTTTCACAAGGTGGTAAAACTGTGCATTTCTCAGGAATGAAACATAAATTGAATAGCTAATACGGAGTAACTTATTACCTGATCTACCCGAAGCACTGTGCAGACAGCATCAGCAGCGTATTTTAGAGCAAAAAACCTGCTCAAAAGGGCCGAGATGCATTAGGGAATAAGGATTTGCATAAATAGCTAACAAATCCACCAAAAAGGAACTCTACTCAGGATACAAAATACATCATGAAATAGTATATCAGGAAATAAACAAATTAAAAAAGTGATAATAACAATAATAATGGTACTATTCGTGTGCCACAGGAGGACCTAATTAATAGATCAATATATATATATATATATATATATATATATAATACCAAAATCTGTTCACTATATAAAATTGTTGTGTCAGAAGTATATATTAGGTCTCTAAAACCCAATTGTGTATATAACTGGTGTCCTCCAGCCTCCTCAAGACAAAACCAAACAAAATGAGAGTTTTTACTCTAGGCAATGATTTGACTAAAAAAACTCAAGACAATGAAATATTGACACACTTCATAATTCTACTATTCCTTCTATTCGACTTATCCTTATAAGAAGTCTTCCATATCTTTCTTTTTGAAGTCCAATTTGATCACCTCTAAGCTCACCATTGCTTCAGCCACTACTCAAAGAAGCACCAGTGATTGTCAAATATGGATTTTACAAGGGTCTGTGGTTCTGCAGAATGGCCACTATATTTTAGAAGATGATCCATATTCGCCCATACATCGTACACAAACAATACCGAGTATAATACTTGACATCAGGTGGCATCCCACAACACCATGTGGCAAAAAAAACCCCACCTTTTTGGTGCCTCGGTTTTGCACATCTTCCATATGTTTGGGTTGCCTCCACCAACTAAAGAATTGCCTTTTGAAACTAAACCAATGATCAGGGTACTAGTTCAGTTAGATTGTAAATTCACTCCCTCTCATTGCATCAGTAAACATTGAATCAATTGAATGCTACTCCAGTCTATCGAATCAACTATAGACATGCTAGCGGAAATTTATTTAAGAAAAATGATAGAACTGAACAAGCACAAGTGAGAACATATAGATTTTTTGTGTTCATATAGATCCTTTCCACTTCTTACTGAAAAAAGAAAACAGACACCAAGAAAAGAGTAGCTTACTTGGTAACATAGAGGTCCCATATACTCAAGGCAGAGACATCCTCACAGGCACCTTTCTCCAAGTTAAGGCCCACTTTGACATTTCCAAATGCATGTTCAGCATACAAGGATGATATAATCTCCATTGCATTGAGGCCAGCATTCTCAGCTAGCGTTTTAGGAATCATTTCAAAGCTTTCAGCAAATTTTGCTATTGCATATTGATCCAACCTGAAAGTAGTGACTGAGTTACACAACAGAAACGTTGGTCTACAGTGATAAGCGAGAGATTTGCAAAGAAAAAGCAACAAAACAATACCCCATCTCTTTGAAAGAAAATTCTTTCAGTTTTCTGGCCAGCTCAATTTCAGTAGCAGCAGCTCCGGGTACAATCCGACTGTCCCTGCACATTGCCTGGAACAAACATAGAGCAACCAAAAGTCAAGTTTTCAAGATTAGAAGCGGATTCAATCATAGCCTAAGTTGCTCGGAGTCTTTGTTTTTTATGCTGAACCCATCTCGACACGAGACTGGGACAGGTGCAGGATACGTCTTGGATTCGGTCAACCAAATTCGGATACTTTGACTGGAGTTCATGGACAATTTTTGGGGGGGAAATTGAGATTTTGATTTCTCAAAATGAAAGATAAAACAGATTTAGGACATAGGAAATGGCATACCGTCACAATTATAGTCCTTTTGTCTCATATTTGCTGCTTCGTGTTTCAGGCCAAACAGAGAAAAAACATGAATTCAAGGGGTCGTGTTCTGAGTTAGGACTTCTGGTCCTTTTATAGCTCTATTTTTATAATTTTGAATTTTCTTAGCCGAATCCCCGCACCCGTATCCATACCTGGACCCGCACCCCCGAATCTTAAAATTTACATTTCTCCAAATCCAACACTCGGATCCAGACCCGAGTCCGAGCAACTTAGATCATAGCTATTCATCATCTCTCAATGTCTCAATTTATAGTAATCAAAACTTCATAAATGTAATTCTGAAATCTAATTCTATTTCCAAACAATATCTTACAATGAAGGGACAAGTAATCACAACAGACTATTATGCATGCATGAATGAATCTGGAAGGAAAAGCCCTAGCAGGTATAAATCTTATGTTTTTTACTTCTGCTACCTTGTAGGTATTTACACCATCATCAACGGCTCTTTCAAGGTCATCCAAGATACTATCAGTGCTTCCCCGCAGCAAAACAGTGGAGACAGAATTTCCACCGTCTTCATTTCTCACAACTGTAACCTGTTGCATATGTAAGGAATCAAATACACTGCTAATACCAGCTAAACTGAGGGAGCATGAATATAAATATAGAATTTAAGAATATTACCCTAACACCACCAATTTCCTCCACTGAAACAGAATCAACATGGCCAAGGTCATCTGGATTTGGCTGGCTAAGCTTCAACTGTTTTCACAATCAAAGAAGAATGTTATAAGAAATTTTTGTATCATCTTTTAACATATATTATCAAATAGTTCCAGTATGCCTACAAGCGCAACAGCCCCAGTAGTACGGCAAAACCGGCGGAGTTCAAACTTGGAGCTGATTTTCAATACCATAAGTCTGCAAAACACAAATGAAATATATATGAAGCAGTTCCAGATTACACCAGGATAGATGTAAAAACACTAACAAGTCCAAGAAGCAAACTTTAAAAAAATTAGTTGCAGAAGAAGCCACTAAAAGCTTGAACGCTCTGGTTTGTGCAAAGCAAAGACTACCTATGATTTAAACGGACTTCTCTGTAACAGGCAACAGATATTTTCTTTGGGTGGGTGGAGATGTAGGTAAGGGCAACAGACATTTATCACTATGTAAAACGGAAATAGTGTTAACATCTCCTTCTAACTTCCCAAACAACCAAACTTCCTCTATTTGAAAAGGAAATATTTAAATTAATCCTTTTCATGGCACTACCTCTTATCAGTGTATCTTCAATGCAAGTGGCAAATGCACCAAAACGAACACTAAATAATTTGTCATCAAACCACTTTACTGTAAAACGTGTACTGAGTTATATCACCAGAGCATTGTACGCAATACAACACAATTGTTGAAGTCAGTTCAAAAGTGTTCCCTTTCTATTTCAACAAGCTTCAACTAAATATAGTACAAATCCAACTAGATAAATATGAAGCATTGAATCTGCCAAGAAAGCATATATGTGAAGCATAGAGGATTAGCAACACAGTGAGCAATACAAACAGGCAATAAGATACACAAACCAAAACCTTTTGAGTTGCTCCTTAATGTAAAATCCACTGAAGTCGTTTTCTTTTTTATGAAAAAAGTAAACACCGTAAAGTCCCTTCCATTTTCTCCAACAACAACATACCCAGTGAAATCCCACAATGTGGGGTCTGGGGAGGGTAGAGTATACACAGACCTTACCTCTACCTTGGTAGGTAGAGCGGTTGTTTCCGAGAGACCCTCGGCTCAAGACAAAGCACAAGCCCAAGCAAAGTAAGACACACAAAGTGTGTAAGTCATGACAGCGCATTCTGAAAAAGAAAGAAGCAATAGCTAATGCAAGTAAATAAGGCAAATAAAATACACATAGCAACATAAATCAAACGACAAGGGACTATAAGGCAATATGATAGACTAAGCGAGCCTACAATAATAATACAACTACTAGTTTGTAAGCGTAGGTAGGACTACGCTGGACTACCTACTATCCTTCTACCCTAATATGTGTCCTCCATAACCCCCTATCTAAGGTCATGTCCTCAATGAGTTGCGCATGCGTCATATCCCGTCTAATCACCTTTCCCCAATACTTCATCGGCGTACCTCTACCCCTCATGTACCCATTCATAGCCAACCTTTCACACCTCCGCACTGGGGCATTTATGTCTCTCCTCTGCACGTATCCGAACCATCTCAACCTAGCTTCTCGCATCTTATCCTCCACCAAGGTCACTCCCACTTTGTCCATGATATCATCATTTCTAATTATATCCCTCCTTGTATGCCCACACATCCATCTTAGCATCATTTCTAATTCTATCCCTTCCATTTTCTCCAATGAACATGAAACTACATTAGTCAAAACCAAAGTATCCCAGCCATAACGCACTGTATGATGCTTTATATGAAAGAGATTAATTGTTGGTTAGGTAGTTGGATTAAGAGGAGAGGGAAAAAACAAGTTAGGAAGCTCTGCCTTCCCGAGTATGGACAATCCCAAGCAAAGATGAGAAAGATTTAATAATATTCACTCCCTACTGGGAAGGAAGAGATTATTGTATTGTGGAAAATCTAAGAAAATAATGTATACTAGTCACCATAGTTGCAGAAATTTGTTCAGGACAATAGTCGTTTTTTACTTTATCTGTAAACACAGTTTTGAAACCCTCTTGGTGTATTTTGAATAAAATTTCAGATTATCAAAAGCTCAGTCCTCTGATATAAATTAACAGGATCACAGTACGTATATGTGCAGACAAATGACCTAACAATTAGCTTCTTTTCTCTGCTCATTTTCAGAAAATATGCATACAACTACCCAGATATTTACTTAGAAGAAGTACAAAGGGTCCCAAATTACTAAAATACCAAATGTAAAAGGAAATAAAGTGTTCATCTTACTTGTAACGCTCACAGAAATGTAGAGCCATCTCTCCCACCGCTCCTCCACTAACAATGACCTTGGCACCTGAGTCAGCAACTGCTTTAATAAGTTCCTCCACCTTAGATTCCTCAGTCTTTGCATAGTTTTCAAGCTGCAAATGCAAGAGACAGAGATTACTGACAGACTGAAAAAGTTGAAAGATAAATATGTAAATAAAATAAAAAGGAAAGACATGAAATTAACTTCTACGGATTTTAACTGACTTGAAGTTTTAAGATCAACCATGTAAGAAAACATGAGGTACGGATAAAGAGTTATAGGGCGGTGCTAATCCTAGACTTCAAAGCCTAATCCTGTCATTCAGATAATGGAAAATTTAGTCTGACAGAGGCCAGACAAATATCAGATCAAAATCAGAATTAGCATTTCCCTGTCTCAAGCAGATAAATAAATCATTTATCATTTTTCCTGTTTTTTTTATCAAGTCATTTATCATTTTTCCTGTTAACCACTGTTGGTCAATTAACATATCTAAACTCGACCAAGAAACAACAAAATATGTGTCAACAGACTTTCTATAAGAATAAGATTTTCATTTCTTAAGTAAAGCAGTATAGTTCCAATGGGTTACCTGATCAGCACTATGAATAAGAACTGTTCCTTTTGTTTCAGTCGCAGATGTATCAACACCTTGAACAAAAACAGCAACCTGCATTGGAGTATATGGGTTCTTTAAGCATAAAACCAAGTGAAGGCTGAAGCTAAGAGGATGATAGTTCAACTGTGTGTACGCTATGTATCCAGTCGCTACTATTAAACTTACAGAGACCAAACCTGAGAGAAGACACAAAAGTTGCAACTCAACCAATACAAGCCAAAGCTCATCACACCAGAACAAGCAAAGATTTTCCATGCATACAACCAACAAGTAAATACCAAACATGGAGGATTGAAAGAGCACATATTCATTTTTTGATAATGAAAAAAAAATGAACGTGCTCTTTCATTTTGTTTAGAGGTATGCATTACCAGCCCATATGGATGATAGTACTCCCTCCGTTTCAATTTGTTTGACTGATTTTGACTTGGCACGAAGTTAAAAAAAGTAGGGAAGACTTTTGAAACTTATGGTCTTAAACTAAAGATATGTGGAATGTACCAAAATGCCCTTTAATCTTGTGGTCTTAAACATGCCATGTGAAAAGTTAGAATTAAGGAGTTGCCAAAAAGGAAAAACATTCTTTTTAAAATGGACTAAAAAGGAAATTAAGACAATTGAAGCGGAGGGAGTAGTAAACAGTAACTTATGGAGTACACCTACTACCCAGTACCTTTGTCCCATCTGTGTCTCACTAAAATGTCTTAAATTAGGTGGGAGGGGAAGAAAAAACAAAGCAGCCCTCAATAAGTGAAGTGATTTTAGCTCCTATTAATGCATCACATATCCCTTATCGTAGAATTTTCAACTACTATAGTCCCTTAGTTATGTGAAAAAACTAGTATCATGAGTTTCAACGTATTTCTTTGGTGTATTTCTGAAACTCGATATGAAGACTAACAGATGCTTAAAAAGGATGTACAAACACAATTCAGGGACAGAAAACTTGGCTTGCAGAAACAGGGATCAGTGGGGGAAGCAGGGACAGGGGTCTAGTTTTTGTTCTTCATGATGTGAAGGAAAGGAAGAGCAGAGGGTACAGGAGGCTAGGAAAGCAGTTATCCTGGTAAATTGAGAAAGATTTGGAAATCACTTCAACCAAGGAAATAAGTGGGGGGTGTTTATGGGGAGGAAGCTCATCTTAGGTAAGGATGAGAAATACTGGAGTTTGTGTAGGCATACGGCATCCAGGTATCAAAGCAAACTAGCTAACTGTTAAGTGTTGAAACTCATTCCTCCAGCAAGCCATGCACAGAATAACAAAAAAATCTGAAATCAACTTGTGCAGCAGCCAGCAAGACCACTGAAACTACTGATCTTCTTACTGTGGGACTTAGATTGTAGATTCCCTATCAGCCTGCACAGTTTAATGTTTCCTTTCTATGCCACAATCGCAAAAGTAAATGTTATTCATTGCAAACCATAAGATCAGGCTATGACTATATCCAATGATTCAGCAACTAACCCTTGTCCCAGTAATCCTTCTAACGCAGGAACTAGCTCAATTTAATTAGAATTAAAATTAGAAACCAAAAATTCAAACATAATTAGTAGAAAACCACCAAACATAATGGGGCATCCTAGAAAATGAAAACTGCATCTTCATATAACTGAATAGTTTAGAAATAACAATTATTGCATCATGCTGGAGAAATTATTTTTAATTGAGGTATGCAGAAGAAACTATTTTCAAAAAGTAAATAACCAAATCATCCTATAGCTGCCATATAGCAGTTTTATTCGCTCAAGAAATGAAAGATGAGGAAAAGAAAGCTAAAATGGATCAATCTTGCAAACAATGTTGCTCAGACTCTCCAAAAATTCTTGACACACCCGTGTCGAATCCTTCAAAAATACACTATTTCTGGAGGATCCAACACACCCGTCGATAGTTTTGAAGAGTCCAGGCAACATAGCTTGCAAATGGATGAAAGTAGCATCAAAGGCAAAGTGAAGGTGAAATCTGAAGTTCTAACCTATAACAGGCAGGGTACCAACAACTAAACCTGAATAAGAAAGGGAAATGGAAATACTGAAATAGACCTGTAATATTTTAATTATAAGTAACAGTAAACGAATTTTTGGAATGAGTTTGTTATAGCTCACCTTTGCCTTCTCTATCCTCTTTATGCTGCCAACAGCATCACTTTTCAACACCATACCTCTAACTATGGTGGAATTATGCAAACCTCCACCCAAGAGCTTTGCAACACGTACATTATCCACATTGAAGTTTGTTGGGTTTTTAGGGCACACTTGAATGCAAGCCTACACAGCACGAAAAGTCAAATTAGAAAGCGGGGCAGCTAAAAACCACCAAGAATGCTACGAGAAGAGCAGGTCATGCACCTCAGCAACAAGAGGACACAGGACATCCTCTAGTCCAAATTGTTTGCTAGCAACTGCAGATCTCATCCTTGAAATAACTTCATTCTTGTCTTTGACATTCATATTTTCGGAACCTTCCACAACTAGCTCATCCAATAATTCAATTGTCTGCAAGGATGGAATTTATTAGCAAGTCCAACTGACATCACTTGTCAGCGTAGTGGTAAGCATGATTAGTGTAAAAGATATAACATACCTTATTTATCGCCTTATTGTATCCAATGATAATCTCACTAGGGTGCAACCCCATCCTGATGAGCTCCTCAGCATTTTGGAGGAGCTCCCCCGCTAATGAAACAGTCAAATTAGCTCCATCGCCAATCTCCTCTTGCTGTGCCTTTCCAGCCAAAACCAATATCTTCGCAGCAGGGTGCTGGACCTCAAGTTCATTCACAATAGTGGCAGCATCATTTGTGACAAAAAGCTTGTCCAGATGATTGATAACCATCTTATTCATGCCTGACCAAATGAATAAAATCAAAGTTATTAAATAATGACGGTAAGATTAAAAAAACAACTCATAAAAAAGATAACAGAGGAGCATACAAGGACCACCCTGTATTTCTGATAATTATGAGCACACTCCTTCAAAGATTGAAAACTATTTAACCCATCTCTAATTTAATATTTCATATTGTAACATTTGGTAAGCTCCCTCAATGAATGTCTACTTTGTTTATCCCTTATTTTTTTTTCCCAACTCTAAACCTTGCAACTACTCCCTCCGTACCATTTTATATGAAACTCTTCTTTTTTAGTCAAGTCTCAACAAGAACGACATCTTTCTATATTTGGAAACAATTTAACTTTATGAGATGATTTACAGCCACACAAATATCTAATACAGTACTTGTTTTGAGCCACAAATTTCAAAAGTCTTCCTTTCTTTATTAAACTTAGTGCCCTGTCAAATGCCCTCATATAAAATGGGATGGAGGGACTAATAATTATTAAAATGAAATGTGAAAACATCACAGAAAAAAGAACTAAATAAGAAGAAACTTGAATCCTGCCAATGGTTATTCATCAGATTAACAATATAACAATCGCTAGAAAAGGTTTACTCTCTCTGCATATCATACAAGTCAGAGAAATTATTCGACTTCAAGATTTAATCTAAAGGGTCAGACTTTTTACCTTTAAGATGACATCCATAGTCACTTTATAATTTCCTCAGTAAATAGATTGCTATAATTATTCTTCTTTCTTGTGGGGGTTCATAATGAAATGCTGTTCAGATTATCATCTTTCAAGTATAGCACATAAGCATTCCATTAGCATTATCTACCCAAACTACCACATATACATACAAATCATTATTTGGTCAACAAAAAGAGTGTGATATAGCAGCATGAAAAAACGAAAACCTAGATCTTGAAAAAATAAAAAGGTGAAAAGAAGAAGTACCATTAGGGCCAAGAGAAGTTCGAGTAATAGCGGATAGTTGTTTACAAGCATCGATGTTTTTAAGGACAGCTTCGTCAAGACCTGATAGATGTTTGTGCCCTTCTTTCAGCATTGATTGTATTCCATAAGCCTGCATTTTTCTCGATCTCGTCAGGCCAACAACTACTACCGACAGTGTTCTCTTCCTTAAACCCTACCAAATGCTGAAGAAGAGGGAAACCTAAATAAACCCCTAGCAGAAAGTATTTTAATGGTCGAACAAAAAAATAGTATAAAATGTGTTTTAATTAATGACAAAACTCAAAAGACAAATGAGGTTTGCTCACCCACAATCTGTAGGTCAGAAAAGGAAAAGTGTGAAAATATTATAAATCTTCTAAAATGATGGGATAATCTTAAGTAAGTTAGAGACGATCAGCTATATAAATTCTTATTTTTTTATTTAAAATTATTTCACATCATTATCATACTAATAAAATAGAAATTAAACTTTTTAACCAGTCTAAAACATATTTGCACCAGTAATTATGTAAGTATATATCATTTTCTTCCATTATGTATGTCTTTAATTGAGTCTACATTGGTATCAATGAATTATATGTTTTTTTACGACTTCTTTGCATGTGATTTTAGGTCTACCTTGTGCCTTTTTAACATCTTCACTTACTATAGTTTCATACTTACGGACAAGTGTATCTATAGGTCGACATAGAACATTTTACAAACCATCTTGACTTTTTAGCACCTTAATATGTGCTAGTTGCACCTTCTTGTGAATCTAATCATTTTTTATCTTACCTAATTTTGTATTATTCACCTCAGGATCTACATCTCTGCAATACCCATTTTATGAATATATTGAACTTTAGCAGCCCGATATTCACTGTTATATAACATTATTAGTATTATAAATATTCTATAGAACTTACCCTTTTATATTGGTAGGCATCCTTCTATCACATAATACCCGAATGTCACTTCTCTATTTCAACCATATAATTTAATTAGATGGGTAACATCTTTATCTACTATTCCATTCTCCAAAAACGATGAGCATGTATATTTAAATTGTTTGTGTTTTGGCATCGCAATGTCGTCTAGTCTCATATCTACTTCTCTCTTTCATGCTGACTAAACGTGTAATGCGTGTATTCGATTTTACTTCTACTTATCCTAAAATCCTCACTCTTTAAGGTGTTTCTCCATAGTTCAAACGTTTGGTTGACACACTCGCTAGTTTCGTCAATTAACACAATATTATCGGCAAATAATATACAACATGAGACTTAAATCTTATATTGTGTTTGTTAATTCATCCATAACTAATGTAAACAAGTAAGAGCTCAATGTCGATCCTTGGTATAAATCCACTAGTATGAAAAGCTCTTTTGTATCATCTACTATTCTTTTTCACACATGTGACGACTCTTTCATACATATCATTTATGACATTTACATAGTTATATGAACTTTCTTTTTCATCACCCACCAAAGAATTTTTCATGGTACTTGATCATATTTTCTCTAGGTCAACAAACATCATATCTAGATCTTTCTTACTTTCGCGATAGATTTTTCAATCAATCTCCATAGCACGAATATAGCCTTCGTTGTAGATCTACCGATATAAATTCAAATTGATTCTCTTTCACTCTTGTCGTGTTCCTAAGTCTATGCTTTATCACTCTTTCCAAGAGTTCATCGAACGAAATTAAGTTTAACAATAGTTCGCACAACTTTGACTATCTCATTTGTTCTTATAAATCGAAATAAAGGTACTCTTACACTACTTAGCGGGCATCCTATCGCTCCCTAGTATAACATTGATAGCGTGCTAAACTATTTTACTCGAGTCTCTCCAAGTCACTTCTAAACCTTTATATCGATACTGTTTAGATCACACGCTTTTCTAACTCTCGTATTTCTCAAGGTGTCTTTTTTATCTTTGTCGGTCTTAATTATACGAGTATAGCTGAAGTTTTTTATCATTTAAAATTGTGCAAAGATGAAATATATTATTCTCTTAGTTCGAGTTGAATAATTGATCAAACCATTCTCTCCATATTCTCTTATTCTCGTTATCTCATGCCAATACTTGTTGAAAATCGTCTTTAATACACTTCAACTGGTTTAAATCCTTACCCTTCTTCTCTTTCAATCGCGCTAGTTTAAATATTTCTTTCTCCTCTTCTCCTGTCCCAAACCGATACAAGTCATCTGGAGCTTCCCCTCGGACTTTACTAATAGCCTTCTTAACTCTCTTGTATCCTTTCAAGCCTTTCTTATCCTTTGTTTTTAACTTCTATAACACTCTCTTTTAGTTTAATATCTCTTTGCACCTCCTCGTTTCATCGTCAGTATACATATGGTCGAAGTCCTGGACTTTAGACACACCTAACATTTCAGTTACTACTTTTTTAATGCAACCTAACATGCATGCATCTAAGTCTCAATCTACCTTCTCCCATATATTTTCTAAAACGCTACCGATTAACACCTTTTAGTGTGGTCGCCTAATTCACAGTTATTTACAAGTCTTTTGATTTATTAAAATTTAATAAATTTAGAATTCAACATGTGAGAAACAATTTATTAAAATTTAATAAAATTAGAATTTAAATAATATTAATTTAAGTAACATATAAATATGATATAGAGAAATATCTTAATTTATACGGTATTCAAAAGTTTGACTGTTTTATGAAATATGCTCTAAAAGTTAGAGATGGTGGCATTTGATCAAGCTAGAAATGGAATTGATTTAGAAGATAAATTATTAGTTAGCTAATGCAAATCACCTCTGCAATTATGAATGTGAGAAAATGTGGTTTGTTTATTTGTATTTTCAAACTTTCGTTCATCAACCCCACTATATTTGATATGAAATATAGATACATAAATAAAAAGTTTCTTATCAAATATAAACCTATAATTTTTAATAGTACAACGATTTTAATGCTAAGAATTTTCTAAAGTAAACTCATCAAATTTAAATTATGAATTAATTTTGACATAATAGTCATGACTATACTTCTCATTCCAATGATATCTTTAACTTGAATTATTCTTTCTTTATAATGTTCATAATGTCATAAGAATGTTCGTATAAATCCTCAAATAGAACTTAGTATTAAAATGCGTATTAATGGCAGCTAAACACATATAAAGCAGGTTTATTTCACAAAATAAAATTAATGCTATTAATGTTAAGTCCATATTTGAATGGCTTGATAATATTATAGACGGTGCCAGTAAATTCTCTTATAGCTCTATCTTAGTAATTTAAATTATGTAGCATATATAAAAAAATAGAAATTTAGTTGAAAATAATTATCTACCTGCATAATTATATGCAAACAAATTAGAGATTATATTAGAGAAATTGTTGATGTATTCCCTAGACCAACTTCTATATCTAAACGCGACAAACTAATAACTTAGTCTCCTCTTTTTACAAGAAAGATTAAATTAAATAGTGATAACAGTATGAAGACACAAATTAAAATGCTGCTTTCTGAGAATTTTTTCGAGACAATCAGGGAAAGTAAATATTGAGATACTCAATTACTCAAGTAGGATGAGTCATGTCTAGTCTCATTACAAAATTATGAAATATCAAATAAGGATTAAAATTGATAAAAGAAATTGAATATGGACCGAAAGTGCAAACGACTTGCCAACAGTCGAGCTTACAGAGGAGCCTCTTAGTACTATTACTAAAAATTGCAAATACTTATTTGAAGCAAACAACAACAATAACATACCAAGTGAAGGCTCACAAGTGAGGTTTGGGGAGGGTAACACAGACCTTAACTCTACCTTGGTAAGTACAGAGATTGTTTCCGAAAGACACTCGGCTCAAAGCAAAAGAAACGGTCAAGCCCGGACAAAAAATTTAAAGCAGTATGAAAATGATGGTAACAAAAGCGAATAAGTCATGATAAAACATTCTGAAAAAAATGAAACAGTAACTAAAACAGGTAAATAAAATAAACAAAGTACACGAAAGAACATACATCAACAAAAGTCAAATAACAGCGGACTATAAAATAATACTGCGCCTACTAGTATGATAGGCTAAGTAGGGCTACAATAATAACACTACAACTAACAATATGTAAGCGTAAGTAGGACTACGTTCAACTACCTACTACCCTAATCCGTGTCCTCTACAACCCCCTATCTAAGGTCATGTCCTCAGTAAGTTGCACATGCGTTGTATCTCATCTAATCACCTCTCCCCAATACTTCTTCGGCCTACCTCTACCCCTCATGAACCCGTCCATAGCCAACCTTTCACACCTCCGCACTGGGGCATTTGTGTCTCTCCTCTGCACATGTCCGAACCATCTTAACCTCACTTCCCGCATTTTATCCTCCACCAATGTCACTCATATTCTGTCCAAGATATCATCATTTCTAATCATATCCCTCCTTGTATGCCCACACATCCATCTCAGCATCCTCATCTTCACAACTTTCATCTTTTGGATGTGTGAAGTCTTGACTGACCAACACTCCACCCCATACAACATAGTCGGTCTAACCACCACCCTATAGAACTTGTCTTTAAGTTTTGGTCAAACTTTTTTATCGCATAAGACTTCAGATGCGAGCCTTCATTTCATTCAACCTGCCCCAATACGATGTGTGACATCGTCATCAATATTTTCATTCCCTTAGATAATAGACCCGAGCTAATTGAAGCTTCTTTTCTTTGGAATGACCTGAGTATCAAGCCTCACCTCCGTGCTTGTCTCATGATCGCTCCTGTTACTGAACTTGCACTCCAAGTATTTTGTCTTGGTCGTACTCATCCTAAACCCTTTCGACTCCAGAGTCTGTCTCTAAACCTCCAACTTAACGTTCACTCTACTGCGAGTCTCATCAATAAGAACTATGTCATTTGCGAATAACATACACCATGTCACATCCCTTTGAATTTATCGCGTCAGTCCATCCATCACCAATGCAAATAAGAATGGGCTAAGAGTTGATCCCGGTGCAGGCCCATCATCTCTGAAAAGTGCTCCGAGTCTCCTCCTACTGTACGTACCCTGGTCTTGGCTCCATCATACATATCCTTGATCGTCCTAATGTACGCAATAGATACACCTCTAACCTCCAAATATCTCCACAGAACCTCCATAGAGACTTTATCGTATACCTTATCGAGGTCGATGAAAACCATATGTAAGTCTCTATTCCTCTCCCTATACTGCTTCACCAACCTCCTAATAAGATGAATGACTTCTGTAATCGAATGCTCCGGTATGAATCCAAACTGGTACTCGAAAATAGACCGCCTCTTCTCACCCTCATCTCCACGATCTTTTTCCAAACTTTCATAGTGTGGCTTAGCAGCTTAATACACATATAGTTGTTGCAACTATGAATGTTACCTTTGTTCTTATACAAATGAATCATTGTACTCCACCTCCATTCTTCCGGCATTCTTGCCGTCTTAAAAATGACATTAAACAACTCAGTCAGTCACTTCAAACCTACCATGTCTGCGCTCTTCCAAAATTCAAATAGGATCTCACCAAGCCCGGTCGCTCGTCCCATGCGCATCATGCGAACAACACCCTTAACCTCATCAACCTTAATACTTCTACAATACCAAAAATCCCGGTACCTTCCGGATTACTCTAGATCTCCCAGCACAATGTCTTTATCTCATTCTTCGTTCAAGAGTTTATGGAAGTAAGACTGCTACCTCCGTCTAATACGTGCATCCTCCACCAGTACTTTGTCATCCTCGTCCTTGATACACCTCACGCGATCCAAGTCACGAGTCCTCCTCTCCCTAGCCTTGGCTAGTATGTACAACTTTTTATCCCCGCATTTTTCCTCTAATTCCGCATACAAGAGTTCAAAAGCCGTTGTTTTCGCCGTCGTAACCGCTAACTTTGCCTCCTTCCTCGCAATCTTATATAATTCCCTATTTGTCCACTTCTCTACCTCATCCTTGCTTTCTACCAATTTCGCATACGCCACTTTCTTTGCTTCTACCTTCTCTTGAACTTTACCAGTCCCCTCGATGCCCACCACAGCTACTCCGCGAGACCCCTAACATTTCTCTAGCTACCCCCGAATGCAACTGGCCGTCCTGTCCTATATACCGGTCGTATCCCTACTACTCCCCCAAGCCCCCTTGGCCATCAACCTCTCCTCAATCTCATTTGCACTGGTCATGGTCAAACTCCTCCATTTGATTCTTAGTCTGTCATCCACAACCTTCCTCTTCTTCTCCATCTTGATCTCCAAATCTATCACCAAAAGCTTATGTCGGGTTGTAAGATACTCACTCGGAATAACCTTGCAGTCTTTACAAAGACCGTTGTCAACCTTCCTAAGGAGCAAAAAGTCTATCTGAGTCTTAGCCACCGAACTACGGAATGTCACCAAGTGCTCCTCCTTCATGAACCTCGAATTGGCTATCACCATCCCAAAAGCTTTAGCGAACTCCCAAAGTGAGATGTCTCCCCTGTTCCTGTCCCCGAGGCCAAAGCCTCCATGCACGTCATCATAACCCCGGAAGTGACCCGATATGTCCATTGAAATCCCCTCATACAAATAACTTCTCAGTAAGTGGTATACCTCCCACCACCTCGTCCAAATCCTCCCAAAAGTGCCTCTTCTCCTCCTCATCCAAGCCCGCATGCGGTGCGTAAGCACTAATAATGTTCATAGTGAACCCTCCAACTACCAACTTAATCGCCATCATCCTGACATTGACTCTGCTAACCTCTACCACATGATCCCTTAGCTTGTTATCTACCAAAATGTCTACCCCATTCCTAAACCTCGACCTACCCGAGAACTATAACTTATACCCGGCCACATACTTAGCCTTAGGTCCTACCTATTTGGTCTCCTGGACACGGACTATATTAATCTCCTCTTCTTAAGAATCTTAACTAGCGCTATGGACTTCTCCGTTAAAGTCTCAATGTTCCAAGACCCTATTCTCAGCCTAGTATTTTCCTTACCCCCTAACCCTCGCCCCCATCCCCGACCGAGAACATGACCCTAGTCTACCATCAGTCATCAAAGTCACTAAAGCAGATATAAACTAATAGACTAATCAAATGTTTACTCCTAAAATATATCAATACAAAATAAATTGAAGAGGCAACACAAAATTCGAGGCAATAGAACTAGTAAGCCATATCTAAATAGACGAAGCAAGGCACTGTAATAATATGAACAGAGCAGCAATATATTCGAGTAATAGAAGTAAAATAAACGCAACAATTTATTCAAAGCGCAGCAGGCCAGGACAACAAATGCTATGAATAAATGGGTAAAGGAGTAGAGATCACAGGGTATTGGTTGGTTTGGTGGATTCCGACTAAAATCCAGCGGCGACGGTGGTCGTCGATCTTCAGGTCCGGCCTAGCTGGAAAAGATCTTTTTTCGGCACTCTCTAGTGTGAGTGTCCGGTCAGGTGTAGGATTCCGATCTGGAACGATCTCGCCGGATGAGATAGTGGGGGAAACCTTTTTCGACTGGGTTTGACGGAAAAGAAAGGACGGGAAGAGCGGAGGAAGGGAGAGAGCGAGAGACGGCGAGGGACTTACCTGATCGCCGGATAGATGGGCTCACTGGCAAGTGAACGTTATCAGAGAGTAAGAGAGAGAGAGCAGTTCTGCTTTAGTAAACGTTATCAGAGAGAGAGAGAGCCTGAGTATTGAAGCAACACGGAAGGAATTCTAGAGAAGACCAAATAAATACTTATTTGAAGGCTGAAGCTAACAAATAAATATCACATACTTTTGGGGAGAGGCAAATAAATGTGCCGATTTTCTCACGAATAAAGGAACACACACGATCAAGATTTGTTACTTTGAGAAATATCCAGTTAAGGAATTGAATATTTGCATCTAATGAATTTAAGCTATAGCTTTTGAAATATTTGAATAATTATATTTAATATTTTTCATTGTACAAAAAGGACTACTAGTAGGATATTGAATTTTATAAAAAACTAGTTAACAAAATTGCGCTTCGCGCGGTCATACATTTTTTTTCTATATTTTAATTACTAAAAAAATAAAAAATTATAATACCAAGAATAAAAAATTATATATGTAATATAAGACATGCATATAAAAAAATAAAAAAATAATGTATGACAAAAATATACATATAAAAAAGTCAAATGAAAAAGCAAAATTAAATAAATAAAGCATTGACTATATCTTCTTATAGTTTCATAATTATAGATTCCTCGAACAAAGACTTATCTTAATTTTAGAGGTAAAGTTAAAGCTAGTTATATAAATAAAACTTTATAATGTAATAAGAATCAATGATTCATTTTTTTCCTCTTTTGATGATATATGTAGTCGTCCCCTTCATTTTCATTTTAGAAGCAGTTTCTATTTCTACATCTCTGTCTTCCTCACTTTCCACCCTTTCTTCTGTTTTTGAGGCTTCTTTCAGTTTCTTAGTAAGAATGGGTGAGAGTATTCTGCCTGAATAGTAGACACAAGTAATAAATAAGAAAATACTAAAGATCCGAGCCACATAATTTCTCAATTCTAACACAAGGTACTTATTAGATCGAATGTACTTATTCGGTCTGATAGAATGATTTTGCCACTTTTTGTACAAATTGTTGTTAATAGTTCTAATTATTAATTTTAATAGTTCTAATTATTAATTTTATTGAAAGTTGGAATAGGATGTTAAATTAATTGCACTTAAACTCTTCCGTATGACATCGTGTAGTTGTTGCTTGATTTATATTTTCATTAAAGTCTAAGAGACCAAATTTTTTAAGAAAGAAATGTGCTAAATTAAATTTACAAAAAGCTTGTGTAGATGTATCTCATCATGGACATGGAGGAGACATAACAACAATGATCATTGAGCCAATATACCTTGAAATGTACACAATTATAAATTTTATGAGCATCTTTTATTCAATTCAATAATAATGAAAGTCAATTAAACGCAAGAACAAATTTTAATCAAGAAAACATAACGGAGAAACTGAAAATTAAATGTAGAAAATGTGAAAGGACTTTGCATTATGTGCCTTGCAACCAAAAGGATATGATTTGAAGACTTTTCTTTACATATTTCACAAATGACAAGTATTGGTAATCCTTTAACCTGGTTTAGTTGTGGCCTTTCATTCAAGAAGACAACTTGACGTTTGATAATGTGTAGTAGTTGTTAATATTTCTAATTATTATAATTTTATTAGCGGTTGAAATAGGACGTTAAGTTAATTGCAATTGAACTCTTTTGTAAAATTAAAAAGACATTATGTAGTTGTTGCTCCTTTCATATTTTCATTGAAGTCTAATAGATCAAATATTTTAAGGAAGAAAAATGTGCTAAATTAAGTTTACAAAAATCATATGCGTAGATGAGTCTCATCATGAATCATTGAGGAGACGTAACAATGATGACTATTGAGCCACATGGGTGGAGTTACCTCAGGCGAAGGATGGTCTGGTGCACATCTTTCGCCGGAAAATTATGCGATTTATATAAATTAAATGTTAGTAGCTATTGTGAGTATATATTTAATTTTATACCACCTTAACACAAGTGAGAAGAAAATTTTAACATCCTTCATCAAATTTCTAGCTTCGCCACTGTTGAGCAAATATACCTTAAAATGTAGGGAATTATAAATTTTATGTGCATCCTTAATCAAATTTCTAGCTCTGCCACTGTTGAGCAAATATACCTTAAAATGTAGGGAATTATAAATTTTATGTGCATCCTTAATCCAATTCAATAACATTGGAAGTCAAATTAAGTGCAAAAACAAATGTTAATCAAGAAATCATAACGGAGAAACTAATAATTAAATATAAAATATGGAAGGACATTGTAATTATGTACCTTGCAATCAAGTGGACATGATTTGAAGACTTTTCTTTACAAATACTGGTCATCCTCTTACCTTGTTTATTGTGGCCTTTCATTCAAGAAGACAACTTGACACTGTTGGTAATTTATATAGTTAAAGAGATTTTCAAATAATTTTATACTTTATTCATCCCAATAAAATCATGGTAGAATACCTCTTTATTTTGAATCAATACCTTAGACGTTGGACAGACAAAGATCCGAACACAATCTGCTAAAAGAGTGATGTTAGAACATATCATTTTTCTGAATCTATTAGATGAAAAGAAGTGATAACAATTAGATGAATTATGTGAGATAATGAAAGTATTAGATATATCCATATAGAAAACCCTTTCAAATACCCAACTATGTGATGATTGATGGAGTCTTTCAAATATCCGTAATTCATGTGCATTTAAAAGTTATAATCGAAAATTTATATTCAGACGGGTCCATCCATTCATTTTCAACGCAAGAAAAAAATTATTAAATATCAATGAAATCAGAAATTAGTTCGTGCATAAATTTTGGTTTTCAATTAAAAATATAAAAAGTTAGGATAATAAATACTAATAATTGGATAATTGTGACTTTTATTCTTAACTAATAATAATAAAATAAGTTAAATGAGGAAAAATAAGAAAAATATTAAGAAAAAAGAGAAAAAAATAAATATATTTCTTGGTCAAAGAGAAGTAGAACCTGTGTCCGCGTTTCCGAAGACACCCCTCTCTTTCAAGAGGATTCGCGACATGTCAAGCCCTGGTAAGATTTTTCGCTTTGCATCGAATTATAACTAATAGAAGCCTTCACCAAAGCTTATTCCCCCTTTCAGCGACTCTAAAGCAGCTTAGTAGAAAAGTGGCTTTCGCTTGTACCACATCACTCTCTTATTTGCTAACTTTTATATATATATATATATATATATATATATATATATATATATATATATATATATATATATATATATTTTGATGATTGATTGATGGATTGGGCTTTACAAGTTAAAGCTTGCGAGAAGAGATTGTTAGCAAAATTTTATTTTCTGTTTGTTCCTTAATTTACATGCACTTTTAATCTTTGAGCCTCAATTAATCCATTGTGACTTGTGAGAGACTTAATACCAACACACTTTTCTCCCATGGAAGCACCGGACATCTTTGCCGGTGGCTATTTGGCTCATGCTGGAGACTCCCAATTCGAGCCATTGAACAACACAAAAAATAACAGAAACAGTAATCATATCACCATAGGTGAGCTTTTGGATTTCTCCAAGGAAGATGAAGTCATGAGTCATTAGCAGCGAACTCTGCGTTATAGCGAGAAACGAAGTACAGTAGTAGTATTACGTGCTAAATTTGGTTTTAGATTTCATCTATTGTATTAATGAAATGTTTGTTTTGATTATTAATTTAGTATTTTGCCTAGTTCTTCTACATGGTTCTCTCAAGCGCCCTAGTATACTCTACTTGTTCACATGTGTCGGTTTGGAGTACAGTCAGTTCACCGAGAGAATCGCCCTCCCAATTCAAAGTTTTTTCCTGAAATATTATATCGTACTATTAAATTTTTGTTTATGTAACGATAAAAAATCTCATTTTATGTAATGACCAATTTGGTGTGATCGTGTCGTTATCTTTTTTTTTTTTTCATTTTATCTTGGCTTATTATCTAATATATAATCCTATTTTATCCTTTACTCTACATTATTATAATAGCTTTACTTCGTACCTCTATTTTTCTTTTAGATCGATCCTTCAGATTGCTGATGCGTGACATTATGTAACGACGGAAAATAATAAAATCTATATAAATGTTGTATTTGTCATAACAATATAGTACCAGTACAATACGACACAATACTATATAATATGATATATTATGAAATAATATGTAACAACCATCCAAACAATAATATTTCAAACTTTCCTAAATTATTACAAGGTTTAACAGACTTTAATTATTAATATTTTAAAATATATATTTAAATAATTATAATATGAGTAAAATTACAACTAAAAAAAAGCAATATATTTCACGTAACAACCATGGAAACTTCTTTGGTTATTCTAATACATGTTGACTTACTATTTATTTGACTCAAAGTCTTCACTACAGCGTGAATACAAGAAAACAGTAGCCTTCTATCAAGGAAATTGATTTGCTCTAGTCTTGATCAAACATACTTGTTGATATTCTAACAGACACCCATAATTTTCAATACCAGCAATGGCTGAAGCAGTACTTTCTGCTCTAATGGAGGTCATCTTCCAAAAGACAGCTTCCCAAATTTTCCAAAAAAATGGACTCCTAGGAAGTACAAAGAAGGAGATATTAAATCTTCAGAGCACATTATCAACAATTCAAGCTGTCCTACAAGATGCTGAGGATAGGCAAATGAAAGAAAAAGCTTTAAAGAACTGGCTGATGAAGCTCAAAGATATAGTCTATGAAGCAGATGATTTGTTGGATGAATACATGACTGAATTGCTCCGTCATAAGGTAATTCTTGATGACAGGGAAACCCGTTATTTTGCTTTATATGCTGTCAGTTCTCTTTATCTGAATGGTACATCACTTTTTCTGAGTTATCGTATGAAGTTGAAACTGAAAGAAGTTGGAGAAAAGTTAGACCTGGTTGCGAATGAGAGAGCCAAATTTCATTTCAGGGATGTTGTTTATCAAAAAGGCTTGTCTTGTGAAAGACCACAATCAGACTCTTATGTAATCGAATCAAAGATTTTAGGGAGAAAAAAGGATAAAGAAAACATAATCAAGCTACTTGTAGGATCGGATGTATCAGTTGTGAGCATTGTTGGAATTGGAGGAATTGGGAAGACAACAGTAGCGAAATTGGTTTACAATGATGCCGTTGTAGAGAACAATTTTGATACAAGAATATGGGTTTGTGTCTCAGAAGGATTTGATGTTAAAAGACTTCTTAAAGCAATTGTAGAATCTGGCACTGGTAGTAGCTGTAACCTTGTAGAGATGGATGCGATCCAGCGCCGTGTCCAACAGTTGATGTTGGGCAAGAAATTTTTGCTCATCCTAGATGATGTATGGGATGATGATCATGAGAAATATGAGAGATTAAAGAATTTAGTTCACAATGGTTTGCATGGAAGTAAGCTCTTAGTGACTACTCGCAATGACAAGGTTGCGCTACTGATGGGCGCAACAAATCCATATCGTTTGGAAGGCCTTTCAGATGGTGATTGTTGGTCCTTGTTTAAGGAACTTGCCTATAAGAATAGGCAAAAAGAACTATTAGCTCTTGAAGAGATTGGGAAAGAAATTGCAAAGAAATGTAGGGGAGTTCCTTTAGCGGCAAAGGCCCTTGGAAGTTTAATGTGCTTGAAGAATCAGAAATCTGAGTGGTCTTTCATCCGAGATTGTGCAATGTGGGATCTTATGGGTCATGAAGATGGAGCTGGAATTATTTCAGCTCTAAGATTAAGTTATGAGTACTTGCCAACACATCTGAAACAATGTTTTGCATATTGTTCTATATTTCCCAAGGGCTATCGGATAAATAAAAACACCTTGATATGCCTATGGATGGCAGAAGGATTTGTTCCGTCATCTGAAAGCATGCCACCGGAAGAAGTTGGGAATGGTTATTTCAATGAGTTGTTGTGGCGCTCCTTCTTCCAAAATGTGAGAAGAGATTTTGATGGGAATATAGTTGATTGTGACATGCATGATCTTGTCCATGATCTTTCCAAATCAGTAGGTGGTGTTGATTGTTTAACAACAGAATTTGGCAAGGAAGTTATCATTCCTCTGGCCACCCGCCACTTATCAATGTTTGGCAATGAGATGGTACCCAAAAGACCTGGCATGTTGAAGAGTGCTCAAAAGCTGCGATCGTTTCTTCTTTTAGATGGACAGAGAAATATCACAAAACTTTCCAAGAGTTTCTTTTTGAGCTTTAAGTCTATTCGGGCTTTAGATTGCAGCGGTAGTCACATAAAGAAGTTGTCTAATTCAATTGGTACTCTATTACATCTACGGTACCTCAATCTTTCACATACTCTGCTGAAAACACTGCCGAAGTCTATCTGTTGCCTCCTTAATCTTGAAGCTTTAATACTTAAGCATTGCAACCATCTGATAGAACTTCCGGCAGAAATTAGAAAATTGGTGAACCTTAGACATCTGGATATACACGGATGCACATCCTTAACCATGTTACCTGGTGGCATTGGACAGATGAGATCCCTTCAAACGTTGCCAGTTTACATTGTCAGCAATGCTGCTGCTAGTGACATCTCAGACTTGCAGAGACTTGATCTTCATGGTGAATTAATGATCAAGAACCTTGAGAATTTGTCCAATGAGATATGTGCCAAAAATGCGAACTTGAAAGGGAAGAGGCACATCCGATTTCTAAAATTAATATGGGAGCAAGTTGAAGAAATGGAGACAAGAGAAAGTGTTGAGCGAGTTGTTGAGGGCCTTCAACCAAATTCTGATTTGAGGAAGTTACACATAGACGGTTATATTGGTGCAAATTTCCCCAGTTGGTTGATGACTACATACTTGGTAAACATTGTGGAACTCTCGCTTCTCAAATGTCACAGGTGCGTGGAGCTGCCTCAACTAGGGAAGCTGCGTTTTCTTGAGGTTCTCACTGTTGATGGGATGGATTCTGCAATGTATTTCTACAATAGTTCTGGTGAAAATGATTGGGCTACCCATTTTGCATCACTGAAGCAACTGACCCTGAGAAACATGCCCAATCTATTGGGATGGTCAGTTAGTGAAGATTATGGTATTCTTCCTCATCTAAAGAAATTTACGTGCGAGGCCTGTCCCTATTTGAATAACTTGCCAGATCTTCCCTCTCTCGACTCATTAGAATTGTCCGATTGTAGCAGTGAATTACTAGCAGTGACAGCAGCCAAGGCTACCTCCCTTACTCATCTTATGATCAGTGGATTGGAACTTCTACACTTACCTGAAGGGTTGCTGAAAAACAATACAGATCTGCTGTCTGTAGAAATTAGAAATTGTTCGGAGATTCAAAGTCTTTCAAGTGAGCTGAAAGTTCTTCCTTGTCTCGAGTCATTAAGCATCAGTAACTGTAACAATCTCAGTTCTGTGCTCGATTCTTGTGGACTTGAGACTTTGAAGTCCTTGTCCATTCATGGTTGCCCTAACATTAGCCTGGAAAAAGGATTACAAAGGTTACAGTTTCTTCAATATGCATCACTCTCTGACTGTGAAAACTTGACAACCTTGCCAATGACTATGCAATACCTTACATCTCTCCAAACTCTGCATATATGGAGCTGTCCTATGTATATGCTTCCAGAATGGCTAGGAGACCTCATTTCCCTTAGAGAATTGGAGCTGTGGTATTGTGGAAATCTAAGTTCTGTACCAGAATCAGTGAAAAAGCTAACCAAGCTTCAGTTTCTGTCTATATGGGGCTGTCCAAACTTGGGATTAAGATGCATAAAGGATGTTGGAGACGATTGGCACAAGATAAAACATGTTCCATTCATCAAGATTAATGGCCCATATATCCAAGCTATGACAGGTAAATAATGCATTTTAGATCAATTACTTCTGGTTTGAAACAGTCAGAATATTAGATATTACTACTCATTTTGTTCAAAATTAGTTGAGGTTCACAGAGATATTGAATATGATTGACTTTATTATTGATGCAACTTAGGGGTGCCTTGGAGCAACAGTAAAGTTGTCTCCGTGTGACCTATAAGTCATGAGTTTGATCCGTGGAATCAACCACTAATACTTGCATCATGGTGGGCTGCCTACATTACAACCCCTAGGTATACGTCCCTTCCCTACACCTTACCTGAGCGCAAGATTCCCTTTATTGAAATGTTTTTTATAATATTAATTGAGGATAAGATGTTACGTCAAATTTAAAAATAATATGAAGTACTCCAGTATTGTTGTATGTTAGTTTGACTTTTCTTGAAGGTAGTTTTGCATTTTAAGGAAGAGGTTATTTTATTCGACGAGCTAAAGTAGATAGTGTTGGAAATTTGACTTTGATGAGTATTGCGTCCACCAATCTTTAATGACTTAAACACTAGGGTTCCGCATGTTGGAGACTTTGGTTCTTCACACGTGCATAATCTACTAAGTGAGTAGATGACCGTAGGCCAAGAATCGTCAAATTTCGTTAAGAAATGAAAGAGATATTGGTCCACAAAGTAAGGTGTTTGAGGCATGAAAAATATGGTGTGGAACAAATCTCCCTAATCTGTGGGAAAATGAAGAATTGTTCATTTTATAAGCCTAAAAAATGGATAAAGATTTGGGACCCCAAGGGGTAACTCATGTGTTTGAAAGAGGGAGGACCTAGGTGTGCTTGGGTTCGAGGCTAAGCCCACACACGCACCGCCGCCGCCCGTCTCGGGCTTCGGGTGATATTATCTTTTTGGACCCAAATTGCTTAATATTTATAGTTTGGTCCCTAGAGTTTCAGGAAAGATAAAATTGGGAAGAGGCTCACGGAGGAAGCCAGAAAGTTTCTGCCTCTTGGGCTGGTTTTGGAGCATTGAATCTCCATTACTAGGCACTTGAATTCGACCATTATTTAGGCATACCCAGAGATCAGATATTCTGCTTATCTAGGGGAATGAGCTTAAAACCCAAGCTTTAAGGACCAATACTGTGGTAACCCAACCTTACTGACTGGAGATCCTAGGAATTTGGTTCAATGGGAAAACTAAGCTGTAAAGGTTCAGTTGAGCGCTTCGGTGGAAGCAAGAGCACTTCGGGTTATGATCCTCGTAAGGAACATAAACCCAAAGCCATTCCCGCGATAGACGTTAAGTGCTATCTGCAGTGTGGGTAAATGTTTTGTTTCCAAAACCTTTAATGATCCTCAACGGTTGAGGTTAGGTTTGGGGAAACTTTAATGGTTCCTAACACTTGTAAAGTGGGGTATATCAGGATACTTTGTAGGAGACCACCTATTTAAGTACAAGGATAGACCGTCTCAAATGAACGCACTTAAGAATCCAAGAAGTGTCCACGGCCACAACAGACAAAATATTACGAAGAATAGAGTAAATGAGGTTGTTGTGTTGGTACCATTAACTTGGCTTACACTAAACACTGACGGTTCAAAACATCACGTTCACCACGCAGTAAGTATGTCCGATGGTATTCAACTATGGAAGGTTCAAAGCTGAAGCTACCTCTCCAGATGCAACATCTGTTCGCTGAAAGATTGCTGGAAATAGGCACCGTCTGAGTGCGCCAAAATCTTTCAAGTGGGGATTGTTGGAAATTTGTCTTTGATGGGTATTGCGTCCACCCATCTTTAATGACTTAAACACTAGGGTTCTGCATGTTGGAGACTTTGGTTCTTCGCACGTGCACAATCTACTAAGTGAGTAGATGACCGTAGGGCCAAGGATCATCAAATTTCGTTAAAAAAAGAAAGAGATATTGGTCCACAAAGTAAGGTGTTTGAGGCATGAAAAGTATGGTGTGGAACAAATCTCCCTCATCGGTGGGGAAAGGAAAAATTATTCATTTTATAAGCCTAAAAATGGATAAGGGTTTGGGACCCCAAGGGGTAACCCATGTGTTTGAAAGAGGAAGAACTTAGGTGTGCTTGGGTTCGAGGCTAAGCCCACATGCGTGCCGCCACCGCCCGTCCCGTCGGGTCCGAGCTCAGGTCTCGGGTCGTGGGCCTTGGGCCTCAAACTTTTGCTGATATTATCTTTTGGACCCAAATTGCTTAATATTTACAGTTTGGTCCATGGAGTTTCAGAAAAGATAAAATTGGGAAGAGGCTCACGGCGAAAGGCAGAAAGTTTCTGCCTCTTGGGCTGGTTTTGGAGCATTGAATCTCCATTACTAGGCACTTGAATTCGGCCATTATTTGGCTGATTGTAGCCCATCAATAAGTATCATTACATGGCTATTGAAAGCCATTAGTTGGCTAGTTGAGAGGTCATCCCCCTTACACTATAAATTGAGGCATTTGGCTCAATTGTTCCACACTTGAGAAAATTTCAGAAATCTTCCTCTTCCTCTCTAGCATTATCTCATTACTCAAAGTTCTTCAAGAGTAACACTTGAGTTGACTTTGCTTATTTGTTAAGTTGTTGTTTTTATCTTAGGAGACTATTGCCCATAACGTAAAAGGATATATACGGGGCAATCTTGTCTTAAAGACAAAGTGTCATCACTCGACTCAATGAAGTTTCAAAGTGGTTGTAATCGTTCTTATTTCCAGTTTATTGTAATCGTTAGTAGTTTATCCTTTCTAGCACTTGTAATATTTACTTACTTCCCATTTTCTGCAATTTTTGTAACCCACAAATATAAGACAAGACTTGTTTAAGTGCTAAGAAAAGATGACTGGAAGAGAACAACTCGCTTCTAATTCTGCTGCTGCTGCTCAAGGCAACCCCTCTGCCTTCCCCACTGCTGCTTAAGGCACATCTAATGCCTTCACTGCTGCCCAAGACACATCTAATGCCATTATTGTTGCTCAAGGGAACATGACAGTTCCCCCACCCTCTAGTTTCCACCATGAACGCCCAGAAAATTTATGGGCTCCAACTTCAAGAGACGGCAGCAGAAGATTGTCACGACCCGAATCGGAGGGTCGCGACGGGCACCCGGACCCCACCCGCCGGGTACCGCTAATCGTACAACCAACTTCTAATCACAATTGAATACGGACTAAGCCGAAAAAGATTATAGAAAATCGTAATCGGAAATCCAATTTTCATATATACATACTCATACCAAGGCCGACAAGGCCACACATGACAACTAACCACATGACACATGTCTACAAGCCTCTAAAGAATACATGACATCACAAGGACGGGACAGGACCCCGCCATACCCATATATGGACGCAAAAATACTGTACCACAACCAACTGCAACTTTAAAACAAATAGAGTGCTCCAACATCAGCTGAACCAGCAACCTACTAGCGTGAACCGTCACCCTCTTTAACTGAACCTGCGGGCATGAAACGCAGTGTCCCCCGACCAAAGGGACGTCAGTACTACTGATGTATTGAGTATGTTAGGCATGAATAATAGCATAACAAGAATATACCAATAACTGAAACCGAAACAACTGACCAACAGTAAATGCCTCTGAGGGCCCTAATACATATGCCTAAATGTTATGCACAATGCAGTATACATATACATCGGCCCCATTTGGGCATCTTCCTTACCATAACAGACTCTGTGGGCATCATTTCATGTCGGCCTCCGTGGGCATAATATGTCTAAATGTCATGCACAATTCGGCAAATACATATATACTGGCCACACAATGACATCTTTCTCCCCACAATATATATATATATATATATTGGCCCTTAATCAGGCATCTTCCTCCATTAAGCCACACAGGCTTTATCATTATCATATCCCAACTGATCAGGTGGTCTGCGTATCCCGTTTCCCGTCCCCAATATGTGGTCTTGGGTAAAACATGAATGCAATGCAAATGAAAATGCATGAACAACAATAGCACATCCTGGGTGACACAATATCCTTGTACCTTCGGCTAACACTGTAAATATCAACATCTTTTCTGTATACCTCAATAAGGACTTAGGAACATATTTAGACATGCTTTTAAAATAGGAATCAATAACATGAATATTCTTAACTTCTAAGAGTATAACAATTTATGGAGCAATATCACGGTTATATTTCGTTACATGGAACATGCCAAAAGAAAGAAAAAATTTGTCTTAACATACCTCCGTTTCGTTAAAGTAGAAACAATTATGGCTATTGTTGCTTAAAATTTCCAACTCACGTTGCCCATTTTTTCGAACTCAATTGCATTACACACACTTGCTTGGATAGTTTACAAACTATGAAGTCTCCGGTGGTTTTCACGAAATGTTGCTATGTGTACACACTTTTGGTGTTCCTCCATAGAGGATATGACGTGCACTTAAATGTAAAGGGGTGGCAGTGCCTTAATCGCACAACATGAAATGCTTAAAGACCAAATGTTATATATCCTATACTAACTAATACATGTAGTTTCATTAGGGACCCCTAACCCACTTATTCCCCATGGCACCACTTAATTCCTAGGCTTAGTCAATTAGGAGATTAATTTGAAGACCACACGTAGAATTCCACTAAGACTTGTCTCCCTATTAAAATTATTAATCGATCCCAAAATTAATCAATTACACATACAATTTAAATTTGTGATCCCAGTTTACTTAAATCCTAATAATTTATAAGACCTTCATATACTCAATGTCATAATTTTTGTAATATGACACTAGTCTATAACCTCTTTGTGCACGCACTAAATTTATTTTCGCTTCCCGTCGTCATACTTTTTACGTCCAAAATATTTTGAGGTTTTTTCCTTTTATATTCTAGTCTCTTTATTAGCACACGTGATATCACATAAAATTCCCGAGGCCCGAATCTACTTATTACGCTTAGGTGCTCAAATCATTATTCAAAATTCCGGGATGTTACAAAGATGTTGTTTTACTTGACTGTTATGGGAATGACGCGTTTTCTAACATAAGATCCTCCACAAGCTAGAGATGAGATGCACCATCAGCCTAATGAAACGGCTGAAGGGGGCCAAGGTATCCATGTCGTTAATGGCATGAAGATGGTTCTTGATGCATGTAGTCATAGCAACTTCATGTGTAACAACTATATTTTGAACTGTCTGTCATACCCACTCTACACGGTGTATTGCACCGTAGGCACCGCCAAAGAGTTATGGGAAAGACTGCAGAAGAAGTACAACGCACAAGATGCAGGTACGAATAAATTCATCATTAGGAAATTCTTAAAATTTCAAATGGTGGCTAGCAAAACTGTGATATCCCAAGTCCAGGAATTCCAAATGATTCTACATCACCTGGATTCGGAAGGTATGAAACCAAATGAGCAGTTTTTGGTTGCATCACTAATTGAAAAGTTACCTCCCTCATGGAATGAGTTTATGAGTTACTTAAAACTCAAGACAAAGGAAATGACCTTTGAAGAATTTATTATCAAACTCCAGATTCAGGAAAATAATAAGAAGGTCGTGCCTAGGGGAAAGCAACCAGCTAAGGCAAAGGCAAATCTGGCTGAGGCCAAAGGGAACACATGCAAGAAGCGCAAGTTCCAGAAAGATGGCAAGACCCAGACAATAGAGAAGTTCAAGGGGAACTGCCACCACTGTGGGAAACATGGTCACATTATCAAGGACTGCCGTAAGCTCAAGACTGAGCAAAAAGAGAAGGCCAAAGGCAAGGCACATGCTAACGTCATCGAAGACACGCTTCTTGACGACATGATTGATGAGTTCTCGGCGGTGGTGCTTGAAGCAAACCTTGTTGAGAACCCCATACAATGGTGGATCGACACGGTTGCTACCCGACACATCTGTTCCAATAGAGATGCCTTCTCCACATATACACCACTTACAGGCAATAAACTGTTCATAGGGAACAACGCTTCCTCTGACGTGCAGAGGGTAGGAAAGGTGGTCCTGAAGATGACTTCTGGAAAGGAGCTCACTCTGAAGGAGGTGATGCATGCCCTGAGATTAGGAGGAATTTAATTTCAGGACCTTTATTGGTTAATGCTGGTTTTAGGCTAGTATTTGAGTCCAATTAATTTGTAATCACCAAGAATGGAACTTTTGTGGGAAGAGGCTTCGTATGTGAAGGCTTCTTCAAGGTTAACGCTATCTTTGTAATGCGTCCAAGCAATAAAATTGAAGTTTCTTCTTACTTGCTTGAGTCTTCTAATTTATGGCATCATAGATTAGGACATGTTAACTATAAGTCCATCCACAAGTTGGTTAAGTTGGAGTTATTTCCGTCTATTGATGTAAACCCTCAACATAAGTGTGAGGTGTGCGTAGAGGCAAAACTCACAAAGATTCATTTGCGATCCGTCGAAAGGAATACCGCTCATCTAGAACTTATTCACACAGATATATGTGATTTGAAGTTTGCATAAACTAGGGGGGAACAAGTACTTTGTGACATTCATTGATGATAGCACAAGGTATTGTTACCTTTACTTGTTGAAAAGTAAAGATAAAACCTTTAAAGCATTCTGACGCTATAAAGCAGAAGTTGAGAACCAACTAAGCATGCATATTAAATCAATTTGTAGCGATAGAGGGGGAGAATACGTAGCGCCATTTGAGGAATATTATGCCGAATCAGGCATTGTTCATCAAACGACGGCTCCATACTCACCTCAGTCGAACGGTGTTGTTGAACGCAAGAACCGCACATTGAAGAAAATGATGAATGCCTTGCTTATAAATTCCGGTCTTCCCCAAAACATGTGGGGAGAAGCTGTCCTTACCGCTAATACGATTCTTAACAGAGTCCCACATAAGGGTAAGGACAAAAATCTATATAAATCATGAAAGGGAAAGAAACCCACCTATAAATATTTTAAGGTGTGGGGTTGTTTCGCAAATGTCGAAGAGCCTAAGCCAAAACAGGTCGAGATTGTGCCTAAGACTGTAGATTGCATTTTCATCGGATATGCAAATAACAGTAGTGCTTATCGCTTCTTAGTACATAAGTCAGATATTCCAGATATCCACGGGGGTACAATCATGGAATCAATGAATGCTCAATTCTTTGAGGATACTTTTCCTAAAAAGGAAAAAGACATAACCTCTCGCAAATGAAGTTATGAATAGAGCTCTCAGGAACCAGGAATCGTTGACTGCCCGAATCTAGATGGTTCAGATCTAGTGGACTTCGAAGTGGCTGAATATCCGGAATCTAGTGTTCCAGATTCTCAGAACTTGGAAACTCCAAAGATAGAACCAAGGCGAAGTAAAAGGGCTAGGAAGGATAAAACCTTCGGTCCTGACTTTGTAGCTTATATGGTTGGTGACGAACCAAGGACAATTGCTGAAGCATTGTCAACTCCAGAGGCACTGCTTTGGAAAGAAGCTATTGAGAGTGAAATAGACTCCGTCCTGCATAACCATACTTGGGAGTTGGTTGATCTTCCTCTGGAAAATAAACCATTGGGTTGTAAATGGATACTCAAACGGAAGTATAAAGCAGATGGGTCTATAGACAAGTACAAAGCCAGGTTGGTAGTCAAAGGCTATCGACAGAAAGAAGGCCTTGACTATTTTGACACGTACTCCCCGATGTCTAAAGTGACGTCCATACGAGTATTCATTGCGATCGCAGTATTGCGTGACCTTGAGATACATCAAATGGATGTCAAGACAGCCTTCCTAAATGGTGATTTGGAAGAAGAAATTTATATGGAACAACCCGATGGGTATGTGGTTCCAGGGCAAGAGAAGAAAGTCTGTCGACTTGTCAAATCTCTGTACGGGCTAAAACAGGCCTTGAAGCAATGTCACAAAAAATTTGATAGTATTCTACTATCAAAGGGTTTCCCCATTAATGAGTGTGATAAATGTGTTTACATAAAAAATAATTCCGACTCATTCGTTATGATATGCCTCAATGTAGATAATGTGATAAATGTGTTTACATAAAAAGTAATTCCGACTCATTCGTTATGATATGCCTCAATGTAGATAATGTGATAAATGTGTTTACATAAAAAGTAATTCCGACTCATTCGTTATGATATGCCTCAATGTAGATAACATGATGATCATAGGGAGTAGTCCTAGCTTGATCCTAGAGACTAAGAACATGTTGAAACAATGCTTCGACATGAAGGTTATGAGTATCGCAGAAGTCATCTTAGGGATAAAGATCTCTAAGACGTCTGACAGACTGGTCTTATGTCTGTCTCACTACATCGAGGATGTGTCGAGAAAGTTTAAGATGTTTAACAGTTCGCCTATGAAGTCACCACTGGATAGAAATCAAAAGCTTGATAAAAATTGTGGTGCACCCGTATGCCAGGAGCAATATGCACAGGTGATTGAGAGTTTAATGTACATAACAAACTGCACCCGACCTGATATCGCTTATGCAGTCAACAAGTTGGTTAGGTTTACCCGTAATCCAAGTAATGATCATTGGAAAACGTTGAATTGGGTGCTACGATACCTGAAATACACGCTAACTTACGGGTTGCATTATTCGAGATATCCAGCTGTACTAGAAGGGTATAGTGATGCAAACTGGATATCTGATATAGAGAACACCAAGTCCACCAGTGGGTATATATTTACAATTGGTGGTGGGGCTGTGTCTTGAAAATCCTCTAAGCAAACTTGCATCGCCTGATCCACGATAGAATCAGAGTTTATCGCTTTAGACAAAGCAGGAGAAGAAGCTGAGTGGCTTCACGACTTCTTAGAGGATGTCCCTTGTTGGGACAAACCCGTACCTTTAGTGATGATTCACTGCGACAACAAGTCAGCTTTAGGAAGGGCACAAAGTTCTATGTACAATGGCAAATCTCGTTATATTCGACGGAGACATAAGATCGTTAGGCAGCTGATCACCACGGGTATAATAGCCATTGATTACATAAAATCAAAGGATAACATAGCAGACCCACTGACAAAGGGCATATCCAGAGATCAGATATCCTGCTTGTCTAGGGGAATGGGCTTAAAACCCAAGCTTTAAGGACCAATAAAGTGGTAACCCAACCTTACTGACTGAAGATCCCAGGAATTTAGTTCAATGGGAAAACTAAGCTGTAAAGGTTCAGTTGAACGCTTCGGTGGAAGCAATAGCACTTCGGGTTATGATCTCTGTAAGGAACATAAACCCAAAGTCGTTCCCGCGATTGACGTTAAGTTCTATCTGCAGTGTGGGTAAAGGTTAAGTTTCCAAAACCTTTAATGATCCTCAACAATTGAGGTTAGGTTTGGGGAAACTTTTAATGGTTCCTAACACTTGTAAAGTGGGGTATAGTAGGATACCTTGTAGGAGACCACATATTTAAGTGCGAGGACATGCCGCCTCAAATGAACGCACTTAAGAATCCAAGAAGCTTCCACGGCCACAACGGATAAAACATTACGGAGGATAGAGTAAATGAGGTTGTTGTGTTAGTATCATTAACTTGGCTTACACTAAACACTGACGGTTCAAAATATCACGTTCACCGCGCAGTAAGTAAGTCCGATTGTATTCAACTATGGAAGGTTCAAAGCTGAAGCTACCTCTCCAGATGCAACATCTGTCCGCTGAAAGATTGGTGGAAATAGACACCGTCTGAGTGTACCAAAATCTCTTTCAAGATGGGATTATTGGAAATTTGCCTGATGGATATTGCTTCCACCCATCTTTAATAACTTAAACACTAGGGTTCCGCATATTGGAGATTTTGGTTCTTCACACATGCATAATCTACTAAGTGAGTAGATGACCGTAGGGCCAAAGATCGTCAAATTTCGTTAAAAAATGTAAGAGATATTGATCCACAAAGTAAGGTGTTGATGCATGAAAAATATGGTGTGGAACAAATCTCCCTCATCAGTAGGGAAAGGAAAATTATTCATTTTATAAGCCTAAAAATGGATAAGGGTTTGGGACCCCAAGGGGTAACTCATGTGTTTGAAGGAGGGAGGACCTAGGTGTGCTTGGGTTCGAGGCTAAGCCCACACGCGCGCCACCGCCGCATGTCCCGTCGGGTTCGGGCTCGGGTCGTGGGCCTCGGGCCTCAGACTTCTTCTGATATTATCTTTTTGGACCCAAATTGCTTAATATTTATAGTTTGGTCCCTGGAGTTTCAGAAAAGATAAAATTGGGAAGAGGCTCACGGCGGAAGGCAGAAAGTTTCTGCCTCTTGGGCTGGTTTTGGAGCATTGAATCTCCATTACTAGGCACTTGAATTAAGCCATTATTTGGCTGATTGTAACCCCTCAATAAGTGTCATTACATGGCTATTGAAAGCCATTAGTTGGCTAGTTGAGAGGTCATCCTCCTTACACTATAAATTGAGGCATTTGACTCAATTGTTCCACACTTGAGAAAATTTCAGAAATCTTCCTCTTCCTCTCAAACATTATTTAATTACTCAAAGTTTTTCAAGAGTAACACTTGAGTTTCCTTTGCTTATTTGTTAAGTTGCTGTTTTATCTTGGGAGACTATTGCCCATAACGTAAGAGGATATACGGGCAATCTTGTCTTAAAGACGGAGTGCCATCACTCGACTCAGCGAAGTTTCAAAGTGGTTGTAATCGTTCTTATTTCCAGTTTGTTGTAATCGTTAGTAGTTTATCCTTTCTAGCATTTGTAATATTTATTTATTTCCCGTTTCCTGCAATTGTTGTAACCCACATATAGTTGGTCAAACCAAAATGAAGGGGGGAAGTATAGCAAAAACACTGTACTTGCTTCATGAAGAAATTGTCCTTTACCGTTTGAACTTCATATTGGACCAACATTTCGCAACCTTCTTTATTTATCGAGACTTAGGACCAACTGTATTTCCCGAGCACCAGTAGCGTAATTGTTGTTAACTTACATTAGTTATTTTGTCTGCCAGGGGATTTTTATGTTCCGTTAAAGATTTGTATGTATGTTACTATAGAATAAGTGTGAGAGTTAAAGAATCTCTAGTTTGAGGGAGCCCTTGCATTTTTTCTGGGTAACATTGAGAGAATCCTTAAATTCTATAAAAACAAATTATTGAGTATTGAAATGAAATATGACCAAATAGAGTGGAATGGATATATAGGATTCATATAGCCAAAACCCACTAGTTTAGATTGAGCTAGTAGATTGATTAACAGTCTGAACATGTAGATAGCAGCATCAGTTTGGTTTCTTATTCAAAAGCTTTATGGAGTTGGTCAATTTGGTTTCTAAGTTAAAAGGTTCATATAGATTCATATTAAACAGATTAAGGTACCTTATCAAAAAAAGATTAAATACAATAATGCTATCTATTTGTGGCGTTTATGCATCAGCTGTGAATATTGTGGGAGTAACCATCAGGATTTTGGTGTTATTAGTACAAAATTCCACATAATATATTAGCTACTCTATCCTTTTCTTATTCCAAAAGGTGGAATCTCCCACCCCAGGAGCCCCCACACCATCTTCTTCTGTTCTCATTTCCCACCCTGCTTTGGCAGTATCAAAATCACCCTCGATATTGAAAAAGGCCAATACATCACATGGTCGAAACTATTCACCATTCATGCTAGAGCCTACAAAGTTCTAGACCACATAATCCCTCCATCGACGAAGTCGAGTTCAACTCCATCTCTTCAGGAAACAGATCCTGAGTTGTGGTCACGTCTTAACGCCATTGTTCTACAATGGATATACAACACGATTTCAGAAGATCTTCTCAACACCACCCTTGAACGAAATTCCACAGCCGAAATTGTTTGGAACCGGCTAAAGGATATTTTTTCAGACAACAAGAATTCTCGAGCTCTCTATCTCGAACAAGAATTCTCAGCAGTCCAAATGGAAAACTTCTAGGATGCCTCTTCCTATTGTCAACATCTCAAATCCCTAGCAGACCAGTTATCTAATGTCGGCGCCACCGTGTCGAACGAAAGACTTGTCCTTCAACTGGTTTCGGGTCTGACAAATGAATATTCAACCGTCGGGTCTCAGATTCGTCACGGCGACACACTTCTCCTATTTTATAAAGCTCGATCCATGCTTGTTTTGGAAGAACCCGCAAGGGTGAAATTAGTCGTCGGAACAACCACCGACAACACTGCTTTCAATGTCACTCACGACGATTCCGATGGAAATCAAGTCGGAAATAGAAAGCACAATAACAAAAATAACAACAACCGCGGCGGTAGAGGTGTTAGAGGCAACAATCGTGGCGGAAAAGAGAAGAAAGGAAACGGTGGTGGTCGTGAAAACTAACTGCCGATGAGAAATGGCGGTTCGCCGAATGGAATGGGGGCAAACTTAGGGCAACCGTTGCAACACCCTAATTTTATTAGCCAAAACTGGGCCGGTCCACAAGGGCATGGGCCTTGGCAGTACTGGCCCAGTCCGCCTTGCCCTTACCCAACTAATGGACCAGCCCAATTTTGTAATAAAACTGGGCCGCGTCAACCATCTATTTTAGGGCCTAGACCTCCTCAAGCCCACGTAGCAGCAGCCCAGTCGGCACCCTCCATCTACGCTCCAATTGATATCCAATAAGCCATGCATACTCTCTCGATTGCCCCTCAGGATGATCAATGGTACATGGATACCGGAGCTACATCTCACATGACTGTAAACGGAGGTAATCTTACGTCTTATTCAAATAAGAGCAAAAATCATAATATTACCGTTGAATTATTGGTTGTGGAAATGCATCGTTACCTAAACCCCATCCACCTTTAAAATTGCAAAATGTTTTACATGCCCCGCAATTAATTAAAAACCTTGTTTTCATTCGAAAATTTACCATTGATAATTATGTATTTGTTGAATTTGATCCTTTCGGATTTTCTGTGAAGGATTTTCAGACGGGGATGCATTTAATGAGGTGTGACAGCATCGGTGACCTATATCCAATAAACACCAGCCCTCATGTTGGAACATCAACACCTTCTACCTTTGCAGCTTTATCTCCCGAATTATGGCATAGTCATTTAGGACATCCGAGGGCTCTTGTTCTAAGCTCTCTTCGCCAGAATAATTTTATTGCTTTTAATAAACTTTAAGATAATTTTTTTTGTCAATCTTGTTCCTTTGGGAAACAGGTCAAACTGCCTTTTTTATGACTCGTCATCACTATCCTCTTCACCATTTTATATTGTGCATAGCGACCTTTGGTCATTACCTATCTTGAGTTCAGGTGGTCATCGGTATTATGTGTTATTTCTTGATGACTTTACCAATTTTCTATGTGTTTTTCCAATTGCCAATAAATCTCAAGTCTACTCCATGTTCATAACATTTTATCAATACATTAAAACACAATTTGAAAGGGAAATTAAATGTTTTCAATCCGACAATGGGAGGGAATACAACAATGCATCCTTTCATAAATTTTGTGAATCACATGGAATGAGATTTCATTTTTCATGTCCTCATACATCTTCCCAAAATGGAAAAGCCGAAAGGAAAATTTAAACTATAAACAATATCACCCGAACTCTCTTCACTCATGCCTCTCTACCTCCTACATTCTGGAATCATGCATTACAAATGGCCACCTATTTGCTAAATATAATTCCCAACAAAAAGCTTGCATATCAAACACCCACAAAAGTTCTCTACCAGAAAGATCTGTCGTATTCCCATCTCCGGGTTTTTGGATGTATTTGCTATCCCTTAATTCCTTCAACCTCTTGACATAAATTGCAAGCTAGATCAATACCTTGTGTTTTTTTTGGGATACTCAACAAATCATAGAGGTTACAAGTGTTATGATCTATCGAGTCAAAAAATAATTATTTCAAGGCATGTCAGTTTTGATGAAAATAGCTTCCCTTTCTCCAAACTACACGCCTCTAATCCATTCACCTATAAGTTTTTAGATACAGGTTTTCTAACTCCCCCATATCTGCTACAACCTACATCCTCCCCCCCACAAGTGCAACAACTACCGACTCATTCCTCTTCACATTTGCTACAACCTACATCCTCCCCCGCACAGGTGCAACAACTACCGACTCATTTCTCTTCTAATGAAGCGGTCCAACAACAACAGGAAAATCCAATTCTTACTCAAGCCGATTCCACCCAACCTACTCCTAACCAATCACCAACAGGCAGTGGCGGCAATGAATCTCTACTACCCCAGCCTATAATAACTCAACAACCTACCCAAGCCACTCCACCAATGAATCCTCCCCCATCCCCACAAATAAAAACAAGATCCCAACATGGAATTTTTAAACCCAGAAGACTCTTCAATCTTCATACAACTACTAAAAATTCCATTTCTCTTGCCCATAAATCCCATTAATGCATTAAACGATCATAACTGGAAAATGGCCATGAAAGATGAATACGATGCTCTTATTCAAAATAAGACGCGAGACTTGGTGACACGACCATCAAATGCTAATATTATTCGAAGTTTGTGGATTTTCATGCATAAGAAGAAATATGACGGGTATTTTGAAAGGCACAAAGCCAGACTTGTAAGTGATGGTGCAGGACAACAAACTGGTGTAGATTGCGGAGAAACATTCAGTCCAGTGGTCAAACCGGCTACTATTCGGACAATACTTAGCATTGCACTATCAAAATTTTGGTGTCTCACTCAGCTAGATGTCAAAAATGCATTCTTACATGGACATCTCAATGAAACTGTCTATATATACCAACCACCGGGTTTTCATGACCCTCAACACCCTGATTATGTGTGCTTGCTTAAGAAATCTCTATATGGGCTTAAACAGGCCCCTCGCGCTTGGTACCAGCGTTCTGTAGATTATGTGGCAACATTGGGATTCTCTCACACCATTTCAGACCATTCTTTATTCATTTATCGTCGAGGCAAAGATATGGCATATATTCTTCTTTATGTGGATGATATCATCCTAGCCACTTCATCAGATGCTCTTCGACAATCCATTATGTATAAACTGGCTCGGAATTTGCTATGAAAGATTTTGGTCCACTAAGTTATTTTTTGGGTATATCTGTCACCCGACATTCAGAAGGATTATTTATTTCACAGAACAAATATGCAGAGGAGATTATTGAGCGGGTCGGCATGTCTTCCTGCAAACCACCCCCTACATGTGTGGACACAAAGCAAAACTAAGCATATCTTCAGGTAATCCCTGTCATGATCCGACTGAATATCGTAGTCTTGCCGGCGCATTGCAATATCTGATCTTCACAAGACTCGATATTTCTTATGCGGTTCAACAAGTATGCTTATTTATGCATGATCTAAGAACCCAACACATGTCTGCATTGAAGCGTATCATTCGCTACATTCAGGGTACACTTGAATTCGGACATCACATTTACCCCTCTTCAATAAATAAACTCATCTCATACACTAACACAGATTGAGGTGGATGTCCGGATACTAGACGGTCAATCTCTGGTTACTGTGTTTACCTAGGAGATAACTTGATATCCTGGTCTGCGAAATGACAACCTACCTTATCCCGATCCAGCGCTGAAGCAGAATACCGCAGGGTAGCTAATGTAGTATCAGAATCTTGCTGGATTCGAAACCTACTCCTGGAACTTCACTATCCAGTGACGAAATCCTCATGGGTCTATTGTGACAATGTTAGTGCAGTTTATCTTTCCGGCAACCCAGTTCAACATCAACGTACTAAAAAAATTGAAATGGATTTACACTTCGTACGTGAGAAAGTCGCTCGAGGTCAAGTACGCGTCCTACATGTTCCATCACGCTATCAAATTGCCGATATTTTCACCAAAGGACTCCCACTGCAACTCTTTGATGACTTTTGAGATAGTCTCAATGTACGTAAATCTCCCGTTTTGACTAAAGGGTTATATTAGAATAAAATCAATTGTATATATGATGTATATTCTTGTAGATAGCCTTAGCTTGATTTTAGTAATCATAATCAGCACAAAATCAGTGATTATGATTATGATTTGATTTAGCTTAATCTTAGAGATTGATTTAGCTTGATTTTAGATATTAGGTTTTCCTGATTTCAGTCATAACTCTAGCTTACATTCTTGTATATAAAGAGACTCTACATCAATGAAACAATCAGGCAAAACATTTCAAAGCATCTTCTATATCTTCTATTTCTATTAGAAATTCCAATCTTTTTAACGATAAGTAATAAGTGCTTGATCTCCATAATGTTGTTACAGGGGTAACTGAGTAAACAACCCTAACATGTCACAATAGAATCCTCCATCAAACTATTGAAGAAGTCAAATGGAACCCTCCTCTTAGTAACACTTCTATAAACTGAATGTTGATGCTGCTACTAAAGCAAAGCTTGACAATATTGAGGGAGTATGGGATGTGACTAGAAATAGTAGTGGGGAATGGATTGTTGGATTCACCAAAAATATTCCCTTCACAACTAACATATTTGCAGATATTACGTCGCTCCTGATTGGGGTTGTGGTAGCACTGTCGTTTAATTTGTATACATTGGAAGACTTAAGAAAGGTAGTCGTCAACTATTAATGGAAATGAACGTTACGCTAAATCTCAGTAATGATTGCAGGTTATCCTTGACTAAGGTGGGGAATGCTACAACACCATATGTATAGTGAAGGCAACCAAGTAGCTGATGAATTAGCAAAATATAGAAGCAAGTACCTAAGTTTCTTCTTTTAAATGTTATCTAATTTTGCCTCCTTTTGTATCTGTATGTTATGAAAGGTCAAGTGATGTACTAAACCTTAACATTCTACTCCCTCTGTTTCAATTTGTCTGGCTTGATTCGGAGTATGAGTGTCAAACTAACTAATGTTCGGGGTGAATTTTGACATAGAATTTTTGATTTTTTAGAAATACAATTTAAATATTTAGAAACTACATAAAAAGTATTATAAGTACAATAGTTAACAATTCAAAATATTTAGACGACATTTGAAAAAATTATAGTCAAAGAAAACATGCTTTGATTGTCCAAATAGTAACTAAGCCAAATATTTTGAAACAGAGTGAGTGTGAGTGTGCTGACTGCTAGGTTTGTAATTATTTTACTTTGGTGATTAATACAATTTTGATAGTTACCAAGAGTATTACTCCTTTAATAGTATCCATATTGCCTAAACAGAAACAGATCTCTTCTCTTCATCCATTAACAAGTATTTTGACCTCTTGGAGTTCTCTCTTTTCTCTTTGACGTACTATCATTGTCATGTTCACTTTAGATAAGTTGAACAAGAAGAATTTCAAGTGATACATTAAGATCTGCTCTTTTTCACCATTGTACTATGTGGTCAACAGAAAGACAGTTAGCATTTCAAAAGAGAGAATCAAAGGATATGGATCAACGGATGGGATTTCTCGTTCCTTAATCAGAGGCCTCGTTTTCGAGCCCTGAGTGTGGAAAAATGTTTGGTAAAGAGTGCTTTCCCGGAATAGACTCTACGCAGCGCGAATTCAAATTAGTCGGACTTCAATGCTGATATCGAACACTGAATGGAAACAAAAAATATTTCAAAAGAGAGAAGCACATGTAAAATGGAAAGCCATATAAAAGGCTAGGCAAAGGAATATAATTTTCTTGCAAGGAAACACGAGCTAAAAGCCTTAATATTTTGGAGTTTCAAGTTCAACTTCTTCCTACTCGTCTTTGAATCTTGAAAACTGAGGCTCCAATTTGTCTCTTACTGCAAAGGGTATTTGGCTGCTGTGATAATTGTAACTGGATGCAGCTTTTTGTCTGTGTTTTTACAGTAACCTTTCTCGTGGTACCCCCACTTGTTTGCTTTTACACAGAGAATATCAAAATGATTAGTCACACTCTCACAATTCCTTTCAAAAGTCAATGATATACTCCAAAACTCGATATTTGATGTAGTAATTATTATTTTTCTAATATTATGTAACGAGAGGTAAAGTTGTTGTCATATGATCGGTCAGGAGGTCACGGATTCAAGCTATGGAAATAACCTCTTGGAGAAATACAGGGTAAGACTGCGTACAATAGACCTTTGTGGTCCGCCTCTTTTCCAGACCCGCGCATAGTAGAAGCTTAGTATATCGGATTGCCCTTTTTAGTAGTATCTTTTAACACTAATTTTAATCTATTTTCAAATGAAATCCATATAAAATTACTTAATAATGATTCAATTTGACCATACTAGTGTAAATTCACAGGGATATTTTTATTAGGTAGTATGTTTTCATTACGCTATAATGGAAAAAAATTCCCCATTTCTGGCAGCCACTTCAAACAGCACACCATCACCATGTACTTTCTTTGTGAAAAAAGATTTTAAAACGTTAAGCAGCTCACCATGTCTGTTTAGTGAAGAAGTCCTTGTATGAGCTTAAGCAGTCTCTGCGGGCTTGGTATAAGAGGTTTGTAGATTATGTTTCGACTATTGGGTTCTCTCACAGCAACACGGATAATTCATTGTTCATATATCGTCGTGGTTCTTCCTTGACTTATATACTATTGTATGTGGATGATATTATCTTGACAACCTCTTCTGATGCATTACTCCAGTCTATCATGACAATGCTCAGTTCTGAGTTTGCTATGAAAGACTTGGGCCCTTGAGTTATTTTTTGGGGATTGTTGTCACTCGTCACACAGGTGGGTTGTTCTTATCCCAGGGGAAGTATGCAACTGAGATCATTCAGAGGGTCGGGATGTCATCCTGTAAGTCCACTTCTACTCCGGTTGATATTAAACCCAAGTTGGGTGTTGCGGCTGGCTCCCCTTATGAGGACCCGACCCACTATCGCAGTATTGCAGGGGCCCTTCAGTATCTTACGTTCACGAGACCAGATATTACGTATGTCGTACAACAGATGTGTTTGTTTATGCATGATCCCAGGGTTGAGCACATGAATGCACTCAAACACATTATTAGATACATCCAGGGGACACTTGACTATGACTTACATTTATATTCGTCGTCGACGTCTACACTTGTCTCATATACAGATGCTGACTGGGGTGGCTGTCCGGACAACAGACGATCTACGTCTGGCTATTGTATGTTTCTTGGTAATAACTTGGTCTCATGGTCTGCAAAACGTCAGTCGACATTGTCCCGCTCTAGTGCAGAGGCCGAGTATCGAGGAGTAGCCAATGTGGTCTCTGAATCATGTTGGTTGCGCAATCTTCTTTTAGAGCTTTATTGTCCTATTCAGGAAGCTACATTGGTTTATTGTGATAATGTTAGTGTCATCTATCTTTCTGGTAATCCGGTTCAACACCAACACACTAAACATATCGAGATGGGCATTCACTTTGTTCGCGAAAAGGTAGCTCGTGGACAAGTACGCGTCTGTCGTGTCCCTTCCAGGTATCAAATTGCAGACATCTTTACAAAGGGACTCCCCTCGGTCCTTTTTAAAAATTTCAGGGACAGTCTCAACGTACGAAGACCGCCCGCTATAACTGCGGGTGTGTGTTAAAGTATACACGTGATATACACTTAGTATAAGTGTATATCACGTGATTTGGTCACGGTAACTGTACAGGCTTGTCCATAGTAGTTTAGGTAATATTATTTGGGTATAATTAATATTATACACTTACCATAATTATATTATCATAATTGTATAATTAATGTCCAAGTAGAATAAGGTTTTAGGAATAAGATTTTCCTATTATGGAAATATGTAAATTGTATATATATTCTTTCAATTAATGAAAATAATTAAAAGATTATTTCTTTCGGTTCAAAATATGAGAAAAGGGTATGCGCTTGAAAGCACGTATTGGTGGATTAATAGTGTACAAAAAGTTTGGAGATTCCCAAGTACTGCTGTAAAACATTGTATAAAAAAGGTATACATATTTCCTTATTACGACAATGGTCTCAGGACATCCACTTATCAGAACCAAAATGCAGCTTTTGAGTTCAGCAAAATAGTACACTGTTTAGATTCATCTGTTTGTAGTTTGTCCCGATTAAGACAACTGGAATTCCGAAAATCAGAGTATAGATAGAAGGGAAATAGTCCAAATATGCCATTGAACGTTGTGAAATGATCCGAATTTGTCATCCGATGATAATTGATATCAAATACACTTTTATCGTTACAATATTGATCTAAATAATTGGTTTTTTACTAAACGCAAAAGCTTTATAACACACGGCCATTATTGACAAGGAAAAGGGTACGAAGTGGTCCAGATTTGCGTCTGAACTTTGACGAAGAGGGTCACTGTTCTTGCACAACAACATTGCCTTCTTCAATATTCAGAACCTCCAACACTAATGTCTTTATGTCCAAAGCTCAAATTAACCACCATCAAGCCTAAAATCATTTGAAATGAAATTTAACTATGAACAAGTACACTACTAAATTAAATTTTCACCGCTGTCAAAATTGTATCAACACAATTTTAGCTTCTAAATTATTTACAATAATATCGTGGCAGTCCAGGTGGGTTTTACAGTGGTTGAGGTGGTCTTATGATAGAGGTAAAATGGTGACGGATGAAAATAGTTAAGGTTTGTGTGAGAGAGATCGTTTAAATGTAATCATTTTTGTTTAAATTTTTTGTGTCCTTTCTATGAATATCATTGGGGTGAAATCGGCTTCTCCCTAACACGGCATTCTGTGCATCTTCAACTAGCTTTCCCCGTCGCCAGTGGTGTGAAGTAGCAGTGGTGAATCAATTGTTATTGCGGTTATCGATTAAGAATGATGATGGATGGTGATCGAGAAAAATAAAATTTGTACAATTTCGCATAGTTCAGAGTCAAAGTTGGACTATTTCACATATTTCAGAGGTAAATTTGACCATTTTCTTTATAAAAAACGCTCATGTGTTGAAAAGCTTCGGCCATAATAAATAAAGAATATATTTGAACCGATAATGTAACAACGTAAATACATTTGACTACAACTATTAAAAGATGACAAATTTCACAAAATTCAATAACATATTTGAAACTTTTCCCCAGAGAGAATGAGACAGATCCAATTTTTCTCCTCTTTTGTCTTCCTTTAATCCTTGGAGAAAAAGGGGGGGAAAAGAAATAAAGGTGGTATTCCCTCGACATTTTCCCTATTAGTTATCCCAACTCCGCAATCTTTAGTAACCCAATAATAATAATTATTCCTCAATTTTAAATAAGTTGCAACGATTATAAAGGTGTTTAAATATATAAACTGGTCAAAATAGATTATAAGTACTTTTTAACTTAAACATTTTTTTTTAGCTAATTTGCGCATTTGATAACATCAAATTAAAAGTGCTTATAAACTGACATTATAATTTAATGGGAAAATATATAGCTATATTGAAAGTCATTTGCACATTGATACTTTACGGACGACCTAATACCCTTATCATCTTTAATTTATGATTTTACAGCTTATAAATATTTTAATTGGACCAAACTTTTACGATTTTATTTCTAATATTTTTTTTTGTAAGCTCTGAAGTATTTTTTTTTTTAAAATACAACAACAACAACATACCCAGTGTATTCCCAGTGGGATCTGGGGAGGGTAGAGTGTACGCATACCTTACCCCTACCTTGAGAGGTAGGGAGACTATTTCCGAAAGACCCTCGGTTCAAGATAAGACATTACAAAGAAGGTCAAATAAGGTTTGAAGAAAAGTAAAGTAAAGTAAAGTAAAACAAAACAAAGTAAAATAAAGAGATTATGTCACAACAGATAACAGATAATATCAGAAATCAAAGGACAAGAAACTACACCAACTATCTACCAGCCTTCTATCCTGATATGTGTCCTCCAAACCCTCCTATCTAAGGTCATGTCCTCGGTGAGCTGAAATTGCGTCATGTCATGTCTAATCACCTCTCTCCAATACTTTATTCGGCCTACCTCTACCCCTTTTGAAATCATCCATAGCCAACCTCTCACACCTCCGCAATGGGACATCCACACCCCTCCTCTGCACATGCCCGAACTATCGCAGCCTCGCTTCTCTCATCTTGTCCTCCACCGAGGCTACCCCATCTTATCCCGAATATCTTCATTTTTCTAAAATATAATTTTTAATTATCTTATTGTTATATTTCTGCCTTTTTGTCATTTTTTATGTAAACTTCTTTTAAATTTATAAGTTTTGTAAATAGTGCTATTTCATATTAACAATACTTTTTTTTATCAAACATACTAACGGCCATTTATCAATTTTAATATTTTTATTCAAACACGTAAATGATCATTTACGAAGTTACTTTCAACACCTAAAAGTACCTTTTAGCACTTAATGTGTATCAATTAGGAGTGTTTTTAATTGCTAACCCAAACGTGTTTTATATGAATTCTTATTGTTCATGTCAAATGTTGCTCTACTTAAACTCATCTCAACCCAATATTACATAAAATAAAACAAAGAATGAGAATTAAAAAATGTAATAAGAATTTTATATATTTTTCACTGGCTTATAAATATCTTGAAAAGTCAAAGACTCTTAAAAGCTATCATCCGTTTTGCATCATTATCCCATTTACAGTTCCCTCTACATTCAACGTTATTATTATGTTACATATAGCGTGAACTGGAAGTGAAATTTTAAAATCCCAGACACACCAGCAAGGACATGTATAAATTAATAAATGCAGTATCTTAGTTGATTAAGACGTTAATAAAATTGAGCATATGTATCATGGCTATATATGGAAAGGCCAGCGAAGATTGAGTATGACAAGTGATACTAAATACACATGTATATGATAATGCATCAATAAGTTTGGTGAGAATGCATCAATTGAGATTAGAACATGCCATTTGGCAAACCATCAAGACCAACAAGTTCGAATATACCGGATAAAATTGACAAATAACCCCTTTTCAGCCTCTGTAATTAAAAATAGTCATTGTTACGGAGTTTTAAATTCTAAAGATGAAAATTATCATGAAATTTTACTTGTAGAATTTGAAATTTCATGACAGTGACTATTTTCCAAAGATAGATCAGTAAAGCACTAACTCTATGAATATACCTGTCAAATTTCTGTTTAACAACTAGCCATGTTAAGCTCAAATAATGGCCAAATCTCAATAAACAACTTGACTTTTAAAATTAGTATATTTACCTGAACAGAGATAACATAAAATGACGATCCATTTCTGAAGAAAAACATGTTAATACGATATGTTTAACTTCAGAATAAAATAATCTTGATCAACATCACAATACAAGATCAGTTCAGATACTTTTCTACAACATGTAAATCTCATCATTTCTCTTCACAATACAAGATCTTGTTCAGCTACTTTTCTACAACTTGTAAATCTACTCTTGCAAGATATGTGACATATACACTGTGAGAAGACTTTTCAGAGAAATGAGTTTATACAGTTCTTATAGGGAAATAAGACATTCCCGAATAAGTACATCTGTTAGAACAGACGCAACAAGTGATATTCGGAATCAGAAAATGGACATGTCAAATGTTCTGCAAGATCCTAGACCCGCTCTGAGTCTCTCCCTCTATTGCCTTGACTCTCAATCTCCATCAAGTAAGAAAGAGAACCCTAGACTGGTTACCTGCTGGAAGATGATCAATCACTAAGGAATAACTTGAACTAGGGATGATGTGAAGTAATACTTGACCAATTCCCCAATGACAAAAGCAGAAGAGGAAACCGAGAGAATTTCATCACTATGACCAACCTTCGCTAAAAAATGTAGACAGAAATGTTGAAAAGCATAAATGCATTCAAGGACTTCACAAAATGTTTAATTGTTTGTTTAAAATGCAGACAGAACTTCATTTTAGTCATGCACTCAATCCTACTGACTTGGGCATATTTGATACTTGCGTCTAAGATGTTCACAGAATAACAGTTTGTACAGCTTTCCACTGAAAAGATCAGAATACAGGAGCTCGATATTAATAGAGTAACACGATTATAGCAGAAAGATAACAAATCAAACTGCACGTCTGATTAACATACGGAAATTTTATGTACCTTTGCAGGGTCAGTGACCTCTTCCAGGATGCTGGTTCATTCCGCTTGCAGTTATGGAGATAAATGCATTATGTAACAGCATTATAGGTTCATCTTCCCTCACATGAAGTTCCAATGAGGATTTGCATTCCATATGCTTTTTATGCAGACAAGTAAATATAAGCATAGCCATCAATGAGTTTTAGCATAAGCGAGTAACATATGGAAGCTAATCATTTGTCACTATTCATCTACTATCAACAATTGAAATACAGAAGAAAGGATGAACAATTCGTGAAAAGTACAACAGGTGTGCTTTTGAGCAACATACATGACTAATCGAATCGAATTTACTAATGCTCTACAATAAGAGCTAAAGAATTCGACACCTCTACAATATCTGACTTCCATATGATTTGAAAGCAAGAGAAGCATACAGGAATAAGCTTCGCTTGCTCATCAAATCAGAAAGAGATTTCAAATGACTTTCCAAATATTACAATGCTCTACTGAGATAGGCATCCAGAGTTCAAGAGATTTGAACTAACAATCATATCAGCTCTTCAATCCCTCGCTGAATGTTCACCAACTGAATTGTTTCTTCTCAAACAGGATGTACCTCCTCTAGCATTGCCGTGAACTAAAGACTCATTGTTTCTTCTACCAACAACTGAGCCGCTTACATATCTGCAGCTCAAAGCTCTACTGATAGATTTTGACTTAGGTTCAACCCCATCGCTCTCTCCACGAAATTCATCATTTCGAGCCATTAAATCCATCAAATTGCTACGGAACCCCAAGTCAGAGTAAACCCTTGGTGAATTCCTCAGCGGCGTTGCAAGTCTAGCATCTCCACCATCCAAATCTCTTTGTTTACTAACTTTTCTCGACTCCACAGGTCGGCCCACGGTCTCAACCATCAAACAAGGATTAGTAAAACCATTCCAAGAATGTAGAGACACCAATTTACTCAACCCACTCAAACATTCGGCAACCTCCTTCGTCGTTGGCCTCCTCTCCCTACATGACCTCACACATTTCGCAGCCACGACCGCCAATTGCTTTCTTACGCAAGGATCCTTGGGAGGCGGAATCCTCGGATCATATACAGCCAAGAGCTTCCCTCTCTTAATCAAAGGAATCGCCCAATCCACGATAGAAGGCGGGGAATAGGCTACATCAATAGCTTTCCTCCCACTAATAATCTCCAACAACAAAATCCCAAAACTAAATACATCAGTTTTGGTGCTCAAATTATCAGGGGTGACATAACATGGATCAAGATAACCCATTGTACCAGCAGGAGGAGTAGACCTCAACCTAAAATCATCAAGATGGCACCTTAATGCCAACCCAAAATCGCCTAAACGAGCATTGAAATTCCTGTCTATCAACACATTAGCAGACTTAATATCACGATGAATAACAGGTGGACTCAAAGAATGTAAAATATCAACAGCCTTAGCAGTTTGTAAAGCCAACTTTATCCTTCTCCCCCAACTAAGTGGTCTAGAATTAGAGTGTAGGACATCATAAAGTGTACCATTAGACATAAACTCAACAACCAAAAGTGTGTCATGAGAATCATTAGAAAAACCAACAAGATTAACCAACCTTGGGCTTTGCAATTTAGAAAGAATATCAATTTCATTTTCTACCTCATTACAATTGTCTGGCACAGTTAACGAGGTGCTGATTCTCGAAGCAGCAACAACTCTAGAAGACCTTTTAACAGCTACAAGACGACCATTACGAAGTGTCCCTTTATAAACAAGTCCATGACTACCCCTACCAAGAAGCTTTTGGTCAGAGAAACCATTAGTGGCTGCTTCAAGATCTTTGTAGTTAAATTCTTGAATTTTGATGGGTTTTTCCTTTTCTTGATTATTATGGGGTTGATGGGTTTTATGAGAATTGGAAATTGATATGGATGATTCAGCTTTACATGATAGATAACCCATAAAGTTCTGATCTTTGTGTGTTTTCTTTACAAAAATGAAAGCTTTTTGATGGGTTTTTTGGTTTCAAGATTGTTGTTGTTTGGTGATAATGGTGATGATGAGGGAGGAGAGGTGTAGGGGTTAAAAATGGCTTGTCCACTGAAATGGAATCCCAAGAATTGACAAGATGTTTATTTATTTTGGATGATAGGAGTATATGATATGATACCCAAAATTACAGAATTGATGAAATTGATTGCACTTTCAACTTGTTCTCAAGTAAGAGTAGTTTGAAAGGGTTAATTAATGGAGTTAATGTGATTTTAAACTTTTGTTTTCATTATCTCAGAATGGATACGTCATGTATCCACAAACAATTTATTAATCTATCCTGGGATTTAATTACTCCTTTGTCCCAAGTGCGGTACTTTTCACTTTTTAAGATAAAAAGTTCAAACTACATGAATTTGATTAACATTTTTAACATATATTTTTTCACTTAAATTAATATAAAAAATTATAATTTATAATATTTTTTATATAATTTTCAAATATATAAATTTTAATTTTAAAATATTAAATTATACAGAGGATCAATTTTTGTCATGAATTACAGAGAACACAAAGAAAAATAAAAGAGAAGCAGAAATGAGTGCTGCGTGGAAAACCCACAAAAAGGGGTGGGGTGGGGTAGAATTTGACTTGGAGTGCCTCACGGGAAAGTAATTTTCTTGCTCGGATTTATTAAAGTAAGCATGGTAAAAGAAGAAGAATATTCCGGGATACAACAAGTATTAAAAGTTATATCAACGAAGAACATTTGTGAAAGAACACTGAACTTTTTAAGACTTCAAATATGAAAATGAGAGGAAAACAGGTCGGAAAAATGTGAATTACGGAAACTAGAGGGGAAGAGAAGAATTTTCCACATTCTTCTTCCAATTGTTTAGACTTTTGATTGCTTAAGAAAGGGAAAAGAATAATGTAGAGGAAAAGGCAATTTCTTTTTAGCCACCTATTGCTTCATAAGTCAGAAAATATAAAAGGAATTGAGATTTATTCCGTTCTACTTATTCATTATTTTCACCAAATACTCTGTTCATAAAACTAAAATTCGACCATATGTTATTATAATATGAAATAATAGATTAAAGAGTTCAAAATTTTTCTTTAACCTTTCACTATGCTATTGCTTATTTCTTTTCAAAACCTCCTATAGAATAGGCTTAAAAGGAGTTTCAATAGTAGCTAGGAGAGGTAAATTATGAGTTTATGTTCATGCATAACATTGTTTTTTTTTATTCGATGATTTATCAGAATGAACTTATTTATTTTCATAAGGTAGAGATAAGTGTAAGAATTAAGAAATATTTTCTTCAATTATTCTCTTTCAAAAGAGTGGGTAATATACCACTATTACAATCATAATTTAGGCTAGACTTAGACTAATTAATCTATCTACCATATACAATGGATTCTTACTATCAATCACACTAATTACTATAAAATCACACTAATTATTAAAATAATAATAATAAATACAATTATTATTCTATCACTCCCTCGCAGTCGAAGGCGGAGGCAGACGAATGCTGAGACTGTCCCGAAAATCATCAAATAAAATCAGCGAAAGACCTTTAGTGAATATATCCGCAATCTGATAGCGGGATGGGACATGCAACACACGTACTTGTCCACATAAGACCTTTTCACGGATAAAGTGTATATCTAGCTCAATATGTTTAGTGCGTTGGTGATTAACCGGATTTACAGAGAGGTAGATGACACTAACATTATCATAGTACACTAATGTGGCCTTCGGAATGGGACAATGGAGTTCCAGGAGAAGATTATGAAGGCAACATGATTCAGACACAACATTGGCAACACCTAGGTATTCTGCTTCGGCACTGGATCTGGATTAGGTTGCTTGCCGTTTCGAGGACCAAGATACCAAGTTATCACCAAGATATACATAGTAACTAGATGTAGAGCGTCTGGTGTCCGGACACCCTCCCCAGTCGGCATCTGTATAAGGTACAAGTGAGGATGTCGACGAAGGATATAGATGGAGGTCATACTCGAGAGTGCCCTGAATGTATCGCACAATGCGTTTAAGTGCATGCATATGATCATCTATTGTATTATGTATAAAAAGGAACACATATTGTACAACATTAGAAATATTCGGTCTGGTAAATGTCAAATATTGTAGTGCCCCTGCCAAGCTGCGGTAGAGTGTCGGATCGGCAAATGGTTTGCCGAATGCTGCACTCAATTTGGATTTAGTATCCACTAGAGTTGCCGAAGGTTTGCAAGAGGACATGCCAGCACGTTCCACAATCTCAGTCGCATACTTCTTTTGAGATAGAAATAAACCACCTGCATGATGTGTCACCGCAATACCTAGAAAGTAGTGTAGTGGTCCAAGATCTTTCATTGCAAATTCTGAACCAAGTTGTGACATGATAGACTTTCGAATAGCATCCGATGAAGCGGTTAGGATAATATCATCCACATATAAAAGAAGATATGCAATATTATGACCCTGTCGGTAGATAAACAGAGAATGATCGGAACGGCTGTTGGAAAATCCAATATGAGAGACAAAATCAGCAAACCTTTTTGTACCATGCCCTAGGGGCTTGCTTGAGCCCATAGAATGATTTATTGAGCATGCACACATGATTGGGATATTTAGAGTCCCTGTAACCCAGAGGTTGGCACATGTAAACAATTTCGTTGAGTTGTCCATGTAGAAAGGCATTTTTGACATCCAGTTGATGAAGTGACCATGCTTTTGACAGAGCAAGACTAAGGACAATTCTGATAGGTGCCGGTTTAACCACCGGACTGAACGTCTCACCGCAAGCCACACCAACCTGTTGTGTCTTCCCATCACCTACAAGACGAGCTTTATGCCGCTCAAAAGCACCATCAGACTTTTCCTTGTGACTAAAAATCCACATAGACCGAATTATATTAGCATTAGGGGGACATGGTACCAAATCCCACGTCCTATTTTTAATAAGAACATTAAGTTCATCATCCATAGCCAATTTTCAATTCGGGTCATTCAGGGCTGCCACGGGATTACGAGGTAATGGTGATTTGGAGACTTGGGTATGTAGGTTATATTTGGTGTTAGGTTTGACAATTCTGTGTTGACTACGGGTGACGGGCTGAGGGGCAAGATTTTGGGCCAGAACTGGAACAGTGGAAGACGGTCCAAAACTGCTAGCAGTAATTGGGCCCAGTGGCGTTAAAACTGGCCCAGTTCGCTGGACAGTCACGGATCGAGAACTAGCCACTATTTCGGAGCCCAAATTATTTGTGTGATTTGGGGCGTTTGAAATAGTGGCAGTGGGGCCCAAGAAAAACCGAGTCAAATACGAGGATGGGCTATCATCAAGAAAATCATATGTAGGAGGTCCGGACACATGCAATTTTGAAAATGGGAAAGTGGTTTCATCGAAGAGTACATGACGACTCACAATGATTTTATTGGAGGAGATGTCGTAACATTTGTGACATCGATGATGGGCAGGATATCCCAAAAAAATGCACAGAGTAGACCGGGGTTGTAGTTTGTGGATGGTGGTGGATGGAAAAAGAGGATATCACAAACACCCAAATACCCGTAAGTGAGAGTAAGAAGGGTCCCGCAAATATAACACTTTTACCGGGGCTTGATATGACAAATTTTTGTGGGGTAGTATGTTTAATAAATACTTAGCCATTTGGAGTGCATGATGCCAAAAGAAAGGGGGTAGTGTGGCATGAGCAAGAGATGTTCGAATAATATTATTGATGGTTCGGATTTTCCGTTCCGCCTTCTCATTTTGTGAGGATGTGTGTGGGCATGAAAAACGAAAATTTAAACCATTTGAATTGCAAAAATCCCAGAATTGCCTATTAACAAATTCCCTATCATTATCACATTGAATATTTTTAACATCACATTCAAGCTGTTTCTGGATTAATGCTCTAAACATAAGAAATGTTGAAAAAATTTGTGATTCTTTTGACAAGGGAAATGCCCACAAAAAATTATAGTAGTCATCTAGTAATAACAAATAATATCTATGGCCCGAAGATCTCAAAACGGGTGATATCCAAAGATCACAATGAATGATATCAAATGACATAAGTGTGCACGAATTAGATGAAACAAAAGGCAATTGAACATATTTCCCAAGTGGACATGAACGACACATATTAGAACTACGTGTTTGAGTACATTTAATGTAATTATTCTGTTTGAGAGAGGCCAAAGCAGGTGCCCCCGAATGATCCAAATGTTCATGCCACAATGAGGGTGCAAAAACAGCAAAAGTGGAAGGTAACTTGGTTCTGTGATTGGGCGATGTAGTTGGATATAGCTCCCTTTGACTATCACATCTCATGAGAAACGTCCCCGTCTGAAAATCCTTCAAGGAAAATCCAAAAAGGGTAAAAAATAATAGACACCCAATTATCAGTAGTAAATTTTCTAACAGACACCAAGTTTTTGATTAATTGTGGAGCATGAAGGACATTCTGTAAAATTAATGGTGGGTTGGTGGTGACAATTTAGTAGAATCATAACCTCGAATTGGAATAGAATGGCAATTTCCGACAATTATACCATTATTTTTGCTCAAATTAAAATAGGACGAGAGATTACCTTGGGAGGACGTCATGTGTGACGTCGCTCTAATGTCCATATACCTCTTGCCACTGGTTCGGCAGTGGCCCGTAGCTGCTGGAACTGCTTCTGGGCCCATAACTATTTGGACCAACACTGGACTGCTACTGCTGCTGGTAACCCATTCCCTGGGTAGTAGGCCTTGGACTGGGCCTGGACTAGTTACCCGACGGGTAAGGATTTGGTGGCACAGCCCAAGGCCACTGTCAGGCCCACTGATTTGGGCTGCCACCCCACTGTGGTCGGGGCTGCCACTGCTGGCCGTCAGTGCCGCCGTTCCTACCGCCATTTTCGTCGCCGCCGAAATTCCGGTTGCTGACCATTTTTTCCGTTACGGTTATTTCTACCGCGATTCTTACCACAATTTCGTCCTTTTTGTCCCCGATTTTGTGGTGGAGTTTCAAAGTTGGTGGTAGTGTCATTGGCTACAATAGCGGAATTAGAAACGGTTGCGGTCTTTTTGGCGAAACCCGCCTCTTCAAGAATAAGCATTGAACGGGCTTGATAAAACAGTGGTAGAGGACTGCTTTGTTGGATAAGTGTTCCCACGCCACTATATGCGTCGGTAAGACCGGCAACCAATTGGAGAACCAATCGATTGTTGGTAACCGGGGAACCAACATTTTTGAGTTGAACCGACAAGACTTTGAGGCGTTGACAATATGCCGATGCATTTGGAAAATCCGCCATATCAGTGGTGGAGAATTCTTGCTCCAACGTGACGGCGCGGGAATTTTTGTTGTCTTGAAAAATATCCCGCAAACGATTCCACGCCTCCATTGCTGTAGAATCGTGTTCCATTATTGTATGCAACAAATCACTAGAGATGGTTGCATAAATCCATGATAAAACTGTGGCATCAAGAGTTTCCCAAAGTTCTTTGTCTTCATCGATTTTTAACTCCTTTCCTTTGCCATATGCCGGCGGGATTATGTGATGAATAGCCCGGTGGGAACGACAACATATTTTAAAAAGCTCTGCCCAAGTTGCACAGTGAACATTCTCCATCTCAAGAGTGATGAAAATATGTGTTTTAATGTTAGAAACGGTAAGGGCGGGATGAAAAGTGGATTTGGAGTCAGACATTGTGTACCGGAAAATGAAGAACAATAATGGAAGAAAGACACGAAAAGAAAAAAAATAAAAATTTTTGGTGGTGGTCGGCAGTGTAGATGGAGTTGGCCGAATTTTGGAGGGTTTTTGGTTAGGGTAGGATCTTTCCCCAATCTTCTGATACCATGTAAGAATTAAGAAATATTTTCCTCAATTATTCTCTTCCAAAAGAGTGGGTAATATACCGATTACAACCATAATTTAGGCTAGACTTAGTCTAATTAATCTACAATTAATCTACCTACCATATACAATGGATCCTTACTATCAATCACACTAATTACTATACAATCACACTAATTACTAAAATAATAATAATAAATACAATTATTGTTCTATCAATAAGGACCTCAATCACTTATGAAATTACACTGAATATATTATTGTATGTTCATTAATAACATCCATTCCAGGATTAGCACAACTAATGATATCAACCCAAGTATTCATTACACAATCTTAACTAGCTATCAACTAAAATCTCATTTAAGTTGATACATAAAGCTGTAAACTAGAAAGATGTGTAATAAACTAGAGTTGTTAAATCCAGCATATTAAAAGATCAATCGGCCAGATTAACCATGAGCAACTACAAATTATAAGTTTCTTTCTTTTGATTAAGTCTGTAACCTTTATTAGCATATTCATTTTTGTGGTTTTCCTGATCAAACTAAAAGTTACTAACCATACATAATATCAAATAGGGAGCCGCCGAATATACGAGATACAGCTAATATGTGAAATGGATATATAAGAATGTTGTCCTCAACCTGAAATACAATCGTGAAATTGAAAGTACCAGAGATTCCTAAAATTAAAGTATATATATACGATTAGAAAATTTTCCTTGATCGATTGCATGGATCAAGAAAATCGTGGTAACAACTATAACAGAAGCTGAATATGCAACAACAATCGAAGATCACATATTTAGACAATGAAAAGTAGATTCGCACACACAACCGATATACGTATATCAGTTCATAAGGATCACCATAGTATAATCATAGATTCCTATTTTATTATCGAGTCATTATAGTTCTTATCCAAAAAGTTTTTTTAAAAAAACATATTTTCAAGAAAACATGCTCTAAAATCAATAAATTTTGATAATATAATGGACAAAACTTGTGAATTTTAACTAAGTACTTATTTAGCCATGGATGAATAGAAAGGGGGGGGGGGGAATCTGAGGAATATAAATTAATTCTAATTTTAGTCATAATAATGATAAGGAAGGAGGTTATGCACGTGATTTGTAGTTTGGTCAATTGTAGGCAACAGTAATCCTATAAAATATTGAATTGTTTGTACATTTCCTGCCAACTTATTACACAAAGCGTATATTCTTAGGTTTAATATAGAGTTAATATTCATATATGTGCAAACTGCAATTCATGATGTGAATATTATAGTAAACCTAAGAAGTTTGATATCACTCTCATATAACGTTGTTGATCTCAAACTGATGAGGAAACAAATCAAAAAATGAGGGACATAGATTATTATGAGGGAAATTATGCTTTAGATCATCAGAAAGAATATTTGAAAGATTCACCAACCAATTTAAGCAATAATAAATCTATCAACCGCGATTATAAACCATCAATAACGTATTACTCTTTTGATTCAATACTATATAGTTACTACTAGTCTACTACTATCTCATCCTACTTGCTTTCTTCGAAAATTAACAGTAATATTAGCTTTTCAAAAAGTACACAACTGGACTAGAGTTTGATCATAACAGTCTATCTAAAATAACTTTGTTATAGGGATGCATTAGTTTTCATCACGTTACACATCTTACTATCATGTCCAACTGACGAACTTATGCATATTAAATATTACAAAAGATAATTATCAAATTGACCATAATAAAACATACTAAAAATTTGTTTAAATGTTGTGTTGGAAATTTGCCTTTGGCGGGAGTTGCGACCGACCAACTTTAACGGCTTAAACACTAGTGTTACGTATGTTGGAGAATTCGGTTCTTCACACATGCATGATCTATTAAGTACGTAGATAACCGTAGGGCCAAGAATCGTCAAATTTCATTGAGAAATGAAAGAGATATTGGTCCACGAAGTGAGGTGTTTGAAGCATGGAAAGTGTGGTGTTGTGTTCAATTCTCCCTCATCGGTAGAGGAAGAAAGAATTGTTGTGTATATAAGACTCGAAATTGGTTTGGGGTTTGGGACCCCAAGGGGTATCCCATGTGTTTAAAGGAGGGAGGACCTAGATGTGCTTCGGTTCGAGGAAAGACCACACGCGCGCCGCCGCCGCCGCCGGCCCGTCCGGTCCGTTTCCGGGCTCACGGGCCCACGGGCCTTCTGATATTATCTTTTTGGGCCAGAAAACTTTTCCAGAAGTACAGTATGATCCCAGAGGCTTCAGATGTACAGTTTGGACCAGAATTCTTTCAGATGTACAGTTTGGTCCCTGAAGTTTCCAAAAATTCAGAATTTCGGCAGACACGAACAGAAACGTCCAGCACTCAATTCAGCCATTTATTTTGGCTGAATTACACCTCCTATAATGGCATCCGTTGGTATTTCTCTCCTTTAATTTGGTGGCTTTACTACCTCCATAATGGTCATTATTTGGCCAATAATGGTTGTTATGGAGGCAGTCAAACAGTCCATTCTCCACCTATATAAACACCCCTTACACCATTGTTGGGACACACTTGATATACACGAAAATATACAACCAGAAAATCAGTTCTTCCAATAACTTCTTAGCATCATTTCATTATTCAATATTCTTCACGGTAGCTCTTGAGTTTTCTTTGCTCAATTGTTCCATTGCTGTTTTATCTTGGGATACGAATTGTCCGGGACGTGTAAAGGATACATACGGGACAATATTGTCTTAAGGACAAAGTGCCACACTCGACTCAGCAAAAATCAAAGCAGTTTCCGGTCTTCTTGTTCAACAAATATTGTAATTTCAATTTTGTTGTTATATTGTAATTTTCAGTTTTCTAGTTGAATTGTAATTTCAATTCTTACATAAGCAGTTACTTGTAATTTCCGTTTCTTGCAAATTCTTGTAACCCAACAACTTAAGACAATATATTGCTTACGGTAACTGCAATAACATGGCTGGAAATATGACCAATGTTGTTGCTACTGATGCTGCCTCTCGAGGCAACGTTGTTGCCTTCCCCGCCACTGCCACTACTGGCCAAGACAGTAACTCCGCCGCTTTTCTTCGCCGCCGCGCTCCTGTTCAAAGCGATAACATCTGTTGCCTTCCTCTTCGTTGGAGCTCCACCCTCTTCTTCACACCACCATGATCGCCCTGAAAAGTTCATGGGATCAGAATTTAAAAGATCGCGACAAAGATGTTGTTCTACTTAATGATTATGGGCATGGCCGGTTCCTACTGGAAGATCCTCCACAAGCTGGAGATGAAATGGACTCTTCTCCTGCTGAAATGGGTGAAGGGGGCCTTGGTATCCAAGTCGTTAACGGCATGAAGATGGTTCGTGATGCGTGGAATCATAGCGATTTCATGTGCAAGAACTATATACTGAACTGCTTGGCAGACCCTCTCTACACGATATATTCTACCGTTGGCACTGCCAAAGAGCTGTGGGAAAAACTGCAAAAGAAGTACAACGCACAAGATGCGGGTACTAAGAAGTTCATCGTTGGGAAATTTCTAAAATTCCAAATGGTGGACAGCAAGACAGTGATGTCCCAAGTCCAGAAATTCCAAATGATTTTACATCACCTGGATTTGGAAGGACTGAAGCCAAACGAGCAGTTTTTGGTTGCATCACTGATTAAAAAGTTACCTCCTTCACGGAATGAGTTTATGAGTTACTTGAAACTCAAGACAAAGGAGATGACCTTTGAAGAGCTTGTTATCAAACTGCAAATTCAGGAAGATAATAAGAAGACCTTGCCAAAGGGTAGACAACATGCTGAGGCAAAGGCAAATCTGGCTGAGGCCAAAGGGAAAACAAGCAACAAGCGGAAGTTCCACAAAGACGGCAAAGCCCCCGCAGCGGAGACGTTCAGAGGTAACTGTCATCACTGTGGGAAACCTAGTCATAGGATCAAGGAATGCCGCAAGCTCAAGACTGAGCAACAACAGAAAGCCAAGTCGAAAGGCAAGGCTCAAGCTAACGTCGTCAAGGACACGCTCCTGGATGACATGATTGAGGATCTCTCGGCCGTGGTGCTAGAAGCCAACTTGGTTGAGAATCCGATGCAGTGGTGGGTGGACACAGGTGCAACAAGACACATCTGTTCCAACAAAGATGTCTTCTCCACGTACACTCCGGTCATCGACAAGAAGCTGTTCATGGGCAACAACGCTTCCTCGGACGTGCTAGGAGTTGGAAAGGTGGTCCTGAAGATGACTTCCGGCAAGGAACTCACTCTGAAGGAAGTGATGCACGTCCCAGAAATTAGAAGAAATTTAGTTTCTGGACCTTTATTGGTTAATGCTGGTTTTAGGCTAGTGTTTGAATCCAATAAGTTTGTACTCACTAAAAATGCCACATTTGTAGGGAGAGGCTTCGTCTGTGAAGGCCTCTTCAAAGTGAATGACATGTCTGTATTGCGTCAAGGAAATAAAGTTGAACCTTCTTCTTATTTGCTTGAGTCTTCTAATTTATGGCATCATAGATTAGGATACGTTAACTACAAGTCTATTCAAAGGCTGGTAAAGATGGAGTTGTTGCCGTCTATCGACGTAAACCCTCAACATAAGTGTGAGGTGTGCGTAGAGGCAAAACTTACTAAGCTTCCTTTTCGATCCGTCGAAAGGAATACCGCTCCTCTAGAACTTATTCACACAGATATATGTGATTTGAAGTTTGCACAAACTAGAGGGGGGAACAAGTACTTTGTGACATTTATAGATGATAGCACAAGGTATTGTTACCTTTACTTGTTGAAAAGTAAGGATGAAGCCTTTGAAGCGTTTCGACGTTACAAAGCAGAAGTTGAGAATCAACTTAGCCTACGGATTAAATCCATTCGTAGCGATAGAGGGGGAGAATATGTAGCGCCTTTTGAGGAATACTGTGCCCAATAAGGCATTATTCATCAAACGACGACTCCATACTCACCTCAATCAAACAGTGTGGCGGAACGTAAGAACCGCACATTAAAGGAAATGATGATTGCCTTGCTTATCAATTTCGGTCTTCCCCAAAACATGTGGGGAGAAGCCGTCCTTACCGCTAATATGATTCTTAACAGAGTCCCACATAAGGGTAAGGACAAAACTCCATATGAATCATGGAAGGGAAATAAACCCACCTACAAATACTTTAAGGTATGGGGTTGTTTGGCAAAGGTTGAAGTACCCAAGCCAAAGCAGGTCAAGATTGGGCCTAAGACTGTAGATTGCATATTCATCGGATATGCAAATAACAGTAGTGCTTATCGCTTCTTAGTGCATAAGTCAGATATTCCAGATATCCACCAGGGTACAATATTGTAATCAAAGAATGTTTTATTCTTTGAAAGTACCTTTCCTAGAAAGGAGAAAGACATAACCTATCGCAAACGAAGTTATGCACAAAGCTCTCAAGAACCGGGAGTCCTTGACTGCCCGGATCTGAATGGTTCAGATCTAGCGAATCTCGAGGTGGCTGAACATCCGGAATCTAGTGTTCCAGATTCTCAGAACTTGGAGACTCCAGAGATGGATCTAAGGCGAAGTAAAAGGGCCAGGAAGGATAAATCCTTTGGTCATGACTTTGTAGCTTATATGTTTAATGATGAACCTAGGACAATTGCTCAGGCGTTGTCAACTCCAGAAGCACCGCTCTGGAAAGAAGCTATTGAGAGTGAAATAGGCTCCATTCTGCATAACCATACGTGGGAGTTGGTTGATCTTCCTCCGGGAAATAAACCGTTGGGGTGTAAGTGGATACTCAAACGGAAATACAAAGCAGATGGGTCTATAGACAAGTACAAAGTCAGGTTGGTAGTCAAGGGCTATCGGCAAACAGAAGGCTTTGACTACTTTGATACCTACTCCCCGGTATCCCGGATGACATCCATACGGGTATTCATTGCGATCGCAGCATTGCGTGACCTTGAGATACACCAAATGGACATCAAGACAGCCTTCCTAAACGGTGATTTAGAAGAAGAAATTTATATGAACCAACCCGAGGGGTATGTGGTTCAAGGGCAAGAGAAGAAAGTCTGTAGACTTGTCAAATCTGCAGACCTGAAACAAGCCCCGAAACAATGACACGAAAAATTTGATAGTACTCTACTATCGAAAGGGTTCGCCATTAATGAGTGTGATAAATGTGTTTACACGAAAGGTAACTCTGACTCATTTGTTATGATATGCCTGTATGTAGACAACATGTTAATCACAGGAAGCAGTCCTAGGGTAATCCTAGAGACTAAAAACATGTTGAAACAATGCTTCGACATGAAGGATATGAGTATCGCAGATGTCATCTTAGGGATTAAAATCTCTTAGACGTCTGACGGACTGGTCTTATCTCAGTCTCACTACATCGAGGATATTTTGAGAAAGTTCGAGATGTTAGACAGTTCACCGATAAAGTCACCAATGGATACAAATCAAAAGCTTGATAAAAATCTTGGTGCACCTGTATACCAGAAGCGATATGCACAGGTGATCGGTAGTTTGATGTATATAACAAACTGCACCCGACCTGATATTGCTTACGCAGTCAATAAGTTGGCTAGGTTCACCCGTAATCCGAGTGATAATCACTGGAAGGCGTTGAATCGGGTATTACAATACCTGAAATACACGTTAAATTACGGGCTGCACTATTCGAGATATCCAGCTGTACTAGAAGGGTACAGTGATGCAAACTGGATATCTGATATAGAGAACACCAAGTCCACCAGTGGGTATATATTTACAATTGGTGGTGGGGCTGTGTCTTGGAAATCCTCTAAGCAAACTTGCATCGCCCGATCCACAATGGAATCAGAGTTTGTCGCTTTAGACAAAGCAGGAGAAGAAGCTGAGTGGCTTCATGACTTCTTAGAGGATGTTCCGTGTTGGAACAAACCCGTACCTTCGGTAATGATCCACTGCGACAGTCAGTCGGCTCTAGGAAAGGCACGGAATACTATGTACAACGGCAAGTCTCGTCATATTCGACGGATGCATAAGACCGTTAGGCAACTGATCACCACGGGTATAATATCCATTGATTACATCAAGTCAAAGGATAATATAGCAGACCCATTGACAAAGGGCCTACTCAAGGATCAGATGGCTTGCCTGTCTAGGGGAATGAGCTTAAAACCCAAAATATAAGGACCAATACAGTGGTAACCCAACCTTACGAATTGGAGATCCCAGTAATTTGGTTCAATGGGAAAACAAAGTTGTAAAGGTTTAGTTGATCGCTTCAGTGGAAGTATGAGCACTTTGGATAGTGATTTCTGAAAAGAAACACCAAATCCAAAGTCGTTCCCGCGATAGACGTTAAGTGCTATCTGCAGTATGAGTAAAGGTTAAGTTTTCAAAACCTGTAATGATCCTCAACAGTTGAGGTTAGGTTCTTGGGAAATTTTTAATGGTTCCTAACACTTGTGAAGTGGGGTATAGCAGGATACCTTGTAGGAGACCACCTATTTAAGTGCGAGGACGGGCCGCCTCAAAATGAACGCACTTAAGAATCCAAGACGTTGTCCATGGCCAAAACGGACAAAACATTACGAAGAAGAGAGTAAGAGAATTTGTTGTGTTGGTACCATTGACTTGGCTTACACTAAACACTGACGGTTCAAGACATCACGTTCACCGCGCAGTAAGTAAGTCCGATGGTATTCAACTATGGAAGGTTCAAAGCTGATGCTACCTTTCCTTATGCAAAACATCGGTCCGCTGAAATATTGCTGGAAATGAAAAAGGCACCATGTGAGTGCGCCAAAATCTCTTTCAAGAGGGGATTGTTGGAAATTTGCCTTTGGCGGGAGTTGCGACCGACCAACTTTAACGGCTTAAACACTAGTGTTACGTATGTTGGAGAATTCGGTTCTTCACACATGCATGATCTACTAAGTACGTAGATAACCGTAGGGCCAAGAATCGTCAAATTTCATTGAGAAATGAAAGAGATATTGGTCCACGAAGTGAGGTGTTTGAAGCATGGAAAGTGTGGTGTTGTATTCAATTCTCCCTCATCGGTAGAGGAAGAAAGAATTGTTGTGTATATAAGACTCGAAATTGGTTTGGGGTTTGGGACCCCAAGGGGTATCCCATGTGTTTAAAGGAGGGAGGACCTAGATGTGCTTCGGTTCGAGGAAAGACCACACGCGCGCCGCCGCCGGTCCGGTTCAGGGTTCCGGGCTCACGGGTTCACGGGTCGTGGGCTGTGGGTCTTCTGATATTATCTTTTTGGGCCAGAGAACTTTTCCAGAAGTACAGTTTGATCCCAGAAGCTTCAGATGTACAGTTTGGTCCCTGATGTTTCCAGAAATTCAGAATTTCGGCAAACACGAACAGAAACGTCAAGCACTCAATTCAGCCATTTATTTTGGCTGAATTACACCTCCTATAATGGCATCCGTTGGTATTTCTCTCCTTTAATTTGGTGGCTTTCTACCTCTATAATGGTCATTATTTGGTCAATAATGGCTGTTATGGAGGCAGTCAAACAGTCCATTCCTCACCTATATAAACACCTCTTACACCATTGTTGAGACACACTTGATATACACGAAAATATACAACCAGAAAATCAGTTCTTCCTATAACTTCTTAGCATCATTTCATTATTCAATATTCTTCACGGTAGCTCTTGAGTTTCCTTTGCTCAATTGTTCCATTGCTGTTTTATCTTGGGAGACGAATTGTCCGGGACGTATAAATGATACATACGGGGCAATATTGTCTTAAGGACAGAGTGCCACACTCGACTTAGCAAAAATCAAAGCAGTTTCCGGTCTTCTTGTTCAACAAATATTGTAATTTCAATTTTGTTGTTATATTGTAATTTTTAGTTTTCTAGTTGAATTGTAATTTTAATTCTTACATAAGCTGTTACTTGTAATTTCCGTTTCTTGCAAATCCTTGTAACCCAACATGTTGGACTCTGAGTACGAGTTTCTTCCTTTCTCCTTCGTTAGTTTTGATATTTCCTCTTACAAACTCAAGAGTTTGCGAAATATACACTGCATTATGTCAACTTGAAATTATATCTGTAATTAGTTATTCACTTGTCTATTGGACTATTGCGTAGTACATGCGTACTGTTAAAGTCTCGCTTCAAATTCTTTTATTTTCAAAAAGTATTGGTGCATCATAGAGAGTAATATATTAATATTCAGGGGGTCTGGGGAACAAAAAAAAAGTTGTTTCCAATATTCTATGAATTAATATTATAGTATATTAGTTAGTGGATAGGATTATGAACACTGGCTGAAATTTTCAATAGATATTTAACTCTGAACTTATAATTAGTTTAAAAGTGAAATAAGTTCGGTTCTAAAAATCTTACAATTTCAACCCATCAAATTTAAATTTATAGCCGGAGAGACGTGGTGTCAACTGTCAACCAAGCTTGAAAAATCAATTTGACAGCCTAAATGGGACTAATATACCTAAATTTCCAGATTCAAAATCGTATTCCTACCTAACGCATGTTTTCTCCATCTTCATTCTTTCTTTATTCAAAAATTGAAGTAGGACAAATATGTTGATGAGATATCTCGTGATGAAATTGAAGCGTAGAATGCAAGTTAATATGAATTATATGAGACATAAAATTCATAGGCACCTATCTTTACACTAAATCAATAAATAAAAGACATGTGCTTTTTAAAACACACATTTTATCACTTAATTATGGTCAAGTGATATTTATATTCACTTTTATTTCTAAAGTTAATTATTTGATTTGGTGTAAACATTGGACACAAGTTAATTTCCACTATATAGCATCAAATGTATTGATTACAGTTTTTCCCCTTCCTTTTTTTTTTTTAGTTTTCCAATCAGTGTCCAATATCCGCATTGGAGCCCGACTATATCCGGATTCGCGTCGTGAGAAAGTTTGAAGGAATTAACGTTGTATTCCATTGAATAGGCTGAAGCCAAATGTATACAAATCCTAAACCTTGCTAACCAAGAAAAAACTACCGTAAATAAGGTAATAGTCTCCTAAATATATACAACTTCCTAAAATATTCCATCACCTATTTACACTTATGGTACATCTCCTAATACTCCCCCTCAAGTTGGAGCATGAAGATCGTGAATGCCCAACTTGCGAAGTAGATACAAAAATTATTGTTTCCTGACTGCCTTAGTAAATATGTCAGCTAGTTGTTGAGAAGTGTGCAAATGAGACACAACAATGTGACCAGTTGCTATTTCATCACGTACAAAGTGTCAATAAACTCAACATGCTTCGTACGCTCATGGAAAACCGGATTTGCAGATATATGGAAAGCAGCTTGACTGTCACAATACAAACGACCTTCTGAAAGACTCTGAAGGATCGTAACAAAGCCTTGACCTATTTCAACTCATACATTGTTGTTTCCATAGAACGATATTCCGCTTTGGTTGAAGAGCGAGAGATAGTATGTTGCTTCTTGGTTTTCCAAGAAACATGTGAATTTCCCAATAGAATAAAATAACCAGTTATAGAGCGTCGTGTCACCGAACAACTTGCATAGTCTGAATCACAATATGTATTTAAGAGCAAATTCCTATCAACTCGTAAGAAAATTCCTTGACCTAGATTGCCTTTCAAATATCTCAGTACGTGAAGTGTTTCCTCCCCATATCTCTCTTTTGGACGATGCATGAACTGAACCAATATATGAACCGATTAGCACAACTTAGGATGAGTGATGGTCAAATAAATCAGCCGGCCGACCAAGCATCTATATTTTTCCGGTTCAGCAAAATCATTATTGTTGTCCAACGCGAGTTTGTGATTCTGCTCAATAGGAAAACTCGCAGGTTTGGCACCATGAAGACCAGTTTCACTCAAAATATTGAGTGCATATTTTCTTTGACAAAAACAGACCACTTGTACTTCTGGCCACTTCTATCCCCAAAAAATATTTTAAGAGCCCAAGATCTTTCATGTGAAAACAACAATGCAAATATTGTTTGAAGTTAGTAATAGCTCCAGAATTATCTCCTACAATGATCAGATCATCGACATAAACAAGAACATGTAGTGTCAAACCATTCTTTATGTAAGAAAATAAAGAATAATCCGCATATGAATGCACAAAACCAAATGTCTTTAAAGTAGTAGTGAGTTTGGCAAACCAATTTCTCGGAGCTTGTCGCCGTCCATATACGAATTTGCGGAGATGACACACCTTCCCTTGAGTTGAGGTCTCAAATCCAGGTGGAAGTTGCATATAAACTTCTTCATTTAAATCACCGTGCAAGAATGTATTATGAACATCCATTTGATGCAACTCTCATTTTTAGCTACAGAATGCTAAGAAAAACTCGTATAGTTACCATTCCACCATCGGAGCGAAGGTTTCATTATAATCAATGCTGACCACCTGATTGTTGCCAAAAATCACAAGTCAAGCTTTAAACCGCTCAACTATACCATTAGAATTATATTTTATTTTATATATCTATTTGCATTCGATAGCCTTTTTCTCCAGAGGAAGAGACTCCAATGTCCATGTACCATTCTTTTCCAATGCATCAATTTCTTCTTTCATAGCACGTTATCAAAGAGGGTCGCGTACATCATCGGAAAACTTTGTGGGTTCAGTTCCTACAGTTACGGCTGCCAAAAAATGCCTGTGTCTAGATGAAAAATTATTGCAAGTCACATAGTTAACTATAGGATACGGCGAACCTGAGGATTGTGAATTAGTGGGTGATGAGCTTTGTGCTGGGGTATTTGTGCAACGAGCAACATGGCATTGAGTTGTAACATACATAATATTTCAGTCTACTGGACACTTTACGTTTCTGATGTCCCCGACCAAGAGTATCATCCACATCAGTAGTAGTTTCTATATCCACAATAGACGAACTTGTGATTGTGTTTTCCTCTTGAGTGGGACTAGGAGAAGCAATCTCTATCCTCCTATATTCATTGACGTTAGGCTCAATCTCGAGAATCCTCCTCGAGTCAATAGAGGGTGAGCGGGCCTGTTGCATAGTAGGAAAATCCAGTAAAGTGGTGGTCTCGGGGGCAGTTACTAAACTAGCACAAGGGAAGGTATTTTCATCAAAAGTGACATCACGAGACACAAAAAAATCTCCAGTCTCCAAATCATAGACACACCATCCTTTCTTCCTGAAAGGATATCCAATAAAAAATACATCGACGACTCTGAGAGCCAAACTTATCTTTGTCGCGGGACTTACAATGAGCAAAACATAGACATCCAAATACTTTTAGAGGCTTATATAAAGGTTCTTTTCCAAAGATTAATTCATAAGGAGTCTTTCCATTCAATATAGTAGTAGGAGTTCGATTAATAAGATAAACTGCGGTCAAGACATATTCTCCCCAAAATGAGATCGGCAAATTAGCTTGAAAATGGAGTGCACGGGCAACACTCAAAATATGCCGGTGCTTTCATTCCACTCATCCATTTTGTTGAGGGGTGTCAATACATGTTGTTTGATGCACTATTCCTTGCTCCGCATAGAAAGTATAAAGACAAGTGAACTCTTTACCGCTATCGCTTCTAAGTATTTTCACCCTTTGTCCAAACTGAATAATTACCATGGAACAAATTATTTTATCTTATGCTTAGCTTCAATTTTCTCGGCCATTAAGTAGATCCACACACCACGAGAAAAATCATCCATAATACTAAGAAAATACATTGTACCACAAGAAGAAGGAACGCGATAAGGGCCCCACACATCAGATTGAATTAATTCAAATAAATCAACACTTTTATTCATACTATTAGGAAAAACTTCTCGTGTCTATTTTTCTCTTAAGAAAATACTACACAACTCATCTACTTTATTACGACTACTAATTCCAAGAAAAGAAACTATCTTATCGGAGGGATTATCAAGTCGATGATACTATAAATCAAAATTATCCACTTTCTGTGTGTTATTTGCTTGTGCTCGTGCTCGTGCCGCTCCCTTGGCTTTAAATAATATATCCCATCACATTATTCACCCACACCATTCACTGTCCTCAAAGTACGGTCCTGCATCACGCAAAGCTTATCATCAAATATGACTAAATAATGATTTTCAATTGTAAGCTTAGACACATAAACTATATTGCATTTTAACTGAGGTACATAAAGAACATTATGCAGTTTCATATTATTTGAGAGTATAACAGTTCCCATCTTCGAAGCAATAGTCGTGGAACCGTTTGGAAGGCTGACCAAATATGGTGGCATATAACATGAGTCATGTAATAACTTAGCATCACCACTCATATGGTGAGACACCCCTATATCGACAATCCAACGAATTCCAAAAACATTACCTGTCAATGGTTCATGATTCTTATTGTGGAAATTAAGCATGGATACCAGCACAGTGCACTGGTCATTAGATAACCCCATCCAAGCATTCACATCTGCATGTCTTACCATTCAATTCGGTTGCTTGCATAACATTAAAAACTGCTACAAATGCCACGACCATTTCCACCATGTCTGTTTCCACCACGTCCGTTGCCACCACGTCTGTTGCTACTACGTCCAAAATTACCAAAGTTTCCAAATCGTTCGCCACATCCACATCCATTAGTCATTCCTTCTTCCTGTCCAGTAACCTACCAATCAAGATAGCAGATCAACTGATAACAATCTTTCTCCTCATGATTAAGTTTTCCACAATGAGCATATCTCGATTTGTCCAAGTTATTAGATGGTCTGCCACTGTAGTTTGTGCGAGCATAGTAAGGACTGCACAACAAATGCTACAATATTTGCACGCTCTTTCTTAGCTCAAGAAATATTCCAATGTCGCTCCTCTTGTATAATCATAACATAGACTCTATTTAATGTGGGCAGAGGTTCCATACTCAATATGTTGGAATGCATAGTTCCGAACACCTTATCATCAAGTCCCATCAAGAATTGATGAACTTTCTCTTTTTCACGTTCTTGCATCAGTACCTTCGCCGTCCCACAAGTACACTCAACACATGCATATCAAACTTTTTGTGTATCCAACAAGCTCTTCCCATATGCTTTTCAGTTTACCATAGTATGTAGCAACAATTTGTCCTCCTTGTTTATAGGATGCAAGTTTACTTTTCAATTGGTGTATTCTCATGTCATTACCAATTGAAAATCATTCTCGCAAGTCTTCCTATAGTTCTTTAACAGTTTTTGTATAAGAGATAATCGAATAAAATGGCCGATCTATGGTGTTAAAGACCCAAGCAACCAACATCGAATTGACGACGTACTAGTCATCGAGTTCAAATCCTTCTTCCTTGGGTTGTGTAATCAGTCCATCGATAAAACCCATTTTTTTGCTCTAAGGGCGTTTCTCATCGCCTTAGCCCATTCATCATAATTGTTGCCCTTCAGAACCACAGGAGTCATACATATTCCCGTGTGATCTGCCGAAAGCAAAAATATAGAGATGTCAGATCATTCATGGGAGTTTTGCTACTTTCTGATCTACTGCCTCTATCTTCGTTCGTTCTTCTTCTTCTTCTTATCGTCGCCAACCGTCTCCCAATTTTTTCTGGGTTATGGCTCTAGTACCATGAGAAAGTTTGAAGAAATTAACATTGTATTCCATTAAATAGGCTGAACCCAAATATGTACAAATTCTAAACCTTGCTAACCAAGAAAAAACTACCGTAAATAAGGTAATAGTCTCTTAAATATATACAACTTCCTAAAATATTCCACCACCTATTTACACTTATGGTACACCTCCTAATACACTGCGTAGGGCCCCATTCGGGGGAAAGCGCTCACTACCAAGAATATTTTCATACCCAAGGCTCGAACCCGAGACCTCAGGTTAAGGGAGGAGCAGCCCCATCCGCTGCACTGCATCCTTTGGTGGTAACCCTATCTTTTTGTTGTATGTTATTATTTTGAGGAAAGATGCTTAATCCTATATTCTGATCATATATACACTAGACCTATTAGGCAGTACTAATAATATATGTACATGGAGAATAATTAATTAATTATTCATGTAAGAAATATTTTCCTTGATTATTTCATTCCAAAGTGTTGTAAATATACTATAATACAAGCATAATCCTAGGCTACAATTACGGTAAGTAATGAATAAATATACACCTACCATATACAAAATACACATAATTATGACCAAATATATTATCTTATTCTATCACACCCCCGCAGTTGAAGCGGGAGGTTGGCGTATGCTGAGACTGTCCCAAAAATCTTCAAATAGAACCAGCGGAAGACTTTTTGTAAAAATATCGACAATCTGATAGCGTGACGGGACATGTAAGACACGTACTTATCCACGAGAAACCTTTTCGCGAATAAAGTGAATATCCAGGTCAATATGTTTAGTGCATTAACGTTAAATCGGATTTCCTGAGAGATAAATCGCACTAACATTATCACAATAAACCACTATAGCCTTCAGAACCGGACAATGGAGATCCAAAAGAAGGTTCCGTAGCTAACAAGATTCAGACACCATATTGGAAACTCTTCGGTATTCTACTTCGGCATTGGATTTGGACAAGGTAGCTTGCCGTTTGGAGGACCAAGATATTAAATTGTCACTAAGAAATACACAATAACCAGACATGGAGCGTCTGGTATCCGGACATCCACCTCAATCATCATTTGTGTAAGAAATAAGAGTGGTTGTCGAAGATGGATATAAATGCAAGAAATGATCGAGAGTGCCCTGAATATAACGCACAATGCTTTTGAGAGCATGCATGTGATCCTCTATCAGGTTATGCATGAATAGACAAACATGTTGCACAACATAAGATATGTTGGGCCTCGTGAAAGTAAGATATTGCAGGGCACCTGCAAGGCTGGGGTAATATGATGGATCGACATATGGCTTGCTGGAAGAAGCACTCAACTTTGGTTTAGTATCAATCGGAGTAGAAGACGGCTTACACGAGGACATGCCAGCTCGTTCAATGATCTCTTTTGCATACTTCTTTTGAGACAAAAATAAACCACCTGCATGACGTGTTACAGCTATCCCCAAGAAGTAACTTAGTGGTCCTAGATCTTTCATTGCAAATTATGAGCCAAGAAGAGACATGAAAGACTTGCGAAGAGCATCAGATGAGACAATTAATATAATATCATCCACATGCAGAAGAATATAAGCTATATCATTACCCTGACGGTATATGAATAGAGAATAATCAGACATGCTGTTAGAAAACCCAATATTAGAAATATAATCTGCAAACCTCTTATACTAGGCTCGAGGAGCTTGTTTGAGCCTATACAAGGATTTTTTCAGCAGACACACATGATTAGGATAAATGGGGTCCCTGTACCCCTTGGCTGCTATATTTACATTGTTTCATTGAGTTCTCCATGCAGGAATGTATTTTTTACATCAAGTTGATGAAGTGTCCATGCCTTCGAAAGGACCAGACTTTGTACCGTGCGAATAGTTGTTGGGTTGACCACCGAACTGAAAGTCTCACCACAGTCCACACCAACCTGTTGAGTCTTTCCATCACGTACAAGACGGTCTTGATGCCTCTCAAATGTACTATCAGATTTTTCTTTATGACTAAAAATCTATATAGACCGGATCACATTAACATCAGGAGGACGAGGCACCAAATTCCACATTATATTATTAATAAGAGCATTATATTCATCATCCATAATCATTTTCCAATTCGGGTCATTTAGGGTAGACACGGGATTCCGAGGCAACAGTGATTATGTAATATGAGTGTCAAGACCGTATTTGTTTTATTTGAAAATCCCATGTTGACTAAGAGTGACTGGCCGTCGGGACAGAATTGGAGTTGGTTGGATAGGGGACATGATATTGGGCTGAGTGGATAACGGACTGCCCTGAAATGGGACTATGCATGCTGGGCCGCCACTGCCTGAGGTTGGACCGCCACCTAGAGGGCTGCCAGCGAGAGGCCCAGCTAGGATAGCAGCCACTGGACTCTGGCAGGCAGGCCCATTAGGTTGGGTTGGAGGAGAAAAATGTTGGGCTGAGTTGCCCGAGACAATTAGGCTGGCCGAAATGGTTGGGCCCATTTGGGAAGCAAAATGGTGGACTAAATACAGGGGTATGCTATCGTCAAGAAATTCATAGGTAGGAGGCACGGGACAATGCATTTTGGCAAAAGGGGAATTTGTTTCATCAAAAACTACGTGACGACTCACAATGATTTTATTAGAGGATAAGTCGTAACATTTGTAACCACGATGATTTTATTAGAAGATAAGTCGTAACAGTTTTAACCATGATGATTTGACGGATATTCCAAAAAAATACACAGAGTAGACCAAGGTTGAAGTTTATTGATGGTAGTGGAAGAAAAAGGCGGATATTATAAGCACCCAAAAACCCGTAAATGAGAGTAAGATGGGTCCTTTAGGTATAAAAGTTTGAGAGGGGATTGGTGGCTAACTGTTTGCTCGGAAGTATGTTCAGAAGATACGTTGCCATTTATAATGCATGATACCAAAATGATGGTGGTAGAGAGGCATGAGCAAGTAAGGTTCTAACAATGTTGTTAATGGTTCAGATTTTTCTTTCTGCTTTTCCATTTTGAGATGAGGTACGTGGATACGCGAGACGAAAAGACAAACCATTAGTTTTGCAAAAATTCCAAAATGTCCCATTATCAAATTCTCTACCATTATCACATTAAATATTTTTAATGTCCTATTAAAATTGAGTGTGGATGAATGCTCTAAATGAGGGAAATGTGGAAAAACTTGTGATTTTTTAGACAAAGAAAATGTCAACAAAAAATTAGAGTAATCATCCAACAAAAGAAGATAATATATATGGCCCGAAGAGCTCAAAACGGGACATGTCTAAATATCACTATGGATAATATCAAAAGGCATAACAGTGCAAGAATTATAAGCAACAAAAGGCAACTTAACATGTTTTCCAAGAGAACATGAGCGACAAACATGAGAATTATGAGTTCTAGTACACTCAATAAATTTATTTTGTTTAAGAGAGGCAAAAACAGGTGCTCTCGGATGACTCAAACGTTCATGCCATAAAGAATGAGCTAAAGCTGAAAAAGTGGACGGTAGCGTGGCTTGATGAGTGGTTGTGGTGATTGGATATAGCTCACCCCGACTATCACATCTCATTAGACGCATTCCCGTTTGAAAATCCTTCACGAAAAAACCAAAAGGATCAAATTCAACATAAACTGAATTGTCAGTGGTAAATTTTCTAACTAAAATCAGGTTTTTAATTAATTGAGACGCATGAAAGACCTTCTTTAAAGCTAATGGTGGGTTCGAGAGAGATAAGTTTGTATTACCATAACCACGAATTGGAATTGAATGACCATTTCTGACAATTATACCACGATTTTTGCTCAAATTAAAATAGGACGATAGATTACCTTATGAGGATGTCATACGGGACGTTGCTCCAGCTTACATGTACTAGTTGGCGTCTGGCGGGTTGAGCCCAAGAATGTGCATTGCTGCCTCGATGTCGGTTGGGGAAGCCACTACCACGCGTGGGCTGCTTGCCATTTGGTTGGTAGTGGCCCCAGTATCGCCCCCAGCTGTTGGGCTCTTGGCGGATGGGTGGATTGTTGGTCATGGGTGGGCCTGGCCCGATTTCACGAGGAAGGCGAGCGGGGGGCACCACCCAAGGCCACTGCAAGGCCCACTGTCGCCCATCGTTCTATCGGGCCTTCGCCATTATCGGGTCGGCGTGTTGCTCTTGGTCGCCGCCCTTGCCGTCACCTATTCCACAGCAATTGCCACCGCCCTTTCCACCACCGCTGCCACCGCCACGGTTTTTGCCTATATTATTACCATTTCGCCCCTTATGACCACGATTTATCGGTAAATTTTTAAATTGTGAAGAGTTACCATCGGACAGAGCGACAACCATGATGGAATTCAACACAGTGGTTGTCTTTTTGGCAAAACCCACTTCTTCTAGTATAAGCATAGAACGGGCTTGGTAAAATGGCTGAAGAGGGTTGCTTTGGCGGATGAGCGTACCTACTCCACTTTATGTGTCGATGAGGTCGACAACTATTTATAACACGAGTCGATTGTTCATTACCGGTGAACCTTGAGTCGTTGACAATATGCGGACACATTGGGAAAATTCGCCATGTCAGTGGTGGAGAATTCTTGCTCAAGTGTGACGGCCCGGGAATTCTTATTGTCTTGGAATATGTCACGTAAGCGTTCCCAAGCTTCCATAGCCGTGGAGTCGGGCTCAAAAATAGTATGCAGCAAATCACTTGAAATTGTGGCATAAATCCGCTGGAGAACCGTCGCATCAAGTGTCAACCATAGTTCCATTTCATCATCGATTTTCGGCACCTTCTCCTTGCCTTTTTCTGGTGGAATGATGTGATGGATAACCCTGTGTGAGCGACATTGAATTTTGAAAAGCTCTATCCATGTCGCATAATGGACGTTTTCCATCTCAAGAGTGATGAATATATGAGATTTAATATTTGAAACTGTGAGGGTTGGATAAAAATTTGATTTCGAGTCAGACATGACTGACGGAAGAGGGAGTGAGTCAGCGGCACAAAGCGAGTGAGGGGGGGGGTGTCCGCCGACGGTGAAGGAAGGCAGAAGGTATTAGGGTTTAGGAACTTTTCCTAGAATCTGATATCATGTAAGAATTATTTTCCTTGATTATTTCATTCCAAAGTGGTAGTAAATATACTATAATACAAGCATAATCCTATACTACAATTACGGTAAATAATGACTAAATATACACCTATCATATACATAATTATGACCGAATATGTTATCATATTCTATCAGTTCCTTAGTCAGTACCAAAAGAAAAACAAAAATAAAATGAGAAGAACGCGTTTGGTCATTTTCCAACTTTCCTTCTGTATCACAGTATAAAAATAATAATTGAAATAGAAGGAAAAAATCAGCTAAGTCTGAAAATAGAATATCAAGAATTTTGTGGAAGATGCCAAGGTGAATAGTCTATAGAATAAACACAAAAGTTTATAGAATGTCCATTTCAAGCCAGTTAAGAATACAAATACATATAAATAATTTAAGAGGACCCACGTTATAGTAAACTATAGGATATTCTCACGTTGGGTTCTAAGTTTCTAACTGGTTGTCCAGACAAAAGAGTAAATTTTTGGATATGAAATGCCAGAAATAGCATCCAAAAATATATCCAAATGATGTCTAAGATATTGTGGTCCTTAACATATAGGAATGTGCAATGTAGCTTTCATGTAAACAGAGAGTTTGTTCAACTCTGGATGGTTCATTTTCAAGATTGAAAAAAAAGAACATTTCTTTTTTCGATATTTGTTTTATTTGAGACAATGAGATTACATTAGTCGAAACTAATAATGGAATAATTAGAGGTGAATTTATTTAGCACAAACTAATGATCAACCAATTTATTAGTTCAACATATGTGCACCTGATGACAAGTTCAACACTTTCTTGATCAAGAAAATGCTTTCAATTGCTCTTAATTTGTATTCACAAGATAGTACTCCCCCTCCCATATTAGTTGTCAACATTACTATAAATATCCGTTCTAAAATACTTGTCCATTTACAAATTAATATATAATTAATTAATTTTTTCCTACTTTGCTCTTAACATTAATTATTTTTAAAGTAATCAATATTGATTAGAGTACAATTAATTGAAGAGAGATAAGGATAATGAGTAAAAATACAATTTTATTTATGAAATCTTAAAGGGCGTGTAAAAGGAAAAATGGACAATTAATATGAGACGGAGAGAGTATAAGATTTACACTAGAGATCCAATAAATTTAAGACAATAAAAAAAATAGAACAAAATTTAATTACACTGAATTGTCGAAGCAATTCAATCATCTTTAATTTGTCCCAACACTCCTAAAAGCTACGTGTTTACTTAATTGACCAAGCAATTCAATCATGCACCCAGTGCAATAATCATTGCTACCTACTAAGTTAGAGGTAAGATTTAAGTACACTCTATTCTTTCTAAACCGCACGCTGTGAGATTTCACTGTATATGTTATTGTTGTTGTATCGTGCAATAATCATTGTCATCATAATTTCTAATTGTAAATTACGGGAAAGGTTGTGTTATGAAGTCAAAATTGAGAAAAAGTCTTTTCCCACATTTAAAATTTACTAGTCTCTACAAACGTGTGTTGTGCGTTAATAGTCATCGATATTTAGTCGATTATAATTCTTTATATTTTTCATCCGGTGTTTGGTACCCATGTTGAGGTTCGACTTATAAATCTAGATTTGCGTCTGAAGGTCTCATATTGGTGAGTAACACGCTCTTTAGCAAAGGTGATTTCATACCCGATCTCGAACCAGAGACCTCTGATAAAGAATGAAGGAATTACACGTGCATATACAGTCAAATTCATGTTTCTATAATAATAATAATAATAATAATAATAATAATAATAATAATAATAATAATAATAATAATAATAATAATAATAATAATAATAATAATAATAATAATAATAATAATAATAATAATAATAATAATAATAATAATAATAATAATAATATAAGATATTCCAATTTAGCATGATATCAACAACTATGGAACGGGCGACCTCACCATGGATCGCGAAAAATGGATCATTTGTTTATTTTCAAATTTAGTTGTTACATAAAATTGATAAAACTTTTATCGTGAACAAACTCAAATCAAACAAAACCTCAATAATTAAAAAGACTAACTTAAACATTGAGTTTAACCAAAAAAAAATCCTTAAACGTTAAAAGAATAAGCCAAGTATGCTTAGCTTTAGGACTCTATAATTTAGTTGTACTCAACATCCAAATATTCAGGAAAAAGATTACATATTCCAATTTTATCATATCTGTAATATGTTTATTTGAAAGAAATTTTAGTTTATGAAGGATATAAAAATCATTCAATATTTGAAGGATTTTTTTGTCAACCACATTTATATTCATGCTTTTATAATAATATAGATAGATAATAAAAAATTAGTTAAAAAATTATACGATTTAGAAGAAATTATTTGGAACCTTTTTTCTCTTCATTTTCCCTGGTTCAATTCTAATGAACATTTTAAGGTTTAGGATTACATTGGAATTAGGGATGGCAATTGGGCGCGGGTACGGGTACCCCTCCCCCCGCACCCATACGCGCCAGAAATTTTATACCCGCCACCCGTGGAGGGTACATTTTCAACATTCATATCCGCCTAGGCGGGTATATTCCTAAATTCACACCCGCTCCACCACCCATGTGGATATCCACCACCCGCCAATACCCACATGTACATGCCTCATCAGAAAATCAAAAACAGTTTGAAATCATTTCCTAAGGACACAAAAACAATAGCAACACAATACCAGCTCACCGAGAAAATAAGAATCCGACAAAACATCACAAAATCATTAATAAACATAATAAAAGGTAAAGATACAGTCAACAAAAAACATCGGGGCAACATACCAAGGGCTAGTGGTATTGTGTTGTTGCCGTGGTTGGGTTCTGATGGAGCTCCGGCGTGCGGGTTTACTAGGGTATTTTGACGGAGATGGGGTTCGTAGTTGGAGAACAGGGGAAAAGAGAGAGAAGGGGAGACGAGCAATGGCGTTGAAGGTGGTGTGGCTTGCAGTATCGGGGTTGTGGCTGGTTGCTTGAGGTTCACCGGAGTAGTGATGTGGTGGTTGAGGATGAAGAGGACAAGAGGGGTAAGAGGTGTTGATCGCTGGTGGTGGGGTGGTGACTGCTTTGGTTCACAGGAGCTGGAGCTCCTTGCCGGAGGAGTGGCGACGATAGTAGCAGAGGGGAAAAGGGGAAAGGGAGTTTGGTTGGTGGTTTCGTGGCGGTTCGGAGTAGTGTGGAGAGTCGGGGTCTCAGGGACAGGGAGGCGTGAAGGCTGAAGCAATACTAAGGTGAGTAGGGTTTTGCCTCGATGACTAAGGCGTGAAGGTTGAAGCAATGACTTATGGGCTGCTAAAAATATGTTGCCAAATTATTTGGGCTTTAAATAAATATAAAGTTGTACAAATAAAATTATAATTGGTGGGTATAAGGCGGGCGGGTGGATTTGGGGCGGGCGGTTGGATGCTGGGCTGGGGAGGCGGGTATAACTGCAAATCCACCACCTACCCATACCCGCCAAAGTTATACCTATACCCGCTTACTACCCGCCAAAGTTATACCCATACCGCCCCAACTGAGACGGCTGCGGTACGAAATCCGCAAAATTGTACCCACCTGTCATCCCTAATTGAAATCCTAAGTTGACCAAACATGTAACAAAAATTAATTCAGTATCTAACAAAAAGATATTACTATTTTTTATTTCCTCCTTTCCCCCGCACTTGCAATCGTGGAATTCGCTATAAAGTACTATGCAACTTGTGATGATAGATCAAATCATAATTATTGTAAACATATTCTTCTTTATAAACTCAATGGATTCAAAAAGTGAATCAAGATTGGACTTAACAAAAGGGGAATATCGAAGCTTTATTTCAAAAAGTGACCACATTTTTTGTGTATTTTTAATAAAAAATTTCATGTGATAAATATGAACAGAGTTGCAAGTATAACACTGACACATGAAGAAAAAAGTTAATGATACTTTTTGAAATGAGAAGATCTCATGGAGAAAACAGATTTTTGGAAAGTTTACATGTCAAACATTGATGCAAGCAACTTTTAGGTACCTTCCTTTCAACATGGGAATCAATTTGAAATATTTACACTCATGTGGTAATACCAATAAGCAGCATGTCAAATAAGGGGGGCGGGGGGAAGGGGGGGTTGTGGTATTAAAATTAAATTTCTGGACGTAAACCTATATTCCCAAATTCCATCTACATCACTGTATGAAGTACTCTCCTGTTCCTCTTTTACTAGTTCAGTATATTAACAAGGTTTTCCTTTTACTCATTCATTTTAATAAATCAAAAGAAATTTATTTATTTCTTTTAATTTTACTTTTATCACAACTACTGTAGTACTACTAGACAAATTTAGATTTTCAAAGTATAATTAATAAGAGCAACTTAGTAAAACAAACACTTAATAAATGATTTGTTAAGGGAAGTGTAAAGTCTATACTGAACTAGTAAAAGGGAATCGAGTGTGTAAAAATTTAGAATATGAAAAACAGCCAAAGTATAAAAATGGTGAATTCCAAGAATTTTGTGGAAGATGACAAGCTGCAATAACCTATGGAATAATGAACAGAAAGGTTTATTATAGCAAAGTCCATTTCAAGCCAGTTAGGAAAACCCACAGTATATAATAATTTAAGGACCCATGTTAGTAGTAGGTTGTAGGATATCTGCTATTATTGTTTTACCGAATAAGGTCAAATTTTGGATATGAATGCCAGAGATGCCTTCCAAAATACCTAAACGATGTCCCATTATTGTGGTCCTTGAAAGGAGCTGGGATCAATTAATATAGGATTGAAATGTAACTTTCATGTAACAAAGAGTTTGTTCAGTTTCTGAGGGTTCATTTTCAAGATTGAATTTTGTTTTATGTGAGACAACTAATGAAACAGTGGGTGAATTTATTTCCACCTTTTTCTGCAGTTACAACCGTAATACTAGCTATGCAATTTGTCATTATAGTGTAAACTTACCCTTTCTTTTGAAACTCAATGGATCATTTGTTGTCAAAAAGGTGGTTATTGGGCTTACGAAAACGGGAAATATCGAAGCTTCATTTGAAACCGTGACCAAGTCTTTTCGTGTATATGCTTATTAATCAAAAACTGGAACATAAGATATGAAGAGAGTTAAGAGTACTCCCTCCGTTCCAATTTAATTATCTTAGTTTGATTTGATATGAAGTTTAAGAAATAAATGGAAACTTTTGAATCTTGTGGTCTTAAATTTAAAATATATTGAGTCTTTTAAATCTTGTGGTCACTTGCCTTGAATTTGAAAAAAAATATAGAAATAGACACTCTTTTTGAGACAGAATAAAAAAAAATAAGACACTTAAATTAAAACAAAAAAATACTAATTACTAGTTCTTTCGAAAATAAAGGAAAGAAGGGTCGTAGTATTGCTTTTTGAAATGGATAGAGCTGACATGATTTCATAGAGAAACAACAATCTTGTCAAGTTTAACATAGATACAATCTTTACAGGACAGCTAACTGATGGAGTTCAAATGCCACAAATTTCAAAATTCTTCCTTTATTTCTTAAACTTTGTGCTATGTCAGCGACCTTCTGGGATGGAGGGAGTAGCTTGGTTTGGTCAATATTAAAGAGTTTTCTAGAGAAATTCAAAGAATTAAAGGAACTCCTCTTGAACGAAATGATCCAGAATCGGAAACACATCTCCAAGATTTTGAGATAGGTCAATATTAAAGAGTCTTCTAGAAAACCCATTAACGAAAGGCATATCTGATACGATTTCGAATGGCTCAAATACTCAACTTTCGTCAAGGTCTCTTACTAGAAGTCAAACCAAGGACTCCCAAGCTTTGCAAGCCAAGTTCATGAAGAATGGAGTTATAGAAGCTCTTGAAGACAATCATTGAAGAGGCCTTAAGCTATGGAAGAGAGGCTTCAAGCTTTGGAAGATAGCATGGAGGAAGAGTACAAGAGCCCAAGAGTCCAAAGCTTGCCTCTTAAAGAAGCCCAAATGTTGATGTGTGGTTATAATTGCAAGCATGGATAGTTAAAAGCCAAATGTGGTTATTAGTTAAATAAATGTGCTTATACATGTAAAGGCAAAAACTATATAAGCTTGTCTTATCCTATTTTCATACTTAGATTTTGATTGATGAAGAAACTCTGATGAGAGTAGTTCCCCTTCTATGGAGTTAGGTTTAGCTAGGATTAGCTTATGTTAAGTTAATGGGAGGATTCTCTTAACTTAGAACCTCTCTTGGATTAGATTTTCATGTATGAATTTAAGTTTCTTTTCTCCCTTGGATTAATTCATGTTTTTATTGTTGATTGATAGGTGTTGGTAACCAATCCAATATGATTAATCATAATAATTAGTTGTCTTAATCATTTCTTTCATTTATTCTCGTCCCGTATTTCTTCATTCTCATCTATTGATTTCTTACTATCTTCATTTCCACATTTTGTTATTTGAATCCGCTTATCCCAAGTCAGATTCATATCATTTGGTATCAGAGTTTAGGCTAAATGATTGTTTCTACAATTCTTAATTCTAGGTTCTTCATATTTTGAAAATTAAAAATCTGAAAATTTTGAAAATCTAAAAAAAAAAATGGTGTTGTAGTTTGATTTGAGTGAAATTGATTGTAGATTTGAGTTCCTAGAGGTCAAATCTACCTAGATCTAAAGTTTAAAGGCATTTGGAAGAATTTAAGAAAATCACCATTGTTGAACTTGAAGGTATTAAATTAAGGAACTTGAAAGTGGGTCTTGTAGAAGAAGGTGGAATTAGAGCCTGAAACCTATTGGGCTTTGTTCTCCTAGTGAAGAATACCTAGAATCCAAAATTTGAGAGCATTATAAGGTGATTTGAATAATCTACCAGTGAAGGACCTTCAAGCTTGAAGAACTCCAAAATGGGTCTTGTTGAAGGAAGGTTATATTGACTTCAATTTCTAGTGGACTTTGTTCTCCTCACTAAAAAGAGCAATTTGGGAGAAATTGGAGTTGATTTGAAGGTGGTTGAAAATTTGAATGTTCTTACTGTTCTTGAGCATCTTCATATCTTGAAGAGGATGAAGACACCAAAAAGGAGTGTTTGATCCAAATTAATTTTGGGCAAGTGTGAAAAGTACTAGAAGACTCAAAAGAGGAAGTTTCTAGGTTAAGTGGGCCCAAGAAAATCTCAAAATTTGAAAAGGTTGCACAAAATCAAAGAGGAATCAGTTTTTCAGAAAAACTCACTAGCAAAACTTGCGACTGAAATGTGGGTCGAATACTCCATTTGCGGGTCACCAAACCACCGCACAACGTTCCACAAGACGTTCCTCTACACCTTAGGGTGTGGGTGTAAATCTTATGTTGATGGCTGCAAATCGCAGGACACGATCTGCGGCCGCAGGTTGTTCGCATCTTGTGTCAGAAACGTTTTCTTACTTCAATCTCATTCCCTTTCACTTTCTTTTCATTTCTTTGATCTTCTTAACTAATTAACACTATTAATTGACCTTACTTAGTTGTTGATTTTTCTTGAGTCTGAATTTCATTTTGTGTCAATTATTTTCGTGTTTTTCTCTTTTATTTCGTTGTGAGTTGTTAGACTCTTGTCCATTGCTTTTACTTGTCCGTTTCTTGGTGTCTCATAACCTCTATTCTGAACTGATACATGGAACTATCTTAGACTTAATCAAGTTGGTGATTCACGAGTTAAGGGATACCCCTAGAGTGATAAAAGGCAAGAGGAGGGTGAGCACATTTGAGTGGTGCTAGCCAAGCACAAACGAGTGCAAACACGAGTGTTGGTGAGAAACTTTTATCACTAACCTTGTTTGATCATTTTGTAGGTACAAGAGGAAACTCCTATTTCCACCCATGCATTCTAATCCTGAGACAAATGCAAGTATGCAAAATTCCAATGTAGAATGGCCAACTTTATATCCAAAATCTAGTGAAGAAAATTACTTCGAATTGGAACATAAGTTGGATGAAATATTTGAATGTTACAACTACGTGGATGAGAAGAGAGTGGAGCTAGCTTCTAGCACTCTTAAAGGAATTCTTATAAAGCATTGGGAGCATGAGAAGGTAAAGGGGTACCCAATTGAGTCTTGGAGTGCCTTGAAGAAATTTTGGAGGTGTAACTTTTTCAATCCATACGGAAAGAAGGAGAGAACCAAGCATATTTCGAAAAGGCAAGAACCAATACAAGAAGAGAAGGCTATCCAAAGTGAATCCAAGTGGAAGCTCAAAGTGAAGGGTTCACCCAATCCTTCTCAAGGAATTCTTCACACTTGTCACAACTCCTATAAAATTGAGAGAGAAAATATTGAGGGGAGTAAGGGAGAAAAAGTGACAACTCTAGAGCGGAAAAATGAGTGGTTGTGAGGAGTGATGTGAGAAGGTTGTCACAACCTTATCCTAACTTATGTAACTTTTTATTTTTCTCTAGTTGCTTTCATAATGGTACAGGTATTCTTGGAAGCAAACCGATTATTGAGCCTCAAATTTTGAGAAATAATGAGGTAGTTGAAGGCTTTCTGAATGAGCAAATGGGATCCCACGTTGGAACCCAAGGTAAAGAAGACACTCTGTGTGAGCTTCAAGGTAAAATAGCTAATCTCAATACTTCAAATATTGTGAGTGACCATGTCGTCGACTTAAGTATGAGTGTAATCTTGTTTTTGTATGACCATAATCAATCTTTACCATGTGTTGAGCCTAGTGGGTCTCTAATGAATATTGACAATGTCCTTGATACTGGTGTTTCAACTCTAGTTGATCCTCTTGATGACTGAATTGACTCTTCTTGTAAGATCAATTTGTGTCCACCTAGTGTTGACATTTGTGATAAGAATGTTAGTGCGTTGTCATGTGATAAGATTGCTCACACACTAGTTGATCCTATTGATGATCGAGTTGACTGTTCTTGCAAGATTAATTTGAGTCCAACTAATGCGGATAATTGCATTGATCAACTTGTTTGTGACGATAGTCCACTAATTGAAGGAGTTTGTGATGTGTTTTATGGCCCTCAATTTAGTGATTATTTTGACCTAGTTGATAATGTGAAATAATGTGAATACAACACACCACCCTTATTTGATATATATATGAAGATGAGGCCTTTGATCTTACATTGTTGACATTTGATGGGACTCAAGGTTATGATGGTGTTGTGTACCATGTAGAGAGTCATGACATTGATCTTTTTTAGAGTGAAATTACAGGTTTTGAATCCTTATCCTTTGTTGATTGTTCTCTCTTTAAAGATAATGTCTTATTCAATGACGACATAACTAGTGAAAGTGATATGCATAGTGGTATGTGTCGCGCCCGTTTTTCGACCTTGCTCGGGTCAAAGCGGAGCGCGGACGTGTTCGGTGATTCCTGGGTAAAAGGGTTGAGGAGTCGCCACCTAATTATTTTTTACGGTGAATTAGGACACCTAAATATTAAACTAAATGCTGCAATGTAAACTCCGTTTTTAAGGTCTGCGAAACTAACGAGATTCTAGGTAAGGGTTCTTTATTATCCTAAAGGGAAGGGGTTAGACATCCTTTAAGATCCGTTAACTTGCGATTATCCGGTCAAACTCAGGTTAATTATTACTAGAAAAATGCATGTTTGAAGCATGAAGTTAAAAGATGTTTACAAATAATTAATGAAAAGAGATGCATTTTAAAAGATAGATAAATGTAGAGATTTTTTCAAAATATGCATTTGTATGATATTTAAAAAGAAATACATGTAGAGTTGGAAAAATATGTATTTGACAATTGATAGTAAAACAATTTATTTATAATGCCAAAGAAGTAAAATTTTGGGAATCAATGAATTGTAAATTGACAAAAGATAAACTTATTCGGTATGATTAATAAAGCAAATAAAAGATGACAAAAGTTGTTTTGAAAATCTTGAATACGCGTGACGAGCCTAAAAATAAATAAACTAGCGAAGGATTTCTAAGTTTGATTTTAACCGAGCCTACAAATAAATAAGCTAGCGACGGATTTCAAATCTTAAACTACCCTATGAATTAATCCTAAGTTTGCCTATTCTAAGCATTTCAATAGTTACATAAGTGCGATAAATAATATTACAATACAAAGCGGGATAAAAGCTGAATTAAAGAAAGAAATAAAATAAATAAACTCCGAGGAATAATTCGTCGTTATTTACTTTAATCCCTGCAAGCTATAAAAAACAAACGGTTAAAAACAGTTAAATACAAATAACTCCATATCCGCATTCAAAACAGTGAATGTTTTGATCACGGAGGGCTCAGACTTAAATTTTGAAAAGAACATTCCAATCACGTCGTGGCTGCAAACATATGACTAATGTGGTTATTTTGATTGCCTCGCCTACTAAACGTGTTGGTCTCTCGGGTGAAATAGAAAAGATCACTATAATCACGTCGTGGCTGCGAATATATAACTTGTTGGTTATTTTAGTCACCTCGCCTACTAAACATGTTGATCTCGGAAAAAGGTTTAAGCCTCATCATTGCCCAGAAGTTATATTCTCCGTCTTTACGACTGTGGAGGCCTCAAAATCGACGGATATTTTTCATCGGCCAGTGTAGTATCGTGTTCAAATCAGTAAAATTAAAATGAAACAAGAATGTGATGGCGACAAGCGGGAAAAGCGAGCGAGAGAAAAAAAAAGTTTCCGAAAATGACGCGGTGTTTAGTTTAAAACAGTAAAAAACAGTAAAAATATCTGTTGCCCGGATACTTAAAACAGTGCTGAAAAATAGAGAAATGAAACGAAAGAAAAGCGCGGCCTCGAATTCAATTTCGTCGGCCTAAATGCGGTATTAATAAAACAGTAAAGCATTAAGAACAGTAAGATATTCGTTACGGATGTTTAAACCAAATAACGTAAAAACAGAGAAGCGAAAGAAATAAATAAAGGCGGATGAAATAGTGAGTTAATTACGAAAAACAGACCGGAAAAGTGAACAGTGAGTTAATTACGGAAAGCAGACCAGGAATGAAATCGAAATTGATTTTTAGATAACCAAAGAATGATATGAAAAAATGTCATAATCTGGAAATATACCAAGGCAAGGTCGACAGGCCGTCGATGTTCCGACCGAATCGTAGATCGACCGAATCAAATTTTTTCATTTTTTCAGATAACCAATATACAAGATATGAAATGAAAGAAATTTGGGGAATCAAACCGGGTCGACAGGCCGAATCATGTGTTCAACCGGAATCAACTGATTTCATCAATTTGATTAACCAATAATAACAACAAAGAACAATGCAAAAATTTGGAAATTCAAACCGGGTCGACGCTTGGTCAAGAACCGACGAATCGAAGATTCAACCCGACATCAAATAATTCCATCAATTCAGGATAACCAACATACGTAAAATATGAAATGCAAGAATTACGAAAATGTTACCCAAATCGTCGATCTGATGTCAGACCGACCGACCTGAAACTCAACCGAATCTAAACTCAACCCAAATCAAATATTCACCAAATTCGGATAACCAACATACGTAAAATATGAAATGCAAGAATTGCGAAAATGTTACCCAAATCGTCGATCAGGCTCGTCGTTGACCTGACCGAATCTAAACTCAACCCGAAATCAAATATTCACCAAATGCAGATAACCCCAACATACATAAATATGAAAATGCAAGAATTCGGAAATAATACCCAAACAGGTCGTTGACGAAGTCAGATCGACCGGACCCGAATCATGTGTCGAAATCAGAGAATCAAAAGTGGAGAACAAACCTTTTCGGACTTGATTCTTGAATAACAAGGAAGGCATTGTTTGAAATCAAGAACACAACAAATATTTATATATTGAATCGTTTTCCAAAAATCCTCCGAAAATTCCTTTGAAAATCCTCTCAAGAATCTGTCCAATCTCCCCCCAAAAATGAAGAACAACATGGGGTATTTATAGGTGGATTCCCCCTTAAAACGAGTTTGAAATTCAAAATAAAGGAGCCAAAATCGCGGATTTGAGGGGCATGGGTTGCGGATTTTCGGGTGTCGGCGTAACAGAGGGGGGTTGGTGGTGTCAGGGGTCGGTGGTGGCAGGGGCGAGGTGACCGGCGAGTGGGGTCGGGGGCGTGGGGTGTGCGGCGATCGGGTTCAGGGGGGGTAGGTTTTTTAGGTTTTCTCATTTCTTTTTTGTGAAATGGGGTAAGGGGTGGGTTAAAAGATGAGAGGGATGGGTCGGTCGGTTGGGTGGTTTGAAGGTCGGTGGGGCCTGGGGAGTTGGTGGCTCGGCTTTGGTGGTAAGGGAAATAAAAAGGGAGTTGGGCTTTGGGAGTTTTGGGTTGTGGGAATTGGGGGAAATAAAGGGGAAGGGAATAAGTGGAATTTGGTTTGGGCTTGTGGGTCGGCCGGTTGGGCCTGGGAATTGTGGGGAAATAAAGGGAAAGGGAATAAGGGGAATGGGTTTGGGCTTGTGAATTTTGTTTGGGTAGAATTTGTATTGGGTTGGGAAAATGAAATGGGTTAGAAATTATTTTGGGTTTAAAAAATATAAAAGGGGTTTAACATTAAAAGTATTATTTTTGTAAAAGATGTGAATTATTTAAAATAACATAACGACGTGATAATAATAAAATATTATAATATTTGCGAAATGTTTAATGCTTAATAAAAAAAATGGGAACGCGATGCAATTTTGCGAAAATAAAATAACATAGAATTTTCGGATAAAACTTATGATTATGATAAAAATGCAAATGATATAAAAAATGCGAATAATAATAATAATAAGAGGATATACACATATATGCCTATATTTTAAAATTATTTTAAAAAGTGTCAAAATATTAAAAATTACGAATAAAATCATAAAAGATGGGACAAAATTGGGTGTCAATAGTATGTCTTGTAGTGTTGAACATATATCCACCTTTGGAAGCTACAAAGTGTTTAGTAATCCACTATAGGATGATAACTTCCTTCCCAATGAAAAAACTTCCTTCTCGAGGGATTGTGAGTTGATGCTTCGTCATGATGATAAGAATGGAGTCGATGAGGTTGTTGACGTCGTCCCCGATGATAAAAAGTCTTTCTCGAGGGTTTGTGACTCACTTGATGGACCTACGTCGCATTTAAAAAAGGATTCCATAAGTGAAGATTGCTCTTTAAAGAATGGGAGTGACATGAAAGAAATGGAGCATACACTTTGGAGGGACTATGTTAAATCTTCTAACCTAAAAGGTGAGGAGATGCTACTCGAAGCTTGGCATATGATCGATGAGCTTAAAGGTAAAACTCTCTCTCTTGATAAACTTGATTGACTTGTTTGTAAAGTTTTGTCAAAAGATGAGTCTTGACGAGGAGGATTATTGGAAGGTATCTCATAAAACAACAACTTGGTATGAAGTCGCATCTTGTACTTTGTTCAAGGACGATATGTATTCGTGGCTCATGCTTATTCTTGGGCTTTCCAAAGCCATGGAGGTAACTTCTTTATATGATGAGTATGGTAGTAGCACTTTTATCCATTCATGTTATTCTTTTCTAGTGTTATTACTTGATTGTTTGTTGTGCTTGCACGGAGAATGTGAGCAAAATAGTGTGGGAGATACCTTTGTATTTAACCCCGGTGTTGACTTGGTAGTTGGTCCTTTCTTAAGGTGGGCTAGTGCAATAAATAGTACTTTGAATTATGTTGGTCTTGTGTGTGATTTTGCACTTAGCCATTGGGGATACCACTTGTTTCTTGACTTAAGGGGAGATATGTGCTTCTTAAATGTCAGGACCAATGAGAACTTGGATGTTTGTTTCCCTAAATGTATTGGTGCCTTTGATTTACTTTTTTGTCAAATTGTCTTGAATAGCCAAGTGTCTTGGACATTATTTGAATACATACTCTTTCTAGATCCTTATGCTACTTGGTTATATCACAAGAGTGAGCCATTTAGTGTGTTGGTTGCATGCTAAATGATCATTTACCTTATGATGATTACCTTCTTTGTTTTGTGAAAGAGCATATACTCATTCTCTTTTATATCTTGCAAGGTACGGATTTGAGGACGAATCCTTTTGAAGAAGGGGAGGATGATACGATATCGGATGGCTCAAATACTCAACTTCCGTCGAGGTCTCTTACTAGAAGCCAAACCAAGGACTCCCAAGCTTTGCAAGCCAAGTTCATGGAGAATGAAGCTATGGAAGCCCTTGAAGACAACCATTGGAGAGGCCTTAAGCTATGGAGGAGATGCTTCAAGCTTTGGAAGATAGTATGGAGGAAGAGTACAAGAGCCCAAGGTTCAAGGCCCAAAGCTTTCCTCTTAAAGAAGTCCAAATATTGATGTGTGGTTACAATTACAAGCTTAGGTAGTTAAAAGTCAAATATGGTTATTAGTTAAATAAATGTGATTAACCTATTTTCATACTTAAATTTTGATTGATAAAGCAACTCTTATGAGAGTAGTTCTCCTGCTATGGAGTTAGGTTTAACTAGGATTAGCTTATGTAAAGTTAGTGGGAGGATTTCCTTAGTCTCTTAACTTAGAACCTCTCTTGGATAATCTTGGATTAGATTTCCATGTATGAGTTTACGTTTCTTTTCTCCCTTGGACTAATTCATATTTTTTATTATTGATTGATAGGTGTTGGTAACCAATCCAATGTTGATTAATCACAACTATTAGTTGTCTTAATCCTTTCTTTCATCTATTCTCATCCCATATTTCTTCATTCTTATCTATTGATTTCTTACTATCTTAATTTTTGCATTTTGTTATTTGAATCCGCTTATCCCAAGTCAGATTCGTATCAATATCTGCTCAATTTCGCATACTTTAAAGGGCATATTGGCCTTTTTTTGCTTATAAATCAGCTAATTAGATTAATTGGGGGCTCCATTGAACTATAAGGGCATATTTTGACCAACTATTGAACTACAAGGGTATATTTGGACCAACTATTGAACAGTAAGGGCATGTGTGAGCTAAACTATTAACTAAGGACATACAAATGAAGGGACAAATGAATTTGTCCATTTAAAATGGATATAGATGAGAGATTTCAGGGAGGAAACAGAATATTCACAAGCATATAGGTCAAGCATGGAAGCAAGAATCTTTAAGGGACAACTGAGGGAGTTTAAATGGCATTTTAGGTTATCCTTCTGAAATGGGAAATAATTTGACTAAACCGGTAAGGATAGAGATATAATCAATCCATAAGCCGATTTTAGATGTTCAATACTGAATTGAACCTTAAAATAAAATTAATAAAATTGAACTGGGGTAGAAGCTCGACTTGACAACTAAAAGCGTGCTGGCAAAGAGACTAAGGCTAAAGAATGCTACATGGAAGGTTTTGTGGACTGGAAGAAAAAATCGATCAACATATGTTCTTTCATTATCCTAAATCTGTAGCTATTTGGAAAATAAGTCATGTATTATTATCTGATATTAATAAAAATAATTAAAATATAGGAAAAAGTCTAATACAATGTCTCGTTCAAACTTCAATTCCTTCTCTAATCTCACGGCACACACATTAAAAAACAAATTTCTATTACCGTATCATAGTCTTCATTATAGAATCTATTTGGATTATATAACCTCCATGCAATTATTAAAAGTACTAAAAGTTTATTTTCTTGGTGATTTCAAATAAAGATTTAATATTTATTACAAACACAAATCAAACTTGCATTAAGCTCGCTATTTTCAAGAATCAATAGACCTCAACAGAGTTTGTTCTCACAAAACCCTTCAAATTTATTAATGATTTAATTACTCGATAATATTTCTTGTCCTTAGGGCTTAGAAATGACTCTTGGATGCATATATGATGGAAGAAAGTTTCACATAATAACAAAGTATAAATAGAAAAAAGCAAGCCTATTCCGATTTTCAAAAGTCAGATAGTTTTGAGTACAGAAACAAGCTGACATTGGATTATTGCAAGTTTCACATGATAACAAAGTATAAATAGAACGCCACAGCCTATTCCGATTTTCAAAAATCAATAGTTTGAGTACAGAAACAAGCTGCCATTGGATTATTGCATAACACGTCTATTACAAAAAAGAGCATTTCAGTAAACTACTGGAACCAGAAGCATTCGGCAACTCAAAAGAACCATGAAATCAAGAATGATATCACGTCAGTTTCCACAACTTCAAAAGAAAATACAGCTGAGAGTTAAAATGGGAGCCATGGTACTTAGAAAAGAAGAAACCCATGCGCGATTAAATTGCCATTTTATTAAACATGTAAACTGTGCCATACTAGGCTAACAAGTCTCACATAGGAAGTTAATTTACAAGCCATACTTGATACCTTTGAAATCAACCGAAACAAGACCAAGAGAAAGAATAGTAATGGGGGTTGTTCTCATGTCCCAAAATAGAAAATCAGCTTATTTCATCAAACTTCTAACTCAACCTTGTACTTAGCTTTTCTAGCCTTCGCAATACAAGTTATTAAACACGGTATGGAAAGGAAAGATCAGAGCAACATCACAACCAAAACTTTCTACCATGAAATACAGAACAGAAAACATTAGTACAGGCTTATAGCTAATAATTGGAACTTACCGATGTACAGTTAAACTGATATCTAGTTCAACCATCAATTCTACGACAAGAAAAAGAATCCCAAGTATCAAAAAACATGAGCACATAAATTATTCCCAAGACTCCAGTATCATTCATTGAGAAAATGGAGCAGTTGGAAAGAAGTTTTCAACGGGAAGCTAACGAGAGATTGAAAATTCCACTTGGTGAGTTAGAAAAACAGTGATGCTTGATGGTGGGATGTGAGATGAAGCAAGGGATATTGAGGGTCATCAGCAAACCAATACTAGGGAAACAGCAGGAAAGATTTGACACGGAGGAGCAAGCCTGAAGAAAGTAATTGGGATATTGGCTGGAGAAGGCAAGCAGGAGGATTCGGAAGACAAACACACCAGACAGGTGGCAGGAAAGAGACGTAAAATTGGAAGGAATTAAACAAAGTGGTAGATTCTGTGATAGAACTGAGAGAGTGGGACTTGGGATCATTGCGGGTGCTAAAAGCACCACTCAAAAAGCAACTTTAGCAGCTCTATTCAGGAGCTTGGGTCAAATGGCTGTGGCATTGAAGTGTTTAAGACAGTGTATTTGAAAGCAAGAAGTCCAAAATGAACGACAAATACACTGTCTAAAGAAGAGAGTTCACACAAGCTGGTCTTAATGATCTGATGATTTTGATCGGAGGTGTCAATAAGCTATGACATATACTATGAAAGATTAGTAGGAAGTCAGAAGAAAGAAGGGGTGTGACATGGAATGTCATTAGCCAGGCAATGAACTGGACTTGAAGATCTTCCATAAAGGAACTAATCAATCCTTCATGCAGATTATTATATCTTGTTGATATTTCCTATTTTTTGGAGCATATATCAATTCCGACTTGTATAAATGATTGGCTAACAGTAATGGAGAAAATATTCTTGTGTAGCTACAGGTTATTCTCTACTTCTTCCATACGGGGTATATGTCTTTTTTACTAGTAACAAATCTATATCAATCAATTATTCCTCAATTTCAAACTGGTTCTGGTCAGCCATTGTGAATCCTCTGTAGTCTATACCCATTCTGCTCTACTCAGAAGTAGTTCCCAATACTAAATAGCTTCTCATTTAGATAAACTAGGGGTTCCCTAAAACTAGATGTCTCTTGACCTCACACTTGGCCTTAAAGGGCATTCAAGTCTCTTACCATAATTAAGAAAAAAATCTTCAGATTTAATCTCTTGAAATGAGTAATAAAATCTTTATGTAGAGATAAATAGACAACATTACTAGACAACTTCAATCAGCCAATCACATTTTAATCTCATATTAAATAATGTAACATATCAAATTACCAAGTGGAAATAGAACCTAGATGCAGCTTACTTACTATACAAGGACTAATCCATATACCATTTACTTTACCTGATTTTCAAATGCAAATGCCCTAGTTCCATTTTCTCCACTCATATTCAAGGGTTAACCAGATAGTTGAAGTGCAGACAAACTCAACAGAATTCCTCCATAAACAAATTTATTCCCCATGCTTTCATTTTCAAACAAGATTGCAATGAGAATCTATGTTGCCCAAACTTTTCAAAAATGTCAATAGGTATGAGTTGGATCCTCCAAAAGTCGTGTATTTTCGGAGGATCTGATGCGGGTGCGGCAACATTTTTGGAGAGTCCGACCAACATAGATGAGAATATACTCCACAAATTAGCAATTAACTGTTATAAAATCACACAACACGATAGTGCATATATTGCCTATACTTTAGAGTCTTTAATTACCTTCTTTTTTGTAACCGAGAAATCCCCGGTGGCCAGTGGTTCCTGGTTCAAACTCAGGCGGATAATGTGCATGCTCCTCTATGTTCTCCACTTAAATACCGGCTTTTGCATGCAAAAGAATTCGAAGCCGTGAGGTGCGCCTAATCCACACATAGCAAGCTGCACTCTTACCACTAGTCTTTAGTAATCTAAAGCATTCACACTGTTGTAATGTCACCACAGGAGTAACATGGTTGGTTCCTTCCCAGATAACCAGCAAACCCAATCAAGCATCCATTTTTAATAGTCTTGCAATGACAATCTCTAAACAAGAAGGAAAAGGATTTACTTTTTTCCCTTCTTTGACAAATAAAAAACAAATGTAATTCAAGCTAACAACTCAAGTTACATCCCCACCTAAAAGAGGCACAAACACACCGAGGAACCATAGAAGAGTAACCACAAGATTAAAAAGAGCATGCAACATACGCATTTTATACCCAAAGATATATTTAGGCCGATAAAACTAAGAACAGAAATATCCACACAAACATCGTATCCAAAACCCAAAACCTAGCAGATATCACTGAGATGTAAACCAAGAAAGGTCAGATACTAACAAGGGCAAACAATTCTCCCTCCACCCGGATTTAATTTCTTTTTCAGCTCATCAAATCAATTTGGTCTTATTGGATCTACTATATTGATTATTTTATCAAAACAATGAACAAGTCCATTCTTGTTTGGATGGTTGTTACCTATTGTATTATATTGTGTTGTTAATTTAAATACAATGTTTGTTTTGACTGTTACTTAAATTTTAATGTATTGTATCATTAAATCCATCGTTATGTAACGACGAAAAGTCCCATTTTGTGTAACGATTGATATGGTGTGATCGCGTCGTTATCGTATTTCTTTTCATCAATTCATCTTTACTTATTGTCTAATAATCTTATTTATATTTTACCCTACCTTTTTATACTAGCTCTAACACATACACTACTTTTCTGGTAAGTTTATCCTTCAAATTGCTAATGTGTGTGATTATGTAGCGACGGGAAATGGTAATTGTATTCATCAAAACAATATAATACATTATGAAATGATAAATTAGGTCAAACAAAATCTAGAGAAGGCATGAATGAAATAAGCATAGAAATTCGAGGACACGTACCCATAAAAGAAGGAAAATGGGCATAGGGTTAATTTGGAAGAGGCGTAAGTTGGAGGAGAATAGATGACGGCAGTAGCCCTAGCCTCACCAATGGCTCTCCTTTCATCCTTTCTATATCTCTCTCATCCCTATTTTATTTCTCAAATCCACCATCCGCTTTCACAAATCATCCCACCCGATCTAGTCTTCTAGTATCCACGGACCACTTTTAATCAGACTTTTAAGAATTAACCACGATATAGACTCAATAACGGTTATTTTTAAAAATATAATAGTTATGTAGTAAGTGACCGTTTATAAATCAATTTTTTGCCGCTCAAGTTGTTGATCTGTAATTTTTGCATCGCTTATAAAAGGGGATGAAAATACCCCGAGGTCCAGGGTTTTAACCTCTGCTCAATCAAAATTTCACAAGGCATAGTTTGCCAGCAAACTCTGTCTTGCGAAATTTTTAATTTTTTTTTATTGAGTTGGGGTTCGAACCCAAAAATTTTAGACGAAGGAAAAAAATTAAAGATTTAATATTTGAGGGGTAAAAATTAAAGACCACCCCGAAAGAGGGGCCCATTTATGCAAATTGACCATTATAATTTCCCCCCCTTTATGGGGATATCTAGGTGGATTTGCTAGTATCATTTCGTAAAGCTGTTTAATTATTCCAAGTATTGTCAAATTGACAAATCCTGCCTTGTTGACAAGTTACACAAGTGGAGATAACTTCGATACAATCTTCATTTTACTTGACTCTTAAAATTATTCTCAAATTTTACCAGATTGACAAATCTTACCTTATTCACAAGTTAAGTCGTCTAGCATAATGTTTATATAATCGCTATTCTACCTATCTTATAAAGTTCTTAACAAGTTTTGTCACACTAATGAATCGTGTATGTATTATTCAGTTGCTCACAAGTTCGACAAGTTCCCAAGTTTAGTTTGCTTTCCGCAACTGGTGTATTCATAGACTTCTTGATCTTGACCTTGATGGAATTATATAATATTAGTTAGTGTAGGCACAGAGAATTTTGGTTCCGCAAAAGGAGAATGAGGTGGAAGGAGAAGACGGAAAAACAAAATTTCTTGAAGTAAATCAAAACAAGGTGAAGTAGAACAGAATGATACCACTAGTAATTGACGGCAAATTTTCCTAAATGCAACATAATACTAACAGTTTTGGTTGGAAGTCCTGAGGATATCATTGATTACTGGTCTGGACATCTTTCACTATACAAAATATCAACTACATTTACTCTTATAAGTTAAAAATATATATATTTTTACAAGTTACTACTGTGGTTGCATTTTCCTGTGAGAAAGAATCAATATATTAAATCAGAAAAAATTAGAACGCCAATCAATATTCAAGTCACTGCAGTCGATCAAACTTTGAACGCGATCCAGAGCTGCATGTTTATGCTGCAACAATGCAGAGGATCCATTGTCTTCTGGCTTCTGCTCCTGCTCCTCAGTAGTCTTCCTCTTACGGGGCAGCTTTCTTGAAATATGTTTCCACTTCGATTCAAATGCACAAGCTACAAGTTAAAATAGAAAGAAAGTTAGATAACTTGCTCAAACTCTAAGCTCCAACAACAACAACATACCCAGTGAAATCTCATAACGTGGGGTATGGGGAAGGTAAAGTGTAAAGCAGACATTATCTCTACCTTGGTAGATAGAGTGTAAAGCAGACATTACCTCTACCTTGGTAGGTAGAGCGGTTGTTTCCGAAAGACCATCGGCTCAAGACAAAGCACAAGCACAAACAAAGCACGATAAACGGTCATACCCAGATAAGAAATTTAAAGCCGTATGAAAATGATGGTAACAAGAGCGAATAAGCCATGATAGCGCATTCTGGGAAAAAAAAAACAAGAAGTAGCAACTAACACAGGTAAATAAGATAAACAAACTCTAAGCTCCAGGTGAAAGCAAATGAAAACCAACTGTTTTAGAAGAGAGAAGTTTATTCAACATTGGCTAAAAGGTTTACAAAATAACACAAGTTTTGCTTCCTGCTAATGAGAATTAGTAATGGTGGCAAGGACATAAGAATCAAGTAAAAGGGCAGCCCGGTGCACAAAGAATCCCGCATTAGCAGGGTCTGTGGAAGAGCTGCAAGGGGTGTGATGTAGACAACTTAACCTAATTGCAAGTATTAGTAGTTGCTTCCACGGCTCGAATGAACTACCGTCGACAAGGACATAAGAATGAATTGCCCACGTAAAATCTGAATAAGATCCTGTTTAATCCAGAGCTGAAAAAGTCGATGGTGCTTTACTATGACACCACCCTTCCTGCAACAATCAAGGGAACTTCCTCACGAGAAAAACACAAGTTTCTCAGGCCTATTGAAATTTTATTCCCCTAGACCCTAAGATGCCCCTTCACATGATGGTTTTTTAAACACTCATTAAAAACACTCACCCTCCGCTTTACAGTGAACAGATATTTTCGTTTTAGATAGTTGGGATACTATTTCTCTTAGATACAAAGGACCGAGAAATTTTTTGGATAAAAACTAATCCAACGCTTTTGCCTTTTCGATTTCTGAGAGGATTAATTAAGCTGGAAATGTCCCCTCAGCGAGATACAATCTATCAGAGTCATACAAAAATTTTACGACTCAGAAACTTATCATCATTTATTCATGCGGGAGTGCCATGTGCGCTTCATGAAAACTGTAGGTCCAGAACAGATCCTCAAGTGGGTTGCATAATCAAGAATATCCCAAACAAATTCAGCACCAATTTTGTTGATAATGATATCGAGTTAAGAATTGTAAGTAATGCCACAGATGACACATTCAATGAAGATGAGGAAGATAAAGGACAACAAAATAGTAGGAAAAAATCCACAGCTGAAATGTTCTAAAGTTTTACTGATAAACCTAATCTCACTCTTCTTAATATTGGATAGTCTGCTCCAACTGTCGTCCTCTAAATCAACTCAGTTCTCTGGAAATACATATTTTGTCACTGAAGATGGTGATGCTCTAATTCCACAGATACTCACGAGCAGAGTAGTTGCATACCAGACAATCACTTTTAGCTAATCCTGTTGATGATACAGAAGAAAAGTACTGTTTGGGATGATGATGAGGTTGCCTTAGTAATGTGATAGGCAGGTCTCATCACTCTCTTGATCCTTCTCCAGTACCATTATATTATTATAGGAAGAAATTCTTGTTGGTTTGATCAGGACAATGACAGGCATTTGTAAAGGCACATCAAACAAGGTTTTGCTTATCATAAATGATGATGTCACACTTATAATCAAGACAATTAGAAGTCAACAAGCAGCTGGAGTACATCTATTCTGGAGAGCTACAATGGACTCCTCTCAACTTAGCTTTAAAACGGTGATTCAGAAATAGAATGCATAACACCTTATCAGGACTGTTTGCAAGTTAAGCCGGATATTCAGGCTTGATTACTACCAGTTGAAAACATATTTTCAGTATTATGTCTGAATTGAGTTTACCTAAGCATAAAGCGAATCCATAACTCCGGTAGCACAAAGGAAGACAAGAAAGTCCTGGAATCTTACAACAGATAAGAGGAGCGAGATGATCAATTTGAAGAATGTTCCACTAACAGTTAGAGCTCTAGTTTTGTAGATTTTTTGTACAAACACATACTATGACTTAGCAACAAACACAGCTACCTAACTGAAGTTTCAGAGGATAGACAAAACCCAAGTGTTTAGGAGTAGATCTACCATCCACAAGTCACCTTGTACACCTACCAGTAGGTAACTTTGCGATAAGCTTCTATTTATTATGTAAACGAGGAAGCAGAGAAAGTGTAAAAGATGCAACAGCTCTTTATTGAAAAATTGAGTGGTCAACATTAAGAAAAGGAAAAAGAAAATAAGGTTGTATGTTGATCATACATGCAGAAGAACTGCAAATGCAAAACAACCATTGGAAGTGTTGAGCCATTGCAAACATAACCAATTTTACTGGGAAATTGCCAACAACAATTAGATCATTATGGTTCTATGCTTACAAACATTTTGGGCCAGTCCAGGGAAAAGCTATGACTATCCTGTTATGATCCAATAATAGAATATTACCCGAATATTCTTTCATTAATTGTATATCTCTTATTTTAGGCAAAATTATATTCCTATTGTAATTAGGTCTCCTATTTTAGGTAGAATTGTATTTCTTATTGTAATTAGGTTGATTAGTTACCTAGTTTAGATATTCTTGTACTACTATATATATTGTACATTATTGATAAATAAAAGGAAGCTAACATATTTCTTTATGGTATCAAAAGATTAACCCTAAATATCCAACCCTAGCCACCGACCTCTTTTCTCGGCCGCCACCATTCCCACGTCGGAACCCTAGCCGCCGACTCCATCTTTCGGCCGCCCCCATTCCCCACGACGGAACCCTAGTTTTTTTTACCATTCTCCCTCCCTCTTCCTCCTAAATTTCCTCTCTCATGGCTGACAAAACCAAATTTCATCTTGTACTTGTAGTCAACAACATTAAAAACTTCATCCATGTAACTCTTGAGATGTAAAAGGGTCAATACTCCTCGTGGGCAGAGCTTTTTAAGATCCATTGTCGTATTTACGAAGTTATCGACTACATCATCCTACACCGAAGTCCACAGACCTAAAGCCGACTTCTGATGATGCACTCTGGTCTCGTTTGGACGCAGCCGTCCTCCAGTGGATATACGGCACGATCTCTAATGATCTATTGCACACCATCATTGAGACCGATGCCACTGCCCGCCAAACGTGGGAACGTTTGAAAAGTATTTTCCACGACAACAAAACTCAACGAGTGTTATACCTTGAAAATCAGTTCAAGGATGTCCATCAGGACGATTTCCCAAACGTCTGCATACTGTCAATGCCTCAAGATGCTTGCCGACCAACTCTCCAACGTCGGCGCACCAATCACTAATCAGCGATTGGTCATGCAACTTATTGCAGACTTGAACGAATCCTATGACGGCGTTGCCACCATCCTTCAGCAATGCACGTCGTTACCTCCGTTTTATGAGGCCCGTGCGAAACTTATTCTTGCGGAAATCCGGAAAATCAAGCTCAGCACCACTCAGGCCAGCATTGCCGACGTCGCCCTCACACCACCGTCAGGCCCTTCGACGACGGCAGGGCCACCAACTCCAGCAACCAGAACCGCCGGCCCAAGGAACCGCAGCAGCCCGCATCCACCCGCAACAACCGCCGAAGCAGGCAGTCCGGCAAGAAACAGCCAACAACGACCACAACAGTGGCAGCAGCCTCTGCCGTGGGCTGCCTGGGCCGCGTGGGCCCCACCATCATGGGTCTCTCCTACTTGTCCGTATACGACATCCTCGTGTACTACACCTCAGAACCGACATGCCCACCCTGGCATACTCGGCCCCACATCCACAATAGGCCTACACAACACAGGCCCCCCCGCCTTCAACTTATGCACCGACCGACATTGAGTCAGCTATGAACACAATGTCACTCAACATTCCAGACGAAAATTGGTATATGAACATAGGCGTCACATATCACATGATGGCATCACAAGGTACTCTCTTGTCTTATTCCAATTTGAGTAATTTAAATCGGAATATTATTGTGGGTAGTTGATAAGGCATTCCTATTCGCGGTTTTTGGTCATTCATCCTTATCCCCACCACTAATCTTAAAAAATGTCCTTCATGCTCCTAAACTCATTAAGAATCTAATCTCTGTGCGACGTTTTACAACTGATAATAATATTTCCCTTGACTTTGATCCTTTTGATTTTTTTGTGAAGGATTTTACGACAGGGAGACAAATAATGAAATGTGACAGCACCGGAGATCTCTTCCTTATTTCAAACGACGTCAACAATCCAGCCTCAGTTCAATCAACCTTTGCTGCTCTTTCGTCTTCCTTATGGCATTCTAGATTAGGACATTCGGGAGATTCTGTTTTACACTCCCTTTGAAAAAATAATTTTATTAATTGCAACCGTGTTTCTAGGACTCCTATATGTGAATTCTACGTTTTTGGAAAACATGTTAAATTGCAACTTTCTACATCCACAAATTGTACTTTACTGTCTTTCGATATCATACACAATGATTTGTGGACGTCCCCTATTTTAAGTACGGCTGACCATCGATATTATGTGTTGTTTTTGGACGATTATTCCAACTTTCTACGGACTTTTCCAATTGGCAATAAATCTCAGGTTTACCCCATTTTTCTCATTTAGTGTTTTCGTAAAAGCATAATTTGAAAAGAGCATTAAGTGTTTTCAATGTGACAAAGGCAGGGAATTCAATAATAATCAATTCAAACAGTTTTGCTCTAAAAACAATCTTACCTTTCGCTTTTCCTGCCCTCACACCTCCTCCCAAAATGGTAAAGCCGAACGAAAAATCTGAAACATAAACAACCTAATTCGCTCACGTCTCAATTTTGGCAGTACGCACTCTCCATGACCACCTATCTCCTAAACATAATCTCAAACAAGTCTAGCTCAACGGTCGCCCACTCAAGTATTGTTTCGTAGGAACCCTCCTACCAACCCTTACGTATCTTTGGATGTCTCTGTTATCCTCTCCATCCGACCACTCACAAACTCTAACCCCGGTCTTCCCCGTGTGTGTTTCTGGGTTATCACGCCACTCATCGTGGTTACTCGTGCTATGACTTGTCAAGCCGTAAAATTATTATTTCACGTCATGTTCTATTTGACGAGTCTCAATTCCCCTTTGCCTCCCTAAATTCGTTACCTCGGCACTCCTACGACTTCCTAGATGATGGCATGAACCCTCTTCTAATTCATCATTTACATAGTCCGCCCCGACTCCCAGAACCGCCCCACCTTGGGCGATGCCTGGGACACACTACCTCGAGCGCTGACGGTGGTGGAACGACTCGCCAGGTGATTCCACAGCCACCTCTCGGCAAACCGAGCATCGGCCAACCGGTCCCGCCACCCCTGCCCTTCATTCTCTTAGGCTCGCGACACACACCCCTCCTATCCCGCGTCCCGATACACGCTCTCGGACCATGAAAACTTGTGCTATGCACGAAATTCATAAACATAAACGGTTGTTTAACCTATCCGCTTCAGTTGTCCCTTCCCTTGTACCTCGAAATCCGAAGGATGCCTTGTCCGATCCTAATTGGAAAGCCGCAATGATTGACGAATATAATGTTTTTATTGATAATAAGAAGTGGGACATGGGACCTAGTACCCCGTCCACCTGATGCTAACATTATTCATTCTATGTGAATTTTTGGACATAAAAAGAAATTTGATGGTTCTTTTGAGAGGTACAAGGCTCGTCTTGTAGGTGATGGCAGGTCTCAACAGGTGGGAGTGGATTGTGATGAAATACTCAGCCCGGTCGTAGAGCCCGCAACCATCCGAACCGTCCTCAGCATTGCCCTAACAAGTCTTGGCCCATTCATCAACTTGATGTCAAGAATATGCCTTCTTACATGAGGATCTTCATAAAACGGTATATATGCATCAGCCTAAGGGATCCTATTCATCCGGATTACGTGTCTGTTGCAGAAATCTCTCTATGGACTGAAACAGGCTCCTCGAGCATAGTACCAGCGGTTTGCCGATTATGTCTCTTCTATCGGTTTTTCACACAGCATACCCGATCATTCCCTGTTTATCTACAACAAGGGTACATACATGCTTACCTATTATATATGTTGATGACATCTTGCAAACCATCTCACACGCCAGTAGACACCAATTCCAAGATCAGCGCTGATTCCGACCCTTCATATTTAGACCCGACTCACTATCATAGCATGGATGGGCCCTACAATACCGCACATTTACGAGACCTGACATATCCTATGTCGTGCAACAAATCTGCTTACACATGCACAATCTGACGGAAGCACACATGCATGACCTCAAACGTATTTTACGATACGTCCAAGGTACACTTCACTTCGGATTACATCTATACAGGTCATCGCTTACTTACTGGTCTCACTGCTTATTCTGATGCTGACTGGGGTGGATGTCCTGACACCCGACGCTCCACGTCTGGTTACTGCATTTTCCTCGGAGATAACCTATTGTCTTGGTCTTCCAAAAGGCAACCTACACTATCCCGATCCAGTGCCGAAGTAGAGTACAGAGGTATAGCCAACGTCGTCTCTGAGACTTGTTGGATCCGTAACCTTCTACTTGAGCTTCACTGCCTGATTCAAAAGGCAACATTGGTCTACTGCGATAATATTAGTGCAATACATCTTTCCGGCAATCCTGTCCAACATCAGCGCACTAAACACATTGAGATGGACATTCATTTCGGTCGCAAAAAAGTGGCTTGTGGTCAAGTTCGTTTCCTTCATGTTCCTTCCATATATCAGATTGCCGACATCTTTACCAAAGGACTTCCGCGCATATTATTTGATGATTTTCGAGTCAATCTCATTGTTCGTGAACCTCCCGCTTCGACTGAGGGGGTGTAATAGAATATTTCTCGAATGTTCTTTCATTAATTGTATATCTCTTATTTTGGGCAAAATTGTATTTCTATTGTAATTAGGTCTCCTATTTTAGGTAGAATTGTATTTCCTATTGTAATTAGGTTTTAGTTACCTAGTTTAGATATTCTTGTAATACTATATATATTGTACATTATTGATGAATAAAAGGAAGCAACATATTTCTTTATCCACCTCTAGCCAATACTTGCACTGTTAACTCCTAACTAGACCCTGGCAACAACTAGAATACTACCTTGAAGGGCAGTCCGGTGTACTAAGGTCCCGCTATACGCGGGGTCCGGAGAAGGGCCGAACCATAAGGGTCTATTGTACGCAGTCTTACCTCACATTTCTGCAAGAGGCTGTTTCCACGGCTTGAACCCATGACCTCCTGGTCACATGGCAGCAACTTTACCAGTTTCTCCAAGGCTCCCCTTCAATACTAACCTTGAAGAAACAGACAAATCAGTTACCACTCTCTTCATAATACATATTCATGCCAAGCCCCACTTCTATCTTAACTAGCAATTCGAACGATTACATACACTATTTCGAAGTCACAGAGTGCGCGCCAATTCAGTTGTCCAAAGCGTGTCAAATGGCACTTTGTACGTTTGCTGAGCAGACCACTCAGGCATTATAGAAAAGGGAAGGGAACTTCTCACCCCGAGGGAGGCGGGATGCTACCGCTTCTAGAATATTTCACTTTGAGGTGGAAACATAAATTTTTTTTATTGTCTTCATAATATTCATATTGGTTTTTATCGTATTTATTTTATCCATAGATTCTGAAAATTCATAAAGAAAGACGGAATGAATAAACTCATATTATTACGAATAGGTCTTTCTAATGATAATTCGCTCATGGAAAATGGGATCAACTCCCCCATTGCGTATTGGTACTTATCGAGTATAGAATAAATCTGCCTGACTGTAAGGAAGGAAAGGAGCTGAAAAGCTGCTTGCCTTTACTATAAAGAAGGAAAGGAGCATTAAGCCACTCTCTTGACTATAAGGAAAGAGAGGAGTGAAAAGTCATTTGAACTTGCTTGACTATAAAGTTTGGAGAGGGCAGGCCACTCCTCTCCTTATAGTCGAGTGGCTTTCGCTCCTAGTCCTTTTGATTCAGTTTCATCTCATTTAAACTTGATGATTAGGAGAATGAGCTTGGTCAAAGAATCAAGAACAAAAGTGGTTGGCTGTGTCGCTCCCTCTAATAGGCACTAGGTTCTTAGCAGATTATAATCTATACTGTTCAGTCATTGATTTATTCTTCGGTGTCTGCAAGTTTACTCGTCAGATCCAAAATCCACGTTTTATCAATTCTGCTTCCACTAGCACCATTACTAGTCTGAAGCTCTACAAACTCACTTTTACATATGAAACTTTGCGCTCGTAAAAACTATCCAACCAGTACTAAAGAGCTTAGAGTAAAATGGCTTGTTGGTTCAAGTCCAAAATCATACAATAAGAGCATATGTGCCACCATCTTTCATGTGTGTATGCTCACAGAAAATGCACAAAGCCATAAAAATTGCAAATGATTTCTGATGGCCTGGGCTAGCTCAAAATGGAAACCATGATTTTAGGCAACTGAATGAATATCAGGAAAACCAAAAAGGAAACATCAAAACAACAAAAGCATGTATAATCAAAATTTAAAAGTGCGCTAGTATAACAGGAGTTATGGACTTGGAGGCAATTTTGTATTTCTGATGAAAGAAAGAAGCACCTCATATACAATAGTGTATAAAGACTGTACCTTCACTTCTGTCCTTAAATCCTCTAATAAGGCAAGCACAAATCCATGGTCTTCCCGAGCGAGATGCCTTTGCACCCCCTTTTAGTTCACCATTATGTTCTTTCAGTCTATCAGAGAAATCACCAATTAGCAATAAGCAGCTTAGATTTTTTTTTTAAAAAAAAAATGAAATGAGCAAATGGCAATGTAATGATGCAAATTTTATCTAATTGAAATGTTAATCAAATTTATATTACTTGGAGAACATATCTCCAATACAGAAGTTCCATAGAGAATCACAATCGATGACTCACTATACGCTCAATGGAAGGCCAACAACCAGTTTATCGCCATGAATTAATTTCTTTCCAACAAGTCCTAAGAATTCATTAATATCCTAAAATGTGGGTGACTGGTTAGGTCTATATTAAAACAAGCAGGGGGATAGATAAATATTGTCATATGTCATAATAGAACGTACACGTTCATTTTAAGGCATTTGTTGAAACCAACCCCTCTTGATAAAAGTACTTAACGAAAGCTTCAAAGAAAAAAAATGTTTTTATGAAGTTCAAAATGCGCAATTTTATGGAAGATGAAAACATTTCTATCACGGTGTATTTTAGCCCTGGCTAGGAAAAGAACCACTAAAATACATTCTTGTTGTTTGAAGAGCAAGGATGAAAGAGTTTCCAAAAGAATCTAAAACTAGAAAAATGACGAAAGAAAGAAGCTACAAACCACCAATAAAGCATAGGACAAGAGTAAAATAAAAGAAATTACACCTTCACAATGGAAAAGCTGAGATAGAGCACAACTATCCGGCTTTGAACAGGGAAATTAGTAGTATGACTCTTATCTCAGAAATCTTATCAAAGTCTACACCTTTTTCCCCTTTTTGAAATTCTTAGCCGATTTTCTCCCTCTAACATAAGCTTAAAAAAAAGGGGCAGGCCGGTGCACTAAGCTCCCGCTATGTGCAGGGTCTGGGGAAGGGTCGGACCACAAGAGTCTACTGTATGCAGCGCTACAACTAGCAGCCCCTTTACTATGTCAGCCTTAACCTGCATTTCTACAAGTGTTAGTGTTCGATTAAGTAACTTGAGACCCCCGTAGTTACATTTGGGCCTCCTAAAAGGGCAGCCCGGTGCACTAAGCTCCCGCTATGCGCGGGATCCGGGGAAGGGCCGGACCACAAAGGTCTACTGTACGCAGTCTTACCTCACATTTCTACAAGAGATTGTTTCTTGCAGCCTTACCCTCGTAGTTACATGTTACATTTGGGCCTCCTAGCTGTAGTTTAATTTTATTTTAGACCCGACCCACTCTTGTAAACTATATATATGGCCTTGTAGAGATTTTCATTTTCAATCAATAAAATCCTTTTCTTCCAGATATTTCTCTCTATCTCGTCTTAGTCGGTTACTGATATTTTCTCTTTCATTTGTGTTGATCGGAGAAAATCTCCTCCATGTTGTTAACAAGGTATCAGAGCAAGGTGTTCTTCCGATCGAGTTCGGAGTCGATTGATTTGCAGCTTTGTGTTTCCTTTCTCAAGCTAGGGTTCCGGTGGTCTGTGATTTTCTGGTTGTCTGTGGTTTTGTTCGTAGCACATCGAAGTTTTTGGTGTACTTATGCACAAGGTTTCAATTTCTCGGGTTTTTAGAAGAAATCTGGTAACATTTCTTTCATACTGAAACCCTAATTTCATTGTTCGTCGAATTTTACTATTGCATGTGTTGATATGGCTCCAAATTCTCAAAATACATCTAGTTCTAGTAATGAATCTGATGTTGCTTCCGTTGTTACTCCCTCGTCTCCACTGTATCTTCTTCCATCTGATTCTCCTGGTACAATTCTGGTTACTATGAGCTTTAATGGTACGGGTTATGGAAGTTGGCGTCGAGGAATGCTTCAAGGTTTGTCTTGTAAAAACAAATTAGGAATGATTAATGGATCGATACCTAACCCTTCCTCCACTGATCCTCTATATCAGGCTTGGGTTAGGTGTAATGATATGGTAATAGCTTGGATCCTAAATAGCCTAGAAAAGGAAATTAGGGAAACTGTGATGTATACAGCATTAGCTGAAAAATTGTGGAAAGAAGTTGAGCGTAGGTTTGGTCAGGCTAGTGGTACTAAAATTTTCCAAATCCGGAAAGACATTTCCTCCATTTCTCAAGGTTCCTCTAGTGTTGCTTCATACTTCGACAGAATTAAGAAATTATGGGATGAGCTTTCCTTTTCCCTCACATATCCTGACTGTGTCTGTGGGTGTAAGGAAGAATTCCAGAATTGGATGAGGAACAGAGGGTTCTTTCTGATGGGATTAAATGAGTCCTATTCTACAATTAGGAGAAATATCTTGATGCTAAAACCTCTTCCTGACATTGATAGTGTGTATTCCATGTTGATAAATGATGAGAGTCAATCTGAGATGCAAGCTAATCTAGTTAATATTCCTTCATTCAATTCAGATTTTGTTGCTTTCTCTACTGGCAATCAGAGGCCTTATAATCAAAAGGTCAATTTTGATCCTAGCTCCTCCAAAAGAAACAACAACATGATTTGTAGGTATTGTAAGAAACCTGGTCATCAGATTGAAAAATGCTTCAAACTGCATGGGTATCCCTCTGGTCATCCTGGTACTCAGTCTAAGTTCAAGAGAACTGCAGCATTTGCTCAAGCCTCAGATTCTCAGTCCATGGTGACTCCTGAGCCTCCTGGTATCAGCAACACACAGGTCCAGACCAACTCTGGGAGTTCCAGCATTTCCAAAGAACAGTTTGAGCAACTCTTAAGTCTTCTTCAGCAGTGCAAAATCTCCTCCACTCCTCAAGAGATAAATGCTGGATCTGCCAACTTTGCAGGTCTGATAAACAACCCTAATTCTAGAACTTGTAGGTTATTGGCTTGCAATTTTTCTAAAGTAGAGAACAGTCCTTAGATTATAGACTCAGGTGCCACTAATCACATGACTCCCCATTCTTCCTTTTTGTCTGATGTTAAACCTCTCATTATATCCTATCTTGTGACCTTGCCAAATGGTTATAAGGTTAAGGTAACTTGCACTGGCACTCTTACCTTATCTTCTGAAATTTCTCTGACCAATGTGTTGCTTGTCCCTTCTTTTCAGTACAACCCCATCTCTCTCGCTCAGTTAATTCTTCAATTACAATGCATAGCTTATTTTTCTTCCACTGCTTGTGTTTTGCAGGGCCCTTCTCTGAAGAGGCCAGTGGCTCTTAGTAGGCTTCAGGATGAGCTCTACCTACTCAACCCTGCCTCACTTAATTCTACTTCTGCATCTGCTACTTTCAGTAATTCATTTGTAAATACCATTACTGCCAGTCCACTATCTGATTTGAATAAGAGCAGTGATTCTGTTTCTACTTCTATTTCTACTTTACATGTTCATGATGCTACTTTACCTGTTAATAATCAATCTAATGTGTTGTCTGTTGATCATTCTTGGCATTTAAGATTGGGACATATGCCCTTTAGTAAAATGAAAACTATTTCCTTCTTGTCTGGCAAACTTCCTCAGAAACAGTCTTTTTTGTGTCCTATGGCTAGGCAGCAAAGGTTACCATTTCCTGAAAGCCAAATTCACTCTACCTCCCCTTTCCAGTTGATACATTTGGACCTTTGGGGTCCATATCACACCCAAACATATTATGGTTAGTATTTTTTAACCATTGTTGATGACTTTTCTAGAGCTACTTGGACCCATTTATTATCTGCTAAAAACAGTGCCTTTAGTGTGATTCAGTCCTTTATCCTTACGATCAAAAATCAGTTCAACACCACTGTTAAGGTGGTGAGATCTGACAATGCTTCTGAGCTAGGTCTAGCTCAGCAGCTTTGTCTTTCTTTTCTGCTCATGGCATTTTGCACCAAACTTCTGTACCACACACCTCAACAAAATGGTGTTGTGAAAAGAAAACATAAACATCTTCTAGAAACTGCCAGGACACTCCTATCTCAATCCAAATTACCTGTTAAGTATTGGGGTCAGTGTATTTTGACTGCTACTTACCTGATAAACAGATTCCCTTCACCTTTGCTTCATAATAAATCCCCATTTGAACATCTTTATGGTTCTCCTCTTTTTTCACATTTAAAAACATTTGGCTGCCCGTGTTATGCTGCTGTGCCTAAGCCTTACAGGGATAAGTTTAAATCTAGGACAATTCCTTCTATTTTCCTTGGTTATAGCACTGGTAAGAAAAGTTATAAATTGCTGAAATTATCTGATTACAGCATCTTTCACTCTAGAGATGTCTTATTTCATGAGCATATTTTTCCCTATTCTTCTTCCAGCTCTACTCACCTTTTTCCCCCTATCCCTTCCAACTCTGATGATATTCTTCCCACTCCTGTCTCCTCCCCTGCTTATCTCAGTGATTATATGTGCAATTCTGTTTCTAGTTCTAAGGTTCTACCTTTCTCTTCTGAAAGTTGTCTGCAAGAGCCTCAATTCTATCATCAAGCTGTCTCTCACCTGCTTGGCAGGAGGCTATGATGAAGGAATTTCAGGCCTTGGAGGCTAATAACACTTGGGATATCCTTCCCCTACCTGCTGGTAAGAAAGCAATCCCCTGTAAATGGGTTTATAAAATTAAACAGAGAGCTGATGGTTCCATTGAGAGGTATAAGGCTCGGCTAGTTATTAGGCGTGACACTCAACAAGAAAGTGTAGACTTTACTGAAACTTTTTCTCCTGTGGTGAAGATGACCTCTATTAAATGTTTGTTGTCAGTGGCTGTCAAACGGAACTGGGTTGTGTACCAATTAGATGTCAATAATGCCTTTTTACATGGGGATCTAGATGAGGAGGTGTTCATGAAAATTCCCTTGGGTCTTACTGTGACTGATTTTGTTACTTCTTCTTCTGTTTTGGCTTGCAAACTCAATAAATCACTCTATGGTCTTAGACAAGCTTCTAGATAGTGTTATGCCAAGTTGTCTTCTGCTTTACAGTCCAAAGGTTTCATTCCTAGATTGAATGATTATTCCCTATTTAGAAAATTGGTGGTTCTAGTCTTACTGTGGTGGCTGTTTATGTGGATGACATACTTTTGGCTGGGGATGATGAAGCTGAAATTTCTGCTCTCAAACAGTTCTTAGATGATCAGTTTAAGATCAAGGATCTAGGTGAGATCCATTATTTCCTTGGGCTTGAAATTATCAAGCATCTTCAGGGATTCCTAGTCAGCCAGCATAAGTTTGCTCTTGATCTGTTGTCTGAGTTTCAGTGCTCTAATGTCAGTCCTGTGGCGTCTCCTTTGGATCCTCATGTTAAATTGTCTGCAGAATCTGGTGACCTCTTGTCTGATCCATCTATCTATAGGAAATTAGTAGGCAAACTGAATTTCCTCCAACATACTAGGCCTGATTTGTCTTATACTGTTCAACACTTGAGCCAGTTCATGGCTGCTCCTAGGGTGCCTCACCTGGAGGCTGGGCATCATGTATTACGCTATCTGGCTGGTACTTCTCATTTGGGTTTATTTTTGAACAACAATCCTGATTTCTCTCTTCAAGGCTATTGTGATTCTGATTGGGCTAGTTGTGCTGATACTCAAAAATCTGTTTCTGGCTTCATCTTGTTTCCTGGTGGCTGTCCTGTCTCTTGGAAATCCAAAAAGCAGCCCACCATTGCTCTTTCATCTGCTGAAGCTGAATACAAAGCTTTACGGCTCTTAGTAGCTGAAATTACTTGGTTAGTCAGATTGCTGGGTGAATTTGGTGTGCCTGATCTTCAACCTGTTGCTGTTTTTTGTGATAACCGGGCTGCTGTCCACATAGCCAAGAATCCGGTATTTCATGAGCGTTCCAAGCACATAGAGGTGGACTGTCATTTCGTTCGGGATACTGTCTTCTGGTTTGATCTCTCTTCGTTCAATTTCTAAATCTGGTCAGCTTGCCGACATCTTTACAAAGTCCCTTCTTGGTGTGCAGTAACAGAGCTTCATTCCCAAGCTTGGAATGGCCAGCCCTTCCAGCTTGGGGGGGTTGGTGTTCAATTAAGTAACTTGAGACCCCCGTAGTTACATGTTACATTTGGGCCTCCTAGGTGTAGTTTAATTTTATTTTAGACCCGGCCCATTCTTGTAAACTATATATATGGCCTTGTACAGTGTTTTAGGGAGATTTTCATTTTCGATCAATAAAATCCTTTGATAGTGAATATATGGAATATATTCACAAGATATTCTGTAATTAATATTTTAGTGTAATTAATGTAAAATAGAGATCCTAATTCCATTAGGACTACAATTGTACACTATATATATTGCATTAATAAGAGAACTCCAATCAAGAAGATTTACACTATTCTACATGGTATCAAGAGCCAAAAATCCCTCCCTACCCTAAACCCTAGTGTTGGCCTCCATACCAGTCTTTTCCGCCTCCCTCTTCCGGCGAAATATCAGTCGTATACTCACCGTATAACACTGCTCCTCCATGATATACAGCCTCTCCTCTTCCTCTTAAAACAAGCCTGTATACCACTGATATACTGAGATATACAGCCCACCCAGCTCCTCCGTGATATACGGCCCGTATACCACTGCTCCTCCGTGATATACAGCCCCATATACACTGCTCCTCCGTGATATACAGCATCTCCTCTTCCTCTAAAAACAAGCATGTATGCCCAGATATATATATACGGCCCCCATCTCTCCTCTTCTTCTAAAATAACCTTGTATACCATTGATATACCACTGATATAACGAGATATATATAGCCCACCCAGCCCTCATATTTCACTTTCTCGCTCGTATACATCGATATACAGGAGATATACAGCCAACCCGAGCCACATATTACCAGACCTGTATACCGCTGTTATACAGCTGATATACGGCAGCACCAAACCCAATAATCTTCCACCATTTTTCGACTACCCTAATGGCTTCACCCGTGGCCCACATAGCTTCCCCTCTTCCTCTTCCTCTTCCTCAACACCCGGCGTCAAAAATAATCGACAACATGCCCAGTAGCCAACACAATGGGCCAGCCCACGTCTTTGGCCATTGTTCAGGCACTGGGCCCCGTCAACCAGCCCCTTTCCAGGCCAGTTCGACAAAGAATAAAGTGGCACCGCTGAAGCCCACTACACAATGGCCAAAGACCACCGGGCCCTTTCCACCAGTGCCCACTACAACGCTGCCCAAAGAACAATGTGCACAATGACCGCCCTTTCTGCCAAGCCCAAGAAGAATAAACTGGCACCGCTGAGCCCCACTACACACAGCCTCAAAGACCACCGAGACCCTTTCCCGCCACCAGGCCCACTACACAGCGGCCCAACAGCAGCCGCCCAGCCTCAATCCAACGGATTTGAGCCATGCTTTCGGTTCTTTAATAATTCAGCAGCCCGATGCTGTGTGGTATAGGAATATGAGCGCTACATCTCACCTCACCAACAATTTTGGTAATATTTCTCAACTGCGCAATTTAAATACTCCTCAATCCATTATGGTCGAAAATGGTCATCGTATTCCAATTCAGGGATTTGGCCACACTAACTCCACCACTGTAACCCCACTTCTCCTTTAAAAACGTCCTATATGCCCCTAACATTATCAAAAACCTAATCTCTGTTAGAAAATTTGCCACCGATAATTCTGTCTCCGTTGATTTTGACCCGTTTGGTTTTTCTGCAAAGGACCTACGTACGGGGAGACTTCTTACGAGATGCAATAGTATAGGGGACCTCTATCCTTTTCTATCCACGTCCGCTGCCAGTGTCAATCCTCCCACATCTCTAGCTGTCATCTCCTCCTCAACGTGGCATAGTAGACTTGGACATCCCGGAGCTCATATTTTTTATTTTCTTAGAAACCACAATTTAATTAAATGTAATAAAGGGATTCTTGCCCAAAATTGGTACTCTTGTCATCTAGGAAAGCATGTTAGACTTCCATTTACGTCATCTTTGAGTATTAATTTTTCTCCCTTTGATATTATTCATGTTGATTTATGGACCTCTCATATTACTAGCAAATTGGGTCATAAGTACTATTTAATATTCTTGGATGATTTTTCTCACTTCCTATGGATCTATCCGCTCCACTTTAAATCTCAGGTCTACTCCAAGTTTCTTGAATTTCGTACGTATGTTAAAACGCAAATTGAAAAAGAAATAAAAACATTTCAATGTGACTATGTCGTGAATTTAACAATTCTCTCTTTCATAAATTTTGTGCGGCTAATGGCATGGTATTTCGTTTCTCCTGCCCCCATACCTCCCCTCAAAATGGTAAAGCCTAACGAATTCTACGCACCATTAACAATATGATCCATACATTACTGCTTCATACATCTCTTCCCCCAGCTTTTGGGTATATGCATTAAAAATTGCAGAATACCTTCTTAATATACTACCTACCCGTACGCTCCAAAATAGGACCCCTACCGAGTTCCTATTTCGTCGGATCCCTACCTATGATCATCTTCGAATTTGTGGTTGCCTTTGCTACCCGAATCTGGCCTCCACCGTCCCTCACAAATTAGCACCTCATTCCACTCCGTGTGTCTTCTTAGGGTTCCCACCATAGGGGTACACTTATGCTATAACGTGTCCACATGCAAAATCATAGTCTCATGTCATGTCACGTTTCGGTAGAATGTTTTCCCCTTTGCCAATATCCACAAATTCCGCCCCACTGATTACGGATTCCTTGATGACTCAGACACCTCACCTCTAGTCCAAAATGCACTACAAATTCCGTACCCTCAGGCCGTCCCGTCGAGCCCACCCCACAGCCCAGACACTGCCCGACGATACACCCGGCACACTGCCCTACCCCACTGTCCAGTCCTTGTCCGACACATCGCCTGCACTCGCCCACAACCGCTTCAACCCTCGCTCGCCCCACGCCACCAAATTTCACCGCCAAATCCACCCATCACCTCCCAACCCCCCCCCCCCGCGTGACCGTCCCAACACACCGCATGGAAATCCGTGCACAACACGGAATTTTCAAATCAAAAAATCACTTTAATCTATCCCCTCAAACCATCTCACCCATTCCTAAAAACCCAAAATTAGTCAAGCTTGACCCAAATTGGAATGCGGTCATGCGTGATAAGTTTAATGCGTTAACCAATCAGCACACTTGGGATCTTGTTCTGAAACCAGAAGGGGTGAATGTGATTAGTTGTATGTGGCTCTATCGTCACAAATTTCGAGTTAGTGGAGAGTTTGAACGTCATAAGACAAGACTTGTGGCTAATGGTACTGGTCAGCAGGAGGGAGTTAATTGTGGTGATACGTTTAGTCCGGTGGTCAAACCAGCCACCATTCGCACAGTGTTGAGCATAGTTATGGAAAAATTGGTCTATTCACCAGCTTGATGTAAAAATTACTTTCTTATATGGGGATTTGAAAGAAACTGTTTATACGCATCAACCGCCTGATTTTGTGCATCCGGAGGTTCCTCATTATGTCTGTCGTCTTCGTAAATCACTATATGGTTTGAAACAAGCCCCTAGGGCTTGGTATGAGAGGTTTGCTACATACATCATACAGACAGGGTTCATGCGCAGCAAGAGTGATCCTTCCCTGTTTATTTTTCATCGAGGTACTGACACAGCTTATCTTCTTTTATATGTGGATGATATTGTTCTGACAGCTTCTTTTGATACACCGAAACACGAGATCATTGCCCTGCTCAAGTCTGAATTTGCTATGACAGATTTGGGTAAGTTGAGTTATTTCTTTTTTTGATCTCGAAAGTGCCGCTAGTCGGTTTAATCATGGAACGTCCAAAAAGTTTATATCAGTGACCAGATCCACACATGCCATGTTCTTGTGTCAGCGTAAGTATGCATAGGAGATTGTCTACAGGGTTAAAATGGCAAACTACAAGATCATGCCCACTCATATCGAGTCAAAGTCCAAACTCAGTGCAGATGACGGGGATCCGGTCAGTGATCCCTCTCTTTATAGGAGTTTCGCATGTGCTTTTCAGTATCTCACCTTCAATCAGCCAGATATTGCATATGTTGTTCAGCAGGTGTGCTTGTTCATGCACGCTCCTAGGGAGCCTCACTTTACAGCTCTTAAACGTATCATTTGGTACGTTAAGGGCACTCTTGACTATGGACTGCATTTATATCCATCCGCACCGACTAGGTTGATCTCTTACACAGACGCATATTGGGCAGGCTGTCCGGACACCCGTCATTCTACGTCCGGTTATTGCGTCTTTTTATGGGATAATATTATATCGTGGTCTGCTAAGCGACAAGTCACGCTTTTCCGTTCGAGTGCAGAAGCAGAATATCGAGGCATTGCGAACGTTGTTGACGAGCTATGTTGGCTCCTAAATCTCCTTCTTGAGCTTCATTGTCCTTACGTAAGGCATCTTTGATTTACTGTGATAACATATATGTTGTCTACTTGTCTCATAACCCGGTTCAGCATCAGCGAACCAAGTATATTGAGATGGATATTCACTTTGTTCATGAGAAGATTGCAATGGATCACGTTAGGGTGTTGCATGTTCCTTTTTCGTATCAGTACGCAAATATCTTCACAAAGGGCTTCCTCGGCAACTGTTCCTTGACTTCAGATTCAGTCTTAGCGTCCGGCCTTCTCCCGCTCCGACTGAGGGGGTGTGATAGTGAATATATTACATATATTCACAAGATATTACGTAATTAATATTTTAGTATAATTAATGTAAAATAGAGATCATAATTCCATTAGGACTACAATTGTACACTCTATATATATTGCATTAATAAGAGAACTCCAATCAAGGAGATTTACACTATTCTACATCCTCTTCTTCCAGATATTTCTCTCTCTATCTCGTCTTAGTCAGTTACTGATATTTTCTCTTTCATTTGTGTTGATCGGAGAAAATCTCCTCCATTAATCTGGTTGTTAACATCAAGAGGCTAACACAAGCTAATAGGGATAAAACCATTATCAAAGTTTACCTTTTTTTTTCCTTTTTGAAATGCTTAGCCTGTTTTCTAGATATAAGTATGCTCTAACAGGAGCTAATAGGTAGAACCATCAAACATACAAGCTGTACATGATTAACAAGTTGATGAAAACCATTAATAGAAGCTTCTTCTTTTTTTCTTTTAACTCAAAAGTCTGCTCTTTTTTCTATATTTTTGTTTCCTAGAATATAAACGAGAGAAAGATGGTACTGACCGACGAGAGAAATTGGTAGTGACACCAATATAGGTCTTAATAGGTGGATTTGTGGAGAGAATGAGGTATACACACCATAAACACCTGGTTTTATCGCATTTTTTTGAATTATTATTGCATTTCGTTGAATTCGACGCTGGGCTCGTTAGTAATTCCGACTCATTTCCTGATGATTCTGATGGATTTGAAGAAGAGGAAACATTGAGATTATTGGATTTTGGTGGTTTGAGAATATGGGGTTTCGACGATTTGAAGATTGTTGACAAGGGTCTAGCCATGGTGATGATGATCCCACAGTTTGCGATCTGAAATTGAATAGGTAAAAGAGGAGATAGCAATTTTGGTCCTTGTATTATTGCATAATTCATCACTGTATTATTTAACTAATCATATTTAATCTTCAATTACTCCAAACGTGCAACTTTGATCCGTGACACTAACGGTGTTAAAGAATTCAACGGAATCATTACTTATAAGTTAACAAAAAGAAGGTGAAAAATGCTACTCCCTCGGACTCATTTGATGGTTAAAATAAAGATACATTTTGTTATATTTATCAAATTATTTTTACTTTTATGTTTATTTTTATTGACTTTTTTTTCACAATAAGTACATTTTCAAACTTAAGTGGAACAAGGATAAAATATGGATAAAAAACAATTCTGAGCATTAAGCTTTCGCTATGCACAGGTTCGAGAAAAGACACGATCACATGGCACCGCGGGGTCCGAGGAAGGGCTGGATTGTCACATGACTTCTTGGTAACAAACATGACAGCAATTTTTCCAGTTATACTCCAAGACTCCCTTGTAAAATATGAATTGTGCCATTAAATAGTTGTCAAATAATTCTTTTTTGGATAAATTAAAAAGGAAATTGTGTCACATTTGAGACGGGGAGTAGTAATTTGCCTCAGATAGAACTTCAATATGCTACGATCGCGATGTGACGACATTTTGTGAAGCTGCTTTTCCTTCCTCAGGGCGATATCCTCAAATATGAATTTGGGAGAAAAAGAAGTTGAAGTAGACGAACAAACAGTATTAAAGCCAAGAAAGCCATAAATTCGTACTTGTTCAAATAATGAGCACTGAGTTTTATCTTATTTGTATGGAACCATTTTGTTTCAGAGAATTTTATTTCACAGGTTAATGGAGGTTCAACGGCGATTGGAGCTGGTTGCGAAGTGGGAGAGACTTTTACACAAGTAAAAATGATGTTTACATCATTGTATCACAAGTGAAGTTTTGTAAGCTGAACATAATCAGTGTGAAGCAAACAATAATTCTATAACTTTTGTGATATTCTACGGTAGCGTAAGAGACAAAAACTGAGGCTAGCAACAAATGATCAAGTTAGGTTTCACAACTTTTTTTTTTCTAACATTGTTAGTGGTCTGGGATTGATAGGTTAAATATGCTTAGTTGATTAATATAAAGATCAAAACAGGAATTATGCAATAACACATGGACCAAAATTGCTATTTCCCCTAGGTAAAAGCTTAATCCATAGTCTTATTAGGAGTTTTTAGCTTTTAGTCTAAAATAAATATCGTACTCCGTGTGTTCACTTTTACTTGTCTAGTATACTAAAAATAATTTTTTACTTTAATTATCCATTTTAACCTATCAAGGAAAGACCGTTTTATCTTTTCTATTTTACCCTTTATATTAACTATGCATTCCTCAAATCATTTCCCAAATCATTAATGAGTATTATGATCAAATATGCACATTATTTACGTATTTGTTAAGGAGCGTGCAAAGTCCATTATAACAAGTAAAAATGAACGGAGGAAGTACTTTTTTACGTAATTAAGAAAGTATTATTTATTTTTATTTAGATAAGTAAGTTTTACATAATCAAGAAATCATATAGGAGTATTAATTTTAAGATTATTCCTTAATTCTCACTTTAATATTTCAATTTTTGTTTTGGTTATATTAATTTTTTGATGTTATTGTTATTTTAGAAATATAAAATTTTAACTGAATTTACATATATGAACTTTCCTAAACAGGATAGATTTACTTAAATTGTCTAGGAAAGCTCATACATGTAATGGCTGCATTTGTGTAATAAGTTTTTTATTGTAGACATATTTTTTCCAGAGAACCTTCCTAGAAGGCTATTGTGAGAATTAGGTGCTCCTTAGGTATTTGTTCTTTGTTTTTTTTATTGTTAAGGTGTTTATTCTTTGTTAGTTGAATAATGTTCACAGTTTATAAAAAAAGTATTTGGTTTCAAAGAACAAGAAGAAAAATGAATTAGAAAACAAGAGAGCAAATAAAAAGGAACAAAAAAAAATAAAAATATTTACTCAATAAGCCTTAAAACTAGAAATGATGTCACAAAGAGAGTGATATGGCATCCTTAATAACGCATACAATATTCTAACAGTCACACCACCCCCGTTTCTAACAACAGTACAACATACCCGCAAGGGTAGCCAAGTTGGTGTAGCAGTAGAGCGCAGGACCGCAAGGTCACGAATTCGATACCCTGCATAAACCTTCTTGGTTGAGCTTGTCACACATGGCTTGCCAAATGTGGTTAATCGGCTAACGTGGTTTGCAGGTTATTGCGTCAGTCCGGGGTTTACCCTGTGCGCACTCGAGAGAATAGCGGCTGCGGGTTCCTTCGTCAAAAAAAAAAAAAAGTACAACACTAATAATCCACAAATGGGTTTGGAATATTCAGACTCTAAATAAGATTAAGTACTTTTCATCTGGCTTCTAATCCTAGATTTTTTAAAAATCCTAGATATACCCACAAATCATCCCTCCTGAAAAAGGCATTATTATAACTTGAAAGAGCGTCGTCCCACTTATATATGAATACTCGAGAAGGTACATTGCATATATGAAAAAAATAAACTGCGGCTAGAACACGTTTGACAGTCAGAGCTCAAACTCAAATACTAACAAACAAGCAGGGAAATATTAAACAATGGATAATAAGCAACAGTGTTATTAATAATTCTAAGTTTATTCTTACCTAACTTGAGGCTACTGAGTTCCATTATCCTTTGGCACCTTTTGCTTTACAGGAATAACAACAATAACAGGGGGGAAAGGATATTTAACCCTCCATTAGTTAGCTATTACAAATTACAAGAGCTGATGAATTTGCTGCTATGTTCAGCACCGACGAAAAGATCAACTAAGGATTCTACTACCAGTATAGGCATTTAAAAATGGACCACCAAAAGTCTCAAAAATCATAGAGGCCAAAAATCAATTGCTGAGTAAAATCTGACAGCATTGCGTTGATGCAAACAAAATGACAAGATTTAACCATAATCCGAGATTGAATGTCTGGAATTCAGACAGGTTACAACTAAAACATGTGGATATAAAAAAACTATATTTCAACATTGTAAAAAATAATCAAACATCGTCACTATGTCCAGAGAACTAAGCTCTCTAACCTCTTCCCCAAAATTTGTAGCACCTAAAACAAATATCTAGAGTGGGTGATAAGAGGTAGGAAAATATCCAACTAGAAAGACAATCTAAAGGTGCCCATCTCCAGATAGGAGAAATTATAATTCCTTTTGAACTTGGCGAGAAGGACTTGAACCCAGAACCTCAAATTCTTTAAGTTTGGTGTACGTTAAGGCTACCACATTTATCTGAAGCTCTGTCTGATCTTAATCATTCGCTTGAGTGTTGCAAGCCAGAAGTTGCACTCATCCCAATCACTTGTTGTGAGAAGTACCTGAGGATAATGCAAATATAAGAAGCAAATGGAGATCATATGATAATCTATAGCTATACAAGACTCAAAAATCTGAAACTGTATCTATCCAGATAGCTACCTGTATCTGAAGGGCGGTACTGAAATCACCATTGTCCAAGGCCTGACAAAGTTGCACAAGTTTTTCCGCTGCGTTCTTAGATATGTCCCCACTATTTAGTTTTGCAAAAAGCGCTCCCAACTTCTTTGAATTATCCTCGATTTCCCGCTTCTTAGCTGGATTTGCTCGTGATCCACCCAATGCCTCCGATGTTTCATTGAATAATCTTGTCAAAGTTGCTATCACGGGCTTTTGCTGGGCTGCAACACACCCAATGATTTATTCCATTACATATTGATATTTACGAAGCAAGCACAAGAAACAGAACCTCGTTTTCCCAGTTAAGACTTAAAAGCTAAAAGCTGACCCTACAACCATACCTTGCCAACAGAAGAAATGGAGAAAAAGGAAACATGCTAACATAGACCACACTAGTTTAAAGTACAGTAATCCAGGACCAACAAGAAACAGTTTAGGATGGCGCCAAGGTAAAGCCCTATGTTCATCTAATTTCACTCCTTTATTGGCCTTCTATATGAGGGTCTACCGGAAACAGCATCTCTACCTCCCAAGGTAGGGGTTAAGGTTTGTATACACTCTACCCTCCCCAGACCCCACTTTGTGTGATTTCACTGGGTATGTTGTTGTTGTATTGGCCTTCTATACGAAGGAGGGTTATAAAATAGTAGCAACAGGAGCTTTCCAGGACAGGTACTCGAGATGTACAATAGAAAATCCAAGAGTGAAATAAAATACACTGTCCATTCTTTCTATAACTTTACAACCATGGAAGTCTGTCTGAGGTGTCGAGTGAACATAGAAGTGCAGTGTAGTTAATACAAGACCACTTCTTAAAGACCACATTCACCACCCATAGGTAGCAATGTCCGACAATTGCACGAAAAGAAGTAACATGTCAGTAAGAAGGGATTGTATCGCCGCCCAAACTACAGGGATGTAAGAACACTAATTCAACAGGAATTAAAGTGGAAGAGAAGCAAACCAGGAACATTTGAGGTATCCACCGTCTGAACTGTAGGTGGGGGAGCAGCAGGAGATGCTGGTGGCTGTGCGTGAGATGGTTGAGTAGGGCTGGGAGGCTGCATTGGAGCCATCCCAGGTCTCTGCATCGTATTATTAACTGGCATAAATCCTCTGGGAGCTTGGGAAGGAGCTACAACCTGATGCATCTTTTGTCCGAGAGCTGGGCCAACTTGAGTAGGGTTAGGGCCATATGGAGGTACATTATGACCAGCAGCATAACTAGGGTTAGCAGGTCCCTGAAATACACATGCAAAGAAAATCATAAGACAACACATTTATCTTAGCTCAAACGAAATGCCCCCCCCCCCAAAACCCCACCCACAATATTGAACTGAAATAAAGAAAATTTTAACATACGGGATACAACTGAGCACCCAAGGTGGGCTGCTGATATTGCTCCACGTTTCTCAGCGCATGGGGATTTGATGGGATGAAGGAGGTCTTAGCAGGCTGGGTAGCAACAGGTGGTGGAGCAATGTTACCCTGCAAACATGAGAAAAATATATATTAGTAGGAAAGCTAACACCACATTAACGTGCTTCAAGAGACAGCTACCCCTTTTAACTAAACGGCAGCTATTAATTTGATAATCTTTACATCCAAGAGAGAGCAAACAAAAAACTGTATACCTGAGGAACTGGAGGAGTTGGAGTTGGCAGAAACATGTTTGGGTGCTGGATGTTTTGCAGTGGAGCAGGCTGGTATGGGAGAGGAGCAGCAAAGCCGCTATTGTATGAAGAACCAAATGGTTGTTGATAATTCTCGGCATAAGGGCTGTTTGAAATGCTAGGCTGTGGCTTGGATGGTTGCTCCTGAGAAGAGAGAAATTAAAGAGGGATAATTATACGGAATTTCTAAAGATAGAAGTCTTTTTTTAAGTAAAGGTAACAGACCATAAGAGTGGAAGAAGATAATACCGGATAATAATGCTGAGAAGGATCAACCCTGCCATAACCAGATTGATCTGCAACATAGCCGGATCCAGTGTGCAGTTGTGAGTTGTCAAAAGCCATAGATTTTGATGCCTCTTTAGCTGCAAAATACCAATATGCTAAAAATCATCAGTTTAATTTCTGTTTGAAAGGGGTCGCACACTAAGTCAATTCGCTTGAAATAAAACCACAAACTTAAAATGACCATTGCCTAAATTATAATTAGATTAAATAAGCCATTAAAAGCACCCCAAAAATCAAATTAAAAAAAGGTACATGGAGAGGGATATCATAGATACTACTTTTTAAAGTATCAGAAACAGCCATGTCTCCCTTATTTACAGCATAGGCGTGCATATGTCTATAGTTAACCCTTTTTATTAGGTGAAGGGAGAGACCAAGACCAACCTGTCAGCGTTTCAAATCTCAAAATAAGACATTTATGTTAATACTCTTAACAAATCAACAGAATTTAGATCCCCGTAGAATGAGGAACAGAAAGGTACAGATTAATAACTTGCACCCTCTTTTGGCTGACACAATTTGAAGAGTTTGAAAAGGAGAGTGAAATGGTCTACACCCAATAAGCCTAGAAGATTAAACTTGAGAATTATCAACACCAAATGATGAAAAGGTACAGTTGTTCGGTCAAAAACACTCAAAACCATAGAAACATTTCTCAAATCCTCATCCCGCTAAACTCATTAATTTGCATGTCAGTAATGTAAACACTAAAACAGCCAAGTACTGGATAAAGGCAAATGATACTATACTTAATTTAAAGTAAAGGGGTTTAAGAAATTCTCTACACCACATGAATCTCAGTAATAAGCTTCTATCACCTGCTTCCTTACTTCTCAGGTATACAAGTGCTATAATGAAAGCACGAAAAGGAAAATATATGCAGAAGAGCCAGGCTAAACCAAACCATATGATCATTATCAACATAAGAAAGAGACACAACAGTCAGCTGCATAATAGTGTCATTCTGTGGAGAAATGCCACATTGCAAAACATATTGACCTGGTTCAGTGGAGAGTGCAATACGATCTCGTAAGATCGTCAATTCAGGTGACAATTCCTCAGAGCCCATAAGCTTCAAGTATTCCATTGCAGTAGTTAAAAGCCCCTGACTTGCTAAGATTTCAGCATACTTCTCAAGAAGCTTGCAAAGAGAAGCACTAAATCTCTTTTGCCCAGTTGCCAATGCAAAGACTATCGTCTTTTCCATTAAATCCTATATGAAGGAACAGAAAATACTGTTGACTGTCTTACAGATAACATAGAAAACTCGGAAGAATCTGAATGCAATACCTGAAGAAGGTCAACATATGATTTTCCATCAGCCTTTCCTGCCAAAGTCCTCGACCATATTTCTATAGTTTTATCAATGTTCCCTGCACATATGTAACAGAGTGTAGCTGGAAGGCTTTCACCAGCAGCCAAGAGTCTTGAACCAAGTGTATCGCACAATGAAGTCCATTCATCTTGTGGAGCAAACTGCATGAAAGTGATAAGCAGATTAACATGTGAACTTCACTTCAGATGGATAAGACCAAAACTATCCTCAGTGAATATCCCAGAGGTGTTCACTACTTGTTTGGATCAGAGCAGATTTTCATATATCCAACCTATGCCAGTGAACCTTTTTATAATGCCCCTTATAACCCCACCGCATAATATAAAATAAAAACAATGATTAGGATGTTAGGTAGAGCAACTTACAGTGCAAAGGAGTGCAAGTGTTTCCTTCCAGGATTTCAAAGGCCGGGTATTTACAAGGCTCATTAGATCATTGTTCACCATAGCAGCAACAACCTGAAGTTATTGTTTAGACCAAAACCTCAAATTTTGAAGAGCATGGACTTATCTCCATTTAGAAAATGATAACCATGATATAAATGGATCTTACCTTAAGGTAACAATACTGACTAGTTTTAAGGTATTGATCACGAGTTTTCTCCCACAAAGAAGCACCACCAACATGAGCAATAACCAGAGCATCGGCCATTCTATTTGCAGATATGCATTGTCCAACAGCCCCCTTATAGTCACCGACAACCAACGCGCGTTGAACAGTTTCATCAAATGATGTGTCCTCACTCTCCTCTTGTACATCCATTTCTGGTTGGGACTCCTTAACATCGACTGACTCGCCAACAGCAAAGGAACTCACAGACGTTGACACTGGTGTATCAGCTTTGGGACTTGGAAGATTGTTAAAGAAATCCTCCCCATTGTCCAACACATGCATCAAGTTCTCGTTGTTTGCTGCTTCTTTACCTGAAAGATTCTCATCAAGAGCAAGGGCATTTACTTGTTCAGATGCATCATTTTGCACAGTATCTTTTTCTTCAACAGGCAGACTAAAACCCAGATGGGAAAGCAGTTTTGTCCTTGCATTCCCATCCTCCTCAAACATAACCCTCAAGAAGCCCCATATTTCTTTTTCACCAGCAGATCTATTCAGAAAGCACAAGCAAGCTAGTGTCAACCGGAAGATGAATGCAACTTATGAAAAAAAAAATATCACCAATTTGAGGAAAATGGCATACTCTGACTCTTGACATTTCTTTTCACAGAAAAGCCTCAGCGAAGTTTTCTCGCCATTCTGAATGGCAGTCTCGAAATCAGAAGACCGACTCACCAAACCTTGTTCAGTGACTATGCTATGCACATGGACCTAAAAAGGAGTAAATGTTTATGCAAAGCAAATGGCAATAAAGGAAGGAATTACAGGAACCCCAGGCATACCTCTGTCGGTCTAGTTGGAGTATCCACAGCACCGAATGAAACAAGCTTTCCACCAAAGCCAAACGAGACTCCGGACTTTTTCTTAGACCACCACTTAGGAGCTCGTAAGGGAGCTGATCAGCACATGTAATGCAAATGAAAACCCCAAGTAGGTTAACACAAGGGTCACGATTTTTTCCCTTTTAAAGCAGAAAGAGACCAAGAGATGCGCCATACAATAATGCAGAAAATGATAGCAGACAAGCTGCGAAACCTCTAAAAAGGGAACATTCCTCCATCCCACATGGGTGCTACGTAATAGCATCAGGAAGACGCACCAAATGTAGCACCTGCCTATCTTCTTTTATTCATTATATAGGTAAAAATGGTGGTGCATTTTGCAATTATTTTTATTTTTGGTTTTTGAGCTACAGCCCCTTTCATATCTTGATATCTAGAGACCCACACGAAGTGCCCAAGTAGCCAAGCTCATTTTTAGAACACTGAAAATTATGTTACAAAATGATGACCATAAGGAAGAAAATGTCTCTAAGCAAGCACCTTGCTTCAACTATATTCGCAACTCCTTCCTACATTAAAATGGGAACATACACCCAGATGTCCTGAACCTCAAGGATGTTCAGGGAATATATTAAGAGGGGGGAGGAAGAAGATTAACAAAATTCCATCATACCTGCGCCAAAATAACCATCTCCATCGCCAGCTCGACCGCAGCCCTATTAAACATATTCATTTGAGTACCACACTCACCAATCAAAACAAAAAACTTTGTGGCACAGGAAAACAACAATTCATAAAATATAAGGGCAAAAAGCTTTTCCCAGTTCACCATATCGTGTATTTGTCCTATTGGAAGAGCAATCAAATTATCAAGCACTAGACATCTGGAACACGAGAAACGTCTATTATTTGAACACTAAGTCCTTCTAGTGACGGATATTGTTATACAGGCCCGTCCTACTACATTACTTTTTGAAACTATTACTACATTACGAGGCGGAGAAAATCCTTTTGGAGTTCTCTACTTATATTCAGTATTGTGTGCTCTAAATTGCAACCCAATAAATAAAGCATATAATTTAAGAGGAAAACCTCTATGTTGTAAATGCCAATTTTTCCATCAAATGATGATGCTGATATAACCCCTGGACACTTCGGATACCAATGCACATCAAAATTCCAGTTGGTTCCAGCTGGCAATTCGGAGACAATCTGAAAAAAATTAAACAATACAACAATCAGTATTCTTAAGAGCTTTCCATAGATAATCAGAAAAATAAGCAATAATTCACTAGTTCAAGAACCTTTACCATTAAGTGAAGGACAACAGAGAACAACAGTTATGAAACAAAAACACAGAAACTGACAATATGAGGGTATGAACAAACTCAAGTTTCATTCACCTCTCCAGACACAACATCCCAGCAGATAGTGCGGTTATCTTTTGCACAAGTAAGCAAGTAGGAGCTGTCAAGGGGACACCAGGACATTGCAATGACACCTGGGTGAAAAATATCCAGGATTAACGAAAAATAGTAAAGATATCAATATAATATGAAATGTACTTCATAGAAAACTAGAACGGTAGTCCTTATAAAAAGGACAAACTAAAACTTAAAATCAAATTATCTTACAAACAGAATCTTTTTTGCATGCCATATGCTGCCCTTACTGGTTGCTTACGAAGTTTGAATGCAACATATTATTGAATATCTAAAGACTGAGATCATGGGAACTGAGCATTTGGCTTATATTTAGTATAGTTTTCCTCGTTACACGTTAGGGAAGTCGAGAGAAATTCTTGCCCCACTCCAAAAGTTCTTCAATTTCTATTAAAAACAAGATTCCAAGCTTAGACTATTGAACTAAGTGACATGTATTTGATATTCCATAAATCTTGCAAAGGTAGATGTGGTCCCTCTTCCTCACATCCCTTTCCATTTCTCCATGTACACTTCTTCTCCCACTCCCCCATCTCTCAGTTCTCAGCATTTCTCGCGGGACAGAGCTGAACTGATCCTAGTTGGCATTCATAAGAATGAAGAGGAATGGGGGATACAGAGGGACTGGGGCGATTTAAACACAAAATTAGTATAATTATCTCTCCATTCTTTCCTTCCAAATTCTACCATCCAATCATGATGTTAAACTCCTCACCATGTAATTGCTAATCAGATTCTTTCTTGCACCCACCAGCAACATGTCAAATAACTTGTATACAGAAACCAGTAACAGGCTGCATCAGTTCTCTTTCTTTTGTCAAAAGCCACCAGAGGATGTAGTATGGTTATCACTCAAAATGCATTGACGGCTATTCAGTACCCCCCCCCCCCCAAAATGGTAAAGCATTTCAGGTGGATGCCTCATTTGCAAAAGACAGGAAGACATCGAGAGAGCAGCAAAAAAGAAAAAGCTCCAAGTTAAGGAACAGGAAACAAACTAACTACTAAACTTTCACTCTTGAATCACCTTAAGAAACAACCACTGTACAGACTGTCCAGCCACGTGCTTTAGAAAAATATATCCACTTGTATTAAATGAAATTTTGCAGTTAATATTTTGTCAACCATTATATACTACCACCAATACCAGTCTATAACAGTTGCATCCCTTTTTTTTGTTTGATAAGTGACCATAATCATAAATTGACTGCATCTTATATGGGTTAAGTTCAGCAATAGTATTTACAGGTCTTTAATCGAGTTCATCCTCATCAGTAGGGTAGAATTCCACCGTCATTTGTCTCTTCAAACTTGCATGTTCTAAGACAGTTGAAACATGGAAATCATAGGTCCACTGACAAGCTTGCAAAGATGGAAAAGACAAGCTTTCAGGTGCACTAACCTTTAGTGTGACCCACGAACTCTTTCACAGGAGACATTACATTCCGCATATCCCACAGCTGAAATGATAAATATATTAGTCAGATATTAATACATCAAGCCCCAGAAAGACAAAAGGGTAGAATTCTTACCCTAAGTGCAGGTGAACCATCTTCATCAGACGCAACGATGAGTTGTGTGGCAACATCAGGATGCCACTGCAATACAGAGCACCGCCTTCTGACAGAATCTGTGAAACTGCAGAATTGCCCAATGCAGGTTTATTTTTCATTATTGTTGTTACTCTTAAAATGCAGGAGAGATGTTAAACTTACAGCAACTCTTGAATATAATAACAATTAAAGCCTACATTTTATGGCCACCTGTTTACCTTATCACTGGCTTCTGCTTCTTCAAATCCCACACAACTGAAATGAGAATATAGAAAAAAGAGAGATATTATGGCAACCTTCAAGAAAATAAAAAGAAAAAAAATCAGGCAACCTTCGCTCCTAGCTCACCAGTTGTCCCGTTAAGTGAAGTAGACGCCAATATATGTTGAACCTTGTTATTCCAAGATACATAGGAAATTTCACCTTGAGTTGATGATCCACTACTCTGTAAAAAGGAGTCAGAATCTGAGTTAGATACCTTAAATAGAATGTCAAAATCAAGGAGAACTTTTCAATAAAAAAGTAGCAAGAGTTATAGGGTAGGAGTAGCGATAGCAAGAGCACCACCAGATCAAAACCATTATTAACTGAAACACTGAAACAAAAAACAAACTAAATTTTCTGCTATCATTTTAAGTTACACTTTTCATTCCTCTTAAACCATCAGTCCCATTATTAGTTACTTGCAAGCCACTTATAAGAAAGCATAACTATAAAACTCAGAGAGAGACCATCTGCTCCAACCCTAATGGGCAGGTTTACCCAACGCCTGTACTTAAGGGTTGTCGCAAAGCTCCTGCTGGATTAGCAAGGTGGACGCAAGGTGGGGCGAACCTACTGTCACTACGGAAAATGACTGACACTCGCCCACACACACAATATTTAGCAGACTAAACACGTGGGAATACCTTTTTTATATTTTGCCAATGAATGGCAATAGGACTAGAATTCAGAACCACTACCTACTTCCATATTATGTTCACTTTCTTGAATACCTACTTTAATAGTTTATTCTTCTGAACAATGAACACTTTTATTTAACTTAGGTTTGATTGTTTGAAACACCAAAATGCCACCAAAAGATGTCGATGTACCGATCACCAAAAAAGTGAAGCTGCAAAGCCGAAAAATGACCTCTTCTATTTCCATCAAGGAATGTTAAAACTCTCGCCAGAAACTAATCTCCAACATGCCCATTTAAAACAATTTTAAGAGAACGCATTACATCATTGTTTAGTTTCTAGATCATTCTTTTCAGTAAAGAGAATCATTAAGATTATTGTGTAGAATACTCTTAAAGATTTTTTGTCTTTCACCACACGCGTCAACCTTAAGGTGAAGACCTTAACAAGGGAAGAAAATACATGAACTGGACCTACACATGGGTTGAATCTTAGTGGATTATGACAACAATGCCACTCTGCCACTTACAATATTACATCGCTTATTTAAATTATTTACCAAAGCATTTTACCCACTACAACAACAACATACCTAGTGAAACCCCACCCCACAACGTGGTCTGGTAAGCATTTTACCCACTAATCAATGAAAATAATAATTCAAGGCGGACACTGCAATCATCCATTACAGTAACTTAGTTAACGACGCATGCCCCTGGGGCAAAAATCCCTACAATACGCAAGCAGTTAACAGTGTTTCTTCTAGCCTGGATTCTGATCTTTTTTTTTATGAGCAACCTAGCTTCACACCACAGGCTTTTAACCAAACACAATGACCAATTGTGCAAAGCAACGGCTCTTCTCATACTAGGTTGAATTATTACTTGTTACATCGTCATAAAAAAGGTAAAACCCACAAGTCAAAACCCTCCTCGTCGGCCTCCCCACGCTCCTCGTTATGCCATTCCCTCTTAGCTACCAAGAATTAAGGAGTCTCTTGACATTGCCAAATTGCAAAACTTCCCTAACTACGAATAGAGTCATTGCTCAAGCACTGTGACCACATGATATTGAGGTTCTTTGGACCCTTGACTTCTAAAATTGATTGCAAGATTGCAACCAAGATGTTTGCCCATAGATGATGGCAGAAAACAACAAACGGGGGGATGGCAAAGGACATAGAAAGGTCAGACTATGTCAGATACCAATGACAAAGACAAGCCTATAGCAACAAAAAGAGATGAAACCTTCAGAGAGTATCTTTAAAAAATAGGGCATGTAAGAATTTTTCAAAAGATATAGCATAGTGCTCCCAAATAATTCATCTCTTAACTAGCAAATTGGAAATGATAAGGTCCAAGAAGCTTATGTTGGAGCATCAACCCTTGGGTAATTCCTTATAACCTGCCCCAACATAAAGAGGAAAAATATCACCAAAAGACATTGTGCCACCGGAATAACACTCCTATTTTCAATCTGCGTCTAGGCAACATTGTTCCTCTTTCCGGTGACTGTACCACCGTTGCCGCCCTTTATGGGCATTTCAATAACTTTTCCATTTATAATTCTAACAACTTTTTTTTGGTACTCTTTATTCTCCAACAAAACTACATCAATGATTTTCAATAGCTTTGTGTCACATACAGGAATTCATTGAATGAGAATAGGTTCCAGTTTATATGTGTTAGAAAAAGCACATTCTTTGCCCTGCGATTTTCAACAAACTTTTTTTTATTACCGTGGTGCCCTGGCCAGCTTGCGCGCACCTCAACTAATTTCACGGGATCGGCCACCTCCCTCCCCACCTCCCACAGATAACTCTGTCTACCAAGGCTAGAACATAATCCCTGCTAGGCCTCATGATGCTCAACTCACTTCATTGACCACCAACCCGCACAAGAAAGAATTCCAACACTGCTTTTGGCTACTATTAACCATTCTACTGACTTTGTTGATATTTCTTGCTTTCAAAATAAGCAAATTCAAGTCATCATCTTGACTCTTAGCATGTGTAATAAATTAGAATCCAAGAAATATTCTTTATTTCATGCATCTCAAAACTGCTATACAAAGTAACATCTTGTATGTTAATTATTTTTGTTAAAGAGAAATCCCAAGGGCCAGTGGCGCAAGGTTCGAAACTCAATGGATAACCCCACCCCTCTACTCTTCTCCACCAAAATACCAAACTGAGCTTGTCCCGACAAGGTTTGAACCCGTGACATGCGTCTAGTCTAACCCACACATCACGTATGTGTTTTTATAACAAGACCCATAGCCTGGGGGCTCCATCTTGTATGTTAATTACCAATTCCCCCCCCCCCCCCCCCCCCGTATGTTAACTACTCATTTCAACAGAAACGTTTTCTCTTCTTGCTTTCTCTTTTCACAGTAGCTCTACAGAAATTGAAATAAGCAATTGAGCACTCTACTTCATTGTTCTTGTTCCTCTAGGTATTCCCGGCTATCAGTTACCAAGAGAAACTGTTGTCACTCAAGTTACAGACAAGTATCAACAATACCAATAAATTTAAAAAAAAATAAGATATGGAGGAGTGTTTCAAGGATTGGGCAATAGTGCTTTATATTTGACTCGAACGAATGGCTACAGAAAAATACAAGAAGTTATATCATTTTTCCTCAGTTATATCCATTGCACTGTGTTGGATTTAGAGGACCAGGAGGACACTAGAATTATGAGCAAACATTGCATGAGAAATGCTAATAAAAAATATTTTAACTGTCAGATATTACATACTTTGAGGGGAGGGAAATGACTAGGTTCTGAAGGTTTCGCAATATCCCATATACAGATTTCACCTTCATCAGCTCCAGATGCAAGGAGATTTGGAGTGAACCCATTAAACTCCAATCCACGAACCTGAAAATAAGATTTATGAGGGAAATATATCAGATCATCACATGATTACCTAAAGATGTCTACAAAAAGAATAAAAGCTGCAAAATAGCAAAATGGTAGAACTTACAGGCCCTCTATGCCTCGACAGATTGCCGACAAGAGCACTTTCAGTTGACTCAGACCCTTTTCTACTTCCAAAGAAAATGACAGCAAAAAAATAAATATAACGTCAAGGTTGCAAAATCATAAGAAACATATATTTATTCATAGCACAAATTTTAAAAAGTATCATAAAATGAGTATTTTTTCTCTATATTTCACCAGTAAAGCATAACAGATTACTCTTGCACTCTTGCTACCTTTTGTACACATTTCTCATTACTAACTGTAAACAAGAAGAACAAAAAGAATTTTTTTTCCTAGAGTTGGAGCAAATAAAGTATAGGTGAAAAAAAGACAACAGAAGGGCCTCAGTGAGGAAGTGGTTCTCAAAAAGAGGTTAAATTGGAAGAACCTTTATCAGGAGGTTAATAGTAATGCAGACAGCATCTCTGCACGTAGCAGTGATACATGCGCATGGCAGTTCATGTAGATTTTGTGTCACATCCATATCTTGCCATGGACATTCTGTACTAAAACCAAGTGGCGAATTTAGGTGTTAAAAAGGGTCACGTGAACCCATAGTCACCCGATTAAACTTGATATACTATGTGTTAAATTCTTAAAATATATCTAGTATTACCTTCGGGAACCCATGCTACAAAAGGCTTAGTAGTGCACTTGGTTTAAAGCTAAGTTATTTACCTAGATGTTCAAGGATCAATCCCCACTTGATACATTTTATTTCTCCTTTTCTAATAATGCACGCATCATCTAGAAATCCTAGATTCGCCTCTGAGTCTAAAACACGAATGGAATCTTCAGAAAAGTAAAACCGCAAAAGTATGCCCCACTAGAAGATATTACGGAATTAAGAAATGATTGGTTTGGAAATTCTCCTGTCCAGGTTATGCCATCAAACACAAACTCAGTCATAAAAAGTACTTATTTCTTTTGAGAAGACATGATCATTTTCATTCCTTAACTTATATGGAGTAAACTAGAAACACTACTCACTATCTACTGCCAACCCAACTTCTAAACATCGCCGTTCAAAGATCCCACATTAATCACCAAGCTTTTGCATTTTTTAATTAGAAAAATATAAATTTCATTACTAAAAGCCTTTAAGGTACCAAAATCAAAGGAATACTGTCCTTCAAAAATGTACGTAAACCTGGAATGCCAATAGCTGATCTAATTCATTTACAGCACCACCAAAAAGAACAAATTTTGAAAATACTAGACATTTGCATTTAGTTCAGCTCTAATCTTATCCATCTACTAGTGGAATTCTACATATAGACGTGCATATGAAGTAAGCTTGATCACTAACGACAAAGAAACGAAATTAAACAATTCAATTAATCGAAAAACAGAAACAAATATCGAAATTTGCATACGAGATCAGAGGCTTGGGATTCCAAAGTCCAATGTTGCCGTCAACAAGTCCACCAGCAATGATTCCATGCGAAAACTCCTCCGATTCCAACTGAAATTTCCCCCAAGACAATCGATTGAACCGCTCCGAACTCGGAATCGAACCAGCGAGAATCAACTGCCGATCATCCGATACGAAATCGACCTCGTAAATGTCGAGATTCGCAGTTGAACTGAATGACAGATCCACCGCTCCCGCCATCGTTCCCGCCGCCAGATACGGTGCTTCCGGCGCGAACGCCGCCGAAGCCGATCTGTTCACCACCTTTATGCACGCCATATCGGATCAGTAAATCGATATTGAAAACTATTAAGTGGAGAAATTGTGTGTAGATCTAGGGTTAGGGTTTGAGAAATTGGGATCGAATCGAAGCGCTTATAGATCGAGAGAGTGTAGAGTCTCTCTCTGTTTATTTTTCTTTTGTTTAGGAAATATTTTTTCAGATTAGATATATAGTTAGTTCCATTTGTTTTTGTTTTTTTTATTTTCTTTTTATTATTTCTCAGACTCGATTTTGAGTTGGGGAAGAAGGGTAGAATGGGGTTTTGTGGAAAGATAGAGGTTGATATTGGAAATGAAGAATTTTTAGATGAGGGAACTAGCTTTCGTCATAAAACCAATCATGTATTGCCACGTGTATTGAGTTAGTGGACGTGCTATGAAGTGACAGGACTGCCCAGCATCTACCTAAAAGTCGGAAATTGTAACTGAAAACCAAACTAGGACATGGTTAATTTAAACAAGAAAAATGTTTGTAGCATATAGCTCCATGTTGTCCTTAAACCTCTCTCTTTTTTCTTTTTTATATCTAGATTTCCGGCTTAAGTCATACTATTTCTGAAGATAGTAGCCCTGGTTCCTCAGTACTACTACCAGTAAATCGTGATATGTGCACTACTACCAGTAGAGAGAGAGCAAATTGTTCTCACCAGGGTTCGAACTATCCAGAAAAGAGTAAATTGCTTCCATCAGGGTTCGAACTTACGCTTCAGGGCTCCAGTTGGATTTTAAGTTTTCCTCATTTACTATTCAGCTATGCCCGGAGGACTTTTTTTTTCTACCTATGAATTTTTGTTCACGGTATAAATTTTTCAAGGAAAATAATGAAGATCATTGGATCGAAGGCGTGAAGGTTTCTTATAATACAAAGCTAGAGTATCCAAAAAAAGTTAATTTCATTTATTTTGCGCTTACTTATATATTTTTTTTTATTCTTGAAAATTAATTAAATGATTTTATATATATATAATTAATTAAAATTATGAAACAATATAGAAGCAAAGGACTTGACCACAAATAGTAATATTTGTTTGTTTGACTAAATGATTTCATAAGCTACATCAAGAGCAAACACTTCATTTCAGTGGTCGTCTCTTTTTATTCTATCAAATTTATTTATTTATGTGGTCTTCATTTATCAAAAATCTACGCATTCATTATAAATCATCGACGACCTAAGAAGGTGAAATTGTATATCTTTCTTTTTGATGAATTTTTTTCTATACAATAAAAGAACAAACTAAATAAAAATCTTAAAATTATTCATAAACAACACAACTTAAAGTCCATTGGAGAAGCAATCCATGTTTTTTAAAGCATTACTCCAAAATATTAGAGACTCCTCGTTATTGTGCTTATTTGCTAGAAAATTAATACATTAATATATCTTTTTTTAAACATGTTTAATCGTAGTCCTGTTTATCTATTATAAATATCTATAATCTTCAATAATAGGTCAAATCATATGATGTTATGTGTCCACTTTATTGATAAATTTGACCTTCATTAAGTTAAAGAAATAGCCCAATAAATTCTTCGTTGATCATTTCATCTCTAAAAATCTCTTAATTATGTCCTGACATTAACATCGATGTTCACATTTATCTTCCTATTGCATAAAAAGATATCAATTTATTAGTTTAGATTGTTTAGAAAGATGAATTGTAGTATGAAATATTTCAATATTTTCTCGATCGTAGTCTATTATCTAATCATATTCAATTCAATAGATAGCCGTTTATGTTGAATCAAAATTCTATTACTATATAATTAAAAATGAAAGTGTGACCTGACACAATGATTGCGGATTTTTATCTGTAATTTCAAATGTTCCATATAATTAAAAATATAAACATAACCTGACACGATGATTGCCGATTTGTTTCTATAATTCATCAATCTAGTCAAGCATTGACTTAGTAAAACACGAAGCTACTTATTTTGTGAAAAAAAAACCTTTCACCATATATGTTTAGTTATTGGCAAACTATTGAAGATACTATTCTAATCTAATTATAATAATTTAATCTATTTATGATATAATTATAATTATAATAAATATAGAATTTGTACTCATATTGTAATAAGATTATCTTATAAGACTAGGAGAATGAGAACATTACTTCTATATAAGGAGGACATTATGATGAATACAAAGCAGAAAGAATTCTCTCATTATTTATGTATTTCTAAATTTTCGTCCCTGTATCGACTTTAACATGGTATTATAGTCACGTTATAAAGAACACCAAAACTCTAGAATAATGGCAAGTGGTGGTAAAGAAATCGACGATAATGATAAAGGAATCGTCGGTGAAGAAAACAAAACCCAAAGAAAAATAATCGCTCCCTACGACACTACGTCGAATGGTAACCCTGGACTGAAGTGATACAAGTCAATTGTAGTGATACAAGTCTAAATAAAGGAAGCTTCAAGTACCTCAGATCTATTATCCAAGAGGATGGAGAGATTGATGACGATATCACACATAGATATGCCAGTAGTCTTGGACCCGGTCCGGATCCGGTGGATCCATATCTTTTTATAGGATATGGATCTTTAAAATTTGGACCCGACGGATCCGGATCGGACCCGGATCCGTTTCTGACTGATCGGATCTGGATCTGGATTTTGTATTTGAGATTCGTATCCGGTCCATATCCGATCCGTGGATCCATTTTTTATTAAATATATCCATAACCTAGAATGTAATTTTATAAGTATTTTCTTAATTTTTTTTTATAAATTATGTATTGGGTAAAGGGTTGAACCAAGATAACACACAAGTCACACAGCCATGTAATTTGTCTTTGAAGTTTCATTTCTTTTACATATATGCTCTCTGCAGTTTTCCATATTTTCATTTCTATAAAAAGAAAAAAATATCACTCTTCTTTAAATTTTCCTTTCTTGAATCTACTAGCCGTAAGCTTTAAGTATCTTTCTCTCGTTTGTTTGATCAGCAAAAAAAAAATTGGGACTTTTGATATATGACTGACATTATTTTATGTTGTTTAATGAAGTCAATCAGTAGAACTACAAGTGGAGCATCACTAAAGCCTCCACAAATTAGCTCAATGGTGTCATGTTTGTGTAGGTTGATTGAATGAACTCAATCATTTTTTTCAATCAGATTGCGTTTCATTTTGTCATAAAAGTTTCAATATGTGGGAATATTATTCAAGCCAAAAAAATTTACATGTAGATCCAGATCTGATCCGTGGATCCGATGGATCCAGATTTGGATCTGATTTTTATGGACCCGGTGGATCTGGATCCAGGTATGAAAAATGGATCTGGATCTAGATCTAGTAGGATCCGGTCCAGATCCGATCCGTTGCCATCCCTAGTCACACATCATATTGGGGCAGGGTGGATGAAATAAAGGCTCGCATATAGAGTCTTATGCGACAAAAATGTACCACCAAAATTTAAAGGCAAGTTCTATAGGGTGATGGTTAGACCGACTATGTTGTATGGGGCGGAATGTTGGCTAGTCAACTTCGCACATCCAAATGATGAAATTTGCGGAGATGAGGATGATGAGATAGATGTGTGGGCATACAAGGAGGGATATTTAGAAATGATGATATCCGGGACAGAGTGGTAGTGGCCTCGGTGGCGGATAAGATGCGGGAAGCGAGGTTGAGGTGGTTTGAGCATGTGCAGAGGAGAGACACAAATACCCCAGTGCGGAGGTGTGAGATGTTGGCTATGGACGGGTTCAAGAGGGATAGAGGTAGGCCGAATAAGTATTGGGAAGAGGTGATTATACGGGATATGGCGCATGTGCAACTTACTGAGGACATGACCTTAGATAGGGGGTTGCGAAGGACACATATTAGGATAGAAAGGTAGTAGGTAGTCGAGCGTAGTCCTACTTACGCTTGCAAACTGGTAGTTGTAGTGTTTTTTTAGTGTAGGCCCGATTAGCCTATCATACTAATGGGCGCAGTATTGATGTATAGTTCCATGCATTTTAATTTCTGTTGCTATGTGTTCTTTAGTGTACTTTGTATATTTTATTTACATGTGTTAGTTACTGCTCTTTTTTTTTCAGAATGCGCTATCATGACTTTTTCACTTTTGATACCAGCATTTTCATATTGCTTTAAATTGTTTGCTCGGGCCTGACCATTTTATTGATTTGCTCGGGCCTGACCATGCTTTGTCTTGAGCCGAGGGTCTCTCGTAAACAGTTGTTCTACCTACTAAGGTAGAAGTAAGGTCTGTGTACACTCTACCCTCCTCAGACCCCGTGTTGTGTGAATTCACTGAGTGTGTTGTTGTTGTTTTGTTCATCTTCCTGAAGTATCTCCGGGGACAATGTTTTATTATGACCACCCCGACTGTTTGCACGGACGGTCTTCCTGCAAAAGAAAAAGCAAGGTGGTGAAAGTAAGGAAGTCACAAAATAATAAATGGAGAAGTGTAACCGTGAGGCCAAAGAGACTTCCCAAATTTGTCTTCCTGTACTAGATGTTATTTTGCTCGAAGTGCATAAATTTCTTATCCTGCAAAAATCAAAGAAAGGGTGTTAGAGTCACTCTCGAATCATAAGCTAGATCAAAACTAACGCTTAGGTTGTATGGCTGAATGATGCTTCTGATATGCAGTCGGAAATCGATGTTGTTCTCTAGTAAATTTCGGAAACGATGTTGTCTCTTCCCGTAAAAGAGGATGATTGAATTTTTTTTTTGTGAAAATAAGTCTCGATGATCCTTACGAGTCAATCTTTATTTTATTTTATTTTTAAAAATTGTTTATGTAAAAACAATTAAGAATGGGAAAACACGTTAGTATGTGAAAGTAGTAAATAAAGACTCTAACATATAAAGTCATGTAGTAAATACAAAATGAATCAATTTGTAAAGTAATCAAATTATTTGAATAATAGCGCGTCCTAATGTACTCGTGACCTTTTATGCCAAAGGTAGGCCTAGTGATTTTGAAGGATGCATATGTCGTTTTAAGACGTCAAAATAAATTTATACAAAAATATTAAGTCGAATAGGGATACAGAATAAAGGAAATGGATATACAGATGGTATTCCTATGCAAAGGTATAAAGAAAATCTTAAACTAATACATCGTGGAAGATTCTTCATTCTTGCGCTTCTTGGTATCTCCGAACGCCCTTCGGATGAAGTAGTAGCTTATGAAAACCTTCTTTCTATAATTTCTACAAAACAAAGAAACAGTTAAAAAAATCCCCAACTCCGATAGCATATGATTCGTTTAAATTGGCACGTACATTCTTTAAAATTGTCAAGTAGTTTGATGAAATGTCTTTTACGTCATAAAACATTTTTGATAAGACGGTCTACTACTAATGACCTTAATACACCTCGGGTATTAAGCCAATCTAGGTCAATGCACCTAAAAAAGATAGGTTCTGACTTCGTTATATCTTAAGTAGACTAGAGTGGGCTTTGAAAAGAGACTGGTACCCGAGCGGACAAATCAGGGTGGAACAATGACAACTTTTGGACGGCTCGCAAACCAACACCAGTTAGGGTGTCCCAGAAATAAGATTTTATAGTGGAAGACGAATGCGAACCCGCATAACTGCTTTGTGAGTGTGTGAAAGTGATTATGCCGTTTGGAGGAAGTATGTGTTGGAAATTTGCCTTTGGCGGGGAGATGCGTCCACCCATCTTTGATGAATTAAACACTTGTGTTCCGTATGTTGGAGACCTCGTCTCTTTACACATGCATGATCTACGAAGTGAGTAGATGACCGTAGGGCCAAGAATCGTCTAATTTCGTTGAGAAATGAAAGAGATATTGGTCCACGAAGTAAGGTGTTTGAGACATGGAAATGTGGTGTGGGACAAATCTACCACATCGGTGGGAATAGGAAGAATTGCTCTCTATATAAGTCTCTAATGTGCTAAAGGGTTTGGATCCCTAAGGGGTATCCCATGTGTTTAAAGGAGGGAAGACCTAGATGTGCTTGGGTTCAAGGCTAAGCCCACACGCGCGCCGCCGCCGCCCGCCCGTCCGGTTCCTGGTTCTCTGGCTCTCTGGCTTACGGGCTCACGGGCTGTGGGCTGTGGGCTGTGGGCCTTTCTGATATTATCTTTTTGGACCAGAGAACTCTGCCAGATGTACAGTTTGATCCATGAAGTTTCAGATGTACAGTTTGGACCAGAATTCTTTCATATGTCTGATTTGGTCGAGAAAGTTTCAAAATTTACGCTTTGGTCCCCAAAGTTTAGGAAGGTGACTAAGGCGTAAAGCCTACCGTTGGGACTGTTTTGAGGCATTAATCAGCCATTACTTGGCTAATTAACTCCTCCATTAACAGCCTATTACTTGGCGATTAGGCGACGCTTTCAATGGCCATTAACAGCCATTACTTGGCTATTTTAATGCCCTCCTAATGGCCATTAACAGCCATATTTTGGCAGTTAGACAACCCCTTCTCCTTGCTATATATTGAGCTTCATTTGGCTCAAAACAACAGTAAGAAACAAATCAGAAAACACTCGAAAATTCAGGAAGAAACGGGCAGAAAATGCATTTAAAAATACGGTGAGAAACAAAAAGAACAGAGGCGAAAAACATCAAGTACCAGCACCGAAAAACAGCCACAAAATAGCACAAAACAGTGAGTGATATTCAGCGAAAATCAGTGCAATTTTCGACTGAAAAACAGTGACCAAACCCTCACGTATACACAAGATATACACTACATAGACACACTATATACACAGAGACAAAAGAGAAGAGTAGAGAGAAACTCTTCCTTCCTATTCCATATCTTCAGCAAGTCGAGTCATATTTGTTTTCTTCGACAGGCTCAACCTATTGGCTTTGTAGTGTTGAGATTAAAGTGTTGTTTTATCTTGGGAGACTATTGCCCGCTAACATAAAAGCATATATACGGGGCAATCTTGTCTTAAGGATAGAGGGCTATCCTCGACTCAACACACAACGTTGTAACCATCCAGATTTAGTTGTTTCTTGATTTCAGGTTATCAAGATTCAAGACACAACAAACTTGCGGCAGTTCTCAACATTGGTTTTGCAAGGTGATCAAGATTCAAGACATAACACACATGCGGCAGTTTTGAAGATTGACCATTTATTTATCCTTTCGAACATTTGTAATAGTTATTACTTTCCGTACTACTTTATAAAGTACCATAGAAATACCAACAGTATGTTATGATGCAATGTCAGTGCAGATATAAAAATAAATAAACAAAGCATAATTTAAATAGACAAATCATAATTTAAACAGACAAAGCAAATAAAGTGTAGCCACATAATGTAAACACAAATCATTATGGTTAAAACCTGGCTGAAGTATCCCAAGTGAAGTCGCGCATCTGTTACTATCTGTTTTTGACGTGGCAGTGAGAATGTACCAATAACTTGGCTATTTGTGTGAAAACATAGTCGCCACCTATTTTTTTACGTAATTAGGAAACCATTTTGAATAAAGATATTTTATTTACGAAAATTTTTATTTTGAAAACCAGAGTCAGATAAGGGTCTGATGATTTCTCGGGGAAGGTGTTAAACACTTCAAGAAATCCGCACATGCGGTTACCGACAAGTTTAAACATTTTTGTGGCTAAAGGCATTATAATTTATTTATAAATGTAAATTTAAAATTTAAACGAAAAACATATAATTTATTTACAAAAATGAGAATTTGAGATTTAAATAAAAAAAATACAATTTATTTACAAAAATGAGAATTTTAGATTTAAACTATTGATTATTAATTAAATCATTGTTTGATATAAATAAATCATATTATGAAATTTATTTGATAATTTAATCATTTGTATTACTTCACTATGTGAAATAATTCAAACATCCAAATATTCAAGTAATTCTTTTAATAAGACATAATTATACTTATTTTAAATTCTTATTTAACAACTTGAGAATAAAAAGTCTTAGTTATTCTTTTCAAATTTATAATTACTCACGGGTATGAAGAATTATTATTTCTTGAAATAAATATTAAAAGACATAACAGGACATGGAGAATTACCACCACTTGAAATAAATGTTAAAGGCATAATGGGGTATATTATCACCATTTTAAAATGAAATGTTTAAAGCATAATGAGATATATTACCACCATTTAAATTTAGTTAAGGACATGATGGGGTATAAAAATTTACCACTACTTGAAAATAATGTAAATATTATGAGCGGGAGGGGAATAAATAATTTTGGTAATGAAAATTAAAAAAATATGTTAGCACAATTAGATAGTTATGTTATTATACGATAAAGAAGGTTAGAGTAAGAAAGATAATGTTAGGGTGAATAAAGTCAGTATAATAAATACAAATAACAATTTATTGAGGGTATTCAAATTCCTTTCGAGTATGTCTTTAAAATGTATTTCCGCATACTGCATAAACACTTAGTAAAAGTCTTAGTAAATGAATAAATAATTATCAAAAAATGAATATAATGTATATATACAAAAATAAATGTGCTATGATTGCAAATCCGATAGCTAATCAGGTTGCCACGCCAAGATACGAAATTCGTATTTTCCGTGTAAATCGACAGTCTAGAAATCTCGTCCTCGCCTAAAATTTATTTTTCGTCACATATATAGATCCGTATTTCGTTTGTGGAGGCCTAAAAATTGACGAGAATTTTTTCATTGGCCATTCAAGTATACTATTTGTTCCATATCATCTATATAAATCCGATAAAGCCATAAAAGGGCAAAATTATCCAAAATATTTCAGAGACGGCAATAGCGGCGACACAATGACAAATCACGGCGAGCAAGTCACTGGAAAATCCAAGGTCTACCAGAATCCGTCCAATGCAGATGACAGTAACAAGAGTTTGCTAGAGACAGATCTGTTCCCAAATGACAACATAAACACATGAACCCGCAAGCACAAGAACGTCGGAGAAAGGAGCAGGCATCGCTTCCACGGCTATCGTCGGAGCAACGCCTGAGTACATAACCATCGGAGAAGGCGGAGAGATAGTGGGGTCAGGGATCTGTGGCGTTACTTCAACGGTGATAAACACGTGAGCAATATCGTAGTTACGTCGGAAAATCGCAAAGACGGTCAAATCAGGGTTTTTAAGGTGGTGACCATTTTTTACAGCGTAACGAAAATAGAGTGACTGAGGGAAGTGGTTCGCCGTGCGTGGGTTTGTGGTGGTACAATGGTGGTTCAGAGTGTGGTGACGGTGGTCTAGTAGTGAACGGGGGAGGGGGAGATGAAGTGGAGGCGGTGGCTTGGTGGTGATGTTCTCGTGGTGGCAGTTTTTGCCGGTGATGTGATCTGGTGGGTTGATGGGGTAGGTGTATATAGGTTCGGTTTAATTTTGTATCAAAAAGTATGAACCGAATAAAAATTAGTTTTTTAAAATAAAAACCGAATCAAACTTTTTTTAATAAAAAATCGATATATCGGTTTATATCGCCGAACGTATCGGTTTATATCGCCGAACGTATCGGTTTATATCATTTTTTTTCAATTCAAATATAAAGTCCAAATGGTTTATTTTTTTTAAACATCACCAGCAAATGCATCAGCAGATTAGTAGCAACAACAACAACTAATTTTAACATGAGCATACATAGACTGATTTTTTAAACAAGAGCAACAACATCAAATTCTAGCAGCAGCACCAACAGTTTCAACAGAAATTTCAGTTGTTTCAGCAACAACAACAACAACAACAACAGGAATTTCAGCAACAATAACAACAACAGGAATTTCAGCAACAACAACATCAAATTCCAACAGTTTCAACAAAAATTCCAGCAACAACAATATCAAATTCCAGCAACAGCACATGAATTTCAGCAATTTCAGCAGAAATTCCAGCAACAACAATAACATCAAATTTCAGCATCAGTAACAACATCGTTTCTGCAGTAAAAAATAAACTTTCATCAGCAGTCAAAAATAAACTAAGACTGCTTATGAGTCAAATATGGATAGATACTAACATCAAAAACTAATTTGAATGAATGTAGATTTGAGAACTTTACCATTATGACGCCAATATCAATCCATTGTCAAGTCCTCAACTGCTTGTGTTTGTTCTATTTCTTGTGATTGCGGTACGATTGAAAGTTTCTCAAAGTCTACATACAATTTGCCGAAGCGTCAATATAATAAATAAAATGTTAAAGTATAATCATTCTATAAAAAACAGTATTGTTACCCAATTCAACATCTTCATAAAACTCAGTTTCTTCTTCGGTTGGTTGTGCAATTTGTTCTCCTATAAGAGTTGAGCAAAGCCAATTTTGTGTGAAAATTAATGCTTCAACTATCTTATGAGTTAATGTACTCCTAAAAGGGTCAAGCATGCGCCCCCTGTGCTAAATGCGGATTCGGAAGCCACGGTAGACACAGGAATTGCCAAAATATCTTTAGCAATCTTTGACAAAGTCGGATACCTAGACGAATACATCTTCCACCAACTCAAAAGATCAAAATTCAAATCATTAAGACTTTCAATCTGCTCTGACAAATATTTCTCAACATCATTCTTCATCCCAAAATTATCATTTTCAGTTGCCTTCGTCTTTTTTAAAATTTAAACAGTTGAAAATCATCAATTGATTCTTTTCTACTGCTGCCACTATCACAAACTTCACTTAACTGAGCAATTCAACTACTACCCACACCACTATTTGGGCTAACATCATTATAACTTTCAAATAACCGTAACAACTCTTTGATATCAGCTTTAATTTCATCAACCTTCCTACTATCAAATATACTTCCAAAGCACCAGTTTATAAATTCAAATTTACACCGTGGATCAAGCACATTTGCTAAAATTAATAGCTTGTTCACCTTTTCTATAGAAGTACCCAATATTTCACAAACTTATCTCTCATGCCATTAACAAATTTTTTCACCAACAAATCAGTATATTCTGATAGTGAGCTAAGATGAAGATAAACTTTCCACAACTCATTCAAAAATTTAGTAGAAGTCACACATTTTGTACTGCTGAATTTTAATGTCACATCATAAAAAACTGACCAAAAAGTACTAACCTCTTGGCATTATCGCAATCCACAAAAATTGGAGGCTCAATCCTTTTTCTTCTATTCTCATCTTCGTTAAACCAACTTTTGTAGTGGCCATCGTCCTCCTCTAATATATCAAACGCTTTTTCAAATATCACAATTTTTTTCAACATTAAGTATGTCAAATTTCATCTGGTTGGCACATCCAAAACCGTAAGTCCCTTATATGATATTTGCTCTCACTCAACACATGTCTTGAATTTTTACAACCTTGTCGGAGAAGATCTTACATACTTCACCGCATTACGAACATCAGCTATTGAGTCCTTCGCTTCTACCAACCCATCATGAACAATCAAGTTTACTATATGTGCAACACACCTCACATGCATATGATCACCATTTAAAACTACTGTCTTAGGACTCTAATTTGTCAGTTTACAACTTCATTAGCACTTGCGTTGTCCACAGTAATTGTGAATAGCCTATCAATACCCCAATCCAATAAGCATTTCTCTAAAGTCTTTCCAATACCATCTCCTTTATGATTAGAAATTGGTGTAAAAACAAGTAGTTTTTTATGCAACACCCACTCATAGTCAATAAAATGCCCAGTTATTACCATGTAGCTACTCATTTGAATTGATTTCCACGTGTCTGTTGTAATACAAATTCTCTGCTGGTTTGAGTTCATGATTCTTTTAATCAAAGCCTTCTCAGTCTGATGCAACTGAAGAGTATCCCGTGCAATCGTTCTTCGTGAAGGCACCTTAAATCTGGGACAACAAACCCTCATATACTCCACAAAGTTCTGACTCTCCACAAATCTAAAAGCTAACTCATCTTTAATAGTCAATTTCACAAGTGCGGATCTACAATCCTCTTGATTAAACCCCACAAATACAACTTTATCATTGTTCTTACCCTTGTCACGAGTTAATATTTTTTTATTCTTATCCTCTTCAAACTTTGATTTCTTGTACACTTTGCATCTAGCCAAGTGGTTCCTTAAATTAGTTGTCCCAACTAGTGAGCTATCGCAAGCATAATCTTTTTGGCAAAAATGACATTTGACTTTCTGTCCTCCAGGTAACTTGGTAAAAAAAATTCAAACTTTTGATCTCAATTTTCCCTCGTCGGTTCATTTCACCACTTTTGTTCCATAATCCAAAATGTCTTTCATTCTACAATATTAGAGTGTTCATGAACATTTTGTCAAATACACCGTGAATACAAAACATCAAACAAATATTTTGACAAACATGGTTCAACCTGAAACAAAGCATGAAACAGATGAGAATAATCAGAAAATTAACATAATACACAGCCTAATACACAGTTGAACATGACTTTAACAACATCAATGAGATAATGAATACAAAACACCTAATTCATAACTTCTCCATAACTGTTGACAAACTATTATTACAGATTCATTTCTAAGAAAAAATGACTTTAAATCCCACGACAGAAAGGTAAAGAACTAAAATTAGTATCATTATTAAACTATAGATTGAATATGTTTTCTTCTTTACAAAAATTACTTTAGTAACTTCATTTTATAATTCAGACAAATGCTACGACAAACATGGTTCAAACTGAAACAAAGCATGAAATAAATGAGAATAATAAGAAAATTAACATAATACACAGTTGAACATGACTTTAACAACATTAATGAGACAATGAATACAAAATACCTAATTCATAACTTCTCCATAATTGTTAACAAACTATTATTATAGATTCATTTCTAAGAAAAAATGACTTTAAATCCCACAACAGAAAGGTAAAGAACTAAAATTAGTATCATTACGAAACTATAGATTGAATATGCTTCATTCATTACAGAAATTACTTCAGTAACTTCATTTTATAATTCAGACAAATGCTTCGACAAACATGGTTCAAATTGAAACAAAGCATGAAACAGATGAGAATAATAAAAAAAATTAACATAATACACAACTTAATACACAGTCGAACATGACTTTAACAACATCAGTGAATACAAAATGCCTAATTCATAGTTTTTCCATAATGTTTCGACAAACATTGTTCAAACAAAGCATGCAACATATGAGAATAATCAGAAAATTAACATAATACACAGCCTAATAGGCTAATACACAGTCGAACATGACTTTAACAATATCAGTGAATACAAAACGCCTAATTCATAGCCTCTCCATAATATTTCGACAAATATGGTTCAAACATAGCATGAAACAGATGAGAAATCAGAACGAGAGAAAGAAATGAGTAAAGGGATCGGATTACCTTTTGTGGTGGCACTGGCAGTAACGGGACGTCGGGTCCTCTGATGAAGCTTCGAGTTCGAGTCTTCGAGAGAAAGAAAATAGAAATCGAGCAGAAGAGAAAAGAAAAAAGAGGCAAAATTATTGATTCTCTGACGAAGCTTGAAGATTTATGGGTTAGGGCTTGAAATCGATTTGATTAACTGTTGAAGCTTGAATATTTATGGGTTATGGCTTGAAGAGAAATTGAACTCGAGCAAAAGATTTATGGGTTAATTGTTGAATGTTGATTCTCTGATAATCGAAATTGACTCGGTTAGAGAAATCGAAATCGAGCAGAAGATTAACTGTTGAAGCATGAAGATTTATGGGTTAACTATTGAATGTTAATTCTCTGATAATCGAAATCGACTCGGACTCGGTTAGATTACATAGATAAATCGAAATCGAGCAGATGAGATGATCAACGGAAGAGAAACGAGGCAAAATGATTTAAGAATTAGGGTTAATTGGTTAGGGATTTAATTTATATAGGGTATGGTTAATTACAAGAATAACCCCAGTTTTTTGGTTCAATGTATCAATAAATCACATGAACCGAATCGAATCAGTTTAAAAAATTTGCATCAGTTTTTCTGAAATCGGGTTTATAACCATTTTAACCGAACCGAAATCGAACATAATCGCCGGTTTGGTTCGGTTTTTTTGGTTCTCTGGATTTTTTGCCCACCCATAGCAGCATAAACCAAACTACAAGGAACTATAAAGTAATACTGCGCCTATTAGTATGATAGGCGAAGCAGGCATGCAATAAAAATACTACACTACCAGTTTGTAAGCGTAAGTAGGACTATGCTCGACTACCTACTACCCTTCTACCCTAATTCGCATCCTCCAAAACCCCTATCTAAGGTCATGTCCTCAGTAAGTTGCATCTGCGCCATATCTCGTCTAATCACATCTTCCCAATACTTTTTCGGCCTACCTCTACTCCTCAAGAACCCGTCCATAGCCAGCCTCTCGCACCTCCGCATTGGGGCATTATTGTGTCTCTCCTTTGCACATGCCCAAACCATCTCAACCTCACTTCACGTATTTTATCCTCCACCGAGGTCACTCCCACTCTGTACCGAATATCATTATTTATAATCATATCCCTCTTTGTATGCCCACACATCTATCTCAGCATCTTCATCTCCGCAACTTTCATCGTTTGGATGTGCAAAGTTTTGACTGGCCAACGCTCAGCCCCATACAACATAGTCGGTCTAACCACCACTCTATATAACTTGCCTTTTAGGTTTTGGTGGTACCTTTTTTTTTGTATGAGACTCCAGACGCGAGCCTCCATTTCATCCACCCTGCCCCAATACGTTGTGTGACATCGTCATCAATCTCATCATTCCCTTGGATAATATACCCAAGGTACTTGAAGCTTCATTTCATTGAAATGACATGAGTACCAAGGCTCAATTCCACGCCTGTCTCAATGTCTCTCCCATTACTGAACTTTCACTCCAAGTATTCTGTCTTGGTTCTACTCAGCCTGAACCCTTTGGACTCTAGAGTCTGTCTTCAAACCTCCAGCTTAGCGTTCACTCCGCTGCGAGTCTCATCAATTAGGATTATATCATATGCGAATAACATACACCATGGCACCTCCTTTTAGATTTGTCGCGTCAGTCCATCCATCACCAAGGCAAATAAGAATAAGCTAAGAGTTGATCCTTGGAACAACCCCATCGTCACTGGGAAGTGCTCCGAGTCTCCTCCTACTGTCCGTACCCTGGTCTTTGCTCCATCATACATATCTTTGATCGCCATAGTGTGCGCCATCGGTACACCTCTAACCTCCAAATATCTCCATAGAACCTCCCTAGGGACTTTATCGTATGCCTTCTCGAAGTCGATGAAAACCATATGTAAGTCTCTCTTCCTTTCCCTATACTACTCCACCAACCTCCTAATAAGATGAATGACTTCTGTAGTTGAACGTCCCGACATGAACCCAAACTGGTTCTTGGATTACATAATTAATATTACACGTTAATGAATAATTTAAACATTGTTAATACAGATACGACACCTCCATGGTTCCCAACCTTTCTCCTGGGCCCATCGATACATTAGTACTTTATCTACATGATAATCATAGGTTCGAGCTATTATGGATTGGCGAGATACATATGAGTACGTTGTTCCATCCCCGTAGGGTAGAACATGCGTGTCATCTTTTAGTGGCTTGGCCCCCACATCCCCTCGCCTTATAGGTTATCCGGGGATTAGAGGTTAAACAAATTTGGGAAATAAGTTTCGTCGATGTATGGAATATGGAACGAGTTATAAAGATCGTACATAATTTTGGTCATAAGATCAAGAGCTCAGTGTATAGAGGGGCGAAGTCCCAAAATAATTTAGGATTTAACAAGTGTGACGACGGGGATTGATAATAATATAATATGTAATGGATTAGTGTTGAGTGGATTAACCTCCACATGGCATCATGGAAACAAACAACTAATGTGACTATGCATTTTATGGGGTGTGATGGCAATAATAGCTATGTCTATTAAGTAGAATTGGCCAAGGAGTGACATGTGTTAAGGCATGAGAAATTCTCCAACCTTGTTTTCACCTTATTGGAATTTTACGGAATAAAAATAGGGGGCTGCTCGTGACTTTATTTCGGATAGCAACATTCCTCCTCCATTTGTTAAAAGAAACCAGTCGTACTTCCTCTCAATAAAAACAATTGGAGATTTCATTATTGGACAGTAAATATTTTGTTACTAACATTTAAATTCAATTTGAAATCCATCTTTGTGGTTTCAGACAGTCTTAGCAACAACAGTAACTCCCTTGACTAGGAAAAGAGGTATGTTAAGGCAAATTCTTCCTTCTTTTGGCATGTTCCATGTAACGAAACATGAACGTAATATTGTCTCATAAATGATTCTACTCATAGTAGTTAAGGATGTCCATGTTATTCATTCATATTTTCATAGCATGTCTAAATATGTTCCTAAGTCCCTATTGAGGTATATGGAAAATATGTTAATATTCACAATGTTAATCGGAGGTGAAGCGATGTTACGTCACTCCAATAAGTTCAAAATATTTTATTATCATTCATGCATTACCCTTGACTCACATGTGTTATATACACTACTATATGGTATGCATTATATATATGTAGGGGATGGGAAAAGAGATATATCGTTATATATGCACACCACCTGATCAGCTGGTATATGATGATGATTATGCCCACAGAGGCCGAAATGATATGATGGGAGACAATGTTATATACACATATATATGTATGACCGCATTGTACATGACATTTATGCATTCTGCACAGACATGATACTTATATTATGGCCTTCAGAGGCATTCTGCACAGACATGCTACTTATGCATATTATGGCCCTCAGAGGCATTCTCTACTGGTTGGTTGTTTCTTGTCTCAGTTTACTTTCATGTCTCTATTATGCTATTCTCCATGCCTGACATACTCGGTACATCAGTCGTACTGACGTCCCTTTTGTCGGGGGACGCTGCGTTTCATGCCCATAGGCTCATGTAGACAGGGCGACGGTCCGCACTAGTAGGTTGCTGGTTCAGCTGATATTGGAGCACTCTATTGTTCCAGAGTTGCAGTCTAGCCGTGATACGATATTTTTGATATGCATAGGGGTATGGCGGGGCCCTGTCCCGACCTTATGATGTTACGTACTCTTTAGAGGCTTGTAGACAGTTGTCTTGTGTATAGTAGTCGTGTATGGCTCTGTCGGCCTTGATGTGTGTGTCAGCAGGATATTTGGTGATGGTCCTTGTGGCCATAACTGATTATGAATTAGATGTTAATTATATAATTAATGGTACTCGGCAAATAAGGTTCGGGTGTCCGTCATGACCCTCTGGTTTGGGTCGTGACATATTGTCTATAGAAAGGCTTATTTGTGAACCTATACATGCATACTAGTTTTAGTATTTAAACCTGAACACACAGGCTACATAGTTTAGTTTCTTTCTTTTTGTTTGGGCTGGGGTTTAGAAAGTTTAATACTACAAATTAAAAGTTTTTCAAATATACATGAGATAGAAAAATAACGGACGCCATATATGAGAAATGAATACAAGGGAAGGTAAAGAATGTTTTTTGGTTAAATTACATGGAAAAAAATCCTTCTATTTTAGCTTGAACAGATTTTAAAAATATGTTTACCACTCTTTGTCGAGTATAACTTTTGATGTAACTTGTTTTTTCCTTCTTAGCAGGAACTTCTGAAATAACTTGTACAATTTTCTTATAAGTACTTACAATTCAATGTAGCACAATTTTCGTATAAGTACTTACAATTTAATGTAGCATACTTAAATGCTGTGTTATAAACATCACAAAAATGTTATTAGGATGTGTAATAGCAACCATACACCCTAACAGAAGTTCTAGATCTGCCCTAAGATGCAATCATGTCTTACCCCTTGACTAAAAAAAAGAAAAAAGAAAAATTAAAAAATCATGTCTTACCCCTAAAATGTTGAACTGCCTCTTGTTGGGCAGCTATATCTTTTAGGTATTTCTCATATAGGGGCCATATGTGACCAATGAACTCTATTCTAATACACATTGACCGATTTTGCACCTTTTTGCCTGAGTTTTCTAACAGTTAATGGGACTACATTCAGACTTAAATATTAGATCCTGGCTTCAGTGCAAAACATTGCTTAGACTTGTGCACAAGCTTAAGCCCATCAACTGGACTTAAAACTACCATACAGATGCTACTGCATGGTTTTGAGATTAATTTTAAGTTTTCCTGTTTCTACATAGCGTGTCTATGAGTCTTGCTATTTGACTCAGTAATTGCATACAGAAAGGGTGGAGGGAATGTAGGAAAAAATCTGAATGGAGCTCTCTGAACTTTCATTGTAGCTCATGAACTCATGACCTGAGATCCTTGACATGTCCAAACATGCAACCATGAGTTCATGTAATGCATTATATTGTATTTGTGATTCAGGGTGTCCAAACTTGAGTTCATGTAATGTGGGAATTTGTGATTCAGGGAGTACACATGTCTCGTATAAAATGAATCACCATGTTTAAAAATTGCTCATGTCGGGGTTCGAACACTGCCACAAAAAAAGCATGGTATTTAAGTGGCCAAGGATATAGGTACATGCCCATTATCCACCGAGTTCCTAAACATGCGTTACTAGACCTCATAGATTTTTCGGTTATTATTAAGGAAATAGAAAAAAAATGCTTTGTGGTTATTCATTTCCTATGAACTGAAGATGGGACATGTGGGATACTGAATAGTCTTGTTTTTTATTTGTATGCTTCTTCTGTAACTTAGTAGCCTCAGGTGGTCATTAAACTGAAATAAGATTGGCTGATGGCTCAGTTACACGATTAACTATAGTTTAGCTGACATTAAAAGGTGTAGATTTTAAGTTTGTCTCAGATAATTTTGGAAGTTGCATTAGTCAAAAGATGTCATCTCAGTCACCGATCATGAAGTACTCCTATTGAAATCGAAAATGATTATGTGGAGATTAAAAGGAAAAAATTTAGATGGATTATTTTATTAACTCGTGCAAGTGTTTTGTCATAAATTGTGATGTGAAAGTAGAATAGTGAAAGGATGTCATGGCAAGTTTAAAAAATATTTAAGTTTGATGGTATATATTTGTTTGAATTGTTAGAGGGAAGGAAAGAGATCAAGTTTTCCTGGACAGACTGCATAAAACTTGTACAAATTTTAACGGAGTTAAAAGTGCATTGAGCATAGTTGTTCACTCTCAAATGCTCACGTTTGATATTTGCATATTTCAGCCCGTCTTTGGGGATGGGATACGAATGAATCACCATTCTACCGCCCTCGTAGTGGCCTCGTTCATCATAGCTATAAATCTTTTTAGCTCGCATCATTCATGAAAGAAAAGGGAGAGCAATTCTTTTCCTTATAGATCCTCACTTGTAGGTGGAATTCAAGCACATTAACATGTAGAATCTGGAAGGTGTTTGGATCTTCAAAAATTTGATTTAAGTGGGTAGAATTTGTTCAGAAAGGACCTTTAGGACATAAATCTGGCTTGTATTAGATAGATAAATGTTACCACCCAAACTGGAAGTCGTGAATGGATCGAATCTCACCGCCACCTTATTTTTCCACCACCACCACCACCACCACCATACCCAGTGTAATCCCACAACTGGAGTCTGGAGAGGGTAGGATTTACGCAGACCTTACCTCTACCTTTGTGGGGTAGAGAGACTGTTTCCGATAGACCCTCGTCTCAAAAGAAACATAATCAATGCAGAAATTCAATGAAAATAAGACAACAAGATATTACGATACAAAATAAAGAAGCAACACATAGCAATACAAACATACCTATGCGAAACCTAAATAATACTACAAAGAAAAGGAGAAGAGGTTAGCCCCCTACCTCTCTCACACACAGTGCGGCAAAATTCGACAACCTACTAACCTTCTATCATAATCCTCGACCCCCAAATCTCCCTATCTAAGGTCATGTCCTCAATCAGCTGAATTCCATGTGCTTGGGCATGAAAAAAGAACCAGACCCGCACGTGAGGAGGCATGTTGAGAATATAACTAAGAAAATAAAAGTGTGCTCTCTCTAACAACTCAAGCTTTTAGAGAGAGCACATTTTTATTTTCTTAATTATATACTCAACATGTACTTAGTTGGCTTAGTTCCCACTAAGTGAACTAACTTGTCTTTAGCAAAACTATGGGTATCCATCAACAAGTTTAACTTATTTGCATCATATAAATTATCATGCATGCACAATCGTTCTCTCTTTAACTAAAACATAACAAACCATTAGGAAGCTATTACTGTTCTTAAAACATAACTACAGTCCTTGATCTTGTCAAGGAGTGGATAGAGCACTCTAGATTCTAGAATATCTGAAAAGACATAAGCTGTTCTAAACAATTGAAGGAAAGGAATTAACTTTTCAGCTCCAACAACGTAAATATATGTGTTCGCCAGTCAGCTACTACTAAATCTGACACATAAAAAGTGAGGAATGAATCCACTGGCTCAATATGTACCATTCTCCAAAAAAGAAACAAGGAAAGAGTCCACCGACTCCGCAAGGATATCCGTAATCTTTAGGTACAAGCTACAAGTTCCAGAACATGCATTCTATCAAATTATAAGGACACATGTACTACAATTATATCTTTCTGAACACACATTTTAGTCAAAAAGGATAAGTCAAGCTCATGTCTTTCTCAAACCTGTTAAGTTTCTCCATTTCTTCTCTCTCTCTTTGTTCAAATCGGTTTTTATAGTTTCTCTTATGACTAAGGGACTATACTTCAAATCTATCATATATGCCACAGGTCCCTCGGAAAAGCTGTGTTGATAAGGTACTATTTTTCTATGCATGACCTACCTCCCAAAGCCTTTCTCATATCATTAGTATCATATTTGTTCTTTATATAAAATATCACTTGTGTTTACATACATTTGTTGATAATATGCATCACGAGGCAAAACATGTTCAAACAAAGGAATCATACATATACTCGTAATAGCTTAAAACACAATTCTAGAGGCTTTTCAATTAGAAAGATTTTCAAGCATTTCATGGAAGCATATTATGTGCAATATATACACACACTACAGGCTTGTCCGGTCTATGGAATTCAACAAAGTCTTTCTTAAAACGGTCCTAGTACTTTGAAATCTCATCATTCATCTCAAGTCGTGCTGGTTATTGAAAACAAAAATTAGTTAAATTCATCACTTGCCTTAGGTCCTCGGCTTTTCTTAACCTTGATTTCACCACTTATTTCTATATAATGCTTTCAGAATCTATCGAGAACCATCAAAAGTATGGTTATCTTTCATTAGACTTCCTTTGATCCAATCCTGGGCACGTTTTTAGACCATATCATCCCACATATTACTTGCGCCCATATGGAGTAATAAATATGAATCTGACGAGTTCCCTTGGAATTCACCAAATATGACATAAATTATGGTTGGGTTTTACATTGTCTGCTTAGGAACCTTTTAGGAATGGTCGGGTCTCTTCTTGTTAGTATCCCTAATGAGTTCTCATTGAATTTATGCCTCCAAATACCCTATAATGATTAAGACTCATAAAATTGTTGGAAATTTGCCTTTGGCGGGGAGATGCGTCCACCCATCTTTGATGAATTAAACACTAGTGTTCCGCATGTTGGAGACCTTGTCTCTTCACACATGCATGATCTACGAAGTGAGTAGATAATCGTAGGGCCAAGAATCGTCAAATTTCATTGAGAAATGAAAGAGATATTGGTCTACGAAGTAAGGTGTTTGAGGCATGAAAATGTGGTGTGGGACAAATCTACCACATCGGTGGGAATGAGAAGAATTGCTCTTTATATAAGTCTCTAATGTGGTAAAGGGTTTGGGACCCCAAGGGGTATCTCATGTGTTTAAAGGAGGGAAGACCTAGATGTGCTTGGGTTCATGGCTAAGCCCACACGCGCGCCGCCGCCCGCCCATCCGGTCGGGTCACGGGTCTGTGGGGATTTTCTGATATTATCTTTTTGGACCATAGAACTCTGCCAAATGTACAGTTTGATCCCTGAAGTTTCATATGTACAGTTTGGTCCCTTAAGTTTCAATATTCTGATTTGGTCCCAGTGGTTTCGAAAGTTGGTTACGCCTCCGTTGAATCGTTTTTGAGGCATTAATCAGCCATTACTTGACTGATTAACTCCTCCATTAACAACCCATTACTTGGGCATTTGGGCAGCCTCTTTCAATGGCCTTAACAGCCATTACTTGGCTGTTTTAATGGCCTCCCTTAATGGCCATTACGGCCTTTTTTTTTGCAGTTGGACAGCCCCTCTTCCATGCTATATGTGCAGTTGTTGGCTCAATTCGGAACTGCACAGAAGACTGAAAACACACGAAAAACAGACAGCAAAAAGCCACGAAACAGTGACGAAATTCAGCAAAACAGTGGCTGAAAAACAGTGACCAAACCCTTACATATACACAAGATATACACTACAGAGACAAAAGAGAAGAGTAGATAAAATCTCTTCCTTCCTATTCCATATTTTCAGCAAGTCGATTCATATTTGTTTTATTCGGCAGGCTCAACCTATTGGCTTTGTAGTGTTGAGATTAAAGTGTTGTTTTATCTTGGGAGACTATTGCCCGCTAACGTAAAAGCATATATATGGGGCAATCTTGTCTTAAGGATAGAGGGCTATCCTCGACTCAACACACAACGTTGTAACCATCCAGATTTAGTTGTTTCTTGATTTCAGGATATCAACATTCAAGACACAATAAAACTTGCGGCAGTTCTCAACATTGGTTTTGCAATGTGATCAAGATTCAAGACACAACACACATGCGACAGTTTTGAAGATTGATCATTTATTTATCCTTTCGAACATTTGTAATAGTTATTACTTCCCGTACTGATCTATAAAGTACAATAGAGTACCAACAAAAATTTATACGCAAGAGCGCGGTTTCATGAATTCTACTGTGGTCACATTTTTCTATAACCGTGGTGTTCGGGCCAGCTTGCGGCGCACCTCGACTAATTCCACGGGATACCTGCCACCTCCCACCATCAAAAGTATTAGGTAACTCTGTCCACCAAGGCTAAGACAAATGAGAAGAAATCAACTATTTCATCTGTTTCAATTTATGTGATACTTTTCGCTTTCCGAGATTCAAACTGCATATAAACTTTGACCAATATTTTAAGATGTATTTTTTCACCAAATAGATATGAGAAAAGTTGCAACTTATAGTACTTTTCATGTAGTTTTCAAATATATAAATTTTAATCTTAAAATATTAAGTTAATGTAATCCAATTTAGCTTCAAAATTTAGTCAAATTGACTCTCGAAAAGTGAAAAGTGACACATAAATTGGGACGGAGGAAGTAGTGTTTTTGTCTCTGTTTGAATTTGACCATGAGACCTCATGGTTCTCAACCCACTTCATTAATCACTGGGCCACACCCTGGGTGGTTCTTCCTACGGTCACATTGGTTCTACTATGACTACAATGGTTCAAATTGTTTCTTTTACACTTATGAACTGCAACCACGTGGATTCTGCTGTGATCGAACTAGCTCTTAGTATCTTACCATAGCCATGATAGCCACTGCTATGCACACCTACACGATAGCAGACCCAAAGGACCAAAATATCTTTAAAAACTATGTTTCAAGACTTCTACTGTTGCAACAGTCACTACAGAGTAAATTGTCTTTTTATTTGGGCTTCTGAACATCTAGTGTGGCATACAGTATCCACTGAGAATTATTCTATTGAGATAACTAAATAAGATTCTATTTGTTGGAGCCTATAAAGGGATTCAACCCGTGCACCCGGATATATCAGACTATCACGAACCAGGTGGTGGAAACAGTCGGTTGCAGAAATACAGGGTAAGGCTGCGTACAATATCCTTGTGGTTCGGCCCTTTCCTGGACTCCGCTTATAGCGGGAGCTTAGTGTATCAGGCTACTTTTTACATTATATAATTAACCTTCTATCAAGAATGAATATTCTGGATTATCCATACTATAGACTCCTAAAATAAATAAAACTCGCTCTGGGCTGGGTCTTTCCCTATTGTTTTGTTCCCGCCACGAGAAAGACGCACCAAAAGAGGTATTCCCCTCTCAACCCATCTCCATTGGAGATAATATGAGCAAAAGATAGGAATCCCTCTTCCTTTGATTGCTTTCATTTTTGGCCCGATCAGGCTTCATCTTACTTGGCTGTGTAAACTTGAAATGATTATTGACCATTTTTTGGATTTTGTCGGTTCACTTGTAATAGCCTAGATTTCAGTATCCAGAACTGACAGTATCTTCTTTTGTAATCTCAGCCATGCAACTTTATTTTCCCGTAATTTTGCATCTTCTTGATGCAATTAATGAAGTTTCTACTTCATCAGAAAAAGTTCCTTTGTAATTGTCTCAGTCCGATCTTGTTACTTATTTACCATCTTACTCCCATTTTGCAGCTAGACCAGGATTTCAAAAGCCTGGTGATCCTCCTTCTAATGTGAAGTCATGCTTGGAACCTATTCCCCTAACCGAGAAGGGCCTACTTCCAGCAGATTATGTGATGGAAGATCCGGATTCTCATTTTATATACATCTGTAAAAAAATGGATGAATCACTAGAGCTGAGCAACAAATCCGTAGATTCATTGACTGCTGATTTACAAGGAATCGTTTTAAACTTGTGAAGCATTGATTCTTCAAGTCTGGTGTTCAAATCGGCAAAAACCACAACTGAAGCATGTACTCTTGTTGTCTAGGCTTCTAGTGTATCTTCTTTTTATCGGATCATACTTCAGAAAAAAAGTGTTTTGGGGGGTGGGAGAGGGGAGCGTTTTGTTTGTCTTTTGATTTTCCCTCCGTTCTGAACTCTGTTTTTTGTGGTAATGGTGGTGTCCTGGATAGCTTGAGCGCACCTCAACTATTCCACCCATGAACTGTTACTTCCTACGGCACATGTATTATGTAACTCTTTCCACCAAGATTTAGACTTATGGGCAGAAATCATTGACCCCCCCCCCCCCCCCGTGATGTTTAATCTTTTCTCTTTTCCTACCTTTCCTTTTTTAGGGTGGGAACAGGTGACGGGAGAGAGGCAGGGTGGCAAATATTTTGGCAGTGGTTCTGTTGAGAAATTCTCAAGAGCCAGAATGAGTGACTCTCTTCCAGATGTCTTGGGCGTGCCACGAGCTTTTGTGCTAGGTGGTTAGGTTGTGAATCTAATAAAAGACACCGTATAGTTATCATCTGTATCTAAACAATTTTGGTTCATAGAGTTGTGTGGAACAGAGAACTGGAATCTTGTTTCAGTTTTGTACCTTCATTTGGTTCAGTCTTACTCACAGCTCACTAGGCTCTCTGGTTTTCAATGCTGCTATTTTGTACCTTCATTCTGTTATGGAGTTATTGTTGGTTTTTGTTGATTGTGAGCATTACAGTCTCTGCTACAGGATGAAAGGAAATTGACTCAGTTTTCTGCATGATGTAAAGGATAATGAGGTTCTTAAACTAAAAGTCATTTTCTCCCGTCGCAAAGGCAATGTGGAGGAATAGGATTGGTGAAACTGGGCAATGATTCCTTGGGTATGGATGAAAATTTCCTGAGGATAGTTTTATCATATGGCTGTCGTATTTTGATTATGGCAGCTAGCCTCGCTATTTAAGGCATAATCGAACTTCATAAATTTTTGCAAGTTCAACTGTTTCAATATTAACTTCAGAATCATAGGTACCATCTGATGTCTCAAAAAACTTTAGACATGCTAGTGAGATTCTTTTCTTCCTTGTGTTTTCAAGTCTAACATTTGAATTAAGATTTGTTCAATAGAGCATCTGAACATATAATAAAGTATTTTTATTAGATATTTTTAATTCAACTTTTGAAAATAATTTTGATCGCGTTCTCGTGTCTATTAGATAGTTAAGTTAATTATATAAAATATATCTATTATTAGAGAGTTAAGTTAAAAAATGTAATCACCTTTTAAGTAGGTTGTTTTGGGTCGGTTGAATCCCATTTTTAGCAATAAGTAGTTGACAGATAGGCAGAATAGGAAGTGAAACGTTTAAGGAACAATAATAGCAAAATCCAAATGTAGAAGTATTTATGACAATCTGTCAGACAAAACAAGAAAGACAAGTAAGACCACACGAAGGAAAAACTAACTCCTACCCTTATATAGTAGAATGACAGACCACTTTACCAAAAAGAAGACAAGAAATTTGTTTCAAAATTCAAACTCTATTCCTTTTCTTTCTCTTGGAAGAAGTAAAATGACTTATCGCTTACCAATTTAATTCCAAGAACAAATAAATTTCTCAATTCCAATTCCCTAAAAACTTTGCCTTCAATTTGTTTGACTTAAGCTACTCTTATTGTGAAAGTTAGCTTCATAATTTTTTGTTTAAAGAGTATATTAATCGGCGATCAAATGGATCGATTTGACTCTTCATGGTAACTAAATGACCCTATTCGAAAATAACTTCGACAAGAGAAAGAAAAAAAGACAACTCCCAACGTTTCATTTTTTTGGGGTGTGTGTGAAGGAGTCTTTGAACTTGCCCAGTAATCACACTTACAGAAATTGTAACAACAAATTCTAGTCTAGTTAGGTTTCTTATCTTATTTTATAAATTATTGTATAACTGTAATTAGAATATTAGTATTGTAGTAAGAATATGATTTTTCATATTTAGAGATTGTATATTGTATATTGTATATATAGATATCTTCATTAATAAAAATAATCAAAAGATTATTTCTTTCATGGTATCAAAAGTCTAGGGCAAAATTCCTTCTCCCAACTACAATTCCGCCGCCTAGCACCCTCGGAATCTGCGATTCCGACACAATTTTCCTATCTTCCCAAATTCTCTTTCTAATCCCTAATTCTCCTCTTGTTCATTCATTATGTCTACCTCAAAGAACACGTTTCATCCTGCCCTTACCGTCTCCAACATCAAGAACCACATCCCTTATCGTTCTTAAGATGGAAAACGCCCAATACCCGAAGTGGGCAAAATTATTTAAAGTTCACACACGCTCGCATCAAGTCCTTCACCACATCATCCCCGCGGATACATGCAATGAGAAGGTGCCTACCGCCAATGATGACCCTGTGTTATGGACGATTCTTGATGCTATCGTACTCCAATGGATATATTCCACTATCTCTACGGACCTTTTGCAGACGATTATTGAACTCGACACAACGGCGATGAATTCTTGGAATATGGTGTGTGATGTATTTTAAGATAACAAACATTTTCGTGCCGTCACACTTGAGCAGGAATTCTCCCATATCACAATGGAGGATTTTCCAAATGTCTCAGCTTATTATAAAAGGCTGAAGGAATTGGCGAATCAACTCAAGAACGTTGGTGCGTTCGTCACGAATGATCGTCTTGTTCTTTAGATGGTTGTCGGCCTATCCGAGTCCTATCATGGTGTTGAGACTCTTCTTCGTCAAAACATCCATCTTCTTCCGTTTTATCAAGCCCGGTCTATGCTTACCCTTAAAGAGGTAGGGTTGGCTAAAAAGGCCGCAACTGGAGCAACTTTCGCCATGACGGCGGCATCCCCACAAAATTCCAACTCTCCATCATCTTCGGCTAATTCCACTCCAAATTGGAATAATGGGGGTGAAAAAATGGGTCAAAATCGGAAGTCCGGTGGAAAAGGCGGTGACCGCGGCAAAGGCAGCAGCCGCGGTAGCAACAATGGCGACAACAATGTGGCGGCAAATGGCAGGCAACCGCAGCTGGGTCGACGGTGGGCCAACAGCAGTCGCCGCCGATGGGCCCAACCGCCCGCCACCTCTTTTTCGCCCAACAGTCTACCTAGAGAATTGGGCGGCCAAGAGGCCCGGTCGCAGCGGCCCAACAGCTTTAACCAACAATTGGGTCGGCCAGTAGAGGCCTAATTCGCAACAGTTTCAGTCTAGTCAGTCGGCTGTTGGGCCTTATCATCAGGCCTTCACGGCTGCGGGCCCAGTAGCAGTTCCAACACCCGCGAATATCGAGGCCGCGATGCGTCCACTTGAATTAAATCCCCCGGACACAACTTTGTACATGGACACCGGAGCCACTTCTCATATGACGTCTGCGCAATGTAATCTCTCGTCTTATTTCAATTTGAGCAAAAATCGTAGCATAATTATTGGTAATGCCAATTCAATTCCAATTCGTGGTTATGGTCACACAAATTTGCCCCCCCCCCCCCGACATCCACTTCTCGTCCTAAAAAATGTCCTTCGTGCCCATAACTTAATTAAAATTTTGGTGTCTGTCCGAAAATTCACAACTGATAATTGGGTTCCGGTTAACTTTGACCCTTTTGGATTTTCTATAACGGATTTCAAGACGGAAATACCTCTAATGAGGTGTAATAATCAGAGAGAGCTTTACCCAATCACCACCACCACCATTTCCACGAGTCAAGCCACACCTTCCACATTTGCCGCTCTTGCTCCTTCCTTGTGGTATGTCTGTTTGGGTCATCCAGGGTCGTTTATTATTTATTCTCTTAAAAATAATAATTTTATTGATTGTAAGATTACGCGTAGTACTCATATTTGTCTTTCTTGTCCTCTAGGAAAATATGTTAGATTATCGTTTGTCGCCTCTACTTCTAATACGTCGATGGCCTTTGACATTATTCATAGTGATTTATGGACATCTCCCATTTTGAGTTCTTTGGGCCATCGTTATTATGTTTTATTTTTAGATGATTATTCTAATTTTTTGTGGACCTTTTCTTTGTCTAAAAAATCTCAAGTTTTTTCTACACTCTTAAAATTTAGAGCTTTCATCCGTACCCAATTTGAACAAAAAATTAAAAACATTCAATGTGATAATGGTAGGGAATATGATAATGGGCCATTTCGGGAATTTTGTGACACTCGTGGCATATCTTTTTGATTTTCTTGTCCTCATACATCCTCGCAAAATAGGAAGACCGAAAAAAAAATCGTACCATTAATAATATTGTCCAAACCTTACTAGCCTATGCTTCATTACCCCCATCTTTTTGGCATCATACGTTACAAATGGCAACCTACCTCCTTAACATTCTCCCTAACAAATGTTTAGCATATCAATCCCCACTTAAAATTATTTACAATAAAGATCCCTCGTATTTCTCATTTTAGGGTGTTTAGGTGCTTGTGCTATCCATTTTTTTCGTCCACCATAATTAATAAACTTTAAGCTATGTCTACCGCTTGTGTATTTTTGGGTTTTCTGTCTAATCATCATGGTTATAAATATTTTGATTTATCTTCTAATAAAATCATAATTAGTCGCCATGTTATTTTTGATGAAACCCAATTCTCATTTGCTCAAGTGTCTAAATCTGTGTCGAGTGCTTATAATTTTTTGGACGATACTCCCTCCTCGTATATTCTACAACAGTGGGCCCACTCTACCAGTGAGTCACATCTGCCAGCAGGCCCACTGTCTGCTAGCCCAAATATTCTCCCTACTGCACCATCCAGTGACCCAGGCCCATCAGCCACTATTTCTCGGCCAATAGGTCTACTGTCTGCTGGCCCAAATAACTCTAGTCCAGTCGAATTTTCCAGGACAACATGCCCACTGCCTGCTAGCCTAGTAAATTATCCGCTTGACCCAGTATCACGGCCAACATGCCCACTGCCTGTTGGCCAGTCCCGAGGTAGTTTGTCAACGTCCCCGGTCTAGTCCTTTTCTATTCTGAGTCAAGGGCCCATTACTCGTAGTCAAAGAGGCATTTTTAAACCTAAACGATATTTTAATTTACATTCTAATGTCACTAAATCACCCCTACCACGTAACCCAGTGTCCGCCCTTCATGACCCGAATTGGAAAATGGCCATGGATGATGAATATAATGCTCTTATTGAAAATAAGACGTGGGAGTTGGTGCCCCGTCCGACTGGTGTCAATATTATTTGGTCTATGCGGATTTTTACTCATAAAGAATATTCTGACGGTTCGTTTGAGAGTCATACGACCCGTCTTGTAGGTGATGGTAAAACTCAACAGGTTGACGTAAATTGTGGTGAGACGTTTAGTTCGGTGGTCAAACCGGCTACTATTCGCACTGTTCTCAGTATGACTCTCTCGAAAGCATGGCCCATTCATCAGTTAGATGTGAAAAATGTTTTCTTGTATAGTGATCTTAACGAGACAGTTTACATGCATCAGCCCTTAGGTTTTAAGGACCCCAATTATCCTCACCATGTTTGTTTGCTGAAAAAGTCCTTGTATGGGCTTAAGCAAGCCCCACGAGCTTGGTATAAGAGGTTTGCAGATTATGTGTCTACTATTGAATTTTCTTACAACAGGTCTGATCATTCTCTGTTCATCTATCGCCGTAGTACATCTCTAGCATACATTCTCTTATATGTGGATGATATAATTTTGACTGCCTCCTCTGATAATTTGCGCAAGTCTATTATGTCCCTTCTCATTTCAGAATTTGCTATGAAAGAATTGGGGTCCATGAGTTATTTTTTTGGCAAAGTTGTAACTCGACATGCAGGTGGTCTATTTTTATCCCAAAAGAAGTATGCGGCTGAGATTATTGATAAAGATGGCATGTCATCTTGCAAGTCCTCTTTCACTCCGGTTGATACCAAACCAAAGTTGAGTGCTACTTATAGCACACCATATGAGGATCCCACCCACTATCGTAGACTTGCAGGGGCTCTGTAGTATCTTACTTTCACAAGACCATATATTACTTATGCAGTTCAGCAGGTGTGTTTATTTATGCATGATCCGCGGATTGAGCACATGTATGTGCTCAAACGCATTTTACGATACATACAGGGCACACTTGATTATGTATTGTATTTATATCCATCTTTTGTCTCTACACTCGTGTCGTATACAGATGCTGATTGGGGTGGATGTTCAGATATCAGACGTTGAACGTCTGGTTATTGTATGTTTCTTGGTGATAACTTGGTCTCTTGGTCTGCAAAACGCCAAGCTATGTTATCACGATCCAGTGCGGAGGCCGAGTATCGATGAGTAGCCAATGTGGTATCAGAGTCATGTTGGCTGTGTAATATTTTATTAGAGCTTCACTTTCATATCTAGAAAACTACCTTGGTCTACTGTGATTATGTTAGTGTCGTCTATCTCTCTGGAAATCCGATCCAACATCAACGCACTAAACATATCGAGATAGATATTCACTTTGTTTGTGAAAAGGTAGCTCGTTGACAAGTACGTGTCTTGCATGTCCCTTTAAGGTACCAAATTGCTGACATCTTTACTAAGGGTCTTCCCTTGGTTCTTTTTGAAGATTTTAGGGACAGTCTCAGTGTACGACAACCGCCCCCTATGATTGCGGGGGTGTGATAGAAACCGTAACAACAAATTCTAGTGTAGTTAGGTTTCTTACCTTATTTTGTAAATTCTTGTACAAATATAATTAGATATTATAGTAGGAATATGATTTTTCATATTCAAAGATTGTATATTGTATATATAGACCTCTTCATTAATGAAAATTATCAAAGGATTATTTATTTCGCACATTTAATTTTAAAGACTTGTTTGGTTGGCATAATATAATTACAAGGTACTGAATTTCTAGCATTTTTTCTTTGGTTCAAAATAAATAAAATTTGCAATGCTCAAAGAGGTATTATTTAATTATTTCCCGAGTTCCCTTCCCCAAATGAGTTTTTCAAATCTCAACATTGACTATTTCTTCTTTTAATAAAAAATTGGAGAAAGTAAAAGAAAAATATTGTCAAATGGTCCTTTAATTAATGTTCAATTAATTCTGTCACATCATAAAAAATCACTTATTGGACTACAGGGAGTAATGGTCAATGTTAAAGTTATTTGTACAAGTAATAGTTACTGACACAATTAGAAGGTTTTAATTTGTTAAACTAAATACGACTATTTGTTGAGTTCTCCCATATTGGTGGGATAAGTGGTCATTGATCTCTTTATATGGCTTGGAAAATCGTCCTCCCTTTAAGCTAGCTTTTGGGGTTGAGTTAGGCCAAAATCCATTCTTTACATGGTATCAGAGTCAAACCCGTCCCAATTCATTGTGTCCGATGTTGGGCCCCCCTCTTATATTGTTCACGCTCCAGATGTCAAGTCCTGGGCGTGAAGCGGGATGTTGAGTTCTTGAGTTCTCCCACATCGGTGAGATAAATGGTCATTGATCTCCTTATATGACTTGAGCAATCATTCTCCTTTTAAACTAGCTGTTGGGTTGAGTTAGACTCAAGATCCATTCTTTACCTAATTAAATAGTTAAATAAGCATTTCTTGTATGAACAAGTTTTAACATGTGAATAGATGCGGTTACACTTAAAACTTAATTCCTACATGGCTTTCCAATCACATCATAATTAAAAAGATATTCCGAAACTTAGAAAGGGTATTATTTCTGTAAGTGTAGTTTTACGTAGTTGCAAAAGGTTGGAAGGATATAATTTTGGTTTTGGAAGCCCCATTAGAATAAGGTGGAGTATATACAAACATGATGAACGAATATTTTGAGAAAAAAATGCATCCATCATAAATAAAGAAATAAAACATTACACAGATATGCGAACCAAATGGCTAAATATAGAAAAAAACAAAAAGGAAGAAAATAAAATATAGCAACTCATGTAAAACCTTTTTAACAACTACCAAAAAATTCGGAATAGGAAAGGAAGATTTCTAACACCATTAAGATTAGTCAAGTCAAAGTATATTAAAATTCCACTATATTTAGACAATGTACCCTTAAACTAACATTATTCAAATTGAAATTTGGTTTAACTCGAAAGGATGTATTTTTTTCTTAAAGCTTGCATATTCACGCCATATATAATTCCTGACCCATTCGGAAATTTTACAAAGTTACAAAAATCAACAAAATAGTACTCCCTCGTTCTCAATTTATACAATGTAATTTAACTGGACACAAAGTTTTTTTTAAAAAAAAACATGAATTTTGTGATCTAAAATAAGTCAAAGATATTTGTCTGGTTATATATCATCTCTTTAAGCATAAAAAATAAAGTTTAAAGTTAAATTATTGTCAAATAAGAAAACGTGTCATTCCTTTTTAGACTAACTAAAAATGAAAGAGTGTCATATAAATTGAGAGGGGGTACTAATAACAATCTAATAACATGTTTGATCAAGCTTTTAAATCCGCTTATTTTCAAAATTGCTTTTAAAAAAAATGCTTTTGGCGAAAAATAATTTGTGTTTGACCAATTAATTTTAATAGCACTTTTGAGCAGCAATTAGTGTTTGGCCAAATTTTTTAAAATTGCTTACAAATGTATTTTTCTCAAGTGTTTTTCAAAAAAATACTTTTGGGCAAAACCTATTTTTTTAGCTTCTGAAAAACTGCTTCTACTACTCTCCAGAAGCACTTATTTTCTCTCAAAAGCTTGGCCAAACACCTCACTTTTTAAAAATAATCACTTATTAAAAAAATAAGTACTTTTTGAAGAAAAAAAAAACTTTACCAAATATGCTATAAGTAAGGTTCCAAATCATGACCATGCAATTTCACTCATTACTCTATTTATAGAAAGATAAACAAAATATGAATAACTTTAAAGTTTTTTACGAACTTCCAAAATAATAATAAAATTATTGAATAAAGATCGAGTCAAGTACAATTGTGTCAACCAATGTTCAATGGTCTTGTCGATCCATACCACGTGTATCATAAAATAATTAATGGTTGAGATCCATTTTAATTCACTTGCTTGTCAAAAGAATTAAATATACTAGCGGTAGTTGTTAACTTAACCCACGTTTCTTACCATTTTTAAAAATATACTTCCTTACATTTTGAAATAAATACCAAAATATAATCGTGTTTTAATTTCTATTTGTGACTCTTATATGACAGTTTAAATAAATAATGAAATATAATCGTATCATAGCAATACAAAAGAAAAATCAAGATGATAAGACAGTTTTAAAAATTTTAATTTACTTATATAAAATAAAATAATTAAAAAATTAAATTTATATAAATTTCATAAAATAACCGGTCAAATCATACCAATGAGTGAGTAGTGACACCCCTATTTTGGAGTTGGATTAGTAAAAAAATAGCGTTTCTTTCTCTAAATGAGGAATATTTATATTGATTGACGATAATATCATTGTTATGACCATTCCAGTGAAATCCTTTATGAAGCGGATTAAAGATTCCCAAATAAAATAGTTGTTTGGTGCATTTTGCATTTTCAGTTCAAAACGTAAGAAAGTATATATTTTTCAAATAGTAAGAAGCGTATAGTTAACAGCTTCCGTTAGTATTTTATCATTTTTTTATTCTTTTGATAAGCAGATGAGTTAAAATGGATCTCAACCATTAATTATTTTATGGTATACGTGGCATGGATCTACAAGACAATTGATTTACTTGACACAATTATACGGATCTTTTTCCCCAAATAATAATACCCCCTTGTTTTATTTTGCACAAAATCATGCCGTGTAGATCCCAAATGCTATAGGAGGAACAAATAAAGGAAAAAAGAAGAAAAATTGCATAGGAACAATCTAAAATCGGTTGAACAACTTCCATAAATAGATTGACGAGATTAGTAGAATTCTAACTTTAGCAATAAAAAAGAATTCTAACACCATAAAAATAGTAAGTTAAGTAACTTATATATTTACCCATTTTTTCACAAAAAAACATCTTACCCAAGATCCTATCCCCCCCCCCCCCCCTTTTTTTTTTTACTACTAACCAATACTAACTATCTTACCTAAGTTCTTTAGAATCCGTTTCGCCATCAGAATAATTCATTTTTTTCATTTTTTTTTAAATTAGCGTTTGACCATAAAAATTTTAAATATAACTTTAAGTTGTATTTGAAATTTGGAAAACACCTCAAGCCTCATTTTCACAATTTTTGCTTTTTTTTTGTTATTGTTTTTGTCTTTCACTTTTTAAATTTTACCCTACATTTTTTAATTTTATAAAGTTGACCTCATTTAATTCAGCTGTTCGAAAAATACATGCTCGACGGGAATAAATTATTCACACAATGTAGGAGGATTATATTAAAGAATAGCTATTAGTAGTGTTGTTAATTTCAGTACTGATGAATCTTTGTAATAATATTTAGAATTGACGAAGTGTAATAATATATAGTAGCTTGTAGGCGGAAAAAAACGCACTAGGTCATTTTAGTTCTGTAGCTCATATGCATCAGTGAACAAGTCCATGCTCGTGATTAATGACAATACATATTAAATATGTGAATAATTGTGAACTTGATTATATCATCGTATTAAAAAAATTCAATATAAATCATGCTTGATGTATTAGGAAATGATTGATAGACAATGTTATGCACTGGTTATGTTTATTGATTGATTTGGACGATTTTGCTAGTTTTTAAAAATTAAAGGGTATAAATCATATTTCATATTTTTAAAAAAAAATATATTTCAATAACCAAATATTATTGCTCTAACTTCAAAAATTTGAAGAAAAGTGATTTTTTTTTCTGTGACCAAACGCCTACAAAAAGTAGCCCCTTTTCTGTTGTATATTAGAGTAGTAAGGTTGTACCTAACAAAAGTATAACTAATTCTTCATGATTTTCCAAGACAAAAAGTATACTCCGTCTAGTTTTTTTATTTGTTTAATTTATAATGATGTATTCACCTTAAGAAATCATTAACTAAATATTTACTTTATCAAATTATCTTGTTAATGAAAATTTAATGATCTAAATTTGATTGGTTGTATTCGAATTTATTTGAAAAATAATTATTTAATGAGAAGAAAAAAATTAAAAATAATAATTAATACTCTATTATTTAAGTACTCCCTCTGTCCCAATTTAGATGACACATTTTCCTTTTTAGTCAGTCTAAAAAGAATGCCATATTTTCTTATTTGATAATAATTTAACTTTAAACTTTACATTTTACGCGTAACGAGATGATCCATAAACACACAAATATATTTAACTTTTTTAGATAACAAGATTTAAAAGTGTTTATTTATTTTTTAAATTCTATGATCAATCAAACTATATCATATAAATTGGGATGAAGAGTAATAAAAAAATATCTATTTTTAGTACAAGTAAAAGAATAGGAAGAAAGTACAATAATAGAAAAACTATTTTTATCACAAGTAGAATAAATAGAAGAAAAAAGGAAAGTGAGGGCCAAGAAAGGAGAACCAATAAAAGGAAACACAAACTAAATGCGGCAAAAACAAAAGAGAGAGAGAGAGAGTCATGCATAGCATAGAATTGGCCATGCAAGTTTGCCGTTTCCATAGAAGACTCGCCATTTGGGGACACTTCACGTCTCTCTATCTTCTCTCTTTCTCTTTCTTTCAATTTAGCACAAATAACATAAATAAAAAACCCTTCTTCCCAATTCCCTATTTTTCTTTCTTTCTTTCTTTCTTCCCCAAAAAAATTAGAGGGAAGAAGATGGGTAGAGGGAAGATAGACATAAAATTGATAGAGAATGTAAATAATAGACAAGTAACATTCTCAAAGAGACGTGCTGGTTTGTTGAAGAAAGCTAGCGAGCTATCTGTTCTTTGTGATTCTGAAGTTGCTGTTATTATTTTCTCAAGTACAGGCAAGCTTTTTGAGTTTTCTAGTACTAGGTATGTTTTCTTGACTTCTTGCATGTATCTAATTTTATTTGATTTTAGGGCTTTATGGTTTGCACGTGGGGTCTTACTGTTTCTTGTTTTTATCAGATCTCACTTGTAGTAGTAAACTGGTTATTTTGTTGTTGTTATCGTAGTAGCAATTAATTTTTGATTCTGTTGACTTACAGTCTAGATTTATTTTACTCTGCAAGAATATTGTAGAAGAAAGATATGTTTTTTTTTTTGTGTGTGTGTGTGTGTGTATGCATGCTTCCATTGAGCAAAAATATTGACAGACATTGGATTTTCAATGAAACTTGTTCAAGTATTTTTAGTTCACATAGTTGATTTTTGGTTGCTGCAGTCAGTGGCATATCCATGAATGTTCGAAAAAAATAACAAAAGTTAAACATAAAAACTAATAGTGTCCCTAAGAATCGAACCTATGATGCCGGACACAATTTTGAACATTCTGTACCACTTGAGTTAACATTTTGCATTTGTTCAGAATATTCAAAAGTTAATATAGGTACATAAACACAGAAAATCTACCCGATATATACAGTGTAATTTAATTTTTTGCCGAGGATGTTTGGGTGAACACCTTCCCCACTCCCTAAATCCGCCTCTGGCTTCAGTAAGTGGCAAACCTAGGATTTCTAGAACATGGTGCATTACTAAAGAAAAAGAAGGGAAAAATGTATTAAGTAGGGATTGAGCCCTAGTTATCGGGGTAAATAACTCAGCATTCAACCAAGTACACAATTTAACCTTCTTGTAGCTTGGGTGCCCGCAGATAATATTATACCACCAACAACAACTACATACTCAGTGACTGGGAGCATAGAGTGTATGCGGACCTTTATCCCTACCTTGGAGGTAGAGAGGCCGTTTCCGATAGATAATACTATACCAATTTCAGAAAATATAGACATAAGATATCTAATTTTACGGAGAGACCATGGTTCTCGTGTCCCAAATTTTGCCTATAAATCCGGCCCTGGCTTGTGTATCTGTTGCAAAATTTCCCATTCTGATGCAATAAAATTGTTTCTTACATAAAAATGCTGGTCATACTTTTTCATTGACAATCACATGATAATAATTTCTTCTTCCGTTTTCCTGTTCCTGAGTTTTTGTTTGGTATATCTGATTGGCTCAAGTGCAGTGTTGCTCAGGATCATTGTTTTAAAAGGCAGGTTCAGGACTCATCTGGGGGCTCGCTCCGGGGCGGGGCACTAGCAAAACGCCTCAGGGCTCACGTGCGGGCCTTAGTTCCCGTGAGGCTTACGACCTAAGCGCCCGACTGTATGCCCTTGACACGCCTAACGCCCAACGCCCAACGCTCGGGGCTCGCCTAACAGTTCTTACATAAATTAAATGTTAAATTCCTTAATTAAAATCGTTGACCCTCATATTTCTTTAACAAATGAATGATACTTAATAGTTTTTCATCTATAGAAATAAAAAGATTGGGTGTAACTCAAATAACAAGTCGTAGTATTTCATATTTACTATTTGAGAGCATCGTGAGGATGAATTATATCACTTAATATTTTTTTTTAAATATATAGCCGAATTGTACATTTTCACTTGTCATTGGTCTTTTGTCCTATATATCAAAATTATCATATTTTACTAATTCACTAATTGAAAGTAATTTTATTTTTATTCATGAAAGAATTACTTTTTAATTATATTACTGATAAAGTTTATTAACTATTTGCTTATAGGGAGATAAAATGAATAGTATGATAGTAATGTTGTTTTGAGAAATTATGACTTTTTCATTGTTTAAAAGCTAATATGTCAGAGTTGATTTGCATTTCATAAAATCTTTTATTTCATTGTATTGTTTATACTTGCAAAATTATATTATATATAATTACAAGTTGAAAGTAGGGGTAAATTGCATACTCTGTTTTTTCATCTTACCTATAAGGTAGTTGAGTAATTTCTTAATGTTAAGTGTTAACAGGCTCATCCGTGCATCCTATGAAGAAAGCTGTTATATTTACCACCTTTCTATTTGTTTTTTAGAGGCAATTTGAACAAGTATACTGAACTAGAAGTTTCTTGTCTTAGCTTCATGTATCACACCACTGTGATCTGGTACAATAACTTCGACACAGAATGTCTATTAACTGGTTGGCAACCTGCCGGCCCTTATAGGATGGGGAGATATTGATTTTGAATATATTTTTATACCCTTCTGTTTTGCTTACATAGTTAAGAAAGCTCGAACTATTTGTGTCCGTAGAAACTTCCCTTTTGGAATGAGTTTAACACCACAAAGTCCAATACATTTGAATATGTCATCATGTTGCTGATTTTGTACCTGTGAGAAACGGATGGACAATGATGTGTTTGCATTGGTAACCACTGATTTTCTCACACCTCCTTAATTTTTCACATTCATGATGGGTTAGATGGTGGCTTCATGGAGGATGAAGTACATGCCGTTCAGGTGTATCTACACTAGAAACTAGAAACTAGAAACTAGAAAATTGATCTTACTTCTCATGGCATAAAGTTGATACAAATGTTTTTTCCATTTCTGAATTGGTATTTTGGAGGACAGGCACTTGGAACGGTGTTCAGAAGGATTTCTGTACGCAGCCAATAATTGGTTAATCACAAGATGCCGTACACAATATAAATACAGGAACCATGTTCAGTTTCCTCATGTTGCCCCGATCCAACTCTCGTGTGATAGATGGCGCTTCTGGGAAACAATGCTTGAACTTCTTTTTCCTTTGTGTGCGCGTCTGGGGGGGGGGGGGGATCCAGGCTTGGAACCATGGTTACACAATTTCTTCTGATTAATTGGCCCATTTCCTTTCCATACATTTTATGCCAAATGTCCTATTACTTGAGGTACGTGGTGGTCATATTACTTGGACCAACTTATGTTATGCTTTCCTTCACGGAAAGGGATAAAAGGCATTGAATTTTAGTTTTTCACATGCCTATTGGATTATTGAAGGAAAAGAGGCATTTTAGGCTGGAAATACATATATTAATGCCTTGTTTGACGGTAAGTAGATAGCAGGAACATTCAATCGTCTCAGTTGCTTGTATACCCACGCAGATGGAAACAGATATTCACGCCTCAGAGAGCCAGAGGCTTTCAATTTTTTCTTGCCTGAGTATAAGATGCTATCTGCGCTATGTACTCATTGAACCTCAATTATCTGTCCCAAATATTGAGATAGTACTTCGGTTTTACAAGTGTATTTGCTATTATTTGTTGGGTTTATGGAGCGGCAAGAAGTTGAATGTACTACTCCTGTGATTTCCCTCTATGCTAAACGAATGAACCCACAGAAAGGGGCCAGGCAGTTATTAAAGCTTTGCTTGTATTATAGAAGATGTGACCTTGAGTAATTGTGATCACTCCTCCATAATTTGGTACACTAATTTTTGTTAAAATGCAGCATGAAACAGACGCTTTCGAGATACAACAGATGTGTAGCCTCAACAGAGACATCTGCCATAGAAAAGAAGTCAGAGGTAGAAGATCTTCATCTGTTTAATATGATTATGACTTGCTATAAAAAATATGTATAATGCACTGTCCTTAGAATCAATATTCTGATTTCTGTTGCTCTCAATTCTATCCACAGAGGTGTTCTTTTTTCATATAAAAGCACATTTACAAGAACTCTTGCCAATAAAAGCATTTTCACTTTTATTTCTTTTTTGATTTTGGTGTAATCATGCTTTGTACAATATCAGTGAGTTATTTTCTAGGGGAAGAATAAAAGGTGGCTGGGTTTTCTGCAACTTCCAGTAGAAAATGTTGAAAAAACACATTTTCTGTTTGCAAGAAGAACATTTCTCCTAGTGCATTGTTTTTCAAATTTATTGTTCATATTCTAAGGCTACACAATTTTCTGTATTTTCCTCAATGATTTTCTTTCTTTTTGTGTTTAGAGGAATATGGGTATCCTTAATAGGATTTTTGGTGTAATAATCTCTTATTTTTATTCACTTCATTATTAATTATCCAGGAGGTTTTCTGCCTCCTTTCTCCCTGTGCTCAAAGAATGAAACTGATTGGCAATTTTGCAGCACTCTAAAACTTTTCCTTACCATTCTCGATACTGTGTGACCTCTTCTCAGGTCAATTGGTGGACAATAGCATATCCCATATTATCTCGTTTAGTTATCTCAGTGTAATATATGAAGAATTATGTATCTGCTTAGATTTCTTGTTTTCAATTGTAAAGAAATCCACTGACTTTGTTGTGGCTTCTTTCTGGTGACTGAGCATTATTAATGATATCCAAAGCCTAGAGTTTAACCCGTCAAATATACTGAGAATCAGCGGTTAGTTCTTGCTGGAATACATCAATAAAAGTTCCACCTTTTTGATAAAAAATATAAATATACAATAGACCATTGTGGTCCGGCCTTTCCTCGGACCCCGCGCATAGCGGGAGCTTAGTGCACCGGGCTGCCCTTTTTTTACATCTTGAATCACTATTTAGTAAGTACAACATTTGTGTTTTCTGCTTTTTGATTTTAATGCAAATACATGAGCTGGAGACTGGAATCAGGTAGTTCGGCATGTTTGCCTTAAAGAACCCACAACATATGAACTTCAGTTGTCTGGTTTTCATCTTTATAAGATATCTAAGGAAATTTCTCATAATTGAAGGACTAGATGCTATAAAGGACAACTTAAAGTAGATCAAGAAGTTGTGGTGTTAAAGATTCGGATATTCATCTTCAGTCTGGAAAACTTTCATTGTTAATTATTTGTGATAACTGATGGTAATTGGATTCTTTTCTCTTTTGAGCAATTTGTAAAGATGAATACATGGCATTAATGACAAGTTTATTGCATTTGTTTGAACCCCAGTAGTCTTTGCTGCAGATAGAAAGGAGTAAATTTTTAATCACTTGAATTTTGCTGTATCCACAGTGACAATGGATTACAAGTGATTTGATGTGTTTGCCAACAGGCTCATCACAACCTTCCTCTCTTCTTGAAAAGATAAAATTTCTTCAAAAGTTCATTTTAGTTGTTTACTGGGAGATGAAGCTTGTCAAATGATTTCAAAATTTCTAGAGTTTTTGCATTATTGGACAAGCACATGCGATAACTCATTTTGTCCCGGATATAACTTATATTTTGATGTCTGATCCGTATGGAATGCATTTTTTTATTAAAATGACTTTTTTGCACTTAAAAATTTTATCTTGTGTATTCGACACATCATGCATGTATTTGTTTCTACCATGGTGGAGGGCTGGGGTGTGGTAATAGTGTGAATACTTTATCGTGTTTAAGAATTTCTCTTTGGCTTTTCCCTTGAACAAGGACAACGAGCGGCCACAGCCGCAGCAGCAGACACATGTGCTGAAGCAGGAACAGAAAGAGGTGGACAGTCTTAAAGACGAACTCTCAAAGCTCAAGATAAAACAGCTGTATGGCTCTGTTAATCATGCGAATCATTATCCAAAGATATTTAGAACTTGAACATGGTTTAAATTCATATATGTGATTGACTCTTATTTCAGGCGGTTGTTAGGCAAGGACCTTAATGGCATGGGTTTGAATGAACTACGGCTGCTTGAACATCAACTAAATGAAGGACTATTGGCCATAAAGGACAGAAAGGTGTGAAGTTTGCTTTCATTATTCACTTATTAGTGCCGCAAGATGTAGTCAGTTTTTTTCAGAATGAATCTTTTTTTTTCCTGATTTTTCCAGAATGTACTCTATTTTGTTGAATCATGAAAATCTGAACTATAATATTCTACATTCTAGGAGGAATTGCTGATACAGCAACTAGAGTATTCAAGGAGAGAGGTAAAACACATCATACAGTTGAAATGTTTATATACTATTTTTTTTGGCCAACAAAAGGAAGATTAGAATTATAGGTTGAGCTTTTCTGACTCATGTTTTGCTTATGTTTCTTCTTGGGTGATGCCTATCAGGAGGAGAGGTCCGCACTGGAGTGTGAGACCTTACACAGACAGGCAAGACGAACCTTCTTTTTTGTTGCTATCGCTTTAGAGTCAATAACTCCCCCCATTTATGTCTCAGGGTGGTTCCTTTCTGACAATTGTTTTCGGCATCTCATGAGCTGCAGGTAGAGGAGCTCCGTGGGTTATTCCCTTTAAGTGCTAGTTTACCGCCACCTTATCTTGAATACCATCATCCATTGGAAAAGAAGTATCCAATTTTAAAGGAGAGTGAGGAGAGTCTGGATTCTGACACAGCATGTGAAGATGGAGTAGACAATGAAGATTCCAACACAACCTTGCAATTGGGGTATTATTATTATTATTATCTTTTTGGAGTTAATTTTCTTGCTTCTTATGTACATTGTGTGCTGGCTAAATACGTCACATGTGTTGTCACACCTAAAAGATCCAACGTAAAAACATACTAGTAACTAAGTTTTGCAGGAGTCCTATTAACAAAATTCTTGGTATTTATATAAACTTTCTTGCTGCGCTATTGATTCTGATGGTCCTTTGCATTCTGTGTTACTTAGGCTTCCAAATATTGGTCGCAAGAGAAAGAAAACCGAGCAGGAATCTCCTTCAAGCAATTCAGAGAATCAAGTTGGCTCAAAGTGACTATTGTCTTTCGGGACTCGTCCCCTCCTTTATTACTTGTTAGGCACATGTCAGGTCAAATGATATTGAACCAGTTTTCATGTTAAAAACAGGTTCATCTGGACCAGTGATTTTGTTAGGGACTTAATGATCCCTTAGATGACTTAAGCAAGATGAAGATTTTGCTTAAATTTTGATTTTGGACAATATCTTTTGACAGGGTGTTTTAAGATGGAGAATAGAAGAGTTCAGTTCTCCAGTTTTACTGATTTGGTGTCTAGAGCCATTTTTTTCAGTTAATGGAATGGATATTCTTGGCCATACATCGATTCCTTTTCTCTTGTGCATATCTTCTCTAAATTTTACCATTTAATTCAATGTTTAGCCTTTCACTAAGGATGAAAGATACAATTCCATTTCATCTTACATCCTTTCTGTTTTCCATGAAGGGATTCCTGACCCTAATGGAATACAAGCGCAGAACTCTGCACCCCAAACACGGAACAATATTTTCACCAAGGAGCTGGATGGAGGAAGTCTGCACTTTCCCTTTAGTGGGCTTTATACAGCGTGAATGTGAATTAGTCGGGCAGTGAGTTTCAAACACTAAATAGGTAAAAAAAAAGGATACACAAGGTCAAGCAGATTTTGTGAAGTTTTAATTGACATCTAAGTTTATCCACACAACTTTCAATATTTCTTACTCGATATTACATTTATCTACATATATTACATTGAATCTATTCACAACCAGTTTATACATGTAAATTTACAAAAGAATCAACCTGCTATTTCTACTTTCTAGTGTGCTGAAGGCTATCAAGAAATTTACCTCTTTCAGCTAGAACTTCTGAGAACAGATCATTTGTTTTCTTCCCTATTGTCTGCATCAAATCTTCTAAACCCTTCAATCTTCTTCTCAGTTCCTTGACAACTTCACCATTAGCAATTGCTGCTTTCAAAGCAGTTGCTATTTCATTTATCTCTTTCACCTCTTTTGAAACACCACAATTTTCTGCAACTTTCTTGGCTAATACAGAATCCCAGCCTCTGATCAAAGAATCATCAAACAGCCCAGCTGATTTCCTCAATTCCATATAGGGTTTAACATTACCGCATATTCCAGATAACAAAACACCGAAAACCCACAAAGAAATGCTCTTCAGAATCCACAAAGACCGACTAATAATCAAATCTTTTCCAAGGCAAGAGCTTTCTTCATTCTCTGTTATCTTCCCTTCAACTTTGAATTCCTTGCCAATATCATAAGGCTGAACCTCTTTCAAATGTTCTAAAGCCAAAGAATCGGAACTTTTTTCGATAAGGTTCAATCCATGAGAGATGCAAAGTTTAGCATGACTCAAATGAGAAACACCAGAAGTCACAGAATTCAACAGCTCTAGTAAATTCAAGCTATAACCCAAGTACTCCTCAACTTGTGTTTTTCCCCATCTGTTCATTGGATGGTCTATTTCCACCACAAGCTTTGCAAATGCTCTATGAATCAATGGAATTACATCAAGACACTTCTGAATCCAGGCCAGGGACAAGAACTGGAATTCTGGTTCTGTCCCTGGCTCTGGAATTGGCAAGACTTTGTTCAAGATTTTCGATACATCGAATCGAAAACCTTGCAAAGAAGAAGCCAACAAGGCTTCTGAATTGTGATGGTGATTCTCCATCCTGTTGGGATTTTTCAGAAAATGGCTGATCTTTTCAACCAAGAGTACCATATCAAAGAACAATGATAAAAGGTTTGGAAAGTAAAAAAGGGAGGGGGGGGGGGGATGTGTTTTGGTTTTGGTCAATATTTTGGTTCATTATATAGGTGCGGGGTTCTGAATAAACGTGGCACAAGTTGACAAGTTGTTTGTGCTTTCCAGGTGAAATGAAAGTAGGAATATGCAAAGTATTAGAGCACCATATTCGTTTTAAAAGATAACAAGTCTATACTCGTTTCAAATTATGTAATAGTATTCACGTTTTCCTTTTTAATAGATCGATATAGCGGGTAGGGATGACAACGGATAGGATTTAGATCGGATATCACTAGATCCAGATTTGTTTTTTATACATGTATCCAGATTCGGATCCAGATCCAGCATCGGGTCCATAAAAATCATATCCAAATCCAGATCCATCGGATCCACGAATCTGACCTGGATCCACACGTAAAATTTTTTGACTTGAATAATATTCCAACATTCAACATATAATCATTTCAGGATAGTACAATACTGAATCAACAAAACACAACAACATTCATATCTAATATTAAAGTTAATGCATTCAGTTTCCACTTTCCAGTAACTAGCAAACTGGAAAGTTCCAATGCATTCAATATCCAGTGCATTCAGATATTGAATCAACAAAACACAACAACATTCATATCCAATGCATTTAGTTTCCAATTTCAAAATTGAGATAATGGAAAGTTCTTTTTCTCATAAATAATAGATGTGTGTGCAAATATGAATTGTATCGACGCTTCAATTTACTGCAGAAATTTGTAAGCAAAAATTAGTCTTTATTCTCTGCTCTTGTTGGATTGATAAAATCGTACACGTATTTTCTTTTTCTGTTTGTGTTTGACTGTTAATATATCTTTCAAAATCCCAAAACATCAAATATTATATAAATGAAAAACGATTAATATGGACTTTCCTCCATATTAAGTATTTGCAGGGCTAATTTAGAAAACTGATTTACTCTTGATTTTAAGCTTTCATTTTCTTCTCAAGCAAACACACGCAACAAATGATATTCCATTTATTTTGCTTTTACTAGCTACAATTTTCTAAAATCCACATTTCTAGCAAATTTCTTGACATTCAACAAACCTTAATTTTAACAGATGTATCCAGGACAGTCTTGATAAATCATCACAATATCAAGACTACTTAACTTTTGAATGTGTTCATACTCGAACAAAATCGTTAAACAAGAAAGATGTATTAAAGAGATGCCAAAACCCGGACCAAACAACTTCGTCTAAAATAAATAATTAACTCAATTAATAATATCGCAAAACATTTATACCATTTTATTTTTTCTCTCGTTCTTTTACCTTTTGAGGATTGATCTAGTGACAAGATAAGTGTTACACGAGGTCAACTTTGCCGTGGTGTATGTCAAAACAATTTATCCAAAGGACAAGTTTTATTAGTCGTTCAAATGAAAAAAATATATTTTATGGATTAAATTAATATTCCGTCCGTTTCAATTTAAGTGTTTTACTCTCATTTTTTATCTGTCACAAAAATAGTGTTTCTTTCTATATTTAGTAAGTTTTGATAAGTTTTAGACCACATGATTTAAAAAATATACACATTTTTAATTTAAGACCACAAAATTCAAAAGTCTTTTTTTATTTGTTAAAATTTATATTCAGTTAAACTAAGATATTTAAAATGGGATGGAGGGAGTATAATTCTTCACTGGTTCGTGAAAAAGTGACTAAAAAAGAAAGCCATTTGCAAAATCAGCGGCATAGCCACACTGGAAAGCAGAAGAAAAGGCGGACACTTTGGTCAAAGGGTATTATCCGTGTGCATGTTGTACTTTAATTAATTAAATTTGTTGGCTGTCATCATACAGTGGTTTTCTTCTTGTCTACGCTTATGTATTGGAAAGTTGGTGAGCTAATAGATAAGAATAGGTCTATCTTGGAAAATCTTTGGAAAGTTGGTCATCATACACGTCTCTATGGCTTTTTTTACGACAATCTTTGAAAAAATTACACGACTGCTCTTAATATATAAATGAAGGTATATGGAATATATACGCCAATTGTTGGAAATAATCTAAACAGATTAATTATCTATAAAGTTTGAAGTTATTTGATGGATATTTGAATTGGTTTTGAATAAGAATTGCAATTAAAATAGCCAAAGAAGTTCGTCTTTATAACTAGCTGTGTGTTATATACTTTTATATAATATAGATATATTTTTATATATTTCTATTCAAGGTGAATACATTGTTTATACAGAGATATATAGTTATTATACATAATAATATATTATTAAAAAATATTAATTAATTATGTGAGTATAAACTGAAAATATGATTACGTAAGTGCAAAATATTGTGTTGTGCTGTATATTTTTTTTCAACCGTAACACTTATTATTGCTTCCCCCACCTCAATATTGGAGGAGCTATCATTAAAATTCTATTAATATTTCCGGAAATTTTTATTGTAACATTATATATTGAATAAAATCTTTTTTTTTTGCACCAAAAAAAAAAAGAATAAAGTCTTTTTAACAATGAGTTATTCCGCGTATAATACGAATTCAAGAAAAAGACGTGTTAGGTAGTCAACACTTAATTTCCTTCCCCCAATTATATATCTATATATTTGTTTTTATTTATGTGATACTCCCTCTGTCCGCTTCTACTCCGTTATATTAAAAATAGATGTTCACTTTTACCTATCTAGTTTGAAAAACTAAAAGACAACTTGCCATTTTATATCTATTCTACCCTTATTATTTACTATTCACTTCCCAACATTTAGATGACTTAATAATTGAAAGAAATAATCCCCTTGATTATTTTCATTAATTGAATAGGTATATATACAAGATACAAAATAGTAGAATCTTATTCCTATTCTATTCCTAAAATCTTATTCTACCATAATTCTAACTCTACAATTATAGTAGTGTATATTCCTAATTATGGTAACAAATACATTACAATATACTACACATATATTTTCTTAATATACAATATTCTTACCTTGTCTAATATTAACAATTACCAAAAGCCGAGAGTCAATTATGGGCAGTAAAACCGAGAGCTCAATAAGGCAATATACACATGTATATTGTGTGTATATTGTCTTATTTAACACACACCCGCAGTCATAGCGGGCGGTCTTCGAACGCTGAGACTGTCCATAAAATCTTCAAAGAATACCGAGGGAAGACCCTTTGTAAATATGTCTGCAACTTGATATCTTGTCGGGACATGACATACGCGTACCTGCCCCCGAGCAACATTTTCACGGACAAAGTGAATGTCCATTTCAATATGCTTAGTGTGTTGGTGCTGAACCGGATTACCTGAGAGGTAGATGACACTAACATTATCACAATATACTAAGGTTGCCTTCTGAATGAGGCAATGAATCTCTAAAATCAAATTACGTAACCAACATGATTCTGAGACCACATTAGCTACACCTCGATATTTTGCCTCTGCACTTGAGCGGGATAGAGTCGTCTGACGCTTTGCATACTAGGAGACCAAGTTGTTGCCAAGGAACATACAATATCCTGACGTAGACCGTCTGGTGTCCGGACAACCACCCCAATCCGCATCTGTGTATGAGACAAGTGTGGATGTAGATGAAGGATACAAGTGCAACCCATAGTCCAGTGTCCCCTGAATATACAGAATGATGTGTTTGATTGCATTCATGTGCTCACCTTTGGATCATGCATGAATAAACACACCTGCTGAACAGCATACGTAATATTCGGTCTGGTAAAGGTAAGATACTGGAGGGCCCCTGCAAGACTGCGATAGCGGGTCGGGTCCTCGTATGGTGCACCTGCCGCGGCACTAAGCTTGGGTTTTGCATCAACTGGAGTAGAAGTGGACTTACAGGATGACATCTCAGCCCTCTCTATGATCTCGGTAGCATACTTTCGTTGAGACAAAAACAAACCATCGGAGTGACGCTTGACGGTAATCCCCAAAAAGTAACTCAAGGGCCCTAAGTCTTTCATAGCAAACTCAGAGCTGAGCATGACCATGATAGACTGGCGTAATGCATCGGAAGAGGCAGTCAAAATGATATCATCCACATACAACATAATGTATGCCAAGAATGAGCCACGACGGTAGATGAACAAGGAATTATCAGACCTGTTGTGAATGAACCCAATAGTCGAAACAAAGTCAGCAAACCTCGTATACCAGGCCTTTGGAGACTGCTTAAGCCCATATAAGGACTTTTTCAATAAACAAACATGATGTGGATAGTTAAGATCCCTGAAACCCAACGGTTGATGCATATAGACTGTTTCTTTAAGGTCACCATGTAGGAAAGCATTCTTGACATCCAACTGATGAATATGCCAAGTCTTTGAAAGAGCCAAGCTAAGCACAATGTGAATAATATCCGGCTTGACCACCGGACTAAATGTCTCCCCACAATCTATCCCAACATGCTGAGTCTTACCATCACCCACAAGCCGCGCCTTATGGCGAGCAAATGAACCATCTGAATTTTTCTTATGAGCAAAAATCCACATAGACCTGATAACATTAATACCATATGGACGGGGCACCAACTCCCACGTCTTATTATCAATAAGAGCATTATATTCATCAGTCATAGCAATTTTCCAATTAGGGTCATTTAATGCGGACACAAGATTGCGGGGCAAGGGGGATTTAGAGACATCAGAATGTAAATTAAAATGTTTTTTAGGTGTAAAATTACCCCGCTGACTACGAGTGACCGGTCTATGACTCGAGGAAGAATTGAGGGAATTTTGAGAATTTTTTGGGCTCAGGACGGACTGGCCAGCAGGCAGTGGGCCTGCTGGCCCAAATCGGTACACTGGAGCATCAACTGGACCAATTCCAGAATTGGGATGGACTGGCCTAATTGCTGGGATTGATCCAGTAACTGGAACATGGGACAGTACAGTGGGTCCATCGAGCAGTGGGCCCGCTGGAGGATTTTGGGTGTGGGAGATGTCCGAAAAATGCCGAATAATATACGGGGATATTTGTTCATCCAAAAAATTATACGACCGAGGCTCGGGAGTATGAACTTTCGCAAAAGGAAATTGGGTTTCATCAAAAATGACGTGGCGATTAATTATGATTTTCTTGGAGGATAAATCAAAGCATTTATAACCACGATGATTAGACGGATAACCCAAAAATACACACGGGGTAGACCGAAGTTTGTTAATTGTGGTAGATGGGAATAACGGAAAAAACAGGCACCCAAAAATCCGAAGATGAGAATAAGAAGGGTTCTTATTATATAAGATTTTGAGGGGGGAGGAATATGTCAGACCTTTGGACGGAATTATGTTTAGGAGATATGTTGCCATTTGCAGAGCATGATGCCAAAAATACGGGGGTACGGAAGCATGATGTAAGAGAGTGCGGACAATGTTAATTATGGAACGAATTTTGCGTTCGACTTTTCCATTTTGAGAAGATGTATGAGGGCACGAAAACCGAAAATTTATCCCATTATTATCACAAAACTCCCGAAACACCTATTGTCATACTCTTTCCCATTATCACACTAAATATTTTTTATTTCTCTTTCGAATTGTGTTCTAATGAATGCTATAAATTTTATGAAGACAGAAAACACTTGAGATTTATTGGCAATTGGAAACGTCCAACAAAATTTAGAATAATCATTCAGAAATAGAACATAATATCGATGACCTAACGAACATAGAACAGGAGACGTTCATAGATCGCTATGAATAATATCAAAAGTCTGTGAAGTATGAGAATTTGAGTCCACAAATGACAACTTAACAATTTTTCTAACGAACAAGATTGACAAATTTGAGTACGACTCGTACCCTTACAAGAAATAAAGCTATTTTTATCTAAAACTGATAAAATAGACGATTCCGGATGTCCAAGGCGAGCATGCCACATGGAAGGAGAAATGGCTGCAAAAACTGACGGTAAGGCTTGACTCGATGGATTGAAACCTGGCATGATAGGATAAAGGTCCTTCCTACTATCACACCTCATGAGATGACTCCCTGTCTTGAAATCCTTCAGAGAGAAACCAAAAGGATCAAATTCAACAGAAACTGAATTGTCAGTGGTGAACTTTCGGACAAACACTAAATTTTTAATCAATTTGGGGGCATGTAAAGTATTTTTCAAGATAAGGGGTGGATTGGGGGGAGACAATGCTTTCTGACCACAACCCTAAATTGGAATAGAGTTGTCATTACCAACAATTATACCCCGAGGGGGTGCTCAAATTGGAATAAGATGAGAGAGTACCTGATTCAGAAGTCATCTGAGTAGTGGCACCGGTGTCCATATACCAATTTGGGTCCGGTTGAGTCAACACCAACGTGTGCATCGCGGCCTCGATATCGGTATGAGTGGGTCCTGCTACATAGTGGGCTTGCGGAGGTCGGGGCCCAAGTATTCCAGGATGAGACTGAGTTGGGCCGTAGCCAGCTGGGCTGTTCTTTGGGCCACCTGGCCGTTGTTGGGCTGGTCTTTGGCCAACCCACCGCCGGGAATGCTTCGTTGGAAGGTAGGGGCTGCTGGCCCATGGCCCATTGCCCTAGCCCCACTGCCATGGGCCCCACTACTGGGACCAGGGGGGTGGTGAGCCACTGTTCACTGGACGGAGCCCACTGCCTGCTTGCTGACCACCGGAACCATCACGTTTGCCCCCGTAGTTTTTGTTATTATTCTTACGATTATTCTTGCCGCCACCATGATTATGATTTTGGCCCGAATTATTAACAAAACCCGAAGAACTTGGGGAGGACGCCACCATGACGACGGGGCTTGCTCCGGTAGCCGCCTTTTTAGCCAAACCGGCTTCTTCCAATGTAAGCATGGAGCGGGCTTGTTAAAAGGCTAGAAGAGGGTTGCTTTGACGTAGGAGAGTTCCAACGCCATTATAGGCCTCCGAAAGGCCGGAAAACAATTGTAGAACCAGAAGATTATTTGTGACAGGTGCGCCCACATTACGGAGTTGATCTGCCAATTCCTTAAGTTTCTTGCAATAGGCAGATACGTTAGGAAATTCTTCCATGCGAACGAGGGAGAATTCCTGCTCAAGTGTGACGGCACGTGAGTGTTGGTTATCTTAAAATATGTCACGTAATCTATTCCAAGTAGCCATAGCCGTGGTATCCGGCTCAATAATCATTTGTAGAAGGTCAACCGAAATCATGGAATAGATCCACTGGAGAACGGTAGCATCAAGGGTAATCCATAGCTGAGGATCCTCCACGGGAAGAGGTGTAGCGGGAGGAATTATGTGATGGATAACTTGATGGGATACATCGTGAATTTTAAACAACTCCGCCCACGTTGCATATTGGACGTTTTCCATCTCAAGCACAATAGGGATATTGTTCTTGACGTTGGAAACCATGAGGGCGGGTGATAATTGTTCTTAGACATATTGAAAAGAACAAAGGAGGGGAAATTTAAAAGAGGTGTTTGAGAGCGGAAGACGAAATTTGGGAGAGAAATCCGAGGGGAGGGGTGTCTCGGCCGAGAGAGGCAAAAGTTGGGAGAGAAAAACTTTTGTTTAGACCTAGTCTCTTTATACCATGAAAGAAATAATCCCCTTGATTATTTTCATTAATTGAATATGTATATATACAAGATACAAAATAGGAGAATCCTATTCCTATTCTATTCCTAAAATCTTATTCTACCATAATTCTAACTCTACAATTATGGTAGTGTATATTCCTAATTACGGTAACAAATACATTACAATATACTACACATATATTTTCCTAATATACAATATTCTTACCTTGTCTAATATTAACAATTACCAAAAACCGAGAGCCAATTATGGGCAGTAAAACCGAGAGCTCAATAAGGCAATATACACATGTATATTGTGTGTATATTGCCTTATTTAACAATAATTAGAGGTGATACAGTAAGATTATAATTTTATTTATTGCTTCCTAAGATGTGTGCCAAGTCAAACGTGAACAAGTAACACACGGAGGGAGGGAGTACATAATATTCTTATACCAAACCAATTAAAAGATGGTAATAGTATCTTGTTAAGATATGAAACAAGATATGATTAATGCATAATGTTATATTAGTATTTGTATATCTAAATCAGTTTTTTTATTTGGAAAATTGACATAAATAGTCGCCTATCAAAATAATGGCCGCAAATGAATATTTTTTCTGTATATACTTATTTTATATATAATTAATGTATTTTTTTTATTTTATATATTTGACTTGCAGAATAATTATTTTCAGTCAATTGTCAGATGCGTTAAAACCCCTTATTATTTTGACTGTAACCCGGAATCACACTACGCCAACATTTGAGGAATGTGAGCTTTAAAGAGAAACGATGCTATCACTGGTTTTTTTTGTACTATCATAATAGCAATAACATGTTAATCAATACTGAAATATTTTATCAATTTCAGAGAATCGCCAATCAACAGAGAATCAGTTTGGAGTGATTGTAATGGACTAGTTTCCAATTGACTGGATTTCTATGAACTGTATGAATTTGGGCCTCTAACTGCAGTACATGGGCCAATATCTTTACCTTATCATGGGCTGGTGGTCCCAGATTAGGCCTTTTTGGATTTTGGATGTTCTTAAACAGTTTATAAGGGACCAAAAAAACTTGTGGCACATGCATATTACTGAAATTATGAACATTTGAAAATTTAATTATAAGGTAAAAAATCAAATCCAAGATGATATTCAAGAGAGGGTCAAGAAATTCATATCATAAATGTGGTTTGCGTCTGTAAAAAATATATAAGAGGAGCAATAAATGGTTAGAAATAATTGGCATTCTACTAGATTCTTTTCTGTATAATCAGAATATTGTATGTAACAAAGTTTTACCATATAAATATATTACTAAAGTAGGGAACCTTTAGCAAATATAAGTAGGAGCTGCAAATGGTTTTGGCATTTTGTTTTCCATATTTTTTAGATTTTGAATTTTGAGTGGACTCATTTTCTCCCAGCTCGAACGAATGCTCACAAATGCAACTTGGTCTCACATTTACTTTTGGGGAAGTCAAAAATATTTACAGTCACCGTCCAATATCCATAATATACACATATGCTATGTGTATATACACATAATATACATATATGTTATGCCTATATTATATATTTGCTGAAAATTTTCTTTTAGGGTGAGCGACTATTTATGTAAATTTTGCTTTATTTATTTTTTAATATAAAATAGCTCCTGAAAAAGGTACTAAAATAGATGACTTGAGACCATCTAAACATATATTTTTTGTAAATTTCTTGCACTTGCTGGAATTTCATGACGCATCTTATGTTTACAACAATAATAATAAATTCAGTGTAATTTAGGGTAGGATGTACAGAGACCTTACCTCTATCTTTTTACAGGATGAGAGTTTATTTCCTATAGACACCAGATTAAAAGAAATGTACATGATGCATGAATATAAGAAAGAAAAAGAGACAAATAAAATAACAAATGTGCAAAACAAATATAGTACTCCATCTGTACCAATTTATGTGATACACTTTCCTTTTTAGACCGTCTAAAAAAGAATGATACATTTCCTTATTTTATAATAATTTAACTTTAATCTTTACCGTTTACGTTTAACGAGATGATCTATAACAACACAAATATATTTGACTTGTTTTAGACCACAAGATTCAAAAGTCTTCCTTTATTTCTTAAATTCCATATCGAGTCAAACTATATCGTATAAATTGGGACGGAGAGAGTAACATATATCATTACATATTAGCGCAACAGAAAATACGCGACTACCTAAATCGTACGACTACAAGTATGATAACTCTAGGTTACCTACTAATCATCTAACCTAATCCTCGACCTCCATACCTTCCTATCTAAGATCATGACCTTGAAACCTTCCGACTACAAGTTGAACTTGCACTCTAGGTACTCTATCTTAGTCCTACTTAACTTGAAACCTTTCGACTCTAGGGCCTCTCTCTATACTTTCAGCTTATCATTAACGCCACTACGTGTCTCGTCAATCAATACTACATCATCAGCGAATTATGACACATCTTATGTTTGAATGTCCAATCACTAAAAAAAAGGCTCATTAGCGGCCAACATTTAGTGACTGAATAAAAATCTAGTCGCTAAAAGTATATTTATATTCCTTTCCTTGCTTTGCGCTTGTCGGTGCTGTCTATATCAGTCTCTTGCTTGTCTTCCCTGCCCGTTCTTCAAGTAAGGGAGGGAAAATCATACAATTAACTCATGGGAAGTTTCCAAAGAGCAAAAACGATAACCAAGCACCAAATAGTTTTTTTCCTCGTCCATAATTATCGATTTGATTTATTAGAATGACGAAGGAGCTAAATATCGTCTTTAAATTTGTCAATTTCTGGTCGCTAATACACTAAGTTGTGCGGGACTGAAGGCGCCACCCAATATTTTCTCTAAAAAAAGTCATATTTTATAATTATAAAAAATAGAAACACTTAAACATTCCCACATTCATCATTTCACGGTCCAGGGTTTACTTCCCCATTTCTCAAATTTCCCTCAAATTCTCTGAACTCTCACCATTTTGACAACCTTTTCTGGTATTTTCTTGAAATTCTCTGTTGATTTCTTCATTCAAATTGATAATTTCTGTCGTCAAACTAATTTTCACTACTTCTCACGGGTTCACGATTAATTAATTTGGTGAGTTGTTTTGGGTAGTTTTTTGTATTTTGGTTCTTTGACTTCGACTTCTTGTGCTATTGAGTTGGGATTTTATGATTCATCAAGTTGATTTTCATAGTAAGGACATAGGTCAGGTGTTTTGGGAAGAAATTTTTGTGCGATATTTACTTTAGACACCGCATTGATATGGGAATGAGCCATTTCAATATGTTTCAAGTAGCATCCAGGAGAATAAAGTCGTAAGTTTACTTTTCTTAATTTTATTTTCCTTACCTGCTCTATGCTTGTATGTGTGTGTCATGTTAGTGTTCCTTTCTTCGACTCACTATTTTAGACTTGATTTAATTTCTCAAATTTCTATTTTAGATTTGCTGAATTTTGTTGTTAATGCTTTTGGGTTTTGCTTCATTTCATTTACGGACACAATGAGTGATTTTGGGTGTTTATTTTCATCGCTGCTCATTATTTTGTTGATGGATAAATATTATTCTTGTTTCTGCTGATTTATTGGGTGTTTATTTTATAATATGTTTCTCAACTTTATTATACTCATGTCAAATATTACTATTAACCACTCTTTTATGTACTAAAAGGAGGCTTTAATCAGCAGGTATCTGTAACCAATTGATATTGATGAGGTGCTTATCTGAGTTTGCTACTCTACTACGATTATCTGATCCATATAGCCACTTTGAAATATGTGGATACTTACTGGGCCGGTACTGACATTTAGTAGCCCCTGGCAAAATATAAATTTAGGGCCCCTATATAGCAAATAAGAACGATAACTTCAAATATCAATACATTGTCATTTTGAACTTAGTTAGCTTACATTTGACTATAAAACTTCATGGGCTTAGTTATCTCACTCATACGGTTAATTTCCTCGTTGATATCATTTTCACTCGTATGATTAGTATCCTTATTGATATTATGGTCCTCATTCAAATTTTCATCACATTGCTCAAGATCACCTACAACTGGTCCTCCTGAATTTTGACCAGGGTCTAATGGTTTGAAAACAAACTTATCAATAGCTCCTCTCTGTGATGCTAAAAACTTATCAGCTAACCTTCTTTTTTTCCCTTTTTGACATCCAGATGGATTCTTTTTAGGCAACATATTAACACAATTGTAAGATAATATGTCAAATGTAGAAAAAGAATAATAGCACCCGGAAAGGATGTCAGCAGCGTATGAGCAACTCCAATGACCAATCTATATTTTAAGTCTGATTCACCATGACACCATATGAACTCTCTACATCAAGTATTAAAAAAATCATTAACTAATTAGAATATTAAAAAAAAGAGCAAATATGATTTCAATAAAGATTTATAATGTTGCAGAGATTCACGTACACACACAAATCATAAATTAAGTACCAAATCACCACCTTAAGTTTACACTTGCAGCACACACACACACAAACTAAGTACCAAATCACCACCTTTAATCAAATTATCAAATCAGTCCAAAACACCATTAAACTACCCAAATCAACCAATTTTAAATCTAATAACTAATCAATTAATTCAATTAAAAAAATTGAGTACAAGCATAGCTATTCTATATTAGAAACTAGAATACTAGTCTAAATCCCAGTTAATTGAAAATTACATAAACACAATTGAAAAACTACATATCAATAACAACAAATTGAACATCAATATTTTCAATTATCAAAACCTGACATAAAAAATTTGACAGAGTTGAGACTTGGAATCAAATAAATTAAGTATGGGCTTACCGAAAAACTCAAACGGATGGATGGTGGTCGAAATTCCTCCAGAAGAACCAGATCCAAGGACAACAATGGTGGAATCGGTGGATATGGCGGTGGAAAATAGATATTGTTAATTGAGAGTAGAAAAAATTCACAAGTGCACTGGAGAATAGAAATAAAATAGGAGAAATCTGAAAAGGGTTTTGAGAAATAATTGAATTCCATTGGTAAAGATGGATTTGAAGAAAATAATTAAGGATAGAAGTGAAGAAGACGAAGAGACCGCCCATTTATTTCTCCCTCTCTTTCTCTGCGCTCTCTTTATTTCCTTTCTCTTTCTCTGTAATCTCTTCATCAGATACAAAGGCTTTTTTTCGTTTATCTCTTTAATTGATAGGTAATTAATTTTTTTATGGACCCAACATATAATACTAATACTAGTATAGGTGTACATGGGCTGTGCCCTCTATCACCTTGGGGCCTGGGCCGTCGCCCTAACCCAACAAGGCAAAAGGCCGGCCCTGGATACTTATGTTTGCTAATATTAATCAAACATGTGACTTTATTAGAGTGTGACTATTTCATGTAGTGGAGAAAATTATTTGTTGCTAGCGTAGTAGTAGACAGATTGAAGTTACAAAAAAAAGTAGAAGATTCATTTGTGCCAAGTGTTTGTGAAAATGGTAGAATTGGAATTGATAAGTGTAGTTTTTTGTGTGTGGTTCTAAGACATGTTTTTTGGGGAAAATAATGGAATATCTTTCTTGTGCTTAGAAAATGTGGTATATTATAGTTGAACACATTGAAAGAGAATGTGTTTTTTTTATTTTTCCTCAAGTACGTTTCTTGAAAAAGCGCATTACTGTTGTATTTGTGGTTCTACTAGAGTTTATGAAGATAATTGGCCTTGGTGTGGTGGTTGTTAATTAAGGTTACCTTGTGATGAATGTGGTGGTTTCTTCATGAGCGATATTGCCCCATTGAAATGATATTCTTCCTACAATTTGTATGAATCTCTACTTTTTCATTTTTTCTCTTTATCCACTTTTGTTGATTTATTTGTTGATTCCATTTTGTTCCCAATTGCTTTACCTTTTCCCCATTTAGGGAGAGCGTTGGGGTGATTTAAGGGAGATAATAGATCATGCATTGTGTATTAACTGTCTAATAGTGCGCTCCAGTTTTGAGTTTGGTTTTCTGGGATATGAACTGAAATTCATCTTTGCTCTTTTTGTTGTGAATCAAATTCAGTATAGAAGGTTGAATACCATTCTTGTACCGCTTATAATCGAATGTGAGGTGAAATAAAATTCTCTTTGTTGACGATACTTGGAGCTTCATCTTGAGTTGGGAAATACCGAACTAGGAGTTGACTGAACATAGCTTCTCTACTTGCTACTGAAGTTCTAATATATTGTTGCTTATACATAATGGGTTGATGAATTTGAATCGAAAATTTGGAAAAAGCAGAGCAACAAAAATTACTGTCGACTTTTGAAGAGTTGATAATTGACTGTTAGATTACTTGTAATTTTTTTTAGATTTTGCTGTCGAAGAATGTTTGACTGATTTGTCAATTGAGTTGAAATTAAGAGCTAAGAATTGATTAATAGCTTCTGTTTGAATTGTCGTTTGTTGTTAAAAGCTATTGAGAATTGTTCACCATTTTAATTTTTGAGTTGTGAAACCTGAAACTTATTCGAAAATTTGTGAAACAGTTAGGGGCATTATCCCTTTACTAAATACCCCCGCTTACCACCATTTTTGTCTTTCCCTATCAATTGATTTTTTATTATTCTATATTATAGAGGAGCTTTAGTTTCAAGTTTCAACACAGTTGTTTCACGGTATTAAATTTCTTTTTAAGGGTAAGTCGGTCATTTTAATCTATTTGCAGATGTAGTGTCCATTTGTTTGGTTAAATGGGAAACACCTGTTCTTCCTGGTACAAATGGCAAACACATATTCTGACTAACTTTTTTTTGTTCTCTAGATTCTAGTTATTTCGTCTACATTGAAAAGAGAGTATGTTCCAAAGAAGGGGTTGTTCATATTCTTGTTTTTGCTGTATTGGACATGGACACTCTCTCTTATATCTTCTGTTAAGCTGATTATGTTGGAAATTTACTAATGTGAAATTAAGTTTATCCCATTATTTATGACTCGAACAATTGGGGTACCGCACGTTGGAAATGTCATTTTCACACACGTGCAATCTTAGTGCCAAGTATCGTAAATTTCATTAATGAAAGAGATATTGGTACGTAAGTGAAATGTTTGAGACATAGAATGATGGACGGTTATTGGCTAAATAACAAGTGTTCCACGTTGGTAAACGAAGGAAGGATTGTGCCAAGTGTAAGATGGTACGGGAAGGAAAAGGGCCGCGGAGCCGAGAAGGGCCGCGGCGTCCCCTTGCAGCGCCTGATTGGCAGTGAGCATCGTGCGTTTCTGGCTGAATTAGCGCCGCGGCGCTAATGTGGCAGAGCCGCGGCGCTTCATTGGCAGTGACTGCTCGACGGAATCCCAAAGGTTTGGTTGTTGAGGTGGTTTCAATGGCATTGAATCCACCCAATAAAGGCTATTACTTGGACCATTATGTTGCTACATTACGCCATCCATTACATGGCAATTGAATGCCATTATGGGGCATTTGCAAGGTCATCTTGCACACCTATAAATTGAGGTCTTTGGCTCAATTCTATAGAGGGAACATATGAACATACTTACAAGTTAACAACACCACAAAGAGATCAGTTTTTCATATAAGCAATCCTTCTCTTAGCAATCTTCATTATTCGTGTTATTCGCTGGGATCATTTGTGTAGGCTTTGCACATTTGATAGTTTGTTGTTTCATCTTGGGAGACTATTGTCCACACTTTCGTAAAGCCTATATACGGGGCAATCTTGTCTTAAAGACAGAGAGTCATCTCTCGACTCAGCCGGTGGTGTTGTGATTATCTAATTGGTTGCTAAGTGTTTCAGGTGTAAACTAGAATCTCAAAGGACTCTAACCATTCGGATTCTCAGCGGATCTACAAACCACAAGTGTAGCAGTTCATGTTCTTGTGTTTCTGAATACAAGATCCAGGTTTGGAGTTCCAATTCAAGATCAAGAGATTGACAGCTTGTTGTAATCTTTATTGTTTATCCTTTCGATCACTGTAATAGTTATTTACTATTTCCGTACGTGCTTTACATATTCAACAATTTTAAGACAAAATTGTATTAGTGCTCGAAAGATGTTTGCCAGCAGATATGGTCCCAAATCTGGCTGTGGTTTTCTTCTTGAAAATAGTTCTGTTAACATTTCAAACACTATCTCTGTCAACAATCGTGCTTTCAAATCTAGTCCTAGTTTTGGTTCTCTCTTTAACGACTGTTACAAATCTGTTTCCGTCAAAGGTGGAATCTCTGGATCTGATGCTGAGCTTCAAGATACTGCTGATAGTCATGCTAGTATGACTAAAGATCAAGGACGAGTTGGTGTCACCGCTCCCCGAGGGTGGTGGAAACAAACGCCCATGAGAGGTTGAGGATGTCAACTGGGATAAGAGGAGAAGGCTGAAAATGATGTTCTATCATGTAGCAAAAAGCCTATATCTGTCCCAGACAAAGGATCCTAATTATGGTAAGGAGGATATGGACACTCAGTCTGACTGAAGTGGGCCAGAATCCAAAAGGTCTAAGTTAATTATCCTTCCTTATCTATAACGTGTTTAGTTAATAACTGAATAAAAATGTGTAAAGCAAGGCTGAGAATATGAAATTGTTTTCATTAAAAACTTATATTCCCTACACTCTAAAATCAGATATTGAATCTCCTTCTTTACCCGTTAAAGATTGGACTATTGTAAACAAAACTTAAAAGATCCGTTCTTTTGGGTGTAATTATTAAAAGTGTGTAAAATATGTTCGCACATACGAAGGAGAGAGATCCACTGACTGTGCGAAAACTGTTACCACTCTTAAGTAAGCGCTAGGGATTTCCCTGGGCACCAATCACAAGGGAAGAAGACTAAGAGATAATGGCTTATCTTAAGACGTTGAACCTGTCACCTATTGACAGAAGATCCTTCATTTGATAGGATGATATTGGACACTCAGTTGTACAAAGCCTACGGGCGACTGGAGTGGGCCAGAATTTCCAGGTCTTAAATGATCTGAAGGCCAGAAGAAAGGCAGAAAAGTAATGGACACCTAGTGAGGTGGGCCAGAGTTTTCAGGTCTTAAATGATCTGAAAGCCAAAAGAAAGGCAGAAAAGTAATGGACACCTAGTGAGGTGGGCCAGAGTTTCCTGGTCTTAAATGATCTGAAGGCCAAAAGAAAGGCAGAAAAGAAATTGGACACTCAGTCTGCCAAAGCAACTGGAGTGGGCCAGAGTATCCAGATCACATATGATCCGGTTACGCCCTAACCACTGGCAAGAGGTTGTTCATGTGAAGCAACGCCACCTCTAAAGTAGAAGGGGTTGGAGAGGTTGTCCTCAATAGGACTTCAGGGAATGAGATCACTCTAAAAGGAGGTGATACATGTCCCAAACTTGGTTTAAAGGACGCTGTTGGTCAAGCTGGTTTGAGACTAGTCCAACAAGTCTGTAATAATTAAGAATGGTATAGTATGTCTGTAGTTAAATGAATGATATATTTGTAATCCGTGCATCTATGCCATCATAGATTAAGACACGTTAAATAGAAAGTCATTTAAAAGCTAACGAAGTTGAGATTGTTGCCTTCTGTCAACATAAACCCTCAAAATGAATGTGAGGTAGGCGAAGAGGCAAAATCACCTTTCCATTCCGTCAAAAGAATAGCGAAAGAAGCACCGCTCCTCTAGAACTTAGTCACACCTACATGGGTCTATTGAAGTTTGTATAAAATAGAGGAGGGGAGACAAGTTCCGTCAAAGGAATAGCGAAAGAAGCACCGCTCCTCTAGAACTTAGTCATACCTACCTGGGTGATTTGAAATTTATACAAAATAGAGGGCGGAGACAAGTACTTTGTGACCTTCATTGATGATGGTACAATGTATTGCATCCTTTGTTTGTTGAAAAGCAAAGATGAAGCTGTTCATCAAACGACTGCTCATTACTCACCTCAGTCTAACGGTGTTAGCCAAGCGCAAAGCCGTACGCCCAATTAATATGTAGGGCAAGGCGATCCTTACTGCTAATGCGATTCTCAACAGAACTACGCATAAGGATAAGGATAACCTTCCGTGTGAAACATGGAAATGACCCCACCTACAAATGTTGTGTTGTGGGGTGGCTTGGTAGAGGTTGGAATACCGAAGCAAGTCAAGTTGGACCTAAGACTGTAAATTGCATATCCACTAGATCTGCAAATAACTGTAGTGCTTATCCCCTCTTGGTGTCAAAGAATGTTGAATTCTTTGAAGATAACTTTCTTTGAGAAGGAAAAAGAAATAATTGCTTTAGGTTAACAAGAACCCGCGAGTGCCTGTTTATCCGGAACCAGACGTTCCTGATCTACATGACTCGGAAGTTGCTGACTATCCGAAACTTAAGGTTCCAGATCTACAGAACTCAAGGATTCTAGATGTTGAACCGAGACGGAACAAAGAGGGGACAAAGACTTGTTCCAGGCCTTCTAGCTTGTATGGTTGAGAATGAACAATTAACAAAGAATTGTCATCTCCATAAGCGCTGCTTTGGAAAGAAGCTACAGAGAGTGAAATAGATTCCATCATATAGAACCATACTTGTGTAATGGTTGACCTTCCTCCGGGAAAAGAACCTTTGGGTTGTGAAAGTAGATACTCAAAAGTGAGTACAAAGTAGATGGATCTACTGACGAGTATAAGGCCTCGGCTACTTGTACATGTGCTCCCCTGTGAATAGCTTAACATCCAGGGCCATTGCAGTCTTGCGTGACATGGATGTTGAAACAACCTTCCTAACTGGAGAGTTGGAAGCGGAGGATCAGAGTTGGTTTGTTGGATTGTTGGGCTTCTTCCTGAACTTTCATTTTGGTCCTGGAAGTTTCAGATAAAACAGAAATAATGAATCTGACAATAGAAACATTGACTCTGAAGTTAGAAAGCCAACAGTTGAAAAAACCAACAGTCTGAAAGTGGAAGTCATATTGAAACAAAAGTCTCGATATGAAAGATATGGGTATCACATATGACATCTTAGGAATTGGGATTTCTAAGACATCTAACAGACTGGTCTAACTCCAAACTCAGTTGTGAGACAGTTGACAGTCTCGTTGAAGCCACCAATGGATATGAATCATTGAACTGATTGGAATCATGGTGCACCCATACCCATATACAATGAGCGATATGCGCAGGTCACATGTAGTTCAATGTATTGTACACACTACAACCGACCTGGTATTGGCCTACAAAGCAGATCAGTTGAACTAAGGTTCACTCGTGATTCTGGAAATGACCGATAGAATGTGTTAAGTCGGATATGACGATATCTGAAATATTCGCTTATCTACGGATTATGGTATTCTGGATGTCCAGCGGTTTTGGGAGAACACAGTAATGTAAACTGGACATCATATATGAAGAACACCAAAGCCACAAGTAGATGTGTATGGTATGTCTGGGAAAATCCTCTAAGCAAACTTGCATCGGCCGATTCATGATGGAATCAGAGTTTATCGCTTTAAACAAAGCATGAAAAGAAGTTGAGTAACTTCACGACTCCTTAGAGGACGTCCCTTATTGGGAGAAACCCGTGCCTTCGGCAGTTATACATTGTGGCTAGCCGGTCGGCTTCAGGAAGGGCACGGATGACGGCGTCTGGACATATCTGTCGGATCTGTCGAAGACATAAGACTGTATGGCAGTTGATCATCACGGGTGTCACTTCCTTGATTGCTAATCAAAGGATATAGCAGACCCTTTAACTAAGGGACTACCCAAAGATCAAGAATTTTGCATGTCTAGGGGAATGTGCTTAAAACCCAAACAATACGAACCTTTGCGGTGGTAACCCAACCATACTGACTGGAGATCCCAAGAATTTGGTTCAATGGGAAAACTAAGCTGCAAAAGGTTCAGTTGAGCGCTTCGGTGGAAGCAAGAGCACTTCGGATTATGATTTCTGTAAAGAAATGTAAATCCAAAGTCGTTCCCGCGATAGACATTAAAGTGCTACCTGCATGGTGGGTAAAGGTTAAGCTTCAAACCTTTAACGATCCTCAAACGGTTGAGGTTAAGGTTGGAGAAACTTTTAATGATTCCTAACACTTGTGAAGTGGGGTATAACATGATACCTTGAGGAGATCACCTATTTAAGTGCGAGGACATGCCGCCTCAAATGAACGCACTTAAGAATCCAAGTGTGTCCACGACCACAACAGACAGAACAATAAGAAGAAACGAATAAATGGGAGGTATTGTGTTGGTACCGTTGTCTTGGCTTACATTAAACACTGACGGTTCAAGACATCACGTTCACCGCGCAGTAAGTAAGTCCGATGATATTCAACTAGGGAAGGTTCAAAGCGGAAACTACCTCTCCTGATGCAATATCTTTTCGCTATAAGATTGCTGAAAGTAGGCACCTTGTGTGTGCGCCAAAATCTCTTTCAAGAGGGGATTGTTGGAAATTTACTAATGTGAAATTAAGTTTATTCCATTATTTATGACTCGAACAATTGGGGCCCCGCACGTCGGAAATGTCATTTTCACACACGTGCAATCTTAGTGCCAAGTATCGTAAATTTCGTTAATGAAAGAGATATTGGTACGTAAGTGAAATGTTTGAGACATAGAATGATGGACGGTTATTGGCTAAATAACAAGTGTTCCACGTTGGTAAACGAAGGAAGGATTGTGCCAAGTGTAAGATGGTACGGGAAGGAAAAGGGCGCGGGCGAGAAGACCGCGGCGTCCCTCTGGCGCTGATTGGCAGTGAGCATCGTGCGTTTCTGGTTGAATTAGCGCCGCGGCGCTAATGTGGCAGAGCCGCGGCGCTTCATTGGCAGTGACTGCTCGACGGAATCCCAAATGTTTGATTGTTGAGGTGGTTTCAATGGCATTGAATCCACCCAATAAAGGCCATTACTTGGACCATTATGTTGCTACATTACTTGGGGGTTAAATGCCATCCATTACATGGCAATTGAATGCCATTATGGGGCATTTGCAAGGTCATCTTGCACACCTATAAATTGAGGTCTTTGGCTCAATAATATAGAGGGAACATATGAACATACTTACAAGTTAACAACACCACAAAGAGATCAGTTTTTCATATAAGCAATCCTTCTCTTAGCAATCTTCATTATTCGTGTTATTCGCTGGGATCATTTGTGTAGGCTTTGCACATTTGATAGTTTGTTGTTTCATCTTGGGAGACTATTGTCCACACTTTCGTAAAGCCTATATACGGGGCAATCTTGTCTTAAAGACAGAGAGTCATCTCTCGACTCAGCCGGTGGTGTTGTGATTATCTAATTGGTTGCTAAGTGTTTCAGGTGTAAACTAGAATCTCAAAGGACTCTAACCATTTGGATTCTCAGCGGATCTACAAACCACAAGTGTAGCAGTTCATGTTCTTATGTTTCTGAATACAAGATCCAGGTTTGGAGTTCCAATTCAAGATCAAGAGATTGACAGCTTGTTGTAATCTTTATTGTTTATCCTTTCGATCACTGTAATAGTTATTTACTATTTCCGTACGTGCTTTACATATCCAACAGATTATTCCTCTTCCCGTGAGAATACACATCTGCTGATTTGATTTGGTTCTATTTGCCTTCTTCGGAGATTCAATATCTGCATTTACAGGTAATTCATTAACTTCTTCCTTTTTTTTTTGTTCAAGTTTTAAAGGTTTCTATCCTTAATGATTGATATGATTCTCTTCTCCAAACACGGTGAAATCTGAGCCCTAACTCCACCTTAAAATGCTAAATTGATGCCATTTTGGTTTTTTCTTCCGGTGATCTGTAATAGTTTTCTCTGGAGTCTCAAATATCTTACTTTAGTTCCAGGTGGGAATGATGTTTAGAAATTTGGTTTGACCTCAAGGAACCTTGGCGTGAACTTGGGCTATAAACTTGTTGCAGCTGTTATATAGCTCAGGTAAATTCTAATGCACCATCACTGTGATGAGTTCTCTTATGGCCCTCCTTCCCTTTGTTCCTTTACTGCTCTATCTCTTTCTCTCTGACTTGGTTTATCAATATTCTTGGAATTGTAATACGAAGGAATCTGTAATAAACTACTTATATGCTTATTGTGTTGAATGTTGTTTACTGGAAAGGAGTTCTATTTGTTTTATCATTTTGATTGCATTTGAAATGACCAGTCTATTTAAGTTCATGTGAATCATGTCGTGGTTTATGTTTGATTTTCTTGCTTGCGAGAAGACGGATGTGATGTACCAAGAATTGAAATGCACTAAAACATCGAAGGGCAATATACCTCTGATGGGAATTTAAAATTGTTGTACAGAAACAAAGAAGAGAGATTGAAGTAGGAAGAGATCAACTCAGGTATGTAACTTCTCAAAAACTCTGTTATTGTAGGTTGATGGAATGAAAATAAAAATGAACTCTTTTACGAAGGTAAATTGGAAGCTTAAAATGAATTTGCTATGACGCAAGAACTGCTATAGATATTCTTATTCTCGCTTTAGTTTGGAGTATATGCTTGGTAGGCCCTAATCTAATTGATGTTTCAGGATATACCATGTTGTACGTTATTTATTTATACGTTGTATTGCTAGGTGTGATCCTTACTTTCATTGTGATTTTATTATAAAAGTTGACCGTTTTACTTGAAAGACACAAGTTGCATTTGTCCATAAATAAAGTAGGTTTTAATTATGCTAGAAAAACTACAAAATAAAGGTGTAATGTTTGAAAAGAAGGCTCAATTGGCATAGAACAAGTCCTTGCTTTCTTTGGCTATGGTGAACCAAGACTCAATGTATGAAGTTTTATTCTTTGTTTTCTTGTACATTAAATTTATGTTACAGGTTATTGAATTAGTTAAGCTGTGCAATGAGAACTCTCATGTCTCTTCTAATGTCTAATGGTGTAATGCCGCCTAGAAATGCTACCTTTACCTTGCTTCAAGTCTAATCTCATTCGGTTATTGAACATCCTATGATGACTTTTAGCTGATTTCCTAAGATAAACAAAATATATGACATATTGGAAACTGGTTTCTTTGTGTTAAATCCAAAAAGTACATTGTCAACTTCTACTACAACTGGACAACCTAATGAACAATGTAAACACATGATTTATATGATTTTGTTCATTTTCTTTTTGACCCCCAAAATCAGGAACAAAGGATTTGTAAGTAGAGGAAAACTTATATAGCAGCACCAAGTCACCAACAGAGAATAATACCACAACACTTGTAATAATAGGCAGGATCTGTCAGATAGCAATAACACAAACATCCTTCTGTTGAAATCGCTAAATGGAACTTGCTTTTTGGTAGGAGTGAAACAGATGCTAGCAAAAATCATTTCTCATGTACAAGAGATAAAATTGTTACATGTTAATTTGTTTAGATTTTGCTATGCGGTAGATTGATAAGTATATTATTATGCGGTAGATTGATAAGTATATTATTTGTTCATGCATATGTTTTGATGCAGGATGTTGATCGGAAATATGTTCCACTTAGCACATTTATGGAAAAGGTTCTTCTAATCGTCAATGTTGCTTTCAGATGGTACGTTCTCTTCAATTTGTGATTGCATGTTTAAGATTCAGGATAATATTACCATTCTTTAGTGCTCTGACAAGAGAAACTAATTTTAGATTCATTGAGTTGACGACATCAAATTATGCAGAGGTCTCTTATCTGTTTGAGAAGTATAAAAATCAAAGTGAGCTACATGCTTTGGTATTTAAATTGGCATGCCTTCTTTTCTTATTCCCACCATTTTTTCGGACAACTCTTTTGTGTGTTCATTCAATATGTTAAATCTCTGTAGACATCCAGGCTGTAGAGACATGGGTGGCTCTAATTCAGATGTAGATGATTATGACTACATAGTTGGTGCTCCTCCCTGAAAATCTATTTATTCATTTATACGATGACTTGTTAGATTTTGCAGTTGTGGTGAGTGTTGAATTCTTTAACTTCAATATGTTATTTTTCTACTTGTGGATTAGAATAATAAATTGCAAGATACCTCTGCTTCTGAGGCAAAGACTTTCAAGGGATTTCCAGGGAAAGGCATAGTATAACGAGGGGAGAAGTGCAGACAAACTAGATTAGAGTAAATATAAGAACTATGAAAATATTCCTCAATCTGGGGAGCATTATAGAAGGTAAATATGTCTGTAAATTTTCTACTTTGTCAGCTCTGTGCACAATGCTGATGCTGGGGTCTTTTGTCAGTTTGCTTTGTCAATAGAAATGCAAAGCCACAAAGAAGAGTGTTCGTATTATAAATTTAGACGTGATTTCACGATTTGTTAAATCAACCATATTACACTTCCAGGTAATGTACTGGCCCGTTTCACAATTTTCTTTACCTTCGGTTTTCCTCATTATATGCTAGGGGCTATCCCTTTAAGAACAAATTCACACCACTTCTAAGATGACGGTTTTGTGGATTTACTGGCATTAAAGCTGAATGTCAGAATGACAGGGATAAGAATCATAATATGTTTTTACCAATATCATATTTCGTCTGCTCCATGATTTCGTGACAATTGTTGAGTCAACAAATCAGTTAATTTGCATGTGTTATTTGTCTATACTTGTGATTAAAGTGCATGCTTTATGGAAAGAACAAAACCCGTTCTACTATTTTTTGTCATGTGTATGTAGCTGAGGAACATGGTCTTTGCAACTTCGAAGCATGATGTGTAACTTATGTTACATTTATCTGTCATTTATTGATCATCCTTGACCTGCACTAAAAATGTTCTCAATGTATCAGGGCATGTTGCACCACGTGAGGTGGGTGTGTTTGACATGGAATCCACAAAAATTTATTTAGGACACATTTAATTACAACCTTACATTTTCTTATTTCTGGCTGAAATGCTAGGTAAGGCCGCATACAACAGACCCTTGTGGTCCGGTCCTTCCCCGGACCCCGCACATAGCGGGAGTTTAGTGCATCGGGCTGCCCTTTTTTTTCCATTGTAGAAATATAACATCTTAGAAAGTTGTTATGTCTTCTGGTTTAATTTTGAGATTTGGTCCAGTTTATATGAAGATGGTTTTTCATATAGTTAGCACATTTGATACTGCTTAGAACTTAGCTTTAAATAGATTAATCCTTTCATTATACATTAAATTTCAGTTTCATGTTTCTTAGTGTTTAATGACCAGTTTATTAAGTTTTGCTCTATTTCTATAGTAAGTGTCAAGTTTAAATACAATGTCAGCTTCTTTAACATTGTTTGGTTGACATTCTAATTTTTTATTGTTTATATTTTTTGCAGCCCCTTTTGCATTGATGTTTCAAACTTTGAAGGTGCGTATTGTTGGGTTTACAAAGGATTGCAAGAAACGAAAATTACAAGTAACTGCTTATGTAAGAATTGAAATTACAGTTCCACTAGAAACTGAAAATTACAATATAACAATAAACTGAAATTACAATATTTGTTGAACAAGAAGACCGGAAACTGCTTTGATTTTTGCTAAGTCGAGTGTGACACTCTGTCCTTAAGACAATATTGCCCCGTATGTATCCTTTATACGTTCCGGACAATTCGTCTCCCAAGATAAAACAGCAATGGAACAATTGAGCAAAGGAAACTCAAAAGTTACCGTGAAGAATATTGAATAACGAAATGATGCTTGGAAGATTAGGAAGAAACTGCTTTGCTTTGCTTTCTGCTTTGTGTATATTCGTGTATATGAAGTATCCCTCAACAATGGTGTAAGGGGTGTTTATATAGGAGGAAGAGGGACTGTTGATCGCCTCCATAATGACCATTATTGGCCAAATAATGACCATTATGGAGGTAGTAAAGCCACCAAATAAATGGAGAAAATTGCCAACGGATTGGCCATTATTGGAGGTGTAATTCACCAAAATAAATGGTGAATTGAGTCTTTGGACGTTTACATTACGGACCGTCGAAATTTTGACTTTCGAAAACTTCAGGGACCAAGCGTACATCTTGAAACTTCAGGGACCAAACTGTACATTTTGAAACTTCAGGGGATCAAACCGCACATCTGAAAGAATTCTGGTCTAAGCGTACTTCAAACTTACGGGATCAAACTGCACTTGCAAAGTTTTACGCCCAAAAGATAATATCGAAGGCCCACAACCCACGAAGTGACTTCGACCCCAGGCAGTGAACCCGTGAACCGAAACCCTGAACAGACGGCGGCGGCGGCAAGGCGGTGGTGGTCTTTCCTCGAACCAAGCACATCTAGGTCCTCCTCCTTTAAACACATGTGATACCCTGGGGTCCCAAACCCCAAACACATTTCGAGTCTTATATACACAACAATTCTTTCTTCCTCTACCGATGAGGGAGAATTGAACACAACACCACACTTTCCATGCTTCAAACACCTCACTCAGTGAACCAATATCTCTTTCATTTCTCAATGAAATTTGGCGATTCTTGGCCCTACGGTTATCTACGCATTTAGTACATCATGCATGTGTGAAGAACCGGATTCTCCAACATACGTAACACTAGTGTTTAAGCCGTTAAAGTTGGTCGGTCGCAACTCCCGCCAAAGGCTAATTTCCAACAATCCCCTCTTGAAAGAGATTTTGGCGCACTCACATGGTGTCTTTTCATTTCCAGCAATATTTCAACGGACCGATGTTGCATAATGAGAGGAAGCATCAGCTTTCAACCTTCCATAGTTTAAAACCATCGGACTTACTTCATCGCGGTGAGGCTGATGCCTTGAACCGTCAGTGTTTAGTGTAAGCCAAGTCAATGGTACCAACACAACAAATTCCCTTACTCTCTTCTTCGTAATGTTTTGTCCGTTTTGGCCATGGACAACGTCTTGGATTCTTAAGTGCGTTCATTTTGAGGCGGCCCGTCCTCGCACTTAAATAGGTGGTCTCCTACAAGGTATCCTGCTATACCCCACTTCACAAGTGTTAGGAACCATTAAACGTTTCCCAAGAACCTAACCTCAACTATTGAGGATCATTACAGGTTTTGAAAACTTAACCTTTACCCATACTGCAAATAGCACTTAAAGTCTATCGCGGGAACGACTGTGGATTTGGTGTTTCTTTTCAGAAATCACTATCCGAAGTGCTCATACTTCCACCGAAGCGATCAACTGAACCTTTACAACTTAGTTTTTCCATTGAACCAAATTACCGATCTCCGTTAGTAAGGTTGGGTTACCGCATTGTATTAGTCCTTATATTTTGGGTTTTAAGCCCATTCCACGACAGCAAGCCATCGATCTTTGGGTAAGCCCTTTGTCAAAGTGGTCCGCTATATTATCCTTAGACTTGATGTAATCAATGGATATTATACCCGTGGTGATCGGTTGCCTAACGATCTTATGCCTCCGTCGAATATGACGAGACTTGCCGTTGTACATAGCATTCCGCGTTCCTTCATAGAGCCGATCGACCGTCGCGGTGGATCATTACCGGAAGGTACGGGTTTGTTCCAACACGGAACATCCTCTAAGAAGTCATGAAGCCACTCACCTTCTTCTCTCCCGCTTTGTCTAAAGCGATAAACTCCGATTCCATTGTGGATCGGGCGATGCAAGTTTGCTTAGAGGATTTCCAAGACACGGCCCACCACCAATTGTAAATACATACCCATTTGGTGGACTTGGTGTTCTCTATATCGGATATCCGGTTTGCATCACTGTACCCTCTAGTACAATTTGGATATCTCGAATAGTGTAACCCGTAATTTAACGTGTATTTGGTATTGTAATACCCGATTCAACGCCTTCCAGTGGTTATCACTCGGATTACGGGTGAACCTAGCCAACTTATTGATTGCGTAAGCAATATCAGGTCGGGTGCAGTTTGTTATATACATCAAACTACCGATCACCTGCGCATATCGCTCCTGGTATACAGGTGCACCAAGATTTTTATCAAGCTTTTGATTTGTATCCATTGGTGACTTTATCGGTGAACTGTCTAACATCTCAAACTTTCTCAAAACATCCTCGATGTAGTGAGACTGAGATAAGATCAGCCCGTCAGACGTCTTAGAGATTTTAATCCCTAAGATGACATCTGCGATACCCATATCCTTCATGTCGAAGCATTGTTTCAACATGTTCTTAGTCTCTAGGATTACCACAGATCGCTTCTGTGATTAACATGTCGTCTACATACAGGCATATCATAACAAACGAGTCAAAGTTACCTTTCGTGTAAACACATTTATCACACTCATTAATGGCGAACCCATTCGATAGTAGAGTACTATCAAATTTCTCGTGCCATTGCTTCGGGGCTTGTTTCAGCCCGTACAGAGATTTGATAAGTCGACAGACTTTCTTCTCTTGCCCTTGAACCACGTACCCCTCGGGTTGGTCCATATAGATTTCTTCTTCCAAATCGCCGTTTAGGAAGGCTGTCTTAACATCCATCTGGTGTATCTCAAGGTCACGCAAAGCTGCGATCGCAATGAATACCAGATGGATGTCATCAGATCTGGGAGAGTATGTGTCAAAGTAGTCAAAGCCTTCTGTTTGCCGATAGCCCTTGACTACCAACCTGGCTTTGTACTTGTCTATAGACCCATCTGCTTTGTATTTCCGTTTGAGTATCCACTTACACCCCAACGGTTTATTTCCCAAAGGAAGATCAACCAACTCCCAAGTATGGTTATGCAGAATGGAGCTTATTTCACTCTCAATAGCTTCTTTCCAGAGCGGTGCTTCTGGAGTTGACAACGCCTTAGCAATTGTCCTTGGTTCATCATTAACCATATAAGCTACAAAGTCGGGTGAAGGATTTATCCTTCCCACTTTTACTTCGCCTTAGATCCATCTCTGGAGTCTCCAAGTTACGAGAATCTGGAACACTAGATTAGGATGTTCACCACCTCGAGATTCGCTAGATGCGAACCATTCGGATCCGGGCGATCAAGGACTCCCGGTTCTTGAGAGCTTTGTGCATAACTTCGTTTGAGAGAGGTTATGTCTTTCTCCTTTCTAGGAAAGGTACTTTCAAAGAATAGAGCATTCCTTGATTCCATTATTGTACCCTGGTGGATATCTGGAATATCTGACTTATGCACTAAGAAGCGATAAACACTACTGTTATTTGCATATTCGATGAATATGCAATCTACAGTCTTAGGCCCAATCTTGACCTGCTTTGGCTTGGGTACTTCAACCTTTGCCAAACAACCCCACACCTTAAAGTATTTGTAGGTGGGTTTCTTTCCCTTTCATGATTCATATGGAGTTTTGTCCTTACCCTTATGTGGGACTCTGTTAAGAATCATATTAGCGGTAAGGACGGCTTCTCCCCACATGTTTTGGGGAAGACCAGAATTGATAAGCAAGACATTCATCATTTCCTTTAATGTGCGGTTCTTACGTTCCGCCACACCGTTTGATTGAGGTGAGTATGGAGCCATCGTTTGATGAATAATGCCTTTTTGGGCACAGTATTCCTCAAAAGGCGCTACATATTCTCCCCCTCTATCGCTACGAATGGATTTAATCCGTAGGCTCAGTTGGTTCTCAACTTATGCTTTGTAACGTCGGAACGCTTCAAAGGCTTCATCCTTACTTTTCAACAAGTAAAGGTAACAATACCTTGTGCTATCGTCAATGAAAGTCACAAAGTACTTGTTCCCCCCTCTAGTTTGTGCAAACTTCAAATCACATATATCTGTGTGAATAAGTTCTAGAGGAGCGGTATTCCTTTCGACGGATCGAAAATGAAGCTTAGTAAGTTTTGCCTCTACGCACACCTCACACTTATGTTGAGGGTTTACGTCGATAGACGGCAACAACTGCATCTTTACCGACCTTTGAATATACTTGTAGTTAAGGTATCCTAATCTATGTTCCCATAAATTAGAAGACTCAAGCAAATAAGAAGAAGGTTCAACTTTATTTCCTTGGCCTTAATCTGAGACATGGCATTCACTTTGAAGAGGCCTTCACAGACGAAGCCTCTCCCTACAAATGTGCCATTTTTAGTGAGTACAAACTTATTGGATTCAAACACTAGCCTAAAACCAAAGCATTAACCAATAAAAGTCCGAAACTAAATTTCTTCTAATTTCTAGGGCGTGCATCACTTCCTTCAGAGTGAGTTCCTTGCGGAAGTCATCTTCAGGACCACCTTTCCAACCCCTAGCACGTCCGAGAAGCGTTGTTGCCCATGAACGACTTTGCTCGGTGACCGGAGTGTACGTGGAGAAGGCATCTTTGTTGGAACAGATGTGTTTTGTTGCACCTGTGTCCACCCACTACTGCATCGGATTCTCAACCAAGTTGGCTTCTAGCACCACGGCCGAGAGATCCTCAATCATGTCATCCAGGAGCGTGTCCTTGACGACGTTAGCTTGAGCCTTGCCTTTCGACTTGGCTTTCTGTTGTTGCTCAGTCTTGAGCTTGCGGCATTCCTTGATCCTATGACCAGGTTTCCCACAGTGATGACAGTTACCTCTGAACGTCTCCGCTGCGGGGGCTTTGCCGTCTTTGTGGAACTTCCGCTTGTTGCTTGTTTTCCCTTTGGCCTCAGCCAGATTTGCCTTTGCCTCAGCATGTTGTCAGCCAGATTTGCCTTTGGCCTCAACCAGATTTGCTTGTTTTCCTGGATTTGCAGTTTGATAACAAGCTCTTCAAAGGTCATTTCCTTTGTCTTGAGTTTCAAGTAACTCATAAACTCATTCCACGAAGGAGGTAACTTCTCAATCAGCGATGCAACCAAAAACTGCTCGTTTGGTTTTAGTCCTTCCAAATTCAGGTGATGTAAAATCATTTGGAATTCCTGGACTTGGGACATCACTGTTTTGCTGTCCACCATTTGGAATTTTAGAAATTTCCCAACGATGAACTTCTTAGTACCCGCATCTTGTGCGTTGTACTTCTTTTGCAGTTTTTCCCACAGCTCTTTGGCGGTGCCAACGGTGCAATAGACCGTGTAGAGAGTGCGCCAAGCGAAAGATATATAGTTCTTGCACATGAAATCGCTATGATTCCACGCATCACGAACCATCTTCATGCCGTGCGACATGGATACCAAGGCCCTTCACCCGTTTATTGGCGAAGAGTCCATTTCATCTCCACTTGTGGAGGATCTTAGAAGGAACCGGGCCATGCCCATAATCAAGTTAAATAGAACAACATCTTTGTCGCCATCTTTTAAATTGATCCCATGAACTTTTCAGGCGATCATGGTGGTGTGAAGAAAGGGGAGCTCCAACGATCGGGAAGGCGGTGTTATCGCCTTGAGCGATGAAGACAGCGGTGAAGGCGGCGGGGTTATCGCCCTCGAGAGGCGGCGAAAGAACATCGGTCATATTTCCAGCCATGTTATTGCAGTTACCGTAAGCAAAATATTGTCTTAAGTTGTTGGGTTTACAAAGGATTGCAAGAAACGGAAATTACAAGTAACTGCTTATGTAAGAATTGAAATTACAGTTCCACTAGAAACTGAAAATTACAATATAACAATAAACTGAAATTACAATATTTGTTGAACAAGAAGACCGGAAACTGCTTTGATTTTTGCTGAGTCGAGTGTGGCACTCTGTCCTTAAGACAATATTGCCCCGTATGTATCCTTTATACGTTCCGGACAATTCGTCTCCCAAGATAAAACAGCAATGGAACAATTGAGCAAAGGAAACTCAAAAGCTACCGTGAAGAATATTGCATAACGAAATGATGCTTGGAAGATTAGGAAGTAACTGCTTTGCTTTGCTTTCTGCTTTGTGTATATTCGTGTATATGAAGTATCCCTCAACAATGGTGTAAGGGGTGTTTATATAGGAGGAAGAGGGACTGTTTGACTGCCTCCATAGCCATTATTGGCCAAATAATGACCATTATGGAGGTAGTAAAGCCACCAAATAAATGGAGAAAATTGCCAACGGATTGGCCATTATTGGAGGTGTAATTCAGCCAAAATAAATGGCTGAATTGAGTCTTTGACGTTTACGCTCGGGCCGTCGAAATTCGACTTTACGAAAACTTCAGGATCAAGCGCACATCTGAAAGAATTACGGTCCAAACTGCATTTACGGCCCAAAGATAATATCGAAGGTTCGACCGACTCCCGACCCCAGGCCGAGAACCCGGAACCGGACCGGGCGGGCGGCGCGTGGTCTTTCCTCGAACCGAAGCACATCTAGGTCCTCCCTCCTTTAAACACATGGGATACCCCTTGGGGTCCCAAACCCCAAACACATTTCGAGTCTTATATACACAACAATTCTTTCTTCCTCTACCGATGAGGGAGAATTGAACACAACACCACACTTTCCATGCTTCAAACACCTCACTTCGTGAACCAATATCTCTTTCATTTCTCAATGAAATTTGACGATTCTTGGCCCTACGGTTATCTACGTACTTAGTACATCATGCATGTGTGAAGAACCGGATTCTCCAACATACGTAACACTAGTGTTTAAGCCGTTAAAGTTGGTCGGTCGCAACTCCCGCCAAAGGCTAATTTCCAACACGTATAAATTACATTTGATATATTTGACACGTGAGTGGTTAAGTTACTATTAGACTTAATTTCCTATTTAACCAATTTTCTAGTTCGTCTTTATAGTATATATTTTATATCTTTTGTAGGTTTTGGAGACTTGAGTTTACAAGTTAAGATGTGGGTTTTGAAGACTTCATGCAAGTTGAAGAGTTACTTGTCATTTTGCAAGGACTGCCCGGCGATATTTTATGTTTTTAGCTATCGATGTTAGCTGTCAGTAAGAGGTTGTGTAAATAGTATGGCAACGTGTATCATAGTTGTACAATGACACTAATGAGAGATTGTATGTATGAAATAATGATATTATTGAATATTTTGTTGAAATCCAGTTGATTTCATGTGCTATAAGTTGTATAATATTGTAGTGAAATGGGATGAAATATGGTCAATATACTTGGTACTGACTTCTGATCCATTTAAACTTTTAGCTTGTCTTTAATCTGTTAAGGACCAGGTTTATTGTAAGGACCAGAAAATGTAGTCGCAATAAATTGTAGGTAACAAAGCAGTGACCCCATATTTAAGGACCAGAAATATGATCCTTAAAATAATGTTACGGACCAGAACATTACTGGTCGCGAATTACCTTTTAGGACCAGATATGAAATCCGTTGCCATTATTCTTAGCGGCGGAGCCAATAGCGACGGGTGGTGACTAGATTTATCTGGTCGCTAATGGCCGTTTTTCTTGTAGTGAATATTTTCTTTTATGTTTTGTGTAGGTATAATTCTATGAAATATTGACGGATTGCGGAGGTGTTGACGTCTAGTTCAGGCCAGAGAATAGTCAAGACTGGAACAAAATTTGGAAATATAAAGTAGTGAAAGAAGATAAATTAAATAAAGTGTAAAGAAACAGGAAGATCCATATATATAGATAGATAATTTATAGCCCGTTTGAACAAATTTTCAAAAGATATTTTGTTAAAAAAATACTTATTTAATAAAGGTGTTTGATAAATTTTTTTTACTTATATTTATATATGATGGCATGATGCAGTGGTGTTAGCTGAAAGAAGTAGTTATCCACAAAAATACAGTGTTTTTGGTTTTTCTAGGATAAGAGTATCCATATAAAAAATCATCTTTACCAAATAAACTAGTAATGACTTTTTGTTTCGTATTTTAGCACTTGATTTTTTTTAAAAATATTAATCAAATATAAATAACTATCAAAAGTTTTTTTTTCAAGCCGAATACGAATTACTACTCTCTGAAAACATTTTTTTAAAAAAAAAATACTTTTAATAAGAAAAAAATTCTCAAAATCAGCTGATTTCGATAACTTAGCCAAACATGCTTTTTAGTTAAACTAAAGAAACAATATCCTACCAAATAATAATGGAGCTCATTGTTAAATAATTTGAAGGGACCAATTATTGATTATGTATTGCACAGGAAGACAAAATTATCCAGCCAATGACAAATCAATCTTTTTCTTTTGGATTTTAGCTCTCCTCTTATGTTGTCTACATTCATTATGTTATCTACATTCATTATGTTGTTATCCTTTTTTTTTTTTTTTTTTTTTTACTTTTCCCCTCCAAGGATATAAATCCAATGCTCTCCCTGTCAAAACAAACTCAACTAAAATTTGGAAAAGAATCTTTTGAGAAACAAACTCTAATAAGGAGAGGAATCCTTAACTACCTCCTTATTCTAATATTTCGTAATCCTTTTTTAAAGAAATAATCTCTTCATTATTCTCATTAATGAAAAGAGTATAAATACAAGTTATAATTTACATAATAGAAAATCTATTCCTATTCTAAACCCAAAACCTTATTCTAGTAGTACAAGACTCTTATAACTATGGTAAGTGTACAAGACTAAGTAAAGTAATACTTACACTAAAATATTACAACAACCTATGTACAAAATCTGCCCAATCACCGTGGACTTTCAATACAAAACCGAGAATCAATATTCATAAATATACACATAATATACATGTCTATCTCGTGTTTATTATGTGTATATTTAACACACGCCCGCAGTCATAACGGGCGGTCTTCGTACGCTGAGACTGTCCCTAAAATCTTCAAAAAGAACCGAGGAAAGTCCCTTTGTGAAGATGTCTGCAATTTGATACCTGGAAGGGACATGTCAGACGCGTAGTTGTCCACGAGCTACCTTTTCTCAAACAAAGTGAATGTGCATCTCGATATGTTTAGTGCGCTGGTGCTGAACATGATTACTGGAAAGGTAGATGACACTAACATTATCACAATACACCAAAGTAGTTTTCTGAATAGGATAATGAAGCTCTAAAAGCAGATTCTGTAACCAACGTGACTCAGAGACCACATTGGCTACCCCTCGATACTCGGCCTCTGCACTAGAACGTGATAACGCCAACTGACGCTTAGCAGACCAAGAGACCAAGTTATTACCAAGATACATACAATAGCCAGACGTAGACCGTCTGGTGTCTGGACAACCACCCAATCAACATATGTATATGAGACAAGTGTAGACGTCGATGAAGGATACAAATGCAAACCATAATCAAGTGTCCCATGAATGTACCGAATAATGCGTTTGAGCGCATTCATGTGCTCAATCCTGGGGTCATGCATAAACAAACACACCTGTTGTACGGTATACATAATATCAGGTATCGTGAACGTAAGATACTGAAGGCCCCCGCAAGACTGCGATAGCGGATCAGATCCTCATAAGGTGAGCCAGCTGTAGCACCTAACTTGGGTTTAGTATCAACAGGAGTGGAAGTGGACTTACAGGATGACATCCCAGCACACTCAATGATCTCAGCTGCATACTTCCTCTGTGACAAGAACAACCCACCTGCGTGACGAGTAATAGCAATCCCCAAAAAATAACTCAAAGGTCCTAAGTCTTTCATAGCAAACTCAGAACTGAACATTGTCATGATAGACCGGCGTAACGCATCAGAAGAGGCAGTCAAGATAATATCATCCACATATAACAGTATATAAGCCAAGGAAGAACCACGATGATAAATGAACAATGAATTATCAGACCTGCTGTGATCGAACCCAATAGTCGAAACATAGTCTGCAAACCTTTTATACCAAGCTTGTGTTGACTGCTTAAGCCCATACAAGGACTTCTTCAACAAACAGACGTGATGAGGATATTTGGGATCCCTAAACCCCAAGGGCTGATGCATATAGACTGTCTCCTTGAGATCACAATGTAAGAAATCATTATTCACATCTAACTGATGGATAGACCATGCTTTCGAAAGAGCCAAGCTGAGCACAGTGCGAATGGTAGCCGGCTTGACCACTGGACAAAATGTCCCATCATAATCCACACCAACCTGCTGAGTCTTACCATCACCTATAAGACGAGCCTTATGCCTCGTAAAAGAACCGTCAGAATTGTCCTTAAGAGAAAAAATCCACATAGACCGAATTATATTAACACCAGATGGACGAGGCACCAACTCCCACGTCTTATTATCAATAAGAGCATTATATTCGTCAGTCATAGCAATTTTCTAATTAGGGTCATTTAACGCAGACACATGGTTACGGGGTATGGGTGATTTAAGAACATTAGAATTTAAATTGAAATGTCTTTTTGGTTTAAAAATACCCCGTTGACTACGAGTGACCGGTCTATGACTCGGGGGAGAATTGGGTGAATTTTGGGAATTAGCGGGACACGTGACGGACCGGCAAGCGAGCAGTGGGCTTGCTGGCCCAACACCGGAATTTGGTGCTTGAACTGGGGTAGACCGGGCCTGAAGTTTGTTAATTGTGGTGGGCGGAAAGAGTGGATAACACAGGCACCCAAAGACCCTAAGATGTGAATACGAAGGAGTCTTATTATATAAAATTTGAAGAGGGGACGAATATGTCAAAACTTTGGAAGGGAGAATATTAAGAAGATTTGTAGCCAGTTGTAGAGCATGAGGCCAAAACGAAGGGGGTACGGAAGCATGAATCAATAAAGTTTGGACAATGTTATTAATGGTATGAATGTTGCGTTCGGATTTCCCATTTTGTGAAGACGTATGAGGGCAAGAAAAATGAAAATTGATCAAATTATTAGCACAAAACTCCCTAAACACCCCATTATCATATTCTTTTCCATTATCACATTGAATATTTTTAATTTTCTGTTCGAATTGGGTTCTAATGAATGCTCTAAATTTTAAGGTGGTGGAAAAAATTTGATATTTTTTCGCTATCGGAAAAGTTCATAAAAACTTAGAATAATCATCCAAAAATAGAACATAGTACCGATGACCCAAAGAACTGAGAACATGAGATGTCCATAAATCGCTATGAATAATATCGACGACATTGAAGTATGAGAATTACAGTCTACAAATGGCAACCTAACAATTTTCCTAAAGAACGAGATTGACAATTCGGAGTATAACGCGTACCCTTACATGAAATAAATTTATTTTTATCCAAGGAAGATAAAATAGACGACCCTGGATGACCTAGACGAGCATGCCACAAGGAAGGATCAAGAGCTGCAAAGGTTGATGGCAAGGCTTGACGCGAGAAACCGGAACTTGGCGTGATAGGATAAAGATCTCCCCTACTATCACACCTCATGAGAGGAATTCCCGTCTTGAAATCATTCACAGAAAAACCAAACATATCAAATTCAATTGAAACAGAATTATCAGTGGTGAATTTACGGACATACACCAAAATTTTAATCAATTTAGGATATAAAGGGTATTTTTCAAGACAAATGGTGGAGGGGGGGGGAGATAAAGTTTTATGACCATAACCACGAATCAGAATATTATTACCATTACCAATGATTATGCCACGAGGGTTGCTCAAAATGAAATAAAACGATAGAGTACCTGAATTGGATGTCATGTGGGTTGTGGCGCCTGCGTCCATGTACCAATTTGTGTCCGGAGGAGTTAATCCCAGCGTGTGCATTGCGGCTTCAATAACTGTCGGAGAAGGGATGAAAGTGGGTCCCTCAGCCGCAAAGGCCTGCTATGGCCGAGGCCCAACTGGGCGAGATTCTTCTTTGTTGGCTGGGTGGACTACGTGGCTGCATCGAAATTGGGCCTGGATCGGCGGTGGCCCAATTCCGTATCGACACGATTGTGAAGAGGGACGGTGGGCCATCGCGATTGGCCCATGGCCGCTTGTCGGTGGTCGGTGGCGGGACCCGATGGCTCGCCCTCTCGCCCGCCGCCATTACCACTATAACCACCACCTTTATTTTTATTCTTGCGATTCTGACCTTTCCTGCCGCCACCGTTGTTACAATTTTAGCCTGAATTGTCATAAAATGCCGGAGAGCCATTGGACATGGCCATCAAGACGGAGTTAGCGCCAGTAGCCGCCTTTTTAACCAAACCAGCCTCCTCTAGTGTAAGCATAAACCTGGCTTGATAAAATTGCAATAGAGGGTTACTTTGATGAAGTATCGAAGCAACGCCGTTATAGGCCTCAGACAGGCCTGCAACCATCTGTAGAACGAGATGATCATTGCTAACAGGAGCACTAACGTTGCGAAGTTGGTCCGCCAATTCCTTGAGTCGTTTGCAATAGGAGGAAACGTTCGAAAAATCCTCCATAGTGACTTGGGAAAATTCCTGTTCAAGGTTGACAATACGGGAATGCCTGTTATCCTGAAATATATCACGCAATCTATCCCAAGCAGCCATAGCTGTAGAGTTGAGTTAAATTATCGTTTGTAAGAGGTCGACAGAGATAGTGACATAAATTCACTAGAGAACTGTAGCATCAAGAGTAATCCATAATTTAGGATTTTCCTCCTTGGTGGGTACATCCTGCGTGCCAGGAGCCGGAAGAATTATGCGGTGGAGGACTTGATGCGCAAGTGCATGAATTTTGAACAACTCTGCCCACTCCGATATTGGACGTTTTCTATGTCAAGAACAATAGGAAGAACGCTCTTGATGTTAGAAACTTTTAGGTCAAGATGAAACATGTTCTTATCAGTCATAGTGAATAGAACAAGAAATTTGGACAAGAAAATTTTGAAGGGAGGCCTCGGGTTTGAGGAAGAAACCGAGAGGGAATTTGCTTTGGGAGAGGAGCGGAAGTATTTGAGTCCTAGACTTCTGATAACATGAAAGAAATAATCCCTTGATTATTCTCATTAATGAAAAGAGTATATATACAAGTTACAATTTACCATAATAGAAAACTTATTCTATTCTAAACCCAAAACCTTATTCTAGTAGTACAAGACTCCTATAACTATGGTAAGTGTACAAGACTAAGTATGGTAATACTTACACTAAAATATTACAACAACCTATGTACCAAATCTGCCCAATTACCATGGGCTTTCTATACAAAACCGAGAATCAATATTCATAAATATACACATAATATACCTGTGTATCTCATGTATATTATGTGTATATTTAACACTTTTTGACACAACCTTTCCTCTACACCCATACCTTTTACACAATCATATTTCTTTTGGTGATCCCATCTTATCACCCAATAATGTATTTTCCGTAATTTGATAATTACACAAAGAAAGGTTTAATAGAGTAATCTGCACCCAAAGCTATATAAGTATATCATTTATCAGGTTACTTTACACGAGAAGTAATATCTTGCTAATGATAACGTATAATAGGGTTTTAGCACTAATAATAAATTTAATGAAAAAGGTAAGACAGTGATGATGGATTGAGAGAATTAGATGTTGTGTAATTAGTCTATAACTTTAAATTGCAAGGGTTACAAGACATATATTTTAAATTTTATACATAGCACTAAAATAATTCCCGTTATTTTAAATTATATACATCTTTTAGGTCACATTTACTTGTTGTACCATATAACATACTTTCTTTTCAAGATTATAAATTTTATATTTTAAGAAGGCTTATCAATATTCTTTTAAGTAACTGACAGTGTAAAAATTCTTAAAACTCTTTTCATCGTGTCACCCCAATTCAAACTTCTTATAGGATAAACATCATGGGCTGCAAAGTAGCGTTTTCCAATTTTAGAGTACTATCTATCGTTGAGTTTTGAATTATTATATGTGATCCATTCCTGGTTGTTTCTTCTGTTGAGATCCCCACACATATGAAATGATATAAAAACCCAATAAAGGCTCCTCACTTTTGTACTTCTCCAAAAAGTTTATCAAAGAGAAACAAACAAGAGTACACTATTATTGATGGAGATATTCAAGTCCACCACTTATCTTCTTTTATTGGTCACTCTCTTTCTTTCAACCATCGTGTCTCAAATCAATGGAGGAGGCATCAAGACACAAAGTGAAGCCCTTGGCCAATTTTACAAAGCTAAGTTGAAGCAAAATTTCAACATTGACAAAAGCCATTTTGATGCAAATCTTGTTGATCATAATGATCTCCAATATTTTCATATTGCTTCTAAAAAAAGTATGGTTTCTCAAGAGGTTTTAGAGAATGACAAGATCCAGAAACTTCCAGGCCAACCTCCAGTAAAATTTGAGCAGTATGGTGGATACGTTACAGTTGATGAATCTGCTGGTAGAGCTTTCTATTATTACTTTGTTGAAGCTCAACACTCTAAGGAATCCTTGCCCCTTCTTCTTTGGCTTAATGGAGGTAATTAATCTAAAGGATTTAGTTTATATCCATCGACATTTTTTAAAACTTTATACGTAATTTAATGTGGTGTAGTATGCTAGTTACTACATTTTATTAGGTTACCGATTATGTTTATGATAGAAGTTTATATTAATTCACAATTAGTGCATAAAACTTGAATTCTTGTATCTAACATTAAAGTTTGAAGTTATTTCTTACCTAACAATAATGTTACAATGTCTAAATCTGTCATCCTTGCATTACATCGGAATATAAACATCCTAAGTCTGTTCTTTTCTTTTCCTCATTTTTTTAGTTTAATTAAGTTATATGCTTTACACAATCAGGTAGTTTATAATTTATAAAGTAATTATGGTAAATCTCTACAATAAACAGTGGTTGGTAGCTTGATAAAATAGTAATTGATCTACTATCAGAAGTTAAATTACACAATGAGTTCATTGCTTTCTTGTTTGTTCGCTTCAATATTGTTTTCTTGTTTAGTTAAACTGTCATTCGTTTTTTTTTTTTTTTTTACAGGTCCAGGATGTTCTTCTCTTGCATATGGAGCCTTTCAAGAACTTGGACCATTTAGAGTAAACAGTGATGGAAAAACACTTCACAAAAATAATTTTGCATGGAACTATGGTAATTTCAATTTTCACCCAAGTAGATAATTAAGTACTATATTATCTCTCTAACTACTACTAATTTCTTTTCTTTTGATCAAAATTATTAGCTGCCAACGTATTGTTCTTGGAGTCTCCAGCTGGAGTAGGATTTTCCTACTCTAACACATCCACTGACGTTAAAATTGGTGGAGATAAAAAAACAGCCAATGATAATTACCAGTTCTTAGTGAATTGGCTCGAAAGGTTTCCAGAATACAAGGATAGAGATTTTTACATATCTGGAGAGAGTTATGCTGGGCATTATGTACCTCAATTGGCAAATACAATTCTATATCACAACAAGAAGGCCAACAAGAATATTATTAATCTTAAAGGAATCTTGGTAAATCTCTTCTTCTCAAATTTCCATATAATTAACCTTTGTATATATTTTGGCCTTTGTGTTTAATAATGTTGGACTCTTACAAGGCCGAAAGGTATTAAAAATTAATTTCTAGATTTGGATCTTACAAAAAACATTTGTTTTTTCTTTTTCCCACTGAACATGGAGTAATAATTGAAATTTGAAAAGAATCACAAGAGTATGGAAGTTTCAAGGATGAGGCCAATTGATCATATTATAGGAGTTAGAACACATGGTCAGGCCTACTTCAATTATCCCGCATGTGGCCATAGACATTTTATTTTCCTGACAGCAATGAAAAAGTTAGTATCACATGCAACATGCTCGACAATTAGTTTATCCATTACTAACACACACATATATATAATTTGGTAATTAGTTACATAATGTATAGAGATTAATACAATATCATAAGGATATATGCGATTCAAGTTACAAAAATCACTTAAGATTAAGCTAATTTTGATTGTTAAAATATAATCTGATCCCATTAACTCTTTTAATATTTGATCAAAGTAATAATCAATACTCTCTTGTCTCAGTTTATTTGATACACTTTTTTTTAGTCCGTCTAAAAAAATAATTTTATTAAATATATTTAAAAGTAGTTTAATTTTAAAATTCTCATTTTACTTAAAAAATCTTTATTTCTTTTTTAAATTTTGTGTTATGTCAAACAAAATCACGAAGGGAGGAGTATGTACTTTTTAAGTAATGCTCCTATTATATCTCACATTTAATTTACTTTGATCAATTAAAGTGGGAAAAAGGGACAACAGCCCATATTACCATATTAGTAAATGGAACAACGCAACATAAACTAAAATGAAATTATGGATGGACTTTACTGACTAAAACTTACAAAGTTTAATTGGTAAGAAGCTCATGAAGACAATGACATAACAACTCTTGTCTGTTGCGTAGTCTATTAAAAATAATATTTACCACCTAAAGATATATTTTAGCAGAAATTATCCAATAACTTAAGTAATAACAGATCATATATAGTACAGCTGTAACTGCTTAGCTGCAAATGTTTGTGTACTAAAGGAAACAAACAAGATGAACAATAAGTACTACAGAGTATAGTGCAAGCTAGGAATCACCATAAGCCAGTCAATTCCATGTTACATTTTATATCTAGAAAGAAAAGTAGCTGTCAAAGACAGATGGATAAAATATAATAGTTTCATAATGTGACAGTGAAGTATGAATGACACCAATATATCTTATGTTTACATACCGACAGTATGAAGTTAGTCATCAGTTGTAGTTCACAAAATGTTATAGCTAGTGTCATAAATGTCGGGAATAAGGCCAATTTTATGTAATGTATGTTTCTGTAAATATTGTGGATTCTCTTTTTAGAAGCTACTTGTAGAAAATAAAATAATTAAAAGTCAATTTCATGTTTCCATGGTTACAAAGAGTAAAATATGATTCAACTATAAATACATCCCTTATATTTTAAAACCAATCATTTACCCTTATATTATCGAAATTCTGCACATCAAAGATGTCAAACACTTTTTACTCAATTCCCCCCCTCATTAAATAACTCTTAACTAATTTCTAATTATGTCATGATTTGGGGTGTGTTATGTATGGAGAATATTTTTCAGTTCTTCAATGTTTGGCTGGTCAAAACATTTGAAAAATATATTTTTTAGGAAAATCAGTTTTTTTTAAAAAAAAATGAGGAAAATGATTTTTTTATTGAAACTAGAGAAAATAAATTTCATAAATGACATTCACTGATTATCTCCTCCCCACCCTTCAACATACCCCACCCCACCCTTGTAGCCCCCACACCCATCCCATAGTGTTTGCCTAGCTAGATTGTATATAAATGTTTTTGGTATAATATTTTCTGTTCTCCTACCGAACACAAGAAAGTAAGTAAAAAACTCACATATTTTTCAGAAAAACATTTTTCAAGAAACAATTTCAGTAGAAATCACTTTTCTTCGTACCAAACAAACCCTTGGTTCTAATTAAGCATATACACATTGTGGTTGCAGATTGGTAATGCAGTGATTAATGATGAGACAGATACAAGAGGAATGTATGAGTATTTTGCAAGTCATGCCTTAATTTCTGATGAAGTTGAAGCTGAAATTCAGAAGGAATGCAAGTTCACAGTCCCAGAAAGTGAAGAATCGGAGGAGTGCCAGGTGGCATTAGGTACAACAGAACATGATACTCGCCCCATTGATATCTACGCCATTTATGTTCCACACTGCCACAATACTAACCTCACCGCCAAGCCCAAGAAACCTTCTGTAAGTCTTCTAATTTTGAGCTTGTACATGTTTTACTTATATTTAGCCAGACAACTCTAATAGTAAAAAAGGACAGCACGGTGGATCAAGCTTCCGGTATGTGCGGGATGTGGTGAATGATCGAATTACAAGAGTCTATTATATACAATTTTACCTTATATTTCTGAGAGGTTGTTTTCACGGCTCGAACCCGTGTCCTCCTAATCATATAACAACAAATTTATCAATTACGCCAAGCTGGCTCCCCTTCCAGGCAACTTCAATAGTATGAAAAGAAAATTACATAATGGATTTAAGTTATTTTACTTAGCTGATTGTATAAGAAAAATTCTACATGATCAATTTAGTTTGATTGAAAAGAAAATTACATAATGGATTTAAGTTATTTTAATTAGCTGATTGTATAAGAAAAATTTCATCTTGTTACTAATTATACAGTTGCATAGAACTTAAACTCAAACGTTATTGAGACATCAAATTTCATCTTGTTAGAGTAAACGTAACTTATCACTAGCTACATATCATTCTGGTAGACAGAATAGGGCTATAGTAATTACTATAACAGAATAGTTGCAAATAAAGCTACAAACAAATGAACAAAAGCTTAATTATGATATTATTACTGTCTTTTTTCCCTTTCATATTTGAAGATATTTATTTGTTCACAGTAAAATATGTGATTGAAAGAATAAATTTAGCATTAAAATGTTTATTTGTACACAAATTAATCACTGACAATATGTTATACAATGCAGTCAGTGATCGATCCATGTAGTGACTATTACACGACTGCCTACATGAATAGGCCTGATGTTCAGAAGGCTCTCCATGCCAATGTTACCAACATTAAATATTCAACTTGGCAGCCATGCAGGTATTTTCAAATCATTTTACCCATTATTATACTTTTATGCTCCTTTAATCCTAGAAAATACTACTAGTAGTACTATTAAAAAAATAAATTCGGGATTAAACTGAAATTATGTTTTTTTTTTTGCAGTGATGTCCTAACAAATTGGACAGACAGCCCATCAACCATTATTCCACTTCTCAGAGAGTTTATGGCAAATGATATTCGAGTGTGGATATTCAGGTGACCACCTTATCCGCCACTCACCATTTCCTTCTATTTGGCTTATTTATTTATTTATTTATTTATTTATTTTTATTCTTTACTTAACAAGATTTTAAGAACACACAGACATATATATATATATATATATATATATATATATATATATGCTAGATTCATCATAAATTAGATGGTTGTTATAATTTCTCAATTTGTGAAGAATTAGAGGGAAAATTTACAACGATTTGCTTAAATTAAAGATATAATGGTCAAAAACACACATGACCTATCACTTTTTCGTGAGTTTCACACTCCATCTATAATCTGTTATGTTCTCCTCCTGAACTATCACCATCTATTTTACTAAAACACATCTCAACTATCAGTTGTTTTCTTTTTTTACCTGGACGATGGTGATAGTACAAGTAGAAAAAGGAAACAACTAACAGTTGATGTGTGTTTTAACTTTTTAATACATAAATGGTGATAGTTCAGGTTGAAAAAGGGAATAATTGATAATTGAGGTGTGAAACTTGCGAAAAAATCAAGTTCAAGTGTTTTTTTTATCATTCACTCTGAATTAAATGAAAGCAAATTGTTTCTTTTTAGGAAGTAGCTTATTAATTGAAATTAAGCTATTGAACTTTGTTATATTTTGAAAATGCAGCGGTGACACGGATGGAAGGGTACCTGTTACTTCAACCAAGAAATCCATTAAGATAATGAAGCTTCCTATCAAAACCCCGTGGCACCCCTGGTTTCTCAACGGAGAGGTAATTATATTATTAGCCTCAACTGTTTTTTTTTCAATTTTATTGTATAGTGGGGTAAAAAAGAACATTGTTTCAAGTAAAACATATTCCTATCTTATATACTTTCAAGCGGTTGATATTTTAACTCTGTAAAATAATGTTTGGATCTAAATATTTCAACTAAAAACTAGAAAAGGAAGATTATGAACTTTATGAATATTTACTGGTTTGGATTAAAGTGCATTTCCTCATTGTGTTATTTTCTACTTATACATTTTTTTCTTGAAAAAAAGTGGTCTTTTTTTCTTTTGAAAAGAAGCACGGAGTGACTACTAAATTTCCTCATATCATTGCATCTATTTCTGAAATACCGTTTATTGAAGAAAAAAGAAGTGAAGTCCAAACGGTCATTTCGTTTGGACAATATTCAGTTAAAATTGAATTTGAAAGTTTATATCGTGTTTGAGATACCAATTTTACTTTAAAAAAACAAAATTTTGTGAGTGACCAAAATATTTCATTTAGAAATAGTGCTCTAATCAAGATTTTAAATGTAGGTTGGGGGATATACACAAGTATATAAAGGAGACATGACATTTGCTACAGTGAGAGGGGCAGGACATCAAGTGCCAAGCTATAAAGCAGCTAGAGCCCTTTCACTTATCATACATTTTCTTGCTGGAATTGACCTCCCCGATTCTAAAAAACCCAAATATTAATAGGACTAGCTAGTTGTCTTGTTTAAATATACTTTATTAATTTCATGCGATTGCTTGTTTAGGTTGCATTAGTACCTTCTTCTCTTTTTCTTTATTAGGTCAATAGCATCTTGATTTGCTCTTTCTCACAAATATTTGTGCTATTGTACAATATATAGTTTATGGAGAGAGCTTTCATATCTTTATATGACAAAAAAAAAGGAGAGTTTCGAGAAACAATGGTTAATTAACAAAGGAATAAAAACAACGTGATTTTTATTTATTTATTTAAGCCTTGTTGAATAAAGTTATCCGATACTCGCGCTGATAAATTATAACAAGTACTTAATAAGATAATTTGAGATGCGTGAAACCTGACATGAACACTATTGTTATCCAAAAAAATAATAACTTGTCACACTACTGTTTAAATTGCATTTTAACTAAAATGAGGGAAATTAATATTTCATATTCTACGACCACATAATTTTATTTGTTACCAAATGTCACAATTGAGGTTTTTTGTGTGTGGAGAATTTGGCATAAAGTACTAACGGGGTGAATAATGGGCATAAAATTGCCAAATTTTCTATTGTCGGCAAGATCAACCTTATATCACATCGATACTTTTAATCCAAAACTTGACAATTTGTAACCAAGTGAAAAAGAAAATTAAAAAAAGGAGAGAACGTATCTTCCTCCCAATTTGGTTCATCACTCTCTCTCTCCCGCCCTCCCTCCCTCTCTCTCTCACTCATCAAGTCCTAGTACATTTGCAACATTTTAGACTTCAAGCATAGTTAATTAAAACACACATCTCTCAACTTAGAGGGCTACAAGAACATATCGTTCCTTTTCATCATTAATGAGCAGGAACTTTAAAAGTTTGAAAACTCCATTATTAAAGTATGAAGATTGAGGGTTTAAAATTTGAAATTCAAAAAAGTATCGTTAAGTCGAATGAGTGTTGTAATAGTTTTGACGTGGCTTAGTGTATTTTGGTGGTTAAAGTGGTTTTATATTTGTGTTTATCTACATGAATATCTTGTCTATTCACACGTGTACAAGTGTATATCTCCTTGTATATCCGTGCATCTCGTGAGACATATCATGCGTATATTTGCACATTCGTGGATCTCATATATATCATGTATATCTTTGCATATTCATGAAAATATGTGTGTGATATACACTGATATATAATTATAATATGATTTACACATATTGTAGGTGTTGTCTATTGCAAATGTAGCAGTGATATATATGGTGTATACACATCATTATCATGAATTTGTCTGAATTCGTGAAATTGAATACTTGGTGAATTTGTGCGACTTTTTTTGTTTGTTTGTGGAGGAATCTGGATTTTGGAAGGGCACAATAGTGAAATTAATACTTGAATGATGTGGTTGTGTCTGATACGTTTGATGGAATACAAGGCCCAAATGTGAAATAGAAAGTCAGCTTCTATATAAAATTCATAATTGGAAACTAGATCCCATCACAATACAATTGGGAGTTTATTTCACACTACAAATATATTTTTAAAAATTCAAGCACACTTTGTTAGCATACTTGTAATGGAAATACTGAATCGCGGGATCTTGCTTGATTGGACGTATATTTGGTACACAATCTTTTTATTCTAAGTAACTAAATCTCATATGATAGCCAAATCCATTCTAAAATGAATTAGTTTTCAATACCAAATGGCACTACACAGAACCATCAGTTCATTCTACTTTCATTCCCAAGATTTCAAAAGAAATGGGAAAAAACATTTTCCTCCTCCTTCTAACACTCGTTCTTTCAACAATTGTGGCTTCAAGTCTTGAAAGGAGACATAGTCATGGTGTTGGCAAACTTTACTTAACTAATTTATTAAAGAGAGATTCAACCATTGATAATAATAGACATTTTAGTTCAGCGTTTGATAATTTAGATTTGGATAAATTTGTTCTTTCTCAAAAAGGATTGAAACATAAAGATAAAATCAAGAGATTGCCAGGTCAACCACTTGTCAAATTCAAACAATATGGTGGATATGTCACAGTCAACGAATTTGCTGGTCGTGCCTTGTTTTATTATTTTGTTGAAGCTGAGAATTCCAAGTCATTGCCCCTTCTCCTATGGCTCAATGGAGGTACAAAATTTTTAGTTTAATTTGTTAACATAATCCTTTTCTCTTAATTATGAGGATAGTTACGAATTACGATTGAACTACGGACAAATTTAGGGAAGGTTTTATGAGTTCAACGGAACTCATTGCATTCGGATTGAACTGAGTATATATGCATACTTAAAAGCATTTAAAATGTACACATATAATTACGACTACATACGTTCATTCTAAACTTGCTAACACTGAATTTCAGATTCGCCGCTAATGATGACTTGTGATTTTTTCTCATTATCTAATATATTACAAACGCAATTTATTATACTGCTATATTTACCATATTTGTCTATATTCTGAATTTAAATGCTTGAATTATTTTTGGTAGGTCCTGGTTGCTCTGCAGTTGCCTACGGAGCTATGGAGGAACTTGGACCATTTAGAGTCCACAGTGATGGAAAGACATTGTATAGGAATCACTACGCATGGAATCATGGTAATTATTTTATTTATTTACTTGGAATGAGTTTTATACTTGATAGTTGATACTTGTTGGAATTGAGAAAATTGATCTCAACTTAATTTGAATATGTATTTCCTATTTATAGTTGCAAATATATTATTCTTGGAGTCTCCGGCTGGCGTTGGATTTTCATATTCAAATACAACTTCTGACATCGAATCAAATGGAGATAAAAATACAGCCATTGACAATTTAATATTCTTATTGAATTGGATCGAAAGGTTTCCCGAATACAAGAATAGAGATTTTTATATTACTGGTGAGAGCTATGCTGGACATTTTGTACCTGAATTGGCAGAAAGAATTCTCCACCATAACAAGCTTGCCAAGAAGACCCTTATTAACCTAAAAGGGATAATGGTAAAGTTATATACTTACTTTTCTCACCCTTCTTCACCTTTATAAGACTTCATATATAATTGGAATTTAATGCTATTTCTATTAATGGTGGTGTTGATGCGAACTTGTAGCACCTCGACTATTTCAATAACTCTGCTTATAAAAGTTTATAATAGCTTTCACCTACACTTCATTGGCCGTTAGATAACATTCTTTGGTGAAGTATTTTTAGTTCTTATGATTTTCACCAATTTCATCGGCCGCTAGACACATAGTTGAATAGTGGATTTCAATTGTGCTATTTTTTCAATTAACTAGCTATCCTTCCTTAGTTAGAAGATATCTATTCTTCAGTACTTAATTTATATATACCGCATAAAGCGTACAATGAATTCCTTCCTTAGAAAATATCTACTCTTCAGTACTCAAAATATGTACTACAGAAAAAATATTGACAAAAATAAGTATTATGATAGATTACCATATGTTAAACATAAACAAGTAGTACTGCAAAACTGCTTGACGGAGAAAAGAATATTTGGTGTGAAGTGGTCTTATCACAAATAAAAAATTTACAACCCCTCAGTCCAGTGATGAAGCCAGTATAAGATTCAAAATATAGATAAGTAAACGCATAAAGAAGTTAAGGATATTCAATATCTATTATACATACATAAGCAATAAGCTTAACCTATATACGATGTATTTTTCTAGCAAAGGGAGTTTGGATGAACCTCTTAGCTCTGCCCATGTCCCTCGTAGCTCAATTGAAAATTTTCAATAATGTTTGATAGTTTTTGCTCTTTTTTTTTGGCAGATTGGGAATGCAGTGATAAATTATGAGACTGATAAAAAGGGGATGTATGAGTACCATGCAAGTCATGGATTGATTCCAGACGAGATATTAGAGCAAATTGAGAGATATTGCAATTTCTCAGACAAGGCCCTTCCTCAATCGCACGAATGTGATGACGCCATTAATGTAGCTATTGCTGATACTGACCCCATCGATCTTTACAACATATATGCCCCTTTATGCCCTAATTCCGATGACCTCACTGCTTATAATACCCTAAACAAAAATTCAGTAAGTTTGGGTTTCTAATTTGTCTTGAATTTCAACTAATAGAGAACTTCTAGTACCATTAATGAAACTTTATTTGAAGTATGTATATATTACTAACAAGGTTTTATTAATTAATTAGGGAACGCAGCAAGTGTTTGATCCATGCAGTGATGATTATGTAATTGCCTACATGAATCGTCTTGATGTTCAAAAGGCTCTCCATGCCAATGTCACCAAAATAAAGTATAACTGGCAGCCATGCAGGTATTTTCAGTTAGATATTCTAGCTAGCCTTTAATAACCATAATCTTTATTTTTTTACAAATTTTAGCCAGTATATGTAGTGTATACACTACTAAAAAATCTCTATTTTTCCCACTGATATTCAGTGGCAAAAACTTTTTTTTCTAGTAGTGATAATCAATGCATAGTCATTGTATAATCTGTATAGTATAATTAATGTGTACACTAATTATATACTTATTATACGTTTGTTACACACTGAGTATATACCAACGACGACTACAAATTACGGTATTATGGCTAGACATGTTTAAATACTTTAAGCTGATTAACCAAAATTGTTAAGATCCCAATATTGTTTGCTCTAAACTAGTTTTTATGGGTTAATTGGATCTAGTTTAAAACAAAAATTGCAGTGAAGTCATAGCAAATTGGACGGATAGCCCATTAACAATAATTCCTATTCTCAAAAAAGTTATGGCAAATGGAGTACGAGTATGGATATTCAGGTGAACACTTAAATAACTCCTCAAGCCACCATTTTCTCGTATTTTTTTTCTTCTATTGTGTTATTATTCAATTTCTTAACGGTTTTAATTTATTTATGGGTTTGGAAAATTACAGCGGGGACACTGATGGAATAGTACCAGTAACTTCGACTAAGAAATCTATTAAGAAGATGAAGCTTCCTGTTGAAACACCTTGGTATCCCTGGTTCCACAATGATGAGGTGCGTGAACTAGTTAGTTATATACATCGTCAATGTAACTAACTCTTAATACTATCTAGTCACATAAAGGACATTTACACGTAAGTCTTCTCAAAATATGAAATTTGCAATATTAAGAATAAGAGAACTGCAATTAAAGATGTCAAGATTGTGTAAAATTTCGTAAACTGACAGTAAACTTGGAAAATAGTTTACTTCTTAACCGTAAATAGAAATATCTTTGACCTATTTCATGTTTGACAAAAGTACTTCATTCAACAACTAAAATGTCCACAAAGTTGTTAAGACTCTAGTCTTTTGGCTCCACGAGAAACTCTAATAAGTACTTTCAAATTTGCATTGACAAAACCATCTTTAATACAGTAAATATGACTAACGTGAAAATTTGTTTGATACTCATGACATATAAATTAATATCTTTTATTTTATTTAAATCTAGGTTGGTGGATATGCACAAGTATACAAAGGAAACTTGACATTTGCTACAGTGAGAGGAGCAGGACATCAAGTGCCAAGTTATCAGCCTACTAGAGCCCTTTCACTGGCTAAATACTTCCTTGCAGGAACAGAGCTCCCCAATTCTCCAAGACACAAAATAATAACGTAGTTAATTCTTATAGAATCAATTACACATATATTCCTCTTTCGATAATGTACACGTAGACTTTAGTCAAAACATAGCAGTGAGACAAAATTATTGATCAATAACTTCCTTTCTTTTTTTCTTCTTCTTATCGATATAATATAAGGTATTATTGGTTTTACTCACCAGTTTTTTGTTTTTTTTAGAAATACAGACAGTTATATATTAATATTAAGATAGCAAAATGTTACATCCCCTAGTCTTGCTCTGGTGAGCAATTTGTCTTAGCATAGTACTGTTATGACTAAAACTTCTACTGTTAATGTCTCTTAGGGCATCTAAGTTGTCATAATTTGTTAGGATATTACATGTACTTTCATTGATAGTCTTAACAAACAGAGTTCCTCCTTGGCGGTCGACTTCTAACTTTCCTTCAACAAAATATGGAAGCCGCACTAGATACATAACTTTATTTATAGTGGACTGTTTGAGAACTTCTTTTGTTAGTAGATGCGCTATTTCAATCCCTTGTCTAAAGTTGCCTGATCACCGGGATCTTCAATTGCAACATTAACCACCTGTTTTCATGGATAATGTTAGCAAATGTTGAATTATTTTGTTCAATATATTGAATTACCCCTGTGGAATCAGTTTCGATTTCTAATGACAGTAGATTGTGAAGTTCTTGTCGATAAAATGGGGGCAAAGGTAAGGACATGGAGCTCAAGGAACCTGTCATATGCAGGCAGGGTTCATCTCGTCCACTTTGTTCTTCAACATATTAACGTGTACTGGTCTTCCATCTTTATTATGCCAAAAGAAGTAACGAAGAAACTGTAAACGTGTACAAGTATAACACTACAATCCCTACCCATTATTAGATTAGGATTCCTCTTGTATTAGGATTGTATGTTGTACACTATATATATTGATATCAATGAGAAAGAATCCCTAAGGGAGATTAATAACATCTTACATGTATCAAGAGCCAAAACCCTAATCTAGAAAAATTCCTACCTTGCCCCCCCTCCCCCTCTTGGCCGACGGCAACATTATTTTTCTTCTTTTCTTTCTTCCTAAATTTCCACCATTCTAATGGAAAATTTGGATACTCCCACCTCTTTCGATGCTTCCGCTTTTAACGCAGTCGTCATCCAACCACCCACTACCCTCTCCTTACCATATTTCCATCCGGCTCTCGCCGTTACCAACATCAAGAATTTTATCCCTATAATTCTTGATCAGGAAGATGACCAATATTGGTCATGGGTGGAACTATTTCGTATCCATGCATGTGTATATCATGTGCTTGATCATATAGACGACTCTTTCCTTCGTCCTCCCGATATGGACGACACCACATGGCGTCACCTCGATGCCGTAGTCAAACAGTGGATATATGTCACTATATCCAAGGATTTACTATACACAATCATGAAAACGGGTGCCTCTGCACGTGATCTATGGACACGTTTGGAAGAAATCTTTTAAGACAACAAGAACACTCGCACGGTGTACTTGGAAGAACAGTTCAAACACACCCGTCTATGTCAGAATATTGCAAGCAGTTGAAACTAAGAGTGGCCAGTGGGCCAGGCTCGGGTCTGGCGGACCGGGTCTGGCGGGGTCGGGGTCGGGGTCGGTGCAGGAGAAGGGGTCGGCGGGCTCAGGCGGGGTCGGGTCTAGCGGGACTGGAGCAAGTCCTGTCACGATCCCGATCCCGTCGGTATCGGGGCGGGCTCGGGTCGGGGTCGGGCTCGGGGCGGGATACAGCGGGTTTTCCTTTTTTTTTTTTTTTTAAAATAACATATGTATAAAAAAAACTCAATAAACAAAACAAGATAGTGTAATAAAAATATCCCAAGGCTGTTTTTGTGCCTCTTATATTATTTAATAGACATATGATTTTTTTGTAATACAAATACAATTGTCTAAAATCTAAATTGCAACTTTGTGGTGTTGTCAAAAAGTTGCAAATTACATAATAAAATTACAATTAAAAAAATTACATTCTAAAAAAAACCTGTTCTAATTGCTTGATGATTTCATGTGGTTCTTCGGTTGGAATTGGTATTTGTTGGTCAAATTGATCCACGTCGCTTCCACTACCTTCGGTTAAGATTTCGTTGTAGTTTTCATCATCTTCTTCGTTGATCTCCGGTTGACCGCACCTTCTCCGCTCCGCTCGTATCCAATCTCTGAATAATACTGCAATTTCCAAGCTGTCTCCGGCTAATGAGTGTCTGTGGTCTCCTATTTGATATCTGCCTGCAGAAAAAGCGCTTTCAGACTCAGTTGATGACGCTTGAATGTTCAAAACACCTCGACCCATCAATGAAAGTGTCGGAAAAGTCTTCTCATTCCCCCTTCAGTATTTCAGCAAGTCTTCATGTCCATCTTCATTGATAACTTCTTGATATTTCAGCAAGTCTTCATGTCCATCTTCATTGATAACTTCTTGATACGGTACAGAACCCTGCAAAACAAAAATATCCAACTCGCTAATTTGATTAGTAGTAGAGGTACGACCGCACATTCTATTTCTGAGGCTTTCAATACTAGCCGCAGAAACAACATGTCTTTTGTGAGGTTGTGTTGAAGATGAAGAAGATGGTATGGAAGCTGGTAAGTTACTAGGATTTTCTTGTTGATAAAATCTATATATATTTTTGCATTGGTGTTCTACGCTAGACAACACTTCTTCTTTAGTTTGTTCAATAGGTGGTGGGTGATTTAGATTTTTGGGACTTGGAGGTGGTAGTACTTCTATATAATCGTAAATAGTTTCAATTAGTGATTTAGTACCGTCTATTTTAATAGTAGGATTTAATACAGAACCAATAATATAAAAAGAGGGAATAGGAATAAAATATTTTTTTATTTTGAGAAACATTTTTTTAATAGCTGCCTTATAAGCTGGTTTTTCCATATATTCACTAAGTAATAAAAATATTAGAGTTACATAAAATAACATAGTTGAAATAGTAGGATAATATATACCGGAAAATTCTTTTGTTGCTTGAAAAAATTTCTCTAAAAATACAATAAGTTCGGAAATTCTTTCCCAATCACTATCTAAAATCATATCAGCTTGCTTTTTATTATGAGAGTTAAAAAATAAAGTTATAGGTAATTTATAGTCATAAGCAACAAGTAGTTGCTCGTATAAAGAATTCCATCTAGTGGATACTTCTTGTGGAATTTTTCTATAAGGTAGTCCACAATCATGACAAAATTTTTTATATTCTTTTCTACGTTGTACTTTATTACTTTTAAAAATAAAGTTTATAGCAAATTGTATTTTACAAAGAATGTCTTCAAAAAGTGATAGACCATCCTTTACAATTAAGTTATATATATGGCACGCGCATTTTATATGATAATGGTCTGGAAAAGATGGAGTTAAACTATTTTTTAAAATTGTAATTGCGTAATTGTTATTAGAAGCGTTATCTAATGTAACAGTCATAATTTTATCGGTAATTCTGTAATAATCGCACACTTGATAAATATTTTCTGCAATAAAAGTACCAGTGTGCCTATCATCTATATATCTATACGCTAAAATACGTTTTTGCATAGACCATTTATAATCTATCCAATGACAAGTTACAGTTAAATAATCATGGTCGTTAGTACTACGACCTATATCAGACGTGATAGATACTTTGCCATTAAAATGATATAATGAAAAACGTAAATATTGTTGATATTCATGCGCGAATTTAAATACATCTCTCTTAACAGTTGATCTAGGAAAACCGTTAAAAGCAGGATTATATATATCTCTAATGTAATGAATAAAACCGGGAGATGAAGGAAATGAAAAAGGCAAACCCTCCACAGCAACTAATTTTGATATTGCTTCCCTATCTCTATGTTTATTGTATTTAGAGCCTACAATTCCCCCTGTCATAGGGTTAATTTGACCCTGTACTTGGTCCGGGACAGTATCAGTATGTGAACCTTGTCCCGATGGAGCGGGCGTTTGCACACCCGGTTTTTAAGCCTAGTATTGGGCATACCTAGCTGGATGAGTACTTACTACGTGATTAATTAAACCCCCCGTCCCACCGTGACCTTTTCCAGTTTTAAATTTTAAAACATTTTTACAAATTTTACATATGGCTCCTTGATTCTCTACGTCCCTATCAAAAAATGTCCATGCATCTGATTTTAATGGTCGTTTTGCTGGACCTCGTCTCATACTAGGGGGAATATGAGGTATTTCAGTTGAAGGTGCACTAGTGGGTGTGTTGTCATCAACATTAGTGGGTATATCATCTAGATCATCGTCTAAATTAAAGTCTTCTTGAGTTCCAGAAAATAGCTCCTGGTCTAAATCTAATGGTATTGTAGGAAAATGTTGAGTATCAACAAAATCATCCTGTATAGGAATAAAATGACAAGAAGAAGTACGCTTGCCCTAGTTGCCCCTACTAGAAGAAGCACCCTTACCCTTAAACATACCTTTTAATCCTTCCATTTTAATTATGATAATAAATAATTAAAGACAATAAAATTAAGTGCGCTAAATAAAATAAACAAACAATAATAATTTAATGAAGGAACGAATGTACCAAACGCCGATGTAACGTCGACGTGTAATCGAGAGGTTGAAAATTGAAACTTTGCTCGATGGAAGATCCTCAAGCTAGTTGCCAACTTCACTCCCAATTCCCAAATGAATAAATAAAATTGAATATTTAGCAAACAATGTAGACTTGTAGAGAGATATATTGAGAAATTAGAGAGATTGTAGGAAGATTTGTGAGAAAGATGAAGAGAAAATGAGTTATTTATAGTTGGAAAATTGGGTTAAAGTGTAAATATAATAACTTATGGGTTAAAAATACATATTAAGGGGTAGGGGAGTTGGGGGAGGGGGGGGGGCCTAAAATGGTCGTTGGCCAACGACCATAATCTAAAATGGTCGTTGGTGCAACGACCATTTTTGCAAAGGGGGGAAAAGGGCGGGCTCGGGACGGGGTCGGGCTCGGGACGAGGTCGGGTCAAGCGGGCCTGGGGCAGGCTCGGGTCTCGCGAGACTAGACATCTTCCCGTCCCGAGTTCGAGTCCCGCCCCCGTTATTTTTTTTAATTTTTTTTTGGCGGGGTCGGGGCGGGACCGGGGCGGGCTCGGGACGGGGTCGGGTCGGGGTCGGGCTGTCCCGGCCCACTGGCCAGCCCTAGTTGAAATTGGTGGCAGACCAACTGTCCAATGTTGGTACGCCCGTGTCCGAAACAAAAATGGTGTTAAAATTAGTTGCAGGCCTCCTTAAGGGTGATTATGACACCCTAGCCACGATGATAAAACATGCTGACCCTCTACCAAGCTTCAACAAAGCACGCTCGCAATTGTTATTGGAGGAGACTCGACGTGCGAAGCAGGACGAGCATAACCAGAAGGTATTAGCAGTTGAAACGTCCGCACAACCTCAGGCCACCGCCGGCCAACAACCTCCGCCGGAAAATATCCAACAGCGGCAAAACCGTGGCGGCAGGGGTAGCAAGGGCCGCGGCAAATGGGCGAGGCGGAAAGGGCCGCGAAAAAGGCCGAGGACAACATCCACAACAGATCAGCAATACCGCTTCATGGGCCGGCCCAGTCTCTAGTTACCCAAATCAGAACTGGGCCACGATTTCCTGCTTTCATCCAACCCAGTACCCTTTTCAGCAACAAGGGTTACTGGGCCAGGCTCCAGCTTCGCGCCCACCAATGTTCCAGCAACATCAGGCCTACGTCGTGTAGGCCCAGTTCCCACAACAATCCTTAAATCAAATCCCCACCGACTTGGGTCAGGCATTCAGCAGTATGAGTTTGCAGCAGCCCGACGAAAATTGTTATATGGACTCCGGAGCCTCCTCTCACCTCACCCGCTCCTCAAGTAATCTTTCTCAATTATTTTATTTAAAGTCTCCACAATTTATTACAGTTGGCAATTGTCATCTTATTTCAATTCAGGGCTACGGTCACACTCACACTCAGTAACCTCACCCACCCTTCTCCCTAAATAACGTCCTGCATGCCCCCCACATCATCAAAAATTTAATATCCATTAGAAAATTTACTCGTAATAATTCTGTGTCGGTTGATTTAGGTCCCTTTGGTTTTACTGTGAAGGATATACGTATGGGGACCCCTCTTACGAGATGCAATAGCACAAGGGACCTCTATTCATTCACATCCTCGTCCGCTGCCGCTTCCCGCCCATACACTACCCTAGCTGCTCTGTCTCCGTCAATTTGGCACAATAGGCTCGGACACCCAAGAGCTCCTGTTTTTCATTTTCTTAGAAGTAATAGTTTTATTCAATGTAATGAGAAACTTGCCTAGACTCGCATTTTCTATCAATTAGGCAAACATGTTCGTCTTCCGTTTAATTCCTCAGTTAGTATTACGTTTGTTCCATTTGATATCATTCATGCTGATTTGTGGACTTCTCCCGTTACCAGCTCCATAGGTCATAAATATTATCTCGTATTATTAGATGACTACTCTCACTTTCTTTGGATTTACCCATTAAAATTTAAGTCCGAAATTTTTGCCAAATTTCTTGAATTTTGCACATTTATCAAAACTCAATTCGAACGCGCCATTAAATCTTTCCAATGTGACTATGGCTGTGAATTTAACAACTCCGCATTTTAAAAATTCTGCAACAATAATGGCATGGTCTTCCAATTTTTGTGTCCCCACACGTCCCCTCAAAATGGCAAAGCCGAGCGTCTCATCCGTATAATAAATAACGTGGTCCACACTTTTTTGTTTCATGCCTCCCTCCCTCCATCCTTTTGGGTTTATGCGATCAAAATGGTAGAATACGTCTTTAATATTTTATCCACTAGCACCCTCCATAACATAACTCCAACTGAAATCTTACACCGTAAGGGTTCCCTCCTATGATCACCTACGGATATTTGGTTGCCTATGTTTCCCTAATCTCTCTTCCACAGCCTCTCACAAATTAGTTCCCTGCACCACTCCGTGTGTCTTCTTAGGTTTTTCGTCGAACCATATGGGTTATCTGTGCTATGACTTATCCACTCGTCAAATTCACGTCTGATGTCACGTTACTTTTGACGAGACGCAATTCCCCTTTTCCAACATCCAAAAATTTCAAAAACCGGATTACGAATTTTTAGATGAATCAACTCTCTCTCCTATCCACCTTCGGGAACTGTGCCCGAATGACACCACTGCACCGACTCCATCTGCCACTATACATCACATGCCGTCGGCATCCCTGCCACCGGTGTCCCCCCCGTCGCCACTTCTTTCCACCTCTAGCATAACTCTGCCTCCAGGTTCCACCAACTCACCGATCACTGTCCCATCCACTGTGCCGTTCCAACAGTCTCACCACCATACAGACCACAGTCCGACCATCAACCACCACCCAGAAAACCTAGATACCGAACCTAATACACCACCGACATCGTACCCTACCCTACAAACCTCCTCCTTTTTTGGCATATCGAGAATCCCCACAACTCCATATCACAGTTCACCGGCAACCAATGACCAAACCCACTCGACTCCAACCCCAAACACCGTCACTGTTCCGCACCACCCTACAACCACCCTCGACAGAAACCCAGTCCCGACAACACAATATGCACCATACCCGAATCTGTCATCACCCAATCCACCCAACCAGTTGACCAATACCCTTACCCAGCCAACACCAACACACCGGATGAATACCCGTGCCCAACATGGGATTTTCAAACCCAAAGTCCAATTTAACATGTCCACCCAAACAATTTCACATATACCAAAAACCATAAATTAGCCAAACTAGACCCAAATTAGAATGCGGCCATATGTGAGGAGTTTAATGCTTTAATGAAACAACATAATTGGGACTTGGTTCCTCGACCAGAGGGGGTGAATGTGATCCGTTGTATGTGGCTTTTTCATCACAAGTTCAGGGATAGTGGTGACTTAGAAAGATATAAGGCAAGACTAGTGGCAAATGGTACTAACCAGCAGGAGGGCATTGATTGCGGTGAGAGATTCAGTCAGGTTGTTAAACCGGCCACTATCCGCATAGTTCTAAGCATTGCTATGAGAAAGCATTGGCCGATTCATCAGCTAGATGTAAAGAATGCTTTTCTTCATGGGGATTTACGAGAAACTGTCTACATGCACCAGCAGCCTGGTTTTGTCCACCCAGCAGCCCCACATTATGTGTGTCGTCTCTGTAAGTCACTCTATGGCTTAAAACATGCCTCCAGAGCATGGTATGATCGTTTTGCACAGTTCATTATACGTCTCGGGTTTACATGCAGCAGATGTGATACTTTTCTCTTTACTTTACATCGAGGTTGTGATACTGCTTATTTACTGTTGTATGTGGATGACATTGTTCTTACTGCCTCTACTGCTGTGTTGAAAGATGAGATTATTGGACCGATCAAGTATGAATTTACCATAACTAATTTGGAAAAGTTGAGCTATTTTTTGGGGATCTCAGTTACTAGATCCGTTGATTGTATGTTTCTTTGACAGCATACGTATGAAGAGGAAATCGTGCACAGGGCTAAGATGGACAATTGCAAAATTATGTCCACTCCAGTTGATTCTAAATCCAAACTTAGTGTAATGGTCGGTACTCTAGTGACTGATTCTACTATGTATCGGAGTCTTGCAAGTGCACTTCAGTATCTCACATTCACTAGGCCTGACATTGCTTATGTTGTCTAGCATGTATGATTGTTTATGCATACCCCCATGAAACCTCATTTTACTGCCCTCAAACGTATCATTCGATATGTTATGGGCACACTGGATTATGGACTACACTTATACCCCTCCACACCAAACTCGCTATTATCCTATACTTATGCAGATTGGGCAGGCTGTCCAAACACCCGCCGCTCTACATCCGACTACTGTGCATTTTGGGTGATAATCTCATCTCTTGGTTTGCCAAACGACAAACCATATTATTCCGTTCGAGTGCAGAAGCTGAGTATTGAGGAGTTGCTAATGTTGTTGCTGAGATCTGTTGGCTCTGAAACCTTCTCTTGGAGCTTCAGTATCCTTTAAGTAAAGCGTCTCTAGTCTACTGTGATAACGTATCCGCCATATACCCGTCTCACAATCCGGTTTAGCATCAGCGAACCAAGCATGTTGAGATGGACATCTACTTTGTTCGCGAGAAGGTTGCTCTCAGGCATATTAAGATATTGCACGTGCCTTCTTCATATCAATACGTGAATATTTTAACGAAGGGCCTCCCAAGACAGTTATTCCTTGATTTCAGATCCAGTCTTAGCATTAGGCCTCCTCCCGCTCCGACTGAGGGTGTGTGTAAATGCGTACAAGTATAACACTACAATCCCTACCCATTATTAGATTATGATTCCTCTTGTATTGTGATTAGGATTCCTCTTTCCTCTTATATTAGGATTGTATATTGTACACTATATATATTGATATCAATGAGAAAGAATCCCTAAGGGAGATTAATATCATCTTACAGAAACTGATTGCTATTTGTAGAAATTTCCTCTGGGACGGCAAAGAGGTTACCAAGAAGACACCACTGGTGGCCTCAGACTTGGTATGTATGACAAAAAAGATGGGTGGTTTAGGGGTGCTGGATAGTATTATATGGAATGAAGCTACAATAGCTAAGTATGCGTGAAATGTGGCTTAAAAAGCATATATTTTTTTTAGTTAAATGGGTGAACCATGTGTATTTAAAGGACACAGACTGGTGGACATACTCTCATCCCACTGACTATTGCTGGTATTGGAAAAGGATATGCAACATCAAGGAAAGATATAAAGCTGGTTATGTAGATGGAGGATGGCTGAAACCTGGGGGAAAGTATACTATTCAAAGTGACTATCAATAGAGGAAAGAGAATATGAGAGTATGACAAGGGAATATGTGGGTATGGGATCAAATGAACACTCTTAAGCACTTCTTTACAGGATGGTTAGACGCCCATCAAAGACTGCTAACAAGGGATAAATTGAGAAGATATGAATAATTCAAGATGATAAGTGTGCATTGTGTGGGCAAGTAGGGGAGGATATTGGTCATCTATTCTTTGAATGTTAATTTTCCAACACATGTCTTGATAATATTCTGTAGTTGATGGGGCTGAGAGATCAGAATAGAGAAGTCCATGAACTTTGGAGGAGGTTGACAAGGGGCAAGAACTGTAGGAAATTCATCATAGTTGTGTTGGTTGCACTGATCTACAAGATATGATGGGCAAGAAATGAAGTTGTATGGAAGCAAAGTGTTCCATTGCCAAGAATTGTATGTGAAGGAATTCAACAAGAGGTGGCTATGAGGGCAATATACTATTGGGATACAATTGTTGCAGGAAACGAAAAGTAAGTAACTATTACAATGGTAAGAAAGGATAAACTAAATATTACAATAAACTAGAAATCAAGAACTTAACAAACTGCTTGTGTGATTTGCTGAGTCGAGTGATGACACTTTGTCTTTAAGACAAGATTGTCCCGTATGTCTCCTTTTACGTTGTCGGGCAATAGTCTCCCAAGATTCAACATCAACTTAACAATTGAGCAAAGAAAACTCAAGTGTTACTCTTGAAGAACTTTGAGTATAGTAACTTTTCTAGAGAGGAAGAAGATGAATTCAGAAAATTTTGGAGTATTTTCTAAGTGTTGTGTAGTCTTCAATTGAGCCAAAGGTCTCAATTTATAGTGTAAGGAGAAGACACCTCAACTAGCCAACTAATGTCCTTTAATAGCCACGTAATGGCACTTAATTGAGAGGTTACATTCAACCAAATAATGGCTGAATTCATGTGCCAAGTAATGGAGAATCAATGCTCCAAAACCAGCCCAAAGGTCAGAACTTTTCAACTTCCCGTCGCAGCATTCTGCCTCCGAAGCGCCGCGACTCTGTGGCGCTGCGACCCTTCACGGCTCCGCGGCGATTTCTGACTCGTTTCATCTTACACTTCTTCCTTCGTTTACCAACGTGGAATACTTTGTTATTAGGTCAATAATCGTTCATCATTCTATGTCTCAAACGTATTGCATACGTACCAATATCTCTTTCACTAATAAAATTTGTGATACTTGGCACTACATGTGCATGTTTGTGGAAATGACATTTTTGATATGCGGGGCCCCAATTGTTTGAGTCATAAATAATGGGATATACTTAATTCCACATTTAGTAAATTTTCAACAATCCCCTCTTGAAAGAGATTTTGGCGCACACATATGGTGTCTTTTCCAGCAATATTTTAGCAGACTGATGTTGCATCTGGATAGGTAGTATACGCTTTGAACCTTCCATAGTTGAATACCATCGGACTTACTTACTGCGCGGTGAACGTGATGTCTTGAACCGTCAGTGTTTAGTGTAGGCCAAGTCAACGGTACCAACACAACAACTTCTCTTACTCAGTTCTTCGTAATGTTTTATCCGTTGTGGCCGTGGACACTTCTTGGATTCTTAAGTGCGTTCATTTGAGGCGGCCTGTCCTCGCACTTAAATAGGTGGTCTCCTACAAGGTATCATGTTATACCCCACTTTACAAGTGTTAGGAATTGGCATACCAACTCCTCAACGTTGGCGCGCCGGTTTTGAATGATCGTTTGGTCCTCCAAATGGTTTCAGGCCTATCCGAGGCCTATAGTGGTGTTGGCACACTTCTTCGTCAAAGCAATCATCTTCCATAATTTTATCAAGCATGCTTACACTCGAAGAAGCGGACATGGCTAAAAAGGCAGCTACAGGGCTAGTCCTGTAGTCATGATGACCGAGTCCACTTTTCATCCTACCGGTTCCAATAACTCCGGCCAAAACCACAAAAATAGTGGCGGCAAAAAGGGACAAAATAAGAAAAATAATGGTAAAAATCGCGGCGGCAACAATGGCGGCAACCGAAACACTGGTGGTGGCAACGGTGGCCCTCGGGGCGGTCAGCAGCAACAACAGTTTTGGGCCCCATATGCAGTGGTAGTGGGCCCCACAGTCTGGGCCAAACAGTGGCATCCCATTTTTTTTACCTCAATGGCAGTGGGCTGGCCAGCCTCAGTCACGGCCCAACATGCAGTGGCCCGGTTTTAGTCATCCTTCTGGGCCAAGGCAGCAAGCAGGGGTGCTTGGGCCTCAGCCCCCACAGGCTCATCACACAGTGGCCCCCACTTCTACCGACATCAAAGCCGCAATGCACACACTTAGTTTAAATCCTCTGAACCCAAATTGGTATATGGACATCGGTGCCACTACCCACATGACATCCGATTCAGGTACACTCTCGTCTTATTCCAATTTGAGCAACCCTCGTGAAATAATTATTGGTAATGGTAATTCTATTCCAATTTGTGGTTATGGTCATAAAACTTTGTCTCCTCCTCATCCACCCCTTATCTTGAAAAATACCCTACATGCCCCCGAATTGATCAAAAACTTAGTGTCTGTTCGTAAATTCACCACTGACAATTCCGTTTCTATTGAACTTGATCCATTTGATTTATCCGTGAAGGATTTCAAGATGGGGAGTCCTCTCATGATGTGTGATAGTAGGGGAGATCTTTATCCTATCACGCCAAGTTCCGGTCTATCGAGTCAAGTCTTGCCGTCAGCATTTGCAGCCCTTGCTCCTTCCTTGTGGCATGCTCTCTTGGTCATCCAGGGCCGTCTATTTTATCTTCTTAAGTTAAAAATAATTTTATTTCATGTAAGGGTACGCGTAGTACTCCGAATTGTCATTCTTGTTCTTTAGGAAAATTTGTTAGGTTGCCGTTTGTAGACTCTACTTCTCATACTTTAAAGCCATTTGATATTATTCATAGCGACTTATGGACATCTCCTGTCCTTAGTTCTGTGGGTCATCGATATTATGTTCTTTTTTTGGATGATTATTCTAAATTTTTATGGACTTTTCCGATAGCGAAAAAATCTCAAGTTTTTTCCATCTTCTTAAAATTTAGAGCTTCTATTAGAACCCAATTCGAACGAGAAATAAAGAACATTCAATGTGATAATGGCAGATAATATGACAACGGGGTATTTAGGGAGTTTTGTACCACTAATGGGATCAATTTTTGTTTTCCTTGCCCTCATACGTCTTCACAAAATGGGAAAGCCGAACGCAAAATTCGTACCATTAATAACATTGTCCGCACTTTATTGATTCATGCTTCCGTACCCCTGTCATTTTGGCATCATGCTCTACAAATGGCTACATATCTCCTAAACGTTCTTCCTTCCAAAGGTTTGACATATTCCACCCCCCTTCATATTTTATATAATTAGATTCCTTCGTATTCACATCTTAGGGTCTCTGGGTGCTTATATTATCCATTATTTCCGTCCACCACAATTAATAAACTTCAGGCCTGGTCTACTCCGTGTGTATTTTTGGGGGTTACGTCTAATCATCGTGGTTACAAATATTTTGATTTATCCTCTAATAAAATCATCATTAGTCGCCATGTCATTTTTTATGAATCCCAGTTTCCATTTTCTAAAGTTAGTAATCCCCTGCCGAGTTCGTATAATTTTTTGGATGATGGTATATCTCCGTATATTATTCACCATTTTTCGGACATATCCCGCACCCCAAATCCTCTAGCGGGCCCACTGGTCCGTCTCAGCCCCCTCTGCCCAGTTTTTTCACTAGACCAGTTTCAGCATTTGGGCGGGCCAACCCAATATCGAAGCGGGTCGGTTCCCAAAGATCCGCCATCAAGTTTACGCTTCCCGAATTGGGCTAGTAGGCCCACCGTCACGCCGCTTGATCTGTCGAGTCTAGAAAATTCCCAAATTCTACCCACTTCTTCCCCGAGTCATAGACCGGTTACTCGTAGTCAATGGAGTATTTTTAAACCTAAAAGGCATTTTAATTTACATTCGGATGCTCTTAAATCACCCTTATCCCGTAATCCCATGTCTGCCTTAAATGACCCGAATTAGAAAATTTCTATGACCGATGAATATAATACTCTTATTGATAATAAGACGTGGGAGTTGGTGCCTCGTCCATCTCGTATTAATATTATTAGGTCTATGTGGATTTTTGCTCATAAGGATAATTCAGACGGTTTATTTGCACGGAATAAGGCTCGACTTATGGGTGATGGTAAGACTCAACAGGTTGGTGTGGATTGTGGGGAAACGTTTAGTCCAGTGGTCAAGCCGGCTACCATCCGCACTGTACTCAGCTTGGGTCTTTCGAAAGCATGGCATATTCATCAGTTAGATGTGATGAATGCTTCCCTACATGGTGATCTCAAGAAAATAGTATATATGCATTAGCCTTTGGGATTTAGGGATCCTAAACATCCTCATCATGTATGTTTGTTGAAGAAGTCCTTATATGGGCTTAAGCAGTCTCCACGGGCTTGGTATAAGAGGTTTGCGGACTATGTTTCGACTATTGGGTTCACTCACAGCAGGTCGGATAATTTTTGTTCATATATCATTGTGGTTCATCCTTGGCCTATATACTGTTATATATGGATGATATTATTTTGACTGCCTCTACCGATGCCTTACGACAGTCTATCATGACAATGCTCAGCTCTAAGTTTGCTATGAAAGACTTAGGGCCCTTGAGATATTTTTTGGGGATTGTTGTCACTCGTCATGCAGGTGGATTGTTCTTATCCCAGTGAAAGTATGCAGCTGAAATCATTGAGACGGCTATGATGGCATCCTCTAAGTCCACTTCCACTCCAGTTGATACAAAACCCAAACTTGGGGCTGCGGCCGGCGCACCATACGAGGATCCGACCCGCTATCGCAGTCTTGCAGGGGCCCTTCAGTATCTTACATTCACAAGACCTGATATTATATATGTCGTACATCAGATGTGTTTATTTATGCATGATCCCAGAGTTGAGCACATGAATGCACTCAAACGCATCCTTCGGTATATTCAGGGTACACTTGACTATGGCTTGCATTTATATCCTTCATCCATGTCGACACTTGTCTCATATACAGATGCCGATTGGGGTGGCTGTCCAGACACCAGATGGTCTACGTCTAGCTATTGTATGTTTCTTGGTAATAACTTGGTCTCATGGCCTGCGAAGCGTCAGTCCACTTTATCCCGTTCCAGTGCAGAGGTCGAGTATCGAAGGGTAGCTAATGTGGTCTCTGAGTCATGTTGGTTACGTAATTTGTTGTTAGAGCTTCAGTGTCCCATTCAGTAAGCGACTTTGGTTTATTATGATAATATTTTATGTCATCTACCTTTCTTGTAATCCGGTTCAGCATCAGCGCACTAAGCATATCGAGATGGACATTCACTTTGTTCGCGAAAAGGTTGCTCGTGGTCAAGTTCGCGTCTGCCATGTCCCGTCCAGGTATCAAATTGCCCACATCTTTACAAAGGGTCTTCCCTCGATCCTTTTTGAAGATTTTAGGGATAGTCTCAGCGTTCGAAGATCGCCCGCTATGACTGCGGGTGTATGTTAAACATACATATGATCTACAAATGTATCATATGTATATTTCGGATTTTGTATATTAGATTAGGTAGTATTTGAGTGTAATTAGTATTGTATACTTACCATAATTGTATTGCCATAATTGTATAGTTAATGTCCAAGTAGAATAAGGTTTTAGGAGTAGAATATGAATAAGATTCTCCTAGTATGGAAATATGTAAATTGTATATAAACTCTTTCAATCAATGAAAATAATCAAGAGATTATTTCTTTCACTTTTTGCTTCTTTTGTAGATAATTTTGCTAACTCTCTTTTTATTACTTCATTTGTTATCAAGTTTATTTTTGTTCTTCCATTTACACTTCTTGTATCTATTATATTTTCATGCTTTTTTTCTATATATCTAATTTCTTTATTTCTTTCAAACTATTTTATTTTAAATATTTTCTTAATAGATAGTTCTTCTTTTTCATCTTGTATTTTCTGATACGTTTCTGGTTTAAAGCTTAATGTTTGTGTTATTCCTCCTTAATATGTATTCATTTGGTAATATGTGTCTCTAGAATCTTCTGCTATCTCTTTTCCTTTATCTATATCTTAATAGGTTGATGTACTCATATTGTTCTTCTATAATATCATTTAGATCTTTTAATTCGTTATCTTTTCTGATTATTTTCTCTTAATTTTTCTTCCAATAGTTTCATATTTTCTTCTTCTTTTTGTCTTAATCTTTCATCTTTTAGTGCTATCATGTTTCTTAAGATTTTAATAGTGTTTTCTTATTCATATATTTATTTAGAATTTTCTTGTAAACGTTGGTCTCTTTCTTCTATAAGATCTATACTTATTTTACAACTTACTATATGTTGGTTTATATCTCTGTTATATGTAAGGAGTTTTTTTGCTATCATCCTGAGTTCTCTCAGCTTATTTTGTTGTTCTATTAGTCTGTTTTCATCCATAGTGTTTTGTCTCCATTCGTAGATCTGCTTTTAAATCTGCTATAACAAGATTTTGTACATTTATTTCTGTGTTTATCTCTACTATCCTTCTATATGTTGCCAGAACATTATCTATGTGCATATTGATTTCTGCTAATCCATTATCAGAATATTTTTCTAATTTCTTTTCATCAGTTATCATGCTTTCTGACCTTCGTTTCTCTACTAACACTTGATCTTGATATTTCATTATCATTTCATTTTGGTTCTTCAGTGTTATTAAAAGATGTTTCATTTCTTTACATTTCCACAACATTTTATTTACCATATTAATCCTAATAAACGATGGATGTTTTTCATTTCTATAATACCACTCCTTTTATATTTATTATACCATTCTTCATTATTATGTGATCTCAATTTTGTATTTTCTGTTTTTAACTCACATATTTGTCTTTTTTGTTTATCTAGTTTTAGGTTTAAATACTCGCAGGTCATTTTTTCTGTTTTTAAGTAAATGTTTTCACCTTTTTTATAAACGACTGATGTGTTTTCTCCTAGCTCTTTTTTAGTTTCTTCTTGTTTCTCTTCAACTCATAAGTCTTGAGATTACCAATCAGCTCATCAATGGTCAGAATCTTCAAGTTCTTGGCTTCGTATATGGAATTTACCTTGCTTTTCCAAGAATCTAGCAGGACACCAAGTAATTTTTTGACCAGTTTGTTAGTTGAAATGTCTTCTCCAAGAGAGTGAAACTCATTTATTATAAAGGTGAACATGATATGCATGTCATGTTTTGTCTCATCCTCTCTCATTTTGAATAGCTCATACTATGTGGTAAGAAAGTCTATCTTGGACTCCTTTACTTGAGTGGTTCCTTCATGAGATGTTTGAAGAGCTTCCCAGATCTCCTTAGCAGTTACATAAGATGAGACACGATTATACTCATCTGGTCCAATACCACACATAAGAATCTTCTTGGCCTTGTAGTTCTTCTCCACCGTCTTTCTATCCACATCATTATATTCCTTTCTAGACTTTACAATAGTTGTAAAATCAGATAGATCTATGTTCATAGGAACATGAGGACAATCACAAATGATGTCCCATAACTCAGAATCTTCAGCCATGATGAAATCATGCATCCTTATCTTCCACCACACATAGTACTTTCCGTTGAACCTTAGTGGTCTAGTGGTAGATTGTCCTTCTTCTAAGTTTGGTGGAACAACCATGAGAGAAATCATTTCTAGGTGTTAACCATTTAGAAAGCACCCGCTCTGATACCAATTGATAGAAACTATGAGTCCACCAAATAGTATAGATAATCAGGTTCTCTATCTGTTCCCTCAAGTAAAACATAACGTAAATAAGACAAGATATTTACGTGAAAAACTCCTTGCTCAATGGATTAAAAACCATGACCCACCGTAGTAGAATTTTAACTTCACTAACTGAGCAACTTTCAGATTACAACCTTTTGCAACCTAGGAATTAAAACTCTTAATCTCTCACCCTTACAATAACTCTATTGTAAGCTACCACTCTTGACTAAATCTAGCCAAGCACCCAAACTAACCTTGACTAACTCTATCCAAGCACCCAAACACACCTTGACTAACTCTAGCCAAGTGCACAACTCAAAAGCTTGAGAAAATAAACTACCTACAAACAACTTCTTGTAAGAAGAGTAGGTTTACAAGTTAAAGAGCAAAATGACAAGACTTTACAAACCTAGGGCTTAAAACATCTTTAGTTGTTGAGATCTAGTTCTTGACTTTGTTTAAGCTTTGTTCTTGAGAGCACCTAGAGAGCAATGGCAGCTATACTTGGAATAATGTGATTTTTCAGTTTTGAAGAGCTAGGTTAACCCTTGTAACATGTTGTATATATATTTGGGATCATGTGAGATTCATGTGACCATGGATAGAGACATTTCATCTTTTTGTTTGGCCTCTAGCAAATTGCAGTTGTGTTGTTGCGGTTCTCCCAGTTGGAACAGTACCGCAACTTTACAGCTGTAGCTTTGACTGTACGACGTCCATGAGACCTGATTGAGTCCCTATATGGTTCCTCGAATGTTTGTTAAATCATCAAAATATAAAATAGCATAACTAGGGATGGCAGGTGGGTATAATTTTGCAGATTCCGCACTGCACCCGCCCCAGTTGGGGTGGGTATGGGTATAACTTTGGCGGGTAGTAGGCGCGTATGGAAATTGAAAATGTACGGCCACAGGTAGGCGAGTAGGTGGTGGATTTGCAGTCATACGTCTCCTGATACCCGCCTACCCGCCCCATAAGCCCAATAATATTAGACTAGTAGTATGTATTCCTTAAGTCCATCCATAAGCCCAATACCCTTAATTAGACTACTAGGGTTCAACAATCAGCACCGATACTCCCAACAGTCCAACACATCGATGCTCTCTTCATCAACAGTTCAACACCGATACTCTCAACTACCATCGATACTCTCAACTTCAGCACCGATAGTATCGGTCCGATACTCTCATCTTCAGCAGCTATCTACCATCGACCGACGATCGATACCCTTAACTCTTAACCCATCATCAGCCGATGGTCATCGACCAACAGTCTATCACCATCGACCACGACCATCGACCTTATTTCTCCTAAACACATCGGACATCGACCATCAGTCCATCTCCATCACCATCGACCTTATTTCCCCCAAATCCATCGGCCATCGACCGTCAACCATCGACCATCTCTTATTTCCCCCCAAACCCGTCGGCCATTAGTTCGCTGCACCCAAGCCCATCAGCCATTAGTTCGCTCCGCCTCAGTTTGCTACACTAAAGAAAGGTCAGTATATCGAGTGTCGAAGCATATATTTTGTTCACTTTCGAGTGTCGAAGCATGATAAACTAGTCAGACCATTAACAAGAAATATGCGTTGGGTCTCATTTGATAAACTAATAATATTTTCCTATTTATTGTTGGTAAAAATTCATTAACATTTTGGTCATACTTGATATAAGATAACTTCACATGCAAGAGCCTCAGTTTATCAACATGTTACTTCTAATTCTGCTTGGCAAAATTCATGCAAGAGCCTGTATAGATATCAATCACAAGTCCAGTCCGGATTCAGAAGCCCATGAAACATTTTACATTTCATTTTTTGGTCATTTTATTTCAGTGTATTTTAGTTATATTGGAATGTGATTTGAGTTGTGAAGTTCTTAAATAGCTATTGAACTTGAATAGGAAAGTTGATTGTGTTCATTATGTGACAGCTATGTCAACTAATTGTCCTGCCTCTGGATGTGTCTCCAGTGTAGATAGTCTTAAGAGATCTTAGTTTATGTTTAAAGATTCTGTTAGGTTTGGCCTGATATTTGTCAAATTAAAACATGATAACATGTTGATTAAAGTGTGTGATCTGTGTATAATTGTACACGAACCATGATAAGAATAGTCTTTTATATGTTGAAATACTACTTTGTCTAGGTTTTGTATTTCAGCTCTTTCTTTAAGACATGATATCCATGCTATGCATAAATGCACTTGTGAAGTCCTCAAAATACTGCACTTTGAGAAATGATCTTATACATTTTGAGTTATGGCTGTTGTTTTACTACTATTTACTGCTATATGTTGTTATGTTTCCCTGAGTTGCTGTAACTTGAGATAAATTGTTGATATTTACTACTGTTGTTTTGTTGCACATATTGCATTTGTTGAGCTGCCATGTTGTGTTAAATTGGTTGCTGATCTACTGTGATTTAGTATAAATAATTGTTGTATTTCTGGCTCATTTATGGTTGTTGTTAAAGTTGTTTAGTTATGCCTTAAAGCTATGTGGTTGTTGTTTCAAAAGGGGAGTTGCTACTGTTTTTTAGTAGGATGATTGTTGCTGTTTGTGTTCCATCTTCTGATTACTGATTACTGATTATTGTTCTGCCTCAAACAAATTTAACATTTTTCAATGTTGTCCTAATATATATATATATATATATATATATATATATATATATATATATATATATATATATATATGTAATTGCATAGGTAAGAATGGCAAGTAAGGGTAATGCCACTACTATGTCTTCCTCAAAACCATCAGATCCTTCTACGGCAAGTTGTACCCCGAATACAGTGGAAACAGGTAAAGAAATTGTAGAGAGCCAATAGCAAACTAATTCTGCAGATACTTTTGTTTTGCCCCGAACCAGTAGACATACATAAAAAACTTGAGATAATTTTACAAGGAAACGAATAGGGAAAGAAATAAAAGCGGAGTGCAACCATTGTTTGAAGCAACTTGCTGGAGGACCGAGAGCTGGAACAAGTCACTTGAAAGAGCATGCAAGTAAATGTTCAAAAACGAAATGCATGGATCTCCGACAAACAAGAATGTTTGGTACACTTTCCAGCCCTTGTGATACGAATGAGACACTGACATTGTCCTCGTATGAGTTCCGCCAAGATAATGCGAGACAAGACTTAGCAGAAATGATTATTCTCCATGAATACCCTCTAAGTATGGTTGAGCATTATGGCTTTAGAAAGTACTCTAATACTCTTCAACCAGGTTTCAAGGTTCCCTGCCGCAACACAACAAAAAAAAGACATTCTCCAACGACACAATGTCGAAAAAGAGAGTATAAGTGCTTTGTTAAGGAAAGTCAAAGTAAGGTTTGCTTTGACTACCGACATGTGGACTGCAAACTATAAAAAAAAGGATACACGGCTGTCACCGCGCACTTCGTTGATAATTCATGGAAACTCCAAAGTTGAATCATCAGGTACTCTTTCTTGTTTGATTATGCAAGTTGTAATGTGGTAACTAGTTGTGATTATTTGATAGGTGTGGTCTTCTATGATTATGTGATTATGCAAGTTTTTATTTCAAAATTCTTAATAGTAGTATTATGTTCATATCAATCTAATAGGTTCTTGTATGTCCCGGCACCGCATACAGCTGAGGTGCTTGCCGAGTCTTTAAAAGAATGTATTCAATCTTGAAATCTTGATCTTAGATTGACTTCTATAACGGTTGATAACTGCACTACAAATGATGCAATGATGATTTATTGTGTTTGGAGTTTCCTTATGGTTCATTGATGTTGCATGGGCGTTTTCTTCATATGCGTTATTGTGCACACATACTTAATTTGATTGTTCAAGATGGCTTATGTGTCGTTTTCAAAGAGGGTATTGAAAGAATTAGGGAAAATGTTGTCTTTTGGACTTCATCACATAAGAGAGCTCAAAAATTTGAACAAGTAGCTAAGCAAGTTGTTCCTGATTGTTTAAAATCACTTATACTTGATTGTAAAACTCGATGGAATTCGACGTATGACATGCTTATAGTTGCTATGAAGTTTAAGGAGGTGTTTGTTGTTTTAAGTGCGCGAGATAATTTGTACAAAAATCAACCATTTAGTGAAAATTGGGATAATGTTGTGAAAATATGTGAACTATTGAAAGTGTTTAATGATATTACACATCAATTTTCTGCCTCGACGTATCCGACTCCCAATATTTATTTCCCTAGAATTTGTGAAATTAGAATCTTATTAATCAACTGGTTGTCCTCACCTACCATTTATATAGGAAAAATGGTTGATGTAATGCTAGATAAATACAATAAGTATTGGTTAGATGTTAATGGTCTTATGGGCGTGGCAACTATACTTGATCCTAGGTTCAAGATGGCTCTCATTCGGTTTTTCTTTGCTAAAATTTATGATACGCTTGTTGTTGATGTCGAGGTAAAAAGGATTTATGATTTTCTAAAAGAATTGGTGGATGAGTATGGGCACAAAAATGGTAATAATCCAGCTAGTAGTAGCCACGTGTCTTCAACTGATGTTACAAATAGTATGAGAATGGGGTACATGCAAGAGTTTGCACAATTTGTGTCACAAGACAATAGTAAAGTTGGACTAAAATCTGATTTGGAGAAGTACTTGAAAGCTGAAACTGTACCACTTGTGGATGATTTCGATATTCTTAATTGGTGGAAAACAAATGGAAATAATTATCCCATTCTCCAACAAATAGCAAGGGATATATTGAGCATTCCAGTTTCTACCGTCCCATCGGAATCCGCATTTAGCACTAGTGGACGTGTACTTGATCCTTATCGTAGTCGACTTCTTCCGGAAATGGTAGAGGCATTAATGTGTGCTCAAAATTGGATTTGGGCGGATATTAAAGGTAACATTAATTTGTTTAAATTATTTATGTTGTATTAAATTGAAGTTAGACTCTAATTACTTTGTTTATACTTTATACATTATGCAGGTGGTGGTGATGTTAAGGAGATGGAAATATGTGATCTTGAGGAAGAAGTCGACTGATGTTGATGGCTTTATGCTAACTGATGTGATCAAAACTGGCTTACTGATGTTGCTGACTTGTTGTTGTCTTACTGTCTTGTTGATGCCTTGCTGCTGGCTTGCTATTGTCTTCTTCTTTGGCTTTCTTTGCTAATTGTCGCTAATCGATGTTGATGTTGTTGTTGTTGTTCTTCTTAGCTTCTTGATGTTGTTGTTCTTCTTTGCCTTCGATGTTCTTCTTTGCTAACTTGGATCAACTTTGTTTTTGTCATTTGTTAACTATTTGGACTGTACCTGAAAATATTACTAGTTTGAGTTTGACTATTGTTGGTTCTATTTATTTGCCATTTCTTTTATTTCTAATATTACTGGTTTGAATTTATTAGATAATACTGCTATGCTAAAAGAGTAGAAGAAGATAATAGAGAAATGTTTGTGCAGACGGGTATTGGCGGGTGACGGATATCCACTTGGATGGTGGAGCGGGTGTGGATTTAAGAATATATCCGCCTAGGCGGGTATGAATGTTGAAATTGTACCCGCCACGGGTGACGGGTATAAAATTTTCTGGCGGGTACGGATGCGGGGTACCCGCACCCGCCCTGCCCAATTGTCATCCCTAAGCATAACTTATCAATAACAATTGATGGTAAGAAAATACTAGCTTATCAACAGAAACAACTTCTCTGGTAAATTCTCACTCTGATTTTTCTTTTAAATTTCAGTGGAAGCTCTTTGTAACTAAACAGTATGTTTCTAAACATTTGCCATTTTCATATGTTTTTAAACATTTTATATAGAGAACAAGCTTGCTCCAACTTGTTTTTTGTGGAATTTGAAAGAGTAAGTTAACAATCTGTTTCCCGCCGCGCAAAGCGCGGACGATTCCACTAGTTGAATATTTGAGTATGGCTGTTATAAATGTAATTTTATAAAGAGTATATCGCTATAATGAATGTTATTGCTGTTATAGGTAGAATGTTCTTATAAAGAAGTAAAATATAACATGAAAAATTGGTTCCAGAGAAAATCAGTCCGTTATAGTGAAATGTTGTTATAGCGAATGACAATTATAGAAGTTTAACGGTATATTAGAATGATTTTTAGTTTTTAAAGATGACTTTTTCAAGTAAATTTTTCTCTCTCACAATCTTTTAAAAAAAAAGTTAAATGCACGATCAAGCACAATTTTAACTTTTAAATACTACCATTTTTAAAATTCAACTTCAAAAACTCTTTTTTGCAAGTTTCAATTAAATCTATGACCAAATGCCTACTTAGAGTGTTTTTTTTTTCTTTTTTTCTTTTATTGGGTACTTCATAAATCATAAAAAAGGTATAATGATTAATCTTATCTTACAAATTAACAAGAAACTTAATAATCACTTGTACTTTCCTTATATATTACATAGTAGTACTAGCTAACAAATTAATCCACATCATATCATTGAGATATTCTTTCCTATTAGAACATTTTTTGAATTAAAGTTCACTTGATTTGCACAAAAATTAAAGGGTAGTAGAATCCTTTAGCGTTAGAAATATATTTGGTATAAAATCATGTATTTAGATTTTAGAGTAATCCATATAATAATTCCAGTGATTGCCAATTTATTGTTAAATGATTTGTCTTCAGATATTAAAATAGTAAAATTATCAGATTGGAGAAATCACAACTATATTTGGTATGAAATCAAGCACCATCATAATCCTACTAACATGCCAATTTGTTAAGAAAATGATTTGGCTCCAGTTACCAAAATGGTATCACAATCAAATCCAAAAATCACACAATTACATGCTAAATACCCCTCTAATTCTACTTTCCGAAAGATAAAAAAAATTATACCAAAACAATGGGAAAAATCACTTTCTTCTTCCTTCTTTTTACCCTCTTTTTGTCTCACTTTGTGGCTTCAAGCCTAGCTAAGAGGCAAGGTGACGTTCTTGGCAATTTCTACAAAGCTAAGCAAAAGAAAAATTCAGTCATTAACAAAAGTTATTTTACGGCAGCCCTTGAGAATGTAGAATTGGACAAAGTTATTCTTCCACAGGACGGATTAAAAGAAAAAGATTGGATCAAGAAATTGCCTGGACAACCACCGGTGAAGTTCCAACAATATGGTGGATATGTTACAGTCAATGAATCTGCTGGTCGTGCTTTGTATTATTACTTTACTGAAGCTGAGAATTCCAAATCATTGCCTTTGCTTCTTTGGCTTAATGGAGGTATATTTAACTTTTTTTTAGTGTGTTTAAAGTGTTGTGCTATTTACTTCTGAGATAAACCTTGCTCATTGACATGTATAATTTTATTGAATTGCGTACTTGTGCTTCCGCCAGGCCTAAAACATATTTTTGCATGTGTGAATATAACATGTAAATAAATAGCATCCAAATTATTTAGGCCAAATACATAAATAGTCCTTTAAAGTTGTCACAAATTTCCATTTTGACGACTTAAACTAAACGCTTGTTCCTATTAGACCCTTCAACACCTATCAAATTGTGTTTATGAAAAATATTTTCATGACAAAGTTACTTTTTTGGTGTTCAATTGAAAGAAAAGTGACTTCTTTCACTTGTGAACGAAAGTTCTTTTTCAAACAATTAAACTATTGATTTTGTAATTAATTTCATATCACTTGCTCCAAAGAACACTAAGATCTTTTTTTATCAAAACACTATTGGATTTGCTAATATCGTGATTAAATCTTGAATATAATTATTTATTCGTACACCAACCAAACATTAGAAAATAATCAAAATATATTCCTTCTTACCAAACAATATGTGATGAGGTGTACGATTTTCCGGGACCATGTACACACCTATAGCTTTATCAAACTCCTTATCTCCTTTATATATATAGAATATGTTGCTCGTACTTTTGTAAACTAATGTCGCTATTGTGTTGGATTCTCACAAAGTAAACTACAATTGGAGTATGCGATACTCATCGGTTGATATTTTTAAAGGGTCAAAGTATCATAGTAAATATAGACACTCTAAAAAGTACTGGATCTGATTATGTAACTCTACTTAAAATTCTGTCAATCCTTTTTGCAGGCCCTGGCTGTTCTTCTATTGCATATGGGGCCATGGAGGAACTTGGACCATTTAGGGTTAACAGTGATGGAAAAACATTACACATGAATGATTATGCCTGGAACCTTGGTAATTAAAATTCATTTTTTTGTGTAACTTTTCAAATTAATGTTTGGAAAGAAATTCAAAAATTCTCAACTCTAAATACTAATTAATTCTAATATTGAATTAGCTGCAAATGTGTTGTTCGTGGAGTCTCCTGCTGGAGTAGGATTTTCATATACAAATACAAGCAGTGACCTAAAAACAAGTGGAGATAACAGAACTGCTAATGATAATCTAGTATTTTTACTCAATTGGCTCGAGAGATTTCCTGAGTACAAGAACAGAGATTTTTACATTTCTGGAGAGAGCTATGCTGGGCATTATGTACCTCAGTTGGCGCATGCAATTCTTCACCATAACAATCTTGCCAACAAGACTCTTATCAATCTAAAAGGAATCATTGTAAGTTCTCTAATTTAATTAGAGAGTTATAACTGTCAGTGTACATAAATTAAATGGTACTAATTACAAGTTTCATGCAATTGACGGGTGATTATAAACTGCAGATTGGGAATGCAGTGATCAATGAGTGGACAGATTTCATAGGGAATTATGAATACTTTGCTTCTCATGCCCTAATTTCAGATGAAACCTACCTTGACATCCATAAATATTGTTACACCGATGATACCTACAATAAGCCCAAGTGCTATAGCGCGCTTGAAGTTGCAGACAACAATACCTACAATCTTGACATCTACAACATTTATTTTCCCCTTTGCCATGATGGCAATCTCACCAAATACCCTAGAATATCCTCAGTAAGTTGAATAACTCTGCATTTGCACTTATTTTTTACACATATGCACATTCTATCTCGTATAAAATAATAGAAATGTTGTATTGAGTTAATGTGTTATTTTATGCAGGCATTGAAGTTTGATCCTTGCTCGGACCATTACGTACATGCTTACATGAACAGGCGAGATGTTCAAAATGCACTTCATGCCAATGTTACTAAAATTCAATATGATTGGGAAGCATGCAGGTAATTAGCACCCAACACATTAATTCCCGTACAGAAGTACAAACACTTAAATGCATATAAATCCTCAACATTTTTCAAGTTAAATAGATTGTATTGCTTCAATTCCCAATTTTCCTTAGTCTTTAATTGCTCAGGAAATGAGCAAATCTGAACAGACATGGTCAATTGTATATTTTCTTTTAGTGTTTTCTTTTTGCCAGTTCTCACTATTTACTTTTTTTTAGCGATCCACTGTTTAAAAATTGGAAAGACAACGCACCAACAGTAATTCCTCTTCTCAAGGAGTCTTTGGCAAAGGGTGTTCGAGTATGGGTTTTTAGGTAATTTTATTCCCCATTAATCATTATACAGACCTTTTTCCTTTCTGGGATCTTATATATACTCTATATAGAGGGCTTGATCACAAATATTTGACTTATACTTGTACATGGAAAATAAAATGCAGTGGTGATACAGATGGAAGGGTGCCTGTAACTTCTACAAAGAGATCTATACAGGCAATGAACCTTACAGTTGATAAATCTTGGCGCTCTTGGTTGTATGGAGGAGAGGTAAAACCAAAAAAAAAACATTGCTCATTAATTATCAATGTTTTAACTTAGGTATAGAGAGAACAATTAACGAAAATTAAATTAATTATTTTGTTTGGATATATTGTAGGTTGGAGGATACGTTGAAACATATAAAGGAGGTCTAACATTTGCAACAGTAAGAGGGGCAGGACACGAAGTTCCAAGTTACCAACCTGCTAGAGCTCTTTCACTTATTTCTCACTTCCTTTCTGGCACACTACCCTCTGGAGATCATTAGAGGAGCTAATCTAGTTGATCTTTGTGTAATTTAGTTATAATTAATCATCATCAAAGGACTCTAACGGTTAGTTTTCACGACCTAAGCTGACCATGGATTGCATGTGCAATTCATGATTAATTGCAAACTGATTTATGCAGTCGAAGATGAAGAAATAAGGGTTCTGTTTGCAGAAGAAGATAGGAGTTTGTGGAAGCTTTTCTCATATATTTCTTACTACTACAATGTGAATTACAACACTTATTTATACTAGTAGAAAGTAAGCGTGATGGCTAAGTAACCACTCTAACAAACTCCTAACAAACTACTTAACAAACTTAACAACATGAACTAAAGTGTGAGTGAATTAATGGTAGTGGTGCTACATTTTGTGTTGCACTTCAACACCCCCTGCAAGCTAGGTACTGAGAACAGATTCTTCAGACCTAGTTTGGAAAATAAATGAGCACGATGTACTTGTATCAGACTTTTGGTTAGTAAATATGCAGGTTGTTCTGCAGTAGCTATCTACAATCAATATCTCTATGTTTTGTACGTTCATGAAATACTGGATTAGCAGCAATCTGAATAGCATACTTGTTGTCATTGTATATAGAAATAGGAAGCTTCAAACATACATTGAGTTCTGCAAACAAACCAGAAAATCATACCACTTCAGCTACTACTAAAGCCAAGCTTCTGTATTCAGCTTCAGCTGAACTCTTGGATATTGTGAGTTGTTTCTTGGACTTCCAAGAGATAAGAGAAGATCCGCAGAACACAAAATACCCTGTGACTGACCTCATAGCATTGGGACAAAATGCCCAATCAGCATCACAGTATGCAGACATAATGTTATTAGTGTCCCCTGCAGGCATAAAGATGCCCAAACCTGGTGCCTGTTTGACATATCTGACTACTCTATCAGCTGTCATCATATGTGATACATTTGGTTCTTGCATGAACTGGCTCAAACACTGAACTGCAAAGGCAACATCTGGCCCTGTATTAGTCAAATATAGTAGCCTTCTAATAAGCCTCTGATAACTGGTAGGATCATCGAAAAGTGGATCACTAATCATATCTTTAGTGCCTCCATCAACAGTTGTTGCATCATTCATATGCTGATCAAACAAAGCAGAAGTCAACTTGACATTTAACTCCATTGGTGGTCCAGCAGGTTTGGCTCATGTTAAGCCCATATCAGCTATCAGTTCAAGTGAATACTTCATCTGATGCATTATAATACCACTCTTGTTTCTAGCAAATTCAAAACCCAAGAAGTATCTCAACTCCCTCAGATCCTTGATCCTAAAATGTTGTTGCAGTGTAGCTTTAGTCTCTACAGTCAGCTTTGCATCATTCCCAGTAATAATTAAGTCATCCTATCTTGTCTTTGTCCTTCCTTGTAAGAAGAGAATAATCCAGATGACTTTGAGTGAAACCATAAGACATCAAGGCAGTGGTTAATTTAATGTTCCAATGTCTGGAAGCATGCTTGAGTCCATATAGTGACTTAAGCAGTCTACATTCCTTCATTTGCTCATGTGTAAAGCCATAGGATAAATTCATGTACACCTATTCATTAAGATCCTCTTGCAAGAAAGCATTAAACACATTCATTTGATATACAACCCATCATTTTGCAATAGCAACAGAAACAACTGATCTTACTGTCACCATTTTCACTACTGGTAAAAAGGTATCTTGATAATCAATACCTTCCTTTTGATTATATCATTTTGCCATTAATCTTGTCTTAAACCTTTCCACCTCACTTGATGCCTTATACTTAATTTTATACACCCATTTGCAACATATTGCCCTTTTGTTACTTGGTAGGTCAACCACTTCTCAAGTCTTATTTTCCTCTAAGGCCTGAATTTCAGCTTTCATGGCCTCTATCCACCTCCTATCCTTTGCTGCCTCATAATATGACTGTGGTTCATGCTCTTCTGAGATCTTAGCAATGAAACTGTGATAGGATACATATAATGCAGCATAACTAACCACATCAGACAAAGGATATGGGCATGTCTTCCCACTCATTTTATTTACACTAGGCTGAATGAAATATTTCATCCAGGTAGGTGGTTTTCTGTCCTAGTAGGCCTTCTAGTCTCCAAGGTATCCAATGGTGCATGGGTGATAGGCAGACTCTGTGGGGATGACACAATTTCAGATTGATCCTGTATAAAAGACACACCATCAGATTGTAAAAGATCAACAATAATATATTATTCAACTTCATTAGAATTTAAGCCTAGTACTACTTCAACTGGTAAATGATCACCAGTTGGCATTCTTGTTTCTCCATGCTCAACAACATTCTCAACCATAACCTGCTAATGTATGGACACATCAATAGGTACATCATGAGTATGAAAGTAATCAGTATTTGATCCTGCAATATGTGTCTCAATATCATACTGCCTGATATGTCCAAAAGGAAAGATATTCTCATAGAAGGTGGCATATCTACTAACAAAAATAGTCATGTTATCTAAATCAAGCAATTTGTACCCCTTTTGTCTGGCTGCATATCCAAGTAAAACTGACTTAGTGTCTCTAACATCAAATGTGTCCCTTTTGACCAAGTTAGTAGTATAACATAAACACCCTATCACTTTCATCTGAAACAATGAATGTGTCCTTAAACAGTTTCTCATAAGGTGACACATTTCCTATCACCACAGAGGAAATCATGTTAATCACATAGACTGATGCTTCCACACAATCTCCCCAAAACCTTTCTGGCAAATGGATTTAGAACTTGATAGCTCTGACAATTTCCAAAATGTGTTTATGCCTCCTCTCTACCACTTCATTTGTTGTGGAGTGTATGAACATGAGCTCTGATGTATAATTCCATGTTGATTAAACAACCCAACATAAGAATTATTAAGGAATTTTGTACCATTATCTGTTCTAACATTTTTAACCATCACATTAAATTGTGTTCTAATTAGTGCAAGCAAATTCTTAAGAACGGTTGCCACATCATATTTAGCATACAACAGAAACTCTCAAATCTATTTGGTGTAATCATCAACTACTATGAGAAAATACCTCATCCCAGTATACATAGGAATCTTATAAGGTCCCCATATATCAAGATGCAGCAACTGAAAAGCAAAATCTGACTTATTACCACGGAAAAGACTTTCTTGTTTGCCTAACCAAAGGGCAGACATCACAATGCCTTATTGTAAAACTATATTTGTCACCAAAACCATCAATCTTCTTGAGCACACACATTGACACATGTCTCAACCTTTTATGCTAGAGTCCTACTTACAGTTCAGTTGTTGTAACTGTAGTTGTCATATGTGTTTGTGCTTTTGTCAGTTTAGAATAGCCCTTTTGTGACTCCAACATGTATAATCCATCTATCTCCCTACCAATCTCATTTACCTTTCCAGTGAAGAGATCCTATAGGACAAAAAAATCAGAAAAAAATCTTGCACAACAGTTTAACTCTCTTGTCAACTTTGAAACTGAAAGAAGATTAAACTTAAAACTTAGCACACATAACACATGTTTTATGAGATCACCTCCTGTTAACTTGCAACTTTCTGTTTGAGCAATTGCTGATGTATCATCAGTTGGCAATTGTACTTACCCTGCATTAAAATCAATTTTTTTCAATCATGCTCTTATCATTTACCATGTGATTAGTTGCTCTTGAATCCACTATTCAACTACTACTTTCCTTATCAAATACAAGTTTACCTGCCATGTGAGCTCTAGGTATTGTTGCATTGCTATGATGTGCACCAGCAGGTACTATTGCATTACCATGTTGTGCACCAGCAGGTACTATTGCATTGCCATGATGTGCACCAGCATCTGCATATTGATTCAACATTGTGATCACATTGTCATATTTATCTAGAATGCAAGATCTCAACAAAGAATTAAGTTGGTCATGTTGCTCTTGTGAAGTTCTGGAAGATTCACCTTGGTTCCATTCATGTTGAAGTTCACAATGAAATTCTCAAACGAACTAGGAAGCGAATTCAAAATCAGGTTAACAGACACATTCTGGGGTAGCTTCGTTCCAATCGAAGCTAACATTTCTATCAACCCAATCATCTTCAGAACATGACCAGACACTTGGCCCCAATCATTCAGTTTACATTTGAAGAGGTCTCTCAACAACTCATACTCTATAGTCTCAGACTGTGAATCATAAAGACTCCTCAAATGTTCTAGCATCTCATAGGGGCCCATGTTCTCATGCTGCCTCTGTAACTGTACAGTCATGGAGGACAACATGACACACTGTGCCAAGGTAGCATCATCCAAATGCTTCTGATAAGCAACCTTGTTAAACAAAGCATACTCAACAGACTTTTCATCATGAACTTTTGGAAAAGATGTGTCTAACACATACTAAATTTTCTCTTGTCTTAGTACCAAACACAAATTGCGCAACTAGTCCGAATAATTAGCTCCAGCCAACTTATTAGTCTCAACCAAACATTTCAATGACAAATTCGACATTTTAAATAATCTGAAGAAATAGATAAACTAAAATTAAATCAAATATAATTTCTATGAACACATTCGTTAACTAAATAACATGACCTTTAGTTTAATTAACTCCCATTATTTTAACATATTCTACAACCCCGTGGAAGAATACGGACTCATATCAAATATGATCATAATGGGCCAAGATCCAAGTTCATACTGTCTTCACGTTGGCTAGGGCTGATAACTTCAACAGTACAACCTGGTAGGTCTCCAAACCAATTACAAATAATTTGCAACTCTTGGTTTGACCGACTGTTCTAAACAATCGATTTGTGCCCTTAGATTATTCCGACGCTAGGGTGGTAAGACATAACTAAGTAAGTCAACCCCGTTACGCTACTGCAATCGTGCATCTAAGCAAGTTTGGCCTTGTAGAGCAAACGCTAGGGCGTAAATACTCACAAAGATTTCTCACTCGCTACTGCAAACACATGCATCTATGAAGAGTCTGAGTCTTCGTAGACTTAGAGCAAATACTAGGGTGTAAATACTCTTATAGCCGAAAAGGATTTTGCACTCATTCAATTAAAACAGACGACGTGTGGATTCCAAATCAGACTTATATTAAATTGGGGAACATTTTAATCGAGGTTTTATCAAGATCCTTATTACGCGTGCTAGATCAAATAGAGCACATATTGGAGGCCGCTTACCCAAACATGATTTAATGCGGTCCTACAAATATTGGGCGTCGCCTACCCAAACATGCATAATGCGGTCTACCAAATACTGGGCGCCGCCTACCCAGACATATATAATGCAGACTTTATACTAATTATTTAAATGACAATCAATTAAACAACTAGGAGAAAATAATTAATTCAAGCGCATATTTTCAAATAACATGCTAAATAACAATAATCGTGGACTAATTAATTTGTTTCAATTTAGAAAACATTTAAATTCCAAATTTAAAACTCAATTTTCAATTTTCGGAATTTTCTGCCCATCCAAACATTCCCTTAACAATTCTGAAATTAAAAAAATTAATTTTCAGGGACCATTCTGTAATTTCCAGAAACTTAATTAATTACAGAACCTTCCAGGGACCAAATCTGCTTTTCAGAAATTTACAGATTTGCACAAGGACCAAATCTGCTTTTCTGAAGTTTACAGATTTGCCCCAAGGACCAAATCTGCTGATTTTAAAACCTTTTAAATTTTCAGAAAAGGAATTAGGGACTAATTTGTAATTTCCAAAACACAAAATATTTTTAGATTTTCCAGGGACCATTTTGCAATTTTAAAACCCTAATTTTAATTGCAAATAGGTCCTTGGACTATTTCAAATTCTCAAAATAATCCAACCCCAAATCAAATTTGGGGATTCATTTTCGGGGGAAAATTGACGAAATTAAACACCACCGGTCAACAGCCCACGTCGGGCCAAACTCACCGGTGGTTTTTAATCACCGTTTCACGGCTTGTGGTGGCCGTAAAAGGTGCCGCCGTCGGATGTTTCTAAAACAGTTGGCCGACGACCTTTTCCCAACCTCCTCGCAGTGAACCACCACCACCGGATGATGCCCCTCGTCGGATTGATCACGTCGGCGGTCTTAAACCTCCAGTTGCCGGTGCATGGTGGCTGGTAACGGCCCCGCCGCCGGCGACTGTTCCGCCCGTTTTTTTTATTATTCTGGTTTTGATATTCCGAATTAAATTTTAAAATCGAAACAATTAATTTTCCCACGTAATCATTATTACTGATTATCGTATAATCATTAAATCAGTCTGGGTCTCTGATACCACTGTAGGGATTTGTTGGGTTCGTAAATCAAATAGTAAACACATCAGAAATTTAAAATTTCTTACCTAACAACAATCCTGGCATGACTTATACGATAATCATGTTGTATGTTCAAAACATGATAAAAGAAAACCTACAGGTTTTCGTACGTGGGATTCAACACTAAGGTATCGACGCGATTTGTTTCCTCAATTGCAAGATCTAACTCCAATGTATTTCCTATTCAAGAAAGCTAGGAAATCTTGTTTTAGAACCTGAGAAGTTATTTTGTTTGTCTACATATAATTATGAGGTATGTGTTGTATATATAGGAGTTCATGACAAAACCTAAACAGATATAAAACAGGAAAATCTGGGCCTATGTTAATGTTCCACATGCCCAAAGTGGACGCCCAAGCTCCCATTTGGGCCAGTAATTTCTGGCCCAATTGCTTTCCTGTATTTGTCCGAGTACCCATATAATATATCCAACACATTTAATTAAATCCGAAATCCAATTCGACTTAATTAAATAAATTCTATCAAAGAGAAATATTTCATAATTATTATAAACTAAATATTTCAATTCTCAATCGATTATTTAATATTTTCTCAATACACTCTTAGATCGAAAAAATAATCACATATAGTGTGACCCTATAGGCCTTCACATATCGATATTAATCTAATTAAGGTACATACGAAACTCCTAGACTGCGTCGTATGACGAAATCAATATGTGAAGTACGTTTACATGAATCCAACACTTAACATTTATGCGGAACTATAAATTTCTTTCATTCGCGACACACTCGATTAAGCTTAGGATTTGCCAAGTGTCTATCCAAATGGCTTAATCACTTTATCTCACATTTATTAGTTGACAACTAGACCATATTCTAAATATGTCTCTTGCACTGGCCAGTGACTTTAGTCAAACTAATAACATTGAGAAGTTGAGTGCTCTCTCGAATTTCCAATCGAGGAATGAATCATATTCTTGGCTCAACTACCACCTTAATTTACATTCTGATACACCCAACACAAGCCGTATCTTTTCCAAAAGGAGTTTAAGCTTAGTACTTGGTCAGAGTACATCATTATGTAAACAATGTGTGTATTGACCTCAAGTCAAAGGACATTTATATTCCACACGCCGATATATAGACATGTATAACAAATAGTTTATCGGTAAGGTATACCAATACTTCTCCAAAGTATCCATGTGTCCATCACGAGTAACCATTACTCATAGCTGTGAGACATACTATATTCTCTAAGAATGTGATGCAGACTACATGTCGACTTATAACTTATCATCGATATCCCATTCTCGATGATCATTAGTCGAGACTATTTTGAGAGTTACGTTCTATCATTAATATCTCACTATATTAATGACAACGTAAGCTCAAGAGATACACATATATGAATAATTGTAAACAATAATTCAATAATTTCAAATGTCATAATTATTAATCTCATTAATAATACGAATATGTTCAAGTACATTTTTGTCCTAATGTAGATTGTCTCTCGGAAAGACAACCAAAAGATATGCATTCTAACCAACACAATCAATGCAGATAGCTTGAAGGACATCATGGAGGGTCGAATTGCCAGTTGGAAGTCTTCTTTACTCTTCTCCTGAAGGTATGAAACTGTAGTTGGTTCATCCTTAGAGGACCCTTGACCATAGCTGGTAGGTCGGATTCTTGCAAGAAGATAACAGGATCTTGAATTGTAGTAGCATGCTTAGCAGGTGCATCTGCAACTTCATTTCCTTCCCTATAATCCAATTCTACTTCCAGGGCTTCAAAATGACTGTTGAGACACCATGTTAACGTTGATCAATCTTAAAGTTGCTTGAGCTTTATTGTAGTTGTTAGTGAAAAATTGAGTAGAATATGAAAAGGCCATGATCATGTTCCCAATTATGTTCCTAACTATACCACCAGCTCCGGCCTTATTTTGTCTTCTCATCCAACTTCCATTAACATTGAGTTTCCAGTTGGATCATCCTCCTTCATCTTCTTCTTTCATTTTTCTTCTCCATATTCTTCATATGTGTTGAATAAAATTGAAGACATATTGCTTTTTTTTTTTAATGATCTGGACGAGTTTGGTTGAAAAAATTGCATAATAGCATTGTTGGATTTTGTTTGTCTTGATTGTTGAAGAAGATAAAGTGGGTCCGAAGGTTTGAGCTGAATCTCAATTGTTAGGATTTAATATTAGAATGTTGAATATCAAATTTGGAGTTCTTTTGAACCAATTTAGATGAATTTTGAAGCAAAAATATGTTAGTATAATTTTTAGAAACTTCTGGCCGTGATCCGCTAGAAATTGTGAAAAAATTATTCTTAAGTTAAGATATAGTAACGTCCTAAAGATCAATAGGACTTGTGGCAAGCTCTAACTTTTGATCTGAAAGTTAATTTTGCTCAACTTATTTAGCACGAGGTCAAAAGTTAAATAGCATCGTGAAATGATCCTATATGTGTAAATTATTCTTACATTTTATTTTAACAAGTGGTGCTATGGTGATAAAGTTGGCTACCTTTTAAAAAATTAAATACTAAAAGGTGTTATTCCTATTTCTATAGGTCATACCAAATAGATTGCTTTCAATTGGGAATGGATGTCAGAGGAGGAAAGTACCTAAAATCCTTCTACGTTTTCTGTTAAAAAAAAGTCTAATTAACATGATTGCTTAACCTGTTAGGGGGACGTTCACGTTTTGATTAAAAGTCGTTATCTTAACCGCAAGGAGGGGAATGCCGAAGGCAAGGCTAGTGACTTGATTGTTGTTTTGTTTTGGTTTCGTTTGATTTTAAATTTAAAAAATTAATAATATTTGATTTGGTTTGATTTTATTAAAAACAAACCGAAGAAAAAATAGAACCAAATCGACAATTTTTTTGTCCATATTTTATAATTATATATATATATATACATTATAATAGTTTTTATAATAAATTTAAATAATGTGTATATTTTTCATGAAAATTTTGTTTATCTCTAATAGGCTAATTGACTTTGCACCTTAGGCTCATTTCTTAAAGGAAAGTCATGAGTTCAAACTCATTTATTCAAAGAAACAACTATGAGATTACTTACATATTTTTTTTATATTTTTATAATCTTTATTCATTTAATTAAAGCTTAGATCTTATGATATTTTATCCATAATCTAAATAAATTATAGTAATCACAATAAAAGATTAATAAAGGATTATAAGTTTAAAAATGATGAAAAATTATTTTCTAATTATAGCAAAAAATATGAAAGAGAGAAATATCATTAGGTTTCTAAAAAATCGAATCAAACCAACAACAACCAAATTGATGAATGTGAATTATATTTAATTTGATTTTAATAATGAAAAACATACTACATTATTTTGGATTTGATTTTAACCAAAATCAATCCAAACCTAACGATGAACACCCTACCTATTGTCACTAAAAAGGGTATAATAAATCATCTCATAGATTTACAAGAAAATCATTAACCACTTGTACTTTCTGTAAAGTTACATAATAGTACTAGTTAGCAAATCCACATCATATCATTGAGATATTAATTCCTATTACTTACTTTATTAGAAGAATTATGAATTATAATCACTTAATTGACATACCAAAATTAAACAGTAGAACTATATTTGGCATAAATTCATGTCTATGAGAGTAAACCATAATTTAATCCCAATGATTGTCAATTTGTTATATTGGTCTTCAGGTATCAAAATATTAAAATTATTAAGTTCAGTAAATCACAACTATAATTTGGTATGAAATCAAGCACAATTAATTAAGTCATATCATAATCCACTAATATGAGAATTTATTAAAAGAATGATTTGGTTTCACATACATAAATGGTATCATAATCAAATTCCCAAAATCACACAATTGCATGATAAATACCCCTTTCGAAAGATAAAAAGAAATACCAGAACAATGGGAAAAGTCACTTTCTTCTTCCTTCTAACCCTCTTTTTGTCCCATTTTGCTGCCTCAAGCTTTGGAAAGAGGCAAGGTGATGTTCTTGGCAAATTCCATAAGGCTAAGCAAAATAAAGATTTAGCTATTGACAAGAGTTACTTTAAGGCAGACCTTGAGAATGTAGAATTGGACAAAGTTATTCTTCCACAAGAGGGACTTAAAGAAAAAGATTGGATCGAAAAATTGCCTGGACAACCACCAGTCATGTTCCAACAATATGGTGGATATGTTACCGTAAATGAATCTGCTGGTCGTGCCTTGTATTACTACTTTACTGAAGCTGAAAATTCCAAGTCATTGCCTTTGCTTCTTTGGCTTAATGGAGGTATAGACACACACTTTTTTTTTGTATGTTTGAACTGTTTTGCTATATACTTTTGCGACATTGACATGTATAGTTTTATTGAATTGCGTGCTTGTGCTTGTGCTTCCGCTAGGACCGTATCATCTATTTGTGAATATCACGCATCATGATTTAAGTTGTTTCAGAAAATATATTCTAAATGAGAAACTCATATCTTAGCAGTATTTGAGTGAAATAAAATATTTTTCATCAAATGAGAAAAATGACTTTTCTTACTTATCGACACAACTTTTTTTCTTACAACTATATTATTTCTTTAATTTCATATCACTTACTCCAACCAACATTTAGATCTTCTTTGTCAAAACATTATAGTATTTACTAATATTTTTCCTCCATTAAATATTAAATATATATTTTCTTCTGGAAACCTTTCTGCAGGTCCTGGCTGTTCTTCTATTGCATATGGGGCCATGGAGGAACTTGGACCATTTAGAGTAAACAGTGATGGAAAAACATTACACATGAATCATTATGCCTGGAATCTTGGTAAATAAAATCTTTTTTTCCCTTTCTGTGTAACTATTCAATTGATAAATTCTCGACTGCGAAAACTAATTTTATCCTATTGAATTAGTTGCAAACGTTTTGTTCTTGGAGTCTCCTGTTGGAGTAGGATTTTCATATACAAATACAAGCAGTGACCTCAAAACAAATGGAGATAGAAGAACTGCTAATGATAATTTAGTATTTTTACTCAATTGGCTCGAGCGATTTCCAGAGTACAAGGACAGAGATTTTTACATTTCTGGAGAGAGCTATGCTGGGCATTATGTACCTCAGTTGGCACATGAAATTCTTCACCATAACAATCTTGCCAACAAGACTCTTATCAATCTAAAAGGAATCATTGTAAGTTCACTAATTTAATTAGCGAGTTACAACTGACAGTGTGCATAAGTTAAATCGTACTAATTACAAGTTTCATGCCACTGACGGGTGATAATAAATTGCAGATTGGGAATGCAGTCATCAATGATTGGACAGATTACATAGGAACTTATGAATACTTGGCTTCTCATGCCCTAATTTCGGATGAAACTTACCTTGACATCCATAAATATTGTTACTGCGATAATACCTACAATAAGCCCAAGTGCTATAACGCGCTTGAAGTTGTAGACAACAATACCTACAATCTTGACATCTACAACATTTATTTTCCCCTTTGCCATGATGGCAATCTCACCAAATACCCTAAAATATCTTCAGTAAGTTGAATACCTCTGCATTTGCACTTATTTTTATAGATATGCACATTCTATCCGGTATAAAATAGCAGAAATGTTGTATTGAATTAATGTGTTATTTTATGCAGCCATTGCAGTTTGATCCCTGCTCGGACAATTATGTACATGCTTACATGAACAGGCAGGATGTTCAAAATGCACTTCATGCCAATGTTACCAATATTGAATATGATTGGGAAGCATGCAGGTAATTAGCACCCAACACATTACCAAATTAAAACCTGAGATTTCAGATTTTATGGCGTCAATTAGTTACTACAATTTTCATTAGTCTTTATTTTCTCGGGAAATGAGCAAATTTTAACAGATATGCCAATTGTGTCCATTCCGTACTCTATTACTTTGGTTTTTTTTTTGTCTGTTCTCACTATTTCTTCTTTTTTCAGCGATACACTCAGCCACAATTGGAAGGACAACGCACCGACTGTAATTCCTCTGCTCAAGGAGTCTTTGGCAAAGGGTGTTCGAGTATGGGTGTTTAGGTAGTTTTATTGTGCCCATTATTCATTATAGTACTTTTTTTCTTTGTCGGATCTTATATATTTTGTATATAGAGGGCTTGATCACATATATTTAACATATATTTTTACTTGGAAATTAAAATGCAGTGGTGATATAGATGGAAAAGTGCCTGTAACTTCTACAAAGAGATCTATACGGGCAATGAACCTTACAGTTGACAAACCTTGGTGCTCTTGGTTGTATGGAGGAGAGGTAAACTCTCCCCCCCCCCCCCCCCAAAAAAAAAGAAAAAAAAAACATTGCTCACCACTCTTTCTTACTAATTCTATTGAATTTTTATGAGAAAATTGACATAAAAACTTGATTTTAAATTGCTCAATGTTTTAACTTTTGTATAGAAAGAACAATTAATGGAAATTAAATTAATTATTTTGTTTGGATATATTGCAGGTTGGAGGATACGTTGAGACATATATAGGAGGTCTAACATTTGCAACAGTAAGAGGGGCAGGACACGAAGTTCCAAGTTACCAACCTGCTAGAGCTCTTTCACTTATTTCTCACTTCCTTTCTGGCACACTACCCTCTGGAGATCATTAGAGGAGCTAATCTAGTTCATCTTTGTGTAGTTTAGTTATAATGAATTATCACTTAAATTAATACAGGTGATATTTTATTTCTAAGCATAAGCTAAATGTTATATTTTTTGTTGTCATAGAAATTGACTATAATTATTTTCTGAATCTTATATCTTCGGTTATTTTATAAAATGATTATAATTATTTTCTAAAAAAAGCTAGCACTTAAATTGATACGAATGAGATATTATTTTTTGTAAGAATAAGATAAATCTTATAATTTTGGTTGTCTTATAAAATGATAACAATTATTTTCTAGAAAGAAAAGTAAGACATTTAAATTAATATGAGGGGATATTATTTTAGCTTATGCTTACGGGAAAAAAAATCCCTAGTATTAATTTAGATATCTTACTTAAAAAAATTATTTCTAATCATTTTCAAAGACAATAAAAAGTATAAAATTTAGCTTATCAATGATGCAACTCAAATAGACATGACAAATCTATATTACTATCTAAGTTGATGCCTTAGTCCTATTCTTAAACATGAAAAATTTGGGTCTTGCATATTGCGCACAAATTTGTTGGGTAATGCAAGTTACTTTTTTTTTTGTTTTTTTAAGTTCTGTAACAGATGTTAACTCATTTTTATATTGTGCACAAAAAAATTGCGTAAAAGGTACTTTGGTAACTTATTTTCTTTATGTATTTTGGTTATTTTTGACTTTTTTGGGGTCATTTAAGTTCCGGACTCTAGCAAGCGTAAGTTTCTTAAGAACGTGTGGTATGACTTTGAGATATTAGGATGTGAAAATATAAAATCATGTCCCGCAAAAATATTGTTTGCTATGAGGGTAAAAATTAAAGACCAACACAAAATCATAAGTGCCAATGACCCAACCAATTCCGGAATTACTATTTAAACCATCATTACAGTATATAAAAAAATTATAAATTTAGTCACTTTTGAAACCAACTTTAGGTATACGCAATCTGAGCTGCAAAAATGCGCATCTAAAGTTTTAACAACAAATTTCCTGACATTTTTGTTTGAAGTTGGCTTATCAAGGTCGGACTATCAATATTTTAGGTTTGAGTTTGGCTTGTCAAGATAGAGCTTTTGATATTTTGTTTAAAGTTTAACTTGTCTAGGCCAAATTTCAGACAATCATACTTGAAGTTTAACCTTACGCTATCTAAAATTTTAGATATGTATGTTCGAAACTTAAAGTACTATTTTTTGAAGTTTTAACTATCAATTTTCATTCATGCTAGTAATATTTTCAAAATTATCTAACAACTTTACTTGATTTAGAGTAAATTATTTATTCAAAATTTAAAACACACTTGTTCTATCAAACTTACAATAATGACAATCTTAATGTTGAAAACCTTTTAACTGACTACAAATACAATTTTTTTTGCAACTTAAATGGTGATGTGCAAACAGGTTACCGGGTCAGAAAAGAAAGCGCTAAGCCTCCAGGGGCACAGACGAGTTGGTAAGTGGCAAGATGATTGAGGTATAACCACTTTGACGTCACGGGTTCGAATCCGTGTGGTGACAGTCTTTGCTGAAATATTACAAGGGTTGTTGCTGGGTTCGTGTCTCGTTGGTCCTCTCCCTTGCAGGGCTGCCACTCGCACATATCATTCGATTTACATTCCACCTGGCCAAGGGGCCTCTGGTACAGGTGGAGGGTTTCGGCTTCGGAACTTTCCCTTTCACAAAGAAAAGAAAGCGTTAAAAGGCTTGTTGTGTCGTTCTGCCTCACCTCTTCCTTTTCTGTCCTCACTAACAAAATCGCCCAATTAGTTGGAGTGTGATATGGGAAAATGGAATTAAGACTCACCGTGAACAGCAAAAAGAAGAAGACAAGAGCAGAATCCCTGAGCCATGACGTTCTCTGCATCATATTCTCCTTTCTCGACTTATTCCACCTCATTCGCTGCTCCGCCGTTTCTACTTCTTGGTACCACCTCTATTTTCCATTATTTTTTACCTAGATAAAAACAATTGTATATAATTTGTTCAGCTACTTTACATTGCTTAAGCCAATTACACCTTGTTTGGATGGTTGCTACCTATTGTATTGTTGCTAACATTTGATTGTTACTTTAATCTTATGGTATAGTATCGTTAAATTCATGTTATGTAACGATGAAAAGTCTCGTAATAATTTCTTTTTCTCATTTTATCTTTATTTATTATCCAATAATTATATTTTATCTCTGCCTTTTTATAGTAGCTCCTGCCTTTTTATAGTAACTCCCCTTGTGCCTTCTTTTCTTATAGGTTTATCATTCAAAGATGGAAAATAATAAAATTTATTCAAACATTGTATTCATCAAAACAATACACTATGATGAAAAATTTCATTTTAGTGTAATGGCCGATTTGGTGTGATGACTTCGTTACTTTATTTCTTTTTCTTATTTTGTCTTTACTTATTATCTAATAATTCTATTTTATCATTTACCCTACCTTTTTGTAGTAGCTCTACATTGTACCCTACTTTTCTTGGAGGTTTATCCTTCAAATTACTAATGTGTGACATTATATAAAGATAGGAAACAATACAATCTATCCAAACGTTGTATTTATTAAAATAATACAGTACGATACTATGCAAATAATATTATATAATACGATACATTATGAAACAATATGTAACAACCATCCAAACAGAGTGTTACTGACTGACTCCTTTTTATTGCCCTCGCTTTGTCCTGTGAAGGAGTAAAGACGTCAACAAATTAAAATTACATCAAACAGAATACTTCAAGCATCATCATAGTGACCCTAATGGCCTCAATGACAGCATCTTTCTTTCAGAGATCATTGAGTGAACAAGCGGAGAAGCTAGCTATGGAACAACACAGATTGGCGTTACAAAGAGATGCTGTTGGTGTTTTTCAGTGGAAAGGTCATTCAGTAGGGTAAGCATTGTTGGGTATTTTTGCTCTATGGTACTTTATAAAGCAGTACGGGAAGTATATAACTATTACAAGTATTCGAAAGGATAAACAAAGATTCAATAATTCAACTAGTAATCTGAAAATTACAAGAGATCCACAAAACTGAAATTACAATTTTGTTGAAGACGGAAAAATGAAAACTGTTTTTGCTGAGTCGAGTGTGACACTCTGTCCTTAAGACAATATTGCCCCGTATGTATCCTTTATACGTCCTGGACAATTTGTCTCCCAAGATAAAACAGCAATGGAACACTTGAGCAAAGGAAACTCAAGAGCTACCGTGAAGAATATTGAGTAGCGAAATGATGCTTGTAAGTTGTAGGAAGAAGAAATTTTCTAGTTGTATATTTTCGTGTATATCAAGTGTGTTCTTAGTGCTGAATAATGGTGTAAGGGGGTGTTTATATAGGTGATGGAGGGGCTGAAAACTGCCTCCATAATAGCCAAATAATGGTCATTATGGAGGTAGTAAAGTCACCAACATAAAAGGTGAAAGACCAACGGATTTGGCCATTATAGGAGGAGTAATTCAACCAAAATAAATGGCTGAATTGAGTGCTGGACGTTTCTGTTCGTGTCTGCCGAAATTCTGAATTTCTGGAAACTTCAGGGACCAAACTGTACATCTTGAAACTTCAGGGACCAAACTGTACATCTGAAAGAATTCTGGTCCAAACTGTACATCTGAAACTTCTGGGATCAAACTGTACTTCTGAAAAAGTTCTCTGGCCCAAAAAGATAATATCAGAAGGCCCACAGCCCGTGACCCGTGACCCGTGACCCGTGACCCGTGAACCCGGAACCGGACGGGCGGGCGGCGGCGGCGCGCGTGTGGTCTTTCCTCGAACCGAAGCACATCTATGTCCTCCATCTTTTAAACACATGGGATACCCCTTGGGGTCCCAAACCCCAAACCAAGTTCGAGTCTTATATACACAACAATTCTTTCTTCCTCTACCGATGAGGGAGAATTGAACACAATACCACACTTTCCATGCTTCAAACATCTTACTTCGTGGACCAATATCTCTTTCATTTCTCAATGAAATTTGACGATTCTTGGCCCTACGGTTATCTACGTACTTAGTAGATCATGCATGTGTGAAGAACCGGATTCTCCAACATACGTAACACTAGTTTTTAAGCCGTTAAAGTTGGTCGGTCGCAACTCCCGCCAAAGGCTAATTTCCAACAATCCCCTCTTGAAAGAGATTTTGGCGCACTCACATGGTGTCTTTTCATTTCCAGCAATATTTCAGCGGACCGATGTTGCGTAAGGAGAGGTAGCCTCAGCTTTGAACCTTCCATAGTTGAATACCATCGGACTTACTTACTGCGCGGTGAACGTGATGTCTTGAACCGTCAGTGTTTAGTGTAAGCCAAGACAATGATACCAACACAACAATTTCCATTACTCTCTTCTTCGTAATGTTTTGTCCGTTTTGGCCATGGACAACGTCTTGGATTCTTAAGTGCGTTCATTTTGAGGCGGCCCGTCCTCGCACTTAAATAGGTGGTCTCCTACAAGGTATCCTGCTATACCCCACTTCACAAGTGTTAGGAACCATTAAAAGTTTCCCGAAAACCTAACCTCAACTGTTGAGGAGCATTATAGGTTTTGAAAACTTAACCTTTACCCACACTGCAGATAGCACTTAACGTCTATCGCGGGAACGGCTTTGGATTTGGTGTTTCTTTACAGAAATCACTATCCGAAGTGCTCATTCTTCCACTGAAGCGATCAACTGAACCTTTACAGCTTAGTTTTCCCATTGAACCAAATTACTGGGATCTCCAGTTAGTAAGGTTGGGTTACCACTGTATTGGTCTGTATATTTTGGGTTTTAAGCCCATTCCCCTAGACAGGCAGAACACTTGATCTCTGGGTAGTCGCTTATTTAGTAAACAAGGAAGTGACACCCGTGATGATCAACTACCATACGGTCTTATGTCTCATGACAAATCCTGACAGATATGTCCAGACGCTGTCATCCGTGTCCTTCCTAAAGCCGATCGGCTAGCCACAGTATATAACTGCCGAAGGCACGGGTTTCTCCCAATAAGGGACGTCCTCTAAGGAGTCGTGAAGTTACTCAACTTCTTTCATGCTTTGTATAAAGCGATAAACTCCGATTCCATCATGAATCGGCCGATGCAAGTTTTCTTAGAGGATTTTCCAAGACCCATCATACACATTTACTTATGGCTTTGGTGTTCTCCAGATCTGATGTCTGATTTGTATCATTGTGTTCTCCCAGAACCGTTGGACATCCAGAATACTATAATCCGAAGATAAGCGAATAATTCAGATATCGTCATATCCGACTTAACGCCTTCTATTGATCATGTATTAAGATCATCAGTGAAACTTAGTTCAACTGATCTGTTTGTAGGACGATACCATGTCGGTTGTAGTGTGTACAATACATTGAACTACACGTGATCTGTGCGTATCGCTCCTTGTCTATGGGTGCATCATAATTCCAATCAGTTCTATGATTCATATCCATTGATGGCTTCAACGAGACTGTCAACTATCGACCAGTCCGTTAGATGTCTTTAGAAATCCAATTCCTAAGATGTCATCTGTGATATCCATATCTTTCATATCGAGACTTTGTTTCAATATGACTTTTACTTTCAGACTGTTGATTCTCCAACTGTTGGCTTTCTAACTTCAGAGTCAATGTTTATGTGGTCAGATTCATTGTTTCTGTTTTATCTGAAACTTTCAGGACCAAAATGTAGACATTTCATGGACCAAGATGAAAGTTCAGGAAAAAGCCCAACAGTTCAGAAAACCAACTCTTATTCTCTTCTTCCAACTCTCCGGTTGGGAAGACTGTTTTAACATTCATGTCACGCAAGACTGCAATGGCCCATGATGTTAAGCTACTCCCAGGGGAGCACATGTACAAGTAGCCGAGGCTTTGAACTCGTCAGTAGATCCATCTACTTTGTACTCACTTTTGAGTATCATTTTTCACAACCCAAAGGTTCTTTTCCCGGAGGAAGATCAACCATTACGCAAGTATGGTTCTATATGATGGAATATATTTCTCTCTTTAGCTTCTTTCCAAAGCAGCGCTTTTGGAGATAACAATTATTTGTTAATTGTCCATGGTTCGTTCTTAACCATACAAGCTAGAAGGACTGGAACAAGTCTTTGTCCCCTCTTTGCTCCGTCTTGGTTCAACATCTAGAATCCCTGAGTTCTGCAGATCTGGAATATTAAGTTAGGATAGCCAAGAACTTTCGAGTCCTGTAGAGATACGAGCGTTTAGTTTCGATACCAAAGCCCTCATGTTCTTGTTAACCTTGAGCAATTACTCATTTTTCCTTTTCAAGGAAAGTTATCTTCAATGAATTCAGCATTCTTTGACGCCAAGAGGCGATAAGCACTGCTGTTATTTGCAGATCTAGTGGATATGCAATCTACAGCTTTAGGTACGAAACCACCTCACATCACAACATTTGTATGTGAGATCCTTTCCATGTCTCACACGGAGAGTTATCCTTATCCTTATGCGGAGTTCTGTTGAGAATCGCATTAGCGGTAAGGATCGCCTTGCCCCACATAATTTAGGCGTACGGGTTTGCGCTTGGCTAACACCGTTAGACTGAGGTGAGTAATGAACAGTCGTTTAATGAACGATGATTCACATTCTCCCCCTCTATCGCTATGAATTTCGCAATCTATATGCTTAGTTGATTTCCAACTTCTGCTTTGTAGCGCTTGTCCGCTTCAATAACTTCATCTTTGCTGTTCAACAAACAAAGGATTTCATACGTTGTACCATCATCAATGAAGATCACAACGTATTTGTCTCCCCCCTATTTTGTATAAACTTCAAATCACCCAAGTAGGTGTGACTAAGTTCTAGAGGAGCGGTGCTTCTTTCGCTATTCCCTTGACGGAATTTGGAAAGGTGATTTTGCCTCTTCGTCTACCTCACATTCATTTTGAGGGTTTATGTCGAAAGAAGGCAACAATCTCAACTTCACTAGCTTTTGAATGACTTGTTATTTAACGTGTCTTAATCTATGATGGCATAGATACACGAATTACAAATATATCATTCATTCGGCTACAGACGTACTGTACCATTCTTAGTTATTACAGACCTGTTGGAGTAGTATCAAACCAGCTTGACCAACAACGTCCCTCAAACCAAGTTAGGAACATGTAACACCTCTTTTTAGAGTGATCTCATTCCTTGAAGTCCTATTGAGGACAACCTCCTAAACCCCTTCTACTTTAGAGGTGGCGTTGCTTCACATGAACAACCTCTTGCCCGTGGTTAGGGCGTAACCGGATCATATGTGATATGGATACTCTGGCCCACTGCAGTTGCTTTGCAGACTGAGTGTCCAATTTCTTTTCTGCCTTTCTTTAGGCCTTCAGATCGTTTAAGACCTGGAAACTCTGGCCCACCTTACTAGGTGTCCATTACTTTTCCTATGAAATGAATTCTGGCCCCACTCTAGTCGCCCGGAGGCTTTATATGACTGAGTGTCCAATATCATCATATCAAAGGAATTTTGGCCCACTCCAGTCACCCGGAGGCTTTGTATGACTGAGTGTCTAATATCATCCTATGAAGGATCTTCTGCCAAATGGTGTGACAGGCTCAACGTCTTTAACTTTTAGACTTCTTCCGTTTATGATTGGTACCCAGATAATTCTTGGCGCTTACTTAAGAGTGGTAACAGTTTTCGCACAGTTAGTGGATCTCTCTTCATCGTATGTGCGAACATACTTTACACACTTTTAATCAATATACTTAAAAGAACGGATCTTTTTAAGTCGTTTACAAAATCCAATCTTTAAACGGAAAAGAAGATGAGATTAAACTTCTGATTTGTTAAAGCGTAAGGAATATAAATTATTTTCATATTCCTCCTTACTTTAATCCATTTTTAATCAGACATCATTTAATCTTAATTCTTGACAAGTAAGAAAAATACTTATCATTTAATTTTTATTCTTGACAAGTAAGAAAAATACTTATCCCAATTTCAGATTCTGGCTCACTTCAGTCACTTCATCAGACTGAGTGTCCATTTTCTTCTCACCATTATTTGGATCTTTTGTCTGGGACAGATATAGGCCTTCTGCTGCAAGATAGAATAACATCTTCAGTCTTCTCCTCTTGTCCCAGTTGACATCCTCAGGCTCTCGAGAGCGCTTGTTCCCACCAGTCTTGGTAGTGGTCACACCATGAACACGTTCATCATCATCACTCTCTTCTACCAGAAAACCATTGCCATATCCAGATTTGGTCACACAACTTTTGACCGACATCTTTCGAACACTAATAGTAATATTGTCTTAAGTTGTTGGGTATTTTTGCTCTATGATACTTTATAAAGCAGTACGGAAAGTATATAACTATTACAAGTATTCGAAAGGATAAACAAAGATTCAATAATTCAACTAGTAATCTGAAAATTACAAGAGATCCACAAAACTGAAATTACAATTTTGTTGAAGACGGAAAAATGAAAACTGTTTTTGCTGAGTCGAGTGTGACACTCATTCTTAAGACAATATTGCCCGTATGTATCCTTTATACGTCCTGGACAATTTGTCTCCCAAGATAAAACAGCAATGGAACACTTGAGCAAAGGAAACTCAAGAGCTACCGTGAAGAATATTGAGTAACGAAATGATGCTTGGAAGTTGTAGGAAGAAGAAATTTTCTGGTTGTATATTTTCGTGTATATCAAGTGTGTTCTTAGTGCTCAACAATGGTGTAAGGGGGTGTTTATATAGGTGATGGAGGGGCTGAAAACTGCCTCCATAATAGCCAAATAATGGTCATTATGGAGGTAGTAAAGTCACCAACATAAATGGTGAAAGACCAACGGATTTGGCCATTATAGGAGGAGTAATTTAGCCAAAATAAATGGCTGAATTGAGTGCTGGACGTTTCTGTTCGTGTCTGCCGAAATTCTGGAAACTTCAGGGACCAAACTGTACATCTTGAAACTTCAGGGACCAAACTGTACATCTGAAAGAATTCTGGTCCAAACTGTACATCTGAAACTTCTGGGATCAAACCGTACTTTTGGAAAAGTTCTCTGGCCCAAAAAGATAATATCCCGTGAGCCCGGAACTCGGAACCGGACCGGCGGCGGCGGCGCGCGTGGTCTTTCCTCGAACCGAAGCACATCTAGGTCCTCCCTCCTTTAAACACATGGGATACCCCTTGGGGTCCCAAACTCCAAACCAATTTCGAGTCTTATATACACAACAATTCTTTCTTCCTCTACCGATGAGGGAGAATTGAACACAATACCACACTTTCCATGCTTCAAACACCTTACTTCGTGGACCAATATCTCTTTCATTTCTCAATGAAATTTGACGATTCTTGGCCCTACGGTTATCTACGTACTTAGTAGATCATGCATGTGTGAAGAACCGGATTCTCCAACATACGTAACACTAGTGTTTAAGCCGTTAAATTTGGTCGGTCGCAACTCCCGCCAAAGGCTAATTTCCAACAAGCATTACAATATCCATTTCCTTTTACTTAAATATTGGTGAATCATGATTGTAACCATGATCAAGTATTTGAATATTTTAGTGATCATTATTGAGACTGAAATAATTATGTACTTTTCAAAAGAAAATATTCAGACTGGAATGTAGCTCACTTGGTACAAAGACATTGCTAGAAGTTCTTGACCTAGTAAGTTTCGAAGTTGAGAGCTAAAAGTGAAGAAAAAAATAGCTCTCTTAATGAGACTTCAGCTACATAGAAACAAAAGAAGATACCTATTCAGTCTGAAAAATAGCTCTCTTAATAACAAAATGGAAAATAGCTCAAAACATATAAGCATCTTCCGCAGCTTTAACATGAAAATCTTGCATTAAAATTCTACAATTTCTCTCAGGCATTAAAATCCCGCCATAGTTATCATCGAATCATCAGCTTATCATTCCTTGGATTCAATATCATATGGCTTAGCATTTGGCTGTTAATTTGCCTGTGGTTTCGAAGTCAATTTCTATCACTTTAAATCTCATCAGACACATTACATCCTCTCCATTTTGACTGAGTCCATTGTCCTGATTTCCATTGCTATATTACATTGACTTCCTAGATATAAGCCAAATCTCCAGATAGAAAAAAATGTTCCCTTGTAATCACCCTTATAGAGTTTTCTTAAGCAGTTCACCCCTTCTAGTGAACTAGCCTATTCTCTTCTAGTATTAAACTGATATTCATATTCAATCTCGAATATACTAGATAAAGTTGCTCCTAATTTACCTGGTACCTGTTACTGGTGGGAGGTGGCGGGTGTCCCGTGGAATTAGTGCGCGCAAGCTGAGTAGTTTAATTAGGCACATAAGTCTAGACTGGTGGAGAGAGAATTTTGGACCAGTGGGTGGAGTAGTTTAATTCTTGACTGAGATTGCAGCGATAAACCAAGACATATTTCATTTTTCTTAGGTGAAGAAATTACATGCATAAACTTGAAAAGAAAAGTCTGTGAGGGGCTAATGTGAAATTTTATACGTCTTTCTCGTCTTCAAATCTGAACGTGGACTCTTTCCATCATACATTTAGATGATGAATTGGATTTCTTTAGCAACAGCTTGCTGCTATCTGCTCTGATTCAAGATATTTGTATTGGTAATTCTAGTTTCTAATAATTTCCATCCTGAAAATTCTTGATATACAGGAAGACAAACAGAACTCTATGGGAAACATGAGTGTCTCGAAATGTTGTTTATTCTATGAATCGCCTTAGGAACGACACTTCAACATTGGTAGTTGGTGGAATCGACGGTGTATTAAGATTTGTGGACCAGGTAACTGGCGAAGTAATTTCGAGATGCATAATGGATGATAATAGCACTGTGTTACATCGTTCAACAGAGAGATTTGGAACTGTGCAAATTGAGAAGAGGAAACTGAAAAGGCTGTCTGAAGATGATCGAATTGATCTTATGCCAAGAGCTTCCCGGCCGCAAATCACATGTTTGGCTGTTGGGATGGAGAAAGTTGTTAATTCAGGAAGTGAAAAGGATTCTCATACACTACCTGAGAATTCCAGGTATTTGTTGTAGCACTGCTGCACTTCTTTGTAATAGTGCTGTACTAAACCACTTTAACATTATCCTGCTGTTCGGACAGCATCTAACACTCTTTGTTCTTGTGTGTGTGTGGTGTGCGCGCGCTTTTGTATTTCAGACTTTTCCTTTTATTTAGGTGTACCTATCTCAAACTTCAAATAGATCCTTCAAAATTCTTGAAATTTATTAGAAGTTTGATCATAATCCATGTCCGAGTTATCAAATTACTAGTGATACAAAGCCCGTGGTGAGCACGGACCAATATTTATTGTTGTAATATATTTAGCTAATATTTTCTTTTTCATTTTATTAAGTATCCTATAAAAGTGTAGGTAACAACATTAACATATCATTGAAATTTTATAAATGGAGTCTAAGAATGATGGCGTGTATGTAACTCTATTCTTACCTTATAAAGATAGAGATGTTGTTTCTGATAAACTTCCGGCTCATATGTAAGAGTCTAGTCCATGTGTTAAAAGAAAATTATAAATGTAGTTTAAATATTTTGCAGTCTTTTTCTTTAATTAAACTAAAAGTGCCATTCACATGGTTATAGTTCTTTTTCTTTAATTAAACTAAAAGTGCCATTCACATGGTTATAGTCTATAGTACACACTTTTGCGGTAATTTTATCTATGTTGTATATGATAGAATTCATGAAAGTCTTTTATTCATAACATGAATTCTTACAAAGCAATAACAAGATAATAAAATAATACTATTCTTGAGAGCTAAAAGTGCAAGTAAAAGAAAAGCAAGTAAAGCCATTTATATAGGGTCTATTACATGAGATACAAATATGTTTTTCCAATGTGGGACAAAAGAAAATGTTAATATCTCCTCTCAAACTCGCGATGGTGTAGACAGAAGCATCGAGAGTTTGCCAAGAAAGAACCGGTGACGCTTTAAGGTATGCGCCTTTGTGAAGAAATCTGCAAGTTGCATCGAAGATGAGACAAATGGCAAGGATAGAGTGCGTTGCTGAAGATGATATCGAATAATATGACAATCAATCTCAATATGCTTGGTACGTTCATGAAAGAGCGTATTTGTGCGCAATCTGAATAGAACTCTTATTATCACAATACATCGGTGTTGGTGAAGAAAGACAGACACCCATATCAACCAATAACCGACGTAACCATACAATCTCACACGTAGTAGAAGCCATAGCACGATACTCTGCCTCAGTTGAAGAGCGAGAAACCACATCTTGTTTCTTACTTTTCCATGAGATGAGTGAATCTCCTAAAATACACAATAACCCGAGTTGATTTCCGATCAGTTAGGTCACCAGCTCAATCTGCATCAGAAAATGCACGAAGCTCCAAGGATGAGGTCGATGGAAACAAGAGACTCTGATAAATCGTTCCTCGAAGATAGCGAAGAATACACATAACTGCAGCCCAATGTACAGATGTAGGAGAGCAAACAAACTGACTGACAATGTGAACAGCATATGCAATGTCAGGGCGAGTAATGGTGAGGTACACCAGACTCCCTACAACTGAACGATATAAAGTGGGATCAGGAAGAGGATCCCCGTCAGTAGGTGTATATCGAACATTAACCTCAAGAGGAGAGTCAACTATACGAGTATATGTGAGACGGGCCCGCTCAAGAATACATGCAGTGTACTTAGACTGAGAGAGAAGATATCCCTTCTCAGAATAACTACCTCAATGCCTAAAAAGTAACGTAGATGACCTAAATCTTTCATATCAAAACGGCGAGATAAAGTAGATTTTAGGTTTGCAATACCATCAATATCATCACCTGTAATGATCATGTCATCAACATACAACAAAAGCAAAATACAACCTGCAGGGGATGATTTAACAAATAACGTCGAATCATGAAAGCTGGAAATAAACCCAAGAGATGATACTACAGTGGAGAACTTGTCGAGCCAAGATCTTGGAGCTTGTTTGAGACCATACAGAGCTTTCTTAAGTCTGCACACTTGTCCTGGACTATGTGAAACACCAGGTGGAAGGACCATGTAGACTTCTTCTTGAAGATCCCCATTTAAAAAAGCATTTTTAACATCCATTTGTGAAATATGCCAATGACAAACAGAGGCCACTGCAATAAGAACCCAGACAGATGTCATCTTTGCAACAGGTGCAAAAGTCTCTTCATAATCCATACCATATTCTTGAGCAAAACCCTTTGCAACCAAACGAGCTTTATATCGCTCAATAGAACCATCAGACTTTGTCTTAATCTTGTACACCCATCGAGAACCAATAGTTTTCTTACCAGTCGGTAGAGAAACCAAATCCCAAGTACCAGTTTTGTTCAAAACAGCCAGTTCCTCATTCATAGCCTCTTGCCAAAGAGGATCACGAGCTGCCTCAGAGTAGGATGTAGGCTCACAGAGAGAATTAATAGAAACTAAAAAGGAAGCGAATGATGGAGCATAGCAAGAATAATCAAAATCGGATACCTGAGTAGATCGCAGAGTGCGTTTAGGATAGTGAGGTGGATCTGGATCTGCAACCACAAGAGGTTCTGAAATAGGCGTAGGAGGGGGCTGAGTATCAATATCATGGGACCTGCCAGAAGACTGAGAAGGAATAGATGATATAGATGTAGAATCAGATGGACAATCAGCATCAAATGGATCAATATCAATAAGGTCAGATTTTGTCATGCCATGTGAGGTAGGTGGGATGGAAAAGAAAGGAACATGCTCAATAAAGGAAATATTACGAGACACATACAATTTTCCAAAAACTGGATCATGACAACGATAACCTTTCTGCCCAACCCCATATCCAAGAAAAACACAAATGGCGACACGAGAAGATAACTTAGTACGCTCTGCATGTGGACGTAGAACAAAACATGTAGAACCAAAAACTCTCAAATGGGAATATAGTGGGGTGTGACCAAATAGTCTAGCATACGGAGAAATCCCAGAATTATGAGAGGTAGGGATCCTATTAATAAGATAAACAGAAGTAAGGACAGCTTCTCCCCAAAATGCACTAAGTACACTAGCGGACAAAAGCATGGATCTAGCTGTATCAACAATATGCCTATGTTTTCTCTCGGCTACCCCATTTTGTTGTGGTGTATCAGTACAAGAAGACTGATGTATTGTACCATCAGCTTTGAAAATACCAGAAAGATCCCCACTAGTATATTCACCTCCTAAATCAGCCCGAAAACATTTAATAATGGCAGAATGTTGAGTTTTCACATAGGCTTGAAACTCAGCATAAGTATGAATAAAATCAGAGCGTTTTTTCAACAAATAAACCCAACAATGACGAGTATAATCATCAACAAAGGAAACATAATATCTGGAGCCACCCTTAGTAGGGATAGGTGCTGGCCCCCAAACATCTGAATGAACTAGATCAAATGGTGCAGAAGAAGTAGAAGTACTAAGATTAAAACGCAATCAGAAATATCATCGGACTGTAAATCACCAAGAACACCAGTATTACACATAAAACGCAGGCGAGAACCTGATACATGACCAAGTCTAGAGTGCCACAAATAAAACTTCGAAGAGGAATGCGTTAAATGAAAAGAAAACAGATTAACAAGCATAGTTGCTGCATGAGTAGGAAGATACAGCTCATCCAAAACATATAGACCTCTCCCCTTTCTACGCCCTGTCCCAATCACTCTCTTGGATTTTAGATCCTGCACATAACAAAAATTAGGGAAGAGTCCAATAAAACATTCAGAGTCACATATTTGATCAGCAGAAGCAAGATTTATATGTAATTTTGGAATGCAATAAACATCAGGTAATGATATAGTGGATGTATGAATGGTGCCAATGCCTGTCAATGGCATAGGTGTGCCATCAGCAGTCACAACAGAAGTGGAAGGGGAGTCAAAAGACATAGATACACAAACGGAAGAATCAGGAGACATATGATTTCCAGCTCTAGAGTCCAAGATCCAAGAAGGCGAAATGATACCTGAACCAATAGATGGTGATGAGCCGGAAGGAACAGAAAGAGCATAAGACTGAGAATTATTGAAGCGTTGGAAGGCGAGGAACTTCTGAAATTGGTCAGCTATAGAATCAGTACTGTGACTCACAGAGGCTCCTGAAGCTGGGTGATCAAGAGAGGGCACAAAGGCAGCCTGAGTCGGTGGATACAAGTTTTGGAATTGACCCCCAGAATATAGCTTTTGTTGAGAAGGCTTCTGTCCTTGTCCCGAATGTGGAGGCTTAGAACCTGAAGTCTTCCGTAGCTCAGGACATTGATTCTTCCAGTGTCCCGGTTTCTTGCAATAATTACAATTACCTATGATAGATGTTCTATATTGGTGTGTAGGTGCAAGGGCCAGGTCTGCACGAAGGAGCCGATTACAAAAGTAGAAGCCATAATATGTACCCCTTTTAGAGTCTTCAAACATGTTTCTTCACCATAAGTTCATTTACCACATCTTCAACAGATGGTAAGGGTTTATGGTGCAATAAGCACGAACGACAATTCTCAAATTCGATCAAGACCCATCAATAGCTGAACAAGACGATCTTCATCTTTGCATTTAATATAAGCATCGCATGCTTGCAATTCAATAGATTCTGTCATAGCTAACTGATCCCACAAAGTGGTCATTGCACAGAAATAATCTTGAATGCCCAAGTCATTTTGTACTAGTGCACGAATTTCATATTGTAACTGATATTTAACAGCAAAATTATTATGCACAAACAATCTTGACAAATAATCCCAAATCTCTTTAGCAGTTTTGAACTTTGCCAATTGAACACCAATTCTTTGTTCAACAGAGTTATTAATCCAAGTAATAATCTTTGAATTATTGGTCTCCCAAGTCCTAAATAATTCATCAAAATTTTCATCTCCAAATTTAGGGCATTTGATTTTTCCAGACATATAATCTCAAAGCCCCCTTCCCTTCAGAAAATTTACCATGACATAGCTCCAATAGAAATAATTTTTTCCATCTAACCGAACACCAATAGTTTGCAAAGAATCATCACTTCCAGCCATTATGAATTTTAAATAGAAAAATCCCAAATAACAAGCAGCAATCCCAAATAACAAGCAAAAAAAGGGCAGATCTCACCAATCAGATGCGGAAGCCAAAAAGACGAAACCCAGATGTGGAAGCCAAGACCAGAATGAGCACGAGCAGCCAAAACGAGCACGAGCTTCCAAAACAAGCCAAAAAAAAAATTAACTGATACCAGGGGCGTGCTGCATGCGAACCCCCAACTAACTCACCGCGAAGTTGGATCCGCGATCGAGCTAAAAATATTAACTTGTGCTCTTGGCTTTGATACCATGATAGAATTCATGAAAGTCTTTTATTCATAACATGAATTCTTACAAAGCAATAACAAAATAATAAAATAATATTATTCTTAAGAGCTAAAAGTGCAAGTAAAAGAAAAGCAAGTAAAGCCCTTTATATAGGGTCTATTACATGAGATACAAATGTGTTTTTTCAATATGGGACAAAAGCAAATGCTAATAGTATATTTATTTTATTTTAATTTATGTGTCTTATTTTTAATTTTAGATTTGTTTAAACATAAATGTTACTTTATATTTAATAATTCTTTAGTTCATTACCTCAAGGCATATTTATGATCACAAGATTTAAAAGATATGCTGGTACATTATATATATATTTTTAATTTAATATTATAACATTCAACATTTTATTCTATTTTTTAGACTTCATGTCCAGTCAATTAAAGATACATAAAATAAAATGAAGAGATAATAAACACGGTATATGCTACATACTGTGTTTACTCAAATTCTATTTTCATGGATTTCTTACTCAAATTCCATAATGCTCTATTTTCATGGAATTTCTTACACAAAAATATTATATTTTCATAGTATTTGAATATTCTGAAAAAATATGTAATTATACACAAAAGGAAGTTTCTTTTTGAGTGATTGAAGTAGTCTAAACTGCGTAAAACATGTATAATATTAATTTACTTATTTTATGAGATTTATACTAACTTAAGATAGTTATGCAGTTTGCTGCTGTTTAAAAAGAAGTAGCTATGGATGCTATATAGTTTAGATTCATAGCCATCAAATTCAGTAGAACCGAAAATTAAACCTTGACAATTTTGAAGTATAATTTCTAATAGCCAATGCTCGCACAACACGTCCTCATGGCCAGCAATCAAAAAAGTAAAAGGAAGAGTCATGTCAAGCTAAATTCAAACAGGGCTATAGCATTGCAAGGGCCAAGGCTCCAGCCTCCAGGCAGTCATGTTGATGAAACAGAGGCCTTGGAGTAGTTCAACTGTGGCTTCTAATATTAGAGAAAAAATCGAACAGATGTTGAGTTGAGACCCAGTAATCGAAGTATTAGGTGAGAAAAAAAAGTTATTGAAGCATTAGAATTGCGTATCGTATTTTAAGCTGTTGAATTCAACTATTTGAATAATTTTGTAGCAACAGTTATGACATTGATAGTTTTGACTTTTGAAATACCATTAAAATTAGACAACTTTCTCTGATAATTTTAGTTTCAAATTGATCCCTATTTTTCCATTTCTTGTCAAAACTCTTTTTCCTTCCTCGACTATGCAAAATAATGTCTGCGTGAGAATACTGTTTAATTTCTTAAAAATTTAGGCGTGCTTACTCCACAAAAAGTTACAAAACCTTTTATATTAACACGAGGTCCTAAATATTCTTTCAAGAGATGAATCGATCTAATGGTTGTTCGCTTGTCAAAATAAGACTATATATCTAATAAAATTTGATGGATTATCTAAATTAATAGACATAGATCATCAATGTAATCTCACAAGTGAGATGTAGGGACAGTAGGATGTACACTGACTTTACCCTTATATTAGGATAGAGAGGCTATTTTTGATACACCCTCAGCTCAATACTAGATACATTATGCCTTACATGCATCACTTGCAACAACTTATGTCGGTAAATATTTTTGAAGCTTTTCCGTATTTTAACTAGAAGTATTCTTTAAAATTTTATTTTGACGTAGCTAAACACTGAATAGTTTTAAAACACTCGCTAAAATTAGGGCTTGCTAGTGGGCCGAGTCGGCCCGGTCCCGCCCCGATCCCCCTAAAAAAATGGGCCCGGGACGGGACCTGGGCTCGTCCCACCCCATGATCCCGCCCGACCCGCCCCCTCCCCTTTGCAAAAAATGGTTGTTGCACAACGGCCATTTTATATTTTGATCGTTGTGCAACAACCATTTTTTCCACCCCCCAAACCCCCTACCACCTTAAAAAAAATTTAACCCCTAAGTTAATATATTTACACCTTAACCCAATTTTCCAACTATAAATAACTCATTTTCTCTTCATTTTTCTCACAAATCTTCCTACAATCTCTCAATCTATCTCTCTACAAGTCTACATTGCCTACTGAATATTATATTTTATTTGTTCATTTGTATAACTATATCAAAGTTCAAAAATTGGGAGTGCAGCTGGCAACTAGCTTGAGGATCATCCATCGAGCAAAGTTTTAATTTTCAACCTCAATTACACGTCGGCGTTTGGTACCTTCATTCCTTCTTTAAATTATTGTTGTTACTTTATTTTAATTATCGCACTTAATTTCATTATTTTTAATTATATATTTGCATAATTAAAATAGAAGGATTAAGAGGTATGTTTAAGAGTAAGTGTAAGGGTGCTTCTTCTAGTAGGGGTAACAAGGGTACTTCTTCTAGTCATCATATTTCTAGACAGGATGATTTGATTGATTATACTCATATAGATAAAACTGAATTTTTTAATGATATACCATTAGACGATGAGATATATTTTGCAACTCAATCGGACTTTAATTTAGAAGATAATCTAGATGACACACCGACTAATCTAGATGGTACACCCACTAGTGCACCTCAAACTGAAACTTGAATGCCTCCTATTCCCCCTAGTATGAGACGAGACCCCACACAACGAAAATTAAAATCTGATGCATGTGATTTTTTTTATAGGGACCAAGAAAATCAAGTAGTTAGATGCAGAATTTGTAAAAATGTTTATAAATTTAAAATGGGAAAAGGTCAGGGTGGGAAGGGAGGTTTATTGAGACATCTACAAAACTTTCACAAAGCTAGGTGGGATGAATACGAGGCTACAAAGTTGGGTGCTCCAATGCGCTCTCAGTCGGGAGAAGGTTCACATAGTATCCCGGACTAAGTACATGGTCAAATTAACCCTATGACGGGGGGAATTGTAGGCCCTAAATACGATAAACATAGAGATAGGGAAGCAACAGCAAAATTAGTTATGGTGGAGGGTTTGCCTTTTTCATTTCCTTCCTCTCCTGGTTTTATTCATTACATTAGAGATATGTATAATCTTGCTTTTAACGGTTTTTCTAGATCAACTGTTATGAGAGACGTTTTTAAATTTGCACATGAATATCAACAATATTTATGTTATTCATTATATCATTTTCCTGGCAAAGTATCTATCACGCTCATATATGCCGTAATACTAACGATTGTGATTATTTAATTGTAACATGTCATTTGATAGATTTATAAATGGTCTATGGAAAAACATATTTTAGCACACACACACACACACACATATATATATATATATATATTGATGATAGGCACATTGAAAATTTTATTGCAGAAAATATTCATCAAGTTTACAATTATTATGGAATAACTGACAAAATAATGACCGTTACGTTAGATAATGCTTCTTCTAATAATTATGCTATTAGAATTTAAAAAGATCTTTTGACTCCATCTTTTCCTAATCATTTTCATATAAAATGTGTCTGTCATGTTTATAACTTAGTTGTAAATGATGATCTATCACTTTTTGAAGATATTCTTAATAAGTATAATTTGCTATAAATTTTATTTTTAGAAGTAATAGAATACAAAGAAAAAAAGAATATAAAAAAACTTATCACGATTGTGGACTACTTTATAGAAAAATTTCCGAAGAAGTAGCGATTAGGTGGAATTCTTTATATGACCAACTACTTTTTGTTTATGATTATAGAAGACCTATAACTTTATTTTTTAACGCTCATAATCGAAATCCAACTGATATGGTTGAAGATAACGATTGGAAATTTTTTTCAGAACTTATTGTTTTTTTAGAGAAATTTTTTCAAACAACTAAAGAATTTTCTGATATATATTAACCTACTATTTCAACTATGTTTTTTATATAGCTCAAATATTTTTGTTACTTAGTGAATATATGGGAAAATCATCTTATAAGACACCTATTGAAAATATTTATCAAATTAAAAAAAATATTTTTTTCTATTCCCACTATTTATATTATTGTGTTGTATTAAATTCGACTATTAAAATAGACGGTTGTAAAACACTTATTGAAACTATTTATGATTGTATAGCAGTACTTTCATCTCCAACTCCAAAAAATCCAAATGAACATCCACCTAAGGAATCAACTAAAGAAAAGTTTTGTCTAGCATACACGATGAATGCAAAAAAGTCTATACGCATTACCAACAAAAAAGTGCTAGCAACCAACCAGCTTCTATACCATCTTCTTCAGTACAACCTTATAAAAGAAATGTTGTTTTTGCGGCCAGTATTGAAAGCCTTATAAGTAGAATGTTTAGTGGTACTCATACTAATCAAGTTAGCGAGTTTGATGCTTTTGTTTTACAGGGTGTTGTACCGTACCATGCAGTTCCTAATGAAGAAGGACGTGAAGACTTGCTGAAATACTGGATGGAGAATGAGAAGACATTTCCGACACTATCAAAGATGACCCGAGATGTGTTGAACATTCAAGCGTCATCAACAACGTCTGAAAGCATTTTTTCTGCTGGAAGATTTCAAATAGGAGAGCACAGACACTCATTAGCGGGAGATAGCTTGGAAATTACAGTTTTATTCAGATATTGGATAAGAGCGGAGCGTAGAATGTGTGGTCAACCGGAGATTAACGAAGAAGACGATGAAAACTACAACGAAATCTTATCCGACGGAGGTGGAAGCGACGTCGAGCAATTTGACCAACAAATTTCAATTCCAACCGAAAAACCACAAGACATTGTGAAGAAACTAGAAAAAGGTATTTATAAATATGTGATTTTTTTAATTGCAATTTTATTATGTTATTTGCAACTTTCAACGCAACAAAGTTGCAATTTTGAAATTGTATTACAAAAAAATCATGTTTCTATTAAATAATATAAGAGGCACAAAAACAGCCTTAGGATGTTTTTATTATACTAACTTGTTCAATTATTGAGGTGTTTATATATGTTATTTTTAAAAATTAAATGCAAAAAAAAATGGAAAATCCGATCCCCGCCCGATAAGACCGGTCCCCTTTCCGACGGGACCGGAAATGGGACGGGACATCGGCGAATCCCGCCAGTCCCAGCCCGTCAGTCCCGCCCCGCCCCGAACCCGGCCCACTGGCCACCTTAGCTAAAAAAATGGCTATTTGTTAATGGGCTTTATCATAATAAAATAAAAGTAGCCTAAAGAATGGTAATTAAGTGTTATTATAAGTAGCATGGCCATGGTAAAAGCCCAAATCTATGATATCTTAGGAGCACAGATTAAACGAAACCCTAACAATTCAAAAATGGTGTGCATACGAAAGGCGACGATAGATGACTTACTTGCGATGCAAGCATGCAATTTGCTATGCCTTCCAGAGAACTACCAGATGAAGTACTACTTTTACCACATACTTTCCTGGCCACAGCTTCTGTACGTTGCTGAAGATTACAATGGTAAGATTGTTGGATATGTGTTAGCTAAAATGGAAGAGGAAACTACTGAGTGCCACGGACACATCACTTCCCTTGCCGTAGTCAGGACTCACCGTAAACTAGGTTTGGCTACTAAGCTCATGACCGCTGCTCAGAATGCCATGGAACATGTAATATTAATATACCCTTCATCAATTACTCCTTCGCTTCAATTTATTTCTCTTTTTCAGAATATTTTATCATGACTTATTCGCTTTCGTTACTTGCATTTTCGTCTAAAATTTGTTTTGCTTTCTCATGAGTCGAGTGTCTTTCGGAAACAGCCTCTCTACCATGTTAGATGTAATATCTGTGTACACTCTTTCCTCCCCAGACACCATGTGGTGTGATTTCACTGGGTATGTTGTTGTTGTTAGTTTGACTTGCCACGAAGTTTAAGAAAATAAAAGAGACTTTTGATTCTTGAGGTTTTAAATTAAAGATGTATGTGATGTACCAAAATGCCCCTTTGAATCTTGTGGTCTTAATTATGCATCTTAGGGGTAAAGAGTTACTCCTTCTGTCTTAAGTGTCTTAGTTTGACTGGAATCAAATCACTTATATATTTAGCCATCTATGATGTTTGAATTGTTAACTTACTAAATATAGAGACTCTTTTTGGGACAGATCGTGAAAGCAAGATACTTAAATTGGGATGGAGGGAGTACTAAATATAGAAAGTGACATTCTTTTTGATATAGACTATAAAAAGGAAAGTAAGACAAATAAATTGAAACGGAAGGAGTATTTAATTCTGTAATTTAATGTAACTGTAAATGAAAAAAATTGATAAAGTGCTTTAGTTCCTGATATTACATTTCTTTGAAAGAAAATTTGTTTCAACAAGTGATTAAGTCAGGAAATTAGATTCATTTGTTTAAAAAATAAATAAGTGATTTGATTCTGGATATTAGAGGGTTTTGATAAGTAATTTAGTTTTGGAAATTTGACAGTTATGTGAAAATGGATATATGGAGCAGTTGTTAACTTGTTAGTCAGAATTAGCGGATTATGTTTAATGGTGAATGAAGATTTTGGTTATGGAAACATGTTTGGACCTTTTTATTTTTTCTGTGTGTGCTTTGATAGTTTCATTGGGTTATGCACGAAATGAATCAAGGCTAAGTTGTAGCTAGTCCGACACAACGCCTTATGTGCTGTTCTAACTCTGGATTTGAAATAAAAATGTTAAGCTCAAGCGTAGGCTTGACTAGTTTACTCAAAAGAACTTGGTTTTGCCCCCTTTTTTTGGAAGTATTATTATCAGAAATGTAGTGTGAAGTAGCATAATAAACCAATGACAATATGATTGGCCTGAGATAAATGAGTTCAATAAACCAACAAGAAACTGAACTTTCAAAATAACTGCTGTAAAAGAAGGAAACGTGTAAACTATGATAACTATCTGCTCTTAAAATTAAATTAGCACTTAAACCATAGCGACTCTAAGATACTAGCATTTGACCTTGAGCTGTTGAGCAGCAGCAGCAGCACTAATGTCTCTGCGGAAAACAAAAGCCTGAAGGAGATTGAGAGGCCAAAGGGATAGTGGAAGAGGGACAAGCAATGCCTGAAGCTTGTTGGAAATAACTGGACAGTTGTGCCAATGAGCATGATCGCGGGCGCGATTGCAAAGGAAAACAAAAAAGTAAGTGAACTCATTCTGCTTGTTTAATAATCAAGCAGTAAATGAGCTCAAGCTTGGCCCGAAATGAACAGGCTTGGGTCAAGCTATATTCGTGAACCCCATTCATTTACCCTATCTTGGATACTGAGAAACTTGATGTGGTGAGACAAGTGGATCAGTGTACCAGGTTTCAGTGCAGTGATCTGAGTCCTGTCTTGTAGGACTGTCATTGGTTTGAAATTATTAGTCTTGATAATTATAATTAGATACCATCAGTTAGGTCATTCTTCTAGAAGTTTGGATGTATCACTTAATTTTTTGATGCCAGTAGATTAAGAATTTGGATGAATGTAGTCTAAAATAACAGAGTGAAGGGGAGAAGCCCATAAGAACTGTGAAAGCTTCATTTTAGTGGAATACGTGAAAGAAGAGGATTGTGGCAAGGCACATTTCATTGAAATTATGTGGATTATTCCAGAAACTTTTTGTTCCCTTCATTTTTAGTCAATGAGCTTTTAGGTGCTTAATGCTGTCGCTATACCAGCAGTAGAAACAGTTTTGTTTTATAAAATTATAATTTTTGGATCCCTCAATTCGCCTCACATTTAGAAAACTGTTATTATATTGTGTCACTAGTTAGCCCCCTCGACCCACCCTCTGGTGAAAACTAAGGGGCCGTTTAGTTCTTGGTTTATACAAGTATTAGTAATGCAGCAATGCAGCCTGCAGGGATTTGTTATGCCGAGTTTAGTAATGTAGGGATTTGTTATGTAGGGTTAGTTATTCCATTTTCTACCCCGCATAAAATAATACATAGATTCTCTTTAAATTATACATGTATTAGTTATGCGGAAAGAAAAACATGAACCAAACGTTGTATTGGCAATGCTATGTTTTATGTGGAAAAGAGAAAAACCAACCAAACATTGTATAACTTATGCTAGATTCTATGTGGAGATTAGTTTCCCCATTTTTGAAACCAAACAATCCATAAAGTTATGCTAGTTTTAATACATGGATACCTCCTCTCTAACCAGCCAAATGACTCCTATGGGTTTGTTTGGTATGTAGGAAAATGTTTTCCATGGTAAATATTTTCTTGAAAAATACAAAAAATATATTATCTCAAGAGTATTATATGTAGTCTAGGAACCCACTATGAGGGTGAGGGTGGGGGTGACAATGAGCTTGTAATGCCACTTATGGAACTTCTTTTTCCTACTCCAACTAGAGAAGTTATTTTCCTGATTTTAAGAAACTTGTTTTCCTAGAGAAATGTTTTCAAAACAATTTGACCAACCAAAGCCTAACAGAAAATAGAATTTCTGAGGGAATGGTGGAAGGTCTTGTATTAGTTTACAGCTAATGCTGGTCCTATTGGAAGCACAAGTTTTTGGTAGTATGTGAGCATAGTATTAATGTAATTAGGTTTAGGTACATATTATTGGATTTTTGACTCATTTGAGTTATAATTTTTGGAACTTACTGACTTACTCTGCTCCTGGTGTTCATTTAGTCACTTTTATTCCTTTGTTGATTCTATAATGAGCTTAAAGTTAAAACGAAACAAAATAATCTTATTTAACATTTTTAAATAAAAAAAAGAGTGTACACCACACACCATCAGATACTAGTCGAGGTGCGTTTTGATAAATAGTTGGTGATAGTTAATGTAGGAAATTCAAAAACATGATAGTTCAGGCAGCAAAAAAGTGATATCAGGTGTGCTTTTGACCATTATCTCAAAAGAAAATAGAATTTCTGCCAGAATGGTAGAAGTTCGTGTTATAGTTTACAACTGGTGTACCTCCGTCAACGTTGTCATTTGGTCACTAACGGTCTAGTTGGTCATAGTTTCCTTCTTCCGGAGAGCTGGTTTGCCTTCACATCTAGCTTGAGATTTGCCAGATGGGCTTTTGCTTTGCGTCCTTGAAGTTCTTCCCATCTAGTCTGGTTTGCTTCTTTGCTTTCACTCGTGGAGTTCTTGTAAGGTGAATTCTTGGCATCTACCAATCAAATGAATGCTAAAATTCTGTCACCAATCAAGCTTATCTGAAGCTGATTTAAAAGAGCAATTTGATCTTATTATCCTTTCGGGAAGTGCAAGTTTTTGACAATATGTGACCATGGTATCAACGTAATTAGGTACCTATTACTGGATTTCTGACTCACTGATAGTTTTTTGGATCTTACTCTGCTCATGTGTTCATTCTGTCACCTTAACTCCTTATTAATTCTATAATTTGTCCTGACGCAAAAATGTTCCTTAGTTGGGATGATACTAACAATAAGGTCCGCTTTTGCTTTTGGTTAAAGGTCTTTGGAGCAGAGTATGTCTCTCTGCATGTTAGGAAGAGTAACAGGGCTGCATTTAAGCTGTACACAGGGACATTAGGATATAAGATTCATGATATGGAAGCCAAGTACTATGCAGATGGGGAAGATGCTTATGATATGAGGAAGGAATTGAAGGGCAAAAAGCACCACCAGCACCAGCATCATCACCACCACCAACATGGTGGTGGGTGTTGCTCTGGTGAGGTGAACGAAGGAGCGAAGGAGGGAGCAGCAGAAGCAAAAACAGCGTGATTGTGGATGTGATGTTTGGGAATAAGAAATTGTCCCGAGTCAATTTGCTTACAAGAAATACGTGTTACTATTGTATTTGTTTTCTATGTGAAACTACTACGCCTTGGAAGGTTGGAACATTTGTATAATTAACACTTTTGGTTTTTCTGATATAATTTTCACCGTTATCTATTCTCTGAGGAAGCACTGAAACTGGGCATTTTTGTGTTATGGTTAATCATATTGGAAGACATTGACGGTCATGTCTCTAGTCATTTAACGTGCATTGATACTGGGCATTATTGCGTTATGTTGTTCATGAAACTGTATTGTCAATTTAATGTTTGTACGTCTTCTGGCAGATTTGATATTTCTTTTGGGTAAATAAACTGAACTATTTTATACTCTTTGGTGCGCTTTAAATCATTCAGATATAGGCTTGAGGCAAAAGGACTGTTGAACAGGTAACTCATTGCTATGTTCACAAGTAGGTGCAAAGAAATATTACATCGTTTAGTTCTTTTCACCGCTAGCTCCAATAAACGCAGTTCTCTCCTTTTGTAATCTTTATCCTGACCTAGCCAACATCCGTATCGAATCTGTAAATTAATTTTTAAAAACTACTGAAATATTGAATTTCCAAAAGTTACCGTCTTGATTAAATACGTTGCTACTATTTTACCTTGTTTTACGGTGCAGAGTGGGAGTGACCTCGGTGGAGGATAAGATGCGGGAAGCGAGGTTGAGATGGTTTGGACATGTGCGGAGGAGAGACAAATGTCCCAGTGCGGAGGTATGAGAGGTTGGCTATGGATGAGTTCAGGAGGGGTAGAGGTAGGCCGAAGACATATTGGGGAGAGGTAATTAGACGGGATATGGAACAAGTGCAACTTACTGAGGACATGACCTTAGATAGAGGGTTGTGGAGGACACAGATTAGGGTAGAGGAGTAGTAGGTAATCGAGCGTAGTCCTACTTACGCCTACAAACGGGTAGTTGTAGTGTCATTACTGTAGGTCCGCTTAGCATATCATAAGAATAGGCCTTCAGTAGTTTTATTTCTATTGGAATGCGTTCTTTAATGTACTTGGTTTATCTCATTTATCTGTGTTAGTTACTGCTTCTTCTTTCTTCTTTTTCTTTTCCTTTTCAGGATGCGCTATTATGACGTATTCACATTTGCTGTCAGCATTTTCATACTGCTTTAAATTTTAAAATTATAATTTTTTTTTAAATTTTTTTGACCGGGATTGACTGTTTTTTCTTCTTTGCTTGTCCTAAGCCGAGGGTCTTTCGGAAACAGCCGCTCTACCTACCAAGGTAGAGGTAAGGTCTGCGTACACTCTATCATCCCCAGACCCCACGTTGTGGGATTGCACTAGGTACGTTGTTGTTATTTGTACAAACTTTAGACTTACAGTTGCTAGATAAAATAATAAGTTTTAACTTTCCTTTGTTGCATCCTTGCATTATCAATATTTCTGAATGATCGAGGGAAAAGTAAGATGATATTCAGTGCGTTTCCATGCAGTATGGATTATGGAAGCTTCTCTTAAAGAGTATGCCCTTCATCTAATTAGGAAATTTCTTTCGGACATGGAAGTCCACTTTAGGCCAAGGAATATTAATCATTTTCTATGATGTTGAAAAGACACATTGATTCTGAAGCTCAATAATCAATGCATATAAGAAATTGCTCTGGACAATCTGATTTGGGAATGAATTAAAGTACCTGTCAATGATCTCTATCTTCATTTGATGGTCTTATTCTGCTTTCTATAAACCAAATTTGACATTTAATTCACCTTCCGATGATCATATCACATAGTTTAGATTTTATTAATACGTGATTTTTCGTGCGCAATTGAAAATTCAGTTCAGTTGAAATATGAAAACGCATTATTCCTTTTTTTAAAAGAAAAAAAGGGGCATTCACAATGAAAAAAATAATCCAGTTGAGGGCAAATTCAGTTTGGTACCTAAGTTATTTGGACTATTTTTGTAAGTGATAAATGTGTAATTTAGTTTCGCGCGCAAGATCATTGATTTATTATCAGCATATAATAGTGTTCTTTTTTGGATTAAATCATCAAATACTATGGTTCAACAAAATTAAATAATTGATTGTACTTTTCGAAAGCAAATAAGGTATAGATGTGAAGTCACTATTGGTTTCATTGAGATTAAGAGATGGAATACGTTGGAGACTTGTTTAATAGAGATGTGGAAAACCAATATAGCTTTAGTATAATTCTTACACGTCTATCTTTTGTCAACATCAAGATACTATGCTATTTACTTTATGGTGTCCTTCTTGCCAGCAAATTTTGGCTAAGGTGATAACATATATTTATGTCAAGTTGTCACTTGTCACTGTCGATTATTAGAATAGTAAAAATCAATAATGGATGTTAGCTACTTATTTTATTTGCATGTTATTTTCCTTTTGATTATTCCGACGAAATATTCTGCAACGTCCTATTCCAATATCAGATCCTGATCGTTAGTTTAAAATTTTTTGTTGCTCTTCTTGCAATTATACCTCGGATAATTAATTATAGTTGACAAAAAAAAATTAAAATTGAGTGGAAGCAACTCAAGTCTTTTTTTATTGAATGGAGGTGACAAAAATTAGATTAGTGATTAATGAGTTTTTGACTCATTTTTAAACTTGCCCGTAAGTTTTAATTTTTACACTTTAACCTAATCAATATAAAATCCTAAATTACCTAAAAGGGTAAAAAAAACGTGAAGCATTGTTGCCATCGACGACGCTCTTCATTCTTCCTTTTTCCTTCTTCTTCTTGCTTCTTTGTTCATTGTTGTTGCTCCTCCTCCTCCTTTCTTCTTCTTCATTCTTCTTCTTCGTCCGCTGCTACTGTTGTTGCTGCCATTGTTGTCTTCTTCCTCCCCTAAAACATTGTTTTTTATTTAGAAAAAAATAGATTTCACCCGATTTACATAATTTTTGGACTGAATTTAGTTCGTGGAGCACTGGGCATTATTTCATTGGTGATTTTCGCTCATTTGGTAAGTAAAAAGTTTTTTTTATTTCAATAATTCATCTGGGTATAGCTGTTGATTTTCAAACAATTTACAGCAACAGTTTGAGTTGTTGCAACAATTAGTAATCTGTTGTAACAAGTAGCTTAGTTGTTGCAACAACTCACTAATCTGTTGGAGGCAACTTCAACTTTTTGCATTGTGTTTCATCTAAAAATTGCAGAAGATGTCCAGCAGATAAGTGAGTTGTTGTTGGGAATCTGTTTTCAACAAGTAGATTAGTTGTTGTAATAACTCACTTATCTGTTGGACATCTTCTGCATTGTGTGGATGAAACAGAACACAAAAAACTGAAGCTGCCTCCAACGAGTTAGTTAGTTGTTTGCAACAACTTATCTATTTGTTGCAACAAATCACTTATTTGTTGGATGCGGCCTCTACATCTGTTTCATTTTGTTATAGTTTGGTATCCACTGTCATGCCCATTTTTTAAACAAAATATCTTCAGGTGCCTCGAACATCATTAATGGAGGACTCAGTAAAGATAGGGGTTGATTGTCATGGTGAATAGATCAAAAACAACAATCGATTTATTTGGCGTTGGAAGGATGTTGCAACATCTGTAGAGACAATAGGGATGACTATCTAAAGAGATGTCGTGTATGATGCTTTTGTGAACCTAATCATTGCCTATTGTGAATTAAATTGTGAATCGAAAGATCTTGTCATCACTTACATGCACAGTTCTTTTGAAAAGTATAGGGTAGCTCCATTTAAGATAATCAATCAGGTTCGTTTGCGTGCTTATTTAAATGATGAAGCTAGGTCTATTTTAAGGGTATACGTGGTTGGAAGTCCGATAGTGAACCACAATTTTGATCAGGACCAACATGATATGTTAAATGATGAATTGAATTGGGTGGATATGGATATTCCAAATAATGAAAGTGGGGGTGATCAGATTCCTATACCTGAAATTGCGAGCAATACACGAGCACTACACAATCAATACAGTTCAGCCATGTTCACAAAGATGAAACATGTTTTATAAAGAAATGCCATTCAAGAACAAGAAAGTACTAGCAACTTCGTTGAAACTTTATTGTGTGAAGAAGAATTTTAGACTCAAGAAGGTGATTAATTTACGTACTGTGTATTATTTTTTATGTGTATATCTGGAGTGCAGGTGGCGGCTGAGGGTTGTGAAGCTTATAAGTTCTAACAGATTCTGTATCAGAACCTACGTAAAGTATCACACGTGTGGTTTTTAGCATATTACGAGCCATAATCCACATGCCACAGAGAAAGTGATCGGTGAATACTTTAAAGATAGGTTTCTCGACGGTAAAGACACCTCTACAAAAAATATGAGTCATTCAATGCATACATAATTGGGTTGTAAGGTTAGTTGTTGAAAAGTTTATAAGGGCATGGAGATTGCAAAGGCTCTGACAAGGGGGACATGTGAGCACGGGTATGCAACGGTTGATGTGTATCATTATATGCTTCAGTAAGTAAGACGACATTAAAGGTTGATAAAAATGGAAAGTTCAAGTACTTTTTTTGTAGCCTATGCTACTTGGATGCTTGGTTTTGCACAAATGAGAAAAGTTATAGATGTCGATATGACATTCTTAAGGAGTAAGTACGAATGAGTGTTGTTGTCGGCTATGGCACAGGATGCGAAGAATCATATTTTTGGTGGCATTTTGTGTAGCGGACAAAGAGAGTGATGCCTCATACAAATATTTCTTTGAACAAATAAGAAGCTATGTAGATGATATCACTGAGTTGTGCATAATTTCTGATAGGCATCCAAGTATCAAAAAGGCATTGTCTGCCCTTCAGCTCATTATAGTTGTTGTATGAGGCACCTTGGGAAATATATTTGTTTCACAGTGATAAGGTCATATCTCATTTTTATAAAGCAGCAAAAGCTTACAAGATAGATGTGTTCAATGACCATTTCAATCAAATCAGAGATATGGTACCTAGGGCCGCCGAATATCTTGAACGTGCTGGATTCCACAAATGGAGCAGGACATTCTGCCCGGGAAACAGATATATTTACACCTTACTATTCCAACAAGTATTTAACTTGTTGCAACATCTGAGTGACTTGTTTGAGTTTCTTAAACAAGTTACACGACTTGTTGGAACAACTATGTTACTGTTGCAATTTTTGATTTGTATATTAATTATCTTTCAAATTTTTAGAATAATTGATTGTTTATCTTAATAGGTATAATATTATGACGACTAAAATTGCTGAGTCGGTGAACACAATGTTCAACGTTGAAAGAGAATTTCCTATAACTGCTCTATTTGATAACATCAACAGGAGGTTTGCAGAAAAATTTCATGTGAGGTGTATGGAGTTCGCAGACTCACCAACCATCTTTGTTCCTTTAATGGAAAACAAAATATCAAAGTATGTCAACCTGAGGAATAAGTTATTGGCCCATCAAATTGCCAATTATAGATTTAGCATCACCGGTCATGGTCAAGTTGCAACGGTGAATCTTTAAATGAGATCTTGTACTTGTAAAATTTTCAACTTGGATAAAATATCGTGTCCACATGATATGACAACGCTCAGAGTCCAGTATAATGAAGACTTTGGAAGGCGTATTTATGAGTACTCTTCTTCATATTATACAATGGAGAAATACATAATTGTATACTGTGAAGAAATCTGAAGAATCTTGGGAAGTTCCTTTGGAGATTTTAGAGAGAGAAATACCCTCTCCATTTGTTGACCCGGGCAAACTGGGAAGAAGGCGGACAAATAAGAGGCGTGGAATAATTTCCAACGAGAAAAAATAAATGCTCCATATGAAAAATAGTTGGCACAAAAAACTACATGCCCATCCCGAACTGCTCCATAGTTGTTAATCTTGCACTATCTTGTAATACAATCAAAGCTCTCTATAGTGGCAGCGTTTGTCCAAACTTTCATGGCCGCTATAGTGAGGTGTTGTTATATATGTATGTTGGTATTTTATGTTTGGGTCTCAATTAGCCGTTATAAACGAAAGTACACAAAGAATTATTTTTCTGTGCTTTTTTATATGCTATAAATAGAAATAATATACTTGCTAATTTTAGAATTTCATTTGATTTTTATATCTCATTAACTAAAAATTAAAAATATTAATAAATTATAAATAAATCCATGACTAGTTGTACCATACCGATAAAAAGTTGAAATCTAAGGAACATATGTATTTAAAATTAATTGAGAATTTAAATACAATTTTAAGTTTGACGTAAGAATTCTACAACTGTAGGTTGTTTCGTAAATTCATGTCTCTTAGCGTTAATATAAATTTTGAATTGACAAAGAATTTTGTCCAAGCTTTCATCAAAAGGGAATTCAATAGCTTTTCCTTGTAGGTTGTCTAAGAGCTTAACAGTTGACTCTTCTATGTCACCCCAAGAAGCAATAGGTTGTGGCTATTCATCAACACTTTCATTGTCACCTTCTGTATTTGTTGTCTCTTGTTCTTCCACTCCAACCACTTGTGCAATAATCTCTTCATCAGTGTAAGTTTCAAGGATTGGAAAGAGTTCCGTCAAACTCCGTATAAGTGGTAGCATCCATTGCTTGATTGGTGTTATGAGATGAGATTTAGGCTATAAGTGATGACACACTACCAACATCCTCAACAAGTTCAAAATTTTCACTATTAATATTGAGGTTTTCATTTGTAGGTAGTATTTTGGTATTTCTCCAACAATGGAAAATGGTATTTCTACAATTGTAGATTATTTCATAAATTTCAGTCTCTTAGTGATAATATAACGCTTGAATTCACGAAGATTTTTGTTCAAACTTTCAGCAAAAAAAATTCAATCTTATCTTTGATGATTGTCAAAAATATTTTGCTTAGTTTTTTATACATAATATACTTCTTACAAATATTATGACTGTTATAGTGAGGTAATTTTATAAAGAGTGTACGGCTATAATAAATGTCATTGTTGTTATAGGTAGAATACTGTTATAGAGAAGAAAAATATAACATGAAAAATCAATTCCGGAGAAAATCAGGTCATTATAGTTAAATGTTGTTATAGCGAATGTAAATTATAGAGAGGTTTGACTGTAGTAATTAATCTTGTTGGTGTTTGTGAATTTGGGTTTTAAGACATTTTAATTTTGTTCTTTTCTTGTTATGATTTCTGTTGTTGGTGCTTGTAAACTTCATTTACAATAGATGTTGATCTTGTTTAAATCACAAATGTATGTTATGTTGACATTTCTGTTGTTAATGAATTGCTGAACAATTTCAACAAGTAATGAATCTGTTGCAACAACTTTATTACTTATTGGTGTTTTTCCAACAAGTGACACACCTTGTTGCAGCAACTAGTAAGGATCACTTCCCGTCTTGATAGCATCTTGAATCATATGTTTTCTTATGATTCTTGAATAATTGATACAAACACAGTTACATAACGACCTTGAGTCACTACGGCTGAATCTATAAGGTCCTTCAGAGTCATCATCTTGTATTGCACTTATATATATATATATATCTATTTTCTTACCGAGCCGCACTATAGTCGGACGGGTACGTCGCTTATATGCGTACACTACTGTAATTGGTTTTGATATTACCAAGTCCCATATCTAGACCAGGTACAACCGAGTCCTCTACGAGGCTGAATACAATATGACATGACATAATTTGCCCTATAGAGTGACTTGATACTATATTATATACATATGGCTCCGATGAGTGGCTTAGTTTTACAAAACATACATATATACTCATGGTTGTCATAGGTAGACCTTAAGAGGTTTGTTATGAGTTTCAGGTTGACTTCTATACTCTTCTTTCGCATTTCATCCTTTATTTATATATTGCCTACCTTACATATTCAGTAGATCTTTCATACTGATATCCCTTTCTAGGGCACTACATTTCATGTCCGCAGGTACAGAGAGAGACTCAGAAGATACCTCGTAGTAGGTGACTGGACTCGGCTGAAGATTGTCACACTCCTTTCTTCTAAAGCTATCTCATGAGCTGATAGGCATATCCCGACCAGATATTGTTGATATTCTCTCTAAAGGCTTATAGATAGTCATCTATGTATAGTGGTCTTGTGTGGCCTTATCGGCCTCTTCAGTAGACTTGTTGTATTTATATTGGCCTTGTCGGCCTTGTTGTATATATAAATGTCTATTAGGCCTTTTCTGCATATAGGCGGTTGTGTCTATTGGTCAGATATTCATTTCTCAGAGGCCTTACCGGCCCATGTTGTCGAGTATACTACATGTATCATAATTGGTATGCTCGGGCCTTAGCCCTGTGCCAGCTAGCCACCACCCAAGGTTGGGGTATGACACACTAATAATGTTGAGCCGCCCCTGATGAGATGTCACAAACTCAGAAAATAATAGGAAAAAAAGAGATGATTTTAGGGGCCTAAGGTATAATGAGAAAAATGAACTAAAGGTACTCTTTCAGTGTTGAGTTTAAAATTGGTGAGTACTTTGACCAGCCAAGGTCAAAGCTCACTTAAAAACAAAATTAAGTTAAGTAGGGTCTAAATTAGAATTTTTAAAACTTACTAAACTTTTGTAAAATACAAAACAACCCACATTTTAAACCCCCAACCCCTATGATCTTATCCCACTTATTTCAAAAAAGAAAACCAAGCATTGTTGCTCTTCTCTCCAAATTTGTGATATGCTCTCTTCTTCCTCCATTGTTGTTGTTGTTGTTGTTGTTGCTACTCATCTTCTCCAGTTAGACCATCCTTCTCTTTCCTCGTCACATATGCAACTTGAAAGGTAACAATTTTCTCCTTTCTCTTTCACATCAGTTCAAGAGTAAAAGTTAGGGTTTTGAAATTGTGGATTGCAAATGATGGTTTTTGTTAAATAAGAAAAAGAACATGGGTTTCTCTTCAATGTTGTTTATTTTGTAGTTCTATGCTTGAGAAACCCTGATTTGGGGTATTTATTTTACTTGTTTTTTATGTGTATTGGGATCTCATGTGTGTTTGTAAATAATGTAGGTGGTTGTGAAATAATGGTTTTTGCTGGTGTTTTTGCTCTTGTTTCACTCTAGGGTTAGAGAAATAGAGCTTGCACTTTTGTTAATTTTTTCCAATAGTTGCAGTGGTAGTTGCAACAACTTCAGCACTTGTTTGACAAAAGAAAATATTTGTTGAGGTTGCATGCTTAAAAAACCTTATTTAGTGTATTTTGTTTATGTTTTGATGGTTGTGTGTTTTTAAATATCTCACACTGATAGTGAAATAGATATTTTTATGTTGTTCTTGTTGTCTTTGTAAGGTTTAGGGAAAATGGTCTTGCCTTTGTTTTATTTTTATCCAGCAGCTGAGTAAGTTGTTGCAACAGATTCCTCATCTGTTGGTAAAAATCAAACAGTTGTTGAGTTTGTTGCAGCAACTGAATTAGTTGTTGCAACAAATTCATATTATGTAGGAGAAAATCAAAATAGTTTTTGGGAAGCTACATCAACTCTTTTATTTTTTTCAACAGCTAAAGAATCTATTGCAACAACTTACTCAGCTGTTGCAACAACTCACTAAGTTGTTGCAATAGATTTATCAATTGTTGCAACAAATTCCTCAGTTGTTGGAAAATCTGGTTACTTGTTGTATTTTATTTGATCAATTGATGCAATTCTTTTTTCCTTCTTTACTTTGAATGATGCACAAATCAATTAAAAATGCTTTTTGTTTATCTCTTGTGTGCAGATAAAATGGCAAAAATCAAAACAAAATGAGGTAAATAAACTGAGGAATCTAAAGAGAGTAAACAACCTAAGGGTCAAACACCATTAGAAGAGCTTGTTGAACAAGTTATTTCAAAATCAACAAATGTGCAATCAATCAATAGTCAAAATGAACTACAATCTTCTAATAGAGATGAGGGCTTAGAGTTCAAGGAAACCTCTGAAGTAGAAGTGTCTGGAGATGGCCATAATGAACATTCTGAAGATGGCCAAGAATCAGAAGATAAAACTGAAGAAAATGAAGAAGATAAGGTGGATGAAGAAATGATGAAGAAAAGCAAGAAGATGAAGAAGATGTAGAAATGGAAAAGAGCAATGAAGAAGATGAAGAAGTAGTAGAAGAAGAAAATACAGATGAAAGGTATACGATCAGACGTGAAATAAGATAAAAAACCAAACATAATGTAGATGCCAAAATTGTTGAGTATTCTAGTTTTGGTGTAGATCCTAATAGGCCTTCCACTAAAGATGTAGTAAAAAATTTAGTATGGACAAGTATGGCGTGAGGGCGCCATTGGATGACCATAATAATTTGACAGGTGATATTATGGTCAAATCGGCCATGGAAAAGAGTTTTGATAACTTTAGGGACACACTTAAAGAATTTGAGTTGGAGGATTTCTTTAGGGCTAGCTATTTTTGGTATTTCTTAGATTTTCCAGAAGGAACCATTGCACGATTTCAGATGAAAATGGCGTATGAGCTTATGAAACGTAGGATTATGTGTACCTCAAATGATGAGGTTTGGATAAAGTTCTGTGGCATGCCGGTTTGTTTTGCCATGAAGGAGTTTGCTATAGTTACTAGCTTGAGATGTTATCCTACTTTTGAGCCTCTTCCTACTATTACATTAGAGAAGCCAGCCGACACCAGCCAAGAAAACAAAGGGCGCAAAAGGTAATAAGGATGTTGAGTTAGTAGATTTAGTGGAAAAGAGTTGCAAAGAGAAGCATATGCTTGAACAAATGAAGTTCAAAACTGTGTCCAGAAAGCACAAGGAGTCTCTCTGCTTAGTTTGGTTTGTCCAAAGTGTTCTTTGGGCAAAAGACACAAACCTTAACAAATCGCTTGGTTTGTTTAAACTTGCGGAGGCCCGAGAGGCATTCAACAACTACCTATGGGGTTTTGAAAGATATAGGTTGACAATTGATTATTTGTTGAGAGAATTGAAGTCAATTGTGAAGACGGTCAACCTATATGACTTTCTTAATAAACTTTTTCAATGTTTTATCTTTTATATTTTTGTATTTAATCATTATTCTGATTTTTGCTGGCATATTTTTTCTAGGATTGAGCATTTGAAGCCATTCCTCACCTACTGCATCAAGTGAAGGGCTACTCCAAAGAAGTTTCTTGTCCACGGATCCTTAGATAGCTGACTGCCTAGAGCAACACTAAATCGAGTGTTGATCTTTTTAACCCCCTTAAGGATGAGGTAAGCCTTAGTAACACATTTATATAGAATAAACTTACTTTTATAGACCTGAATATTTTACAACATGTAACTAGTTATTGCAACAACCTCTGAATCTATTGCAACAACCTATGCATCTGTTGGACAATGTCCAACAAGTATGACATATGTTACAATAGATTGCAACATTTGTAACTCTATTGAATGTTTCACAGCTACATGTAACTAATTTTTACAACAAATATCAAATTTGTTGCAACAACCTCTTAATATGTTGGACAATGTCCAACAAGAATGACACCTAATGCAACATATCTTATAACTTCTTTTAAATAGGTGTTGCTTTTCATGATTTGACACCATTTTGATATATATGCTTTCTTGTTGTAGGTTGTGCATCCGTAGCTTATCCCGACAGTTGGAGAGTTAATGATGTCATTCCTTACTTCCTTTGTGCCCTTAGAATTTGAGCATAACATATTGATTGATCGGTTCAAAGTAGAATTGGCTGGAGTGATATCCATCACAAGGAAATCAAGTGGCGCTAATGGTATTGATGATGATGGTGTTGTTGGTGGTGGTATTAGTAATGGTGATGTTGTAGGTTATGGTATTGGTTAGGGCTGGCAATTTCACCCTAACCCTATGGATATCCATCCACCCGACCCGATTATATGGATGAAAAACCGATAAAATACGGATTTTAATCGGGTGACGGATGGATCGGGTGATGGATCGGGTCGGATTCGGGTGGACATACATCCAACCCACCACCCGATCCATCCATCAACCCGCTTATAAATTAGTTATTTTTTGTGTAGTTCAATGATAAGATACCCCTGACTCATGTCGTTACTAGTACTTGGTTTTATTTCCAATAATTGTCTTTATTTTTCTAAAGTGAACGGAAATTCTTTTTCAATTTCAACATGACAATAACAATGATTCCTAGTATCAAAAATGTTATTTTTGTACTACGTTATACATAATTGACATTTTCTATGTTGAACATCACTCTATATATGACTATAACTGTTAGCAATATAATAGATTAAGGAATATTACAATGGGATCAAGATCAAATTATAATGGTAAATCAAGATAGTATGAAAATTGGAAAATAAACCAAAAGTACCAAACTGATTGTGCTATAATTTTCATCCACGAAGCACCCGATCCACCCGATTCACCCGTGGATGATGGGTAGATCGGATGTGGATGAAGAAAAAATAGGGTGATGGATGGGTCGGATGGTGGATGAATGGTTGGCGGGTGGAGGCGGATTGAGCTCCACCCGATCCACCTCCGATCCATTACCAGCCCTAGTATTAGTGGGGTTGATGATGTTGTAGCAGGTACTGCAGGTGAAAACAATTAGAGATGATGATGATGTTCATCAGGGTTGTGGTGGTGGTGCATTTAGTGGTGGAGTTGTGGATATACTCCGCTTAGTGGTAGATTTTCTTCTATTGGGGTCGGTACCTCTAAGGTGCCTTTATGTGCTTGTCAATGTGATACTTGCAAGAACAGAATGAATGAGTTGATTACGAAGGTTGAAGAGTTGACCAATGCTAAAAAAAATACTAATGCTCTCATCTAAAGTTTGATATCTAAGAGAGATGTCAATCCATCTAAGTGGCTTTTAGAGTCATATACTCCTACTGAGATTATGAACAAGCGGAGAGAAATTACAAGGTCACTTGCTGATATTAACTCAAGAAAATATGTCCAAAAGAATACTCATCAACCTCCATTTGTTAATGTTGGTCCACTTGTGTTGAAATACATAGATATTTAGAAGAACATAAATGGCCAAAAGAAAAAAAAAGTTACTACTATAATTAATTCCAAAAGGCGCCTCAGCTCTACTCAATGCATTCATTTGGCCCCAATGACTTTGGGTGATGACAACCATGCATGAGTGGTGGCTGGGCAGTTTAAGTCTCTGAAGAATACTTAAAGTATCTGTTGTAGAAAATCAAGCATCCGCTGCAACAAATTCTTCAGTTGTTCCAACAACTTACACATTCGTTGCAACAGATCCTTGATCTGTTGTAACAAATGAATTAGTTGTTGCAGCAGCTCACTGTTTTTACATTTTTACTCATCTGTTCTTGCAACTAGTGACTGACTATTTTAATTTGTATATTACAGTATGTAGATGAAATCATGCTCCTAATGCATTGGCGACAAATTGATTTCCCGGAGCACTACAATTCTACGAATATAATCTTGGACCTCAACTTCTATAATTATATCATGAGGATCAAGTTAAGTATTATTTTGGTGGTAGACCCTTCCCAGGTGGTTGTCTGTGGGCTGGTGCAAAATGGGTCATAGCTGTCATGAATGTAAATGTCACACATTTTGTCACTCCTGAGTTCATGATTGAGGAGGGAGTGATAAATGTATATGATTGCAACTTTTTTATTTTCAAAGATGATGCTTTCTTCTATCACATGCAGCCCGTGTTATAATTATGGCCCAAACTACTGAAGTAGAGTGGCTTATTTAAGCACTTGCCTGAAAAGCTACTCAACGAACCGTGGGAGTTTGATCAAAAAAGGATATCCCCCGTAATGTCTCTAATATGACATGTAGTTCATATTCTCTTGCATTCATGGAACACTTGCTTACCGACACTTGTATGACACCATCGACAATTCTATTGAATGACAACATAATGCCAATGATGCAAATGGAGATGGGCAATGGATATAGTTGAAAAGGTGTTGGAGCCTTCAATTTGGGTTGTTGAACAATTATTTAAGATTTGTGATTTTTGGGCTGTTGAACAATTTCTTTTAAGTTTTTACTTTTTTATGTCATTAGTAAATTATGTGATGTTGATGAATTATGTAATTTTGTTATATATTTACAAATACATGTTTGGTTTGGTGTTCAATACTAGTACAACCTATGAATCAGTATGTTATTAAGTTATTTCAGTAGTTTCAAACAAGTAACTAATATGTTGCAACAGATTACTAATCAGTTGGTAAAAATCAAAGAGTTGTTGCACTAGTTGCAACATATGAGGAAAGTTGTTGCGACAGATTTATTATATATTGCAACAACCTCTGCAATTATTGGATAAAAATCAAACATTATGTCATTAGATTTTCACATTGTTTTCAGTAGTTTCAAACAAGTTAATAATGAAACAACTGTTGCAATAGATGAGTAAAGTTGTTGCAACAAATTTTCTATCTGCTGCATTATATTAAGTAACAACTTAGAAAATTGTTGCAACAACTAACTATTTTGTTGCAATAGATGTAGCAGTTGTTGCGACAAATCAAACATATGTTTCACCTATTTCAACAAGAAATATGTTACAACAGATACTGTAGTAGTTGCAACAAGTTTCTCAGTTGTTGCAACAAGTGACTAAGTTGTTGCGATAATGTACTTAGTTGTTGCAACAATGTACTTAGTTGTTATAACATTTTCACTATATTGGTCACTAAATATCATTAATTTTAATTATTTATCACTAAATATGGGTGAATCAAGTATTTCACATTAAATCAATCTTATGATCACTCATTTTAGTGCACAGTCACGTAGTTGATCATCCGTCCTGACTCAAAATACCATCAAATTGATTAAGTATCATTGATTTCAATTGTTTATCACTAAATATCATTGATTTCAATTGTTTATCACTAAATATGGGTGAATCAAGTATTTCACATCAAATCACTCTTATGATCACTCGTTTTAGTGCATAGTCACGTAGTTGATCATCCGCTCTGGCTCAAAATACCATCAACTTGATTAAGTATCATTGATTTTAATTGTTTATCACCGGATATCATTAATTTCAATTATTTATCACTAAATATGGGTGAATCAAGTATTTCAGATCAAATCACTCTTATGATCACTTTTTAGTGCATAGTCACGTAGTTGATCATCCGTCTTGACTAAAAATACCATAAATATTATTAAGTATCATTAATTTTAATTGTTTAGCACTAAATATCATTGATTTCAATTATTTATCTCTAAATATGAGTGAATCAAGTATTTGACATCAAATCACTCTTATGATCACTCGTTTTAGTGTATAGTCATAGAGTTGACCATCCGTCCTGACTCAAAATACTATCAAATTGATTAAATATCATTGATTTTAATTGTTTAGCACTAAATACCATTGATTTTAATGGTTTATCACTAAATATCATTGAATCCCTTTGTTGATCACTAAAAATGAGTGAATCAAGTAGAATCCGTTGAAACAAGTACCAAATATGTTGCAACAAGTAACTTAATTGTTGAACAAGTCATATCACTTGTTGGATAAAACACAACAACTTTCCTAGTTGCGGTAACAAGTCGTGTCATTTGTTGGATAAATCTCAACAAGTAACTTAGTTGTTGCAACAGATTTGGTACATCTTAAAAACTCTCATTTGTTGTAATATGTTCAACAATGACGAAAAATAATAAGAATCATAAGCTATAACAATATGAAACAAAGGTGTTTATAAGCTCAAATCTTAAGAATAGAGTTCTCGAGAAACGTTTGTTATGGCTAAGCTTATTCGTAGGTCATGCCAAAATAAAGAAAGAATGAGCCTTAACATACCTTTGTCATCTGGCCGAAGATATCTCCCATGTCCTCGTATGTTCTACGGATGATAATCTACACAATAGAAATGACTTGGATCAATATCGGGGTTGATAATCTAGGAGTCGATTTATTACGACCATTCATTGAACCCTTAATGTGCATTAAGCTTCTTACTCTTTCTATAATGGCAACTCAAAGCCCAAACCATACCTTAAACCTTTCCTAGCTTCTTCTTCTCATTTATCAATTGTTCATCAGGATTCCAACTTATGTCGAACTTGAATTTACTCAAAACAATCCAACACAAAATAGCAACAAGAAGAACCATTCCTACATATTTCCTAGTCACCTCTTCTTTTAGCTTATGTTGTGATTATCAATTCTCAACACCAATACTTGAACAAGAACAACAGGACCATACAAAACATATCTAAGTTACCTTCCATGAATTCTATCTAGAACAAGTGAAATTATTGATGCAAGACAACCCAATAATAAGACAACTACATCTTCGCTTCATATCAAGTTCTAGTTTATGATCCTTCACCCGCACAACCCATGTTGCATGGAATTTATTTCATGTACCATCAAGGAGGTATTATACTTACCATATCTAGAAGAAACACTCAAAATCCAAGCATGGCTTTGCTCTTATCCACCCTTGTTCACCCTTAAATACCATAGAAGTGTCATATCTCATATTAGGCTAGCTTTTAGTGTGTTGACATGATAGGTTCACTTAGTAATCACCCTTGAATCTTTGGTGAATGTTTATAGAGGATTTAGGGGTGGTAGGGGTCATTCTAGGTTGAAAAATGAGTTAAATAGGCAAGCCACCACTTAAATAAGCTAAGATGGTTTGCCACCGCCTATGATATGTGATAGCATTTGTGGCGCATATGCCATATGCGGCCATAGATCTAAGGCATATCAGTGCAATGAGATGGCTCTATTTCCTTAGCTAATCTATGCCCCGGTCCGCGAGTCGGACCTTATCCGCGATGCGAAACACTTAACGTATCGTCCTATATTCGTCAAAATTTGGCGAAGTATATTTACTTTGATCACAGTGACTTATAACCATCCATAGACCTTCTTAACATCCATTTATGTCATTCGTGACCTTCGGAATGGTGATCGAGTCATCAGAACTTAAAATGGTTAATCATGTTCTCAAATGTACACGAAATGATGAGTATAACTCATAATCTTTTAGAGATGCTTCCAACTTGTGCCCAATGCCTTATTTTTCCTTTTTACGGATATTATACTCTTCTCTATTGCATCGGCTTAACACGATGCACTGAACATAAGGATTGCAAGCACGAAAGGTGTAACGACTCTTTAAACTCATATAACTTCTTCGGGTTTCAACTCAACCATTCCTTAACATTACCAATAGAACCTTCTTGATTATATAAGGCTTCTTAACTTAGGGTATATTCGATATGCGAATTTATGAGGCATACCATTCTTCTCCCTTAAGAACATTCATCCTTGAATGTTGAAGCATCATTACTCAGGGATAGCGACTCTTATACCCTTCGGAAACTTTGGTAGGGTTTATTTTATACATAGTATTATCTCAGTCTATCGCACAATCAGATACCATAACCGTCATCTCATAGGGTTACACAAGCACGATATTATCGGTGCATCATCGACCCCACACGATGACACATCTCTTTTACAATATCACTTAGTAACTGTAATTTATCCAAATCGTTGAATCCTGACATCTGAGCTATGTCTTTCATTTCCTTGTTACAATTTACGTCACACAATAGGATTTGTGTGATAGAAATGCATAGGTGTGGAAAATAAGTAGAATTATAATGAGAAAATGTTATGCGATGATCGTCATAGGTCAGGAGTTTTGAAACAATATGGTTATCTGGGTTCGTTCCTGCTTCTATTCTTTTCTTCCATCCCTACCACATACTCTTATACATCGTTTTCTTACCCTAATTATATCATCACACTTATAGATATATTATTTCATTCAATAACTTCTCATTTACCTTCACATCCCTACCATGGTGAAATTTGAAGTGGATACCCAATAAATACTCTTAGTATCTAATACAAGAACTAGATACGTGGGTCGGTCTGTTATTGCATTCCTTGGTCAAATTCGGATACTACGGTCATTAATGTCTCAGACTATGTCATTCTTTTTTTCCAAATTCTATTCTCCTTTTGGCGTCAAGTCTTCTAAAATATCCTTTTATTTAACCCGGTCACTTTCTCATAACTTACTATATCCCATGTACTACCGCTACCACGAATTGCTTCCGTCTTCATTATTCAGTAGAATTCTTATCCATCTTCCTTACATAAACCTTATGTGTCGACATGCCAATACCTTTATAATGGTTATTGTCATTCCAAGTTTGGTACCTTTACGTGTAACATAGTTCCGACGATTTGAATCTTACTTTTGGCTGGCCCATTTAGACGAATGAGGGGCTGAATGTTCTCTTCAATTTGGTTTCTTAAAGGTTGTTTGCCAAAGAGAGTGTTTGTACAATAATTCAAAATATTTTCTGGAAAATGGATATTCTTCTTAGTATAAATTATGATCTTATAGACGGTCCTGATTTCCATAATGCGAACTGTTGAGCCATTTATATATTAGTCTTTCAGTTCAGAATGGCTTACGATGATAATGGAATAATTTTTAGCAAATCTCGTGCTACCCAATAATCCTTTACTAACTCGTCCTACTTCAAGTGTGCATCCTCTTATGGGTCGACCATCAATCCCTGATTTTTAATATGATTTTCGTTACTACCTTTACTTCGCATCACGCTATCTCCGCATATTCTAGATGGGCGGATTGCTACAACATTCTTTGTTTTGATGTTCTATTAACTCCCCATATAAGATAAGGCCCTTTCGCATTTTGCTTCAGGAAATTTTTCATCACTTGGCTTCTATTTTTGCTAACTACTTGTTACCTTACTCTTTCCTTTAATCTTCATTTTCCTCCTCTTACTAGTGATGCTCGATCATATTGTCAATTACGTCTTTGTTTGTTATGTCAAAATCTCTTACTTTTTAATGTCTCCAATGCAGATATTCTACAAGTGGTTAATCCATAATAGGTCCATCTTCTTTTAGTCGTATCCCATTTTGCTCAAGTACCCTTTCTCGATGTATTTCGCTCATTTACCATTCATATTACTTTCCCTCTTCTTTATGTACTGAAGATCAGACACCTCTTCCTCTCTCTTGGCGTCCACTGTTTTCGCTTGCTCAAGACTTGTGCCTTTTAGAGAGAAACATTAACTTCACACTACGAGAGCAATATTGGACTCTGGTAACTTCAAGATTCGCTACTTGCAACATTGGATTATTCTTTTGCCGAGTATGTCGTATATCTTATTTGGAGGAAAACCTTTGACACCATAATATTGTTCATGCTAAGGGTCGTCCTATCATTTTTCCCATCGAGGGATTCATGTTTACAAGGCGTCGATCTACCAGATTTACCACGATCACCGTACTTGAATTAATGCTTTTACCTTTATAGCTCAGTTCATGTTCCCTTTTACAACCCACATCTTTAGCACTCACATTAATCACATCACCCATCTCGTGGAGTTTCTGGTCAATTTGATAACTCCCAAAATTTACCATTATTTACTTACTTTTATCCTTATTTCGTCATCCTTAATTTTCAACTCCTTTCCTTACTGCCTATTTTAGCCTCTTTGAGGTTCGCTAATCGTTTTGTCCTTCCATGATATGCCCACTTCAGGCCTTATTTGCCATTACTTCTACTTACTTGTCTTCCATCATCTTGCTGGTATTCGGGACTAAGCTAGTGTTTGACATATCTAAGTTCAAATCATAGCCCGATTTTCATTTACTACTCACTCTGGCTCCCCCCCCCTAATGGGTATTAGATCTTTTCTTAAACTGCCCCTTAATCCTTTAACCTTTGCATTTCCCACTTAAATTCCCTTAAGGACCCCTTAGATATATCCTTTGCGCTTATTACTTTCGTACATCGGGGGTCTATCCTTTTGACTAAGAGGGTCTACATATCATTTGTTTGCCATAGTCGTCATCTTCAAAGTGCCCTTATTGTCGTGTGTTCCTTCATGGTCTCATCATTGATACCCTTACCATTTAAAATATTTTCACTTGTCTGCCCCTATGAGGAATTCCTTGTGGCCTTAATTATCTTGTCATACCATTCCACTTACACTTGTCGAACATCCGTTTACTCCTCATAGTCATTCCTCTATTATATTGGGATCTATTATTGCAAACTGTATTTAACTAAGTGTTCTTACTCGATTAGCTCATAAAATCACACCACAAAACTTGAAGTCTTCATCACCTTTCGTTGGGAATCTATAATCCTTTGTTGCCACCCATGCACGAATTTGTTCACATTAGATGAGGTATGCTCTTTTTCTTTAATTAACGAAACTTATCTTGTTTCCAGCCCTTGCATGTTGTCCGATCCTTGTGGAGGAATTGGGGTTACTAGTTTGGACATGGCATTTCACACCCCTTTTCTTTAACTGTTTCCTGAAACGAAGCTTCAAGTAACTTGACTCCGGAAATCCATTTTCCTGGTCAATTTTCTGAGGCTTCCCTTAATTCCTTGGACCCGAGAGTATCCGTTTAAATTTCACATTTCTAACGAATTTTGACATCCCAAAGTCGTACGTCACTAAAGAACAAAGAACCTTCTCAGGACGTTCCAACTTTCCAATAACCCTTTTTTAGCTATAGTCTAACTTTAACTTCCCATTTTCTTACCCCAAGGTCTGAGACTTTCACAAAATCATCAGATAGCATATTATCATGAATTTGGAGGTTACCTAATAAGGTCATACAAAAACATGCCACTATTCTGATCCTATGTTGGGTTAGGTGTTCCATATCTTTTCTGCTTGCAATATGCATACGTAAATTTACTATTCTTTGGACTAGGAAATTCTCTCTTCAATGAATATCATTACGATCGTGATTCTTTCTCGTCAGAGTATCCTACCCCCATAGGTCATTCAGAAAAATCGGCTTCCCTAAATAGTATCACTTGTCTAGAATATTAGAACAAATCCATATCGCTCATGTAGAAGATACGTACTTTCCCCCGATAATCACCAACTATTTTAACCCTCTTAGTCCTTTCCCCAACTCCAATTGAATCAGCCCCGCTGAACATTAATTGCCTCTGGCCAATGGGCTCCCTGGACTGTGAACTCCCTAACCCTTCCAGGGGTCTATCACTAGCAATCATACCAGGGCAGTATCGTACTTGAGAGACAACCAACTGGGTCAATACTTGAACTACCCTCCTAACATCTTTGGCATACGGTGTTAGGGGTATATCTGAAAGTATGGGAGTCTCCATCGGTGCCTCTATTCGTATTTGTTTTGAAAACTAGTGGGGAGGTAATCCGCTCGTATCTTTTGATGGATCGATCTCGATAGAAGGTGTATCTCTCGAAGAGGACATAGCTGAAGTCGTAAATACAACAAGATTAGGAAAGAGATACTTACAGTTTAGCTTTAGTGCACGATCTAGATCAAGAAAGAAACCATCCTAAATGTCATGTAGTCTCATATTTATAAGTGTGGCGCACAACACACCCATAAGCAAAACTCTACTAGACACGACTTTTAGACATTCCTAGGATTGACTTGCTTTGATACCAAGTTTGTCACACCCCAACCTTGGAGGGGTGTGGCCGACACCTTAGGGCCCTAGCGTACCAATCATGATACCTGCAATATACTCGACGCCTATGAGAAATTATTACCTGACCAATAGACACAATTGCATGCATGCAGAAAAGGCCCAACAGACATATATACATATAACAAGGCTGACGAGGACAATATAGACACAACAAATCTACTGAAGAGGCCGAAAAGGCCACACAAGACCACTATACACAAACGACTATATACAAGCCTCTAGAGAGAATATCAAAAATATCTGGTCATGACATGGCCCACCATACCCAAATATATACATATATGCAACATACATACCTATCAGCTTACTAGACAGCTCCGGAAAAAAAAAGGTGTGACAATCCTCAACCGAGTCCAGCACCTACTGCGAGGTATCTTCTGAGTCTCTATATGTACCTGCGGGCATGAAATTCAGTGCCCAAAAAGGGACATCCGTACGAAAGATGTACTGAATATGTAAGACAAGCAACATATATATAAAGGATGAAATATGAAAGAAGAGTATAGAAGTCAACCTGAAACTCATAACAAGCCTCTAAAGGTTTACTTGTCATAACCATGAGTATATATACATGTCTTGTAAAAATTAAGCCACTTATCGGAGCCATATGTCTATAATATAGTATCAAGCCACTCTGTGGGGAAAAATATGTCATGTCATATTGTATCCAGCCTCGTAGAGGACTTGGTTGTACCTGGCCTAGATATGGAACTTGGTAATATCAAAACCAACTACAGTAGTGTACGCATATAAGCGACGTACCCGTCCGACTATAGTTTGACTCAGTAAGAAAATAAACACATATATATAAGTGCAATGCAAGATGATGACTCTGAAGGACCTTATGGATTCAGTCAGAGTGACTCAAGGTCGTTATGTAACTGTGTCTGTATCAATTATTCAAGAATCAACAAGGCTCATAAGAAAACAAACGACTGAAGATGCTATTAAGACGGGAAGTGATCCCGATGAAGGATAATAAGAATCATAAGTTATAACAATATGAAACAAAGGTATTTATAAGCTCAAATCTTAAGAATAGAATTCTCTTTGGATAAATGTTCATTATGGCTACGCTTATTCTTAGGTCATGCCAAAAGAAAGAAAGAATGAGCCTTAACATACCTTTGTCATATGGCCAAAGATATCTCTCACATCCTCATATGTTCTACGGATGGTAATCTACACAATAGAAATGATTTGGATAAATATCGGGGTTGATAATCTAAGAGTCGATTCATTATGACCATGCATCGAACCCTTGACGTACATCAAGATTCTCACCCTTTCAATAATGGCAACTCAAGCCAAAACCATACCTTAAACCTTTCCTAGCTTCTTCTTCTTCTCATTTATCAATTGTACATCAGGATTCCAACTTATGTAGAACTTGATCAAAACAATCCAACACAAAATAGCAACAAGAAGAACCATTCATACATGTTTCCTAGTCACCTATTCTTTTAGCTTATGTTGTGATTATCAATTCTAAACACCAATACTTAAACAATCATCACAACACTATACACAACATATCTAAGTTACCTTCCATGAATTCCAGCTACAACAAGTGAAATTATTGATTCAAGACAATCCAATAATAAGACAACTACATCTTCTCTCATCCACCCTTGTTCACCCTTCAATACCATAGAAGTGTCATCTCCCATCTTATGATAGATTTTGGTGTGTTGACATGATGAGTTCACTTAGTAATCACCCTTGAACCTTTGGAGAATGTTTAGAAGGATTTAGGGGTAGTAGGGGTCATTCTAGATCGAAAAATGAGTTAAATGGGCAAGTCACCACTTAAATAAATTAAGATAGTCGGCCACCGCCTCTGATATACGATGGCATCTGCGGCGCATATGCCATATGCGGCTGTAGATCCAAGGGCATATATCAGTGCAGTCAGCTGGCCCTATTTCCTTGGCTGATATTCACCCCAATCCGTGAGGTGGACCTCATCCGCGATGCGAAATACTTAGCGTATCAGTCGTTCTTCGTTAAACTTCGGTGAAGGATAATTCCTTTGATCACAGTGACTTATAACCATCCATAGACCTTCTTAATATCCATTTATATTGTATGTGACCCTCGAAATGGGGCTCGAGTCATCAGAACTTAAATTGGTTAATCGGGTTCTCAAACGTGCGTGAAATGAAGAGTATAACTCATAATCTTTTAGAGGTGCTTCCAATTTTTCCCAAGGCCTTCTTTGTCCTTTTTATGGATATTATACTCTTCTCATCTTGCATCGGCTTAACAGGATGAACTCAGCGTAAGGATTACAAGCACGAAAGACACAACGACTCTTTAAACTCTTATTACTTCTTCGGGTTTCAACTCGACCATTCCTTAACCTTCCCAATAGAACTTTTTTGCTTATCTTAGGCTTCTTAACTTAGGGTATATTCGATATGCGAATTTATGAGGCATACCATTCTTCTCCCTTAAGAACATTCATCCTTGAATGTTGAAGCATCATTACTCAGGGATAGCGACTCTTATACCCTTCGGAAACTTTGGTAGGGTTTATTTTATACATAGTATTATCTCAGTCTATCGCACAATCAGATACCATAACCGTCATCTCATAGGGTTACACAAGCACGATATTATCGGTGCATCATCGACCCCACACGATGACACATCTCTTTTACAATATCACTTAGTAACTGTAATTTATCCAAATCGTTGAATCCTGACATCTGAGCTATGTTTTTCATTTCTTTGTTACAATTTACGTCGCATGATAGGATTTGTGTGATAGAAATTCATAGGTGTGGAGCATAAGTAAAATTATAATAAAAAAAATGTTGCGCGATGATCGTCATAGGTCAGGAGTTTTGAAATAATATGATTATCTGGGTTCGTTCCTACTTCTATTCTTTTCTTCTATCCCTACCCCATACTCTTATACATCCCTTTATAACCTTAATCATATCGTCACACTTATAGATATATTGTTTCATTCAATAACTTCTCATTTACCTTCACATCCCTACCATGGTGAAATTTGAAGTGGATACCCAATAAATACTCTTAGTATCTAATACAAAAACAAGATAGGTGGGTCGGTCTGTTATTACATTCCTTGGTCAAATTCGGGTACTACGATCATTAATGTCTCGGACTACGTCATTCCTTCTTTCCAAATTTTTTTCTCATTTTGGCGTCAAGTCTTCTAAAACATCCTCTTATTTAACTCGGGTATTTTCTCATAACTTATTGTATCCCATTTACTACCACTACCACGAATTGCTTCCGTCTTCGTTATTCAATAGAATTATTATCCATCTTCCTTACACAAACCTTATGTGTTGACATGTCAGTACCTCGTATAATGGTTATTGTCATTACAAGTTCGGTACTTTTACGTATAACATAGTTCCGGTGATTTGAATCTTACTTTTAGCTGGCCCATTTGGACGAAGGAGCGGTTGAATTCGAACACTCAAGGTTCTCTTCAATTTGGTTTCTTAAAGGTCATTTTCCAAAGAGAGAGTGTTTGTACAATAATTCGAAATATCTTCTGGAAAATGGATATTCTTCTTAGTATAAATTATTAGCCAATCCTTGACCTTATAGACGGTCATGATTTCCATGATGCGAACTGTTGAGCCATTTATATATCAGTCTTCTAGATCAGAATGACTTACGATGATAATGGAATAAATTTTAGCAAATCTCGTGCTACCCAATAATCCTTGATTAACTCTTCTCACTTCAAATGTGCATTCTCTTATGTGTCGACCATCAATCCCCAATTTTTAATATGATTTTCGTTACTACCTTTACTTCACGTCATGCTATCTCCGCATATTCTAGATAGGTGGATTGATATAACATTCTTCGTCTTGATATTCTCTTAACTCCCTATATAAGATAAGGTCCTTTCGCATTTTGCTTTAGGAAATTTTTCATCACTTGGCTTATATTTCTGAAGAGGCCGACAAGGCCACACAAGATCACTATGCATAGACGATTGTCTACAAGCCTCTAGAGAGAATATTAACAATATCTAGTTGGTACATGGCCCCTCCATAACCAACTATATACATATATGCAACAGACATACCTATCAGCTCACTAGATAGCTCCGGAAGAAAGGAGCGTGACAATCCTCAACCGAGTTCAGTCAACTACTACAAGGTATCTTCTGAGTCTCTATTATACCTGCGGGCATGAAACACAGTGCCTAGAAAGGGACATCAGTACGAAAAATGTACTGAATATGTATGGTAGGCAACATATAAGTAAAGGATGAAATACGAAAGAAGAGTATAGAAGTCAACCTAAAACTCATAACAAGCCTCTGAAGGTCTACCTATCATAACTATGAGTATGTATGCATGTCTTGTAAAATTTAAGCCACTTATTGGGGCTATATGTGTATAATATAATATCAAGCCACTTTATGAAGCGAATCATGTCATGTCATATCATATCCGGCTTCATATAGGACTCGGTCGTAAGCGACATAGATATGTGACTCGGTAATATCAAAACCAACTGCAGTGGTATGCGCATATAAGTACCGTACCCAGCCGAATATAGCTTGGCTCGGTAGGAAAATAGATACATATATATATAAGTGCAATACAAGATGATGACTCTGAAGGTCCTTATGGATTCACTAGGAGTGACTCAAGGTCGTTATCCTCCGATTATCGTTATGTAACTGTGTTTGTATCAATTATTCAAGAATCAACAAGGATCATCAGAAAACATATGATTTTAGATGCTATCAGGATGGGAAGTGATCCCGACGAAGGATAATAAGAATCATAAGCTATAACAATATGAACAAAGGTGTTTATAAGCTCAAATCTTAAGAATAGAGTTCTCTTTGGAGGAACTTTTGTTATGTCTACGCTTATTCGTAAGTTATGCCAAAAGAAATAAAGAATGAGCCTTAACATACCTTTATCGTCTGGCCAAAGATAGCTCCCACGTCCTCATGCATTCTACGGATGTTACTCTACACAGTAGAAATGATTTGGATCAATATAGGGGTTGATAATCTAGGAGTCGGTTCATTACGACCATTCATCGAACCCTTAATGTACATCAATCTTCTTACTCTTTCAATAATGACAACTCAAAGCCCAAACCACACCTTAAACCTTTCTTAACTTCTTTTTCTCATTTATCAATTGTTCATCAGGATTCCAACTTATGTCGAACTTGAATTTACCCAAAACAATCCAACACAAAATAGCAATAATAAGAACCATTCCTACATGTTTCCTAGTCACCTCTTCTTTTAGCTTATGTTGTGATTATCAATTCTCAACACCAATACTTAAACAAGCACCACAACACCATATACAACATATCTAAATTACCTTCCATGAATTCCAGCTACAACAAGTAAAATTATTGATTCAAGACAACCCAACAATAATACAACTATATCTTCTCTTTATATCAAGTTCTAGTTTATAATCCTTCACCCACACAACTAGGGGCAGATCCACCTTTAGGGTGGGGGTGGCATGGCACCCGCTAGATTTATAAATTTTTTATATATCTACGTTGAAATTTTCTTAAACTAGATTAAATATTTGATCCTGCCACCCCCAGTAGCAAATTAGACAAAGGTGTCATTGCTGGTAGACCTTTTTGAAAGCTTTTCTCGTGTGTAAGACACAAATTTGAATTTTGTTTGTTTCAATTTATGTGGCACAGTTAGAATTTTGAGAGTCAATCAAGTTTTTCTTTGATCGAAATTTATTTGTATGCATTTTAAATACTTGAAGTTGTTAATTATTGTGATATATATTACTTTTTTTATTCCAAATATACAAATTTTAATTCAAGAAAGCTTCTATGTCAGAATTTACGGCCAAAGTTTAGAAATTTGGCCCCATCCTTGTAGCTAGATCAAGAAAGAACCTTTGGATCGAGAACCACAACAATGTTGGAAATTAGCCTTTGGCGGGAGTTGCGACCGACCAACTTTAACGGCTTAAACACTAGTGTTACGTATGTTGGAGAATCCGGTTCTTCACACATGCATGATGTACTAAGTACGTAGATAACTGTAGGGCCAAGAATCGTCAAATTTCATTGAGAAATGAAAGAGATATTGGTTCACGAAGTGAGGTGTTTGAAGCATGGAAAGTGTGGTGTTGTGTTCAATTCTCCCTCATCGGTAGAGGAAGAAAGAATCGTTGTGTATATAAGACTCGAAATTGGTTTGGGGTTTGGGACCCCAAGGGGTATCCCATGTGTTTAAAGGAGGGAGGACCTAGATGTGCCGGTTGAGGAAAGACCACCGCAGCTTGCCGCCGCATGCCGTCGTCAGGTCCTGGGTTTGAGGTTCTCGGGTTCTCGGGAGTCGTGAAATTTGTGGGCCTTACGATATTATCTTTGGGCCAGAAAACTTTTCCGGAAATGCAGTTTGATCCCGAAGTTTGGATGTACGCTTTGGTCCCTGAAGTTTCAAGATGTGCTGATTTGGTCCCTGAAGTTTCCAAAATTCGAATTTCGGCAGACAGAATGTAAACGTCCAAAGACTCAATTCACCATTTATTTTGGCTGAATTACTCCTCCTATAATGGCCAAATCCGTTGGTCTTTCACCCTTTAATTTGGTGGCTTTACTACCTCCATAATGGTCATTATTTGGCCAATAATGGTCAAGTTATGGAGGCAAATCAACATTCCTTCATCACCTATATAAACACCCCTTACACCATTGTTGAGGCACACTTAATATACACGAAAATATACAACCAGAAAATCAGTTCTTCCTATAACTTCCAAGCATCATTTCTTATTCAATATTCTTCACGGTAGCTCTTGAGTTTTCTTTGCTCAATTGTTCCATTGCTGTTTTATCTTGGGAGACGAATTGTCCGGGACGTATAAAGGATACATACGAGGCAATATTGTCTTAAGGACAGAGTGCCACACTCGACTCAGCAAAAATCAAAGCAGTTTCCGGTTTCCGGTCTTCTTATTCAACAAATATTGTAATTTCAGTTTTGTTGTTATATTGTAATTTTCAGTTTTCTAATTGAATTGTAATTTCAATTCTTACATAAGCAGTTACTTGTAATTTCCGTTTCTTGCAAATCCTTGTAAATCCTTGTATAACCCAACAAACAATGCATCACAACTATTGATTCCAATTATTCTATTTTTTCTTTCATCAACATAATCTACTACTCTTATTTCTTACTCGGCCATTAACTTCTTCTTTAGAAAAAGGATTCCAACAACAAATCGGCTTCCACAATTATGAAAAGAGAATTTCTATATCTCGCATCTACTTAAATTGTGGGAATATGAGAATCTCTTTCGTTGAATTGAAAGAATTTTCTATTGAATGAAGATGATTTTATTCGAAATTCCAACTGCGCCACATAAATTGAGACATTGTGAGCATATTATAAAAACTTGTGCTATTCTATAATTGTTAAATTCAATTTAAATCACTTTACTCTTAAATTGCGATGGAAATTTTGTAAGCATTGCTTAGAAAAAAATATGAAATTTATGATTTTCATTTTTGAGAACTTGCTGTTTATCTAATTCTACGTTAACTTGTTGGGTGTAATTTACATATTGAAGAGTTTTTTCTATTATTTTTTCTTATTTCGATTGGTGTAATTCCTTATTGAAGATGTTATATTACTTGCGCAACTTCATTTTTATTATATAAAAAAATATACTGAAAAGATGTAATTTCCTTGATGAAAATGTTGATTTTAATTCTGTTGTTCATAGGTGTGATTCCTTGTTTAAATTGCTAATTATGTTTCTCTATTGGTATTTGAGATATAATTTTCATATATGCAAATAAAAAACGCCTATTAAATTGATTCGAATAAATTTAAAAGAGACGGACCCGACCCGGATACACATTTCTAACAAATTATATATTAGTCATTACAAGATGTACACTAAAGTAAAATTGTGGCACTCAAGCTCGTCCGAACATTGCGGTTATCAAAAATAATTGTGGCACCCGCCACCTTCAAATCCTAGATCTGCATATGCACACAACCCACCTAGCATAGAATTTATTTCAAGTACCATCAAGTCGGTATTATACTTACCTTATCCAGAAGAACACTAAAAATCCAAGCATGGCTTTGCTCTCATCCACCTTTATTTACCCTTCAATACCATATAAGTGTCATCTCCCATCTTAGGCTAGCTTTTGGTGTGTTGACATGATGAGTTCACTTACTAATCACCATTGAACCTTTGGAGAATGTTTGTAGAGGATTTAGGGGTGGTAGGAATCGTTCTAGGTCGAATAATGAGTTAAATGAGAGGGCCACCACTTAAATAAACTAAGATGGTCGGTCATTGCCTCTGATATGCGGTGGCATCTGCGGCACATATGTCATATGCGGCCGCAGATCCAAGGGCATATCAGGGCAGTGAGCTGGCCCTGGTTCCTTGTCTGATCTGCGCCCCGATTTGCGAGGCAGACCTCATCTGCGAAGCAAAACACTTAGCGTATTGGCCAATCTTCGTCAAACTTCAGCGAAGTATAATTTATTTGATCCCAGTGACTTATAACCATCCATAGAGCTTCTTAACATCTATTTATGTCGTACGTGACCCTCGAAATGGAGCTCGAGTCGTCGGAACTTAAATCGGTTAATCAGGTTCTCAAACATGCGTGAAATGACGAGTATAACTCAGAATCTTTTAGAGATGCTTCCAACTTGTTCCCAAGGCCTCCCTTGTCCTTTTATGGATATTATACTCTCCTCATCTTGCATCGGCTTAACATGGCGCACTCATCGTAAGGATTGCAAGCACGAATGGTGTAACAACTCTTTAAACTCTTATGACTTCTTCAGGTTTCAACTCAACCATTCATTAACCTTCCCAATAGAACCTTCTTCTTTATCTTAGGCTTCTTAACTTAGGGTATATTCGATATGAGAATTTACAGGGCGTAACATAGTGACCTAAAGCCAAACATCGATGAGAGACCTTAATATTTTTATTTTGAAAAAATATATAATATATAGTTTTTATTTTAAATTAATTTTCTAGTTTTTTGAGATGCAAAGCTATGAATAATCATTTTATAACTAATTTCTTCTAATAATTCTTTTTCAATGGACAATATATCTAATCCATTCAATCTCTCTTTAGACATGGTTGATCTTAAATAATTTTTTTATCAATTTTAGTTTTGAAAAACTTCTTTCCGCTAAAGCAACTGTTACATGAACTATTAACATTATTCTAAATAGGCAATTTAGGGATTTGGAAAAGAATTAAGTCTTTTTTTCTGATTGAGTATATCGATTAAAGTTTTATCATCCACTTGTAATATCTACCTTAACACTTTTAATTCAGAAAATAAATCTAAATCATCAATATCAGAGTGACTATTATATTTTAAAGAATATTCAAGGTTAAGGCAATGTCTTTTTAAATTCTCATCATCTAGTGATCTCAATTTTTTACCACTAAATAGAAAACCAAAAATATTTTCAAAAGCTACAAATTGTTCAAATCTGTTTTGAAGTGAAGAAAGTGTTTGGTCTACTATGTATAAAAAGTGATCAACTCTAAAAGATTCCTCAAGAGATAGTGTGATTTTCTTTTTTAATAAAAATTTGTAGTACTTTTTCTTTTTCTTTTTTAATTTTAAACAAAACTTATACTATAACTATTGTAGTATAAAATGAGGCTTTCAAAAGTTGAAGATCTAAAGCCCAAGTGTTTCGTTTTTATAACCTATGGTGATCAAAGTGAAGCATACACCTTCTAACAGGCAGTTGCATGATTGGGGCTTGTATGGTACCCCAAGTGAAACCAAAGAATTTGAGTTAAAAAGAGCTTTACTGATTAAAAATAATTGATAACGATATATCAAGCATTGAACTTATCCTCGCGCGTGTTGACAGAAACGAAGAAAAACTGTTGCTTTTAGTTTTTCTCTTTAATTTCATAGGTGAAGCATGCGTAAGAAACGGAACAAATAACAAAAACCAAACAAACAAACAAAAACTGAAAAATGGCAATATAAAGTATAAACACGGCAAAAATGTGAGATATGGGCAAAAATGTAGGCCCTACCAGCAAAAGTAGTGATCTTATCCATTTAAAGCCAAAAAAGAAAAGTACTACTCCTCCCGTCCTAAAATACTTGTCATGTTCTTTTCAAAAATCAATTTAATTAAAATTTAAAGTAAAATTAAATTAGATTATCAATATTTAAAATTAAAATTTAGATATTTAAAAATTATACAAAAAGTACTATAAGTTGCAATTCTTTTCATATTAATATGATGAAAAAATATACTCCCTCCGTTTCAAAAAGTTTGTCTTACTTTCGTTTTTAGTCAGTTTCAAAAAAAAAATATCTCTTTCCTTTTTTTGCTACTCTTTCATTCCAATTTTTCACATGATATGTTTAAGACTACAAGATTAAAAGTTATTTTTGTACATTCAACACATCTTTAATTTAATACCACAAGATCCAAAAGTATTCTCTACTTTTTCAAAATCAAACAACATTTTTAAAACTAAAGGTGTAACTTAAATTATTAGTCAAAGTTCATATAGTTTGACTTTTAAAAAATATAATGTGATAATCATTTTGGGATGGAGATAATAATATTATATATAATCATATCGATGTGGAAATAACAAATAGGAAAAGGCTAAGCATGGTGAGTCACGAAACACTACAAATAACTTTTTAGCTAACAAATTAAAGCTAATTTGTCTTCTCTAGCCATATACATCCTACTTGAGGTTTTGTTATCATTGTTTACCTAATTTAATACTCACTCGATTCCAATTTATACGAAATACTTTCTTTTTTAATGAGTCTAAAAAAAAGTGATATTTTTTTTTATTTGGAATTAATTTAATTTTAAACTTTACCTTTTACACTTAAAGAGATGATTTATAACAACACAAATATTTTTAATTTTTTTTTTAGACCACAAAATTTAAAAATCTTCTTTTATTTGTTAAACTTCGTGTCAAATCAAAGAACTTCATGTCCCCCGGGGCATAGCTGGATAACAAAGGAGGGGAACTTGAAATTCATCTGGAGGCCTGCAGCGTGGGTTCGAACCCTGGTGGGAGCAATTTGCTCTCTTTTGGAGTAGGACCTTGTAGGTGATATCAGTTGCTCTGTTCTCAAACCCTGGTCATTCAGGCACATCCCGCGATTTACTGATAGTAGTGCTGAGGTATCGAGACTACTCTCTCCAGAAATAGTCTGGCGTAAGCCGGGAAGTTGAATATAAAAAAAAATCATATAAAATGAGAATGAGAAAATAAATGGATCACCACAATTCATGTATTTTCTCTCTCATATCTGTCCACTTGAGTTGGAGACAACGGTTTATTGTTGTATGACGACACTTCAGTCTAGCATATAGTTAAGGTTGAGATTGCGAGAATATAAAATTTTGAAGTTTAACTTCTTTTTTATATGAATTAGTTTCCACTGATGGTTTATCTCAATATTCTCTACGTGGTGAACAATATCTCCTTGTTCATTATAGTTTGTACATTCTTGAATCTCGTTAGTACTTTTCTTCCCTTTATTTAAATTTCAGTGGTTCGATTAATTCATAGCAAAAAGCTCATCAAGGAAGTAAAGTATTTTCTATCAATAAATTCTTCATTTTCATATTCGACCCAAAACTCTAAATTAGAGTAGAGGATTCTTAATCATTCTATCACATTGGTGATAGTAATTGAAATTTTATCTTAAAACAAAACTTTTTTGCGTTCTTATCTAGTGCAAGAAAAGGAAACAGGACCTAGACACTAGAACATTGAAAAAGATTATAGATACCAACAGAAAGAATTTATTTCAAGGTCATAGAAAGCAAAATAGATTCATCCATCTCCTCATTTGTTATATCTATATTATCACATATTTTATTCGTTGCCAGAGGCGGATCTAGGTTTTGAAGGTGGCGGGTGCCACAATTACTTTTGATAACCGCAGTGTTCGAACGAGCTTGGGTGCCACAACTTTATTTTAGTGTACATCTTGTAATGACTAATTTGTTAGGAACGTGTATTCAGATCGGGTCCGTCTCTTTTGAATTTATTCGTATCAATTTAATAGGCATTTTTTATTTACAAATATGAAAATTATATCTCAAATACCAATAGACAAACATAATTAGCAATTTAAACAAGGAATCACACCTATGACCAACAGAAGTAAAATCAATATTTTCCTCAAGAAAATTACTTCTTTTCAGTATATTTTTTTAACTAATAAAAATGAATTTGCACAAGTAATATAACATCTTCAATAAGGAATTATGCCAATCAAAATAAGAAAAAAAAAACTCTTCAACATGTAAATTACACCCTACAAGTAAACGTAGAATTAGATAAACAACAACTTCTAAAAAATGAAAATCATAAATTTCATATTTTTTTCTAAGTAATGCTTACAAAATTTCCATCACAATTTAAGAGTAAAGTGATTTAAATTGAGTTTAACAATTATAGAATATCACAATTTTTTATAATATGCTCACTATGTCTCAATTTATGTGGCGCAGTTGGAATTTCAAATAACATCATCTTCCATTCAATAGAAAATTCTTTTAATTCAACAAAAGAGATTCTCATATTCCCACAATTTAAGTAGATGTGAGATTTAGAAATTCTCTTTTCGTAATTGTGGAAGCCGTTTTGTTGTTGGAATCCTTTTTTTAAAGAAGTTAGTGGTCGAGTAAGAAATAAGAGTAGTAGATTATGTTTGATGAAAGAAAAAATAGAATAATTGGAATAAATAGTTGTGATGCATTGTTGTGGTTCTCGATCCAAATGTTCTTTCTTGATTTACCTATAAGGATGGGTCCAAAATTTTAAACTTTTGACCGTAAATTCAAACATAAAAGCTTTTTTGAAATAAAATTTGTATATTTAATATATATATATATATCACAATAATTAACAACTTCAAGTATTTAAAAGGCATATAAATAAATTTTGATAGAAAAAACTTAGTTGACTCTCGAAATTTTAACTGTGCCACATAAATTGAAACAGACGAGATTCAAATTTGTGTCTTACACATGAGAAAAGCTTTCGAAAAGGTCTACCAGTCATGGCAACTTTGTCTAATTTGCTACTGGGGATGTCAAAATCAAATATTTAATCTAATTTAAGAAAATTTCAACATAGATATATAAAAAATTTACAAATCTAGCGGGTGCCATGCCACCCCCACATAAAGGGTGGATCCGCCCCTGCTCATGGCTTAATGGTCTAACAAAATACAACAACAACGATAACATGTTCAGTGAAATTTCACAACGTGTGATCTAATAAAATACGAACTTTTTAAATTAATTTGTAAGCAATCAAAACTTCTCGTACTTCTCACCAATCTTCCCCAAGATTCTTGAATTCCAAATAGAAGATCAAAATATTCAAGTACTAATAGAGTTCAAAGCTCACACTTGACACCCCCTTTATTAAGTGCATTTTGAGGATTTAGGCAATCGTTATTCAAGTTTCAAAATTAAAAAATTGAACAGAGATATAAACTTAGAAATAATGGGGAAAAGAAGTTACAAATTAAAAGTGGGGAAAGTAATTGTGCATGTGCACTATATTGCATGTCTCACGTGCCATGTCTTGAAATCTGGTATGTATAGTGGACTGCTGACGTGCATTGCCAATGCCCAAAAAGAGATTGTTCTATTTTGGTTAATGCAATATCCAATTTATTCTAGCAAAAAAATATATTTTATTTTTTTAATTAACGAATCTCTTTTATTACTGAAAGAGAATAATCACTTGCTGATTTCATTAATATAAACGATTTATATACATGATATACAATAGTAATTTTAGGCTATAATTACGAAAATTAAATATTCACTTAGCTAATATAAAATATTGCTACAATAATTACAGATATATAAAATCACTAATTATACCAAAAGAATATATTTGCATATATTCTATCACACCCCGCAGTCGTAGCGGTCGATCGTCGTACGCTGAGACTGTCCCTAAAATCTTCAAACAGAACTAAGGGAAGACTCTTAGTAAATATGTCAGCAATTTGATAACGTGATGGGACATGCAAGACACGTACTTATCCACGAGCTACCTTATCACGAATAAAGTGAATATCCATCTCGATATGTTTAGTGCGCTGATGTTGGACAGGATTTCCCGAGATATATATCGCACTAACATTATCGCAGTAGACCAAGGTAGCTTTCCGAATAGGAAAATGAAGCTTTAAGAGGAGGTTACGCAACCAACAGGACTCAGACACCACATTGGCTACCCCTCAATATTCGGCCTCCGCGCTGGAGCGCGACAAAGTAGCCTGGCGCTTAACCGACCAAGAGACCAAGTTATCACCAAGAAACATACAATAACCAGATGTCGAACGTCTGGTATCTGGACATCCACCCCAATCAGCATCTGTATAAGACATAAGAGTAGATAACGATGATGGATATAAGTGTAAACCATAATCAATAGTACCCTGAATGTAACACACAATGCGTTTGAGAGCGTGCATGTGTTCTTCTCTCATATCATGCATGAATAAACACACCTGCTGCACTGCATAAGTAATATCAGGCCTTGTAAACGTGAGATATTGAAGAGCCCCCATAAGACTACGATAGTGGGAGAGATCCTCGTATGGTATGCTAGAAGTAGCACTCTACTTCGATTTAGTGTTAACTAGAGTAGGAGATGACTTTCAGGATGACATGCCAACCCGTTCAATAATCTCTGCTACATACTTCCTCTGAGATAGAAATAGACCACCTGCATGACGAGTGACAACTATACCAAAAAAATAACTCAAAGTCCGCAAGTCTTTTATAGCGAATTCAGAGCTGAGAAGGGATTCGATAGACTTGCGCAGTTTATCAGAAGAAGCAATCAATACAATATCATCCACATATAACATAATGTACGCCATAGAAGCACCTGACAGTAGATGAACAGAGAATGATCAGACCTACTGTGAGAAAACCCAAGAGTAGACATATAATCTGCAAACCTTTGTACTTGGCCCGAGGAACCTATTTTAGCCCATACAAGGACTTCTTCAGCAAACACATATGGTTAGCATGATCGGGGTCCCTAAAACCCAAGGGCTGATGCATGTATATAATTTCCTTTAGTTCGCCGTGTAAGAACGTATTTTTCACGTCCAGTTGATGAATGTGCCATGTTTTTTATAGAGCTAGACTGAGAACAGTGCGAATAGTTGACAGTTTGACCACCAGACTAAATATCTCTCTACAATCCACGCCAACCTGTTGAGTTTTGCCATCACTTACAAGACGGGCCATATGCCTCTCAAAACAACCATCAAATTTTTCCTTATGAGTAAAAATCCACATAGAACGAATCACATTAACACCAGGTAGAAGGGGCACCAACTCCCACATATTATTTTCAATAAGAGCATTATATTCATCATCTATGACAATTTTCCAATTCGGGTCACGAAGGGCATACACGGGGTTACGTGGTAGGGGTGATTTAGTGTCATTAAAGTTGCTATTAAATTGTCATTTTGGTCTAAAAATACCCCATTGGCTACGAGTAACAGGCCCTTGACTGGGAATAGAAGTGGGATGGACCTGTCGGCGTAGTGGTATTGGTATCGATCCGGGTTGGGAGGAATTGGGCTGCCGGGAGGCTGGAATTAGTTGGGCCAGCAGGTAGTGGGCCTGCTGATAGAATATTTGGACCGAGAGGGATGGGATGGTTTGAGCCAACAAGCAGTGGGCCTGCTGGCAGAGGCTGCTGACCGTGACTAATTGGGCCTGCTGGCAAAAAATTCAGACAAATGAGTGTTGGGCCATCAGGAATTGGGTTGGACCGTGACTACTGGTCCAAGTTCCAAGGAGTGGGCTGGACCAAATGATGGACCACATACGGTGATAGCCCATCATCCAAAAATTCATAAGACTTGGACGCGGAATTATGCAACTTAGCATACAGAAATTAGGTTTCATAAAAAATGACATAACGACTAATGATGATTTTATTAGAGGATAAATCAAAATATTTGTAACCACAATGATTAGATGGGTAACCGTGGAAAATACTGCGATGGCGGACTTGGCGGTGGTAGCTGCGGCGACAACGTGATGGCAATGGCGGTCAGCAGGGGGCCGGGCCACATCACCCCTGGCAGCAGGCCTGGGCCAGCGGGTAGTGGCCATGGGGCCTGCCTTGGGCCAGTGGACAGTGGCCCATGTCGCCCTACCCTTACCGATCTCAAAATTGGGCCAGGCCTAGTGGACGACAATAGCAGCAGCAAGCCTAGAATGGGTTTGGGCCTTGAAGTCACTCGGCCTGGCAACAGTATAGCCTGCTTGGGCCTCAGCCACAATAGGCTTTCGCTGCTGCAGGCCCATCCGTATCTCCAACCCATACGGATATCGAAGCGGCAATGCATACACTTGGGTTAAATCCTCCGGATGCAAATAGGTACATGGACACCAGTGTTACTTCTCATATGCCATCCGCGCCAGGTAATCTCTCATCTTATTTCAATTTGAGCAAAAATCGTGGCATAATTGTTGGTAATGGTAATTTAATTCCAATTCGTGGTTATGGTCACAAAAATTTGTCTCCCCCGAACCCACCTTTAGCCTTGAAAAATATCCTTCATGATCCTCAATTAATTAAAAATTTGGTGTCTATTCAGAAATTTACAACTGATAACTCAGTTTCTGTTGAATTTGACCATTTTGGATTTTTTGTGAAGAATTTCTGGACGGGAATACATCTAATGCGATGTGATAGTTGGGGCGAGCTCTATACCATCACCACTAAACAGGACACACCGTCAACGTTTGCCGTTTTAGCACATTCCTTATGACATGCACGTTTGGGTCATTCAGGAGCGTCTGTTTTTTCCTCCCTTAAAAATAATAAATTTATTGAGTGTAATAGTGCTCGTAGTACCAATGTTTGTCCTTCTTGTCCGCTTGAGAAATATGTTAAATTGTCGTTTATTGACTCAAATTCTAGTACTTTGTTGCCATTTGATATTATTCATAGTGATCTTTGAAAATCTCCTATTTTGAGCTCTTCAGGCCACCGTTATTATGTGTTATTATTGGATGATTATTCTATTTTTTTTTTGGATGTTTCCGTTATCTAAAAAGTCTTAGGTTTATTTCACATTCCTATCATTTAGAGCATTCATCCGTACTCAATTTGAACGGGAAATTAAGAACATTCAATGTGATAATGGAAGGGAATTTGATAATGGTCCATTTAGAGAATTTTGTAAGGTTAATGGTATATCTTTTCGGTTTTCATGTCCACATACGTCATCACAAAATGGGAAAGTCGAAAGAATAATTTGCACCATTAATAATATTATTCGTACATTACTAGCCCATGCATCATTACCACATTCATTTTGGCATTATGCATTACAAATGGCAACTTACCTTCTTAACATACTCCTTATCATAGGATTAGCATACCAATCCTCACTCGAAATTCTTTATCAAAAAGACCCTTCGTATTCTCATCTTAGGGTATTTGGATGTTTATGTTATCATATTCCCCTCCACCACCATTAACAAAATTCAAGTCCGCTCTACCACTTATGTATTTATGGGGTTTTGACCCTTTTTCCCACCCCGTTGTTACGATTTTGACCATAATGTTTGGAGAATGATGAGAGTCATCGGTTTTGCGGGACGTGGCCACCATCATGACAGAATTGGCTCCGGTTGCAGCCTTTTTAGCCAACCCTGCTTCTTCTAAGGTGAGCATGGAACGTGCTTGGTAGAACGGTGAGAGATGATTGCTTTGGCGAAGAAGAATTCCAACCCCATTATACGCTTCGGAGAGGCCTGCAACCATCTAAAGAACGAGACGATCATTTGTGACGGGTGCGCTAACGTTCTTGAGTTGATCCGATAATTTCTTGATCCTTTGACAATAGGCTGAGGCATTCGAAAAATCCTCCATATATATGTGAGAGAATTCTTGCTCAAGGGTTACGACACGAGAATTTTGTTATCTTGGAATATATCACGCAACCTATTCCAAGCTTCCGTTGTCGTGGCGTCGGGTTCGATAATTGTGTGTAAGAGGTCCGAAGAGATGGTGGAATAAATCTATTGGAGGACCGTAGCATCAAGAGTTTCCCACAACTCTATTTCATCATCGGTGGAAGACACCTTCTCCTTGACTTTTTCCGGTTTGATGATGTGATGAAGGACTCTATGAGACCTGCCGTGAATTTTAAAAAGTTTCGCCCACGTCGTGTATTGGACATTCTCCATTTCAAGGACGATAGGGATGTTGTTCTTTATGTTAGAGACTGCAAGGGCAGGAAGAAAGGTATTATTTGTGTTAGACATGATTGAGGAACAAGAAAAGAAATAGAGTTTCGGAAAAAAAAAATGAAGGGATGTTCGACTGGTGAGGGCGGCTGAAGTGAGTGGAGAAGGAAATTGTTTTTTCCCTAAACTGTTGATACCATGAAAGAGAATGACCCCTTGCTGATTTCATTCATGTAAATGGTTTATATAAATGATATACCATAGTAATTCTAGACTATAATTACGAAAATTAAATATTCACCTAACTAATATTAAAATATAGCTACAATAATTACAGATATACAAAATTACTAATTATACCAAAAATATATTTGCATATATTCTATCAATTACTACACTCCAGCAAATCGAAACTAAGATAAACTAATACCACTACTGTATATAATACTTACATTTTTTCACATGCCAAGTTTATTTAGGAAAGTACTAGTAATAAATTTGAAACCTTTTTTTCTTAACACTTTTGTACTTTAATAAAATAATATGCAAGGTAATTTTCCGTAGATTATATATCATCTCCACATGGATCCACCAATCAAGTAACAGAACAAAAAGTAAAAGATTAAATTTAATTAGTTCCAACTTTACATGATTATGTAAAGAATAAAATCGAGTAATTAATTAAATAACATTAGGCTTACCTAACTAAGATGTTGACAATAAATTAGTGGTGGGGACTAACCATCCACAATAGTACAATATCCCAAAGTATCTATCAATTATTATGTAAATACAACAGACAGGACCAGAAGACACCTCCTCATTTGAGTGGGCACTCCCCATTTCTTCTTTCAAAAAAATCAAATACTACTAGTGATGGTTATTTCACATCATCATCACTTCTTGAGCCAATTTGGTCCTTGTAATAATTAAATTGATCTAACAATAGTTATCTTCAAAAAATAATTTATGTACATCGATCAGCATGGAACGGTAAATGAACTACCGTGCAAATCGAGAAGGAACAGATCTAGGCGTTGGCACAATCACATCACGATCGGACTTCATCATATTTAGTCGTTCTGGAATTGTCTTGTCGAACAATCTGTTATCAGGATTCTCAGCATAACAAACGTAGTAACTACTCACACAAGCGTGAGGCAAAGCCATCGCAATCCTCGTCTGCAACCACCAAAATCAATATTAACATCTAATTAAGCAAAAAGAAAAAAAAATACGTACCAAACTTGATCTTTTGACATAAATTTGCACATGTTATCGAGCAGAATGGAAGATAAATAATTTATATAATTGGAACCAATTAGTTGAAAATATGTTTTATCCATGTTAATATTTACTTTAGATCTAGGTTTTATAAGAATCTTTTAGTTATGTAAAAAATTTATATATCAATAAAAATATATATAGAAAAGGGTAAAAAAAACGCTATTAAAGTATGCAAAATTTATCAAACTTAACCTCCGTTAATAGTTTCGTTCAAAAATATCCTTGTCGTTACTTAATTGAGCCGAAAATGTCCTTATTTCACAAAACTTAACAAAAGACTAATAAGGGCATACTTGGACCTAAACACATACTACTTTAAGGGTATATTTGGACCTAAATGCACACTTTAAGAGCATATAAAACTTCTAATTTTCTTTTTTAGCCTGTATAATATAAGTCAGAGATGAGCGTAGTTAGTGAAATTCATATAACACACACTCTCACTTGGGATTGAAGCATTTTTATCGAGCCGAAAATAGGATTTACTTGAATCCCCACAAAACCTGCCCTAATTAAATCTGTCCCAGATCTTACCAACGGTTTTTCATTCTTTATGCTTTATTTTCCTATTATAGATATGCATACTCCCCTATAAAAAGAAATTATAAACTAAATTTGGAATAGTGAAGGTAAAAATGACTAACCAGAAGGTAACCAATGTAGGCTGACAGGAGGGACAATGTGGCAGTGAAATTGGGATAGACAGTGAAAGTCCAAGCACCAACCACAATAACACAAATCGAACCGCTACATACTCCCGTTAGGAAGCATATGGCACTTGTCATGTCCGAGTCTACAATTGTCTCCATTTCTCTCTTTTCAAATAGCTCCCATGTGTCTTGTGATGCCTTCACAAAGCTTTTACCATATGTTGCAATCTACAGTCAATGTTGCAAAATGCTATAAGTGTGAATTCGTTCACATTATCGGTCTATAAAATGAATAAAGAAAGAAGGTAGCATATATTGACCATCACCAGGTAAAACTATTCAACATTACATTTAATTAAAGAACTTAATTATTTGAATTATTGATGTGATGGGTCCAATTTGACCAACTTCCCTATGTATTAAGAAGTCGTCAACTGAATATGGTTGAAAAAATAGTGAAGTGGAAGTTGTAGAAAATTATATAGTTGTCTAAATAATTGAAAAACATATCTCAAGGAATATTGACATCTAATCTCACACCGCATTCAAGGCGAGAGGGAATTATGACTACTAACTCTTTGTATTAAATAAAAAACATTAATAAGTTGGAAACGCCCGTATTAATTTATAAATTGAAAATGACCCCCCCCCCCCCAAAACAATTACTAGTACTATCCTAGAGTATAAGACAAAAATATAGATGTGGATATTAATTTTTAGGAAAATTAATCCATAGATAACAGTCACTATATATCAGTAAATATTAGTAAAATATTCACTATATATTTTGTAATTATTAATATTGTATAATTATAATAATTATAGAATCTCTTTTGTATTAGGATTACACATTGTACACACTATATATATTAGTAATATCATTTATGTTACTAATATTCACTAATATAAATGATACAAATACAAATTCATATAAACTCCAAGCAAAATACATATATGTTCCGTAAAAAATCAGAAAACTGCAAACTCAAAATAGCAAATCCAAACAATTAAAAGACTCAACAGATCTGTTATATTGTTCTTTATCAAGGTACATTTAATGACCATACTAAATTTATTTGATAGAATCACAATTCATTTTCTTGCTACAGGTTATATGAAAGATAATAGTATCACCTTTAAGTCCAAAAAACTCCTATTACTTCCAAATTTTGGATACATAGTATTGTAACATACTTATCCAAGTCTTAATATGCAAAAGAAATTTTCATTTTAAATAAGAAAGGTTCAATAATGCTAATAATAATATTTCTTTTACAAGTTATTCAATTATATTTATAAGAACATTTTTTCAACTAAGATTGAAAAAGAAGAAGAGAAGAAAGGAAGTAGAATAATTGAGTGAGTGAAAACTATGAAAGACCATGGTTCAAGTCTCAGTGACATCAACAAAATCAACAAAATGGCAGGTGATTTCTTTTCATGTGTTTAAGTTTTAGTAGATAGAGAAATCTGATACTCGTACTAGTGAAACCCAATAAAATATTTGATATGCGCACAAGCAAGTTCAAATGACATAATTGGGAAAAAAAACTTGAAAATTAGTATGGAAGTACCTGAACATATGCCCAGCCATTGCCACGCTTGAAGATAGAATCCATGATTTTCAATCCACAACGAGCACAACAAAACATGAACTCATCTTCACCCTCAAGCACATTCAACCCACGAGCCACAATCCTAAGAGCTTCAATTGCAGGAACAAACAAAGAACCAAGACAAGCACTTCCAAGATTCACAGACAATGCCCTCTGAAAACAAAACTGTGTGCTAGATTGCATCCCTCTAAGATAATATAAAGCAATAGCTCTGCTCACTGTCAAATTCACAACATTCCTCATCACCTCAGTAACCCAAGCCATACTCAAAACCAATAAGATAATAATCAATGGTGGGAAATAGAAATTTATAGCTCCAATCAGAGCCAAAATCCACATTGACATCCATAAGAATCCGGCAAAAAGTGTTACATACGTTGGCCGGTTCAAATCCCCGAATTTTGGTACAGGTTCAAGTGATTTGATTAAAATCTTTGTACAAAACTTAATTCTTGGTGTCACCCAACATGAGTACAATCCATTGCCAATTGCAAACATGATAAACACAACTCCAACACCATCAGTTGCAGGTCTTTGGAAGCAAATTAATAGGATTCCAGCTGATAATGTGAAAATAAAGGAACCCCATAGTACGAAATGTACCATGAATGTAGGCCATAATCTCATTGCCTTTTGCCATGTAAATGCTAGTGTTATGCTAAGTAGAGAAGCTGCTTCTACTTGTGGTAGAAAATACTTTAATAGTCTCTTTTCTTTTCTTTGTGCTGCACCTGCTTCTAGTAGACCTTGTACCCCTTTGAATACAAGAAAACAAACTAGCCCAATTGCCGCAATCATGTGTACAAGGAAGAGAAAAAGTGAAAACTTGTTCGTGTACGATCTTGAGTTCAGTGTTATTACTGAAGGTTGCTGCTCAGACAAACAAAAAAAAAGAAGGGAAAATCAAGAAGAAGTATTTTCAGATTTTACTCAAAATAATGGAAAAATGGTATGTGTCCACTCTATTCAGACCCCACCTATGAGATTACACGGGACCAAATATGTTGTTGTTACTCAAATAATGGGAAAAAATGAAATTTTGTTGGGACACAAATGTGTTTGGTGTGACCAAAGCCGTTTTTCTGAGCATATCTTGCGCAAAATGCTTATCTTTTAACTGACACTTTCCTGAAAAATGTTACATGTAGTGTTTGCTTGAAGATTGAAAAGTCTTCTGGAAATTATATGTATTAAAAACAGGGAATAATATTAGGAAAAAGGATTGTATTATGAACTTTTATTTAACAAGATAGATAATAATATCTAACTGTGACAAGAGGAGTTGCTCAGATGGTAAACGCCCTCCACTTTCAATCCGAAGGTTGTGAACTCGAGTCACCGAAGCAAAGGGGAACTCCTAGGGAGGGGTTAAAAATTTAATGTACAAAAAAATATCTAACTGTTGGTTAAAATAATAATATGCATTTAAAAAATGAGAAAATTGTGAAAAAAATGACTTCTACCCAAAGTTTTTCCCTTTGATGAACCAAAGTTTTTCCCTTTAACGAACTACATTATTTAGCAACCAAACACAAAAAATATTTTTTTTCTGAAAATTTTTCCTTCTTAACAAACACACTCAAACAACATAATATAATCAGTGTAATCTCAGAAGTTTGAGTGTAACTTTATTTGGAGGTAAGGGTTATTTCCGAAAGACCTCAACCTAACAAACACGGTAAAAGGGAAAAAAATAAAAAGACGTATATCTCATATTAAACTTAAAAACATACTTGAGGGGTAGTGGCAAGGGTGGAGCGAGTCTGAGAAGGCGCCGGGGAAGGGTGGTTCTGAGCCGGCGGTGGAATCACCGGCGGTGGAACCACCGGAGGTGGAGAAGGGCGGTGCTGAAAAGGAGTCGGAAAAGAACGGTGCTGATGATGAGGAGGAGGAGGCGCCGGAGCGTGATAAGGAGAAGGAGAAGCAACTCTAGTTCCGGCATTCATTACAAGCCTTAGAGGATTTGTAGCACTCAATCTTTGCATTCTTGACATATGAAAATTCTCACTGCCTGGTCCTGGTGGCGGCGGTTGGCTATGAAATCCCCTTTGTTGACTATCCATTTCACCTTTCTCCACATCTCTCTCTTCTTGTGTCTTCGTCTCCTTTTCTCCATTTTCTTCCTCAACTACCTAACAATAGAAACAAAATCAAACAAAAAGATTAATTTCACTTTTAATCACCACCACCAACAACAACGACATATCTAGTATAATTACCCGTGGAGTTTGGAGAGGATAGTATTCTAATATAATTACACGTGAAGTCTGGAGAGGGTAGTGTGTACCACTACTAGAAAACAAGAAATTAGCGATAGATAAAATTTCGTAGCTGAACAGCAAAAAAACTCATGCTACTTTAGTTTAACTACAGATTAGCGACGGATTATAAAAAAAATCAATTAGCTAGAAGCAATTTAGTGACAGATTAGCTAGAGATTAACGACCAATTCCGTAGCTAATCCCATTTTTTAGTAGTGTACCCTGCCTTAGGAGTTAGAAAGGTTATTTCCTCTCAACTCAAATAAACAACAACAACAATATATCCGGTGAAATTCCGTCAAATGAGGTCTGGGAGATAGAGTCTACGCAGACCTCTCCCTCGGCTCAAATTAAGACATTTCAAAATGAATGTTTGTTATTGTTGAATCACCAAATAAAATGAATATTTTGCAAGAAATGAAATATTAATGGAGATGGGCTTACTTGACCCATGAGTGACGGCGGAGTGCGGCGGCGCGTGGAGGAGGATGAGGATGAAGGAGGACAATAGATGTTCTTGCCGTTATGGTAAGAGGAACGTTAGATTTTGTTGCTATGTAAATTGTGGTGGGTGATGATGCTATTGGTGGGTATCAAAGTATATTGGTTTTCACAAGAGCTTATTTACTTGTCTTTACATCAGTGTCAGACACTTGTTTAAGACCAATTTGGTTAAAAGTTAAAACATTCCAAACGTGCATCTTACGGCGCGTGATTACACGGTCCCTGGCTGCGGTTGTTTCTCGCACGTGTTCAATTTTTTGTTGAAGAATTGCAGCAGTTTCGAGTTTAAACTTTAAAGAGGTGCTATTGGGTGTGAGAGAACAGAACTGGCTATTATGGGGATTAACATAAGGTCACATGCGGAGCAAGAGAGGAATTAAAAGATCAAGTGGAAGGCTGCTAAGGTGGTTGATGAAGCACAAAAATATCCTATTCTTTTTTACTCTTAAAGCTAATATCCCTTTTCTTTTCCTAATCGTTCTATTCTAATTTAAGTGATATATTTAAAAAATTTAAATTCAAATAAATTTTTATAGTAGTAATGTTTTTATATGCCTTATATACAAATTTGAATTATCAATTATTGTAAATAATAATATTTTTTACATAGTTTTTAGGTAAGGACAACCCAGTGCACTAATCTCCTACTATGTGCGGAGTCCGAAAAAGGGGTCTGACCACAAAGGTCCGGAAACACTAGAAGAGTTACGTTATCCCATTCTCGATGATCATTAGTTGAGGCTATTTTAAGAGTTACGTTATAATATTAATATCTCACACTATTAATAACAGTGTAACCTCTAGGGATGCATATTATAGAATATTACAAACAATCAATTAATAATTTGCAAATGTCAAAATATTAATCTCCATTAATAATAATATGAATGTGTATAAAGTACATTTGTCCTAATACAGATTGTCTCTAGGACATAAATATACTTTCAATCTCCCACTTGACCTAGAGCCAATCTCCAACATATCTAATGCCATTCTCAAAATGACCATTATGCTTGACTAAGCTTAATGGTTTAGTGAATGAGTCAGCTAGATTATCGTCTGTGGGAACATAGTCTAATCTAATCTCCCCAGTCTCCACCATCTCCCTGAGTATGTCGTACTTCCTTGGTACATGTTTGTTTCTGTTGGTTGATATTGGTTCCTTAGCTTGCGCAATCGCACCAGTGTTGTCACAATAAATCGTTATTGGACAAGTGACACTTGGAACAACCCCTAGTTCCTTCAGGAACTCAGATAACGCGACAGCTTCTTTACCAGCTTCTAATCCAGCAATGTACTCAGCTTCTGTTGTCGAATCAGCAGTTGTAGCTTGTTTGAAACTTTTTTAGCTTACTGCTCCACCATTGAAAATGAACGTGTACCCAGATTGAGATTTGTAGTCATCAACATCTGTCTGGAAGCTAGCATCAGTGTACCCAGTAGCAGCTAGCTTTTCTTCCCCACCATAGACTAAGAAGTAATCTTTAGTTCGTCTAAGATACTTAAGAATACTCTTGACTTCCTTTCAGTGTTCTTCTCTAGGATTCTGCTGGAATTTGCAAGTCATACTAAGTGCAAAGGCCACATCTGGCCTAGTACAGGTCATGGCATACATGATCGATCCTATAGCCGAAGTATATGGGATCATTTTCATGCGTTCAAGTTCTATAGTATTAGAAGGTCTATCCTTCTTAGATAACTTGATGCCTTGTCCTATAGGTAGACCGTTTTTCTTGGAATTTTTCATAGAAAAATGTCTAAGCACTTTGTCTATGTAGACTGACTGTGACAGCCCCAACAATTTGTTAGGTCTATCTCTATAGATCCTAATTCCCAGAATGTAGCAGGCTTTACCTAAATCCTTCATCATAAAGGTACTGGACAACCACTCATTGACTGACTGCAGGAGAGTCTTATTGTCTCTCATTATTAATATGGCATCTACATATATGATAATGAAGGCAATACTCTCATCCTTGCATTTACTATAAACACATGGATCATCTTTGCTTCTGACAAAATAAAATGACCTGATAGCCTTGTCGAAGCAAATGTTCCAACTCATCGAGGCTTGCTTAAGCCCATAAATGGACTTTTGTAGCTTGCATACATCATTTGGTTTGGACTCAAGTGAAAAATCCTCAGGTTATTTCATATACACCTCCTCAACTAGATTACCATTGAGGAAAGTAGTTTTGACGTCCATCTACCAAATGTCATAGTCATAATATGCAGCTATTGCAAGCAAAATTTGAATGCACTTAATTTTAGCAACATGTGAAAAGGTTTCATCATAATCGACCCCAGGCCGATGATTATAACCTTTAGCCACCAATCTTGCTTTATAAGTCTGTACCTTGCCATATGCATCAATCTTCTTCTTGAAGACCCATTTGCATCATATGGGTCTAACCCCTGTTGGCAAATCAACCAAGTTCCGAACTTGATTTATGTACATTGAGTCAATCTCAGATTTCATGGCTTCTTGCCATCTCTGCGAATCAATGTCTAACATAGCTTCGCTGTAGGTTGTAGGTTCATCGTCATCAGAAATATCTATATCATTGTGTGTTTCAATAAAGAGATTAAGTCTTTCAGGCGGACGATGAGTCCTAATGGTCCTACGGAGTTGATTATTCTGTGTTTCAGTATTTGTTGCATTCTGATTGTGAGAAGGTCTTTGTGTGTTGGACAATCCATCACCTTGAGAGCTTTCAGGAATGTCATTTTCATGTATTTCCTGAATGAAATTATGTACAACCATTGTATCATCTTTCATTGGTTGTGTATGAGAGTCTTGCATTTCTACACTATCTCTCACAGCACTCCCACTGGCTGAAGGGCGTACTCTAAGTACCAAATCTTCACCAGATACTCCCATTGAATCCTTGTTTAGGTCATTCGACAAGGGTGCAACTTCTGTGTTATCTTGTGGTTCTTAAATCTCTTCAAGTTCTATCTCTGTGCAGCTATGTTCCTTGTAGACATATTCTTCTTCAAGGAAAGTTGCATTCCTGGAAACAATGACCTTATGTTCTCCAGGAAGATAGAAGTAGTATCCCTTAGTTTCCTTTGGATACCCCACGAAGTAACATTTCTCACTTTTAGATTCCAACTTGTATGTGAGCATCTTCTTAACATATGCAGGGCACCCCAGGGTCACATATGTTTAAGAGCCGACTTTTTGCCACACCATGTCTCATAGGGTATCTTTTCTATTGACTTGGAAGGAACCCTGTTCAGAACATATATAGAGGTTTGTATAGTATGTCCCCAAAGGTATGTCGGTAAAGCTGAGGAGCTCATCATGGGTCGAACCATATCCAATAAGGTTTGGTTTCTCCTCTCGGCAACACCATTCATCTGCGGTGTTCCAGGAGGTGTCCATTCCAATTGGACTCTATGCAGCTTTAAATAATCTAGAAAATCCTTGCTCAAGTATTCACCCTCTCGATCCGATCGAAGGGTCTTGATACTTGTTGTAAGTTGCTTCTCTACTTCCGACTTGTACTCCTTGAACTTCTCAAAAGCCTCGGATTTGTGTCTCATAAGATACACATATACATACCTTGTGAAGTCGTCAGTAAAAGTGATGAAGTATGGGAAGCCTCCTTTAGCTTGAGTCGAGAATGGCCCACATACATCAGTATGGACCAACTCAAACACCTCATTGGCTCGCACACCTTTCCCAGAAAGTGGTTTATTGGTCATATTTCCTCTTAAGCAAGATTCGCAGTTACCTTAAGACTCCAAGTCAAAGGGTTCGAGGTAGTCTAACTTTCTCAACCTTGCTATCCTTGATTCGTTGATATGACCAAGTCTGCAGTGCCATAGGTAGGTAGAGTTTCTATTACTTATTTTGGCTCATTTATTTTGTACATTGAATATCTCTCAACTACAGTTTAATGTATATAATCCATCCACAAGAGGAGCAGCTCCATATATAATATTATCAAAAGATAGTATTTGACTGCCATTATAAATATAAGAGGAAAAACCCTACATGTCTAAAACTGGGACAGAAATGATATTCCTCGTTAACGAGAGTACATAAAAGCAATCATTCAACACTAAACAATAGTCGGAAGGTAAATTTATTCTATAAGTCCCTACGCGCTCAGCATCTACTCGTGCTCTGTTTCCAACGCGTAGGTCTACCTCTCTTGGTCTAACCTTCCTGCTATCAGTTAGCCCCTGCACATTTGTACAAATGTGTGAGCCACAAACGGTATCCAATACTCAGGAATGAGAGTTATTTATAGACATATTTATTCAATGACGTACATACCTTGTCCACCAAAGGCAGGAGCACCTGGTGCTTTTCCTCCTCCTGGTACCGTGCAGTCCTTTTTCCAATGCCCCTTCCTGTGGCAGTTGAGGCATTCATCCTTAGCCGGATTCACCTTCTTCTTCACATCTCCCTTGGGCTTCATAGCTGAGGGGGCAGCTATTGCTTTGCCCTTTTTCTTCTACCATTCCTTGCCTTTCGGCTTGGGTCGGCTAGAAGAGCTCACCATAAGCACATATTTGCCTTTGGAAGTGGAGGACTCAAAGGTCTTGAGCATGTTGTGTAGCTCCGGCAAAGTCGCCTTCGTTCCATTCATATTGAAATTCACTATGAAGTTCTCAAAAGAACGAGGGAGAGAGTTCAGGATGAGGGTGGTAGTGACATTCTTTTCAAGCTTCGTTCTAATTGAAGCAAGTCTATCTATCAGCCCTATCATCTTCAACACATAATGCGAGACATGGCCCCATTCATTGAGCTTACACTTAAAGAGTTCTATTAGCAACTCATATTCTATAGTCTGGGATTGAGAGTCATAGAGACTCTTCAAGTGTTCGAGCATCTCATTGGGCCCCATGTTCTCATGCTGTCTCTGAAGTTTCATAGACATGGAAGACAACATTACGCATTGCGCTGAAGTGGCATCATCTAGATGTTTCTGATAAACATCCTTATCAAAAGAGGCATATTCAGCAGAGTCTGTCGCAAGGACTGTTGGGAACACCGTGTCCAACACGTATTCTATTTTCTCTTATCTCAGTACTATTCGCAAATTCCTTAGCCAGTCAAGGTAGTTCGGTCCAGTAAGTTTGTTCATCTCAATCAACATTTTCAATGGTAAGCTCGACATCTTTTATAATCTGAAGAATTAGATAGACCGAAAATCATACTCAAAATCTATTTCCTATTATACACATTAATTTAGGCTAATCAATAAGGCCTTTTGTTTAATTAGCTCCCACTATTTTAACATACTTCTACGATCCCATGGCAGAATACAAACCTATTTTAATTGAGGTCATAATGGGCCAAGATCCAAGCCTATGCTATCTCCGCGTTTGCTTTGGCTGATAACTTCAATAACACATCTTGGTAGGTTCTAAACCAATTGCAAAACTTATTTGCAACTCTTGGTTGATCAAATATTACATTTAATCTTGCGTACTTAGATTAGTCCGAAACTTTGGCGCCAAGATTTGTCTAAGCAAGTCAACCCCATTACACGACTGCGTTTATGTATCTAAGCAAATTTGGCCTTTGTGAGCAAACACTTTGGTGTAAATACCCACAAAAGTTTATTGTTTACCTTTACATTAAAACACATCTATAAAAGAGTATGGGTCCTTGTAGACTTAGAGCAAATGCTTTGGCATAAATACTCATATCGCCGAAAAGGATTTTGCACAACAATTATAATGGACAACGCGTTTTCTTTTAGACTTGTATTCAAAATTTTGGGGAAATTTTAATTCAGGGTTTTAACCAAGATCAATTATTTTATGCCATATCCAATATGACATCTTAACATCATGCAAAATTAATGACACATATAGTTGGAAACCGTCAACCCAATATGCATGATATAAGATGGTTTAATCAAATACTAGGCGCCGCCTGCCCAGACAGTTATAGCGAACGTTATTCTAGTAATTTAAATGACAAACAATTTGACATTTAGCACATAAACAATATACCTATCAAATATATTGTATAATAATAATCTTGGGTTAAACATTCTGAACTCTGAAGTTTATTTATTTTTTGTTTCTGAACAGGTGGGGCCGCACGCTAATCATTAGGGTCGCGGCGCCACTGAGGCAGAAGCCTTTCGGCTTCTACAAAATGCATTAGCGTCGCGGCGCTGCTGAGACAGAAACATTTCTGCTTCTGCAAATGCATTAGTGCCGCGGTGCTCCACCATGGAGCCGCAACGCCTCCCTGAAACCCTAGCAAGCGTCGCGGCGCCCTATCATAGGGTCGCGACGCCGATGTCCTGACAAACGTTTCTGTGTTGATTTTCAAAAAATCGTTCAACCCGTAAATCCAATTTATGGATCAATTCACATGTCCTTTATCATCACCCACCATTATCAATAACACCCATATCGACCAGCATTCGTTCTTACTCGTTCTTAGCCGTGCAATGAGACGGACAACACACTTTTGGCTTAGTTCAAGTTAGAACGGAATGACTTCCTCGAGTTAGCGTATGAGATAATTTAGGGTGATATAAAAAGGTCAACATTCGTTCAAGACATGTAGGATTTCAAGAAACCTCGTTTTAATCCAATTTTATGTTTAACCCATATTATTACTTTATTCAATTGTTATATAACTATTGAATCAGCCTGTCTTTGATACCACTATAGGGTTTTGTTGGGTTTAAAATACATAAGTAAGGCACAACGGAAGTTTAAAATTTTGTTTTTTATTTACCCCAACAACATTTCTGGTATGGTTATACAATAATCAAACCTGTAATATAAAGCATAAAACTTATAGGTAATAGTATCCGGAGTCTTTATCTACTATAAGGTGGACACGCAGTTGCCCTTTCAATTGCAAGCTCCAAGCTTCAATGTATTTCTCTTTCGGAAATCTAGGAAATCCGGCAGAGGTTCGAGAGAGTTTTAATTCTAAGTCTCTAAGGCATAGAATGATAATCTGAAATTAGTGTATGAATAATGAAAAGAATGCCTCTATTTATAGTTGAAAAATAGGTCAAAACCTGATTAGGGTTTGACCTTGGGCCTGGCCCAAATTTCGAGGCAGTGGCGTCTCGGCCCAAGGGTATGGGCGTCGCGACGCTCGACGTGATCCTGCACTGTCTCGATTTATTTTCTGCGCATTCTTAATTAAATCCAAAATCCAATTTTGACTTAATTAAAATAATTATTATTCATTTAAATATGTCGATTCTAAATCGAATATTTAATTACTCTCTCAATACATCCTTAGATCGAAAGGATAATCGATATAGTGTGACCCTACATGCCTTATCATATCGACATTAATCAAATTAAGGTCTACGCGGAACTCCTAGACGGCTCCGGAAGACGAACTCAATATGTGAAGTACATTTACGCGAATCCAGTAAACTTAACCTTTATGTGGTAAGATAAAATCCTTTCATTCACGACACACCCGATCAAGCTTAGGATTTGTCAAGTGTCTATCCAATTGGTTTAATCATTGTATCTAATCTATATTAGTTGACAACTAGACCATATTCTAAATATGTCTATTGTGTTGGCCAACGACTTAGTCAACATAATATCACTGAGAATCTGAGTGTTCTCTCGAATATACATTCGAGGAATGAATCCTAATCTTGGCTCAACTACCACCTTTAATTCACACCGTAATGTACCCAATACAAGTCGTATCTCAACCTATAAGGCATTTGAGCTTAGGACGGGATCAAAGTACATTACTTCGTAGACAAGGTGCGTATCGACCTCAAGTCTAAGGACTTCTATCTCCCACACGCTGATCATACTTTAGACAAGTATAACAAATAGTATATCAGCACGGTATATCAATACTTCCAAAGTATACATGTGTCCATCACGAGTAGTCATTACTCGTAGCAGGTGAGACATACTACATCCTCTAAGGATGTGATGCAGACCACATGTCGACTTATCACATATCATCGATATCCCATTCTCGATGATCATTAGTCGAGGCTATTTTAAGAGTTACGTTATAATATTAATATCTCACACTATTAATAACAGCATAACCTCCAGGTAGGGATAGCAATGGATACCGGACCCGGTCCGGATCCGGTGGATCCAGATCCGATTTATAGGATATGGATCTTCAAAATTTGGACCCGATGGATCCGGATCCGTTTCTGACGGATCAGATATGGATCTGGATCTTGTATTTGAGATCCGTATCCGATCCAGATCCGATCCGTGGATCCATTTTTTATTAAATATATTCATAACCTAGAATGTAATTTTATAAGTATTTTTTTAAATTTTTTCATAATTTTTGTATTTTACATTCAGATTTGGACTTTATTTTTTAAATGGTCCATACGTTTAAGCCCATAATTCTCAACAGGCCCAATAAAAAACTAAGCGGAAAACAAATGATGGTACAATCATTGCATGTAAAAGGAGCTGATTATTTGACCTCATTCTGTTGAAATATCCATATCTCATGTCATGTTTTAGCAGATGAAATAGTGGATTCGTTGCAAAATATTCCTCATAAAAGTTACAGTCATAAAGGATGATTAATTGTGGTCGAATACAACATCTAATATAAGATCAAGATTAAAACTTTATGGCTTCCACCTTTAATTCTTTTTACACTAATGAAAGTGCAGATTAAACAAAGAAAAATGGATGAATTGACACCCAATGTAGCTTAATGTTGTTGTAGCGCTCAATTTTCATTTGACAGACATGCCTAGGATTGAAATCTGAAACATGAAAAAAATATACAACTCTGAGAACCACTTGACTCCTATGAAGATCTGAAACATGAAAAAAATATACAACTCTAAAAGAAATGTTTTTAGATGTGGATCCAGATCCGATCCGTGGATCCGATGGATCTGAATTTGGATATGATTTTTATGGACCCGGTGGATCTGGATCCGGATATGGATCCAAGTATGAAAAACGAATCTGGATCTGGATCTAGTAGGATCCGGTCCAGATCCGATCCGTTGCCATCCCTACCTCCAGGATGCTTATTATAGATTATTACAAACAATCAATTAATAATTTAATAATTTGCAAATGTCAAAATATTAATCTCTATTAATAATAATATGAATATGTATAAAGTACATTTGTCCTAATACAGATTGTCTCTAAGACATAAATATACTTTCAATTCAGAGTAATTCTATAGGTCTGACTCAAGAGTCCCATGAGCAGGGGTGTAAATACTTCTAGTTGGTTGAATAATTTTATTAACAAATCATAGTGTTTTGCTGAAATTTTTGAATATTAAAAATTATTAATATTGATGTTAGTTGAAACAAATAACATAAAGTTAAAAATTAAATTTATTAGTATACGATAATTTACTACCATCCATGATAGGGGTAGTCGTTTTCATTTTGAAAAATATTTTCTGATAACTAAACACGCTAAAAAACAAAAATAACACATTTGTTGGCTTCTAAGTCGGTGGAATAAATGATCTTATAGGTACGTAACTAATTATTTTAGAGTAATTTTACTCTTGGTAGTACGGATTCCTTAAATCTAATGCTTCAGATGATTATTTTTTTTTGTTATAGCAGAGATTTATGTACAAGTAAAAAGTATGAATTTTTTGTACGTTTACTCTTAGTTTGAATAATGTTAGTCTGATGAGTTTAAATGGTAAAGCATGCATGATCAAGATGTGAGGGGTTCATTAAAAAATTATATTATGTAAATAGAGTAAAAATAAATTATTTATACATACACAATTTGTTGAATTTTCATAATTTTCTTTAACTCCCTTATTTAAATTCTTGATTTTGTCACTATGCATGATCAATCACCAAGGATTATAAAGCTGACCTTAATTTGTATAGAATCGAATTATAGTTATCATTGTGAAAACGGAATAGACGGCTATGATTGAAGAAGAGGAATATCAAGGTGGATGAATGTTGCGTAGGGAATATTTGACCAGAATTTCCTTCTAGAAAGAGATAGGAGTGGAAAAAGGTTATTCATATTCATATACCTATCATATTGTCAAGCCTGTCCCCACCTTATCATAATTTCTAGCCATGTAAGGCATTACAAGCAGGGGTGGAGCGAGGAAGGGTGAGGGTTCATCCGAACCTTCTTCGATAAAAAGTTATATTATTTATATATAATTAAAATTATTATTTATATATATATAATAGCTGTTGTATTTTATTTTGCTTTTTCATGTGTTTATTTTTTTATATTTTTAACTCTCTTACTGAAAATTCTAGTTCCGCCACTGATTACAAGTGCATAGGTCAATTTCCTATTTTCATTATTTTTATTTCGGATATCTCCTGTTCAATTATTTTTCCAAAAAATGGAATATTTTATTAGAATAGGTTAGGTCTATTTATGATAATATATGATTTGTTAATTATATTAATATATGATTTGTAGTCCTATTAGAATAAGTCTTTACCCTATTAGACTAGAAAAATGAGGATCTTACATTTAGGAGGCCATTATGATGAATGAAAAGTAGAAATAATTCTCTCATTATTCTTGTCTCTCTAAATTCTCGTCCATGTCTCGATTTTAACATGGTATTAGAGTCTCGTTAAAAAAAACACAAAAATCCTAAAACAATGGTAGGTGACGGTAAAGAAACCAGCGATACCAGCAAAGGCATTGTCGGCGAAGAAAACAAAGCCCAAAAAAACAATCTCTCCCTACGATATTACATCGAATGATAACCCTGAAATTGTGGTGACACAAGTTCAATTGAAGGGGGGAAATTATGAAGAATGGGCTAGATCCATGAGGACAGCCCTAAGAGCATGAAAGAAGTTCAACTTCATCGACGGTACAATCAAGAAACCGGACAAAGAGTCGCCGAACTTAGAAGATTGGTGGACTTTACTATTTTTGGAATGTACCATTGATACGGGCTATGAAGGTAAAGACAGTTAATTAGTTCAATTTTTGACACAAACGGCTAGGTCATCCTTCAACACAAGTAACGAATGATATTATGACATTAAGCTTAAATGAGAGTGGTGATAGATTGGATAGAGAAGATGATATATGTCAATGAGAAGCATTTTTCTTTTAAGTGATAATATTGCTTCAGATACTTTTTAGATGATCCGTTGCAATTTATGGGGACTATATAAAACTCATTCCTCTTGTGGTGCTTCATATTTTTTTACTATTGTGGATGATAACTCATGAGCTGTGTGGATCTTTCTCTTAGTTGATAGGAAAGAAATGTCCCTGAAAGATAGAATAATTTCCCTTGGGATTCCTTTCATTATTCACAATATATATAGCTGTACAAAGGTTGATTCCTAATATGGTACGAATCCTAACTTACTTTACAAAGGTTGATTCATAATACAATTAGAATCCTAAGTTACCTTAAATATACATCTATCATAATTACAAAATATACAGAGAATATTCGGAGAATATTCGCTAATACTCCCCCTCAGACGGAGCGGGAGGAGGCCGAACGCTAAGGCTGGATCGAAAGTCGGTGAAGAGCTGTCGCGGTAGTCCCTTTGTGAAGATGTCTGCATACTGATAAGAGGAAGGCACGTGTAAAATTTTGACCTGACCACGGGCAACCTTCTCTCGCACAAAGTGGATATCCATCTCAATATGCTTAGTCCGCTGATGTTGGACCGGATTATGAGACATATAGATGGCAGATATGTTGTCACAATAGACTATAGACGCCTTGCGGAGTGGACACTAGAGCTCTAAAAGAAGATTTGGAGCAGCCAGATCTCAACAACTACATTAGCAACACCGCGATATTCGCTCAAAGACTTTCGAGCGGGATAGTGTGGCTGCCTCTTTGCGGACCATGAGATAAGATTATCCCCAAGAAATACACGGTACCACGAGGTGGAGCGGCGTGTGTGCGGGCATCCCGCCCAATCTGCATCCGTGTAGGCAAGTAACTTGGTTGGGGCGGAGGGTATAAGTGTAATCCAAAGTCTAGTGTGCCGCCCTTAACGATCGATAATACGTTTGAGGCGGCAAAATGGGACTCTCGGGGTCGTGCATGAGCAGACACACCGCCGAGCGACATATGTAATATCATGCCTAGTGAATGTAAAGATCTTGAAGAGCACCGCTGAACTCAGATATAGAGTGGGATCGAGAAATTGGCGCCGCCGTCATTGGCACTAAGCTTGGATTTGGAGTCCAAGGAGTTGGCATAATTTTACAATTTGCCATCTTGGCCCTCAGATACTATCTCTTACGCATACTTACGCCGACATAAGAACATAGTGGCTGCAGATCAGTTACCGATATACCCAAAAATAACTTAGCTTGCCCAAGTCGGTCATAGCAAATTCAATTTTGAGTAAAGCAATGATTTCATTCTTCAAACCGTCGGATGAGGCGTAAGAACAATGTCATCGACATATAATAGCAAATATGCTTGATCTTTGCTACCTCGGTGAAAAGTGAAGAGAGAGTTATCACACTGCTACATACAAAACCAACTGCAAAAGATACCGGCAAAGCGATCATACCAAGCGGGGTGCTGTTTGATCCATACAATGACTTTACGAGACGACACACAAATTGAGTCACGGATGAACAAAGCCAAGAGGCGATGCATGTACAGTCTCTTTCAAATCCCGTGAAGGAATGCATTCTTGACATCAAGGCGATGAATTGGCCAATGCATGCCCATAGCAATACCGAGAACGATCGAATAGTGGCGGTTTAACAACCGGATGAATGTCTCACCACAATCAATACCCTCCTGGCGATTAGTGCCATTGGCGACTAGTCTTGCCTTATACCTCTCTAAGTCACCTTGTCTGCGAACTTGTGCCGAAATAGCCACATCTGGCGGATAATATTCACACGCCGGGTCTAGGTACCAAATCCCAAGTGTTACGCTTGGTTAAAGCGTTAAATTCCTCGCACATGGCCGCATTCCAATTTGGGTCGATTTTGCTAGTTTTGGATTTTTGGAATGGGTGATAAGGTTTGTGTGGAGAGATTGAAGTGAACCTTGGGTTTGAAGATCCCGTGTTGTGCACGCAGTCTCCATCTGATGAGGCAGCGATGGCGGTGGATCGAGTGGGAGGTTCTTTGGTCCATCGTTACGGACGGTGGGCGTGATTCAGTGGGCTGGTTTCGGTGACTCATTGGGGGGTTGTAGGGGGTGAGCGAGGAGGCTGTTGGGGTGGTCGGAAAGTGGCGAGGCTGTCGAACAATGGGCTGCTTTGTTGGTATAGATTTTGGATGATCGGGGACGGACTTGGTTCATCGAGAAAGATGTAATCGGTGGTCCGAAATTTACGGAGATTTGAAAAAGGAAAGGTTGTCTCATCAAAGGTGGCGTGGCGGGAGACGATGATTTTGCAAGTAGAAATGTCATAGCACAAGTAGCCAGATGATTAGGAGATAGACCAAGGAAGACACATGGCAGAGTGCGAGGAGCAAGTTTGTGAGGTGCAGTGAAGGCCATGTTGGGGTAGCATAAGCATCCAAAAATACGTAGGTGATCATATGATGGTAGCCTACGGTATAAGATTTCGGTAGGGGTCTTGTTTTGGAGTGTGCTAGTTGGTAAAATATTAAGAAGGAATTCTACCATTTTGACAGCATAGACCCAAAGGGCGGTGGTAGGCAGGCATGAAACAGAAGTGTGGGAACCATGTTATTGATGGTACGTATAATTCTTTCAGCCTTTCCGTTTTGGGAAGAAGTATAGGGACAAGAAAAATGGAAAATCATACCTTGTTTAGAACAGAAATTGTGAAATGTCGAGTTATTAAATTCACGTCCATTATCACATTGGAATGATTTGATAGATTTTTCAAATTGTGTTTTAATGAATTTGTGAAACTCGAGGAATTTTGTAAAAACTTGATTTGAATTTGATGGGTAAATCCGGACAAAATGTGAAAAATCATCCAAGAATACTAGATAGAATTTATGACCCAAAGAGCTAACAATCGGAGATGTCCACAAATCGGCATGAACAATATCAAAGGGAGAAAAAGTAACACTTTGTTTGATGACATAAATGGAAGACGAGTATGTTTGCCTAGTGGACAAGAAAAAGCAGTGTTGGGCAATTTTTCCATTATTACATTGAATACGCTTAGAAGTCCTAAGAAAAGTAAAAGCCGGATCTCAGGTGTCCGAGTCTATTTGTGCCAAGTGGAGGGAGAGATTGCTGAGGATAGAGGTGTTTGCGGTCTGACGGCGGAAGATTGAGTGAATGGGTAGAGGTCTCCCACACTATTGTGGCGTGTAAGAATTTTCCCGTATTGAGTTCTTTCACGAAAAACCAAAAGGGTCAAATTAAACGGATACGTAATTATTGCTAGTGAATTTTCTAACGAGATTAAGTTTTTAATGATGTTAGGTGTATATAGGGCGTGGTTTAGGGAGAAAGGCGGGTGTGTATGTTTGGTGTGTGTGTTCGTAACCTTGATTGGAATCACGATGACCATTGCCGGCGATAATAAATTGAGGACACTTTAGCAAGCGTAGTTGAGATAGGTTACCCGACGGCCGAGTGAGGTGAGATGTGGCTCCGGTGTTCATGTACCAATTGTCGTCGGTGTTGAAGGTTCACGCGGTGGTGTAGGCACTGGCCCCAGTCGATCGGGGGACGGCCATTTGAAATTCTTCTTCTTCTTCTTTAGTCTTCTGCAGTCTTCTTCTTTAGTCTTCTTGGTGGTAAAGCAGACACCGCGCTTGGTAAGGCGGCCTTGATTAGTCTATAACATCGGTGGGACGAGGAACAGATTCGTCAATGTGATCGAGCACGTTGTATGCACATGCATGAATGTAGAATAGTTCCATCCACATGGAATATTGACAGTTTTCTTGGTCAAGAATTATAGGGATAAAATTCTTGATGTTGTTAACGGCGAATGCCGGATGAAAAGAAGATACTGAACGTTGAGAGGGGTTTTCAAGTGTGCCAGTGGATGAAATGAAATTTGTGAGGGAAGACATGGTTGCCGCCTGTCGAGGGAAGGGAATTTTCTGGTTTGGCCGTAATATGGAGGAAGAAACCAGAATTTTTTTTTTTTTTTTGTGAAAGCAGAAAAAAAATTTTGGCCGGGAATGAGGATTTAGGTTTTAGGCTCTTGATACCATGAAAGATAGAATAATTTCCCTTGGGATTCCTTTCATTATTCACAATATATATAGCTGTACAAAGGTTGATTCCTAATATGGCACGAATCCTAACTTACCTTACAAAGGTTGATTCCTAATACAATTAGAATCCTAAGTTACCTTAAATATACATCTATCATAATTACAAAATATACAGAGAATATTCGGAGAATATTCGCTAATAGTCCCAAACCTTGAAAAATTTCTTCGCTCTTGTGGAGAGGCAGTTCGGAAAAAAGGTGAAGATAGTTAGAAGTGATAACAGAACTGAGTTCACGTGTATGAAGACTTACTTCTTCGAACATGGAATTCTATTTCAAACATCTTGCACAGGGACACCTCAACAGAATGGAAGAGTTAAAAGAAAACACTGTCACATTCTTAACGTGGCGCAAAAATTGAGATTTCAGGACCATCTTCCGGTTAAATTCTGAGGAGAATGTGTTTTGACAGCGGGGTATTTGATCAATAGAACACCGTCTTTGGTTTTGAATAAAACAACCCTCTATAATATTTTATATGGGAATGCGTCCAGGAATGATCACTTAAGGGTGATAGGTCACTATGCTACGCACACAGAAAAGGAAGAACGAGGGACAAGTTTGAGAGTCGGAGGCGTAAGTGTGTCTTCTTGGGATACCCCTATGGAAAGAAGGGTTGGAAATTGCATGACTTAGAGAACGACGAATATTTGATCTCAAGAGATGTGGATTTCTACGAGATCAAGTTCCTCTTCGGTGTAAGACTACTTACTGGACAACTTAACCAACAGCATAGAAGCAATACCAAACGGAGGAGAATCTCCGTAAACAAAGTTGTGTTAACGTAGACGAGATAGAGGTAGGAATAAACCAACTGAACTTCAAAGAAGACATGATTGATAATATAGGTACGAACGAAACTCAGATAGATGGAGTACGTACATAGGATCCTGAACATATGAATCAGCAAGATTTAGACCAGACATATGTCGGCATGTATAGAGATAACATGGATGAAGTACAACCTCAAGGTATTTGTACCAATGAAATGAACCGATCGCCATCGCTCTCACTCCAGTTGTTGAGGATCTCGGGTCTCCAGTCATACCGACCATCGCCTAGGAAGAAAAACATGAAATTTTGTCTTTCCCAGACTATGTTTCTTTTTCACGCAGGGATGAATGGGTAAATGAATATCCGGCCTTGATAGCTCAGCCTACAGAATTCTGGACCGTAACTTTCCAACTTCCTGCTGACTGTCACCTTGTTCAAAGCCTGTTGGAGTGGCTAACTACATGAAGCATGTGGCTTCAACAAGGATAGATGGAAGGCTCGTCAGGTGTCTGCTGAGTGCGTCATTAATGAGATGATGCATGCTGCAGCCAAGGTACTATTTTCCCAATTTACTTGTACCTCATTACTTCTGCATATCATCTCCTGATAATTGGAATTATCATCTAGGCCAATTTCCTATGCAATGAAGGGCTCTAATGGATGATTAAAGAGAAAGTCGCCTTGACAATCGAAAGGGACAACACCATTCACCGTCTGCCAATTGCAGAGGTGAAGCTTGTCAAGGTTGATGAACTGTGCGACAAACTTAAGCAATTGGAGGAGGAGAAAGAGGCATATAGGCAACAGGCTACCCTGCATGAAGACCAGGTTGTGGATTGGCAGAAGAAGTGGAATGAGGCATCAGATACCATGTCAGACCTAACAATGTATTTATTTGGGCTGGAGGCCAATGTAGGCACTTTTTCTGAACGCCTCCAAATTAAGAAGCAGAAATAGAAGCCTTAAAGAAAGAGACCGAATTCCTGAGGCCCCGTCTTTCTGCACTGCTGCTCAAAATGAGAGGCAACGGGAAGAAATTACTGAGTTGACCCGAGCAAATGAATTCCAGGTCTGATTTCTCTATGTTTTTCTTCCTGAATTAGCAGGGAGAAAGCTTGCGCTAAGATGGGTAAGGGGTTCATAATTAGAATTCTTTCTCTCACATCAGTATATACTTCATTTAGTTGGAGCTAAAATAGCTAAGCTTCGATGGACGCTCACCAACAATTTGTGAAAAAAGGGAGCAACAGAGAAGGGAGAGTTAACTGCATTTGTGGAAAGAGTAAACTGCATGCTTGACTTCATTACGTGAAGATCAGTGAGTATAATGTACATGTACAATATATGCAACTAACTAAAATATCTAATTCTAACCGCCTAACTAATCACCAGCTGGCAACAGGTGACCACTAATTAACTTGACAGACTGGACACTCTTAACTAACTAAGTACCATTACTGTTACAAGGTGTACAACAATGATAAATATCTAATCTCAATATACATTATTGAGGATGATCGGTCATTTTCAATTTGGTAACAATCCTCAATTTTTTATTTTATTTTTTGTCCTGCAATCCTAAATATTTGCTTACAGGGTCGATTGGTATTTTGGAGAAGTTCACAAAGATCAACATGTCCCCATAGTTTTAGCCAACATATATATCGGCGGAATACATCAACAGCCCCTTAAATTTTATTTGGATATTTGAATTATAGTTTATTTCGGTGAAACATCTGAACAAATGATAAAGTGTTCCTATTAGATATTCGTCTCAATTTTTTTAGAAATTTTTGTGAATATTCTGAAACGCTCATTATCTAGCTAAGCTAACCACTTAATATATATCAGCTTCCGTAATTACGCATTAACATCAATAAATCATTCTTCTGTGCAAATTAACGTTTAGCTTGTTATTATCAATGAATTGGTGACAACATCTTCATAAACTCATTTGGGTACCTTTCTAGATTTGATGTAAACTTCTACAATCAAATGATCTTCCACGTTATGCATAAATATAACTATATTGAACTAATAAGATTTTAAGAGAAAAAAATTGAGCCCTTCATGATGAGAGTTGTTTTTAATCTGTAATCTAATTGATCAGCATTCTAGATATGACCGTTGAGAGTAAAAAAAAACAACAACAGAGAGAATCAGGTTGAGAAACCTGAAATAAACACTGCCCAAAATCACTAAAATTTATTTACCTGCCAAGCAGAGAAGCAAATAATGGTAGGTGGAAGGATATATTAATATACAAGTGCATTTCTGGAATTTTATTAACTCAATTGACAGGAAAGGACTTCCTGCTCTATTTATTAAACGTTAAAATATAAAGAGACAAGAAAAAGAATCCATTTAAGCTACTACTAAAATCTGAAACAAAATATCTCACCAAGAAATCTTACAGGCTGGCATGATCCAAACTGTGGATACTAGTATTTGATATATATTTTAGTAAAAAATTGGAAATGTTAACCGAAAAATGGAAAATAAAAATAAAAAGAGAATAAAAGAAAACCACTCAACAACAGAAAATTTCATTTTCTTTTCTTTTGGCCCTTACAGAAAATAATATCGATATTGCAGTTATAGGCTCATAGATGGACATTGATCAATCTTAATAATTATTGGGCATTCTGTATATTGTTTATTTTCCGAAAGGTTAAACAGAAAAGAAATGAGAAACTCAATTTTTTGCATAATCACATCATCGTGGTTGAATACTTCTGATTATATTTGCAATTAACCAATTCTTTTCTTCAAAGGAAAAAAAATAGTCTTATTTGTCTTTCAGTATATGGTAACTGATGCATGTATGATTGAATATGATTGTAACAATAAGAAGACTAGATATATATGGCACTTGAGACATCAACAACAACAACATACTCACTGAAATCCCACAACGTGGGGTCTGGGGAGGGTAGAGAAGAGTGTACGCAGGTCTTACCTCTACCTTGATAGGTAGAGCGGTTGTTTACGAGAGACTATCGGTTCAAGACAAAGCACAAGCAAAGTAAGACAAACAAAGCGGCTAAGCCATCATAGCTTAAAAAGAAGCAATAACTAATGCAGGTAAATAAGACAAACAAAATACACATAGCAGCATAAATCAAACGATAGGGAACTATAAAGCAATATTGTGCCTACTATTATGATAGGCTAAGCGGGCCTACAATAATAACACTACAACTACCAATTTGTACGTGTAGATAGGACTACGTTGGACTACCTACTACCTTAATCCGTCTACTCCATAACCCCTATCTAAGGTCATGTCCTCAGTGAGTTGCACCTGCGCCATATCCCGTCTAATCACATCTTTCCAATACTTCTTCGGCCTACCTCTACCCCTCATGTACCCGTCCACAGCCAACCTCTCACACCTCCACAGTGGGGCACTTGAGACATCCATCATCAAAAATAAAGTTAAGATACACCTTCGTCCTTGTTAAATAACTTTTTAGGGCTTGGCAGTTGGCTTTTATTAAGGAAAAAATAGTTTGTACACAAATTAAGGGTGTCATTTGACTACATTGCCTTTTATCTTTGCCTTGAAAAAAAATACCCCATCAAAATATACTACTCTGATACTCTTTAAAAATGTAAAGAATAACGAAAGGCCTTTTAGAAAGTTACTCACCATTTATTATAGCAAGGATAAGTCGGGAAAAAAGACACAATGTTCTTTTGATTTTTGAAAATGACATTTAGTTTGGATTACTTTTGAAAGGTCAGAAAGTTAATTAAAAGAATCGGAGGGAGAAATGTTTTTTTTGGAATCTATTTTCAAGAATGAAGTTGAGATAATGTCCAGGAACATTTCCATACATGCCACACTTTTCTCCACTTCAATGGAAATGAGAAATGAGAAATGAAACAAGATTAAGAAGCAACAAAAAATATTAAGATGGATGAGTTGAACGAATTTGAAGCAAATAAAGTTATGTCAAATAAAGAATAAACAAGAGACAAAATTGTTGCTGATTGAACTCGTTGTTGGAAATTTTCCTTTGGCGGGAGTTGCGTCCGACCAAATTTAACGGCTTAAACACTAGTGTTCCGCATGTTGGAGAATCCGGTTCTTCACATGTGCATAATCTACTAAGTACGTAGATAACCGTAGGGCCAAGGATCGTCAAATTTCATTGAGAAATGAAAGAGATATTGGTTCACGAAGTGAGGTGTTTGAAGCATGAAAAATTGTCTCATCGGTGGAGGAAGAAAGAATTGTTTTGTTTATAAGTCTCAAGGTTGGCTTGGGGTTTGGGACCCCAAGGGGTATCCCATGTGTTTAAAGGAGGGAGGACCTAGATGTGCTTCGGTTCGAGGAAAGCCCACACGCGCGCCGCAACCGGGCCACGGGCCACGGGCTGTGCTTCTTCTGATATTATCTTTTTGGACCAGAGAACTTTGTCATATGTACAGTTTGGTCCTGAAGTTTCACGGTAGCACTTGAGTTTCCTTTGCTCAATTGTTCATTTGCTGTTTTATCTTGGGAGACAATTGTCCAGGACGTAGAAATGATACATACGGGGCAATATTGTCTTAAAGACATAGTGCAAACACTTGACTCAGCATACCAAAAACTGTTCCAGTTTATTGTTTATTGTTCATTGTAATTTCAGTTCATTGTTCAATTATAATTTCCAGTTCTTGCATTACTTAGCAGTTACTTGTAATTTTTGTTTCCTGCATCTTTGTAACCAACACTCGTTTCATGTGAAACTCCATAAACAAAGTACATGCTAATCAGAGAATTCAGATAAGAAAGCAAAAACCAATAACAAAACTAGATTCAAATTTATAAATAAAAAATAAAGTTTTTTAAAAAAACAGGGAGAATCATAACTAGGTCTTATAAAAGTGAATAGAAAGAGCTTAGTAAACAGACTGACATCAAAATTTTGTTTATACAATTGATTCCTCTAAGGCAGTAATCAACCATCCACTACTTCTTTGCACCACTGGAGGACTCAGGCTTTTGAAGTATACATAATTGACCACCATCCTTAGTAGCAAAAGTGGCTGCTTTGGCTTCGTTGCAGTGATTAATTGACATGTGACAGCAGTGTTATTCAGAGCCAGCTTGTCATTTGAAGAATACTACTATAGATTATTGTTTAAACCTGTTATTAGTTAAGTAAATGATTTGGCTGAATTTTAATTTTGTATGTGCAGCTGAATAACTCTTTCTTATTACAGAGATCAAGCCGCTGCAGTCAGTAGTTTAAGAAATTAATAAGTTCAAACACTAAACCTGTGCAATGGTATCTAACCAAAACATGGCCAACACCAACACCAAGGATCAAATTGGCCCTTGCGAACAACTTGATGCACTATCTCCCACCCTTTGAGCAAAATGCACTGTACTCTGATTTTATATGTCAATGAGGGTATGATAAATTAAAGGGAAAAAGGTCAAAAATCACCTCTACTTTATTTTAATAGCTAAAAATATTCTTTGTTATAAGTTTGGATCATTTATGCCCCTTCCGTCAGTAAAGTGTTCAAATATAACCCTCTTTAGACGGAAATTCCCAAAAATAACATGATTTTATTTTTTTAACCCGCTTCATCATTTAAACACTACCCAACTTAACCAACTTAATTGACAACGAAAATTGGAACTAAACTTACAATTTTGAGTGATTTTAGCCTCTCTAAAATAGGATCAACGCCTTCTACACGTTCAGAAACTGTTGAGATCTCATCGATTGATCTCTTCACTAATGAGAAAATTCAAAATTATAAAAGGGCCAACAATTTGAACTGAGATTCATAGAAAATGATGGAAGTGGAAGGAAATACTTGTGAGCTGGAGAGAATTGATTCACATGCACCCATTGAAAGGGTACAACAGCTATGTAAACAAGCGACTCAACTTCTTCTAGGAGTTGGAGTGAAATCATTACGCCCACGAACAGAAAATCGAAAATTTCTAATGGTTAAAGCCTCACCGGTAACCTGTCTTTTCTCAGAAGCAGCTGTGTGTTGAGAGACGGTTCATACATGGGCCTAAGAGATGGGTTAATTAAGTTGGGTCGGGTTTAAATGATAGAAGCAGGCTAAAAAAATGAAATCGGGTTATTTTTGGGAATTTTTATTGACAAACTTGTAAGGAAGGATAAGTAGAGAGATATTTTTGATCCTGAATTAAATAATTATAATGCATATTTTTATTAGATTTCTTCTTATTATGATTTATGTGTGACACAATATTATGTTAAGTTCATAAGTGTAACAACCTGACCCATTCTTAATGGACTTTCGAGCATGTGAATAAATTCATAGTATTTACTAATGTTGTCCAACGGGGTGGGGCGGGTTCCGGCGGGACGAGGGAAAGGGTCGTGACCGGGTCTTCTGCGGGACTGGCGGGCCGGGCTTAGCGGGACATGTGGATGTCTCGTCCCGTCCCAACTCTAAGTTTCTAGTTTTAGGCTTTTCATCCGAAACTCATATAAATAGACCTCGGGATCCATATCACCCATCCTCATACATCACAAACTCACATAGAGTCTATGAGAAAGGGTCAAATATTCAAGTAAAGGTCTTCATCTAAAAACGACCGGACGGATCGTTACAAGAAATCCTGATACGTTCGATACCACTGCTTCCCTGTAGTAATGTATCTGAAACTGAAGTTAGCTCCCTACAATTATTAATTTGGAGTACCTTAAGAGTACTCAACAGTCTATCAATAGAGATGGACCTAAGTGATGGACAACCTTCAATCTCTAGCTCCTCAAGACAATGGCTCTCATGATGCAAGACCTCCAAAGCCTCACACCGTGCAATTTCAACTTGTCTAAGCATGCCAGAAAGCTCAGCAACACCAAGTGACACAATTTTAGGGCATGACATAATGTGCAACTATCTGAGAGATAATGCATTTGTCAAATCCACTAGAAAGCTTCTCAAAGTTAGAACAATCACGTATGGACAAAGACTCAAGTGTTTGAGGTAATGCATTCTCTTCTAGCGACAAGCAGTTTAGTTGGGGACAACGAGAAATTTCCAGAGTTTTCAGACTACTAAGATGTTCCTTTGCATATTTATCATCCCATAATGATGTCAATTCCCCACACTCATTTATATCCAAATCTTCAAGTGATCCAAAATATTGTGTGAACTCTTCAGATAGCTGACTGAGTCCTGAAATACATTGAGTTTTCAGGACATTTACTGAAAAGATGCCAAAAATGCTTCTAAGAATTTGTGCGTTATACTCATCAATATTCAACTCACGAAGTACTGAAAAATTAGGAAGAGAAACTGCAATCAATTTGGGACAATTATTTGTGCTAAGATCACGTAGACGAGGAAATGCATTTTTGAGTGAAACATACCATTCCTCCCATTCCGACAAGTTCTCAAACCTCAGAACTTCTAGTGATGGAAAGACCAAATTTAGGGGATGCTCACCTCCACAAAACTCAGTACCTAACCTTTTCACATATGGCATGTCGTGAACATACAATTCTTCAAGAACCGACAGCTGCCCAAGTGCTGGCAAGGGGGAGCTTCTACAACCACCTAATGTCAAATGTTTTAAGCTTTTAAGCAAGGCCGGGCCAATCCAACTTGGAAACTCGATTCCCACATAAAATAGTATACTGAGCCTTCCCAAGTTCCCATGAGGTTGTAATAGTTCAAGAACCTCCTTTTCAATTCTTGCATCCCATGAACCATCAAAACCTCTGTTAAATTCCATCACCAGCTCATCAATGCTCTTTTTAGAAGCTAAATTAGCTTCCCTTGCATCCTTAGTATCAGTGACACTCCACAACTCTGTAATGGCAAGCGTTCATTGGAGGTTCGACATGCTTCTTAGCTCCCACAACTTCAAGCTATTACTTTTGCCTAATACCATTTTACGGAGTGTCTGCAGACTTGTCAACTTATGGATTCCTGTGGACATTTCTTGTAATTTCTCAGTGTCAGCATTGTTAAGATGTCTAAGGTTAATTATATTTCCGAGCACTGCTGGGAACTTAGTGAGTCTGTAGCAACTATACAACAAAGGGGATTGTAGATCATAGAGAGAACAAAATGAATCTGGAAGCTGCTTAATTGATGTCTTAGATAAGCCAAGGAACCGCAAATGCTTCAAATCACCAATGGAGTTTGCTAGCTCACTACTGCAATAACCACTTAATGACAAAACTTTCAAGGAATGTAGTCTAGGTAGAAAATCCAATAAGCCTTTTGATATGTAGGACTTCTGCTAGGGGTGACAAATTGACTGTTTTGGCTGAAGTTGGACTAGCCCAAATGGGTTAAACTAATAGTTGGGCTAATGCCCAACCCTGCCCAAAGTCCACTTGGGTCAAGATGGGTTGGGTTAACATGGGCTAAACAATGGGTCGTGACCCAACCTGCCCAATTTGATCAAATTCTTTATAATAATCTCAAATTTTAAATAAATCGAAATCCAATATTTTAAAAAAATTAAAAATATATTTTTCCAAGCTAAACTAAATCAAACTACAATTAGTTTTTGCATAAACAACCTAAATTCAGTGCAAAACTCAAATGTTGCACTACTTACCTACAAGCTACAACCTATAAATCAAAAGCATCATAAACAAAGAACTTATAACTGAAAATAAAATGCAGTAACCATGAATGCAGTGTTTCCTGTCTCAAAGTCAATTCTCTGTTTGTCACTTAAACAATGTTTTGCAACCCCTTCATCTATGCAGTCACAAATTTTGAGCTTGATCTTTTCCATGACACTTGATCTGTGGTAATCTGGCCACGCTGCACAAGAAGCTTTTCATAAGAGTGTCATTGTTATAAAGCTCATAGGCTATGGAAAACTAGCAACAAGAGAAAGGAAGACGGTAGACTAAAGTACTTTGCACATGATCTTGAGTCTTAAAGACCATTTTATTGCCAAACACAGGTTTCCTTCAATGTCACAAGTCAATGTACAATATAAGTACAAGTTTAATGCCCATGAATACATCATAACAGAAAGTTGCAATCTTAACAAATGCAGCAGCTAGCCAGGACTTGAAAGTCAATACATATTAACCATCAGCTCGTTGCCTTTACAAAGGGGTCAGTGGATTCACAAGTTCAAACAGTGAAAAAATGCCCATGGAAAATTTCAATACCAATGAAGCTTGTAGTACTTGGAAGAAAATTCTGAAATTAATGAAGCAGCTTGGAAACTGACAGAGGAAAATTGGAAAGAAACAGAGCTTAAAAAACCCATGGTTTAGAAAATGACAGGGAAGTACTTAACATGGAACTAAACCCACATAAACATCTTAATCTTAAGTTTTGAATTCGCTCATCTAAAGAATGATACTTGAATCTCCTCCAGATTCCATGTTCAATAAATTAGAAATTTGTCAAGAACTGGCATTTTCCTGAACTGCAAGATCTACAACCTTTATACCATTCTTGAGAAATAGAAGTACAAAGAGACAACTTGTCCTGAAGATTATGAAAGACATACCATTGCTCTCTAACTCAAAAGTTTAGCTGCAATTTTCTCCACATCTATGGAACTTTGATATTTGCCAATAACTCGGCCACCAACACTAAAAGTTGGTTCGGATGCAACTGTGCTAATAGGTATACTTAATAAATCACGAGCCATCAATGAGAGTTCAGGATACTTCATCCTATTGTCCTTCCAAAATGTAAGCACGTCGAAGGTCAACATTTAAAATCTCTGTCAAGTATCTTGAAGTCAGAGAATGCTCAACGATAAGGAAAAGCACTATCAAGCATCAAATATGTATAGTTCCATCTTGTAGACACATCATGACGCAGTTTTCCATTCAACTTCAAACCAAGATTAATAATACACTCTACAAATTTCACAATCCTTGACTCGGAACCTTTAATGTATCTTATACTTTCTCTAATGTTAAAAATAACACTCTCAATTGTTTTCAAACATGCTTTAACAATCAAATTCAAAATATAATTTGCACACCTGACATGGACAAAATCTCCATCACAAAGCAAAGAATTCGTCAACTTAAAATGCTCAATCAAGCGCTCCACAACACCTTTATTATAACTCACATTATCTAAAGTTGTAGAAAATATTTTCTTGTCAATTCCCCATTCTTTCAATAAATTTATCAACTTTGGACCCAAAATAGCACCATTATGAGGTGGAGGCACATGGCGAAAGATCAAAACCTTCTTTTGTAAAATCAAATCTAAATCAACATAGTGTGCAGTAACACAAATATATCCATTTGACGAGATTGATGACCATAAATTCGATGTCAAATTAATTCTATTCGGAATAGCTTGAAGCTCATTCTTGACTATCTCCATTTTATCATGATATAATTTATGGACATCAACTTTTACGGTATTTCTTGAAATGGTTTTAACGGTAGGATTCAAGAAAGCATGCACTTCTCTAACCCCTTCATATTCTACATAACTAAATGAGAGGTTATGTCTAACTATAGCCTTCACTATAACTTCACGATATTCTTTATGATCTATCGGCGTACCTCACTTTAATGATTCAACCTTGTTCTTAGATAAGTAGCCCGTTAAATTTGTAGTTCCAGCTACTGAGTCGGCCAAAAATTAAAATGAATCAAGGCTTAAGCATTCAACTTTTTATATAATATTTAACATTTACAAAATAAGCAAAAGATTGAAAGATACTACTCAAAATGGAGAAGCTTCACAAGAATGGTAGCAAAAAAAAATAGAGATTTTTTTGCGACGAAGGCCTGATAGAGGAGCCATAACTAACGCTAGTGCCAGATGTTACAACAACAGCATCACAACAACAAAAATTAAAAAAATTGCATCAAGAGAGGAACTCAACTCCTGTCAATTGAAAAATGTTGAAGAAATTCATGAACCCAACTCCTCCCCTTTCTAATAACCCCAGTCATCCATATTGAAATTCGAATTGTCCAAAATGATTGCACAATAAGAATCGAATATCAATCTTTGTGGTCATGGCGAAGGTAAAAGAAAAAGCTACTTGTGATTCTAGTTCTTCTAGTCTAGAATATACAACAATAGTTATAGTAGTAAGACCAAATAATTATTTCATGAATATTACCAAACACCCTCAAGGCATCAGAGTGGAAACTAAAGACAACTACCATCATGCCAACATGCATATAGTTCTAATAGACAACTGAAGATTACGTTATTTGCTGAAGAAGAAGGGGAAGATGCAAAAAAAATAAAAACTTACCACTATTTGCTAAAGAAAAATGGAGGAGCACACAATTTTGGGGTTTGCCGTGAGAAGACCTAAGGGTAAATAATAGAATAGTAGATGGGTTAGTTTGGGCTAATGTAATGGATTGTTTTGAACCGCTCAGGATGAATGAGTTAAGTTGGGTTAGCCTAAACTTAGCTCATCTAATTGTATGTCAATGCCTAAACCCATTAAAATTTGGGCGGGTCAATTGGGCTTGGGTCCAATTTGCCAGCCCTAACTTCTGCCAACCTTCTAACTTCTGAATCTCTAAAGGTAAAAAGGTCCTTAGACCTTGAACACCATGGAGAGACCTGAACTTGTTATAAATTTCATACTGCCGACGAACCTAAGATGAATGTCTCGCCATTTGAGAAATTGTCGACCTTTTTGTACCCTCAGATTCTTCATCCAAACTGAAGCATATGCCTCCCGCAACAAACTCAGCTAAATCACTTATTAGATCATGCATCACAAATCTTGATTCATTACCACTAGAATGCTGGAAAAATGACCTCGATAGCAGCTCATTAAAGTATTCATCACCCAATTCTTCAAGCTCTTTCTTTCCTTCTGATTCCTGCAAGAATCCTTCCCCCATCCACAACAAAATAAGCTCGTCCTTGTCAAACTCATAGTCCTTCGGAAATATGGAGCAGTATGCAAACAAAGGCTTCATATTAGAAGGGAGATGATAATAGCACAATCGTAAAACAGGAAGAATGCCACTTTTTTTCTCAGGCAAATCCCATATCTTGCTATTTAGTATATCTACCCACTCCCTTGCACTTGATTTTGTGCGCAAGAGACCACCGAGAGTCTTTGCAGCCAAAGGCAAGCCTTTACATTTCCACACCAATCATCCTCAAGTCTGCCTGTGCATCAAAATTTATCGAACCCAAAGCCTGCTGACACAGTAACGATAGGCAATCACCACTTGCTAACTCCTTCAAACGATAAGGAGGGAAAGAACTCATAACTGATGCAACACCCTCATTACGAGTCGTGACAACAATTTTACTTCCAGGAAATCCAACTCGCAACGGACTCAGAAGGAGATCCCATTTTTCATAATTCTCATTCCACACATCATCGGGTACAAGAAGAAACATGTTCTTGAAAATTCTCTCCTTCAAACTCACTTGAAGCATATTCAAGCCCATATTTTCTCTACTCTCTGTGCCACAGACTCAAATATCAATTTGGTTATACCAAACGCATTAAAAACCTCAGAAACAGAGACCCAAATCTGTTGGAAATTAGCCTTTGGCGGGGAGATGCGTCCACCCATCTTTGATGAATTAAACACTAGTGTTCCGCATGCTGGAGACCTTGTCTCTTCACACATGCATGATCTACGAAGTGAGTAGATGATCGTAGGGCCAAGAATCGTCTAATTTCGTTGAGAAATGAAAGAGATATTGGTCCACGAAGTAAAGTGTTTGAGACATGGAAATGTGGTGTGGACAAATCTACCACATCGGTGGGAATAGGAAGAATTGCTCTCTATATAAGTCTCTAATTGGTAAAGGGTTTGGGACCCCAAGAAGTATCCCATGTGTTTAAAGGAGGGAAGACCTAGATGTGCTTGGGTTCAAGGCTAAGCCCACACGCGCGCCGCCGCCTGTCCCGTCCGGTTTCGGGGCCTCGGGGCCTCGGGGCCTCGGGGCCTCGGGGCTGTCTAATATTATCTTTTTGATCCCTGAAGTTTCATATGTACAGTTTGGACCAGAATTCTTTCATATGTACAGTTTGGTCCCTGAAGTTTCAATATTCTGATTTGGTCCCAAATTTACGGAGACTTTTACGCCTACCGTTGATTGCGTTTTGGAGCATTAACCAGCCATTACTTGGCTGATTAACTCTCCATTAATAGCCCATTACTTGGGCATTTGGGCGACCTCTTTCAATGGCCTTAATAGCCATTACTTGGTCGCTTTAATGGCCTCCTTAATGGCCATTCTGACCTTGTTTTGGCAGTTGGACAACCCCTCTCGCATGCTATATATTGAGCAGTTGTTGGCTCAATTTTGGACTGCAGAAAAACGCTGAAAACAGGCAGAAATATAGACGAAAACAACCAGAAAAATAGGCCGAAAACAGCCACAAAAACAGCATTTTCTGCACAAAACAGTGGCTGAAAATTCAGCAAAACAGTGGCTGAAAATAGCACAAAACAGTGGCTGAAATTCAGCAAAACAGTGGCTGAAAAACAGTGACCAAACCCTCACGTATACACAAGATATACACTACAGAGACAAAAGAGAAGAGTAGACATAAACTCTTCCTTCCTATTCCATATCTTCAGCAAGTCAAGTCATATTTGTTTTCTTCGCCAGGCTCAACCTATTGGCTTTGTAGCGTTGAGATTAAAGTGTTGTTTTATCTTGGGAGACTATTGCCCGCTAACGTAAAAGCATATATACGTGGCAATTTTGTCTTAAGGATAGAGGGCTATCCTCGACTCAACACACAACGTTGTAACCATCCAGATTTAGTTGTTTCTTGATTTCAGGTTATGAAGATTCAAGATACAACAAACTTGCGGCACTTCTCAACATTGGCTTTGCAAGGTGATCAAGATTCAAGACACAACACACATGCGGAAGTTTTGAAGATTGACCATTTATTTATCCTTTCGAACATTTATAATAGTTATTACTTCCCGTACTGCTCTATAAAGTACCATAGAAATACCAACAACTTAAGACAAGATTGTATTGTAATACTATTAGTGTTCGAAAGATGTCGGTCAAAAGTTGTGTGACCAAATCTGGATATGACAATGGTTTTCTGGTAGAAGAGAGTGATGATGATGAACATGTTCATGGTGTCACCGCTACCAAGACTGGTGGGAACAAGCGTTCTCGAGAGCCTGAGGATGTCAACTGGGACAAGAGGAGAAGACTGAAGATGTACTTCTATCTTGCAGCAGAAGGCTTGTATCTGTCCCAGACAAAAGATCCGACTAATGGTAAGAAGGAACTGGACACTCAGTTTGATGAAGTGACTGGAGTGAGCCAGAATCCGAAATTGGGATAAGTAGTTTTTCTTACTTGTCAAGAATAAAGATTAAATGAGGACTGATTAAAAATTGATTAAAGTAAGGAGGAATATGAAAATAATTTATATTCCTTACGCTTTAAAAATCAGAAGTTTAATCTCATCTTCTTTTCCGTTTAAAGATTGGATTGTAAAGCAACTTAAAAAGATCCGTTCTTTTAAGTGTAATTATTAAAAGTGAGTAAAGTAGGTTCGCACATACGAGGGAGTAAGATCCACTGACTGTGCGAAAACTGTTACCACTCTTAAGTAAGAGCCAAGAATTATCTGGGCACCAATCATAACGGAAGAAGTCTAAAAGTTAAAGACGTTGAGCCTGTCATACTATTTGGCAGAAGATCCTTCATAGGATGATATTGGACACTAAGTCATATAAAGCCTCCGGGCGACTGGAGTGGGCCAAAATTCCTTTGATATGATGATATTGGACACTCAGTCATATAAAGCCTCCGAGCGACTGGAGTGGGGCCAGAACTCATTTCATAGGAAAAGTAATGGACACCTAGTAAGGTGGGTCAGAGTTTCCAGGTCTGAAATGATCTGAAGGCCTAAAGAAAGGCAGAAAAGAAGTTGGAACTCAGTCTGCAAAGCAACTGCAGTGGGCCAGAGTATCCAGATCACATATGATCCGGTTACGCCTTAACCACGGGCAAGAGGTTGTTCATGTGAAGCAACGCTACCTCTAAAGTAGAAGGGGTTGAAGAGGTTGTCCTCAATAGGACTTCAGGGAATGGGATCACTCTAAGCTGAGGTGATACATGTTCCTAACTTGGTTTAAGGAATATTTGTTGGTCAAGTTGGTTTGAGACTAGTCCAACAGGTCTGTAATAACTAAGAATGGTACAGTACGTCTGTAGCCAAATGAATGATATATTTGTAATCCGTGCATCTATGCCATCATAGATTAAGACACGTTAAATAGCAAGTCATTCAAAAGCTAACGATGTTGAGATTGTTGCCTTCTGTCGACATAAACCCTCAAAATGAATGTGAGGTAGACGAATAGGCAAAATCACCTTTTCAAATTCCGTCAAAGGGAATAGCGAAAGAAGCACCGCTCCTTTAGAACTTAGTCACACCTACTTGGGTGATTTGAAGTTTATACAAAATAGAGGGGGGAGACAAGTACGTTGTGACCTTCATTGATGATGGTACAACGTATGGAATCCTTTGTTTGTTAAAGCAAAGATGAAGTTGTTGAAGCGGATAAGCGCTTCAAAGCAGAAGTTGAAAATCAACTAAGCCTACGGATTGAGAAATTCGTAGTGATAGAGGGGGAGAAAGTGAAGCATCGTTCATTAAACGATTGTTCATTTCTCACCTCAATCCAACGGTGTTAGCCAAGCGCAAAGCTCGTACGCCCAAATTATGTGGGGTGGCTTGGTAAAAGTTGGAATACTGAAACAGGTCAAGTTGTACCTAAGACTGTAGATTGCATATCTGTCAGGATCTGCAAATACTTGATAGTGTTGATCGCCTCTTGGCGTCAAAGAATGTTGAATTCTTTGGAGATAACTTTCCTTGAAAAAGGAAAAAGGAGTAATTGCTCAAGGTTAACAACAACCCGAGGGCTGTTGTCAGGAACTAGGCGTTGGTATCTACAGGACTCGAAAGTTGCTGGCTATCCGGAACTTAATATTCCAGATCTGCAGAACTCAGGGATTCTAGATGTTGAACCGAGACGGAGCATAGAAGGGGACAAAGACTTGTTCCAGTCCTTCTAGCTTGTATGGCTAAGAATGAACCATGGACAATTAACAAATAATTGTCACCTCTAAAAGCGCTGCTTTGGAAAGAAGCTATAAAGAGAGAAATAAACTCTATCATATATAACCATACTTGCGTAATGGTTGATCTTCCTCCGGGAAAAGAACCTTTGGGTTGTAAGATGTGCTCCCCTGTGAGTAGCTTCACATCCAGGGCCATTGCAGTCTTGCGTGGCATGAATGTTGAATTAGCCTTCTCAATCGAAGAGTTGGAAGAAGAGAATCAGAGTTGGTTTTCTGGACTGTTGGGCTTCTTCCTGAACTTTCATCTTGGTCCCTGAAATGTTTACATTTTGGTCCTGAAAGTTTCAGATAAAACAGAAACAATGAATCTGACCACAGAAATATTGACTCTGAAATTAGAAAGCCAACAGTTGGAGAATCAATGATGCGAAAGTAAAAGTCATATTGAAACAAAGTCTCGATATGAAAAATATGGGTATCACAGATGGCATCTTAGGAATTGGATTTCTAAGACATCTAACGGACGGTCGAGAGTTGGCGATCTCGTTGAAGCCACCAATGGATATGAATCATAGAACTGATTGGAATCATGGTGCACCCATAGACAAGGAGCGATATGCACAGGTCATGTGTAGTTCAATGTATTGTACACACTACAACCGACCTGGTATCGTCCTACGAACAGATCAGTTGAACTAAGGTTCACTGATGATTTTAATACATGATCGGTAGAAGGCGTTAAATCTGATATGACGATATCTGAATTAATGCTTATCTACAGATTATAGTATTCTGGATATCCAGCGGTTCTGGGAGAACACAGTGATGCAAACTGGACATTAGATCTGAAGAACACCAAAGCCACAAGTAAATGTGTATGGTGGGTCGTGGAAAATCCTCTAAGCAAACTTGCATCGACCGATTCATGATGGTATCGGAGTTTATCGCTTTATACAAAGCATGAAAGAAGTTGAGTAACTTTACGACTCCTTAGAGGACGTCCCTTATTGGGAGAAACCCGTGTCTTCAGCAGTTATACACCGTGGCTAGTCGGTCGGCTTCAGGAAGGACACGGATGACGGCGTCTGGAAATATCCTTCAGGATCTGTCGGAGACATAAGACCGTATGACAGTTGATCATCACGGGTGTCACATCCGTGTGTACTAACTAAGGGACTACCCGGAGATCAAGTATTCTGCCTGTCTAGGGGAATTGGCTTAAAACCCAAATAATACGAACCTTTGCGGTGGAAACCCAACCATACTGATTGGAGATCCCAAGAATTTGGTTCAATGGGAAAACTAAGCGGCAAAAGGCTCAGTTGAGCGCCTCGGTGGAAGCAAGAAGCACTTCGGATGATGATTTCTGTACGGAAACATGAATCCAAAGTTGTTCCCGCGATAGACATTAAAGTGCTACCTGCATGGTGGGTAAATGTTAAGCTTCCAAACCTTTTAAAAGATCCTCAAATGGTTGAGGTTAAGGTTGGGGAAACTTTTAATGATTCCTAACACTTGAGAAGTGGGGTATAGCAGGATACCTTGTAGGAGATCACCTATTTAAGTGCAAGGATGGCCGCCTCAAATGAACGCACTTAAGAATCCAAGTGTGTCCATGGCCACAACGGACAGAAACGTAAGAAGAAAAATGAATAAGAAGAGTTATTGTGTTGATATCATTGTCTTGGCTTACACTAAACACTGACGGTTCAAGACATCACGTTCACCGCGCAGTAAGTAAGTCCGATGGTTTCAACTAGGGAAGGTTCAAAGCGAAAGCTACCACTCCTGATGCAATATCTTTTCGCTGAAAGATTGCTGAAATGTAGGCACCTTGTGTGTGCGCCACAATCTCTCTTTCATAGAGGGGATTATTGGAAATTAGCTTTTGGCGGGGAGATGCGTCCACCTATCTTTGATGCATTAAACACTAGTGTTCCGCATGTTGGAGACCTTGTCTCTTCGCACATGCATGATCTACGAAGTGAGTAGATGATCGTAGGGCCAAGAATCGTCTAATTTCGTTGAGAAATGAAAGAGATATTGGTCCACGAAGTAAGGTGTTTGAGACATGGAAATGTGGTGTGGGATAAATCTACCACATCGGTGGGAATAGGAAGAATTGCTCTCTATATAAGTCTCTAATTGGTAAAGGGTTTGGGACCCCAAGGGGTATCCCATGCGTTTAAAGGAGGGAACACCTAGATGTGCTTGGGTTCAAGGCTAAGCCCACACACGCGCCGCCGCCGCCCGCCCGTCCCGTCCGGTTCCGGGTTCTCAGGTTCTCGGGTTCTCGGGTTCACGAGTTATTGTTGGAAATTAGCCTTTGGCGGGGAGATGCGTCCACCCATCTTTGATGAATTAAACACTAGTGTTCCGCATGTTGGAGACCTTGTCTCTTCGCACATGCATGATCTACGAAGTGAGTAGATGATCGTAGGGCCAAGAATCGTCTAATTTCGTTGAGAAATGAAAGAGATATTGGTCCACGAAGTAAGGTGTTTGAGACATGGAAATGTGGTGTGGGACAAATCTACCACATCGGTGGGAATAGGAAGAATTGCTCTCTATATAAGTCTCTAATTGGTAAAGGGTTTGGGACCCCAAGGGGTATCCCATGTGTTTAAAGGAAGGAAGACCTAGATGTGCTTGGGTTCAAGGCTAAGCCCACACGCGCGTCGCCTTGTCAAATCCGTCCGTCGATTCAGGTTCACGGTTACGGGTTCACAGTCGTGGGTCGTAGAAATTTGTGGGGGTACATCTAATATTATCTTTTTGGACCAGAGAACTCGCCGGATGTGCAGTTTGATCCCTGAAGTTTCATATGTCTTTGTTTGGACGAATTCTTTCATATGCTGATTTGGTCCTGAAGTTTCAATATTCTGATTTGGTCCCAGAATTTACGGAGACTTTTTCGCCTACCGTTGATGCGTTTTGGAGCATTAACCAGCCATTACTTGGCTGATTAACTCTCCATTAACAGCCCATTACTTGGGCCTTTGGGCAGCCTCTTTCAATGGCCTTAATAGCCATTACTTGGCTGTTTTAATGGCCTCCCTTAATGGCCATTACAGCCTTGTTTTGGCAGTTGGACAACCCCTCTTGCATGCTATATATTGAGCAGTTGTTGGCTCAATTTTGGACTGCAGAAAAACGCTGAAAACAGGCAGAAATATAGACGAAAACAACCAGAAAAATAGGTCGAAAACAGCCACAAAAACAGCATTTTCTGCACAAAACAGTGGCTGAAAATTCAGCAAAACAGTGGCTGAAAATAGCACAAAACAGTGGCTGAAATTCAGCAAAACAGTGGCTGAAAAACAGTGACCAAACCCTCACGTATACACAAGATATACACTACAGAGACAAAAGAGAAGAGTAGACATAAACTCTTCCTTCCTATTCCATATCTTCAGCAAGTCAAGTCATATTTGTTTTCTTCGCCAGGCTCAACCTATTGGCTTTGTAGCGTTGAGATTAAAGTGTTGTTTTATCTTGGGAGACTATTGCCCGCTAACGTAAAAGCATATATACGGGGCAATCTTGTCTTAAGGATAGAGGGCTATCTTCGACTCAACACACAACGTTGTAACCATCCAGATTTAGTTGTTTCTTGATTTCAGGTTATCAAGATTCAAGATACAACAAACTTGCGGCAGTTTTCAACATTGGCTTTGCAAGGTGATCAAGATTCAAGACACAACACACATGCGGAAGTTTTGAAGAATGACCATTTATTTATCCTTTCGAACATTTATAATAGTTATTACTTCCCGTACTGCTCTATAAAGTACCATAGAAATACCAACAAAATCTTCAAATCAAAGAAATTATCAATTTTGGTATCATTCTATGCAAGTTGAGCAAAGGTGGTCTTGCCAACACCACCCATTCCAAGAATTGGAATGATACAAGCTTCAAGATCACAACTTCCCTGATTAGATAACAATAAATCAAGAATGACTTGCTTATCGTTTTCACGGCCATAAACTCTAGACTCATCCACTAAGGAAGTTGTAGGCGAACAACTGCGAAAACATTTGCCAATGATGTTTTCATTAATCAAGAACGAAAGTTGGGGGCTCGAAGACGATCAGATACCGTCTTAGTGTCAACTATAAACGATGACGACCAGGGATCGGCGAATGTTGCTTTTAGGATTCCGCCGGCACCTTATGAGAAATCAAAGTTTTTGGGTTCTGGGGGAGTATGGTCTCAAGGCTGAAACTTAAAGGAATTGACGGAAGGGCACCCCCAAGAGTGGAGCCTGCGGCTTAATTTGACTTAACACGGGAAAACTTACCAGGTCCATACATAGTAAGGATTGACAGACTGAGAGCTCTTTCTTGATTCTATGGGTGGTGGTGCATGCCGTTCTTAGTTGGTAGAGCGATTTGTCTGGTTAATTCCGTTAACGAACGAGACCTCAGCCTGCTAACTAGCTATGCGGAGGTATCCCTTCGCGGCCAGCTTCTTAGAGGGACTACGGCCTTTTAGACCGCGGAAGTTTGAAGCAATAACAGGTCTGTGATGTCCTTAGATGTTCTGGATCGCACACACGCTACACTGATGTATTCAATCAGTTTATAGCCTTGGCCGACCTCCCCCCACCCCCACCCCCATCCCCATCCCCATCCCCATTATTTTCACTCAAGCCTAAATCACTTTCCTGCTGTGACATTTCTAGTAATCTAGAGTTGATCTCCCCTAGCCTGGACTCTAAACTATAATTAAACCTCACAGTACTAAGAGTCAAACTGGTACAACAAGTAGGTCGCCTTGCCGATTGTTCACTAATCATGCTTTCTCCTTCTTAATTTATTGGATAAATTACCCTTAGAGCCGTTTGACGGTAAAAATTATTCTTTTTTTCTCGAATAATTTTTTACTTTATTTTAAAATCAGTATTTTGTTATAAAAAATTCAAATTCAACTTAGAATTAAATTCCAAATTTTAAAAAGTACTATAAATTTATTTTCCAATTACATCTTCATAAAGTCTAAATAAAATGCTTTCCTCTCTTATTTGCAAAAAATATAATCAAACATAACTTCAACTCCATATATTTCAAATAAAGTGAAAAATATTTCAAATTTATGACCAAACGGCTACTCAATTCCCGTTACACGGGTGAATTGGTTAAATGACTTTCTACCAAGATCAATAAAAGTGCATGACAAGTTGAATAGTAAATTTTTTAAGCTGATGACCCTGTGTGTCCCACCAGATTATTGGTCAGCTCTAAATAGGTACTCCTATCTTATTGGCATTATTAAGAAAATAAGGATAATTCTGCAAAAAATAAAAGTTGAAATAACAAGCTTCAAATGGTAAAGGAATCATTGTTTGTTTGTCAGCTCCAAATTGTTTTGTTCATTTATCCCTTATCCTCCATTGTGCCTTTTCTGTTTTTAGTATTTTTGAAGGCAAGTGGGTGAATCAACTCTCTATGGAATAGTATAATAAGTGCGTCAAAATTTCTTCAAAACTTGCTACAGCAAGTATATATAACTCGAATAATCATACATTTAATAGTTGCAATTTTGAGTGACTGTACGTTTGATAAATAGATTTATTTTTCTGGCTTCAGTGGGTAAAAACTTTGAAGACGAAATTTTTGATATTTTTGAAACTGGCGTATTGGATAGCCTAAGTATTTTTCAGTCACCCATGTTACTTGTAGAAATCACATCTATTTCACTATTTGTGATTGTCTAAATTTATTTGTTAAGAGTATATAATTAGCTATTATTAACATATCTTAATATGACTTCATTTAAATCGTTAGCATTTGACGTAAAGGAAATAAGTTTGTGTGTTTGAAACTTGAAGCAAAGCTCCGTCCTCAGAGTTAATATTAATTGTTGGAGGTTACTGAGATTTGTCAAAGTTATGATATAAATCATGACCTATCGTTTAAAGATTGCAATCACTCTAACTAATTTCATTGCTGAAATCTTGTATGGCTATAGAGTGAAGAAGAAAAGAATAACTAAGACAAATTAGCGCGAATTGTCACAGGGAGTTGGAAAGAAAAACTTGAATTGTAAGGGACATTCATTTAGGTATTTTATTCTTTGTATTCTCAACACTAATGACTCATTGCTCTCCTGTTGAGTTGGAAATTATGATAAAAATACTTTAGAAATAAATAAGAAGGTAATTGACTTCTACCTAAAATATGGATATACTTTAGTACGTTCAAAAGTAAAATTCCACTTCGTTTCTTTTTGTCTAAGTCACTTAGTTTCTTTTTGTCCAAGTTGCTTTTCTTTTTGTCTAACTCATATTGTGTTAGAGTTGCTTATAAGTGAAATTCAAACACTTTTAAAGTTATTACAAGTGAATCTTCACCACATTGTGCGGAGGTTTGTGCTATTTTCTCCCTTTTAGCATTACTTAGTCTTAAATATAATATAACATTTCTGTAATTATAAAGTGTTTTGAAGTTTATAATTTTAAATATATCATAATAGTTGTATAGCTATGATAACTTCTCATAAAAAAATATAATAATATATCATTCTTTTCTAAATGGATTACTAAAGAAAATCCGAATCCCTACTTACTAGGAGTAGTAATTAATATAATTTCCTTTTGACCAAAAAAGTCATGAAAGACATCGAGAGTAATTTATTAGTGGTATCTCTTTATTTGAGCAAATTGTTAATGACATGTTTACAATGCATTATTTAAAAATCAACAGTGATCACAACAGAGCTTCGTTGTTGACAAGTGACGTGTCATATTCTTATTGGTTGGAATGATGTGTTGAAATCCCAATCAACATTGAAAAGTCAACAGTCAAATCTCGTCACCTTTCTCCTCATTCCCATATGCTTCCCTGTATTTTACTTAGACAACACAACACTAGTATATATATAACTACTTTTTTGATTGCATAAAAAATACATAATTAAAAAAATGTGTGGAATATTTGCATACTTGAATTACAATGTCACACGAGAGAGACGTTATATTCTACAAGTACTTTTTAATGGTTTGAGACGTTTAGAATATAGAGGTTATGATTCGGCTGGAATTTCAATTGATTCATCAAATCTCACATCTTCTTCACCACTTGTATTTCGTCAAGAAGGAAATATTGAATCTCTTGTCAAATCTGTCTATCAAGGTAAACCAAAATTGTATAATTTTGTTTTTTTTGGGGGGGGGGGGGGTAATTAATGATCTTTTTAGACACGTTGATTTGTTTCATGCATTGATATGGTTGCTCTTAGTTCTTTTAAAAGAATTTTTCATTTATGGAATTATTATTGACAGTTAAATTTAGATTTTTATGATAGTTTGTTAATGAAAGGTCTTAACTTTCTGGGGTTAAGTGTGTTTTTGTCACTCCCTCCGTCCCGCCAATTTACATGACGTAGTTTGACTTGACATGAAATTTAACAAATAAAAGAATTTTTGATTTTTATGATCTAAAATAAATCAAAAATATTTGTATGGTTATAAATTATCTAATTAATCATAAAAAGTAAAGTTTAAAGTTAAATATTATCATATAATTACATGCACATATTTTTTTTTGGAATGACTAAAAAGGAAATTGTATCTTATAAATTGGGATAGAGAGAGTAATTATTTGTGAGTTGATGTGGGTGATCTTTTTGTTATTTTCTTTTAAAAGGTATTACTTTATGTGCTCCCCAACGTAGGGATAAGATTTGCATATATTCTACCCTCTTCAGACTCACTTCGTGTAATTTCACTAAGTATGTTGTTGTTTTGTTGTTCATGTGCAGGATGTGAAGAAGTTGTGACATAGAAATAGTGGAAAGAGTTTAATTTGCTGGATTTAAGTTGTAATTGTTTAATAAATTTGTTATCAGAAAAGTAATATTTACACCTCTAACTCATCCCATTTATCTGCTATATGTTTCATGCATCAATCTCAATGTTGTTTTTTTTTTGTTTTTTGTTGTCTTTTTGATGTGTTGGAGGAGTCTGGGATGAGAAGGAAAGGTAAAACAGGAATGTTAAATTAGTCTACTTGGGAAAGGGTTTAACTTGATGAGTTTGATTATGCTAAATTGTTCTAGTTCGATTTGTTATCAGCAACTAATATTCACACCTCTAGTTGGTACCTCAATGAATTATGGTCAGTTTGTAAATGTGGTGGACCAAGTCAGTATGTAGATACATTCTTGTAGGAGCAGATGAGGCTAAATATGTGACTGTAATGTGCTATAAGGTATTGAAAGTAAGAAGTACAGTTGCTGAGAGATGGTGAACTAGTTCGATTAATGATAGGAAGAGTCATCTTGAGTGGGATAGTTGCAAATATAAGTGCTGCATCCGCAAGATAACTCAATAATGGGCTAAAAGTTGATCATATGTAGAAGTACCTGCTTTGGTTTAACAGAAAGAAACTACAGCGCAGAGTCACAATTTCAAAGCCTGCTGCTGACTAAAGCCTGGTATTTAAGTCTGAGGAGGGTAGAGGGGTGGGTCATAATTCCCCCAAGTTTTTAATCTGTGCATGACAGACCAGTTTAACCCACATGGGATCTCTCGAGTATCAAAAAATAAAGAGGAAAAAAAACTATTATATATGGAAGAGGATTATTTGGTGGGTTTTCAAATTTCTTGTTTCACGCCTTTTGCTTTACTGACATGCTTCTTCCATCACCCAATATTACTCATTGGACACCTTCCTTATTGTTGTTGGCATTAATTTTTGGTTTCATCTGGAAATAGTAGTTGTTCTATTAGTGAAGCGCGCTTACTTTTTGTCTATGTCATAAGGCACGTTCTCAGTTAATGGTGCAATATATTCTTAGCTTGGGGATAGATTTGTCGATGTTTTTTTTTGATAAGATGCACATTGTTAATTATGATTCTTGAGTAGACATTAAAACTCATACTTGCAAAATTTCCATAGCTTAAAGGGGTCATTGATTCACTTAGATACACACATGATCAGATTCTCGACAAAGGGGACATTTTCTTACTTTAATTCTATAAGCATACTGATGGTGAATGAACAACCTAGCAGTCTCCTCTTGAGATACCTAGTAGGTTCCTTTGGATGGTGCATATGAAATTAGAACTTGCTAAATGACACTTTTCGTGGACTAAAGCAGGGATATGCAGCTTCCTTATATTTCCAGGATCTTATTCTTTTTTCCCCGTGGGGATATGTAGGGATTTATTAGCTCTTGTCCTCAGACTGGGAAATTGACAAAATTGTAGGTCTGCAATGGTTTAGAGTAGTTCAAGGATTTGGACTGATGTAATTAGTAATGTTAAGCGGTAGAGTAAAAAGAAAAAGGAGAAAAGTACCGCACCCAAGGGTGTGATCTAGTGGTCAATAAAGTGGGTGGAGAACTATGAGATCAGATTCAAAACTCAACAGAGGCAAAAAACACTAGGTGATTTCTACCCATCTATCTAAGCTTTGTGGACAGAGTTACCCGGTACTTGTATTGATGGGAGGTAGTAGGTAACACATGAAATTAGTCGAGGTGTTCGCAATACCACAATTATCAAGAAAAAGAGAGAATAATATCCACTTCAAGATAAAAGAAAAAAAATGCAGTTATATTGTAGAATGTGTGGATGCAGGATAAAAGACAAGTGTCACTATTTAACTATCAGATGGAAGACTAGTGATAATCTTAGAGCTGATTTTGATCTCTGACACATACCATCAACATGATCCAGTTCCAGCAAATATGGAGAGAGTGATGTGTGACTCAAGTTGAATGCGATGAAAATTTTCCTTTTAATACGACCATCTTTTGAGCATGTGCCGAGCTCTTTTTCTGCAGATTTAAGCGTTGCTTTTATTTTCCTAAGCTGTATGCACTCTCCACATTCTTTTAATTAGAAAACTATTTTTAGACCTTCCCATTATGTTATGCTTTCATGGTAGGGTTTGACAGTTTGTTGAGTACATTTTCCATGGTATTTAGTAATTGCTGTGTCCCCCTGTTGGAACTACCAACATCTGTTGTGCGAAATCTTTTTAACTTTAACTCCATGCCTTTTGTACAGTTAATTACTTTTTGCATGATATCAAGTAATGTCTGTTGGACTGCTGAATCAACCAATCTTTTGCTGCCACCAGTGTTTTGTCAGATTACATATGGATTACATTTCTCTAATTATTTATGGTTATGGGGTATCCTAGGAGGAAATTATCATTTTATGACATCAAAATGTTTTTAACTGGTCTTTTTCATTCTCAAAAATATGTTTTTAAACTTGCTTAAATGTTCCTTATTTGCGTCTGCTGTTACATTGACACTTACAACTCCCAGTGATCAAGTATCATTTTGTGACCCTAACATTGAGTCCACTTCCTCAGATGTTGCTGCTACCGATTTGAATCTCGAAGAATCATTTTCTGTTCATGCTGGAATATCACACACTCGGTGGGCCACACATGGGGAGCCTGCTCTGAAGAATAGTCATCCTCAAAGTTCTGGTGCTGGAAATGAGTTTTTGGTTGTTCACAATGGTATTGTCACCAATTACAAGGTTTGTAGTTCGTATGACTCTTTCCTCATGGGATTCTTTACATTTCCGCTATTAGTTCAGTTGCTTATTGGTTACTCTCATTTTCCACGGCTGAATCCTGCTCTAGATGGTTAACTTGTGATTTCTAATCACTTTTTATTCAGTAGAATTGTGCGCCAAATGATAATTTGCTTATTGTGCTTCTGTAAGATTATTATTTCTACAGTTTTTGCTATTTGTCCCATATTTTTAGTAATTCACTTTTTATTATTGGTGGTTTATTACTATATGTTCCCCAGACCCCACCTTGTGAGACCACACTGGGTTTGTTGTTGTAGTATTATTGGTGGTTCTGTCTGAATCCTGAAAGATTCTTTTGAAAGTTCAAATTAGAGGAACTATATCAAAGGTGACTAATGTATTTTCATCTTGAATTTCTTTGTGTGCTGACCTTATCTTGATCTAGTCCAACTTTATTAGCATTTTCATGTAAAATCTGATTGCTGTTAAAATTTAGAGCTCGAAATTACCAACTGTATGAAAGTATGAATTCAAAAAAGGCATTACTTATCAAAAACAAAAATAAAAAAGGGAAAAAGAAAAAATGAAGTCGAAAGAGGCACTTATCCATTCTTGATAATTTTAAGTTATTGGACAGTGACAGTATACGTTAATATAGCTCTTCTTTCTGCATCATCTGAATCTAGTTAGTAGAAGAGAAACTACGGATACATGCAAGTCTGGGAATGAAAGAATATGGTAATTTCTGCTAGTGCAGAATATCCCTTGTAGATCATGGCATCATGCAGCCCAGAGAAAAATGCACTAGGTGATATATTCTGGCAATATATCCAGGTTCCTTAATTATTCTACTTTGCCGCTTTTCCCTATCAACAGATCACTTACTCTGGTTTGGTGGTGAAGGCCATGATACAGCACCATGGGCAAGGTCATATACTCACCATTAAATACCTTTTCTTAATTTGGAAAGTCTGTCCAGATTAGTCATGTAAGTCTTATTGTTGTGGGGAAGCTCTATTATTCATACTAGACCAACTGATAACAGCTACCAGTTAGACTACTTATTACATGACATCCTTACTTAAGCAACTTCTGGAGATAGAAGATAGTATTAGAGGTTTAACACTTTAGGAAGAATTTACCATATTGTCTGATCTTTCCTGGACCTTAGTGCTGCTAGGTTAGAGGATTTGTACAAGAAAGGACTTAGACTGGTTACAGTATATAACCACAACCTGAGAAGTCTTTGGATAATGGTGCTAAGGATTCTTACCAGAAGGGGAATCCGCTACAACTTATTAGTGTGCTAACTACAGTTTATAATTGTTTCCACCAGGATCTAATTATTTTCTTTCAGGGACTGGTGATCTGCCCAATTGTTTTTGGCTGCCTGCTATTTTCTGTCTATGGGGAAACTTTGTTTTTTAACAACTCCACTTTCCTTTCAATGAGCTGCACACTCATTTATTTTTCATGGTAACTGAGAAATGAGTTTGGACTTGAAAGATATCTGCTGTATCATTTCTGGAACAGATCATTTGATATGTTAGATTGGTTACTTGAAGTGCTCTCTTATTTGATTTGATATGTTCTGTTGAAGTTCCTTTTTCGATTTTTTTGTGTGGAACTGCGAAGTCCTAAAATAAAATATCTAATGCACCATTGGTTATGTCATATCTCAGTCATATCTGTTCTCTTATGCATATAGGTATTTCTTGATCACTTTTATCTGCACTAAGTTCTTGTGTATTATGCACTTGTGCATTTTGCGGTCTTTTGATTCTCCAGGTGTTGAAACAGACCCTTCTCCGACACGGTTTCACCTTTGAGTCTGAAACAGACACAGAAGTAATTCCGAAGCTTGCAAAGTTTATCTTTGATAAAGCTAATGAAGAAGGTAAGTACAATGTTACATCCAGTTGATTGCTAGGAATACATACTTCCAACCCTTCTCAGCTAGTCCTCCTTTTTCCTTCTGCTCCCTTGGCATGAAATCTGGGAATAGCTTGGCCAGTCATTGTTTTGTTCCCTGTTTTGCATTGTTTTCTTCAAAGCACATTTCTCTCTAGGTACATCTTTAAATGTAGTTCTGATGTAGATCATTAGCAACCTGCTGTGATCTGCCTAGGGGTGATTATACACAGCAAAGGATCTGTGGCCAGACAGTTACAAAACTACGATATAGAGCAAGATTATTTGAGGAGAGATTATTTGCAAGTAAAAAAGATCAACGGCGACTGAAGTCCTGGAATCAGAAAGTACAAGAAAAGAGAATAGTCCATGTTATTTAAAAAGCAGACACTGCTTACGGCTAAGCGCTAACCCTATTGATACCTAATACTGAACTAAACATACACCACACAGTGACTTACACGACAACTCAGATGTCATTGTCTTAAAAATTTAAAATTAATAATATTAGTAAAACTCCCAAAGAAAAAGTGATAAATTGTAACTCTTGAATGCACTGTCTTTATTCTTGGGCATTCTCTCTCTTGCAAGATAGTCATTTTACTTCTTTGTGGTACCTTCTTTATCTTAATCTTGCTATACTTGAATCTTCTTCCTTACCTCCTCATTAATCAAAGCCTTTAATAGCTATGGAATAGTTTTTGTCACAGAGAGATCTTGCAATGTTTGGGATCGGTGAAGTCAGTAGTTATTAACTCTTTGTGCCTCAAATTTTACTTTGCTTCATCTTCTTTCTTTTTCTTTTTAATAATATATTTTGTCCATCTTGATTTAGTCGAAATTTTCTGCCAATGACAATTAAATATCTCTAGAGTTCAAATTCTATGTATTAAATTGCAAAGTATTCATTGACCATGATATGATATAATTTATTTTTAACTCTTTGAACTATCAATTCAAACTCTCTTGCTTTTACCAAGTGACTGGTCTATCTTTTTATTCTCCATGTTAGTCAGAATTAGACAGCTGAAACATCTCCGTTTTCTAATTGGTTCACCTATAACATTGGGCCTGTCCTTTCCAATGATTCGACTCATTTGGATTACTCCAACAATTATTCTTCACAGATGCTATTTTGTCTATCAGTCACCTCAGTGCATCAAGGGTAAATATTTCATTCTTTGCTTATCCTTCATCGTCCCCTTTCTATATATCAAGTCAGTACAGAGTCTGTCGGTTGATTTATTTTCCTATAGAACTTCTGTTCTCTCTCTCATTGAAGCTACTGGGGAGTTGGAACAATTGATGAGAGATGGCTGAATAACTTCTAAGATATTTGGTTATCTTATTCTGATAAATGAATGCAGTTGTATTTTAGCAAACTTCTTAACTGTTTTTGCTGGAGATTCTGGAACGTCTTTTCCAAATTTTTTTTTTTGCTTTTGACCTTTTCTCCCCTCATAAAGCATAAAAATCTTGATATAGTGTACCAGTAGAATAATTGCAAGACTGTTGTCTCAGGTGACGAAAGCGTGACATTCAGTCAAGTTGTGCATGAGGTAATACGACATCTGGAAGGAGCCTATGCTCTCACATTTAAAAGTCGGCACTACCCAAATGAATTGATTGCTTGCAGACGTGGTAGTCCACTTCTTCTTGGTGTGAAAGTAAGTAAACTTGTACTATGGATGAATCTGATATATACCTGCTATAAATCTTTCACGTTTCCTTTGATAAGAGATTCTGTTTACAAAAAAAGATGCATTATTCATTGCTTGTCAAATTGGAACTTTTCTGGATTAGATCTCTATTGTTAATATCTTGGCCCGTCTCTTATACAGATGATACCCTCTTATTTTGTTCAACCATTATTGAAATTCTAAATATCTTCGGGTTATCACATAAAAATAGAGTATAGTCTGATTTTCACAAGTTCGTTTTTAGCTCTGTATCAGTCCCACATTTTACCAGAAGAAATCTAGTTTACCACCTCTCCTGCATTTTAACCTCAGACTGCTAGATGGGTGTGTGACTATTCAATAAAAAAAGAATAATGTCATCCAGTAGTATAAAATACTTATATCAACTTCTGTATGTACAAACAGGTATTCAGGTTTGGCTTATCTTGGATTAGGCTATCATCCTATGGTTCCATTATGTAGAACTGACTGTTATTGATCCATTTAGGATCTCACATTCATAATGGATTTTCACCTAAATGGTCAATGGAAGAAATTTACTTGACTATGAATCCATAGGCTCCCAGTGTAACAAGTGACGTTCTTTGATTCCAGGACTTAGAAGAAGAGGCCTCAGCAGAATCATCATTTAGTGATGCTAAATTTCCTTCAAGCAATGGGCAACCAAAGGAATTATTCTTGTCCAGTGATGCTAATGCTTTGGTTGAACATACTAAAAAGGTCTTGGTAATTGAGGATGGCGAAGTTGTTCACATCAAGGTACCCTTATTGTTAATTTCTCCATACGGAGCTATTTTACATTAAAAATGGAACTCGTGACTACTAAGCTAACTGTGAATTGTGATACTATTTCCTTCTAATTTGAACAACTATCTCTTTGGTAATATACCACCTCTTCATTCTGATGACCATAAAAACCTAATCTTACTTGGTTCATCAAAGATGCAGATGAAACTGAAATTATTTAGAAGGCTCTTTTCTAGTTAATATTATTCTTGTTGTAATCTCTTCTGTAAAATTACACGCTTCTTTATGATGGTTCTCATTTACAAGGCTGAATGATTCTCCCTCTCTCTCTGTGTTTTCTTCTGTTGTTTTTCCTAGATAAAAATGGGATTTACTTGAACTTGTTACACAAATTATAGTCGGATTTCTTGAATTGTATGGAGAGGGATGGTGACGACATTATGTGGGCCCTTTTCTTTAGTGTTTAGTGCATTTGTTATGGGTAATCGGTTGTGTAGCTCCTCCAAAATACACTAAAAACTTGCTAAAAGCTAGAGACGCATGCTCGATACTTACCCTTACTTGCTATCAGCTAAAAGTTGGGTGTACATGTACTGGAGACGTATGAGAGCCTGAGTTCTTGTAATGTTGATTTTGATGCATCATTTAGAGCATCGTGGGGAAAGGATTGTGTTATTATACCAATATTACTGGAATGAAGAGTTATGAGGTGCGTCTTGTTTTTTGAGTGATGAGGCAGGATAATGATGCAGAATCTTCTTTAAGATCTCTGCACCAAGCACTAATTAACTTGGGAAAAAACTCCTAGGACTAAATTTTATACCAATGAAAGAGAGAACATTTGCTAAATTGGGGTTGATAGCTTAGGATAAAAATGGTATTTAGAAACTGTTTAGGACTTGGACAGATTGTAATGACTTGCATAAACAGTGAATGTAGCCGGAGAATATGAAGTAAGATAAGCAGAAAGCCACAGAAGATGGGGCAAATAGATCACTTAAACAACAAAAACTATGCCTCAATCCCAATCTAGTTTGGCATTGGCTATATTAATCCTTGATAGCCTTTCCACTCAATTTGGGCCCATCTCATTCTAATACTTACAATATTTTGTCTTAGATCAAATTTCAAAGTTCCCTACGAATTGGTTGCTGAAAGTTTGTAGCAGATACCAAATTGCAGTGCTTTACTGATTTTCCCCTTTTCTTTCTTTTTTTAATCATGTTAGCTCCATAAACAAATGAATGTTAAATGGACTACACGGGATTGTGGTGTCTAGATTCCGACGATTCATAGATTAGGGACAGTCTTTTTGGAGAATAACATGATGGATGAAACAAACAGAATTGAAAAAGGATGGTAAAATGAAGTACTAGAGGTGTGTTATACTGTATTGAGATAACTAAGGAGGAGAATGGTAAGTCCTATAGAACAGTTGAGAGACTAAATCCTCAATTTCCAAGGTCCAATCATCCATAAAATGAATTTATTAGAAATGTGGATGTCAAGATTGCGCAGTCATAAAATATTGAATAAGTTGGTGAGCATTTGGTGCATTCTGACAAGTAAAGTGAGGTAACGATTGGGGAGCACATTCATGACCTGTTGAACTATGGCTCACATGGTGTTTAGGGCCACAATTTCCCATCTAGAACATAGATTTAGTGGGTTTAGACAAGCTATAGGAATCTATGGCTAATGTCTATGTAGATTGTTGCAGTATGTGTAGGAATCTTCATCTAGTTCTTTGCAACCAATCCCTTCTTCCACATTGCCATGAAGGGCCTAAAAGAACTCTGATTCAAGAAGTACACGCATTTTAAATAGACAAAGCACTTAATCGTTAATCTATACACATGCACATGACCTTTTCTTCTTCCTTGTTCGCTTATAGAGTGGGCTTCTATTTTGTAAGATAAGGTATAGAGTGGGCTTCTATAACTTTTGCTTTCTGTTGAGTCAGGACGGAGGCGTGTCAATTTACAAATTTGACCAGGCTAAGAATAACCATGGTGGTACTCTTAGTAGACTTGCTTCTGTTCAGCGTGCCTTATCCATTTTGGAAATGGAGGTAGAACAGATAAACAAAGGAAAGTATGATCACTACATGCAAAAAGAAATTCATGAGCAGCCAGAATCTTTAACGACGACTATGCGAGGGAGACTTATACGTGGAGGATCATGTAAAGCAAAAACCGTTCTCTTGGGGGGCCTGAAAGATCACCTCAAAACCATAAGAAGAAGCAGGAGAATTGTTTTTGTTGGGTGTGGCACTAGTTACAATGCAGCTCTTGCTGCAAGATCCATTGTGGAAGAGCTTTCTGGTTAGTTGTTTATACTTATAATCTATGTTGCTTGGACTCTTCAAAAATGTCGATGTGTGTGTGCCGGATACTCCAAAAGTAGTGCATTTTTGGAGTATCCGACACGGGTGCGGCAACATTTTTGGAGAGTCCGAGCAACATAGCTTATAATGAAGTTGTTTTGATCTCTATCACAAGGGATAAAACTTAGATTCTAGAGTACCTTTGGTCTCACTAATTTATTTCTCTAATTTAGGTATTCCTATAACCATGGAGATTGCCAGTGATTTAGTGGACAGACAAGGGCCAATATATAGAGAAGATACAGCTGTCTTCGTTAGTCAATCAGGAGAAACTGCTGACACTTCGCTTGCATTAGAGTATGCTCTGGAAAATGGCGCATTATGTGTTGGCATTACAAATACTGTTGGTAGCGCAATTGCTAGACACACTCACTGTGGTGTTCACATAAATGCGGGCTGTGAGATAGGAGTTGCAAGTACTAAGGTAGGTATATCATAGTTTCTTGAATTTTAGTGGTCACTTTTTGCGTTGGCTTCTCAATTACCTCTTTAATAAACAGGCGTACACGAGCCAAATTGTTGTGATGGCCATGTTAGCTCTTGCAATTGGAGGTGATACACTCTCAAACCAAGCAAGAAGAGAAGCAATTATTGATGGTCTATTTGACTTGCCACGTAAGTTTTCATTTGGTGCTAACATTCTTGTTTCTATTTTTCCTTAAATATATGGGATGCTCATGGTTCTTGTATGCCACATTATACATGGATTTCAGGCAAAGTGAAAGAGGTGCTCAAGCTTGATGAAGAAATGAAGGATCTTGCTAAGCTACTAATTGCTGAGCAATCACTTCTTGTTTTTGGAAGAGGTTACAACTATGCAACAGCTCTTGAAGGTGCTTTGAAGGTAAAGGAGGTGGCACTCATGCACAGTGAAGGAATACTTGCTGGAGAGATGAAACATGGCCCCTTGGCTTTGGTTGATGAAAATCTTCCTATTGTTGTAATCGCCACCCGTGATTCCTGTTTTAGGTCAGTCTTTAACTAATAATGAGAGTGTCATGATTGTGAATGGAAGTTTTTAAACAAATTTGGTTGGTGTGCAGCAAACAACAGTCAGTCATTCAACAACTTCATGCACGGAAAGGTCGACTGATAGTGATGTGCACAAAAGGAGATGCAGCATCTGTTTCTGTTGGTGGATCATCTCGAGTGATTGAAGTTCCACAGGTTGCGGACTGTTTGCAGCCCGTAATTAATGTAGTTCCGTTACAGGTAGTGTTTCTACTCTGCTTTAGATTCATAATTCAGTGAAATAAGAACTTTTAGTGATTATAGGGTGACAACTATACAGTGTCAACATTCTTCTTAGCCCTAAACATTTTTTTTTTGAACAGTTAACATTAGCCCTAAACATTTTTGTTGCGAATATATTTACTGTTTCTATCTAGCCCTTTCTGTGTAGAATTTATTTACCTTGGATACATGTAATGTTACATACACGGTCTATGTGTGCATTTTGACAAGTTTTTGGAAAAAGTGGGAATCTGGAAAAAGTTTGTTTCCTCATGAGACAAAAGCTATTGCAGACCTAAAAATTGAAGCTTTTAATGTCAGCAACTTCTGTGAAATTTTATGAATAGTGATAGTTGCTGCACATTAGCTTTCCTTTCCTCGAGTTATATTAATTTCTGTTTGAGATTTTACAGCGAGCTTGATTATTTTCTTGTGTTTGTCTCAGTTATTGGCCTATCATCTGACTGTATTACGTGGATACAACGTTGATCAACCTCGCAATCTTGCCAAAAGTGTCACAACGCAGTGAGCTAACCATTTATGTTCAACCTCTACCACTTGATGACAACAATTTGATCTACTGGTACAGCTTTTGACTCCTACTACAGGTCGTATTGTCCCACAATATAGCTAATTCACTCTGTAACATCTAGATTCTTTTTGTAACTTAACAGTTCTATTCTTATTAGTGGTTGGTTATGTAGTCGAGTTAATCTTGTATGCTAACAACTTTTGAAGGAGGATAACAATAACAATGAATCTATCTATTATTAAAAGTCAAAGAAAAATGCACCATATTAAGTCAAATGGCTGCCTAGAAAAAAGCCATATGACACAAATAGTTAATAACTAGTTAAGTAGTTATTAGTTATTATTTTTTAATTTGAATCTTAAAATAATTAAATAACTAATATTTTTTTAAGAAAACACAAATTGGATAACAATAACAATCTATCTATTATTAAAAGTCAAAGAAAAAGGAACCACATTAAGCTAAGTGACCGCCTAGAAAAAAGCCACATGGCACAAATAGTTAATAACTAGTTAAGTAGTTATTAGTTATTATTTTTGAATTTGAATCTTAAAGTAACTAAATATCTAATATTTTTTTAAGGAAACACATGCATACATCTATAAATTGAATAACAGTAACAATGAATTTTAATTGACAATCAGTTGTTTAGTTGTGAGTGCTGCAAAATGTCTGTACCATTTACTCTAATGTATAGTTATCCCAACTATTAAAATATTTAAAATTCAATAAAATATATTTTTGCCTCCTTATAAAAAAGAGAAGTTCAACTCAATTTTTCTTATATATCTCTCCAAATATAAAAATGACAAAAATAACAAATAATAATAATAAAATATAATCTATCTATTATTAAAAGACAAAGAAAAAGACACTACATCAAGTCAAGTGATAGCCTAGAAAAAAGCCACATGGCACAAATAGTTAATAATTAGTTAAGTAGTTATTAATTATTATTTTTTAATTTGAATCTTAAAATAATTAAATATCTATTATTTTTTTAAGGAAACACATACGTACGTCTATAAATTGGATAACAATAACAATGAATTTTAATTGAAAATCAGTTGTTTAGTTGTGACTTGTGAGTGTTGCGAAATGTTTGCACCATTTTCTCTAATGTATATTTATCCCAACTTTTAAAATATTTAAAATTCAATAAAACACGCTTTTCTCCTCATAAAAAAGAGAAGTTCAACTCAATTTTTTTATATATATCTCTAAATATAAAAGATGGAAATAATAATAATAATAATAATAATAATAATAATAATAATAATAATAATCTGTCTATTATTAAAAGCGAAAGAAAAAAGCACCACATTAAGCCAAGTGACAGCCTAGAAAGAAGTCACGTGGCACAAATAGTTAATAATTAGTTAAGTAGTTATTAGTTATTATTTTTGAATTTGAATCTTAAAATAATTTTTTTTTAAAAATAAAGAAACCACACACGTACATATATAAATTAGATAACAATAACAATGAATTTTAATTGAAAATCAGTTGTTTAGTTGTGAGTGCTACGAAATGTTTGCACCATTTTCTCTAATGTATAGTTGTCTCAACTTTAAAATATTTAAAATTCAATAAAACACGTTTTTGCCTCCTTATAAAAAAGAGAATTCAACTCAAATTTTATTATATATCTCTCCAAATATAAAAGACGACAACAATAACAAATAATAATAATAATAATAATCTATCTATTATTAAAAGTCAAAGAAAAAGGCACAATATTTTGCCAAGTGGCAGCCTAGGAAAAAGCCACATGGCACTAATAATTAATAACTAGTTAAGTGGTTATTAGTTATTATATTTGAATTTGAATCTTAAAATAATTGAATATCCAATATGTTTTTAAAGAAAACACATACGTACATCTATAAATTGGATAACAATAACAATGAATTTTAATTGAAAATCAGTTGTTTAGTTGTGAGTGCTACGAAATGTTTGCACCATTTTTTCTAATGTATATTTATTCCAACTTTTAAAATATTTAAAATTCAATAAAACACGGTTTTGCCTCCTTATAAAAAAAGAGAAGTTCAACTCAATTTTCCTTATATATCTCTCCAAATATAAAAGACGAGAACAATAAAAATAATAATAATAATCTATCTATTATTAAAAGTCAAAGAAAAAGGCACCACATTAAGTCAAGTGACAGCTTAAAAAAAAGCTATATGGCACAAATAGTTAACAATTAGTTAGGTAGTTACTAGTTATTATTTTTTAATTTGAATTTTAAAATAATTAAATATCTAATTTTTTTAAGAAATCACATACATACATCTATAAATTGGATAAGAATTTTAATTGAAAATCAGTTTAGTTGAGAGTGTTGTGAAATGTTTGCACCGTTTTCTCTAATGTATAGTTATCCCAACTTTTAGAATATTTAAAATTCAATAAAATACGTTTTTGCCTCCTTATAAAAAAGGGAAGTTCAACTCAATTTTACTTATATATCTCTCCAAATATAAAAGACGACGACGACAACAACAACAACAACAATATTACTATCTATTATTAAAAGCCAAAGAAAAAGGCACCACATTAAGCCAAGTGACGGCCTAGAAAAAAGCTACATGGCACAAATAGTTAATAATTAGTTAAGTAGTTATTAGTTATTATTTTTGAATTTGAAGCAAGAAGATCAGACGTTTCAACCAGAAAATTGCAAGGCAAACTTTACAAATTATATCTTGAAAAAAAAAACTTTACAAATTCTGGAAGACAGAGAATGGAATATCAAAATGTTGGATTCCTTTTGTAGATTATGCAAGAAGTTTTGCAAGAAAAGATCATGGATTTTTATATTGTGGAGAAGTAATAAAAACGAGGTTTTGATTATTCTGTCCCCAAATCAACACATAACTAATGGTACCGCCAAGAAAATAATAAAATTCAAGGTGAACAAAAAAAATGCTTATTTATCTTCCTTTTATTTTTTCTGATTTTGAGAAACTTACGTTCCAAAATACATTAAGATAAATGACATATCTTGTGATAAACTTTGAAATGCATATTTGTTGTGTTTAGGAATGATAATAGTTGATGTTATAATGAACTTTATTATTTAATTGATAAAATGAGATCTATGAATAACATAAACTTTTATGGTTACATGCATAAAGATTATGTCGAAGATTACTTTCAATCTGTGGAGTATAATGATATGAAGTAATTTTATTTGGAAAAATCATATATATACTTGAAATTGGTAGTATCAATTTGAAATTATGAGAATAAATAAAATTTGCGTTTAGATATTATCTGAGTCGTGAGAATAAATAATTAAATTGATTATTTATTTATTTTCGTAGGCTTAGACTATATCCAATCATCTTTATCTCAACAAAAAAGTCATTTTGCGACTTTTCACCTTGATCATTATCAGAAATTTATATTTTATTATTTCACGTTTAATTATTTATCAAAGTTTTAATTTGATATTGTTTATATTATTTTACAAAAGCATATACTACATTACTCGATATACCCGTGCAACGCACGTGGCCAGAAACTAGTTATATATACATATTAAAAAATCAATCGTTTTCTTGTCCATCAAAGTCCGTGTCATAACTCTTTTTTGTCTACTCACTATGTTCACTTTTACTTGTCACGTTTCACTTCTCGAAAGTCAAACTACATGAACTCTGACCAACATTTTAAGATGTATTTTTTCGTCATATGAGAAGAATTACAACTTATAGTATTTTTCGAACATCTAAATTTTAATTTAAAATTATTAAATTAATTTAATTCAATTTAATTTCATAAATTAATCAAATTAACTCTCGAGAAGCGAAATATGAAATTAATTAATTCACAATAGTTAGTCAAAACTTTTTTGGAATCTACACTAATTTTTATATTTTTCAACAGTAGTGTATTATGCCTACCGGATAAATCATCTATATATTTAGCAGCAAATGCAATAATTCGAATCATGCCCCTCAACAATTCAAAATGTCCAAATATAACTCTAAACAATTAAAAATGTTCAAATATATTGTGAGTGGTATATTTGGACTTTTAAAAATTGTTTAGGGCATATCTGAGACAAAATAATGTTGGTGCATCTATAAGCTAATATGTTAACAAATGACATATATAAGATAACTCACAAACGTTATAGCATTTTTACGCTTTTCTAAAAAATTACAAGAAAATTGGAACTACATTATTACTGATACAAAAGTATAAAAGAGTTCTCCACAAGCATGACCTCTATACTAAGATAATTGCTGCAATTTTCTAGCAAATATATTACTGTTTTTATTTTCTTTAGGATAGTACAGGCAATTCATACAGCATACACAATTTCCCATCTAGCTTTACCTTTGTTCTTGTGTTTGGTACTTCCAATCCAAGAATCAGAAGATCCTATGCATCCAAGGGAAAATATTTAGGGCTCCTAACAGAATGATTTCCATTCACTTCAACATGTTGGGACCTTTATAACGAATTGCCAAAGTATAACTTTGCTTCTCATTTTTGTTCTTGAACACCAAAGTTTGTGGTGACACTGAAACTTTAGAGTTCTTGGGAGCTTTGATCTTAGTTTTATAAGTAGCTGCCCCTAGACCAACATTTGTGACTGTCCTCCTGAATTTCTGCTCCGACAAGATGAAGTTGTCGTCAGTGTTGTACAATGCAATGAATGATGGGTAATTGAGATCAACTGATGAGCAGTTGTCGTAATTGGCTGATGATCTTGCAAATGTTTTGAATTGCTCTTCTTTGAAATTCATAGAACATAGGAGGTTTACATAATCTTGTGGAGTAGCATCATATACTAGGCCAGGATCGAGCGCACTGTTGGGAACAACGTGTCCTGATCCCATGGCTAGGGGCGTGGCTTCCCAATTACTGTCAGTCTTGAATATGTTTTCGAGTGTTGTCCAAAGGATCAGCTGTGGTCATCATGGCAGAGCGAATAGCTGAAAGACTCCATTCAGGATGTGCCGTTTTTAGCATTGCTGCAATTCCAGCAACATGTGGTGCAGCCATGGATGTGCCTGATTCAAGAATGTAATCACTGGACAATTGTATGTTCGCCCCAATACTAGTAGCAAATACATTTGGCGGATATGCTGCGAGAATCAGCACCCATGGTGCCAATATATCTGGCTTTGCAATTCCCAAGTAGCTTCTGGAGGGGCCTCGTGCGGAGGATACAGGAACAACCGGTGCTGGCTTTGCATCTAGATACGTCTCTTGGAACGTGATGGTGGCAGTCGGAGCGATGCTATTTTTCACATAATCAGTAACTTGTTTTCCTTCCTTTTTATTAATCACAACTCCGGGGTTGGGAAATGAAGCAGACTTGAACACTCCTGGATCCTCAGAAATAAATATGCCTGCTTTGAGTCTTGCTCGAGTGACAGTACACATTTGATCAGAGGAATCCCTGTTATCATCACATATAATGATGGTGCGTTCAGGATCATGAACTTGTGATAGCAATTCCTCGGTGCAATTAGATATAGTGTTGTTGTAAATCACGGGTGAATCCATAACAATGGCTCTAGCAGGAAACAAGCTCCATCCCCTAATTTTTATGTGGGTTACAACAATTGCAGGAAAGGGGAAGTAAGTAAATATTACAAATTGCTAGAAAGGATAAATTAAAGATTACAACTCTGGAATCAAGAACAATACAAACTCCTTGTGATTTGCTGAATCGAGTGATGGCACTCTGCCTTTAAGACAAGATTGCCCCGTATATATCCTTTTACGTAGTCGGGCAATAGTCTCCCAAGATACAACATCAACTTAACAAATGAGCAAAGGAAACTCAAGTGTTACTCTTGAAGAACTTTGAGTATAGTAAACTTGCTAGAGAGAAGAAGAAGATTTCAGAAAATTCTGCAAGTATTTCTTGGTAGTGTGGAACAATTGAGCCAAATGCCTCAATTTATAGTGTAAGGAGATGACCCCTCAACTAGCCAACTAATGGCCTTCAATAGCCATGTAATGACACTTATTGAAGGGTTACATTCAGCCAAATAATGGCTGAATTCAGGTGCTAAATAATGGAGATTCAATGCTCCAAAACCAGCCCAAACGTCAGAACTTTTCATCTTCCCGTCGTAGCATTCTGCCTCCAAAGTGCCACGGCTCTGCGAATTGGCGCCGCGGCTCCAGTGACTAAACACCCAATTAGCGCCGCAGCGCTCCGACGGGGCTCCATCGCGGCCCTTCGCGACTCCGCGGCGATTTTTGACTCGTTTCATCTTACACTAGAACACTTCTTCCTTCGTTTACCAATGTGGAATACTTGTCATTTGGCCAATAACTGTCCATCATTATATGTCTCAAACGTTTCACTTACGTATCAATATCTCTTTCACTAATGAAATTTGCGATACTTGGCACTATGTGTGCACGTGTGTGGAAACGACGTTTCCGACGTGCGGGGCCTTAATTGTTCGAGTCATAAATAATGGGATAGACTTAATTCCATTAGTAAATTTCCAACAATCCCCTCTTGAAAGAGATTTTGACGCACTCACAAGGTGCCTATTTCCAGCAATCTTTCAGCGGACAGATGTTGCATCTGAATAGGTAGCTTCCGTTTTGAACCTTCCATAGTTGAATACCACCGGACTTACTTACTGCGCGGTGAACGTGATATCTTGAACCATCAGTGTTTAGTGTAAGCCAAGTCAACGGTATCAACACAACAACTTCCCTTACTCTGTTCTTCGTAGTGTTTTGTCCGTTGTGGTCGTGGACACTTCTTGGATTCTTAAGTGCGTTCATTTGAAGCGGTATGTCCTCGCACTTAAATAGGTGGTCTCCTACAAGGTATCCTGCTATACCCCACTTTACAAGTGTTAGGAATCATTAAATATTTTCCCAAACCTAACCTCAACCGTTGAGGATCATTAAAGGTTTTGGAAACTTAACATTTACCCACATTGTAGATAACACTTAACGTCTATCGCGGGAACGACTTTGGATTTATGTTTCTTTACAGAAATCACTTTCCGAAGTGCTCATGCTTCCACCGAAGTGCTCAACTGAACCTTTACAGCTCAGTTTTCTCATTGAACCTAATTCCTGGGATCTCCAGTCAGTAAGGTTGGGTTACCACCATATTGGTCCTTAAAGCTTGGGTTTTAAGCCCATTCCCCTAGACAGACAGAACATATGATCTTTGGGTAAGCCTTTTGTTAGTGGGTCCGCTATGTTATCCTTTGATTTTATATAATCAATGGATATTATACCCGTAGTGATCAGCTGTCTAACGGTCTTATGTCTCCGTCGAATATGACGAGACTTACCGTTGTACATAGAACTCTGTGCCCTTCCTAGAGCCGACTGACTGTCGCAGTGGATCATTACAGAAGATATGGGTTTGTCCCAACAAGGGACATCCTCCATAAAGTCGTGAAGCCACTCAGCTTCTTCTCATGCTTTGTCTAAAGCGATAAACTCCGATTCCCTCGTGGATCGGGCGATGCAAGTTTGCATAGAGGATTTCCAAGACACAGCCCCACTACCAATTGTAAATATATACCCACTGGTGGACTTGGTGTTCTCTATATCAGATATCCAGTTTGCATCACTGTACCCCTCTAATACAGTTGGATATCTCGAATAATGCAACCCAAAATTTTGCGTGTATTTCAGGTATCGTAGTACCCGATTCAACGCCTTCCAATGATCATTACTTGGATTACGGGTAAACCTAGCCAACTTGTTGAGTACATAAGCAACATCAATAGGGTGCAGTTTGTTATGTACATCAAACTCCCAATCACCTGTGCATATTGCTCCTGGCATACAGGTGCACCACGATTTTTATCAAGCTTTTGATTTCTATCCAGTGGTGACTTCATAGGCGAACTGTCAAACATCTCAAACTTTCTCAACACATCCTCGATGTAGTGAGACTGAGATAAGACCAGTCCGTCAGACATCTTAGAGATCTTTATCCCTAAGATGACATCTGCGATACTCATATCCTTCATGTCGAAGCATTGTTTCAACATGTTCTTAGTCTCTAGGATCAAACTAGGACTGCTTCTTGTGATCAACATGTCATCTACGTACAGACATATCATGACGAATGAGTCAGAGTTACCTTTCATGTAGACACATTTGTCACACTCGTTAATGGAGAGATAGTAGAGTACTATCAAACTTTTCGTGTCATTGCTTTGGGGCCTATTTCAGCCCATACAGAGATTTGACAAGTCGATAGACTTTCTTCTTATGCCCTGGAACCACATACCCCTCGGGTTGTTCCATATAAATTTCTTCTTCCAAATCACCATTTAGGAAGGCTATCTTGACATCCATTTGATGTATCTTAAGGTCACCCAACGCTGCGATCGCAATGAATACTCGTATGGATGTCATCCTCGACACCGGGGAGTACGTGTCAAAGTGGTCAAGGCCTTCTTTTTGCCGATAGCCCTTGACTACCAACCTGGCCTTGTACTTATCTATAGACCCATCTTCTTTATACTTTCATTTGAGTATCCATTTACAACCCAACGGTTTATTTCCCGGAGGAAGATCAACCAACTCCCAAGTATGGTTATGCAGAATGTAGTCTATTTCACTCTCAATAGCTTCTTTCCAGAGCGGTGCCTCTGGAGTTGACAATGCTTCAACAATTGTCCTTGGTTCGTCATCAGCCATATAAGCTACAAAGTCAGGACCGAAGGATTTATCCTTCCTGGCCCTTTTACTTTGCCTCGGTTCCATCTCTGGAGTCTCCAAGTTGTGAGAATCTGGAACGCTAGATTCCGAATATTCAGCCACTTCGAAGTCCACTAGATCTGAACCATCTAGATCCGGGCAGTCAACGACTCCCGGTTCTTGAGAGCTTTGTTCATAACTTCGTTTGCGAGAGGTTATGTCTTTTTCCTTTCTAGGAAAAGTATCCTCAAAGAATTGAGCATTCCTTGATTCCATGATTGTACCCCCGTGGATATCTGAAATATCTGGAATATCTGATTTATGCACTAAGAAGCGATAAGCACTACTCTTATTTGCATATTCGATGAAAATGCAATCTACAGTCTTAGGCCCAATCTTGACCTGCTTTGGATTGGGCACTTCGACCTTTGCCAAACAACCCTACACCTTTAAATATTTATAGGTGGGTTTCTTTCCTTTCCATGATTCATATGGAGTTTTGTCCTTACCCTTATGTGGGACTCTATTAAGAATCGTATTAGTGGTAAGGACGGCTTCTCCCCATATGTTTTGGGGAAGACCGGAATTGATGAGCAAGGCATTCATCATTTCCTTCAACGTGCGGTTCTTGCGTTCCGCAACACCGTTCGACTGAGGTGAGTATGGAGCCGTCGTTTGATGAACAATGCCTGATTCGACAAAATATTCCTCAAATGGCGCTACGTATTCTCCCCCTCTATCGCTACGAATGGATTTAATCTGCATGCTTAGTTGGTTTTCAACTTCTGCTTTATAACGTCGGAACACTTCAAAGGCTTCATCTTTACTTTTCAACAAGTAAAGGTAACAATACCTTGTATTATCATCAATGAATGTCACAAAGTACTTGTTCCCTCCTCTAGTTTGTGCAAACTTCAAATCATATATATCTGTGTGAATGAGTTCTAGAGGAGCGGTATTCCTTTCGACGGATCGAAAAGGAATCTTTGTGAGTTTTGCCTCTACGCACACCTCACACTTATGTTGAGGGTTTACGTCAGATGGCAACAACTCTAACTTAACCAACCTTTGGATGGACTTATAGTTAACATGTCCTAATCTATGATGCCATAAATTAGAGGACTCAAGCAAGTAAGAAGAATCTTCAATATTATTGCTTGCACGTATTACAGACATGGCGTTAACTTTGAAGAGGCCTTCACAGACGAATCATCTTCCCACAAACGTTCCATTCTTGGTGATTACAAATTTATCGGACTCAAATACTAGCTTAAAACCAGCATTAACCAATAAATGACCTGAAATTAAATTCCTCCTAATCTCAGGGACATGCATCACCTCCTTCAGAGTGAGCTCCTTTCCAGAAGTCATCTTCAGGACTACCTTTCCTACCCCCAGCACATTAGAGGAAGCGTTGTTACCCATGAACATATTTTTGTTTGTAACTGGTGTATAAGTGGAGAAGACATCTCTGTTGGAACCGTCAGTGTTTAGTGTAAACCAATACAATGGTATCAACACAATAACTCTCCTTATTATTTCTTCTTATCATTTTATTCATTGTGGCTATGGACAACGCTTGGATTCTTAAGTGCGTACATTTAAAGCGGTCTGTCTTCGCACTTAAATATGTGATATCCTATAAGGTATATTGCTCTACCCCATTCGCAAGTATTAGGAATCATTAAAAGTTTCAGAAACTTATCATTTACCCATTATGCAGGTAGCACTCAGTGTCTATCGCGGGAACGACTTTAGAGTTATATTTCTTTAAAGAATGATAATCCGAAGTGCTCTTACTTCAAGTGAAGCGCTAAACTGAACCTCTATAGTTTAGTTTTCTCATTGAACCAAATTCATGGGATATCCAATCAGTAAGGTTGGGTTACCACCATAAAGATTCTTATTGTTTGGGTTTTAAGCCTATTTCCTTAGACATGCAGAATATTTGATCTTTGGGTAGGCCTATAGTTAATGGATCCGCTAAGTTATCCTTTGATTTGACGTAATCAATGAAAATGACACCCATAGTGATCAACTGCCTACCGGTCTTATGCCTCCGACGAATATGTCTAGACTTGCCGTTGTACATATTACTTTGTGCCCTTCCTAAAGCCGATTGGCTATCACAATGAATCATCACCGAAGGTACGGGTTTATCCCAACACGGGATATCCTCTAAGAAGTCGTGATGCCACTCTGCTTTTTCTCCTGCTTTGTCCAAAGCGATAAACTCTGATTCCATCGTGGATCGAGCGATGCATATTTGCTTAGAGGATTTCCAAGACACAGCCCCACCACTAATTGTAAAAACATACCCACTGGTGGATTTGGTGTTCTTTATGTCCGATATCCAGTTTGCATCATTGTATCCTTCCAGTACAGCTGGATATCTTGAATAATGTAATTCGTAAGTCAGTGAATATTTCAAATATCGTAGTATCCGATTTAACGCCTTCCAGTGATCATTTTCAGGATTACGAGTGAACCTAGCCAATTTATTGATTGGATAAGCGATATAGGGTCGGGTGATTTTTGTAATGTATATTAAGCTACCAATGACCTGCGCATATCGCTCTTGGGATACGGGTGCACCACGATTCTTATCAATTCTATGATTCATATCCATTGGTGACTTCATAGGGGGACTGTCAAATACATCAAATTTCCTCAAAACATCTTCAATGTAATGAGATTGAGATAAGACCAGCCCGTCAATTGTCTTAGAAATCTTAATTCCTAAGATTACATCTGCAATACCCATATCTTTCATGTCGAAGCATTGTTTCAACATATTCTTGGTTTCCAGGATCAAGGTTAGACTACTTCCGGTGATGAGCATGTCATCTACGTAAAGGCATATCATGATAAATGAGTCAGAGTTCCCTTTGATATAGATACATTTATCACATTTATTTATGGAGAAACCTTTTGATAATAAAGTATTATCAAACTTTTCATGCCATTGTTTCGGGGCTTGTTTGAGTCCGTACAGAGACTTAATAAGTCGACATACTTTCTTTTCTTGTCCTGGAATTACGTATCCCTCGGGTTGTTCCATGTATATTTTCTATTCCAACTCTCCGTTTAGGAAGGCTGTCTTAACATCCATTTGATGTATCTCAAGGTCACGCAAAGCTGCAATGGCTATGAATACCTTTATGGACGTTAATCTAGACACAGGAGAGTATGTGTCGAAGTAATCAAGGCCTTTTTTTTGTCTGTAGCCTTTGACTACTAATATGGCATTATACTTGTCAATAGTTCCATCTGCTTTGTCCTTTCTTTTGAGTATCCACTTACAACCCAAAGGTTTGCTTCCTGGAGGAAGATCAACCATTTCCCAAGTATGGTTTTGCATGATGGAATCTATTTCGCTTTCTATAGCTTTTTTCCAAAGCAGTGCTTCTGGAGTTGACAATGCTTCATTAATTGTACTCGCTTCATTTTCAACCATATAGGTTAGAAAGTCTGGACCAAAGATTTTGTCCTTTTTGGCCCTTTTGTTCCGTCTTGGTTCAACCTCTGGAACCCCTAAGTTCTGTAGGTCTGGAACATTAAGTTTCGGATAGTCAGTAACTTCCGAGTCCTGTAGATCTGGAACATCTAGTTCTGGATAATCATAAACTCCTGGGTCTTGTTGATTTTGAGCATTTTGTTCATAACTTCGTTTGCGCGAAATTATTTCTTTTTCCTTTCTAGGAAAGATCTGTTCAGATAATTCAGCATTCTTTGATTCCATGATCGTACCTTCGTAGATATCAGGTATCTCTGACTTATACACTAAGAAGCGATAAACACTACTGTTATTTGTATATCCGATGAATATGCAATCTACAGTCTTAGGTCCAATTTTGACCTATTTTGGTTTAGGTACTTCAACATTTGCCAAACAGCCCTACACTTTCAAATATTTGTAAGTGGGTTTCTTTCCTTTTCATGATTCATATGGAGTTTTATCCTTACGCATATGCGGAACTCTATTGAGAATTGTATTAGCAGTAAGAATCGTTTTGCCCCACATGTTTTGGGCTAATCCGGAATTGATAAGTAAAGTATTCATCATTTTCTTTAACGTACGATTTTTACGCTCGGCAATACCGTTAGACTGAGGCGAGTAAGGAGCGGTCGTTTGATGAACAATGCCGAATTGAGCACAGTATTCTTCAAACGGTGCTACGTATTCTTCCCCTCTATCACTACGAATTGCCTTAATCCGTAGGTTTAGTTGATTTTCAACTTCTGCTTTGTAACGTTTAAATGTGTCAAACGTTTCTTTACTTTTCAACAAGTAAACATAACAATACCTTGTACTATCATCAATGAAAGTCACAAAGAAATCACATATGTCGGTGTGAATAAAGTCTAGAGAAACGATGTTTCTTTCAACTGAATGGAAAGACGATTTGGTTAATTTTGCTTCTACGCATACCTCACATTTATATTGAGGGTTTATGTCGAAGGAAGGCAACAATTCCAATTTTACTAACTTTTGAATTGATTTGTAGTTAACGTGTCATAATCTATGATGACATAAATTAGATGACTCAAGAAAGTAGGTAGAAGATTTTATTTCATTTGATGAACGAATTACAGACATAACATTCATTTTGAATCGGTTGTCACATGTGAAGCCCCTTCCTACAAAAATACCATTCTTAGTTATTATAAACTTGTTGGGCTCAAAAACTAGTCTAAAGCCAGCCTTGACCAATAGTAGCCCTGAAACCAAGTTCTTGCGGATGTCAGGGACGTGCATCACTTCCTTCAGAGTAAGCTCTTTGCCTAAAGTCATTTTGAGGACAACCTTTCCAACCCCTTGCACTTCAGAGGTAGCGGCATTGCCCATGAACTGCTTTTTGCCCGAGATTGGGGCGTAAGAGAAGAAGGCACTCTTGTCAAAACAAATATGACGGGTTGCACCCATGTTTATCCACCATTGCCGTGGATTCTCTACCAGATTTGCCTCCAGCACTACAGCCGAGACATCCACAATCATGTCGTCAAGGTTCGAAGGATCATCCTTGTCTTGCACAACGCTAGCCTTGACTTTGCCTTTGTTCTTGGCTTTTTCCTTCTGTTCTCGCTTCATTTTGAGGCAGTGGACCCTTTTAGCAAACCAGGAATGCACTCATTGCGGGCAGACTGGCCATTACAAGGATGCTTGCAAAGCCAGATCTGAGTTTTTTCAGGAAAAAATAATTTTTTTGTTAAGGGAGTCAGGATAGAGGGACCTGGTCCTCGGAAGAGAAAAAATGTCTTGCCCACTTGTGCTAGAAGAAGTCTGATTCATCCTTTTTACAACTACAAGGGACCCAAGCTGGTTTGGGTTCCCAAATCCAATGAGTGATTTTGCTTACAGGATAGGAAGAGTAGGTGCAGTAAAAAATGGTAGATGGACAGTAGTTGCTCCAAGCATATGACTGAAATAGAGGGGTCTCTCTCTCCTCAAAGCCTTAAAAAAAGAAAGTGTGCCTTTTGAGAATGAAAGAAATGACACATCATTGACATCTGCAAGATTGAGGAAATGTTGACAGTTGACTCAAGCTTGTCAATTGTGATGAAGGACCTGGTTCTATGGATGTCACAGACCAAGTTTACAGTCAACAAGGTGGGTTTCCATGTGTTGAAAGGAAACATGTCAGATCTTCTGTCAAGACAAAGAAGAGAGTACATGATCAGGTCTTTTCTTGAGAAATTCCCTATAAACTACTTAATGAGAGAAAAACCCAAACTGACTTGCCTAAAAACCTTTGGATGCAAACGCCTTGTTCTTAACAATGGTACAGAGGCTTTTGGGAAGTTTGGATGCTAAAAGTGTTGAAGAATGATGAAGCTGAAGATGGGGAACCTTCAAAGGTTCCTAAAGAGGTTAGAGAGATTTCAAATTGAATGACTGTGATGAAATCGAGATTACAAGCGAACTGGTCGAGAAAATAGGGGTACAAGTTGAAGTGAACAAGAACCCGATCTCTAGCGACATGCAAGAGAGTGGTGTGGGTAGTACTATACATAAACAGGTTGAAGTTGCCGACAAAGACATTGTTGAGAACACTACTGCAAAATTAGGTAATCCTATTTCACCTAGTTGTGTCAAAGGGGAAAATGAGTCGTTAATAGACTGTGTTCAGTCTACATCTGAGATTACTGTTGGTTTTATTGATACCCTATGGATCATGAAAGGTGGTGAGAGAGTTGAGGGAGTTAAGAGGGAAAATGGTAATGAATGAGAAAAAGGGGAACTAAATGAGGGACCGGGTCCTTCACTCCAAGGAGAATCTGAGTCACTTGCACTCAATAAAGCTCCTATTTGGAATGAGCCATCAGGTTCCTCACAGGTTAATTTGGTAGTTGATGTTGTCTCTCATGTAGTATCTAGCCTTGTTGTGCCACTGGGAGATCCTTCTCTTATGAAGGAACCGGGATCTCCTAGTACTGCTCAGGCTATTGATTCATACGGTGACATTATACTTAGCTATGTGCGTAGACAAACCACTGGTAGTATGAAACAGAAGAAGAGGGTAGAAAAGAAAAAAAGGGATTACAAAGTCAGAGAACGCATTGCTTAAAAGCCTCCAAGAAAGAAACAGGCTAAGAAAATGGCAAATGGGTCACTAGAAAGTAAAGTGAAAGGTTCAAAAGGAACGTGTTGTCAACCCGTAAAGAGTAGGCTCGTTGATGAAAACAATGAAGATGAAGAAGAAAGTCTGCTTGTAAGGAAAAATTCGAAGAAAGGAAATGAGAGCAAAGGAGGAAAAGTCTTAAGTTTTAATGTCTGATGATGATAAGGGTGACAAGTCAGTTGATGAGAGTGATGAGTCACATAAGGAGTGTGAAACTAGTCCTTTCTCTCAAAGGAAGAGGAAGAGTAACACCAGTGAGGAACTAGGTTCCTCAAAGAGACAAAAAGTTGTGCTGAATGAAAATGAGAGAAAGGAAAACTTGCAAAATGAAAAGGTTCTGTTGGGAAGGGTTTTTGATTTTGATCTTGCTGAAATGTTTGGCATGAAGGAAATGATTGAGATAGTTGAGTTCCAGAATTGCACTCATTTTTTTGTTCCGCCGGCACCCAATGTGTATGAAGCGGAGGTAGCTGAACTCTATGCAAACTTATGCCACATTGATGACTATACCCTAGTCTTTTCTGTGAATGGGACAGAGTTTGTGTTGAATGAGTTAGTACTTGGAGAAATTTTGGAGGTGCAAACTGATGGGCTGAAAACTGTGTCTGGAGAGGCCTCAGCTGTATTTAAGAATGTGATTATAAATAGGAAGGAGTCTACTACTAAAGCAAGGCTCCTCAAGAAGGAGCTTAAACCCGAGCACTAACTTATGTTTGCTTTTGTCAATAAAGTGTTACTACCAAGGACTGAAGGCCGCTCTACTGCATCTGTGGCAGACCTGATCCTCATCGAGGCTCTGTCAGCTTTTGAACCGATTAGTCTGCCGGCCATCATGATTAAGCATATGATCAAAGTGGTAAATACTAGGGGGAAGACATGGTCTTCCTTATTGGTTTCTTCTGACAAAGGTACTTGTGCATTTTAAAGTCAGATTTGGAAAAACCACATTGGGCACTAAGAAGCATATATTTAACGATGGCAACTTTGAAAGAATGTGAGTGTGTGCCAAAGAAAGCTGGTGTTGGCAACACTTCTACCATCTCGGCTCTGATCGAGGCTCAAGAAGCAGTAACTGCTAAGATTCAAAGGCTTAAGGCTGATAATGCTCTTCTCAGAGTCCAATTGGCCGAAACGATGCAGGAACCTAGTTCTCGCCGCGATTTGGAAGCTGAAAATGACAAGCTACAGGTTGAAAAAGAAAAGTTGCGGGTAAAGGTGGATGAGCTTCAAGATAAGATTCTACAAGATCAGCGCACCAACAGTGAGAGAGTGGATAGGCTTCTCACAGCACCGACCCGTCCTTAGTCTTCCTCCTTAGCCTCTCTGGTCCCTGTTTCTAACATCTGGTCTTTATCCTTCGTTCAGTCCCGTTCATTTGACTCCTATTTTTTTGTTTCCTAATGACCTTGGCACTAATGGCAGTTTAAGTCTCATACTTTGTACTTTGTCTACTACATGTTTAAATGCTAATCTACTTTTGGAACATTACTCTATTTTGTGCATTAATACTAGCTTATTTTGTTCATATTTCTGCTCATAATTGTGTTGCCCCAGTGGCTCCGAGTTAATGTTACTGAACTTTTTTTTTGCTTTTACTTCTTTTTAATCTTTTCAATGATGCCAAAAGATAACTAGTAAAGTTGCTTCCATGTGACCAGGAGGTCATGGGTTCTAGCCGTGGAAACAGTCTCTTACAGAAATGTGAGGTATGGCTGCATACAATAGACTCTTGTGGTCCGGCCCTTCCCCGGACCCCGCGCATATCGGGAGCTTAGTGCACCGGGCTGTATTTTTAATGATGCCAAAAAGGGGGAAAAGTTTAAGGGGATATTGGAATTGATCGCTGGATTGTTGTTGTGCTTCAGGGGGAAGTTAAATGTTTAAGGGGAATTGGAATTGACTGTTGGATTGTTGTTGTGCTTAAGGGGGAAGTTAAGGGGATAAAAATGCCTTTTGCCTTGATTAACATGTTGTTATGATTGAAAGATAGGTCTGATCCACATGGGGAACAAGTAGGAACCTGGTTCTCAAGGGGAATATCAATTCAGTGTTTGTTATCATAAAAATGGGGAAATTGATATGTTATATCATCTTGTGCTTTGATGATTTGTCAAACTGTCGAAGAACCAAATAGGGACCTAGTCTGCTACCCGTTCCCTTGGATTTAAATGCGATTAACGATTCTGGTGTAAAGTTGTCTTGTTCACCGTAGTAAATGCAACAACTGTTGCGGCGTCTTTGGAGGTCAAACCAAGAGATGAGTAGTCCCTATCTCATCCCACATGCTCCCCAATCTATAAGCAACATGTTACAAGGTTGTGCATCACTTGAAAACCTAAAATCACTTGTGGAAGTGCAGCCGCCACAAGTCTCCAAGTGCTCTCAAGAACAAAATTGTTGTTAAGAGTCCCACATCGGATATGGAATGGGAACATGGACTCCTTATATGGACTTGGACAATCCTCACTCTACTGGCCCATTTTCCTCGTTCGTTCAGTCCCAGCCGGCAGGCCCACTGCCTGCTGGCCCAATTTCTGTCATCTAGCATTTTCGGCCAGCAGGCCCACTGCTTGCTGGCCCAACCCGTGACCCGCCTCTCGGTCTAGTCAATTCCGACGTCCATACACCGACCCAGGTTCGGCCCACTTCTATTCCAAGTCAAGGGCCCGTTACTCGTAACCAACGGGGTATCTTTCAACCAAAATGACATTTTAATCTTAACTCTAATGTCACTTAATCACCCCTACCATGTAACCCAGTGTTTGCCTTTCGTGACCTGAATTGGAAAATGGTCATGGATGATCAATATGATGCTCTTATTGAAAATAAGACGTGGGAGTTGGTGCCCCGTCCTTCTAGTGTTAATGTGATTCGTTCTATGTGGAGTTTTACTCATAATTAAAAATCTGATGGTTGTTTTGAGAGGCATAAGATCCGTCTTGTCGGTGATGGCAAAACTCAATAGGTTGGCGTGGATTGTGGAGAGACATTTAGTTCGGTGGTCAAACCGGCAACCATTCACATTGTTCTTAGTATGGATCTCTCGAAAGCATAGCCTATTCATCAACTGGATGTGAAAAATATTTTCTTACACTGTGATCTCAAGGAGACAATATACATGAATCAGCCCTTGGGTTTCAGGGACCCCGATCATCCTAATCATGTCTGTTTGCTCAATAAGTCCTTGTATGGGCTTAAACAGGTCCCACGGGTTTGGTATAAGAGGTTTGCAGATTATGTGTCTACTATTAGGTTTTCTCACAGCAGGTCTGATCATTCTTTGTTCATCTATCATCGTGGTACTTCTCTGGCATACATTTTGTTATATATGGATGATATTATATTGACTGCTTTTTCTGATAACATGCGCAAGTCTATCATGTCTCTTCTCAATTCAGAATTTGCTATGAAAGACTTGGGGCCTTTGAGTTATTTTTTGGTTATAGCTGTAACTTGTCATGCAGGTGGTCTATTTCTATCCCAGAGGAAGTATGCAGCTGAGATTATTGAACGGGCTGACATGTCATCTTGTAAGTCATCTCCTACTCTGGTTGACACCAAACCGAAGCTGAGTGTTAATTCTAGCAAACCCTACGAGGATCCCTCCCATTATCGCAATCTTGCAGGGGCTCTCCAGTATCTTACGTTCACGAGGCCCGATATTACTTATGCAGTGCAGTAAGTGTGTTTATTTATGCATGATCCGAGGAAAGAACATGTGCACGCTCTCAAACGCATTGTGCGTTACATTCAGGGCACTCTTGATTATGATTTACACCTATATCCATCCTCCGTATCTACTCTCATTTCTTATAAAGATACTGATTGGGGTGGATATCCATATACCAGACGCTCGACATCTGGTTATTGTATGTTTCTTGGTGATAACTTGGTCTCTTGGTCGGTTAAACGCCAGACTACTTTATCGCGTTCCAATGTGGAGGCCGAGTATCGAGGGGTAGCCAATGTGGTGTCTGAGTCATGTTGGCTGCGTAACCTCCTCTTAGAACTTCACTTTCTTATTCATAAAGCTATATTGGTCTACTGCAATAATGTTAGTGCGATTTATCTCTCTGGGAATCCTGTCCAACATCAATGCACTAAACATATCGAGATGGATATTTACTTTGTTCGCGAAAAGGTAGCTCGTGGACAAGTACGTATCTTGCATGTCCCTTCACGGTACCAAATTGCTGACATCTTTACTAAGGGTCTTCCCTTAGTTCTGTTTGAAGATTTTAGTGACAGTCTCAACATACGACAACCGCCCGCTAAGAATGCAGGGGTGTGATAAAATATACGTAATATACTACGTATATTCCCTGATATTATTAGAGATTTTGTACATGTGTAATTATGATACTAGTCTTGTATTAGCAAAATGTATATTTGATTTTCGTAATTATAGACTAGGTTTACTATTGTATATCATGTATATAAAGTCTTTACATTAATGAAAATAATCAAGGAATTATTTTCTTTCATGTTAAGAGTCTCACATCGGATATGGAATAGGAACATGGACTCCTTATATGAACTTGGACAATCTTCACCCTACAAGCTAGCTTTTGGGGTTGAGTTAGGCCCAAGATCCATTCTTTACATGGTATTAGAGTCAGGCCCATTCCAATTCTTTGTTCACCGATGTTGGGCCCCCAAATTATATTATCTACGCTTCAGTTAACAAGGTCTGGGCGTGCATCGGATATGGAATGGGAACATGGACTCCTTATATGGACTTGGACAATCCTCACCCTACAAGCTGACTTTTGGGGTTGAGTTAGGCCCAAGATCCATTCTTTACAGTTGTCTACAAGATGTCCTTTAGTTTGTTTTGAGTCTTTGTCTTTTGATCCTTATTGTAAATCCTACACCACTTTTAAGAAGTGTCATGGTAAGATAGATTTTCAACCTTTGTTGGTTTGTATTCTTGGCTAGAGTTAGTCAAGGTTTGTAGCTTTGTCATAGAGGTATTGTAAAGGGGCTTACAATATAGGTATTGTAAGGGTTTAGGGATTAAGAGTTTAATTTCTAGGTTGCAATAGGTTGTAATCTGAACTTGCTTAGTTATTGTAGTTGGAAATCCTACTTGGTAGGTCGTGGTTTTTAATCCCATGGGCAAGGAGTTTTCCACGTAAATATCGTGTGTTATTTACTTTCTGTTTTGCGTGAGAGAACACATAGAGAACCTGGTTCTCTATACTGTTGGGTGGATTCATAGTTTCTTCTATCAAATAAGCTTTCTGTGCAGTGTTTGCTATAAAGTTAATGTGGCCAATCCTTGTTTAAAACCTCCTTGAGAAGCTATTGGGTCTGTTTACAATGTCAAGCCTTATTAAAATATAGATTGTGCTATAAGGAGCTCAGCATATACAAAGTGTCCTTAGATTTCGTCTACCATGTCATAATAACATTACAGCATATTAAACTCTGGAATCTGGTATCCTTTTTACTATGGCAGACAGACTGTGAATGATCTACGTAATTCAGCTCCTTATTTATTAAAATTCATCCATGACGTTTTAGTTTGAAAACAATGTATAACCTCTATCTATTTAGAGTTTCCCGTTTTCCATCGTGGTGATATGTATACAGAAGTGGTTAGGTAGTAGAAAACCACAGAAGCTAAATGAATGCAACACAGAGCAATCTCTTGAAGCCAAGAACCAAGGAAGAAGCTCGTAACAGCAAAAGGATAACCCCCCCCCCGCCTCCCACCCCACCCCACTTGTGTGAGATCTATATGTTGAAAAGAAATGTTTGGAAGTCCCATGCCATTTCATTGATATGTTTTATTCCTTTATCAGGTAACAAATCCTTGCTGGAGTTATTGAACAGCGAATATTGGAGCCCTTGCTACACAAGCACACACTGTGCTTCGTTTTCCGAACTGGCAATACCTTTTTGGGATCATTGATGTATAACTTCTTTCCGCTCTTAAAGTTTTTCTTGGGAAGTTTCTTTATCTTCTAATTTCTAAATCTTTATTCTTCTGTTACCAGGTGGGTGGATTTTGCACGTGAGATTGAAATCTAAAGGTCACGAGAATAAAATGAAACTTAGATAATGGTTCCCAGTTTTAGGGTCAACCAAGTATCATTTGTACAATTTCTTTTAATTGAATTATAACAGTGGTGAAATTTTTTGTCACACTCTTTATTGCTGCTTTATTTTGTTTAATTCAAAAGAATTAAGGGTTCAAAGTCTCTTGATTATGCAAAATTATTCTTGTTGATAACTTGTGCTCTGTGTTTAAAGCATATGTCAGTTTTATTATATAAACTGAAATGAACCTGGGACGTACTGAGAGCTTGAGCTAATCTTTGGACAAAACAGCACTGATCCCATGAAAGACATTTCTATAGGAACAGAGAAGCTTTGGACCAGGATGGTGCCTATTAATTGAAGTCGGGCTGCAATCTCGATGGAATAAATGGTAGAGGAATACCAATGATGGTGACTAGCAAATATTTTAGACATAAAGGGATCGCCAAAATGGTAAGTAATAGTCACATGCTTTTAATTGCTGCTATAATGTTTTCTTGTTCAAAAGAAGGAACCTTTAATATATTGTGGTCAGGCCCTTCCCGGGACCCCGCGCATAGCGGGAGCTTAGTGCACCGGGCTGCCTTTTTTTATGCTTACCTATTGTTGATAGGGAAAATTAATTATCTAATCATTTTCTATTATGCAGAATATTGATCAAAGAAGATAAAATTTAGTCTATTTATCTGGATTGCTCTTTCCTTTTCTGCCATAGAAATATTTGATATACAATGATACCTGCTGAAGGGGTAGCTATCTCCAAAAGCTGAATGATCTCAGGTAACTTTCTATTTACTCGTGTAAAAAATTCTTTTCACATAGAATGTAGGATTCGGCAAAAGGTTTGTTTATGCGCTAATGTCCATACTACCAAGGAACAACTTCTTGGTGAAAGACTTCCATATGCATAAGTTCTTTTGGGTAGACTGAGGAAAAAGTCTGATCAATATGAGGTAACGTCGATCTGCCTAGGCCTTAGTGGGGACAGTTACCTAGTAACTATGTTGGTGGGAGTTAGCCGGTGGAGGGCACCACTGTCATCATTAAAGAAAAAGATGGCCACATCAGAATCAAATTCCTGGTGGAAGACTTCCCCAGGCTCTCTATATCCTATTCTTTTGGAGGACTTGAGAACCAACAATTGATACCTCCGTAGCCTGTCTAATATTTTATTTACAACTAGTCTATTTAGAAGTCTCAGCTGTACTATGAATTTTTTGATACAGTCATCGATTCTCCCTAGATGTTAACTAGTGGATGTACTGATCTTTTTTATGAAATCTATATAACATACTTCATAGAGGTAGGTATGCTAGGGACACATCACTGTGGACATTTTTATTGTAATCCAGACATCATTTAAGTATGGAAACCTGATGTATTACAATTGATGCATCTGGCTGTTCTATTTTTTTTCGTTCAGCATTTCCAATACATTTCATGCCTATTAAGAAGCTTGATTGTCATAAAAAAAATCGTCTTTTCATTCATCAGCAGTCAAGTATTGAATTCCAGCAAACCAGTTTGTGAAGGAACCCCCCTATCCGTATTCTTGAAGGAATTTAATTATTAGCAGAAGAAGAAATCATATACTGCTCTATTTATCAAAGTCTTCAAAAAGCCATGTGTTGAAAAGACCTCTTTGGTGGTGGCACTTTTCATTGGCTTACAAAAACAATACTTACTAGCCCACAATACGTTATAGGCCCAAGTCATGCTCTTATGTTTGAGCAAAAAAATATCTTTCAGCAATAACTTCAAAGTAAGCATGCTTTGCCGGTATGTATCCGGCTATTTCAGACACAATCCTCTTCACAGTTACAAACTTAGAAAATGCAAGAGCCTGTGCTAGTTGCAGAGCTTCACTACCAGATCTCTATCTCTGGAGATATTACAATAGGACTTCTTACTGTATGATTTCCATTCTCTTCCACCCAGGTGATTGAACCAGATTGGACTTCTTGTTCTGCATCGTCTTTGTAGCGAATGGTCAAGGTGTAGCTCAGCTTCTGATTTTTCTTCTTAAAAACCAATGTTTGCGGTGACACAGAAACCCTTGAATTCCTTGGTGCTTTCACTTTCACTCTATACTTAGCTGCACCAGTCCCAATATTTGTTACTGTCCTCGTGAATTTCTGCTCCAACCAAGTGAAGTTCCCTTGTGGGCTAAAGAATACAATAAATGATGGGTAATTGATATCCGAGGATGGATTTGAGCAGTTGTGGTTAGCTGATGATCTTGCAATTGTTTTGAACTGCTCTTCTGTGAAATTCAAAGAACAAAGAAGATTAACATAATCTTGCGGAGTGGTATCATATATGAGGCCTGGATCAAGAGCCCGGTTAGGATCAACATGCCCAGCTCCCATGTCTAGTGATGTAGCAGGTTTCTTATCCTCGGATTTTCTTATGGGTTTTCCAGTATTATCCAAAGGGTTGGCAGTGGTCATCATGGCTGAACGAATAGCTGAAGGACTCCAGTCAGGATGTGCACCTTTAACCATTGCAGCTATTCCAGCAATGTGAGGAGCAGCCATGGATGTGCCTGATTCAAGAAGGTAATCAGTTGCCAATTCTATATTGGTACCAATTTTTGCTACCATAAGATTTGATGGCCAAGCGGCTAGAATTAACACTCCTGGTGCTAATATGTCTGGCTTTGCCACTCTCAGGTAGCTTCGAGAGGGGCCTCTAGCTGAGGATGCAGAAACAACTGGAGCAGGCTTTGAGTCCAAATACGTCTCCAGGAAACTAATGCTGGCCTTGGGTTCCGGAGTCGTTGAAACATAACTGAGAACCTGTCTCCCTTCCTTAGGGGTTATAACAACCCCAGGATTTGGAAATTCAGTGGACCTCAATACTGCTGGATTGTTGGAAATAAAGATGGCTGCTCCAAGTCTTGCCTCTGCGACAGAGTTCATTTGGTCAGTGACTTCCTCTGCATCTACGCTCCTCCGACAAATGATGATGCTACGTCCAGCATCTGGTACTTGAGCTAATAATTCAGCTGAATCACAAGCAGACAATGTCTTGTTGTAAATTACAGGCCAATCCTCAATAATAGCTCTTGCTGGAAACAAGCTCCATCCCCTAATCTTTAGACCATTTCCCAGGGTCAGAGTCCCTGAAAACCAACGATCAGTATGGCCTGACGCCACTGTGAAGATCCATGGTACTCCGTTGTTTAAACTTCCCATAACAGGACCACGATTTCCTGCTGAAGCAGAAACCAAAACACCCTTGGCCATGGCACCGAAAGCAGCTATTGCAATAGTATCTTCATATAAAGGAATAAAGCGCCAGCCATAAGAAATGCATATCATGTCAACACCATCTGCAACCGCTTGGTCCATGGCTGCAATCAAATCAGAAGCGACGTTCCCTTCATCAAAGCTAAATTTATACACAGCAAGCCTAGCTCGCGGTGCAACCCCTTTTGCTGTTCCCGGAGCATATCCGAAATATGATGCTCCTTTGACGAAATTACCTGCAGAAATAGAGGCAACATGGGTGCCATGACCAATAGTATCCCTAGCAGAATTCATGGAAATGTTCAAATCAGGATTGTCGGCCACTAGTCCCTTATTGAAGTAATTAGCCCCAATGAGTTTCCTGTTGCACATTGAAGTATTGAAATCCGTGCCTGGACGACAAATTCCCTTCCACTTCTTGGGGATTTCAGGCATCCCGTCATCTCTGAAACTGGCAGATTCAGGCCAGACACCAGAGTCAAGGACACCAATGACCACATCTTGGCCAAAACCAGAAGCTGGCCACAGACCAGAGGAAGGGTTGAGCTTAAGAAACTCAGGGGTATGTGTAGTGTGAGCTTCAAGAGACCTATCTTTATAAGCTGAAATGAAGCCTGTGGACTTCTTGAGAGCTTCTATCTCATCTTTAGACAAAACAGCACTGAAGCCATGAAATACATTGTCATAAGAATAGAGAAGCTTTGGAGCAGGATGGTGGCTATTAAGTAAAGCAGGAGTTGCAATCTTGATGGATTCAATTGTAGAAGAATGCCAGTGATGATGACTAGCAAACATCTTAGGCATTAAAGACTTGTCCAAATGGACAATGTATGTTGTTCTCTCTGCTATGGCTACTAAGCAAAAAAAATGAGCAAAAAGAAACCAAGATAACAAGAGAAGAGGTAGGAAACTAGCCATTGCCATTGTTATCTATGTTGTGCCTTCCTAGTATAGATGAGCCTCCTTTTTATAATACAGAGGCTCAAAGAAACCATTGGCCCATGACCATTTTCTTCAAGTAGATAATATAATTTGAGCACATGGTGCACTAGTCCTTTTCAATATAAAATTCTGTCAAAGGAGAAAATATACTTTTGAAGTTTGAGCTATTGGCCAATGGCGGGATTTTTAGTATAAACTAGTGCAAATTGCAAATATATAACAAGCACATTGGCCAACAACTTGACAGCTTTTATTTTATTAAGCGGACCAATTGCATGCATTTATCCTTCTTTTTAATTTTTTTTTTTTTGATTGTCCTCCCTTTTTTGACAGGCTTTACTTCATTTTAATTTTTTCCTTTCTTTGAATATGCATGGTTGTAATGGTTTTTGGCGCTACTATGGGCATGACTTAACAAAGACTTCTGGGAAGACCTCCTGATTAAAAATAATAATACTAAGACCTTACTGAATTCTTTTTCGGCTAATGCATAACAAATGTTGCATTAAACTATAATTCACGCCACTGATTATTGAAACATACTCAAAGATTAGTGATTATCATGTTGAACAGTGAAAATAAATCCTACTCAAAACTTACATGTGCACTCTTCCACCTACAGTATATTATAATGTACTAATCAGTACTCACTCATCATACCAAACAACCCGAAGAAGTTTTAAGTTCATTATTAACCAAAATAATAAGCTAGTTTGTCACACAAAAAATAGAAGAAAACATAAAATTTGGCCCAGAAATGGCGCACTTGTCCATTTCTATGTTACAAAATAGTTTTGTTGGATAAAATATGAAACAAAGAAAGGTTCATGTAACATTTGAAACCATAGAGGAGGTATGTGCTACAAGATGAAATCTGAGGAGATATTATCATCAAAACATGAGGTATGCAAAATATTTAAAGATGTCTTTATTTTAGAAAGACTTACCTGTGAAATAGTACACTACTGTTTATTAGGTTGATGTGTTGAGATAAGTGGATAACTACTTTAATGAATTTTCTAGAGTTCATTACAGAGTTGTAGATTTATCCTTTGCGTTTCTTTTGTTGCCGTCTGTAAAAATAGGTGGACTGCTTTGTGAAAATTTATCCTGGCGTTGCCCATAGATGGACTGTGCAATACAACGTGGAAGACCAGAAGGCTGTGCAGAATGCTGAAGAATCTCATCAGGACATGTTGGACTGGTTTACCAAGCATGTCAAGTGAGTGAAAAGAACCCTATCAGTTTGCAAATTTCCAGTTAAAAGTATGAAAGTGAGCCAGATAATGATAAATGTTGTATTGTATCTCTTATTTAAAGAAGAATTATCTTGCTATGGTCATGTGAAATGTACTGTGTGTATGGTTTCATATGCGTTTTGATGCTCAGTGTATTAATAATGCTTTCTATATCTGTAACCCAGTCGGTCCCAAGTCCAATAAAGGAGGAGGGTTTACTATCTATTACAAATCAAACCCTTCACTGCTCTGTTCATATCTGTGTTGGATTTCTGGCGAGGGATCTGAATTCTTAACTGTTACCTTTTGAAACTAACTTTTTTTCTTAAAGACGAAGTGATGGTGCAATAATGAATCTGTACCAAAACTAAATTATATTTGTTATCGAGTGCTCCTTCAAATTCTTTTACTATACGCTGCTTAGAAACATAAATCTTGGGTCCTGAAACTAAACAACTTGCTTTCACTTCAGTTTTCATGTTAGGTTTTTTTTTTTTACTCCAGATTTATGCTTAGAGTCTTGCTTATATTCATTCGCTAGCCAATTGCAGGTATCATTATGAAAATATATGGATGCGTTGTTCTCTTCGGGCGAGCACCTTTTTTGGATATTTACCAGCTCTTTCGTTTCGTAACATAAAGATATATTGACTTTGATCATCTATTCCCTGCAGCTATTTCTGGCTATCCACCAAAGTTTTCCTTTTCCAAATCCCTCTATTTGGATGGATTCTGTGGTATAATGTTCTGGTGAGTTAATATTATTTCTGTCTCAAATCTGGTGGCTGAATATGGCTACATTGAAAATGAAAGGGTGTTTAAAGTTTCTACAACTTTTTCCTTTAAAAAGTGTTAAAGTCCCGCATCGGATATGGAATGGGAACATGGACTCTTTATATGGGCTTGAACAATCCTCACCCTACAAGCTAGCTTTTGGAGTTGAGTTAGGCCCAAGATCCATTATTTACATGGTATTAGAGTCAGACTCATTCCAATTCTTTATTCACCGATGTTGGGCCCCTAAATTATATTATACACGCTCCAGTTAACAAGGTCTGGGCGTGCGGGGAGTGTTAAGAGTCCCACATCAGATATGGAATGGGAATATGGATTCCTTATATGGACTTGAACAATCATCACCCTACAAGCTAACTTTTGGGGTTGAGTTAGGCCGTTGAGTTAGATCCAAGATCCATTCTTTACAAAAAGTCATATATTATATTAATACATGGGGTTGGTTATTTTTTTCAAAACGAGGAAAGCAGGCTTTATCCCTTAATTGTTGTCTAAATATTCCACAGATGCATGCCTGATTCCAATTTTCGCTATGGTCACGTTTCTTTCTCTTAAGTCTTAAGCGCTTCTCATTATTGGGGTTTTTAAGGTTGTTAGACTGAAAGTTATTTCGTGGTGCCCCTGCTAATTGTCTGAAATTGCAATTTGGTTGTCAATGTAATACCTCGTACTTTCGGGCGATGAGTTAAGCACCAAGACATATACAAATAAAGAGCTTCGTATGTAAAAGGATGCGGTCACGAACTAATTTAGGACTTATCAAGTGGGACAACAATGATCGGCTAATTGATAAATTATTGTGGGAGACAATAAGGATCGGCTGATTAATAACTTTAATGGGGGACAAGTTTAAGTGGGGATATTTACGTGTAACATTCTAATGAGTTACCTAAGTGACTATTTGTTTAGGGTGTTTAGGTGGTGACACACGGTAAGTGATATTAGGTAGATGGCCTGCATGTTAAGTGGGGGTTACACGTTAGGGGGGAGCATTATCTCATCTCTTAACATTTAATGGGATGAAATCACTTTGCTGCCAAAACGTAATTCCATACCAAAATATTCAACATTTCAAGAAAGATAGAGCCGAATTAGAGAAACTTCTCCATTAATTTTATGCATAACACAAGACAATGTATACTTGTAGCAACGAGGTTATAGGCAGCAACAGCAAGCAAAACACGGTCTCTAAGTCACGTTGAATTCCATTTTTCAAGCTGGTTCATCTGTGCTTAAGGTTAGGTACCATACGGACTATTTGGGTGGTATTATCAACAGATCGACGAAGGTATGTTAAGGCAAATCATTCTTTCTTTTGGCATGTTCTATGTAACGAAACGTAAACATGTTGTTCCATAAATTGTTCTACTCTTAGTAGTTAAGGATGTTCATGTTATTGATTCATATGTTAAAAGCATGTCTAAATATGTTCTTAAATCCTTATTGAGATATATGGGAAAGATGTTAATATTCACAATGTTAGCCGAAGGTACAAGGATATTATGTCGCTCAGGAAAACTCAAAATGTTTTATTGTCACTCATGCATTTTATTCATGTATTACCCTGGACCATATATTGGGGATGGGAAACGGGATACGCAGATCACCTGATCAGCTGGGATATGATAAAATGATGCTCACAGAGGCCGATATGAAATGATGCCTACAGAGGCTGTTATGGGGAGGAAGATGCCCAAATGAGGCCAATATATATATATACCACATTTGCACTGTGCATGGCAGTTAGGCATATTATGGCCCTCAGAGGCATTCACTACAGGTCGGTTGTTTCTGTCGGCTGTTGTTGTCGGTTGTTTCTGTTTCAGTTGATTCTTGTATTTCTGTTATGCTATTGTGCATGCCTTGACATACTATGTACATCAGTCGTACTGACGTCTCTTTTGTCGGGGGACGATGCGTTTCATACCCGCAGGTTCTCGTAGGCGAGGCGACGACCCGCATTAGTAGGTTGTTGATTCAGCGAATATTGGAGCACTCCCCTTGTTTCGGAGTGTCGGTCTAATCTTAGTACGGTATATTTTGCATGTACATATGGGTATGGCGAGGCCCTGTCCTGACCTTTTGATATCACGTATTCTTTAGAGGCTTGTAGACATGTGTCTTGTGTGTAATAGTCATATATGGCCTTATCGGTCTTGATATGTACATGTATATATGTTGGCATGTTGGTTAAGATGTTACGTGGCTTCCTTCTAGTTTATGAGTTCTATGTGTCAGCAAGGTACTGGGTGATGGCCCTTGTGGCATGTGTTTAATTACGATTAGATGTTGACTGTACGACTAGAGGTACTCAGCAGGTGAGGTCCGGGTGCCCGTCATGGCCCTCCAGTTTGGGTCGTGATAAACTTGGTATCAGAGCATGTCTGTCCTAGGTGTCTACAAGTCGTGTCTAGTAGAGTCCTGTTTATGGGTATGTTGTGCACCATACTTATAAGCACGAGGTTACCTAACATTTAGAGATGGTTTACATTCTTTCATCTCATAGATCGTGTTATAGAACTAAGTTATAAGCATTCCACTCATAATCCGTGTCGCGTTTACAATTTCAGCAATGCCTACAACAAAGAGAAAGTTTAAGAGTATGAGGGCGTTAGATACGGCTGCAGGCGAAGGTACTAGCCGATTGCCACCCGCTAGCGAGGGCCAGAATGAGACCCACGGTGCGACTCCTTCATACAATTCCCCAACTCCACCACCTCCAAATGAGATTAGTGGGGCTGCAGTATCCCCCAATTCCTCCACCTGATATGCCAGATGAGAATCTTCACATGCGAAGTGTTGTATAGTTATTGACTCGAATAGTGGCCGCTCAGGCCCAACGTCAGATTCTCAGTCCTTCTGATAGAGCTGCTAGCGCGAGAGCTCGGGATTTCATCAACCTAGACCCTCAGATATTCATGGGATCAGACCTGAATGCGTATCTGCAAAATTTTATGAATCAGATACAGCGTACCTTGCGGGTAATGGTAGCGGGTAATGAATGCTACCGATACGGAGTCGATAAAGTTTGCTTCTTATAGATTGCGGGATGTCGCGGTAACCTGGTATGAGACATGGGAGAAATCTAGGGGACCTCGTGCTCCACCAGCAAGATGAAGAGAGTTTTCAGAGGCCTTCTTACAGCATTTTCTGCCAGTCGAGCTTCGACGGGCCAGGCAGGACAGATTCCTACGTCTTGAGCAGGGCAACATGAGTGTTCGAGAATATAGCTTGTAGTTTAATTTATTGGCCAGATATGCTCCTACGATTATAGCTGAGATGAGTGACCGGGTACATAGGTTTGTTACTGGCTTGGGGTCGCACTTGGTCAATGAGTGTACTACGGCTTCTCTGAATCCGAATATGGATATTGCTCGCATTCAGGCTTATGCACAAAATCTGAAAGATCGTAAGAGGCAACAATGGGTAGATCGAGAGCGTGATAAGGGCCAACATAAGAGGGCTCGGTTCGTAGGTGACGTAAGAGAGTTCAGAGGTGGGCCCATGCCACAACTTTATAGACGCCCATCCTACCCGACATCTAGCGCATCAGTACCATTTTCAAGGTCGAGGGTTGATCGGTATGTTCAATCGGGACCAGGTCAGAGTTCATGAATGTCAAGGTCTTATTATAGAGGGGATTCTAGTCAGATGAGGTTGTCATTGGCTCGATGCGAGCAATGTGGTAAGGCCCATTTAGGGTCGTGCCAACAAGGATCAAAGGTGTGTTATTCTTGTGGTGAACCTTGTCATATCAGGCGGGAATGCCCGATAGGAGGCGAAGGTGTTAGGGCCAGCCGATCAGATCTGCAGCAGCTTCATCACATTCAATATGCCCGTCAGGGCAAAATCATCAGGCATTATCCGGTCGAGGCAGAGGTAAGGGCCAGATCCGCATTTATGCATTGATGGGATGACAGGACCAGGAGTCCTTACCTGATGTTGTTACAGGTATATTATCGGTCTTTTCACATAATGTGTATGCGTTGTTAGATCCAGGCTCCAATCTATCATATAACACCCATTTTATTGCATGTAACTTTGGTGTGGAGCCTGAGTTGATAAAAGATCCATTTATGGTATCTACACCAGTTGGTGAGTCAATAGTTGCTAGACGGATCTATCGGAATTGTGCAGTATCAATTTGTAGCCATCAGACCTTAGCGGATTTGGTAGAATTAGAAATGGTTGATTTCGATGTTATTATGGGCATGGATTGGCTGGATTTATGCTACGCTAATGTTGATTACCGAACAAAGATTGTTAGATTTCAGTTTCCAGGCAAGCCTGTCCTTGAATGGAAGGGTAATACGGCTACGCCAAAAGGTAGATTTATTTCATACCTTAAGGCAAGAAAGATGATCTCCAAAGGTTGTATATACCATCTTGTTCGGACTAGGGATGTCGATGCCGAACCACCTACTTCTCAATCCATTCCAGTAGTTAATGAGTTTCTTGATGTATTTTCAGACGAACTTCCAGGCCTTCCTCCCAAAAGGGAAATTGAGTTCGGTATAGATGTGTTGCCAGACACTCAACCTATATCTATTCCTCCTTATAGGATGGCTCCAGCTGAATTGAAAGAATTAAATGAGCAATTAAAAGATCTGCTCGAGAAAGGCTTTACTAGGCCTAGCATATCTCCTTGGGGTGGGCCGATATTGTTTGTACGAATGAAAGATGGCTCGTTACGGATGTGCATTGACTATCGACAACTGAACAAAGTCACTATCAAGAACCAGTACCCTCTTCCCAGAATTGATGGTTTGTTTGACCAGCTACAAGGTGCAAAATGTTTCTCAAAGATCGACCTAAGGTCGGGGTACCATCAGCTAAGGGTTAAAAGGGAAGGACATTCCGAAAACGGCTTTCAGAACAAGGTATGGACACTTCGAGTTCTTAGTAATGTCATTTGGACTCACAAACGTGCTGGCCGCATTTATGAATTTAATGAACAACGTGTTTCACCCATTTCTGAATGTGTGTGTGATAGTATTTATAGATGATATTCTAGTTTACTCTCACTCGGAAGTAGAGCATGTGGATCATTTGCGGATAGTACTACAGACGCTCCGGGATCATAAGTTGTATGCTAAGCTCTCCAAGTGTGAATTTTGATTGAATTCAATGGCTTTCCTTGATCATATAGTGTCAGACGAGGGTATAAGAGTTGACACTCAGAAGATTGAAAGTGCTGGATAAAAGATAAGATAACTAAACCCGACATATGTACTCTAATCAACAACCAAACAACCCCTCAGGGTTTATTCACCCCACCAGTTGTTGGCACAAACTCAGACATGACCACAAATTAGATAATCTTGCAGTGTAGAAAACTTCTGAAATTTAGTTAGCTCCCCTTTTGCAAATCGTAGCATGATGTACATAGCACCTAGTGAGAATTAAACTGAAGATATAATTGACAAATATCAAACAAGATTATTTTTTTAAGCAACTGTGCCTATGAATGCTTCCACAGTGATATTCACAATATGGCATTGAATCTCCCTTTCAAACTCCCAACCTACTTTATATCCTAACCCTTTCAAAATGGAACCTCAGATAAGGCGCCGAAGAAGCTAGGTAGATGATAGAAGATGCAATATATATTTGTCGGTCAATTATGCATTCGGAAGCTTGTACTCGAGCATCTCCCTTACGTTTAACCGAATGGATGGCCCCATCGATGAACATACATGTGCACTCTTCCAATAAACTCCTTTGGCACCTGATGGCTTGTTTGCTTCTACTGATTTCTGTCATTCAAACAATGCAGTTGAATTAATTTTAAAGGGTATATGAAGTTTATGATCAGATCTGGAACAAAAGAAAGAAATAGAAGCTAAGGAAAACTTACCACTGCTGCAATGAAGTTTATGATCAGATCTTCTTCCGAGAAATTTGCTTTTCCAAATGGCAAGTGAACAATTCCAGTTTTATCTGCTCGGTATTCTACTTTACCCTTTTTGAATTCTTCGATAGCCTGGAAGAAGTACAACAAGTTTACATACTTGAATACGTTTTCAAGGAGCAGAACCCCATTCAAGACTGAAAAATGGTCCAATAAGTGAATCATCACTGCCTACTCGCTAATTACACTGTTTCACATTTTATCAACTCTAAATGGCTTCCAGCTAGGATACTTGACACTTTACCTGAGGTATATTTGTAGTGACAGTACCAGCTTTTGGGTTCGGCATGAGTCCTCTAGGCCCCAGGATCCTACCTAAGCTAGCAACCTGCCGCAAATAATAGAGAATGTATCAATATGAATGAACAAAAGAATGATGCAAAATGAGCCACATATGTTCAGAAGTAAATAAAACTAATTTCAAGACAAAAGTAGCTTAAAGAGATGCAATTTTTTAAATCAGCTGTCAGCCAGCCATAAAATGGAAAGAGCGGGAGGGGAGCCTCTGTTGTTAATTCAGTGTACATGTGTTCATACCTTTTTCCATAAGCTTATGTGAAAATTTAACAAAACTATATTTCATTCAACCAGATCATTATTTTAGCTGTGAAGTTTTTTCAGAAGAAATGAAGAGGACAGTTAGAGCTTTACACCAGGCCATGTGAGTTGGTTCATAACAAGCTACGCATCATTAAGTTAGATACTAAGGTCAACAAGACCCAAACGCATGCACAAAAACTTTGGGAGAGAGATATGCTGAATTATTTGAGACGAAGACAGTCACACCTTGCCTATTGCAAACTTCAATATGAGATTCACAAAACCAAGAGAGAGAAGTTCATAAGCTGGTTGTCGAACAGAGTATAAAAATGGAAAAGGATATCAAATTAAACACCAAAGGAAAGACATTTTTATTAGCAGAGACTATAGAAACACCTTAGGCATCATATCTGGTGTTGCAATCAATTTGTCAAACTCCATAAATCCTCCCTTTATCTGTTCTATCAAATCCTCTCCACCCACTATATCAGCTCCTGCATTTTTTGCTTCATCAAACTTTTCACCTGTAGAATTTTAGCTGCAACATTAGCGTACCGAAATAGTGACTACAGTTCCAAAGAAAAATTAAAACCAAAACGTTCAAAAACTACCATCATGACCACATCTCAAATACAAAAAGAGCCTAGAATAGTGCATTCAATAGATAGGTTACTAAAACTAGATAAGCAATCACACTGAAAAGGAAGATCCATACAGAATCACATTTAAACCATGGGTCTTAGCTAAAAAAAACAGAGACATCCATGTAAACTAAGTAATTAACTTAGAAAAGGTATTTTAGATGTGATAACTCAACTCATTTGAACTCAAAATGTGAGCAGTCCGTTAGAACCAATTTAAGCTCATATTATCTTAGTCATATCTTAAAAGGAAGCAAAGTATGGGTAGTACTTAATGAACTCGTGAACTTAAATCAACTTTCAAAGGTTGTACTTAATCATCCGTAGCATATGTTCCGAACAAAAGAGGATTAGAGTTAAACTCACATTATGATCACGTTTTTTAAGAAAAAACATAACTCTGGAAGTTCTCCTTTTTCTTTGGGGTGTGTTAAAAAAGTAGGATGCAATTTATAAGTTCACTAGACAATTTGATTAACCAAGCCCTAATTTGGGATGACAACCATATCTGATATTATAGTTTGCAGAACATTTCCACATTACCACTCCAGAATCCCTACTAAAAAGCCTCAAATGACATCAATAAGCAATATAAAGCTTCTATGAATAACTCATTGGAGTGTCTGGTCTCATTTATATTTATCATGTCTCTCTGTATGATGATCTAGTAGTATCTTGAGGTCCAGTTACTTCTGTCACATGTTCAATTTTGTTAAAAGACATTTTAATTTTGTTAATACAAAATAAAAATGACAACACTTTCTAGAAGCAATGAAAGGAGTTTACTAACGACCTTAACAGACCAACTATTAAGGAATCTACATTCCTTGGTAGATTATATTTATTTATTCACTTTTACCACCGCTGCATGAAGAGATACAGTTTCTATTATGCAACTCAAATGGCTTAAATATGACTAAGAGAGTAAACATGCAACAACATTATTGAAGGTTACCCCAGTAATTCATGCATAGTACTTTCTATGAGTTGATCTTCAATAATATTTAATCAAGAGACATCCCAACTTTTACATTTGGAAGATTGTCTTTGGCAGAAATAGAGAAGAACTAGATATGACTTTTCCTATGTGTGGTGGTAAAAGGTGATGAATTTCAGACATATTAACACACATTTGCAGTGCGGCATATTCCCTTAAAGATGAGAGATGATTCAAGTGACTGCAGGCAATTAATGATAATTCAGATGCCAACTTTTCCTTCTAGCTTTTCAGAAAAGTATGCCTTGCTTTCAAGGGAATTAACGAGGCAATCTTCAGAACTGAAGACCAATATATTTGGCATACTATCATGATTGATTCACAAGAAATATATATTAAGGAGTACCTTGGGTAAGAACAGCCACTTTAACAGTTTGACCTGTCCCCTTGGGCAAATTAACCTGAAATAGAAAAGTCACCACAATTGGAGATACTAATATACCACTAAACCCTCAATATAAACTTTGAAGTATGTAATGATGATGAATGAAATCTTTGAAAAACTTACAGTTGCTCTAAGCTGCTGATCGTTGTATTTTGGGTCAATATTGAGCCGGAAATGGGCTTCAGCTGTTTCAACAAACTTTGAGCTAGCCGTTTGTTTGAGCAGCTCTATAGCCGTTTTCAAGTCATACTCTTTCTTGATTTCTCTTAATTTTTGAATCTCCAAGAACCTCTTAGACCGCGTCTAATTATTATGGAAAAAGAAGTAACCAGTTTATGAGAAAATAGACGTAGCAATGGGTAAATGAGAAGAGGGAGAAACAGAGAATTTTGATGATTGAGATAATAGCTACAGGTAAAGTATATCAGAAATGTAGTTTGAAAATCAATAGAAACGATCTTCCACAACTAGCATCTGAAAAGTGCAAAATTCTTCACCTGGACATTGACAGCCATTACTGGTCAAAAGAAAGAAGCACATGCAGGAAAATGTGAAATGTGTAACCTCCAGACTGCATATTTCCTCAGATGTCTTAAATATTAGGACAAAGATTACACGAGGATGTTCAAATGGTCTAATTCAATTCCCCTACACAAGGTCTAACATTTGCTGCATCAAAAATTGATTGTTCACTGTTCCTGATTGATCTTTGCCATCATGATTCCACTTTCTAAAAAGGATTCTTTTACCACATTTTATTAGTATTACACACCAAAAGTAACTTAACATTCTGAATCCTCACATGTTTAGGCAGGAGGAAGATTATCCGATACAAACAGGAAAGTACAGGTTATGGATTACTTTCTTCAAAACCTGCCAGCAACTGCAAGCATATAAAAATACTAGCTCCCTTACATAGTGTAAGACTGGGAAATAGTGACATGACTTACCAACCACAATATAGATACAATCTTCCCTTAATATTGTATTTCTTTTCCCTTGCTATGAAATTGTAACCTACGTGCTATTTAGTTCCACTTCATAATCCTGGAAAAATTATAATATTTGTATAATGGTGGTGTCCCAGCGAGTGCAACCTTGATTTGATCCACCTGACTACCTGCTACTTCCCACTCATGTCCACCAAGGCTTAGAGATGCTACGAAATCACCTACTATTATAATGAACTACTGAATTATCTCAGCATCGCACGAAACAGACCTTCAAGGGGGGGGGGGGGGGGGGGGAAATTTTTCATAAACAAACTTATCTAGACAAGCTCACCCATAAAAAATGAACCATGAAATTCCAAAACAGGCCATATTGATAGTAATATCACCACAAAGATCAATAAATACAGAACTTAAGCAAAACCCACATATCATACAAACCAACAAAGACCCATATTTCATCTAACATCCACAAAATTAATAAGAAATGAAAATTTTCTACATACTCTATCCTCTTTAAGCACAAGAATCAAGAAATACAAAAATTTAAGCAAAACCCACTTATCACACGAAGAAAAAACCCATCTTTCGTCTAACATCCATAAAATGAATAAGAAACGGAGAGTTCTACATACTCTATCACTCTCTAGGGGCAAGAAGTCATTTTGATACTAATATCACCACTAGAATCAAGAAACACAAAATTAAGCAAAACCCACATATCATATAAACCAACAAACACCCATCTTTTAGTTTCAAAAAAAAAAGACCTATCTTTCATCCAACATCCACAAAATTTATAAGAAATGGAGAGTTTCTACATACTATATCCCCTTTAGGGGCAAGAAGTCACTTTGATACTAATATCACCACTAGAATCAAGAAACACAAAATTAAGTAAAACCCACATATCATATAAACCAACAAAGACCCATCTTTTAGTTTCAAACAAAAAAAAAGACCTATCTCTCATCTAACATCCACAAAATTAATAAGAAATGGAAGGCAAGAAAAGTCATTTTGATACTAATATCATCACAAGAATCAAAAACACAAAAAAAAAAAAAAAAAAAAAAAACAAAAAGCAAAACCCACATATCACACTTAGTAAAAAAATAATCCTTCATATCTAAAATCCACAACATCAACAAAAAAAAGATGAGTTGCTCAACATTCTCTATCCCTCTTTAGGGGCAAGAAAGTTATCTTCATATTAATATCATCACAACAATCAATTACTACAAAAATTAAGCAAAACCCACATATCACACAACAAAAAGAAACAATCTTTCATATCTAAAATCAGCAAAAAAAAGATGATTTTTCTCAACATACTCTATCCCTCTTCAAGGGCAATGCAGCTTTGCCTTTCTTAGGCTTAGACTGTGGAATTGCAACAGCAACAGCTCCTTCTCCGTCTTCTTCATCAACAGACTCTTCAACCTCAGCTTCAGCAGCCATAGCAGCAGCAACAACAACAGGTCCATTCTTTCTTTCTCTATATTGAAGAATTAATGGATGTATAGAAAAAGATTTGTGGGTTGTGAAAAGTTGAGACTTTGGTTTGAAAAGTAGAGAATTGGGGTTGATGAGTTCTTGTGAGAGAAGTGAAGATAGAGTGAGAGTAGAATAAGGTGTAGCTGTGGAAGCCATTGTTGTTGAGTTGAATGAGTGAGACCTGTTGTTGTTGTTGTTGTAGTGAATAATCAAGAATTCATATATATGCCTATCCATTTGGTTTGTATGTCGTGATAACGAGATAAGAAGAGTGTCTAGTAAGGTATATTATACATTTTTACCATTTTTACCCTTTTTACCCAATGGAGTTCAGAGAATATGTGATTTTGACCTGCTAGATTTTGATTTGTTGACAGATGAGCCCCTCTATTGATGCAAGTTTCTTGGGGGAGGGTAAAAACATGTCATTAGAGTTGTTTGATAAGCGGGATAAGTATATTCTAAGATTAAGTTTAGGATTAAATTTATACTCAATTTTGTGAGATAAATTTAATCTCAAACTTTATCCTAAATATCTCACCTTATCCCATCAAATTTGATATTATTTTATTCACCTTCCGAGTGAGATAAATTAGTCTAAGAATGATAATCCAAAGAACTATAATACTTGAATAACTTAGTTCGCGAACTAAACAACTCCTCAAATTGACGTATAAACCCCTTATTGATGCGAGTTTTCTGGAGAGGGTTAAAATACATATTCAGGAATTATTTACACTTATACCATTGTTTCACTGTTTTTATAAAAGAAACGACCATTATTACTCATCGTGTAAGCTCTCAAATAATCCCCCTCCCTATTTTTAGAGTTGTGCTAGTTTGGTGCTATAAATTTAAATTGTTGTTGCTTCAAGCGCTTAGAAAGGAAAAGTCACTATTTTAAAGGATTTTGGTGGAGGAAATCGAAGATCCACTATTCTTGAGCTTGAAATCTAAAATTCCAACTTGGAGATATTGTTGTTTGATACGAAATATCGTTGGTATTTCTTTGAAAAATTCATACTTGATTTAGTCGCATTACAGCACATATGAGATGCATTTGACCGATACCTTTAAGCTGAAAATCAAGAACAATTTTAGCATGGTTACTATAAACAAGGTTAGCATGCTATGAATTATGCGTACAAAAGAATTATGCACTTCGGATAGAAGATAAATATATGTTACTTACTCTTCGTCTATCGATATGAATCTCTTTCTATGTTACTATAAACAAGGTTAGCATGCTATGAATTATGCGTACAAAAGAATTATGCACAATTAAGAATAAGAGCCACTATAGACAGATTAATCAAAAACAGTAGCTGAGCGACCATGATTCAGCTTTTAACTTTACAAATGAACATAAACTAGAAAATTGTAATTTTTTCTTATGGACAGTTCCTGGTCGAATCTACCACAAGTATTACTGATTCTAGTCAGTGGCAGAGGTTAATCCCATAACAGACCTCCAGCTTTCTCCACCACTCCAAACTGCAATTTAGCACCAGAAGAAAGGCATTTAGTGCGCGGTTAATGTTATGACTACAAGCATATGGTATTGGTTAGAGAGTGGTAGAAAACCTTTGGATGGCTGCTCAATCCAGGGCCCATTCATTACAGTCAGAATGCTGCATGCTTCGCTGTATTCAAGATTTGGCAGCAACTTTGGAGTAAGCAAGAAGCACCTGTAGAGGATTTGACAAGAGTCAGAAATTGGACTGTGTTTTTGTAGTAGGACAAGGACTAGAAACATCAACTTCTCCAAAATGTGCAGGGGAATCGGCATAACAGTCAATGTCCACCCAAACTAAATAAACCTATATGGATTCACGTTAATATGAGAAATCAAAACTGTGGATGCATAGAGTAGTTTAGAGTTCGAGACTTGAAACAAAATGTCTTCCATAAAAAGAACTATTTGACATCTCTCACCATAGAAGGGTTGAAAATAAATGGATCCCTTGTATTTATATCTGTGTCCTATCTGCAGAAGCTTAGTCATCAGTGGTGTCTATGCGCTCTGATAACCACTTGCAAGGGGATCCCCTCACGAAGCGCTCACCATATATATATTACATTTACTAAAAGCTGATTACTTTATCAGCTTTCTGCATAACTCTGTTAGATGCACATTGGATAACTCAGTTACCAATCAGATTACTAGAATCTAACTCAAACAAGGGAATTTAATGTCTAGCCATAATACAATAAAAAGGAAAAACTGATATGGATAATTCAAAGTTAACAGGGGAATCTGCATAGCAGGATACAACTATCAAAATATTGATTTCTCGAAGTGTAAACAGAACATGTTTGATTACTTCGAGCAGAAATTCAAAGTAGATCACATGAATGGGAATGCAACATACAAAGATTTCCTTTTATAAAATCATTACCCTTTGTCAAAGATATGAACTACTAATTTCTAATTTCGCAGATAATGTTGATAAGTTGTCTTGCATGTTTTCTTTGTGTGTTCTTAAAGTTAAGGGATAATGCCACTTTCATTATTAAATAAATATCTCTTTCCGAACAGATCTCGCCATAGCTTTTCTTATGGCACAAGATTGTTCTGTTCTGGTACTGTAGTGAATAAGCTAGCCCTTGTTAACCCGGTACAACAAAGTAATAGAAGAGAGTTGGTACTCATTTAATTGACCTCCTTTTCGAAGTCATGTCTTTTGTCATCTGAACCAAGCAGTTCTACAACAAACAATCTGTAGACCTTCAAAGAAACTTATCCCCCTCTTAATCTTAACGAAACAGATATATTGGCCAAGCGAAATTGTTGCAGATTAATATGTATACAAACTCCATATTTGTCCTACATCAAAGGTCATTCTTAAAACTGAACTTCATGTAGAGGTAAAACAATCTGCAGATATCTTCCCAGGAATCCCGAAGATGATGGTTTTTCAACGATTAAAAAAAGCATACACACCAAGCGCATTTATTACAAGGACACAAGCAAATAATCCAAGCTCATAAATTGCTGTTGTTTTGAAATGATAATGGCAAAAAGATAATGAGAATAGAAGAGCAAAGAGTGTTCTCTTACTGCGGTGTATTGGGTTGGCTGGCAGCTCTCACTAATTGCTGAAACATTTTCCTCTCATTGATAGGATCCATTCCTTGAAGCACAAATGTACACAATGATTTCTTGCATCCAGTTCATTAAGAATAACAATATACAGTAAATGTATAACTGACCTTGATTTATTTCATCCACCACTCTAAAGGGGCAATTTGTGAGGTCTTGCAGAGAAACTAGGTAAAGAATAGTTGAAACAGATCGTTCCTGAAAGGATAGTGTATAATAAGTTAATACACCAATCGAACTCACAGATAGAAAAAGTGGTTTAAGTGACGTACTCCTCCAGATTGGTGGTGGGCACTTAGAACTTGGAGTTGCCCGGTCTCCCTGGTAATAAGGATGCAAGAACAACAAACTGTAAGCAAGCCATGGAGAACCAAAAATAAAACAAAAAACCCAAATAGAAAGTGCATCATTCCAATTTACCGTAGGTAGGACAGTATTGTATAAATATAGGATGACACACACGCCTATGGGTACTCTTTCCAGAAAATAAGCCTCCTCATGGATGTGGAAGATATGCACAACACATGCAGAAAAAGAATAAAACTCTTCTATAGATATTTAATGCATCTTGGGTAGGGTACTGACACATTTAACATTTAGAAACACGGAAGTCTTTCCCTCTGCTCTTTCTATTTTCTTTGTTCACCTATGGTACAAAAGCCTATTCAATGCCAGTGGAAAGCTATGGCCCAGGATGTCTATGCAGAGTTGCAAGCATTGCTTGTAAATAAGGTAAGGGGGACAAATAACTAACAAAGGTGGATATGAGACAGCACAAGCACGGGTTTATTGTGAGAAAATATGGGAGAAAATATTATTATTGAATTGTGTATCTACATGATTACACTGTGCTCTATTTATAGACACTCCATTACCATCCTTTTCCTAGTAGGATACTATATATAAAATTTTATTCCTATTCTACATTACAATTTTTAATAGGATACTATATATGAAATCATATTCCTATTCTAACACTCCCTTAAGCTGGTGCATATAAGTCATATGTACCGAGCTTGTTACAGATGTAATTAATACGAGGGTCAGTGAGGGACTTGGTGAAAATATTTGCAAATTGATCACTTGACTTCACAAATTTTGTAACAATATCACCGGAGAGTATACATGATCTGGATTGAGCAACCTCAATACCTAGAAAATACTTCAGTCTACTGAGATCTTTAGTACAAGCCATGCCGAACTCCTGAATTATTGTGCTGAATTTCCGAAACCAGGCTCATGAAGACTGTTTCAGACCATAAAGTGGAAGCGTGGTAGGCCCATAAGCCACAGGTCTCATGATATAACTTGGCTCTGATACCATGTTAAGAATGGATCTTGGGCCTAACTCAACCCCAAAAGCTAGCTCATGAGGGGAGGATTGTCCAAGTCCATTTAAGGAGTCCAAATTCCGATCCCACAACCGATGTGAGAGAATCAACACCCACGCGCACGCCCAGGACTGGACATCTGGAGCGTGGACAATATATGATGGGGCCCAACATCGGGTAAACAATGAATTGGGATGGGCCTGACTCTGACAACATGTGAGAAAATATGGGAGAAAATATTATTATTGAATTGTGTATCTACATGATTACACTGAACTCTATTTATAGCCACTCCATTACAATCATTTTTCCAGTAGGATATTATATATGAAATTATATTCCTATTCTACATTACAATCATTTTCCTAGTAGGATAGTATATATGAAATCATATTTCTATTCTAACATTTATGATCTAAAAACTAATGAAAAATAACAGACTGAATAATTTCATCAGCCATAACAGTGTTAACAGTTAATACAAAGAAAAAAGGGGAGAAAAGTAGATAACGACGATCAATCACCTTAAGTCTTACGAGCTTCATAAATTTTACAGGTAAAATTGTGACAGCTTACATGTGAAGGAAAAGTTGAATGCTGGAGATATTGTTATTAAAATCACGGAAAAGAAGTGTTGGAGACTACAACATTAGGAGCGCAAGTGTGAGTTTCATTTCTGCTGCATTATAGCAAACTTGCTAAACACAAACTTCAAGAACCCAACTGCTTGGGGATCCTAGAAAATCATAATATGTTAGAGATTAGAAAAAAAGTTGGACATTTCCGGGAACAGCCAAATTCAGTTAGATATTAATGTCTGAGGTGAAAGAGGAAGTTGACGTCTCAGAACAAATAAAAAAAATTGGGACATAGTTTTTGCTAAAGTTGCCGGAAAGTCTGTGTGTAAGTCCCTTTGTTAAGAAACAGGTAAGACTTCATAAAAGCTACTGGTGCATATTGTTAGTTTTTAAAGACTTCCCCGAAGTTATGTCGAAATTTTCTCTGTAACTTCTAGTTCCCTCTTATAATTCTGTATAAGAAAATGTTCCCTCTCTTAAGTCTCTACTGCACTTGGGAACTCATAAGATGTGTTACAAATCCAAATGCAAGCAAAAAAGATAACTTCTGTTCTTCTCATGAACCCATTTGTCAAGTACTGTCGTATGTTCAGTGTGGTAAATCTCTAGAATAACTTTTAACTATATAGTCTTACAATTTTTAATCAATTATTTCATATATAGTCGAAAGAAAGAATACAGGATAAAATTCTAATTCAACTTCACAGAGTAACAAGATCGAGACAACCACTTCTCCAGCAAATAAGAGGTATCTTTCAAAGAGATAACATAATTTGGAAAGCGAAACCTAATTATACCCCAAAAGAAAACAAAAAGGAACTCTATCAAGACCATGAAGTGAATGCTAGTTGTCAGCTCAAGTATATCTCGTGATAACAAAATGCAAGAATTCTTTATTTATGGGTTGAGCTATTCATGAGCCCAACAGTAAGGTGTCTTCCATGATCCGCAGCATCAGATGGGCAACATTTTGACAGTGCTAACCTGTTTATGTTGGTTAGCATATTTTACGAACTTTGTGTTTTTTCAAGCTCCTTACATCCAAAATACTTGTTTTCTTTGAAAATTGTCTTCTTTCTTACTAACCTGTCACTGTTGATTGCTTTTACCAAAAAAATTACTTACACGTGCATTTTTATTTCCTCAGTGAATTTGTCTTCCATTAGAGAAGTGCAAACTAAGATAAACTAAGACTACAACCCCCACCATTCTACCTATGTATCAATCAAAGTCCTCCACGATTCAAGAACACATGGATATAGAGAGATTTTTTAACCACAGTACAATTGTAGTCCTTCAGAAATAAGAATTTGAAAACTTTTCCAAAATATTAAGCACTGATTTAGACAATAAGCCTTATATTTCATCCATGATATAAATATATCGGAGTGAACGCCAAGCTGGAGGTTTGGAGACAGACTTTGCAGTCTAAAGGGTTCAGGTTGAGTAGGACCAAGACAGAATATTTGGAATGCAAGTTCAGCAACGGGAGCGACCCTAAGACAGGCGTGGAGGTAAGGCTTGGTACTCAGGTCATTCCAAAGAAATGAAGCTTCAAGTACCTAGGGTCTATTATCCAAGGGAATTAAGAGATTGATGACGATGTCACACATCGTATTAGGGCAGGGTGAATGAAATGGAGGCTCGCATCTAGAATCTTGTGAGACAAAAAGGTTCCATCAAAACTTAAAGGCAAGTTATATAGGGTGGTGGTTAGACAGACTATGTTGTATGGGGCAGAATGTTGGTCAGTCAAAACTTCGCACATACAAAAGATGAAAGTTGTGGAGATAAGTATGCTGAGATGGATGTGAGGGCATACAAGGAGAGATAGGATTAGAAATGATAATATCCAGGGAGAAGTGGGAGTGGCCTCGGTGGATGATAAGATGCGGGAAGCGACGTTGAGATGGTTCGGGCATGTGCAGGGGAGACACAGATGACCCAGTGCGGAGGTGTGAGAGGTTGTCAATGGACAGGTTTAGGACGGGTAGAGGTAGGCCGAAGAAGTATTGGGGAGAAGTGATTAGACGGGATATGGCGCAGGTGCAACTTAATGAGGACATGACCTTAGATATAGGGTTGTAAGGATACGGATTAGGATAGAAGAGTAGTAGGTACTCGAGCGTAGTCCTACTTGTGCTTACAAATTGATAGTTGTAGTGTTATTACTGTAGGCTCGATTAGCCTATCACACTTATAGGCACATTATTGCTTTATAATCCACTGTAGTTTGATTTCTGATGCTATGTGTTCTTTAGTGTATTTTGTTTAGCTTATTTAGTTGGGTTAGCTACTGCTCCATTTTGCTCGAATGCACTTTATACTACTTTAATTCCTTATCTGAGTCTGACCGTTTCTCTTGCTTTACTCTTTACTCTTGCTTTACTCTTGCTTTGTTTTGATTGACTTGCTTGTGATTATGCTTTGTCTTGAGCCGAGGACCTCCCGGAAACAGCCACTCTACCTACCAAGGTGGAGGTAAGGTCTGTGTACACTCTACCCTCCCCATACCCCACGGTATGTGATTTCACTGGGTATGTAGTTGTTGTTGATATAAATATATCATTTATTATATTAAGAGATGCATTTGGCCACCAAGGCTTTGTTCTAGTGGCAAGGGCACTATGTGTGATGTGTGCGTTAGGCGCCCATCACGAGTTTGAACCCTATTGCAGACAAAAATGCCATACTTGAAGGCCCATTTCAACCGAGTTCCGAACCATCGGCCACATGCTCTCAGGGTTTTCTCGGTTATAGTTGAAGTGTGTGATCATCTCATCTAAAAGCTTAATCAATTAGAGAGAACACTTTTGATATTTAATTATATCCTCAACACGCCCCTTCACGTGCTGGCCTGATTTTTTTCACGGTCCAAGCACATGAAAATTCTTTTTAATAATGGGTGGCGGCGAGATTCGATCTCAGGACCTTTGGCCTGCTCTGATACAAGTTGAAGTGTGTAACAATCTCATCTAAAAGCTTAAGCTAAAAAAAAATAAGTGGTGCATTTGACTTAAATGCACACAAACAAGGAAAAGCTAATAATTGTTATTAGCACTGATGGCTGGTGTTAATTAGATGACATGATCAGGGAACTTACTCCAAATGTTCGCATTTTAGCAGATTAGATGAGAGAACAAAGTTCTTTTGAGCCGAGGTTCTATCAGAAATAGTCTCTCTACCCCGCAAAGAAAGAGGTAAGGTCTGCGTACATCTTACCCTACTCAGACCCCACTATGTGAGATTACACTGGTATGTTGTTGTTGTAGATGAGAGAACAAAGTAGAACGTGAAAGGCAGCTCACTTACCGCATTCTTCAAGTAACCAGGAAAGAGATTTTATGTATCTAATAACCCTATCTTGGAGCATGACTACTTTTTGCATATTTGTTGGTATCATGAAGCACTACCTGAGGGCATAGATGCTAGCGAAAATTTTCTTTGCTTTGCGCATAAGTAAAGCTTATGATTTCTCTTCCCAAAAGATTATTTGAAAAAACAACTATAGGTTCAGTACTATAATACTGAAAACTAATTTATATGGCATCAAAAGAAACATAATAGTCCACACTAATGAAGAACGATATGGTTTCAGGCCCAAAGGAAAACAATATAAAGTAGCTAGTGCACTTTGTAACGTAAGCACTTCCCATCAGAGAAATTTAGCACTCATCTTCTCGAAAGGCAAAAGAAATAATAATATGAAACATCTGTCTCTTCTCTGATAAAGGACAGTCACAAGAGGCCAGAAATCTCAGTTAATCACACCTCAAAATAAGGAAGAATCAGAGCAGTAATTACCTGAATTTGACTTTAATTAGTATCCCATATTTGTCAAAGTCCATGTCATGCTCATCTGAAGAGAGGCATTGATCAATACAGGTTGACAAAACTTCTCAAGAAGTAAGTTCTGTAAGGACTGAGGTTAACATACCTAATGACACTTCTCCTGCAACAGCCATTTCTTGGAAATTGCGGCTAAAAGTCTGGTTGATTTGAGAAACAAGACTTCTTAATGTTGGTAGCCACCTTTCCTGCAAACCCCTAGAATCAGAGCAGTTTTTTGGTACACTATACAATGTGTCCGCAGTAGAGATATAACACCTTGTAATTTTACAACCACAGCCAAGATAATGAAAAGATAATGAAATAAAGGAGAAAAAAGATTTTCCTAATTATCTACAATTTCTGCTACTGTGACCCTATTTTTTCCCAATTACTTAATGAATCTCTTATCCAAAGAACCTATTGCCTTTCCCATTCTCTAAAACAACTTATTTTTATTATTCTTTGTGTTCAAATAACTTGTCATAAGATTTACTGGTACTAGGCAGCATAGAAGAAAACATCAAACTGTTACCATTCTAAATCTTTCTTAATTAAGCTTTTCGATGAGGCATTTCACAAATAACAGCTAGGTCAACCTTATGAATGAAGTACAAAAGGATGGAATAGGAAGGAGAAAATCTCAATAGAGTGATCTTCAACTGATATCAGAGCAGGGAAGGTAGATACATTTGTGTCAAGTCTAACCTTCACCCATCAACAAATTATTTCAAGTGCCTGGCCAAAATGAAAAAAAATTAACCTCGCACATGAGGGGACATGTTGCAGACCAAACAAGTTCCATGCTCTAACAGCTTCAGCTTTTAGATAAGGCGGTTTAATGGATATGTAGCTTTTAGATGAGGCAATTCACTCATTTAGCAGTATTAATGGATACGTTTGAGACCTTGAAATAAGAGATACCATTTGTAAGGAAAGTCAACCATGTATTACTACATGTGAAGTGAGCCATTGTAGGGTTTAATAAGCAATTGCTTCATATACAACAAGCTGGCTAAAAACATTAGATTCACCAGGTAACTACCAAATATGCAAGAGAACCATAAAACTCTAACCTTTAAAGCATTAATTTCATTAATGAGGTTGCTTAATTTCTCTTCTTCCATCTCTTGACTCTCCGAAAGAGATTCTATCTGGAAAAGTACAAGACAAAATTAGATGTAATCATCATATAGTTTAAAAGATTAAAATGGATAATCAAATAAAGGAAACAGGGAGTTACTTTTTTCTGACGTGTTTCATACTCTTCTAGAACGTTATGGTTCAGGAAAAGAATGGAGTTGGCTTGAGAAATGGTATCTTGAATAGCCGCATCCAATTCCTCAATTGTAGATGGCATCTGCAAGGAAAATTTACTAGAAATGAATTAAATATGCAGGCAACCTTGAGAACCGTGAACACTAAATATGCAATATGAGATGATCAGACCATAAGAGGCATACCAAATTGATTGATTAGTACACAAAAGAAACTAGTCCTACCCATTTGATGCATAGTCAACGAAAGCAGACACCACATTAAAGCTGATACAGAAAGCTCATCTACAAAGACGTAGTAAATTATCTTGTTGATTCTCCCACATCGGTTGTGGGATAGGAATTTGGACTCCTTATATGGACTTGGGCATTCCTCCCCTCATGAGCTAGCTTTTGAGGTTGAGTTAGGCCCAAGATCCATTCCTAACATGGTATCAGAGCAGGCCAAAGGTCCTTAGATCGAATCACCGCCACCCTTTATCAAAAAGAATTTTCACGTGCTTTGGTCCATGAAAAAAATTAAGGCCCGCACATGAGGGGCGTGTTGAGAATATAATTAAATATTAAAAGTGTGTTCTACCTAACAGCTTAAACTTTTAGATGAAATGGTCACACACTTCAAAGGTTGAGTTAGGCCCAAGATCCATTCTTTACATGGTATCAGAGCCAAGCTCATGCCAATTCATTGTTTACCCGATGTTGGCCCCCCATCATATACTGTCCACGCTCCAAATGTACAGGGCGTGCGCGGGAGTGTTGTTTCTCCTACATCGGCTGTGGATGGAAATTTGGACTCCTTATATGGACTTGAGCAATCCCCTACATGAGCTAGCTTTTGATGTTGAGTTAGGCTCAAGATCCATTCTTTACCTATCTCAACCTACTACTTGGAAACACAAAAAACCTTGGAGACAAAGCTCTTCTAACATTAACAAAATAAAGGCGCGGACAGATCAACAAAAGAGGAAGCATGTCTGTTCTTGGATGAAATAAGAAAATTTCATTGATGGCTACATTTATCAACACTTTCAAGAGTAGGCAAGGTTCTTTAAAACTGAGGTGATACTATTAGCAAACAACAATTGAAATCTTGCTATTGAGTTTGAAATAAAATGCTTCCTCCTATTATATAGGTAACCTAAATGGTCAAAAACTGATTGGGTCTGAGACCATGGGGGTGGTGGAGAGAGCACATGAATATACTTGCTGATAATAGGTGGGGTGAGAATTGAGCCAAGATATTAGCTAGCTCTGTCGTGTCAAAGAAATTGGACATTTGGATCTAACTCATCCCAAAAGTTAGCTCGATATAGGTAGTATTCTATGATCTTGGACAACACTTGCCTCGTGGAGCTATTAAAGTTGAGTTAGGTCAAAGATCTATTTTATTAACATGATACTAAGCTCATCCCATATATTGGCTTACCAATGTTGGGCCCCCATGTTATATGTTATATCATACATGCTCCAAATATCCAACCTTGAGCGTGCAAAGGGAGTGTTAGTCTTACATTAGTTGAATATATTGGTTGTAATCTCTCTATGGTTTTGGACAATCCCCCTACTTGAGCTAAGCTTTTGAGGTTAAGTTAGATCTAAGATCCATTTTTCTTAACAAAAACCTACAATGTAATGTGTGGAAAAGGTCATAAATGGCAACATCCAAGGAACTTCAGATTGGCAACATGCCAGATTATCCAAAACTGGCAAGGTTTGTGTATTTCATGATTTGTCAATACGGGCCAACCCAACCTAGCCCAGCCTGACCCAGCCCACACAGGCTTTGGAATTTGACGAGCTAGATTGGGGCGGCCCATCACAACAATGAACATTAAAATGGTCAGCCCAGCCCAGCCCAGCCCTACATGGGTCACGGGCTGGCGAAGCCAACCAACCTTTTCTAAAAACTATTTTTCATAATATTTTAATTTAAAAATGATAACATAAATATTTACAAGACAATTTGACACAGTGTTGCTAACTAAGTCTCAAACCATAATTAAATTATCCCAATAATGCTTATTAAGTACTCCCTCCGCCCCAATTTATAAGGCATCGTTTGACTAGGCACAAAGTTTAAGAAAGAAAGAAATGAAGACTTGAAATTTGTAGTCCAAAACAAACTTTAGGCATTTGCATTTCTAGCATGTTGCTCTTCGAAAGATGTTTAGGCTACTCGCAACACTCGCCCTGTTTAACATATCTTAAGTTACCACCGATTGTCACCTCAGTGACATGCCATTGTAACCAACTTATCCATTGTCAAAGCACATAAGACTATAGAAGATGTGATGACTCGTCCAAATTGGCGTCCGGCTATGATCTAAATAATTGCTCTTCATAGTGATGATACTTGGGGGGGAAATTCCTTAACCATAAGGCAAACAACAGGTAGATATCATTGGGTGTTTACTATCAAGATAGATGATGTTTAGAAGGTTGATCGTCACAAAACTAGATTGGCAGCCAAGGGATATGCTCGTACTTATCGTGATCACCAATAGGAAAGATTGCATCTGCCTGACGACTCGATATCTCCATGTCAGCCATATTCCATAAGCCCATTTATCAGTTGGTTATCAAAGATACCTTCCTTCATGGCGAACTCGCTGAGGAGGTCTATGTAGAGCAAACTTCAAGGTTAGTTGCTCAGGGAGAGACTTTGTCAGTTCATCAATTGGGGCTGATCTTTGCCTGGTCTCAAGCAATCTCCAAGAGCATAGTTCTTTAGCACTGTTGTCCAACAATTTGACGTACTTAGGAGTGAAGCTAATCACTTTGCATTTTATAAGCTCTCTCACATCATCAAATGTATATTCTTTATTATGTTGATGACATAGGAGGCTTTGCAAAGTTGGGCTTATAAGAAGGGAAAGAGAAGCCCAAGGGAATGGAGTATTGCCCTCTTAGCAATCATATGGGTCATTTGGAAAGAGAAATAGGAGGGCATTTGAGGGGGTGGAACAAGATTTTGTAAAATTGCATAGGAGTGTTTTGTCTCTAGTTACTTTTGGTGTACTTACGAGGTCCCTATTTGTATAGAGGATTGGATCTCTTTTGTTGAGAACCACATCTTGTTGTAGGTTCTCTTCTTTTGGTATACGGCTTGTATACGGGGTTTCCCCAATTGTTAATAAAATTATTACCTTATCAAAAAAATGTTATAGTTTGTAGTGATCTTGAAGGCATTACTCAACTTAAGCAGCATTTTATCAGTCACTTTTAGATCAAAGCTCTAGGTAAACTTACTTCCTAGGCATTGAGGTAGCTCAATCTGCGGGAATTGTTATTTCACAGAGATAGCATGCTTTAGACATATTGGAAGAAACTGGTACTCTGAATTGCAAACATATTAATGTTCCTACGGACCCTAGATTAAGATTCTTCATGGATCGGGAAGCATTTGAATCACCCAGTTGTCCAAACACACAACCGAACATCTAATTTGATGTCAGAGTTGTTCTCCAAACTCCATGCGAGGGTCATTGGAATGCATTAAGTCACTTTGGGAGTTCGAGAGGTCTGAGACAAAGGGACCCTTTATCTTCGATGTTGTTTATTATAGTTGTAGGAACTCTGAGCAAGATGATGGATAGAGCTGTCTTGGGAGGTTACTTGAAGGGTTTCGAATTTTGATGTTGCGATTGGGGTTCAGTGTCTCACTTGTTTTTTTATGCAGATGAGACCCAATTGGATTATTTAGGCCAAGTACTCGTATGATTTCAAGCGGTTAAAATTAACATGAGGAAGTGTGAGATCATTCCAGTTGGGGAGGTGAATGACATTGGTTCGCTCGCGCAAATCTTGAACTGCAGGGTTGGAGCTCTTTCGACTACATATCTTGGAGTACCTTTAGGTGCTTCAAACATGGGTCATATGGTGTGGAATCCGATTCTTTAGAGGGTTGAGAAGACACTAGCTGGATGGCAAAAAGAATATTGGTCCAAGGGCGGACAGGAAGTGCTTATAAAGAGTACTTTATAGAGCATCCACACTTACTATAGGTCTTTATCTCATGCTCCAACTTCGGTCACTGAAAAGTTGGAAAATTTTCAGAGGAATTTCTTTTGGGATGCGGCAGATTTGGCAAGGAAATTTCACTTGGTGCGGTGGGAGTCCGTAACTTCTAAAAATCGGGAGGACTTGGAATTAAAGATCTAAAGACGTTTAATAAAGCTTTACTGGGCAAGTGGCTTTGGAGGTTTGGAGTGGAGGTACAAGCTTTGTGGAGAGGAGTGATAGCTGATAAATATGGGATTACGGAAGATGGTTAGAGTTCTAGAGATATCACCTTACCTTTTGGATGTGGTTTGCGGAGGAATATCATAAAGCGATGGGATCATTTTTGGCAAAATATCTCACTCACGTTCGGAGATGGAGGAGAGTATATTTGGGGACATAATTGGTGTGCAGACGTTTTATTAAAAGATGAATTCCGTGTTTGTACAGAATTTTTACTAAAGAGACTTGCCAATTCAGCAAAATTACTTTTTGGGGCTCAAGATTTAGAAGGAATTTTCAAGATTAGGAAGTGACTGAGTTTCGAAGATTGCTAGCCTTACTTCATAGGCAAGTCAATTTGGTTGATAATTCCAACGTTTGGCATTGGGGTCTGGGAAATAATGGAGTGGTCTCTATGAAGTCCTTTAATGAGAAACGTTTGATTAGGGAGGAAGTGGTTTTTCCATGTAATGCAATATGAATTCTAAAAGGTGCCAAGGAAGGTGTATTTTTACAGTTGGCTAGCTACTAGTGTGGTGATTTTGACAGCGAAAAATCTTAGAAAGCTGAAGGTTGTCTGTGTTATCAATTGATGTTACATGTGTAAGGAGGCGGGCGAGGATGCAAATCATCTTCTACTACATTAAGGGCTAACCATGAAGTTATGGTGGGACATGCTTAGGTGGTTTGGCTCCATGGGCAATATCAAAAACTGTGAAAGATTTGATGCTAAGCTAGAAGAGCGGGAGAAGGAGGAGAATACGAAGAGCTCGGAACGTGGTTCCACCTGCTTTAATGTGGATAGTTTGGAGAGAGAAATAGAAAAGCTTTTGAAGCGGTAGAATCGAGTTACTCTCGGTTGAGTAGTAGTCTTCACTCCTTTATTTTCTTTTGGTGTAAAGAAAAAGTTCCTTGTTGTATAGATGATTGGGTGGAGTTTGTAGAGAATCATATTTTGTACTCTTTACCTTTTCGTATACCCATTGTATACGGTCAGTTGGGCTTGTTTCAATGAAAATACATTTACTTGATCAATAAAATTAAACGTTTACCTCGACATGCTACTCTATGAGAATGGGGACATGATGTAGACTAGGCAGAATCTCCTTCAGCTAGATGATCCACTTTGGGGTAATGTGTTTTACTGTGAGAAAATTTAATATCTTGGAAAAGCAAAAAAGCAAGACCCAGTAATTAAATCAAGCGTAGAGGTCAAATACCTAGTAATGGCTTTGACTACATGTGAGCTTATATGGTTAAAGCAATTTCTCGAAGAACTAAGGTGTGAGAAGATGCATCCACGCAATTGGACATTGACAATTAGACTGCAATACACATTGCTTTAAAGCCATTATTTCGAAGTACATTGTCATTTCAATTCTCAAAAAGAGTGGATTGGCATTTCATTCGACAAAAAATTGAGTCAGGGTGCATGACGACATGTTTCATCAACTCAAATGATTTGTTTGCGATATTCTTACAAAATCATTCGTAGATCTAGAATTAAGTATGCATGCATCAACTTAGAAGCCTACATAGCCTACAATATGTAGGCTCCAACCTGTGAAAAATGTTAAGTAGAAAAATATGACAATAGGCATGTATCCATTCCTTGTAAACATGGAAAAGATTTAAATCTTTGTAATGGGTGATCAGGAATAGGCATTACTTTCCTTTCCTTTTTTGGAGATGTGAGAAGATGCATCCACGCAATTGGACAGTGACAATTAGACTGCAATACACATTGCTTTAAAGCCATTATTTCGAAGTACATTGTCATTTCAGTTTTCAAAAAAAGTGGATTGGCATTTCATTCGAATAAAAATAGAGTAAGGGTGCATGCCGACATGTTTCATCAACTCAAATGATTTGTTTGCAGATATTCTTACAAAATCCATTCGTAGATCTAGAATTAAGTATGTCTGCAGCAACTTCGGAGCCTACATAACCTACAATATGTAGGCTCCAACCTATGAAATATGTTTAAGTAGAAAAATATGACAATAGGCATGTATCCATTCCTTGTAAACATGGGAAAGATTTAAATCTTTGTAATGGGTGATCAGGAATAGGCATTAATTTCCATTCCTTTTTTGGATTACACTGAGGGTGTGTTTGGTATGAAGGAAAACATTTTTCAGAAAATGTTTTCCAATTCTCATGTTTGGTTGGTCAAAATTTTTGGAAAACATTTTCTTTATGAAAACAAGTTCCTTAAAAATGATGAAAATGACTTTCCTAATGAAAGTACGGAAAACAAATCTTGCAAGTGGCATTCAACCAACTACCCAACCCACCACCCATCCCACCAAACCCCAACTACTACCACCACCCTATGCACTCCCCCCCCCCAATATTTTTTTAAAAACGCATTTAATTTCCTTTTTGGTTTTCTAAACCACACCCCCCCCCACCCATGTGAACCCACCCCCCGACCCCAACACCTCTCCAAAAAAATTTAATTTTAAAAACAAAATTAATTTTTTTTTGTTTCTACATCACCCACCCTCACTCACCCCGCGTGACCACCCTACCCCAACACCCACCACCCCTCTAAAAAAAAAAAATTTAAATAAGAGTTTAAAATTTTGTTTTGGTTACTACACCACCCACCAACCCCTCCCAAAAAAATTAATTTTTTATAAGAGTTTTTAGTTTTTGTTTTGTTTTCTACACCCCCTCCCTCCCCCGTCACCAACACCCTTCCAAAAAAAATTTAAAAATAAAAAGAGTATTAATTAATTAATTTATTTTATTTTCTACACCCCTCCCGAAATTTCTAATACATATATTTTAATTTACTTTTATAAATAATTTATAAAAAAATTACATGGTTAAATTTAGTGTGGGTGGGTTGTTAGGGGGAGGGGCGGGGTGGAGGTAACAAAAAAATTCAATTTTTTATAAAATGTTTAAAAAATAAAATAAGATATATGAAATAGAAAATTGGGGGAGGGTTGGATAGAACGGTGATGTGGGGTAGGGTTGGGGTGGGTGTGGTGGTGTGGGGTAGAGGTGAGGATGAAGTGCGTTCGAGGGTGGTTATGTAGGGGTGGAATTTGGTTGGGTGGTGGGTGTGTGGGGTGTGCGCTTGGGGTGGGATGATGGGGTTGGTGGGGTGGGCCTAGGGTAAGTATTTTCCAAAATCCCCGCTCCCCATCCCACCCAATAGTATTTTGCTAGATATATTAATGCTCTAGGATGATATTTTCTTTTACTTACTTACCAAACACTAGAAAAAGTTAGAAGCTCACTTGTTTTCCAAGAAAACATTTTCCATGGAAAACATTTTCCTTCATACCAAACACACCCTAAATACTTTTTCAACCCCAAAACGCTTGAGAGAATATTCCAGCAATTCATTCATAAATCTCTTCTTCCTTCTTTCATTAGAAATTGAGTCCCCGATTCAGGAAGCAGTTCTTATATATTTCTATTTTTATGAAAACGTATAATTTGTCTCTCTAGCTAGAGAATATTCTTAACGGAACTATTTATCTATGTTTGTTTAATTTATTCAATTATTGTGTTCCTTTCCTAACTAACTAACTAACTATATATATATGTGTGTGTGTGAGCCAGCTTGCGCGTACCTTGACTAATTCCAGGGAATAACTGCCTATACATATATATATATATATATATATATCAACAAGCAAATGCTATATAAAGAACATAATAACACAAAGGACATGAAAGTTCTCAACAATCTACGTCTGTTTAGTTTATTCAATTACTGAATTCCTTTAATAAAATATTAGTTGGTTTTTGCCTTTTGGAGCAACTAACAAACAACTGGTCGGAACCTCAAAGATCAAACCATTATTATTTTTAGATAGAGGAATAACAAGCTTTTGTTAAATAGAAGGACCAAGGAATACCTGTCCATACAACAAAAAAGAGGCAAGAAGATATGGTGATAACAAACAGGCTACTCAAAAGTTAGTCTATCCACAGATTCACAAGAATCTGCATCTCTTTTTGAGATTGGGAAACAAACCTCACAAAAAGCCTGCTCAAGTTCTGGAGTTATAATAGCTACTGACTCTGCATGCCTCTTGGCAGATTCCAAGTGTCGTCGGCATTCCTCTGTCTCCTTTTTACCTAATCAAGAAAATAAATGATTGTAAAGCTATATGGTGTGATAATTTCACTCAAGGCCATAAGCTGTGGCATACCCAGAGTTTTGCTCAAGGTTGACCTATTGTCACAATTCAACTTGTATATATAGGGTTTGGTCTAGGGGCTATGGGGTTTTAAGACTTAAGTTCCCTATCTCAAACTGATGTTTACTTTGCATTATATCTTTTAAGTGGTATCGACCTATTGTATATACATACTAGTTTTTAAAAAATCTTATATATAATAAAAAGATATTCAGTGAAGAATGTCGAATGACACACTTGGTTCAGTGGCCTAAGCGCCAAACAAGAATCACAGAGACAAGATCCGGTCACATCATTCACCTAAGCATATGCACCCTGATATCAATTAGGAAGTAGCAATGTCCTTTAATCCTCCCACTCATAGACATGAATAAATATCAAATCATGGAATTCATTTCATTTTTCCAGAGTGATTTATTCAGCTCTATCATATTGAATTATTTTTCAAGCCTGCATCTATGAATCAAAAGGGTTGCTTAAAATTTCATGAAAATTTTAAGGCTTTCAACAATATTTAGCGCCCATTGAATTACTACATCAGTTAAGAGAGAATTGCTCCAGAAACCAACGAACATTTTAGGTTTTGGTATTCTTTGGAGAAAACATCTGCAACAACCTTGTGAAAAGGCAGAGTTTCACCTTTTGCCAAGAGAAGTTAGATGGAAATAATCCATTTGGCAAAATAGATATACAAATTAATTTGAACCCAAAAGGAAAGATAGAAAAGAATAAAAATGATAGGATTGTAAGGGGGAAGGGTGCAACAGGCGGCCATTAGTGGTGCTGATTGGTGCTAGTAGAACTAGGAGGCTATGTTGCTCATATCCTCCAAAAATGCCGTTGCACTTGTGTCAAATCCTCAAATAATGCATTATTTTGGGAGAATCCGACACAGGTGCGGTGGTATTTTTGGGAGATCCAATCAGCATATCTAGGAGGAGGACCTCTCGCTTTTATAATCTTAGGAGAGTTCTTATCGGAAAAAAAAAGAAACTTAGGAGAGTGGGGGTTGAGGGAGAAAATCACAGAATCAATAAGTTTTCCCCTTTATTGATGTGCCATGGCACAAAAATATGAAGAAATATTTAACACACAGAGTAAGTCGAATGCCAAAAGTTTAACTTCAAGAAAAATGTTTGGTTTTAAGGATTTTGGAGAAAGGTAAACTAGGAACATTACACTAGTTTGATTTTTGAATGCAGTTATAAAATTAGGTCCTTCAATTAAAGGGACCTTTGAGTCTTCTTTTTAAGAGAAACAGACTGAAATTTTTAAACCATAGGTAAAAGGACTTTCTTTGAATTAGTGGTTAATGATGTTTGACATCCATTTAAAACTGAAGACCCCAAAATTCTATTTATTTACACAAAGGCCCCTCCATATGAAATTCAAAATTCTACCCAAAAAGGAAATCCCAAAGCATTTCACAAACTCAAAAAAGTAAAAGCATGTGGTTGTTTATACCTGTAGTTGTTTAAACACATTGTTTGATTTTTTAAACAACCTCTGGAGACTAAACAACTCTCAGGTTGTTTAAAGAACTACCTGGTTGTTTGAACTAAACAACTCTCAGGTAGTTTAAACTAAATAACCAGAGTATGTGCAGAAAATCACCAAGTCCCACCCTTCTTTAGAGGTGGAGGAAGAGAAGATAACGACAAATATGATGAGGAAAAAGATGACGAAGAAGGGGTAGGAGGAGGGAGAGAAGCCAAAGAAACGAAACTTTGAAATGATTTGAAAGTGGATAGTGGATCTTCTAATAATTTTGGGAGTTTTAATATTTACCCACAAGATTTTAGTACTTTATGGTCCAACCCCAAACCACTTAATTACCTGAGACTAAGGCTGGCCAGTGGGCCCGGTCCCGGCCCGGCCCAAACCCGACATTTTTTAAAAAAAATCAGTATCGGGACTCGAACCGGGACGGGACATGGCTCGTCCCGGCCCGCCCCAGTCTCGACCCGATCCCTGTCCCGCCCCGGTCCCGCCCCAATCCTCCCCTTTTGCAAAAAAAAAACGGTTGCACCAACGGCCATTTTACATTTTGGCCGTTGTGCAACGGCCATTTTTGGTCTCCCCCTCCCCCAACACCCCACCCCCTTAATATTTATTTTTAACCCATAAGTTATTATATTTACACTTTAACCCAATTTTCCAACTATAAATAACTCAATTTCTCTTCATCTTTCTCACAAATTTCCTACAATCTCTCAATCTATCTTTCTACAAGTCTACATTGTCTACTACATATTCAATTTTATTTATTCATTTGGGAGTGAAGTTGGCAACTAGCTTGAGGATCTTCCATCGAGCAAAGTTTCAATTTTCAACCTCTCGATTACACGTCGACGTTACGTCGGCGTTTGGTACATTCGTTCATTCATTAAATTATTATTGTCTGTTTATTTTATTTAGCGCACTTAATTTCAGTTACTTTAATTATTTATTAGTATAATTATATATTTATAATGGAAGGATTTAAACGTATGCTTATGGGTAGGGGTCATGCTTCTTCTAGTAGAGGCAACAAGGGCAAGGGTCTTATTTCTAGACAGAATCATATTCCTACACAAGATGATTTTGTTGATACTGAACATTTTCCTACAATACCATTAGATTTAGACGAGGACCTATTTTCTGAAACTTAAGAAGACTTTAATTTTGACGATGATCTAGATGATACACCCACTAATGTAGAGGACAACACACCCACTAGTGCACCTTCAACTGAAATGCCTCATATTGCCCCTAGTATGAGACGAGGTCTAGCAAAACGAACATTAAAATCAGATGCATGGACATTTTTTGATAGGGACGTAGAGAATCAAGTAGCTAGATGTAAAATTTGTAAAGATGTTTCAAAATTTAAAACTGGAAAAGGTCAAGGTGGGACGGGGGTTTAATGAGACATGTATTATGGTCTCATCCTGCTAGGTATGCCCAATACGAGGCTTCAAAACCGACTGCGCAAACGTCCGCTCCATCGGGACAAGGTTCATATACTGTTCCGGAACAAGTACAGGGTCAACTTAACCCTATGACGGGGGAAATTATAGGCCCTAAATACGATAAACATAGAGATAGGAAAGCATTAGCAAATTTAGTTGTTGTGGAGGGTTTGTCTTTTTCATTTCCTTCATCTCCCGGTTTTATTCATTACATTAGAGATATGTATAATCCTGCTTTTAACGATTTTCCTAGATCAACTATTAAGAGAGATGTATTTAAATTCGCACATGAATATCAACAATATTTACGTTATTCATTATATCATTTTAATGTCAAAGTGACTATGACTTCTGATATAGGCCGTAGTACTAACGTCCATAATTATTTAACGGTAACTTGTCATTGGATAGATTATAAATGGTCTATGCAAAAACGTATCTTAGCGTATAGATATATAGATGATAGGCACACTGGTACTTTTATTGCAGATAATATTTATCAAGTGTGCGATTATTACGGAATAACTGATAAAATTATGACTATTACATTAGATAACGCTTCTTCTAACAATTACGTTATAACAATTTTAAAAAATAGTGTAACTCCATCTTTTCCAGATCATTTTCATATAAAATGTGTCTGTCATATATATAACTAAATTGTAAAGGATGGTCTATCACTTTTGAAGACATTCTTAGTAAAATACAATTTGCTATAAACTTTATTTTTAAAAATAATAGAATACAACGAAGAAAAGAATATAAAAAACTTGTCACGATTGCCAACTACCTTATAGAAAAATTCCAAAAGAAGTACCCACTAGGTGAAATTCTTTATACGAGCAACTACTTGTTGCTTATGACTATAGAAAACCTATAACTTTATTTTTTAACTCTCATAATCAAAATCTAACTGATATGGTTGTAGATAGCGATTGGGTAAAAATTTCCGAACTTATTGTATTTTTAGAGAAATTTTTTCAACCAACAAAAGAATTTTCCAGTATATATTATCCTACTATTTCAACTATGTTGTTTTATATAGCTCTAATATTTTTATTACTTAGTGAATATATGAAAAAACCAGCTTATAAGGCAGCTATTAAAAAAATATTTTATTCTTATTCCCACTATTTATATTATTGGTGTTGTATTAAATCCGATTATTAAAATAGACGGTACTAAATCACTTATTGAAACTATTTACGATTGTATAGAAGTACTACCACCTCCAAGTCCCAAAAATCCAAATCATTCACCACCTATTGAACAAACTAAAGAAGAAGTATTGTCTAGCGTAGAAGACGAATGCAAAAAAGTATATAGGTTTTACCAAGAAGAAAGTGCTAGCAACCTACCGACTTCCATACCATCTTCTTCTTCTTCAACACAACCTCACAAAAGACATGTTTCTGCGGCTAGTATTGAAAGCCCCGAAAATAGAATGTGCGGTCGTACCGCTACTAACCAAATTAGCGAGTTTGATATTTTTGTTTTGCAAGGTTCTGTACTGTACCAAGCAGTTCTCAATGAAGAAGGACGTGAAGACTTGCTGAAATACTGGAGGGGGAATGAGAAGACCTTTCCGACACTTTCAATGATGGCCCGAGATGTTTTGAACATTTTCGCATCATCAACGGCGTCTGAAAGCGTTTTTTCTGCCGGCAGATATAAAATAGGATAACACAGACACTCATTAGCCGGAAACAGCTTGGAGATTGTAGTATTATTCAGAGATTGGATACGAGCGGAGGGGAGAAAGTGCGGTCAACCGGAGATCAACGAAGAAGAAGACGAAAACTACAACGAAATCTTATCCGAAGGTGGTGGAAGCGACGTGGAGCAATTTGACCAACAAATACCAATTCCAACCGAAGAATCAAAAGAAATTATCAAGAAACTAGAACAGGTTTTTTTCAGAATGTAATTTTTTAAATTGCAATTTTATTATGTAATTTGCAACTATTGGACAACACCACAAAGTTGCAATTTTGACAATTGTATTTGTATTACAAAAAAAAATCATGTCTATTAAATAATATAAGAAGCACAAAAACAGCATTGGGATGTTTTTATTACACTATCTTGTCTTGTTTAATTATTGAGTTTATATATATGTTATTTTTTAAATTAAGTGCAAAAAAAAAACGCCCGAGATCCCGATTCCGACGGGATCGGGGCCGGACATAGGCAAATCCCGCCTATCCCGATCTTGTCCCAACCCGATCCCGCCAAACCCGGCCCGAATGTCCCGATCCCGGCCCACTGGCCACCCCTACCTGAGACTTGGTCAATGTCCCTCTGTTTTCAAGAAGAAACTTACGAGGTCTTTATCATCAAATGTTCTCTACAAAATTTTGGAGTGCAGAAATGAATTCCCATGTGATAGCATGACTATCCAATAAAAGTTCAGTAAGATCATGCATACTCTCTTTCGTCGTCTTGCCAATTTAATCCATTGAAGGTCAATTACTACATTTTTACAAAGAATAATGACATTAAGAAAAATGAAACAAAACAGAAAGATGACTATAGGTATAGCCGTATAGGTCAAGCCTACATATCTTTTGGGAAAATGATAGTTTCTAAAGGTGAGAACTGTGAATTTACACCAACAATCTGCATTGAATGATACATGTTCATCCTAGTTATAGATGAGCTAACTTGCATACAAGATCAAGTTCCACACATCATATATACACATTATACTATGTTAACTAGCCAAACTAGCAGGGGAGTCAATTAAAAGCTAGAAGTAGGGAGTGTACTCCAAATATGCAAGGGTCGTTTGGTTTAAAATCCCGTTCTTCCGGGAGTGTAATACAATGATTAATAATGTAGGAATTAGTAATGCATGAAATATTTTTTATCAGGTGTTTGGTTCATTGTATTAAAAATGGGATATACAATGTATAATCTAAAACATATGGTTGGTTTTAAATTGGATACTCTTGTTTCCAATTATAACCTTGGAAATACCCAAGGGTATAACGAAAAGCGTTAAAAGTAAGACAATTTAGCCATTTGGATGGTTTAATCCATGTATTGTTATACCACATTGGTGGTGGTATAAAATAATATAATAGCTGGTGTATTAAATTATACAAGGATTAGTTATAGAAGACTTGATACAAACAAAACATTGAATGAAGCAATACCATTTTTATACCATGATTATTTCATCCTTATACCTTCAACCAAACGTGCTCTAAGGGATCGTTTGATTCGAAGACAAGTTATACAAGGATTATAATGCAGAGATTGGTAATGTAGGCATTAGTAATTCACAGATTATTTCATGTTGGGTGTTTGGCTCATTGCACTAAAATTGGATATACAAGATATCACGTAAAATATTTATTTTTATTTTTTTAAACTGAAAACAATGAGTTTACTATTATATCCTTGGATGTTGGACTTTTATTGGCCTCTTGGAAAAACAAGGGTAGTTATTCCATGTTGTTAGTGGTATAAAATACGCCAATTGGTGTATTAAATTATATAAGGATTAGTTATATATGATTTAACCAAACATTGAATAAAGATATATCAAATTCTTTACCATGATCATTTCATCTATCATTCTAAACAAACGACCTCTAAGGGTTTTAGGATAAAACAGAAGTAATACAAAACATATAAACTGCTAGTTTAACTCCGTATGAAGAACGAAGGTGAAGTGAGATTAGACAGGATTGTGGTGATCAAATGCGTATTTATATATCTAAATTTAATCATTCGAGAGAATGACATGAATAAATGAAGATGCAACACATAGGATTAGAATAAGCCGACCCAACTTGTTAGGACAGATGAAGGTGTAGTTGTTGATTATATCGGAGTAACATTGGTTCCCTAAAGCCCAACATATACACAACGATGTCATAGAAATATAAGACAGATGCAGTTCTACAAAATGAACAATATTAAAGATGATTATATCAAGATAGAAAGCACATATTTAATCATGTCCTATGCAGACCTCCATATGAACTAGCCATTGGTTCTTCACTATGTTCAGTGAAAGTGCTAAAAAGGACTTAAAGTAACTCTCGGAAGTCGTCTTATATATCGCGTCAAGGGAAATGACATATAAAAATGACATTGGAAAGATCAGTCTCAAAATTGGATCCTAATAGTAGTTGCTGCCCAAAGGTGTTTTATGAAAGCCGGTCCACGACAATGGAAGTATGATTGATTCTGTTGATCAAACAAAATCAAATAGACCTAAAACCACACTACTTTCTTGAAATTCACTACGGAAGCAAATGAACCATATAGGCAATATTAACTAGTTGAGATTAACATTTAGTTATTTTCGATAAATATAGTCTTTTACAAGCAGAGTTGGGGAATTATTATGTATCATCTTCTGAATACTCTAAAATTTTGAAGTAGGTCTTTTGGGACCCCTCTAATTCCTTCTTTTTTTGTTGTCAGCCAAGGCGAAATGGTCTTTCAAAGTCGCTATATCAATGTGCAAGATGAAAAAAAATCAACAGCGAAAACGTTAACTACTGAAGAACTTACAGTACTCATAATGCAGAGATGCTTGCATTGCAAATTTTTCTTGGTGCTTCACAGTAGCTTCCATCTCTTTAATCTGAAAACATGATAAGGAAGCACGATTCACAATCAGATTTTAGTTCTAGTGAAGTCGGTCTTATCTTGTTGCTACTTTTCAACTGCCAATAATGCGAAAAGGTGTATACTCTTAGCTTGTTAGACTACTTTCAACTACTACGTCCATATTCGGCGTATCAATTATTTATTAAGAAGCAATAGAAGAGATTATATGTCGAATGAAGTCACTCTTGGTTTGTTAGACTTTCAACTTCTAATAATGCTAAAAAGCCCAAATTCCTGCTATCGAACTGTTTATATTAGGAAAAGAGACCAGATGCAACACTGCGGACCAACAAGATGACATTTAATTTGCATTGACAGACACTTTGTGATAAATAAAACGATAAATAATTCATACATTTTTATAACCAGTATTCATTAGATAGATATTCATTTCAACAAAAAAATAAGATACTTAAAATATAGAAACTCATAAAAAGGTAATAGTACAAAGAATAAAAATAAAATAAAAAGGAAAAAGCAAAATGTAAGAAGTTGCAAATCAAATATAAGAGTGAAATGAAATTAATTGAAAAAACAAATAAAAGAATTTGAAAAGTTACCCTGTAATTACACCATGTAACCTGCAATTCTCACCTCCCCTTGAGAACTGAAGAGTAATCGTGCCCATTCAATTACACACAATTCCGTGCTAACAAAATAAATACTTGGCCAGACAAACATGTGAAATTGTATAATTACATCCAATTACACTCAAATCCAATTAGAATGGTTTTCCAAACAGGTCCTCCCACTCGCACCAACTTAGCCTGACACGGATCACTGATTTCCAGCAATGCTCGAATATTATAGCTATTTTACTTCAATTTTCTTTTATTATTTATTTTAATTTCACTTTTTTGTAGTTCATCTTTACTTTGATTTACACAAAATATAGCACCCTAAACAAGTACCTTCAGCGCAAGTTCAAGGGATGCCATGTCATGTTCAGCATAACTTCTTCGGTGAGCCACAGCATCAACAAGTAAATTCTGGCAGAACAGAAAAGAGAAAATCGGTGAAGGTACATCATCTGAGATACTTACCAAACTTACTCACTTAGGAACTAATCATAGCTTTAGAGGCATCAGTAAACAGAAACATTAAAAAAAGCAATTGACCTTAATATCCATTGCAAGTTGGAATCTCTGAATCTTCATAGCTTTAATCTGGTCAATAAGCTTTGCAGCTACACTATCCAGATCATCCTCTCTTTCCAAGGATTTCAAGTTTATCACGCGCTGCTCTAAAATTGGAGAAAATCATATGTTGAAGGAACACTAGATAATCAATACTGTACCTGTACCTCGTATAATACATACTTCATGTAAAAGATTAGAAGAGATACTCACTGACACGATTTTCCAACTCACGCCTTCTTTTCTTCTCAAGTAGTGACTCATTTATAATCTCTTCCTAAAAGAGATTAACAAAAATATGCTAGTTATGCTTGAAGTAAGATAACATTTAATTTTAGGTCAAAAGAAAAGATAACATTTGATTGTTATCAACAATTAGGTTTCACAAAGCCACTGATATTACATTGACAAGAAAACTTCGGGAAAGGATCCTTAGAGTAGAATGTTTCAAATTGATTAATTCAGACAATGGAGGAAAAGGAAAAGGAAAATGAACTACAAAGCGAATTCTGATAAGCAAGGAAAAAATATTCGACATAAAACACAGTTCCACAACTAATATTGTTTTACAGATTCCTCCATCCCTACCCTCCACTGTCAACACATAGTTCCACAGCTATATATGTTTTTTATGACGCCAACAGCTATATATGTTTTCCAGCACAAACACTTTAATAATAGAGTTTTTGGAAGTTTTCCTGCCTACTATCCTAGCTATTTCAAGCTCTAGTCCCTTCATACAGATAAAGGAGCAGCTTCAATCATATACTAATGGAGTCGATAAAATTAAATGGAATTCTAAAACCCCTTTTGTTTTCACCCTCTACTAGCCCTTCACCCAAGCATCTACATAAACTCCAGCGCACTCCAGACCCTGCTTAAAGTCAATAGTATCCTAACATACTGTTCAATCCAAACCAACCTTGCAATTTATTCCTGCCACCCAATGGTTTATGGAGGCCAGCGACTAGCTATAGTGAGTTATATAGGTTGATAGCGAGGCCACAAGGAGTTGGGAAAGGTTCACAGGTCTATGTCAAAGGGAGTGGGGTTGTCAGGGCCTAAGGGAGGCTCTTGTGGAGATTCGAAAGGGGAAACCAAGGGGTAGGAGTTCCATGATGTAAAATTTCTTCTCGGTTTTGTTGGCCCAGCATGTACAATGGCCAAATTTCGCTTATTCACAGGGAGGGAAGGTTAATTGCACCAAGCTCCATACTACAGGAACGAAGCAGAGAAGCTATAACTGAAGAACCAGTCACATTTTTTTCCAGGTGTATATCACCCACCCACCCCAAAAAAAGGAAAAAAGCATATTATCATACCCAAGTGTGAATTTCCACATCCTGCCATGTAAAACAACTTCCAGAAACCAAACCAAAAGAAAATACATACATATTCATCATGTGTCTGTTTCTCTCTATCTTTCTCTCTCTATGTATACATATAGATATAAATGCATGGAATGTATGTCCATATCACCTACACGTTGCCTTTCAAGTTTGGCACCTTCATCCTCTATGTTCCTCAACTCACTCTTAACTGCCCTGAGATTCTCTTCTGATGTAGAGATGGCTTCATCCAACTGAAGTTTCCGGGACTTCAGCCTCTCAACTTCCCCAGCGTCCACATCTGAAGAAAATACTTGGGAGTAAACCAAGAAGTTTTCGGACAAAGCATCAATATATATTTAAAACAAAGGGCTAGTGAGATACTGCATAGCAAATAGCGAGAGTGGTTCACTGGTTCAACACTGCCAGAAACATGACCACCATATCTGGATTTGGTCCATCTGTAATGATTTTCAGGGGTCCATAAATCAAAGATGCCCAATTGCAATGCCTCATCTGCTCTTTTGTCAGTTTCACGTGAGCCTATGTACTACACAAAGATATGGGATTCCATTAATGTTAATCTACTAGAAGAACTTCCAGAAGAAAAATATCATGAGGTTTAGGAAAGGTAAGTCTACAGAATGTTCCAGCTGAAATTGGCTAATTAGAACTTCTTTGACTGCATCAGGAGCATCAAAGACTTGGTCAAGCCTTGAATCGATACCCAGCATACGCATCTGTGGAAGATAGTTGCAAGAAAACCAAGTTAACATATAGATCAGCGTCAAAATAAGAGCTCTCAAAGAAGCTTATACATGCCTCCTCAGTAACTTGAAAGGGAACACGGCTCCGACTTTCATCTGCTACATTTAAAATAGCAACATCAAATGATCGCATATTTCTAAATAAGAAGTCACGATCAGCAGCATCTTGTGTTATAAAGGCCTGCATATGTTAATAAATAAGATAACTGATGAGATGAGAAACAAATTTTCTACAACATCAAATCAGATTAATTGTTTTGATTCTAAAATGTTTTGATGTCTCTTCTTGTATATTCTACAGAAATTTAATTTCTATAAGAGACAATACATCAAGTCCTCGCCGAACTAACACTTAATTTTCAAAAAGACACTTAAACTTTGTGGGGGTCCTATAACACCCCTGAACAACTTTGAACTGGTACTAGTACACCCTTTTTCGGCCACCTGGCATAGTGAGTGTACATCACTAATGAAGACGAAAAAGTTATTTTTGAATTTTTTTTATTAAAAGTTATTTTCTAACTTTTTCTCTTTTATTTTACTTCTCAAAAAAACTCTTCTCTCAAAATCTCATTCTTTGTCTATTGCAACAATGGCTTCCACCTGCTATTTCCGATGAAGCTTTTTTCCGGCAAGTATTTTCAGAAATTCATTCTAGTAAGTATTAATGGGGGTTTAATTGTGTCTTATGGGGAGAAAAGAGATAGATAAAAGACGATGAAATAAAATTCGCCGACAAGAGTTTTCACGGTGAGTCGATTTCGACTAAGAAAATCGACCCGACCGATTTTGTGCCACTGCCAACTTTGCCCCCTTGAGGAGCCTTCTTCCTCCTCTTACGACCCGCCCCTGTGAGTTTTATTGATCCTCGTAAACTCAAGTAAGGTGGAGAAAACGTCAATCCAAGAAATCCAGCTATAAAATCAGCTACAGTTTTCCCGTTTGTAAATCTTCCAGTAGTTTCTCCATTAAAATTCAAACCACATGGCTTGAAATCAGCCTTAGCTAAAGTTGGCAAAAGATTATTATTCCACTGTCAAATATTGAATCCCCAAAAATATATAGTGTTGGTGCAAGAGGAATTTCTGATTTGACTGATTGGACATAGACAAAGAATGTAATCAAGAATGCTAGAGACTTGAATTTCTCCATCATTATTCTAATTGTCCTCAAAATACTAGTGAAAAGATCATCAATTTCTTTCATGGGCAAATCGAAACACTTGTAATTTCAATGCCAAAGGCCCTTACTCTTCTAGATACTACTGTTCATGGACCGGAGATATTGAATACGTGGATGAATCAGAGAGTATCATTTTCTGGTACATGAACCAGTTCAAAGTTGTTCAGGGGGGTCATAGGACCCCCGCTGAGTTTAAGTGTCTTTTTGAAAATTAGGTATTAGTTCGGGGCTTTATGTAATTTTTCTTTCTACAAGCATGCAATATGCCCATGCAAACAACAAAAGCAGCTTAAGTGAAGTCACAACTTAAACTAATAAACAATTGGGGAATATTACTTAATAGTTATAATAAGATTTTGGTAAAAATACAACTCCAATCAATGCTTTCTGCAACCACGAGTCTCATATCAAAGCACAAAAGAACAAAATTAAAAGAGGAGTACTTCAAACTGAAAACACAGGTTTAAACTTTAAAGAAGTGCTTATAAGAGTATTTCCATGTGTACCATGTTCAGATATAAATTAAGTGCAAGAAGGTATGAAAACATGTGGAAAAAATGCAAAAGAGATATATCTGCTTCAGCCACATTTTTTTTTTGAAATTTCTGCTTCGGCCACATATAATAGAATTAGAGACACACGAAGAAATATCCTCGTTAGTTACCTTCCATATGTAGCCTGCTACATGACCCTCTAGGTAATCTGCATGAATCCGATTGGAAACATTGACCTGAGTTTTTATTTCACCAAAGTAGTTAATAACCTTTCAGATCTATAAGTAGTAGCATAAGCATAATAGTATACCTCAAGAAGAACTGGACCATATACAGTTTTTTTAAATTGATGTTGATGCTCCTGAACCCAATTATAAGCTTCAAAAATCTTTTCAGCACCAGAACTCTGTAAAGCACGTAACTTTTTGTTGTTCGTATTCTCCATCTCCTTCAATCTGCAGAGGAATGAAAGAATGTACAGGAACTTCCAATAATTTTCTAGTGCAAAAACCACAGCAACATAATCCTGATATTTACTTATCAGAGCACTGTCTGAATGTTGTCCTATTCCGCTCAAGGGATCTTTCTATTTCTGATTTCTGAGACCTTAGTTCCCGTGCACTATCTTGCAGCTCCAAAATTTTAGAACCCAAACCATCCTGTAGATCTCAACCAGTTCAGCAACATAAATTTGCAGTAAGGAGAGATCAGTTAGGGGTATCGACCTTAAAGAGGGTACTAGAGAATAGCTAAAGTAAGATTTCCTCGAAATTCAATAATCAATGGCCAAACTACGAATCCTTCGGCAGGTAACCTCATATCTATGGTTGTACTTTAAAAGCAAATATGGTACAAGAAGCTACAGTAAAGCAAAATAAGTAGCCTACAATTTTATCTCTGGGAGGTTCATAAGGAGGAAGATTTGCCAGTTCCAATTCGGCAACTCTAAGATCTTCTTGAGCTTTTGAAATTCTACGTTGACGAGATTCTTCTTGCTTCCTCAAGTCTTCCATTTCTTTATATTTACCATCCACTTGAACATCCTGATATATCATAGAAAAAAGTAAAAGTTGAATATTGTAGAGGAAAACGAAATAATCAAAATGATTATCTTATTGAAGCTCTGATAAAATACCAAACGGCTATCCTGATCCAGAAGTTTCATACGCTTGTTGGCATTGTCACCCAACAGGCCATTTACTTTTTTGCATTTAGCATCTCGTTCTGCTTTCTCTTGCTTTTTTACCCTGAGACAGAACTGTTAAATTTAAGGAAAGGCAAAACAAGATATTTAAAGGAAAAAGACAGAGACTCAGCTTGAATTTTACTTTTTAATTAGTATCTATTTGAAATTTACTGAAAAAGTGGGGCCTTTTAAAATCTGAAATTCTCTAATGACAGACAATTGCAAATTTCACGAAATAGAAATATGACCTAGATATTGAAACAAAGAGACAAAATCTCTATCTGTCTACAAATTACACGACAAGCTATCATACTCTATAGGTTCCATGAGTTCATTCAAATTCTCAGCAGCTTCATCCAGCTTTTTTTTGGCATCTTGCTCTTGCCTTTTAGCTTCCAGAAACTCAGCCTTCTTAGCATCATACTTCAGCCACGGCAATTTCTTTTTCATGGATTCAGCCTGTAAACATATTAACAGCCAATTTTATTTTTATGTTACTTTTTTGGGGGAGATCAATAGGATATCCTATAAGCCATATTAATAGTCAATTAAAGCTCTCACAAAAGTTTAGGAAGAAGCTCCACACTCACCTGTGCTAGGAGGTGCTCTCTCTGACGGAGACGCTCCACATCTTTTTCAAGTTGGGAATTGACTTCCTTCAGCTGATCCAATGTCTCTCTGCCGCTCTTCACAGTCTAAAATAGATAATGAAATATTTTCCTTCAGTTTTAATTGTCAAAAAATAAGGCAAGACATCTGCCTTGTTCACTTATAAACGCTTTGCAGTAAATTTACAAAAGCTTCCACAAACTGGTAAGAAGGAACTAACTCGTTCACACTTCTTCAGCTCCTCACTTTTTCTAATAAGATCTACATGCTGGACTGGTAGCCGAGGATCACCCACAGCCTTTTCAGTTTCTTCAAGGAGTTGAACAGGAGTTAACTTTGCAAACTCACAAACCCTGTCTTGAGGTAGAAACTGAGCTCCTCCCCATTGAATAAGCATAAATCAGAAACTAGATTACACAGAAAAAGGAAAATAATCTCACAAGAGGGAAGTAAACTCCTCATTTACTTTTAAGGTCTCTAACTTTTCAAGGAAAATATATATTACTAGTTGAAAAAGAAGAGTATCCCTCGGTTCCATTTTACATGACACTCTTTCCTATATTTGAAAACAATTTAACTTTAAACTTCCATTTACCCTTAATGACATACTTTTATGGCCACATATATATCATGGCATGTTTAAAATCACAAATTTCAAAACTCTTTCTTTACTCTTAAACTTAGTGTGCGATGAAACAGTGTCACGTAAAATGAAACGGAGGGAATACTTACGACAGTTAAAAGAATGTTATACAAATTGTCTGAAGAGCTAGAGATAAACAAGAAAAAGAGACGAGCAGATAATAAGCAAAGCTTCTACAACAAAGCCAACATAGGCCGGTAGGTGAAAAATGTAAAAATAAAAAGGATAATGAGGAATTTTATGAATATATCAATGATACTCCATCCTACATACTTCTGCTCACGGCACATAATGGTAACCAAATAAGATTAGAAAATAAGAGACCTCGTGTAGAGCGAATGGAAGGAACTGCAAGCGCTCAATATCACATCCACTTAAGGCCCAAGAGCAAAGTACATGGTGTGGTTGGATAAATAGGTGCTTCCTAGACCTAAACCTTGAGATTCCCCCAAGTCCTGAGAGCAAAAACAGTGCAACTGGACCACATTTGCATGCAGTGTAAGTATGGCCAAAGACATATCTATCCAAAGGGGGAAAAAAAGTGTTGATCAAGAGTACTTTATCGAGCATTCCCATGTATTTCATGTCCTTGCTACACGCTCCAGCTTATGCTTCAAGGATATTGGAAATAATTCAGAGGGATTTCTTGTGGGATTCTTCAAGTGCAGATCATCACGACACCAAGTGTTGGGGTGGGCTCGGGATTAGAGACTTAGGGTGTTTAACAAGGCGTTACTTGTGAATACTTCTTCCTTCAACCCTGAAAAGAGCATATGCATCCCGGGATTCTCTCCATCTGAAAAGTGAATTCCTCTGCAAGGGTACATGAGTACGACTACGGCTACGAAAAGCTTACCGAAAGAGGAAGGGCTCTGTAGAGATGGGAGAGGATTCAGTGAAATAGGAGGGTCAAGTGGTTATGGAGATTCGGGGTAAAGGAAAATGCTTTTTGGAGGGAGGTGATAGCGGAGAAATATGGGGTCTTGGAAGGAGGATGGAGGACTAAAAGAATCACTATGCCCTATTGGTGAGGGTTATGGAGAAATATTTTAAAAGGGTGGGAAGAGTTTGATCGAAATGTATCTTTTAGGGTGGGTGATGGGAGTAGAGTAGGCTTTTGGGGACATAGGTGGTGTGGAAGTAACAATTTGAGTGTCTCTTTTCCTAACATGTACCGAATTTCATGCCAAAAGGAGTTGTCAGTTCATTGCATCCTAGAGCTACAAGGTGAAGAGGTACATTGGGATCTAAGTTTAGGAGGAACTTACAAGATTGAGAGATCAAAGAGTTTCAGAGGTTCTTTCAGAAGGTAAGCAATACAGCAGCATCAGTCATAAGATATATAATTCAGGAGGTGCACCGTATGGGAGCTATGAAGACTAGTTTAGCCAGGAAACTAATTGATCTTAATTTTCTATCCTTGGTATGTTTAGCTAAATGTTGTTGATATGTTGAGATTGAGAGTTGAAGCACAGGTCTGGGGCTGTCCAGACTTGAGTATCTAGTGCTATACATAATCTCTTTGGTAATAAAATGTTTATTTACCAGGAAAAACATATTTAGTAAAAATCATTCAATGAGAAATAATTTCTAAAGAGTTAATAGTGATCTAATAATCCAACTGGAGTATTATATAAATTGAGAACTATACATTTTCTAAAAATAAATAAATCGACAAATTGAAAGTTTCAGGGTGGACATAATCCAATTATTTAGAAAAACATCTGGTTCTGCTATACTTAAGAACAAAAGTGTTGGTGATATACAACCAAAGAAACTGGCTAAGTGGTCACTATATATCAATAACGTAACATTAAGACAATAAATGATCATCAGAAAGATAATATCCACATGCTACATCATCAAAATCTTTTCTTCTTCTAAATAAGTAGCAAAATTATCTTTCTATGGAAATTCTCAAAAATCAGCTTTTTACAGAGACTAGTATTTAAATTAGGGAAAATTCCTTAAAACTCTTATCTCACAAATATTCCCATCATGCAAGAAGGGAAGAATTTTCAATAATGGGAGTAGAGCAAACATGGTCTTGTTAATGTATTCAGAATTCAGATTTTAGAAGTCTCGCTACTGTGTGTTTTATTTTTCTCATTTTTTGGGAGAACGGGGTGGATTAGGGTGCAGATATGTAGGTTCCATTGATGTTTTAGCAACATAGCATATTTGTCATCTATGAAGATCCAAAAGAAGCAGACATGGAACTCACTTGAGTTAAGTTGTTGACTTGGATATTGAACCTTTGAATTATATCAGTTACATTCTTCTTCGGCACTGCTTTTCCTGAAACGGAAAAACAAAACATGTAATGACTGCAAAAAATATCTCACATTAATTTACATTTTCTTTTCAACTAATTTAACAATGTCTCTGTCTGACTCCTAAAAAGTTGATACGCCTGAAGAGAGACATGATTTTACAGAAAGTAAAGCAAGAACCTACTTATGATTCCAAGAACTTCAACCAAACATATGTAGGAACTTCCAGCTGAGGAACAGGAAATGCTTACGATGATAAGAAAATAGCGCATAGGGAAAGAAAACAGATTAATTGGAGTGATAAGGTGCAGGATCTGATCATCAGACATCCTCAAGTTTTTTTTTTTTAAACTGACATCCTCAAGTATATATAATAGCCAATGGGAAGAAAAATGATTGTCACATAGTACAGCCAGCTCCTGAGGACTAGCTTACCCCAAATAGAGTTAAAAATAGAAAATACTTAATTAAATCTGTTTCACTGTTTTTGATGAAGTAAATCTGTTTCACTGTTTTTGATGAAGTAAATCTGTTTCACTGTTTTGATGAAGTAAATCTGTTTCACTGTTGTGCTTATTCAAAAAGCGCCGTTGGGAAATTTCATTAAAGCAATATTATAGCCAAACGCAAACAAGCAACATCAAAGTGACAACATGTGATGTACTTCCTAAAGTACCATTAAAACAGAAGTAACAACCTTCCAATCTCCTTCCTGAACTACTGCCAAAGCTTTGAACTGCTTAGATCATACCCTTACTGGCTTACCAGAAGCAAGACAAATTCCAACTTCATAAACATGAAGCATAACATTTCAATGAAAGAGGGCTAACATCGCAAACAAGATTCTTCAGGTGTTCTATACAAGATGCAACGATTTGAACCTAATACAGAAGAATATTCATATTTAACCTAACTTAAACTTAGAAGAATTCTGGCACGAATCTTAGTTTTCTAAGGAAAGATCGCAAAGGAAAGAGGAAATTAGGATAGAACAATGAGAGTTGAACAGGATAGCACGTGAACATGCACAAGCTCCTAAATTCGAAATTTGACAATCAAAAGATGAAGAATTTTCAGAGCCTGGAATGTGGATAATTCATCTTGGCAAAATGAGAAGGTTCCAAGCAATAGAAATCTTCCATTTCACTCATATAGATAATGCAAGACGACGTCCACTTGTAACATTAGTCTATAAATATTATGTAGTAATAAAGAGTAACACTTGTATCGTTCACGTTATCACAAAAATAGTTTAAATCGAAGCACTCATTATAGATAATGAATTTCTTTACCATTAAAAATCCACTCAGACTTGTTCCGTGTATCTATTTTCCGCACGATAGTTAACTGGTCCTCTTTGGTTTCCCCTCTCAAGGAAATCTTGATGTACCCTGACTCCTCCCCACGTTTCACAAATGCTCCAATACTAGAAGCCCTCCCCAAAAGCTGCAGTTTTACACAATTTTCATCTCAGTAAAAGTTAGGCCATGACATTCACATGTAAAAAAAATTTGATTTCTTCAACTTCCACTCACCTGAGGCTCACCACCAAGACCAAGTGCTATTGCACAGACTAGAGAACTCTTTCCAGAGCCATTTGGTCCAATTACAAGATTTAATCGGGAGCCAGGTTTGCATGTCAACTTGCTGAATGTCATGAAGTTATGAAGCTCAATCTCAGTTATGTTTCCTGGCATATAATCATCTTCGCCCCTACACGTTATAACACAAATATGCAAAATAAGCATCCCAAACAATTAACCGGTATTTCAATTGAACTGCACTGAAAATAAAAATGAAAGCAACAAAAATTTTGGATCCTATTGAAACTTAGCAAAAAAAAAAAAGCGCCTTCAGTCTATGACCTATCAGTTTCATCTTATTCGTCGAAATAATCACTTTAACAAGGTAAAAAAGAACTATAACTAGAAATATCAGTAAAACACTTTTTATATATATATTCAAGCGGAATTATATACTCACTCTGAACCAATTTATGTGGCATAGTTGGAATTTCGAGATTCAAACTTCTAAACTTTGACCGTGAATTTGGACATAAAAGGTTTCAGTTTTTAAAAATAATATTTACTCCTATACATTAGAAAACTGCTTAAAAGTACTATAAACCACAATGATCAACAACTTAAAACATTTTAAAAGGCATATAAAAAAATTCCGGTCAAAGAAAACTTGGTTGACCCTTGAAATTACAACTGTGCCACGTAAATTAGGACGGATGGAGTAACAAAAGGACGAATAAACCCTAACTGTTCCTCAAAATAGGACACGTCTATCGATCACAAGAGAACAGAGAAAGGTCAAACATTAACCCAGTGTAAGTGAAAATTTTATAGTACCTTGTTCAGTTTGGGTAATGCCAAGAACTGTGAAAGATTTGATGTTTACCGCTTGCATTAATGTGGGTAGTGTGGAGAGAGAAATAGAAGATCTTTTGAAGGAATAGAGTCGAGTTTCTCTAAGTTGAGGAGTAGCCTCGGCTCTCTTATTTTCTTTTGGTGTAAACAGAAAGTTCCTTGTCTAGAGGAATGAGTGGAGTTTGTAGAGAATTATATTTTGTAGTTTCTTGACCTTTTGGTATACACTTTGTATACGGCTGTTGTGGCAATGTTTATAGTACCTTGTGATTTTAACAAGGTAAACAAGAACTATAACTAGAAATATCAGTAAAGCACTTTTGGAATTGGTTTTACATATATTCAAGTGAAATTACATAACGATAAGACGAATAAACCCTAAGTGTTCCTCAAGCTGCATATTTTTCCACAAACAATACCTAAAAAGAAAAATAGAAGTTATCGACCACAAGAGAACAGTGAAAGGTCACAGCTTTTACGGAGTGTAAGCGAAACATTTTGTAATACCTTGTAATTTTGGGGCGTTTAGCCCGACGTCCCGTCATCGGAGTTCCGGCGAGAGTTCGCTAGGGTTTTCTTTGCCGGTGAGATTTGGAAGAGAAATTTGGCGCCAAACGTGTGACCAATGCTACTAAATGAGGCTGTGTATTTTAATAGGGGCCCCATTTTCTTGCGTGTCAAAGGGTTATTGGTGCTTTTGTATTTGTAAAGGTAAATATATTGGCAAGATTTGGTGTTTTTGTAAAGGTAATATATTTCCATACATATTTAAGCACGTACTGTGCTACAGCTTATTTTGAAATTTAATTTTCAATAGCCTATTCAAAATAATAAACCTACGGTAGGTCATATATATACTCATCTATTTTATTTTATTGTTGGAATTCCTCATTATATTTTTTGGTCATTTGAATATCTAACGTCCACCAAAATTCTATATATACCCTTATCTTGATGGAGGAGCGATGTGGATGCTTGAGATTGCATGCATGATCCATCTAAAATTTAAAAATCTCAATCGATCGGGTTTAAACGGCGATCAGCCTAAAACACTCACTCCCAATTAAAATCCTAAACCTAATAAAACGCATATCCCTTCCAATTCAGTGAAGAAGAATAGTTTCACCACCACCCACAATAGCTTGAAATGGTAGTTTATGTTGTTCATAATCTTTAATTAATTTTGTTTATTGTTAGTAGAAATCATGCGGTTATTGTAAATGGGGCGATGAAAATTTCTCTGATGGTGCGGTGATTGCAATTAACCAAGTATGATTAAAATTGAAATTAAAGCGACACAAGGGTCGATCAATGCTTTGAATATGACGTTGGATCAATTGAAGATCGAAAGGGATGGTTTGAAGGAAAAATGAAAGCTTTAGAGTATATGAAAAACTTTGAAGTCAATAAAGCTATGAAGTTGGAAAAGAAAGTTTTGAAGATGAAGATGTGTATCATAATGTTATGTGCATTGATTGTTGGATTTGCATATGCGGTGATGACAAAATAAAACTCATTATTGTGTTTGTATTATAGTTTGAAGGTATATTATTAAAGTTTAGTGACTTTTTTTAATTTATATGCTAAATTGAAGTTAGCTGTTGAATGTGTAATGTGCATTTTGAAAAATGAAACTCATTGATATTTAATATCAATTTACTCGTGCATATTAACTCGGAGTATATTGTTGTGAAATTGGTTTAACTGAAAGTATGTATGTCCTAGAAACAATAATTATTAAGGACAAATGTACTTGAACACACTCGTATTATTAATAAGATTAATATTTATGGCAGTTGCAATTATTGAATTATTATTTGATTGTTTGTAATTATTCATTAATGTGCATCCCTTGAGCTTACGTTGTCATGAATAGAGTGAGATATTGATGATAGAGCGTAACTCTAAAATAGCCTCGACTAATGATCATCGAGAATGGGATATCGAAGATATGTTATAAGTCGACATGTGGTCTGCGTCACATTCTTAGAGAATGTAATATGTCTCACCTACTACTAGTTATGGACACATGAATACTTTTGGGAAGTATTGGTATACCCTGCTGATAAACTATTTGTTATACATGTCTAAAGTGTTATCAGTGTATGGGAGATGAAGGTCAATTGACTTGAGGTCAATACGCACCTTGTTTACAGAGTAATGTACGTTGACCCTGTACTAAGCTTAAACTCCTTATAGGATAAGACACGACTTGTGTTGGGTGAATTATACTGTAAATTAAGGTGGTAGTTGAGCCAAGAATATGATTCATTCCTCGATTGGATATTCGAGAGAACACTCAACTTCTCAGTGATATTAGATCGACCAAATCATTGGCCAATGCAAGAGACATATTTAGAATATGGTCTAGTTGTCGACTAATATTGATGAGATAAAGTGATCAAGCCATTTGGATAGACACATGGCAAATCCTGAGCTTGATCGAGTGTGTCGCAAATGAAAGGAATTTATCATCTCACATAAAGGTTATGTTTGCCGGATTCATGTAAACGTACTTCACACATTGAGTTCGTCATACGGCGCAGTCTAGGAGTTCCTTATGGACCTTAATTGGATTAGTGTCGATATGTGAAGGCATATAGGGTCATACTATGTCGATTGTCTTTTCGGTCTAAGGGTATATTGAGAAAGTATTAAATATTCGATTTGGAGTCTAGAAATTTAAATTAAAATAACTATGGGATAATTTCCATTATATGAAAATTATTTAATTAAATCAAAATTGGATTTTGGATTTAATGTGCTGAATATATATATTAAATGAAAACGAGAGACGAAATTTCACGTAAGGCGCCGCGGAGCCTGCTAGGCTTAGAGCCCAACCCTAATATGATTTGTGACCTAATTCTCCCTATATAAACAGCAATAAACCCCATAAGTTAAACACACCAATTCTCATAAACAATTCTAGACTTAGAGTCTAGGATAAAACTCTCTCAAACCTATGTCAAAATTTTCTGGCTTTCTTGACAGAGGAATACACCGTAGCATTGTGCTTGTAGTCGAAGGGACAGTCGCGTGTAATCCCTAAGTAAAAGCTCCAGACAATACAACCTGTAAGTATTCATATTTTATGTTACAGGTTTTGATTGTCATAAAACCATACCAGGAGAAATTGTTGGGGTAAGTAGAACAAACTTTTAAACTTCTGTTGTGCCTACTTATATGTTTTGAACCCAACAAAAAAACCTACATTAACTAGATGAGTTTATTGTTGTGTGGTTGTATCAAAAAAAAATATAGTCCCAAACTAATCAAAGGATATAGTGACCCTTTAACTAAGGGACTACCCGATGATCAAGTGTTCTGCCTGTCTAGGGGAATAGGCTTAAAACCCAAACAATACGAACATTTGCGGTGGTAACCCAACCATACTGACTGGAGATCCCAAGAATTTGGTTCAATGGGAAAACTAAGCTGCAAAAGGTTCAGTTGAGCGCTTCGGTGGAAGCAAGAACACTTCAGATAATGATTTATGTAGGGAAACATGAATCCAAAGGTGTTCCCGTGATAGATATTAAAGTGCTACCTGCATACTGGGTAAATGTTAAGCTTCCAAACCTTTAACGATCCTCAAACGGTTGAGGTTAAGGCTGGGAAAACTTTTAATGAATCCTAACACTTGTGAAGTGGGGTATAGCAGGATACCTTGTAAGAGATCACATATTTAAGTGTGAGGACAGGCCGCCTCAAATGAACGCACTTAAGAATCCAAGTGTGTCCACGGCCACAACGGACAGAACAATAAGAATGAAAATGAATAATGAGAGTTATTGTGTTGGTATCATTGTCTTGGATTACACTAAACACTGACGGTTCAAGACATCACATTAAGTGCGCAGTAAGTAAGTCCGGTGGTATTCAACTAGGGAAGGTTCAAAGCAGAAGCTACCTCTCCTGATGCAATATCTTTTCTTTGAAAGATTGTTGAAAGTAGGCACCTTGTGTATGCGCCAAGATCTCTTTCAAGAGGGGATTGTTGGAAATTTGCCTTTGGTGGGTAGGTGCGTCCACCCATATTTAATGACTTAAACACTAGGGTTCCGCATGTTGGAGGCTTTGTCTCTTCACACGTGCATAATCTACTAAGTGAGTAGATGACCGTAGGGCCAAAGATCGTCAAATTTCGTTGAGAAATGAAAGAGATATTGGTCCACTAAGTAAGGTGTTTAAGGCATGAAAATATGGTGTGTGACAAATCTACCACATCGGTGGGAAAATGAAGAATTGTTCTCTTTATAAGTCTCAAAATTGGCTAAGGGTTTGGGACCCCAAAGGGTAACCCATGTGTTTGAAGGAGGGAGGACCTAGATGTGCTTGGGTTCAAGGCTAAGTTCACACGCGCGCCGCCGCCGCCCGCCCGTCCCGTCCGGTCCGGGCTCGGATCACGGGTCACGGGTGTGACTGCAACAGAGACAAGACACAATATACACACAGAGACAAATATAAGACAACACAAATTCTGTCAAAAAACGTGAGCAGAAACAGTGGTCAAAAACAGAAACTCTTCCTTCCTTTTCCATTCTTCAGCAAGTCGTTTTGTGTTTGTTTTTTTCGTCAGAATCAACCTATTTGCTTTGTAGTGTTGATTAGTTGCTGTTTTATCTTGGGAGACTATTGCCCGTTAACGTAAAAGCATATATACGGGGCAATCTTGTCTTAAAGACAGAGAGTCATCTCTCGATTCAGCCACAGTTGTAACAATCCAGATTTAGTGTTTCTTGATTTCAGGTTATCAAGATTCAACATTCAACAAGCTTGCGGCAGTTCTGAATATTGGCTATTTATTTATCCTTTCGAACACTTGTAATATTTATTTACTTCTCGTACTGCTTTACATATCCAACAAATCCTTCCTCATCTCTTTCACTTTGTACTCAGAATCATCTTGCAACTTACTTTTGAAGTTTTGTGCAATGGTAGAATAGTCAACTCTACTATTGTTAAACTTATCATTACATGTGTGTGTTGTGTTTAATGTCTTCACTTTACTGCTTTGCCTGCCTTTGTCCGTGGATATTAGACAAATAAATGGGCAACCCTCTTCATACCTATATCAACCTATTGTTGTCACTCTTCAGAATCACTGACTCTTTCTTACTAACCAGTGCATACAAGTTTATAAACTTCCTAACTTCAACTATATCCTTAAAAAACATACCGGAATGTATCTCTTTGTACTCAAGAAGGTGTGCAATAACTTCTTGTTTTCTGTGCCAAAAAGCAGTCATAGTCCAACTCATCAGAATCTATTTCATCGTCATCCTCCTCTTCACTTTCACTATTAGTACCATCAGTAGCAGCTGAAGCTATACGGCTGCATAAGTCTCAGTATGGTGGACAATGTTAGAGATAGAAACATCAAGCTCACAGTCTTCTACACTATAAATATTGATAACACTAAACTTAATCACTACCAAGACGCAACAACTGCCTAATTCCAACGTCATCTTCAATTTCATAATATTTGCAACACCTTGTACCTTAGCGTTATGATGTGTCATAATAAATTCATATGAGATAAAATAATTAAGGTTGTTCGTGAGGTTATAGAAGATTTATAACAATGTTAAAGGAATTAGAGGTTAAACGTGGAATTAGAAAAATAAGTTTCTTCGAAGTGCGGAACGATAAACAAATTATACGGACTGTATGGAGTTTTGGTCATACTCATGTATGCAGATCAAGTGGTAAACGTATATAAGAATGGAACCCGAAATAATTTAGGATTTAATAAGTGGGACGACAGTGATTTGAAATAATATTGTGTGTGAGACGAGAGACTATGAATTAGTGAACATTACATGATTATTATAATGAGTATATGAGGTGTGTTGAAAATGATTATTATTTAAGTGAATGGAGATCGAGAAATTAATTAGGATTATAGGATAATTATTATATGGACAAAATTCCATTTGGGCCATGGATAAATGGGCACCAAGTGGATTAATATCTATGCACATAAGAGTGAGGTGGCAACTAAAGTGATGAGTAGTAAAGTGTAAATTATGGAGATTACACGTGTAAAAAATTGAAAAGATTCCTTGAGACTAATAGTTTACTTTGGTGTCTTAGCATTAAATGCACTTTTGAATTATCTTGGAGAAAGATGATATATTCCTATTTCATTTTTCCATCCGTATATGAGCAAGAATTGGAAAACAATCTTCTTTTCTTTTTAGTAACAACGAACTTGTTGTGTCCCCCTCTCTCTCTATATATAATATATGTATACAGATGCATCTCTATACTCATATATAGTTAACTACAATACCAAATCTATACAAGATCAAGTGAATTGAAGGGTACTTTGTTGTGAAGTAAGTCACGAGAAGTTTCAAAGAGGGCAACCAATTGAGACGTAGAGGGAATTGTTCACGGTATTGATAAGAGTTTGGCTCTAAAGGTATGTAAGGCTTACTCGTTCCTTCTTTTGGTATGATTTTAGTAGAAACGACATATAATAAAATATCTCTGAAAGAGATTACTCACGGGCGTTAGAAATGTGCATGCTCTTGAAAATATTTCTTGGATATTATTTGTCATTTGTCGAGAGTACTTTCTGCATCTTATAATATCCCTCGTTATATGATTGATTATGAGACTCTTGTTGGATTGTAACGCTCGATGTACCTAATTTCATAATGATATGCGGAGGTTAACGACTAGGGGTGAGCACGGGTACAGGGTACCCAGATACCCGACCGGAACCGACACTAACGGGTAGGTTCCAGGTAGATATATTATAATAACGGGTAGGTTTCGGGTAGTAAAATTAGGAACCGATCAATGTCGATTCCGGTTCCGAAAAATAAAAACCGGGTACCCGGACCCTATGAACCCACCCCTCATTTAAATTATTTAGTTTTGGGCTTTGGGGCGTTTACATTTTTGGCCCAGTCCGGTTGATAGGTCAGACCAACCCCTAAGCCCAATTCTCTTTCTAAATACACAGAAGACGCCCTAATTTTCATTGTTCGTTCAGTTTCTAGCACTTTCCAATTTATCATTAAGCAGAGGCAGTGCACTACGCAACCTCGACTGCCTCGCCATTACGCAGCTCGCAGCCTCGCCATTACGCAGCTCGCAGCCTCGCCATTACGCAGCTCACACTCGCAGCCTCGCCATTACGCAGCTTGCAGTAGCCTCGCACTCGCACCTTCTCCTCTCTCTTGTTGTCACTGTTCCTCACTCCATAATCTTGACAAAGGTTACGGCGTTGCGTTGAGTTAAAGGTAATGAATAACCCTTAAAGTTGTTGCATAGTGAAGAACATTTGGTTTTTACATGTATTGGCTTAATATCAAAATTGCATGAGATAGATCCGGTCTTGTGTGTGTTAAATAGTTCAGCTTTCTGATGATTCAATAGAAAATAGTCTGAATTAGTTTGGGTTGATTTTATGTTAGTTTAGATTGAATTAGTTTGGGTTGATTTATGTTAGTTTAGTCTGAAGTAGTTTGAGTTGATTTATGTTAGTTTAGACTGAATTAGTTTGGGTTGATTTCTGTTAGTTTAGATTGAATTAGTTTGAGTTGATTTCTGTTAGTTTAGATTGAATTAGGTTGGGTTGATTTCTGTTAGTTTAGATTGAATTAGTTTGGGTTGAAGCTGATAAAAGAGAAAATGAAGAGGAGAATAAGATAAGTGACCTCAAGATAATCATATGATGTGGAAAAAAGAGAAGAATATAAGAAGATATAAATCTTACACTATCTTTTAAGAATATAATATTAGGACAATGAAGGTTGAAGACACATATGAATATGAAGCAACAATCACTTGGACACAATTTTGCTCTTCAAAATCAGTAGTTATAGATGATTTCAGCCCCTGCCTAGATGGCTTGCTACCTATTGATGCTAAAAGTTCTACAGCTGGTCTGCAAACCCTACCAGCACCTAAAGTTAAGACCTTCTTTGCATCACATTTATCATCCATGATGGTTTTTTGGAATTCTCCAACCTTCAAAGATATGTTGTTTTCCTTGTCTTGAGATCCCAAAGAGTTACTTGAATTAGCAAGGGAAGTTAAAGAATCAACAATTTTATCTAATACTGCTCTATCTTCAGCTCTAACCTGTCCAAAATAATGAAAACAAAAAGGAAGTAAGAATCATCAAGTTTTACCATCAAACTTCCAAAATAATGAAAACAAAAAGGAAGATTCTTTTACATGCTGAAGTTGAACACACATGTTCTACTATGCTGAAGCTGAAAACAAAAAGGAAGATTCATTTTACTTTTGTTTTTCTACTTAACAAGTAAATGTTATTTAAAAATATGATAATTGATTGATGTTTTAAAATGAACTTTATAGTCAATAATACTCTATTTAGGTTTTGTTGTCTAAATGAATATATGCATCTACATCTCCTTTATATACTAGTGTCGATTTGTGAATATTCATATAAATCAGTGACTGGAAGCTTTGATTTGTTGCCAAGATTGGTTGCGCTCATCTTCAAATTTCATTAGTGTTGAGCAATATATGGAATATGCATAAAAATATGAGGAAGGTAAGTCACTAAGTCTTTCTTTATTTTTGTTTCATGAATTTGGGTTATTTAGAATTTTTATTTTTGTGTATTATCTTTTGTCTTGGAATCTCACAATAGTTTCATTTTATTTTATAGAGCTTAGTTGTGTCACGGAAGACATAATGGCGGATTAGTATGCAAGTGGACGTGTGACATTTATGGACGTTTATTTAATTTTTTTGGCATCTCTTGTTTCTTTAGAAGATGTATTTTTGTTTTATGTTTATTTGGAGTTTTGTAATGTATTCTTTATTTAGTGATTGTGTTGTATCATGTTCCTCCATTTCAGTCACTGATTTCAGTCACGAGAGACCCATTTCAGATTTTCAGTCACTGATTTCCTCCATTTTAGGCTCAAAAGCAGATCTGCAATTTCAGTCACTAAATTTCCAGATTATGCTAACTTTTTGGATTATGTAGAGTATTTTTGCAATATTTTCTTCATTTAGTGATTGTGTTGTATCATGTTCCTTCATTTGTCACTGATTTCAGACACGTAAGACACATTTCAGATTTTCCTTCACCGATTTCCTCCATTTCAGTCACTGATTTCCTCCATTTCAGTCACTGATTATGCAGAGTAGTATTTATGACATAAACGGTTTACAGGGTACCCGGGAACCTACCTGGAACCGCAGGGTCCGGGTAGGTTCCGGGTAATGACTGCTATGGGTAGGTTCCGGGTAGTAGATTTAGAAACCGGTCGTTTACTGGGTAGGGTCCCGGTAGTTCAAAAAGTTAGGGTACACGGACCCGCTCACCCCTATTAACGACCGTAGGTCACTCCGCTATGTTCATATTGGTATTCTGAGGTCTTGCATGCATTATATATATATATATATATATATATATATATATTATTTATTTTTTATCGAGCTGCGCTATAGTCGATCGTGTATGACACTTATATGTGCACACCACTGCAGTTGGGCACATAACACCGAGTCCTATTAAGGCTGGGTACGATAACACCGAGTCCTATTAAGACCGTGTACGATAACACCGAGTTCTATTAAGGTCGGGTAAGATAATATCAAGTCTTATTAAGGTCGTGTACGATAACACCGATTCCTATTAAGACCGGGTATGATAACACCGATTCCTATTAAGGCCAGGTACGATAACACTGAGTCCTACTAAGTCCGAGTACGATATGATTATGACAATGCCCCAAAGTGTGGCTATCTCTATCTATCTATCTCTCCCCCCCCTCTCTCTCTCTCTATATATATATATATGACTGGTTTTAAATGATATTATGCATCGCATATGCCCATAGTGGCTTCCCAAGGTCCAGGTTGTCACTTTACTCTTCAGTACTCTTTTTGTTATTTTTACTTATGTTTATCTGCCTTACATATTCATTACATTCTTTTATACTGACGTCCCTTGTTGGGGGCTGCGTTTTATGTCCACAGGTTCTCATAGACGGAGCGACACCCACCCTCGGTAGGACCTCAGCTCAACGCATTATCGGAGCTTTCCACTTATTTTAAAGGTGTTAGTCTGAGTTGATATGATGTTATATGTATATATTTATGTGTATGGCAGGGCCCTGTCCCGATCTGATGGTGTCATGTTCTCTTTAGAACCTTGTAGACAGTTATCTTGTGTATATCAGTTGTGTATGGCCTTGCTAGACCTAGTTTACGTATATATCTATATTGTTGGATCTATTATGTTCGCAGGATGTAGGGTCTTATTCCCTTATTTTTTATTAGAGGCCTTGTCAGCCCATATTCAAAGTCGAATGAGATGTGGTACGCTCGGGCCGTAAGGTACCAGGTGTCATCCACACCCCAATGTTGGGGTGTGATAATATTTACCAGATGGACCAGCAATAATTAGTTATTGATGTCACGCCACGAACCATGGCCTGGGCGAAACACGACAGTTGGTGCCTGACTACATGAGACCGAACGAACCACATTGCTTGAGGAATCAACATAGGCATCCAAATATGCAATAGTAATGATTTAAAACATGTAAAACATAATACTGAAAAATATAGTCTGAAAATATGATTGCGGAATAATCTGAAAACGTAAATAAGTCTGAATACTGAACATCTGACATAACATGTTAAGCTAGTCTATGAAACCTTTGAACATGAGTCTGACTGCTAAAATTGTTTACCAGGACAAGGACCTGCATAACTCTACTTTAAACATAGCATAAACATAACTAAACTGGCACCCCGAATGAAATGGGGCTCGCCAATAGCTGCTACTGATGGAATCCTTGCGAACTGATCCGTCGTCCGAAAACTCAGTATATGTACCGTAAAGTGAAGACATCAAGCAAAAAGGGACATAAGTACATTTGAATTGTACTGTATGTAAAACAACTGAAAGAATAAGCAGGCACATGAAATAATAGGAACTGAAACTGTAACCTGAGCATGAACATGTATAATATCTGATATGAATATAATATAAAACATGATAAATCATTTTAAGTGGGAGAGCTTTAGTATAACCGACATGAAACCATCACGCTAGAATGTGGCGTCTGATCTCTGCCCGATCAGCTAAGTCATCTCATACCTTGCAGAGGTACAAGACATGAATGGATCTAATAACCCACAGTGGGTAACATGAAGGAATCGTCCTAACTCGGCAGAGCGATCCTTATCCTACGTTAGCATACGTAGTTTCATGTATTAAACCTTCTCGATAATCTGTGCAACTCCCAAAATATGAAGATGAATATATTTGGCCTGTAAGCTCATGTATTTCATGAATATAACTTATATGAAATCCGAAAACATGTATACTTTCATGGATTGAGTACTAATGATTCTTGACTTGTATTTAAGAACTCATGGGATTCAAGACATGTGTTCCTGGATTACGAACAAGTTCATGACAATCATAATGGCATATCATGAATACAATTAACGAAAAACATGATATAAGCATGGTATATAGTAGTACATGTATATAGGGTTATTATGAACTAGAGCAAAACCCTAGGTCTAAGGAATTTCATGTCTCATGGATTAAAGCGACACGGGGGAAAACAATGATGTTCTCATATGTGGATAGAAACTCTACAAACCTTATTCGCTCCTAATCTTGTAATAAAAATCTGACCTTGATGAAGAGTTCCTAAAAGCCTGAACTTAATTCCTTGAGATGGGGTTTTTCTTGAAAACCGGTTAAGAATTAATAATTTCGCTTAGAATTCATGATGATGATGCTAGAATCACTTGGAATTGCATAAAATAGGCTTACCTTGATGTAGGAGAATGGCGGAAGGAGAGGAACTTCGTGCTAGGGCTTGTTTTTTTACGGTCATTGTGCGATGCAATTTCTACATCCCGTATAGCTTTCTACGGTCCGTAGAATCCTGGCATAAAACATGAATCACTGAACTGCAATGGATTTCAACTTGACACTCCTCGTTTCGGTTTTCTAAACTCCTGAATCATGAATAAGACTTAGTTTTGAAGGTACGAGGTTTATAGTTGAACCCCTATAAACCCTAATTTTTCAACGTATTCATTAATTAAATCTCTAAAGGACAAAAGGTCCGAGTCATACCCTCTCCAAAGGTGAACATCCTTTTTTGAGTAGAGAACATGTGGCCTAGTTATCCAATCACCACCATGATTGAAAATTTCATCTCTAATGTACAAAAGTGCAACAGAAACTGCACGAGGCATAAAGTTAATGTTACACCTCATACTTTTGACGTTGATTGCATCACAAGTTAACTAACAAAAGCTCAGAGAGGTTAATATACCTCTAAAATGTCAATATATGTTTATTAAAGTGTTAAGTAAGTTTCGTAAGTATTCAGGGTTAATCGAATCGAAGAAAATACTTTTCGACGAAGTTCGTTGAAAGAAAGTTGATTGTAATAGCCTATACTTTCGGGGTGAGACTAGGAGTACTTGATATGATAAGGCCATGCTATGATGTATTTGAATTAGATAATAGTCGTATGTTAAGTCTTGAGGTCAAGTAAGTTATAAAAAAAATCAATAAAGGCCATCACAAGTTACGCTTAAAAGTTCGCTGAAATTTGGATCAGATATCACAGAAGTTTTCTCCCAATATACTTGGAGTCATGGGGTGATATACCCACCAAATTGGAGGTCTATAAGTCTATTTTCCGGTGCACAAAATGGTTTGTCAATACTACATCGTAATAGAGAGATATTCACATTTCTATCAGACTGTGCAGACTGCTGGGCAGCAAGCCAAGGGAGCTCGCAAAGCGAGCTCTTTGTGAGCCCCATAGCGAGGTGTTGCTCGCCTTGAACCTCACTCAGCGAGCCAAAGTGTGGTGGTCGAAGTCTTAAGTACTATTTAAAGTGTTGGCCTCTCATTTTAAGTCATTCCTTCAACCCCAACAACCCTAAAACTCTCTCAAGTTATCTCTAAATGTTCCTAAGGGTTCAAGTATAAATCCCAATGTGGGTTACGTAAATCTAATGCCGAGAAGTTTGTGGTGTTCGTAGAAGCTTGTTTCTATCGTTGTGATTGATGTGTACACTGCTTCAAGGTGAAGGATGGTTACTCCAAGTTTTGTAGCTATTGATTTAAGGTAAGACCCTCTAGTTCCTTCATGATCTTTAGTAGATCTACGTTGTAGCTATGTTAGATGAGCTAGATCATACGAAGAAATGATCGAAAAATGTATAGGAGTTATGATATGTTGTGGACTGTTTTGAGAGGTGTTTTTGATGTTATCATGACTGGAAATCATAAATTCATGTACCTTTTGGAAGATGTTGTTGAAATGAATCTTGAGGATAAGAATAGTATTGAATTATAAGTTAAGAATCAAGCTTGTCGCTCGATGTATCATAAACTAGTTTTTTATTAGCTTGACGATAGTGTTATTATCATTTATTGTAGATTGAGGTGCGTGGAGAATTGAATACGATGTGTCGATGAGTAGATTGACGAAAGGTATGTAATGGCTATCCTTCCTTTATTTAGCACGACTTATTAGAAAGTGTACTTAACTAGAGAGAGTCTAAGAAGAGAAGTTGTCCTAGGTACTCCATTCTTGTAGTTGTGTTATTACTACCTCAGATTGTGATGGGTGTAGTAGAGTTGAGAATTTTGTAGCTCACAAGTTCGTTCCTAAGTTCATTAGCATTTAATTGATTAGTGTGCGAGTGTATATCATAAGTAGTAAGTGGAACATCCTAGAAAAAAGGTCTTATCAGTTGAGTCTTGAAAATCCTAGTTGTGTGTAACAATTATCGGTATGCAATAAGAGTCGAGAGCCCGTAAGAAAAAGGCATAATAATAAATTCAATCTATATACTTGTCGGTAATTGCGTTTGCTTAGTTGATTTCCATTCCAAGCTATTAGGACTCTAGTAGATGATATACTACTTGGTATGGTTCTATAGAGTAATTGGGGTCGTTAGTTGTCTTCCTGAGATAAGAGTCCCAAAAGGTTAGTTGTAGCAGGAGTCGGGTCACATACTTGTTAGTTATATAATTGTCAACATTAGGTGCATTAGTAGTATGACTTCTCTAGTTGAACAATTGTGCACTTGGTTCAGGCTTAAAATATAAGCAAGTTCTTAGTTGTACTACTTGTAGATAGTTGTAAGCATTGTATGTTGTTGCCTCAAAAAGGGACCTTAGTTGGAAGAGTTAACGTACGTAGAGCTTAGTTGAGTTAAGAGATACAACTCGTTGGCCCTTGCGGCTTATTTGTCATCTTTTGAGCTTATTTGCTAGTCTTCGGGCTCACTTGCTAGCTATCGAGGCTTATTTGGCGGCCACCGAGGCCTATTTGCTAGTCTTTCAAGGCCTATTTGTTGCTCTAGCAGAGCGTATTTGCGAGATGGAGATTAGTGTACTTATAGACATAACTTAAACCTATTGTGACATTTCACCTTTTACAATTGTTATAAATCTCAGTAGGATGCAGCGTACAGGTAAGTGACACTCCCCATTACACTTGTTGTTACTTGTTTCTACTTGAGGTTTCAATACTTGTTGTTATGTTTATCTGCCCTACATACTCGGTGAATTATTTCGTACTGACGTTCCTTTTGTCGGGGACGTTGTATATCATGATGTAGGTCCAGGTTGGATCTTCTGTTTATAGGTAGTTGAGTACATTAAGTTATGTGTATTACATAGTATGTCGTTCGCATAATTGTGGCACTAGGTGCCGTCCACTCCACCAAGATTGGGGTGTGACAGTTAAAAAACAAACATAAATTAAACAAATAACGCATAAAGTCAAACTAAACTACTCACGTGTCAAAAAACAGCAAAGAATGGCGCCAAAGAAATAATAAAGTGTCACACTAAGAACAATTACTTACTAAAGAATGCATAAAGTTATCATATTAAGTCTCAACTACCACTTACCAAAGCAAAATCAATCACATGCTATTATTGGGGACCCAATAAAAACATCAAAACCACAAGTGCGACCGAAATAGGAAACCCTAAACCATCAAAACTTCTACTTTCCACTGACACAAACTCCATAAATGTAATACCACGTATGAAACACAACAACCATTTTGGTAAATCATATGGTTCCCCCTAAAACCCACAATAACTAAAAAAAACAGGTCCAAAAAAGGAAAGGGGCATCACAATAAAATGCACATACATGAAAATACAACAATAAATACACAAAAATAAGAACTAAAACTAAATATACTAGCAGAAAAGTCATGAAATCACATTAGGACAAAAAAAAAAAAATACAAACCCTAGAAAGCGAAATCATATTACAACACAAAATCGACATACCAAAATGCTATGAGTTGGTACGACAAATTTTAGCGAGGAAAGTTACCTTTTTGAGCTTCAATCCGTCAATGACATGAGTTTTGACAAAAAATCGTTAGAGAGATGTAGAAGCCATGTCCTCTCACTTTCCAAAATGAGAGACTTAAAGTAATGTTTAGGGTTTTAATTGGGGTGGATTACTTAGACGGGTCGCGAATTAAATTCGGTCAATCATTTTTTTTTCATTCAAGTTGGGTCAAGCGATCCCAATCGTCCACGTATCATCTCCGTCAATGGTAGGGGCTCAAATGACCAAAAAATATAGCGGGGGACAAAGTTCAATAATATAACAAAGTAAAGGGGTATATTTGACCCTTTTTCGATAAATTTTATCATGGATCATGGATTTAACTTATAGTCTGTTTGGTCAAACTTTTGGAGGCCAAATTTTTTTTTTCTAAACAATGAAATGTTTAGCTAAGCTTTGGAGAGAAAATAAGTGCTTATGAGGAGTAGCAGAAGTTGTTTCTCATAAGCTTACAAAAAATCCCGAACGCACTTTTTTTTAAAAATATTTTTGAAAAAAATACACTTAGAAACATTTTTTAAAAGCGTGACCACTAATTGATGCACATAAGAATTTTTAAATTAATCGACCAAACACAAAGTGTTTCTCATCAAAAGTACTATTTTAAAGTTTTTTTTTTCTTCAAAATAAACTGATTTTAGAAATTTTGTCAAACCGCTATTAATCCCAAAAACTAGTCCAAGAGGTAAGTATTGTCCTGAGTCATATCAAAGCGACCACCAATCCCTTAAAGATCGATGTGAAACTCTTTATAAAACCAAAATCAGATCAAATCATCAAAACAACATCAGTCCTATAATACAAAATTAAGAAAGAAAAGGAAACAAAGAGAAAACAGAAAAGAAAAACAGTAAGTCCAGGAAGAGAAATAAGAGAATGGCAGACATTGTATGTTTTTTCTTCTGCAATTCTCAAGTTGTATGTGATGAGGGATTGTATTTTGACAAGAGCATATTCTCATTTTACAAAACTTTGGAGAAAACAAAAAAAAATTGGTTTTGGATAATATAATTCAGGATAACTTTCATTCATTATGACATGTTACTTAAAGTTAAATCTCTGGAAAAGAAAGTTTTTAGTAACAAGTTAGTTCGATAATTTGTTAGAAAGATTAGTCAAAGATACAGAAAAAGAGTTAATACTTCCTTAAAATAAGTCTAATTTATAGGAACACATGTTAACAACAACTAGCGTTTGTAGTCCAACGGTTAGGATAATTGCCTTCCAAGCAATAGACCCGGGTTCGACTCCCGGCAGACGCAACTACTATTTTTCTGATAGGTTTGTCAAAATTTTCTTTTTGCTTTCCAGCCATTGAGAACAATTTGTAACCGTGAATTGTTTGGCCAAATCAAGAAAAGTACGTCTACTTGGAAAATGTTAAGCAAAAAAAAAATGTTCCATTACAAGTTATCTAATTGCAAACGGGTGATTTTCCCTTATCTTGGAAGGTGGACAATGATTCATAATTTCACTTGTGTTGTAAATAGTAAGACAGTTTCTGTAAACGACTTCGAAATTTTAAGTGAAGTGCTCTTATATATTGGCAACTGCTGCAATTACCATTGTAAATTTTCCTTCTTACTCTTTGCCAACTAAATGTTGTGATAGCTATTCAGCACACTGGTTAATCCAAGGTGCCTGTATTTGAACAATAATACCTTGTTGTGACAGTATAGGAAAGTGTCTCAATAATACTGTATTGTAATTTGGACAGGCTTGCTTCTTGTCGGATGTAGGAAGCTGATTATTGAGTTCTTTTTCTAATCCATGGTAAATGTTAGATGCTGGAATATTCACTTCTAGTGAACACTGTTGAGCTATATTGAGAGAGAAAGAGAGAAGCATTATGTCCTCCACAAGTCTAAAGCAATAAACCAAGGTTTTCAGAAGAATAAAAAATTATTGCTAGCTTCAGAAGTTTGATCACTTGGTTATACATAATACGTGGGAGTTGGTGCCCCGTCCGACCGGTGTCAATATTATTCTGTCTACGTGGGAGTTCGTTTGAGAGGCATAAGGCCCGTCTTGTAGGTGATGGTAAAACTCAATAGGTTGGCGTGGATTGTAGTGAGACATTTAGTCCGGTGGTCAAACCGGCTACCATTCGCACGGTTCTCAGTCTGTCTCTCTCGAAAGCATGGCTCATTCATCAGTTGGATGTGAAAAACAGTTTCTTACACTGTGATCTTAATGAGACAGTTTACATGCATCAGCCCTTGGGTTTTAAGGACCCCAATTATCCTCACCATGTTTGTTTGTTAAAAAAGTCCTTGTATGTGCTTAAGCAGGCCCTACGAGCTTAGTATAAGAGGTTTGCAGATTATGTGTCTACTATTGGGTTTTCTCACAGCAGGTCTGATCATTCTCTGTTATCTATCGTCGTGGTACTTCTCTAGCATACATTCTGTTATATGTGGATGATATAATTTTGACTGCCTCCTCTGATAATTTGCGCAAGTCTATCATGTCCCTTCTCAGTTCAAAATTTGCTATGAAAGACTCGGGGCCCTTGAGTTATTTTTTAGGTATAGCTGTCACTTGTCATCCAGGTGGTCTATTTTTATCACAGAAGAAGTATGCGACTGAGATTATTGAGAAAACTGGCATGTCATCTTGTAAGTCCTCTTCTACTCCGGTTGATACTAAATCGAAGCTGAGTGCTACATCTAGCACACCATACGAGGATCCCACCCACTATCGTAGTCTTGCATGGGCTCTTCAGTATCTTACTTTCACGAAATCAGATATTACTTATGCAGTACAACATGTGTGTTTATTTATGCATGATCCCAGGATTGAGAACATGCATGCACTCAAACGCATTATACGATACATACATGACACACTTGATTATGAATTGCATTTATATTCATCCTCCGTCTCTACTCTCGTGTCGTATACAGATGTTGATTGGAGTGGATATCTAGATACGAGACGGTCGACATCTGGTTATTGTATGTTTCTTGGTGATAACTTGGTCTCTTGGTCGGCAAAACGCCAAGCTACATTATCGCGATCCAGTGCGAATGCCGAGTATCGAGGGGTAGCCAATGTGGTGTCTGAGTTATGTTGGCTGCGTAATCTACTTTTAGAGCTTCACTTTCCTATTCAGAAAGCTACCTTGGTCTACTGTGATAATGTTAGTGCAGTCTATCTCTCTGGGAATTCGGTCCAACATCAGCGCACTAAACATATCGAGATGGATATTCACTTTGTTCGTAAAAAGATAGCTCGTGGACAAGTACATGTCTTGCATGCCCCTTCAAGGTACCAAATTGCTGACATCTTTACTAAGGGTCTTTTCTTGGTTCTGTTTGAAGATTTTAGGGACAATCTCAGCGTACAACAACCGCCTGCTATGACTGGTGTGATAGAAACCAAAACTGTGTATCTCACGGACAACTTATGTATATTTAGGTTACTTATCATATTTTGCAGAATCCTTGTACAAGTGTAATTAGGATATTAGTATTATAGTAGGAATATGATTTTTCATATTTAGAGATTGTATATTGTATATATAGACCCTTTCATTAATGAAAATAATCAAGGGATTATTTCTTTCATTTTTAACCAGTCACTAATTAATGCTTACAATAGAGATTTAGATGTAATTAATTTATAAGCGAGCTGGTTGTGTGAATGTTGTGTAAGTGCATAGAGCTTAAACTCTCATTTATGTAGAATGTTTATCTTCTTTGCATTGTTTTAAGATAATATAGTGATGATAATTGAGATGAAAATTCATACAATTTAAACAAAAATGAGTAGACATTCTAATTTGTAACTTTTTGAATAATTTGATGGTTTAACTAATGAAACTAAATGTTACTATATACAATCTACATGTCAAGATAGTGGAAAAGAACTTGACCAAAAATCCCTTAGCTTGAGCTGGTTTATACATGTTTTTATGGTTATTATTTCTTGCTTGTTTATTTAATTGTCTTTATTTATTTATTTTACTCTTGTACTAGGAAGAAGCAAGAATTGAGATACTGAGAAAGATGGTTGAAGAAACAAGTGAGATTGAACTAAATCCAAATCAATTGGCTAAGGCAGCAGGAATGAGCAGAAGAAAACTAGATAAGCTCTTGGTTAATGCTAAAGAATCACAAAAGAAGATAATTCAATTAATTCTATAGAGGGCTTGTTGTATCTGTTGCAGTTTCATATCAAGGCAAAGGATTAAGCTTACAAGATTTAATTCAGGTCCCCACTTTCTTCTCTATAATCTGGTTTTGTTGACATTGATGCAATTCTGTTTTTTTGGACCATAACCACACCCTTCTTCACTGCCAATTACAGGAAGGAAGCACAGGTCTACTTCATGGTGCTAAAAAGTTCAATCCTAAGAAGGGGTATAAGCTTTCTACTTATGCTTATTGGTGGATTAGACAAGCTATAACTAGAGCCATAGCAAACAAGTCTAGAGTTATTAGATCGCCGGTAAGCTAATGCACTGTTAATGACTTTGTTCCTCTTTATATTGACCATGGTGCAAGTTTTGCTTGTGATATAGTGATGACTGTCAAATTTTGTGATGGTTCTGGTGCAATGGCCATGAAATTTTGCAGTAGTCTAGTGCTGAGCACCAAATCTGCAGGGTCTTTTTTTGGCATGGACTTTTTCTGCACAAGTCATGCAATGAAATGCTGATAATTTAGCAATATCTGCATGCGAAAATCATAATGATCGCTAAATTAGTTTACTGACAATATGCGCATTAGGCCAACTTCTTTATGAACTTTCTGGTTAAGTAGATATATGTAACTGCCTTTCTCCCAGCTTAAGTACATAACCTAAAGATAAAGCTTGTGATTAGTGAAATGCATTATTTAGTCTGTAATATGCAGGGAAGCATATCTGAGCTTGTCCCAAGGATATGCAATGCCAACACTGAGTTAAGCAGAAAGCTTCAGCGAATACCTTCCTACGATGAAATTGCAGAAGCTCTTGGTATGGATGTTTCAACTGTTAGACTAGTTATCGAGAGAAACTGAGCACCAAATTCCATTGATCAAATAGTAACTAGCCAAGGCTACATGTCATTGCAGGTTTGTCCCAAATCTTTGTTTTCTCAACAATCTGTTTCTAATAAGCATAGCTAATGAGAATTTGTTGCTTATAAGCTGCTGAAATTGGATTAATCTTGCCTACAAAGAATAACTTGATACCTGGTGTTTTTTCATACATGTAGTACTTGCTGCTTTGCAATAGAAAGGAATGAACTATTAATAGTAAGTGAAATATAATGGATACAAAAAGGGTAGGAAAATAATCAAAATAATAATATTCCTTTTAACTACTACTAGTGTAGAGAGGAATGAAGGCAATATTTTATGAGGAAAACACATTAACTTGCTACTAAACATCTTTCCTTTATTTTCCTATTGCTCCAATTCTTATAGGGTATGATTGTTCTCAAGAAAATTGGGAGGAAAACATAGAGGACTAATAATAGCTTGATTAGTTATGTGAGAATAGATAGAAAGAAATGAAAGGGAGAGGCTAGGAAAGACATACTTTTTAATCTTTTTTTTTTAAAGATAAGCATATTTTTTGTCTACTATCTGACCACATTAATAATAACTTCATTATTCTTTGTCCTTCCATCATTTCATACTTGTTTTTTCCACCCATTTCCTAGCCTTCCTATATAGTTTAATGAATTAACTTAATCCAAATAGAGCTTCTTATTGAGATAATGCTGATCAAGCTTGACTTAAAATTACAAACGAAATTGCGACTGATTATGGATAAGTAAAAGCTCATGCCTTTCCTTCAAATTTTGATTCTTGCAGGATATCATATTAGGTCCAGAAGACACAACACCAGAAGAAATTGTGAAAAGACAAATGATGAAGCAAGACCTGGAGAAGGTTCTGAAATTGCACTTTGGCCTAAATGGAGATACCCCTCAAACTTTTGAGGAGATTGGAAGAGTGCTTAAGCTTTCAAGAGAAGGGATTAGACAGATTAATTGCACTGCATTGTCAAAATTAAGAGAAAGTACTATGTTAGACAGCTTCAAAATGTACATAACATGAAAATATTCTGTAAAGACAGGATACTTTGTACATTGTCACAAGCAAAATTGAATTGATACAATAATATAGAAGATCAACAAACAGTTAATGGATCATGTGAGAACCTCTTCCTTTTTGGAGCTAACTAAATCAAAAAGAGAAAAAGGAGCATTACTTTCTACTCCAGTAAAACTATGAAAAATCTAATGAGCTGAGTGTTAAATGTTTATTATGAAATTCTAATACAATGTCTCCTAGTTGTGAACTCAACACCTAACCTACATGGCATACATCATTCTATCATACTCCCTCTATCCCAATTTATTTCCTTTTTGGTCTGTTAAAAAAAAATCACATTTCTATATTTATAAACAATTTAACTTTATGAGATTATTTATAACCACACATTTATATAAGACTTGTTTTGGATCACACATTTCAAAAGTATTCTTTTATTTCTTAAATTCCGAGTCAAGTTAAATGGTGACACATAAATTGAGACGGAGGGAGTATGATATTTCTGACCTTTTAAGGCTTGAGCCTATATCCTGTGTCTGTGGACCTTAATTTAGATATATATAGAGAAGAACATGCGTTGACAACAACTAGCGTTTGTAGTCCAACGGTTAGGATAATTGCCTTCCAAGCAATAGACCCGGGTTCGACTCCCGGCAGACGCAGGTTCTTTTTGTGCCATATACAAAAATGGCCTATGATAGACCCTGGTGTCAACACTTGTCATTATTTGTCTTGTTATGATAGGTTTTTCATTTTTTCACTTTTCTTTCCGGTCATTTAGAACTCATTCACGTGAAAGATGATCTGTAAATTTGTAACTCACGTCCATGTGGAATGTAGTTGCGTACAAATTTGTAACTGTGAATTGTGTGGCCAGATCAAGAAATGGATGTCTAATTGGAAAAAATTAGCCACAAAAAACGTTTTTACAAATTGAGTGCATATGTGCAATTTTATCTTGGTGGGTGGATATTGTATTAGAATTTCACTTGTATAAATGCTAGTATATTCTTCAATTATCTTACACAATTTACGCTTTCTGTGAAAAATGAGACCAAGTTTCTATAAACATCTCAGAAATTTCAAGTGATGTGCCCTTGTCTATTGGCAACCACTGCAATCACCATGTAAAATTTCCTTCTTATTTTTTGCCAACTAATTTACATGATAGGCCAAGGGAACCTTGGAGTAATGATGAAGTTATCCCCGTGTGATATATAGGTCACATATTCTAGCTGTGGAATCAATATCACCTCATTGGGATGCGGCCCTCCCTGGACCTGTGTTAACGCGGAATACTTTGTAGACCGAGCTGCCCTTCTTATAATTTTCGTGATAGGCAATTCAGCACACCGCTTATTGTTGGATGTAGGGATCCGATTATCACGTTCTTTCTTTGGTCTATGGTAAATTGTAGATGCTGGATGTTGGAATATTCACTTTTAATAAACAATGTTGAGAGGGAGAGAGGCACTCTGTCCTCCACAACTCTAGAGAAATACCACCTTGGATTGGAATTTCCATTTTATAACATTCAGGAAAGAGAGCTATGAATACTGATTACTGAACCACATAAGGTTTTCAGAAGAAAAAATATATATTTCATGCAAGCTGATCAACAGTTTGATTACTTGGCTACGCACATATCACTATGGTACATGTCCAGTGTTATTCCTTGTGCAGATTATGAAGAATATACAAGGAAGCAGAAGACAAGAAGATACAGACGGAGTAGCTCAATAGATCAGTACCAGTGGCTATAGTGACCATCTTGCTTCTCTCAAACATCTTGACAAGAAGGATCATGACAATGACATGTCCCACTTTGGTTTTTAGTTCATCAAGCGAACTGATCTTCATCCATTTTGGCCTCTCCTGCATGGCACCATCATGTGATTTAAACAAGAGAATAAAAAGAACTATATATTTCCTAGTTGATGCATACAATTCGTCTTCACAAGCTTACATGTTACATGTTACACCAATTTCTGGTATTGGCAAACTAGGCTAGAATTTCAAATCTTTAACACTCGCATAGGGGGCGATAACTGTAACAGGCACCAAAGAAAGAATGTAACTAGCTCCATGAAACTTATGCATCTTATGATTACAACAATTTTCTTCAGTCCGATAAAGTCCTCAATACCAATTATTATTGCTCTGTGAATATCATAATCTTCAGCAGACTGCTAGCAGGGTTAGATGATATAGTGAACCTTAAGAGTTTCATTTGGCTGTACCATAAAAAGCCTATAAAAGTCCGAAAATGATCTCACAGATTCAGTAGCATCTATCCAATCAGAACTCCGGGATTCATTGATATTTAAAGACAAGTATAGAAAATTATTTTGTGTAGAATCAAGGCTTTGTTGCTACATAAGAGTGAAACCAGGTTTCTTAATACATTATGGTTGAAAAGTGAACCGCCTTAGATCATGTGACATGAATGCAATTCCAGCTTAAACAACTCTCTTCTAAATAAAGCAGTTTTCATTTTGAAAGAGAATCATCATTTTTGCCATCTCCAATTTCCTTTCTCCAGTAATCAAACAGGAAAGAATAAACTGAAGCTTATGAATAAGGAAACAATAGATTGAGAAGGAAATAGGCTACATAACTCAAGAAGATCCAGTGTTCGACTACCTTTAGAGCAAACATCCCAAACAAGGAAGACTGCTTGAGGGCACGGTCGGCGGTTGGATGCACATCAGGAGAGACATTAGTTATGAACAATCCATACAACCCCATCCCAAATATCAACATCACGGTCCCAGCAAGATAAACATCTGCATAACAGGGATAATAAACTCAGGAACAGAAAAAGAAGACATTACATGTTTAGATGTAAATGACGAGGTACTATATTTACCAGTAATTTGACATTTTAGTTCGAAATTCTGCAACTTTCATACAAGCAACAACTGAATATTCTTTCAGAGCCACAACCTCTACATAACTAGGCCATGAGTCCCATAGCCGTGCATTGAAACAAAGGTAAAAATACTTCACGGATAATTTACAAGACAATCAGAAGAAGTCACAATAAAACAAAGTTAAGTGCAAGTGTACACAGGTTGTATATTGAAGCGCCATAGATGACTCACTTTAGGGAGACAAGAAAGGGATTTTTCATCCATCTGCTGAGTGATATTTCAGATGAATATCAGATTCTGGTGTAAGTATCAGAATATCTTATACAGCTCTAAAGTGTTAAGCTTTCTTCTAGACAGATAAACTTTCATATAATCTTCCACTAGAAAGCGACATTAAGCTAGAAGACTTAGAGTAGAAAATGACGTTAAGAAAAAAATATATTAAGGCAGGTTATAATAGGATTGCACATGTACTGCGATGCACAAATAATTTCAAAGTGGTCATCAAAAGATGGATGATTGAAGCTACATTGAAATGCAATCGTCAAATGCTCTGCTACAGTGAGATGCTCATCTATTTCGAATTTCTAACTACAAGCATGATGATCTTAGATAAGTCAAGATTATTCAAAAACTCACCTATAGCTTCAACCAATCGTAGAACCATTTGTCCTGTGTGAATTCCTTTGACACAGCTCGTCCAATAAACCTTGTAAGCGTCAACAATGTAGACACAACCCTGCCAAAGGGAATTTTAACTGTATAAACAACTGATAGAACCGGTAAAAGTGAAATTATTTCCTGTCCTGATGGTGACATGTACTATAAGGGAGAGTAGGAAGCACATTAGTCAAGGATTAACTGTATGAAGCAAAATCAATTTTTTACGCCTTAAAACACTATAGAGAGGCTTTTAATCGACTGAGGATAACTATAATGCACTTAACTAAACTATAGACAATAAGTAATTGATCTTTTAGAAGTGAAGATAGAGTTGCCAAACAGATGAAGGATAAACAGTATATTGCATCTGCAATTTAATTATTTAATGCATTGCTGCTATAAGCTAGTGATAGACTATAAAGTTTTGAAATGCAGGAGAACGAGCTCAAATAAGACTTTGGTAATGAATTAGGAATAACAGACTCCCATCTATCAATGCGTGATGTATGATAACAGAATTACAACGGATTAATGTTAGTCTGGTTCTCAACAAGCCATTTTCATCATATACTGAACCCAAAAATAACTCCTGAAGTTGTTCGAAGCAAGAAGTTTCACATACCCAATCACCCTAAAGCATCCAAAAATAATAAAGAAACCTATGCTTCAACATATTGCCGGTCTATACTCTATAGATTACTTGTGGTATATGAAACAAGTGCACTAAAGTATTCAAGTTTGTGCCTTAATTCAGCCTTAAACAGAAGTCTGGCGTCTTAAATTTCACCAGGAAACACAAACATATAAAATTTAACCACTTATAATAGATGATATTCGTATATTTTCATACTTCGCATTGAAAAAATAAGGGATGCTTGAAAAAGGAATTACATTGAGGAAGCAGAGCAGAGAACCAGCCAAAGAACCTCCAACGGCAAGGAGGGCCAGAAAACGGAAGTCAAATATCGCCTGCTCAAATATAGATAAACAGTGAGCAACAGATATGTGAAACATGCATCAATCTTCCATTCATATTAAACAGATATTGAAATTAGAACTCAGTATCAATTCTATATACTGAGCATATGGACTTGGCACCTCACCTTTCATGAAAGCATTATTAGAAACTGCTGCCACTGCACTAAAGAGCTTTTGCTTTGTTTAAATCACTTGCATGACAATATCACATTCTTAATTTTCGGACTCCAATTAGTACAGTCGCATAAAACAAGCTCATATCATGTTTGGCCGAACTTCAAAAATCTGCTTATTTTGAAAAGTTTTTTCCGAAAAAGTACTATTTGTGTTTGGCTAATCAATTTGACAATTACTTTTGTCACTATAACAACAACAATTTGTGTTTGGCCATAGTTTCAATAGTGCTTCTAGGGGAAAATTACTTTTTAAAACTTCTAAAAAACAACTTATGGTACTACCTAAAAACACTTGATTTTTCTCCTAAAATCTTGGTCAGACGTCTAAACTCGCTAAAATAAGCAATTTCTAAAAAGTAAGCAAGCATTTTTTACTTCCCAAAGCTTGGCCAATCAGGTTATCAGTACCCAATAGTTTAGCCAGATATCACCCCTAGGTGTTATGATACAACTCTTCAATCTTGTTTTAAGCCATTACTGTTATGATGTTTAAATAGGCAATACCAATAGTTTTTATAAGTATTAATGCATATGCGGCCCCCCTAAACTTGCCCCTTTTTTCCATTTTGGAACCTCAACTAAGTGTTGTTCCTATTAAACCCCTGAACTCGTCACAATCCGACTTACATAGTATTCCATCTTCAGTGTAGCAACATGCTAATACATATTCTAATTTAATTATGCCATCTTTTAGCTAAGATTAGCAGCAATTGAGAGGGGGGGAAAAGAGTAGCTATTAATTAAGCTGGCAGTGGAAGAGCAGAACCAGCAGAAACCGACACATCCATGACCTAAAGAATAGCTTACCAAGTGTCTAAAATATTACTCCACCTTCATTTCCCAATTTAATTCATGCTTCTAATAAAAATAAGATTTAGGGGGTTTGATAGACACACTTGAGGATGAGTTCAGGGGTTCAATAGTAACAACACTTAGTTGAGGTGCCAAAATGGATAAAAGGGACAAGTTTAGGGAGCCGCATATGCATTAAGCCTTTTTATAAGGATTAGCAGTGAGTCAGAAGAACCCTTTAGAAACATCAGGAGTAAAACAGAATAATGGATGATTGAACCTATTTAATCCCTTCTATCCAACTTATATGAACGTTGGCATCGATAAGAAAATAACAACATACACCGTGTAATTTCACATGTGGGGTGTTTTGAGGGTGGTGTGTACCAGACCTTACCCTACCCGCCAAGTTAGTTAGAGAGGTTGTTTTTGATAGACCCGGCTCAAAGTGATAGGAAAATAATAATAACAAGTATCAAGAAAGAGCTTCAAAATCAAGATTGTACCCTTTCAATAGCTGACTCAGTGTGCTGAACAAATCTAACAACTGGATTTCCATTAGGATTTGCCATAGCATAGTTAAGTCCATTTTCTGGTGTTTTAGAGGACTCAACAAAGGGCACTTTTGGTGTGGATAATACACTCCCACTTTGTGTGGATGATGATGATGATTCATGAGAAGGCATAGCTGCTGGTGATGATGATGCATGTATAGTAGTAGTAGGGAAGCGTCTGTAATTTCTTCGAATATGAAGGTTAGATATGGAAAAAGGCACATGGGTCAATGAAACTGAAGTAAGTGCAGCCATTGAAGCTGATCAGATAGATAAAAATAAGATATTTTTTGTGAGCAAGAGTACAGAGTTAGAACAACTATTATTATTAAGAGTAAATGCCACTTGTTGGTTTGTAGTCAGTCCAGTTTTCTCTGGGACCATCAGGCTTTGGCGGGTATATCCCTCTAAAATTATAAAAAGACAATACTAAACCCTTATTTTATGGGCATTTTAGTATTTAACCTTTGATAGCATCGTCGTATATTCTGTAATTAATATTTGTGTGTAACTATGGTAAGTAGAGATCTTCATTTAATTATAACTCAACTTGTACACACTATATATATTTGTATTAATGAGAGAGACTCACAAGGAAGATTAATACAATCTTACATGGTATGAGGAGCCAACCCTAAAATAATTAAACCTAATTTTGAGAGACCCCCTCGGCCGGCCACTAAACCCTAAAATTTTCCTTTTGTTTTTTTTCTTCCTCACCAAAAATCAGCCTCTCTAAGGGCTTACATGACTACTCCCACGACCTCCTGCTCCTCAGTCATCATCCACAACCCCCCCCCCCCCCACGTCCTCTTTTCATCCGACATTCATTGACACCAATATCAAGAATTTCATTCCCTTAGTTCTTGATCAATATTCTTCGTGGGTTGAACTATTTCGCATTCATGCATGTGCTTATAACGAGCTTGATTATATTAACGACTCCTTCCCCAGCCCTATTGAGGTCGACGACACGGCCTAGCGCCGACTTGACGCTATTGTCAAGCAGTAGATTTATGACACCATCTCTAAGGACTTGCTTCATACGATTATGAAAACTGGAGCCTAGACTCGTCAGCTATGGATACGGTTGGAGGAGATTTTTCAGGACAATAAGCACACATGTGCCGTGTACCTGGAGGAACAATTTAATAATACACGTCTTGAGAATTTTGCTAAAACGTCCGAGTATTGTAAACAATTGAAGTTAGTTGCGGACCAATAATCCAATGTAGAGACACCAATTTCCGAAACGAAGATGGTCCTACAACTAGTTGCTGGCTTACCAAAGGGTGAATACGATACTCTAGCGACTATGATCCAACAAGCCGATCCACTACCTAGATTCAATAGGGCCCGTTCAAAATTACTATTGGAGGAAACCCGACGTGCCAAACAGGATGAACACAATCAAAAGGCGTTAGCATTTGAAAATCCGGCGACAAATGCCACACCCACCGCCCAGCCAGATAACCAACAACCGTTGGGCAGCCGCGGTGGTGGCAGAGGCGGCAAAGGCCGCGACAATGGCAAAGGCGGCAGAGACTGCCGTCATGGGGGACGAGCAGGCCAGCCAACCTCTCCAGTGGACCGGCCCAGGCCAGTGGCCCAACCCAGGCAGCTCGACCTCCTTCCCTTATCCCACAACAACGACCCAATACCAAGACCACTGGAAGCCTGGTCTTTTGGGCTCAACACCAGGCCCACGTCCAGCGTCCCATACAACTCAGCGGGCCCACCTAATGACGGACCAACAGCAACAACCCATATACGGCTTGTCCCCTACTGATTTGGTCTAGGCATTCAACTTATTAAATCTACAGCATCCCGATGAAAATTGGTACATGGATAAGAGAGCCACTTCTCATCTCACCCGTTCCTCAGGTAATCTCTCCCAACTGTTTCGTTTGAAGTATCCTCAATTTATTATGGTCGGTAATAGTCATTGCATTCTCATTCAAGGTTATGGTACCACCCACACAAAACTACCTCACCCACCTTTCTCCCTAAATAACATACTCTATGCTCCTAACATCATTAAAACTTAATATATGCTAGGAAATTTACTCGTAACAATTCAGTATCTATTGAGTTTGACCCATTTGATTTTTCTATGAAGGATCTACTTATGGGGACACCTCTTACGAGATGCAATAGTGTGGGGGACATCTATCCTTTCTCATCCACTTCTGCTGTCAGACCCCGATCACATACTTTTATCGCTAAACTCTCTACGTTAACTTGGCACAATATACTTGGACACCCAGACGATCCTGTTTTTAATTTTGTTAGAAGTAATAATTTCATTCGATGTAATAATTGGAACCTTGCCCAAAATTGTTATTCTTGCCCTTTAGGCAAATATGTTCGTCTTCCTTTTACGTCATCTTTAAGTGTTACTTTTTCTCCCTTTGACATTGTTCATGCGGACTTATGGACATCTCTCATTACTAGTTCACTGGGTCATAAATATTATCTTGTTTTATTAGATAATTTTTCTCACTTTCTCTGGGTTTACCCGCTTAAATCCAAGTCTGAAGTTTTCGCCAAGTTTCTTGAATTTCGTGTCTATATTAAAACACAATTAGAAAAAAGCCATAAAACTGTTTCAATGTGATAATGGTCGTGAGTTTAACAATTCAACTTTTCTCAAGTTTTGCACCAATAATGGCATGGTCTTTTGTTTTTCGTGCCCCCACACCTCCCCATAAATGGTAAAGCCGAATGAATCATCCGCACTATCAATAACATGGTTCGTACGATCTTTTTTCATGTCTCTTTCCCCCTATCCTTTGGGTTTATGCAGTTAAAATAGAAGAATACATTCTTAATATATTACCTACCCATACTCTTCACAACAGAACCCCCACCGAAATTTTATTCCATCGGATCCCCACATATGATCACCTTTGGATTTTCGGTTGCCTTTGATACCCGAATCTGGCATCCACAGCCCCTCATAAACTAGCACATCACACCACTCCATGTGTTTTCTTAGGATTCTCGTCCAATCATATGGGGTATTTGTGCTATGATTTATCTACACGTAAGATCCTCGTCTTTCGCCATGTCACATTTGATGAAATAATCTTCCCATTTGAAAACATCCAAAAAAATTGGAACACAGATTATACCTTTCTCAACGAGTCTGATGTCTCCTCTATAATTCATACCGCACTCCGTCGTGGCACCGTCCCCTCCATACCATCACGACCCAACCCAGCTGCTACCACCCGTGTCCCACCAAAAATTCCTCCGACAGCATTGATCCAAACTGCCACTGTCTCTATCACCCACTCAAGTCTAAGTCAAGTTGACGATCATTGTCAAAGGGGAGCTACGGATAATCGAAATCCGAACCACATTCCATTTTCTGAAACCAACACTTTTGATGTTATTTGACGTACAATAATTTCTAACCAGTCCGACAACCCCATCGTCACAGTTACCCGACAACCAACCTCCCGTTGACCATCGCAGCTAAACAACTGCCCCACTGCCAACCCGTCACAGTCAACGCATCCCATCACAATCCCCCACAACCATCTCATCACAATCATCAAAACTGAACCCTAGTCCCTTCAATCCCCTCAATCAGTCTCGACACCCACCCACCAATTTCACTACCCCGTCACCCCCTACCTCCCTCGAACTCTGACCCGAGAAACTGCCAGACCGCACCCCACCTCTCTACCCAAACAACCCTTGCTCCCACGCACATAATAGAAACCCGTGCTCAACACGAGATTTTTAAATCCAAAGTTCACTTTAACCTATCTACTCAAACTATATCCCCAATTCCTAAAACCCCAAAATTCGCCAAACTTGACCGGAATTGGAATGCGGCCATGCATGAGAAATTTAATGCTTTAACGAAACATAACACTTGGGATCTGGTTCGGAAGCCGGATGGGGTTAATGTGATTCGGTATGTGGCTCTTTCGTCATAAATTCAGAGACAATGGTGACCTTGAGCGCCATAAGGCGAGACTTGTGGCTAATGGCACAGATAACATGATGTTATTAATTGTGGTAAGACTTTCAGTCGGTGGTCAAACTGGCTACCATTCGCACTGTTCTGAGCATAACTATGGGTAAGAACTGGCCAATTCATCAGTTTGATGTGAAAAATGCGTTCCTACATGGAGATTTGAAAGAACCTATTTACATGCACCAACCCCAGACTTTGTACATCCACAAGCTCTTTAGTATATCTGTCGTCTTTGTAAGTCACTGTATGGATTGAAACAGCCCCAGGGCTTGGTATGAGCGTTTTTCCACTTACATTATGCACATTAGGTTCATATGCATCAAATGTGACCATTCACTGTTTATTTTTCATCGGGGTAATGACATTGCATACTTGTTATTATATGTGGATGATATTTTTCTGACTGCCTCTTCTGATGTGTTGAAAAATGAGATCATTACGCTGCTCAAATCTGAATTTGCTATGACAGACTTAGGTAAGTTGAGTTATTTTTTGGGGATTTCTGTGACTAGATCTGCAGATACTATGTTCATGTGTCAGCGTAAGTATGCGGAAGAAATTATGTACAGGGCTAAAATGGCAAACTGCAAGATCATGCCTACTCCGGTCGACTCGAAGTTGAAACTCAGTGTTGTTGACGGTAATTCGGTGTTAGATCCAACTCTTTATAGGAGTCTCGCAGGTGCACTTCAGTATCTCACATTCACCAGACCTGATATTGCATATGTTGTTCATCAGGTGTGTTTATTTATGCATGCCCCATGGAGCCTCACTTTACAACTCTTAAACGTATCATTCGATATGTTAAGGGCACTCTTGATTATGGATTACATCTCTATACATCTGCACCGACTAGACTGATATTATATACGGACACTGATTGGGCAGGCTGTCCGGACACGCGACATTCCACGTCCGGCTACTGTGTGTTTCTGGGAGATAATATCATATCATGGTATGCCAAGCGGCAAACCACACTCTCCCAATCAAGTGCAGAAACATAATATAGAGATGTTGCAAACGTTGTTGTTGAGATCAACTGGCTCTGAAACCTTCTCTTGGAGCTCCACTGTCCCTTACGTAAGGCGTCTATGGTATACTGTGATAACATATCTGCGATATACTTATCTCATAACCCGGTTCAGCATCAAAGAACCAAGAACATTGAGATGTATATACATTTTGTTCGTGAGGAGGTTGCTATAGACCATGTTAAGGTGTTGCATGTGCCTTCTTCGTATTAGTATGCAGATATTTTCACTAAGAGACTTACTAGGTAGTTGTTCTAGAGTTCAGATCCAGTCTAAGCGTCCGGCCTCCTCTCGCTCCGACTGAGGGGTGTGATAGCGAATATATCATTATATATTCACCGTATATTTTGTAATTAATATTTGTGTGTAATTATGGTAAATAGAGCTTCGCATTCAATTAGGACTCAACTTGTATACACTATATATATTTGTATTAATGAGATAGACTCGAACCTTTATTGATGACACGTTTTGGAGCATTTGTATTTGTGGGATACAACTGGATTACACTATTTTCACAAGCCTCACTCAATTTTGGCCATTTCTTCTTCTTCTTATTATTCTTCTTCTTCTACTTCTTCTACTTCTTCTTCTTCTTCAATCTCTACTTCTTCTTCAATCTCTACTTCTTCTTCTTCAATCTCCACTTCTTCTTCAATCTCTACTTTTTCTTCTTCTACTTTTTCTTCTTCTTCAATCTCTACTTCTTTTTCATTCTCTGCAACTTGAGGCTGCCTTCTTCTGGTCATTCAAAAATTTAATTTTTCTCTCCCTCTCACCTTCTTCATACGTTGCAGGTGAGCTTTGGTTTAATTTTTCCATTGGCTTGTGTATATTTTCTGAATTCGTGTGTTTCTGTAACCATCTTTTGAAGGTTGATTTTTATTGGACTTTACAGGTATGCATTTTCTATTTGGTCTGTTGAGCACTTAACATTGTTGGTAAGCTCAATTATCTATGTTGGTTTATACCATAGAAATTTTGAGGAGATATGAGGCTAAGGAAGAATATGCCCAACCATAGTATTAGTTTACATGATAGACTAACAGTCAAAAGTATAGTCACATAATATAACGGATTTGGATCTTGTGTGTGCAAATTTTTGTGTGATTATTTTAGCACCTCGGTCTTTATTTTCAAATAATAGGCTAAATCTCTTCTTATGTTTCTTGCTGCTCCTTCTCACTATCTTCATCCGCAAACATTTGTTCCTATTGGATTTTACATGTTATAGGTGAGCTTTGGTTTTAATCTTTTTGGTTGGTTTCAGTGTCTCTCTTTTCTTTTGATTTTATGTTTGATTGACTGGATTTTTCTTTTGATCTACGTTGTTTTTTTTAGTATTTGGATTTTAATTATGTTGCATGCATTGGTTTTCATTTGTTGTTCGTTGCCACTTATGTCCTCTTTGGGATGCTCTTCCAACAATCGTCATCCCCTGTGGCCAGGTTCGATTTATCTACACCTATTTTGTGTGTGTTTTTGGTGAGTTTTTATGTATATCTAATTTTGTATGTTTATATCTGGTTTGGTTATTGTATGTACATGAGAGTCTGTAGATTGTTGTGTTTGATCGGTGTTTGTGATGGTATAAATATTTTTATGGAGTTTGGCTAGTCTTGATGGTTAATTTTTTGTTGTTGCTCCTCTTATTTGAAACAATTTGAATAATTGTGGTGTTTCCATAGGGTTCCGGGAAGTCTTCGGTGTTGGAGATCAACGTTGGCCAGAATTTTCTCCCTAAAGGATCAGGTAATGGTTAATTGTACAAATTATATTCATAAAGTTAAATCTGGTGTTCTTTTCACTTATTGCATACTGTAGTTTCTCAAGTGGAGATTTTCCCCTACTAAGTTGGTGCTAACAGTAATTAAAAAGAAAAAAGAACAAAACAAACAGAAATCGAGATGAAAATTTTGTTACAAGGCTTTTGGATGTTGGTTGATATTTTGATACCATGCATTAGGGATCAATCACAATATATTAAAGACTTAAAGTCTGATTTTTTCTTCAGAAAAGTAGAATGTACCTTTGACTTTGTCAAGCAAAAAAAATATACACGTAGTTAAGCCCTTCTTTAGTTCCATTGTAAATGCTATTAGTCACATGTGAAAAAATTTATCTACTAGAGACAATATGTATTATGACAAATGTACTTTATACACATTCGTATTATTATTAATGGAGATTAATATTTTGGCATTTGCAATTGTTGAATTATTGATTGATTGTTTATAATATTCTATAATATGCATCCCGGGAGGTTACGCTGTTATTGATAATATGAGATATTAATATTATAACGTAACTCTTAAAATAGCCTCGACTAATGATCATTGAGAATGAGATATCGATGATATGTGATAAGTCGACATATGGTCAGCATCACATCCTTGGAGGATGTAGTATGTCTCACCTGCTACGAGTAATGGCTACTCGTGATGGACACGTGAATATTATGGAAGTATTGGTATACCCTGCTGATATACTGTTTGTTATACTTGTCTAAAGTATGATCAGCGTGTGGGAGATAGAAGTCCTTAGACTTGAGGTCAATGCGCACCTTGTCTACAAAGTAATGTACTTTGAGCCTATCTTAAGCTCAAATGCCTTATAGGTTAAGATACGGCTTGTATTGGGTACATTACGATGTGGATTAAATGTGGTAGTTGAGCCAAGATTATGATTCATTCCTCGAATGTATATTCGAGAGAACACTCAGATTCTCAGTGATATTAGGTTGACTAAGTCATTGGCCAACGCAATAGATATATTTAGAACATGGTCTAGTTGTCAACTAATATAGATGAGATACAATGATTAAGCCATTTGAATAGACACTTGACAAATCCTAAGCTTGATCAGGTGTGCCGTGAATGAAAGGATTTTATCTTACCACATAAAGGTTAAGTTAATTGGATTCGTGTAAACGTACTTCACATATTGAGTTCATCTTGCGGCGCCGTCTAGGAGTTCCGTGTAGACCTTAATTTGATTAATGTCGATATGTGAAGGCTTGTAGGGTCACACTATGTCGATTGTCCTTTCGATCTAAGGATGTATTGAGAGAGAATTAAATATTCGATTTAGAATTGAGATATTTAAATGAATAATGATTATTTTAATTAAGTCAAAATTGGATTTTGAATTTAATTAAGAATGTACAGAAAATAAATCTAGACAGTGCAGGGCCACGTCAAGCGCCGCGACACCCATACCCTAGGGCAGCGGTGCTAATGACCTAATTTGCCTCAATTTTTGAACTCATCAAATCATACAGTGGTATCAGAGCTCATCCTAGTTAAATAACAATTGAATAACATAATAATATGTGTTAAACATAAAATTGGATTAAAACGAGGCTTCTTGAAATCCTACATGTCTTGACCGAATGTTAACATTTTGATATCACCCTAAATTATCTCCTACGCTAACTCCAGGAAGTCATTCCGCTCTAACTCGAACTAAGCCAAAAGTGCATTGTGCAGCTCATTACACGGTGCATAAAATTTGGACTCACTGGACAGTAGGCGCCCCGACGCTAATGCACTTGCAGAAACCGAAAGGTTTCTGCCTTTGCAGCTCCGCGGCTCCATGGTGGAGCGGCGCATCGCTAATGCATTTACATAAGCCGAAAGGCTTCTGCCTCAGTGGCATCGCGACCCTAATGATTAGCGCCGCGGCCCCACCTGTCCAGAAAAAATCAGAGTTTAGAATGTTTAACCCAAGATTATTATAATATAGTAGATTATTTGATAAGTATACTGTTTATATGCTAAATATCAAATCGTTTGTCATTTAAATTAATAGAATATCATCTGCTATAATTGTCTGGGCAGGCGGCGCCCAGTATTTGATTAAACCATCTTATATCATGCATATTGGGTTGACGGTTCCCAACTATACGTGTCATTAGTTTTGCATGATGTTAAGATATCATATTGGATATGGCATAAAAGAGTTGATCTTGGTTAAAACCCTGAATTAAAATGTTCCCCAAAATTTTAAATACAAGTCTAAATTAAAACGCTTCATCCATTATAATTATTAGAGTGCAAAATCCTTTTCGGCGATACGAGTATTTATGCCAAAATATTTGCTCTAAGTCTACGAGGACCCAGAATCTTTCATAGATGTGTTTTAATGTAAATGTAAACGATAAACTTTTGTGGGTATTTACACCAAAGTATTTGCTCACAAAGGCCAAATTTACTTGGATACATAAACACAGTCGTGTAATGGGGTTGACTTGCTTAGACAAATCTTGGCGCCAAAGTGTCAGACTAATCTAAGGACGCAAGATTAAATGTAATATTTGATCAACCAAGAGTTGCAAATAAGTTTTGCAATTGGTTTAGAACCTACCAAGATGCGTTATTGAGGTTATCAGCCAAAGCAAACGCGGAGATAACATAGACTTGGATCTTGGCCCATTATGACCTCAATTAATATAGGTCTATATTCTACCATGGGGTCGTAGAAGTATGTTAAAATAGTGGGAGCTAATTAAATAAAAGGCCATGTTAATTAGCCTAAACGAATGTGTGTAATAGGAAATAAATTTTGAGTTTGATTTCTAGTCTATCTAATTCTTCATATTATCAAAGATGTCGAGCTTATCATTGAAAATGTTGATTGAAATAAACAAACTTACTGGACCTAACTACCTTGACTGGCTAAGGAATTTGCGAATAGTGCTGAGATAAGAGAAAATAGAATATGTGTTGGACACGGTGTTCCCAACAGTCCCTGCGACAGACTCTGCTGAATGTGCCTTTTTTGATAAGGATGCTTACCAAAAACACCTAGATGATGCCACTTCAGCACAGTGCGTGATGTTGTCTTCCATGTCTATGGAACTTCAGAGACAACATGAGAACATGGGCCCCAATGAGATGCTCAAACACTTGAAGAGTCTTTATAACTCACAATCTCAGACTATGGAATATGAGTTACTGATAGAACATTTCAAATGTAAGCTCAATGAAGGGGGTCAGGTCTCACAGCACGTGTTGAAGATGATAGGGCTGATAGAGAGGCTTGCTTCAATTGGAACAAAGCTGGAAAATAATGTCGCTACCACCCTCATCCTGAACTCTCTCCCTCGTTCTTTTGAGAACTTCATAGTGAATTTCAATATGAATGGAACGAAGGCGAGTCTGCCGGAGCTGCACAACATGCTCAAGACATTTTAGTCTTCCACTTTCAAAGGCAAAGCTGTGCTCATGGTGAGCTCTACTAGCCGACCCAAGCCGAAAGGCAAGTAATGGTAGAAGAAGAAGGGCAAAACAGTCGTTGCGCCCTCAGCTATGAAGCCTAAGGGAGGTGTGAATAAGAACAAGGTAAATCTGGATAAGGATGAGTTCCTCAACTGCCATAGGAAGAGGCATTGGAAAAAGGACTGCACGACACCAGGAGTAGGGAAAGCACCAGATGCTCCTGCCTTTGGTGGACAAGGTATGTACGTCATTGAAATAAATATGTCTATAAATAACTCTCATTCCTGGGTATTGCATACCGCTTGTGTCTCACATATTTGTACAAATGTGCAGGGGCTAACTGATAGTAGGAAGGTTGGACCGAGAGAGGTATACCTACGCGTTGGAAATGGAGCACGAGTCGATGCTGAGCGCGTAGGGACTTATAGATTAAATTTACCTTTCGGCCATTGTTTAGTGTTGAATGATTGTTTTTATGTTCCCTCGTTAACGAGGAATATTATTTATATCCCAGTGTTAGACATGGAGGGCTTTTCCTCGTATATTTATAATTGCAGTCACGTACTATCTTTTAATAATGTTATATATGAAATTGCTCCTCTTGTGGATGGATTATATACACTGAACTGTAGTCGAGAGATTTTCAATGTACAAAATAAACAAGCCAAGACAAGTAATAGAAACTCTACCTATATATGGCACTGCAGACTTGGTCATATCAACGAATCAATGATAGAGATTGAGGAAGTTAGACTACCTCGAACCATTTGACTTGGAGTCTTATGGTAACTGCGAATCTTGCTTGAGAGGAAAGATGACCAATAAACCACTTTCTAGGAAAGGTGTGCGAGCCAATGAGGTGTTTGAGTTGGTCCATACTGATGTATGTGGGACATTCTCGACTCAAGCTAAATAAGGCTTCCCATACTTCATCACTTTTGCTGACGACTTCACAAGGTATGGGTATATGTATCTTATGAGACACAAATCTGAGGCTTTTGAGAAGTTCAAGGAGTACAAGTTGGAGGTAGAGAAGCAACTTGCAACAAGTATCAAGACCCTTCGATCGGATCGAGGAGGTGAATACTTAAGCAAGGATTTTCTAGATTACTTAAAGCTACATGGAGTCCAATATAAATGGACACCTCCAGGAATGCCACGGATGAACGTTGTTGCCGAAAGGAGAAACCGAACCTTATTGGATATGGTTCGATCCATGATGAGCTCCGCAACTCTATCGACATACCTTTGGGGACATGCTATACAAACCTCTCTATATATTTTGAACGTGGCTCCTTCCAAGTCAGTAGAAAAGACACCCTATCAGATATGGTGTGGCAAGAAGCCAACTCTTAAACATATGAGACCCTGGGGGGTGCCCTGCATATGTTAAGAAGATGCTCACTGACAAGTTGGAATCTAAAAGTGAGAAATGTTACTTCGTAGGGTATCTAAAGGAAACTAAGGGATACTACTTCTCTCTTTCTGGAGAACATAATGTCATTATTTCCAGGAACACAATTTTCCTTGAAGAATAATATGTCTACAAGGAACATAGCTGCACAGAGATAGAACTTGAAGAAATTCAAGAACCACAAGATAACACAGAAAATGAGCCCCTGTCGAATGGCCTAAACAAGGATTCAGTGGGAGTATCTAGTGAAGATTGGGTACTTAGAGTACACCCTTCAGCCAGTGGGAGTGCTGTGAAAGATAGTGCAGAAATGCAAGGCTCTCATACACAACCAATGGAAGATGATACAATGGTTGTACCTCATTCCATTCAAGAAATACATGAAAATGACATTCCTGAAAGCTCTCAAGGTGATGGATTGTCCAACACACAAAGACGTTCTCACAATCAGAATGCAACAAACATTGAAACACGGAATAATCAACTCCGTAGGACCACTAGGACTCATCGTCCGCCTGAAAGACTTAATCTCCTTGTTGAAACACACAATGAGATAGATATTCCTGATGACGATGAACCTACAACCTACATCGAAGCTATGTTAGACATTGATTCGCAGAGATGGCAAGAAGCCATGAAATCTGAGATGGACTCGATGTACGTAAATCAAGTTTGGAACTTGGTTGATTTGCCAACAGGGGTTAGACCCATATGATGCAAATGGGTCTTCAAGAAGAAGATTGATGCATATGGCAAGGTACATATTTATAAGGCAAAGTTTGTGGCTAAAGGTTATAATCAATGACATGGGGTCGATTATGATGAAACATTTTCACTTATTGCGAAAATTAAGTACATTCGGATTTTGCTTGCAATAGCTGCATATTATGACTATGACATTTGGCAGATGGACGTCAAAACTGTCTTCCTCAATGGTAATCTAGTTGAGGAGGTGTATATGAAACAACCTGAGAGTTTTTCGCTTGAGTCCAAACCAAATGTTATATGCAAGCTACAAAAGTCCATTTATGGGCTTAAGCAAGCCTCGAGGAGTTGGAACATTTGCTTTGACAAGGCTATCAAGTCATTTGATTTCGTCAGAAGCAAAGAAGATCCATATGTTTATAGTAAATGCAAGGATGGGAGTATTGCCTCCGACAAGCCATTTGACGACCCGACACTTTACCGCAGCCTTGCAGGGGCCCTGCAATATCTTACATTCACAAGGCCATACATCTCTTATGCGGTGCAACAAGTGTGCCTTTTCATGTATAACCTGATGGATGATCATATGCATGCTCTCAAACGCATTGTGTGTTATATTCAGGGACCCTAGAGTATGGCTTGCATTTATATCCATCATCGACATCCACCCTTGTCTCCTATACAGATGCCGATTGGGGAATCTTCAGATACCAGACGCTCCACGTCTGGTTATGGTATATTTCCTGGTGATAACTTGGTATCTTGGTCCTCCAAACGACAAACAATGTTGTCCAGATCTAGTGCCGAAGCAGAATACCGAGGTGTTGCTAATGTAGTATCTGAATCTTGTTGGCTTCGGAACCTTCTTCTAGAACTCCACTGTCCGGTTTCAAAGGCAACATTGGTGTACTGTGATAATGTTAGTGCCATTTACCTCTCGGAGAATCCGATCAACATCAACACACTAAACATATTGAGCTAGATATTCACTTTTTTCGTGAAAAGGTCGCTCGCGGACAAGTGCGTGTCTTACATGTCCCGTCACGCTATCAGATAGCAGATATTTTTACTAAATGTCTTCCGCTAGTGTTATTTGAAGATTTTTGGGACAGTCTCAGCATACGTATACCTCCCGCTTCGACTGCAGGGAGTAATAGAATAATTATAATTAATGTTGTATTTATTATAATTATTTAGTAATTACTATAATTGATAGTAGAAATATATATATGGTAGGTAGATTAGATAGCATGAGATTAACCTAATCATATTATCATCTTAGCATAAGTCTAGCTTAAAATAAGATTGTATTTGTGATATATTAACCACACTTCTGAAACATTATAATTGATGAAAATATTCTTACCCCAAATGATCCCTTAGACGTATTGTATTCCTTCCCTAACCCCATAAGCGGCGCAGATGCTGGGTGCTTATTATTTATGAAAAACAACTTTGGTCAGACCTGCAGAAGGTACTGGTGCACAGAAAGCAAGACAGTTTTCAACGCAGCACTTAGAAATCAAATTGACTCGTACACAATTTATACTAAACTATTTCTCCTTATGGCTAATAAACAAAGCCTTCCACATTAAGAGCTCGTCATTCATCCTAATTAGGGAATCCAAAGTCTTCATTTTTTGCATCAACCATTCTATATAAATAAATTTAGGGCTTACCAAATCAATCTAACACTCTATTCTTCATTAAGCAATTTCAAACTCCTACTGATGGCTGCTCAAGAAACAAACCCCGATATCATGGATTCTTCCCAGTCATCATCAGATGAGAATGATGCTCTAATAAACGATCTGCCAAGTGCTATGTTTTGGGATGTTATGCAGATAAAAAAATGGCAAGGCTTCTGGTTCGAGCCTGGCCTTATCAAATGTGCCATGAAATTTAACTCATCCTTCAACGCTAAACACGACGATGTTTTATTAGCATCATCTCCAAAGACAGGTACTACTTGGCTCAAAGCTCTCTGTCTTTGCATATTGCACCAAAACCACAACATCCCCGAAAACGAAGATTTGTTAACTAAAGACAATCCTCAATATCATGTTCAAACCATAGAGTCATCTATTTACTCCACTAAACCAACACCAGATCTGTATGCCACATCATCTCCAAGACTTTTCCACACTCATCTGCCTTTCAGTTTCCTTCCAGACTCTATCAAGAATACAAGCTGCAAGATTGTTTGCGTAGCGCGAAACCCGAAGGACACGTTGGTTTCTTTATGGCATTTTTTCAACTCCATTTTCAGGGCAAATCAAGAACCTTATCCGCTAGAAAAGGCAGTTGAGGAATTCTGCAGAGGGGTTCATCAATACGGGCCATATTTCGAAAATGTGTTGAGTTATTGGCTAGAAAGTCGAAAGAGGCCTGAGAAGATACTGTTCTTGAAATATGAAGAGATGATAAAGGATCCGAAAGGAGAGGTGAAGAAATTGGCTTTGTTTCTTGGAAAGCCAATTGAGAATGAAGAGAATTTGGAGAAAGTTGTGTGGAGGTGCAGTTTGGACAGATTGAAGAACTTGGAAGTGAATAAAAATGGTTCTGTAATTTATGGAGTTCCTAATGGTAGTTATTTTAGGAAAGGAATGGTTGGTGATTGGAAGAATTATTTGAATTCTGAAATGGAAGATCGAATTAACCAAACAACACTTATCAAGTTCCAAGGATCTGGATTAGAGTTCGACAATTGAAATCCTTGTTTGTTTGTTTGTTTACCTTCATTTATTTTCAGAAACAGAAAGAAATAATGGTCCCTATTACTCTGTTTTATCTTCTTTATGAATACATTTGCTTGTTAAAGATTATCATATATGTAGATGATATATTGATAATGGGAGACAATAAGACTCTCCTGCAGTCAGTCAAGGAGTGGTTGTCCAGTACCTTCACGATGAAGGATTTAGGTGAAGCCTGCTACATTCTAGAAATTAGGATCTATAGAGATAGACCTAATAGATTGTTGGGGTTGTCACAGTCAGTCTACATAGACAAAGTGCTTAGACGTTTTTTCTATGGAAAATTCCAAGAAAGGCGGTCTACCTATGGGACACGGCATCAAGTTATCTAAGAAGGATAGTCCTTCTAATACTATAGAACTTGAACGCATGAAAAGGATCCCATATGCTTCGGCTATAGGATCGATCATGTATGCCATGACCTGTACTAGGCCAGATGTGGCCTTTGCACTTAGTATGACTTGCAAATTCCAGCGAAATCCTGGGGAAGAACACTGGAAAGCAGTCAAGAGTATTCTTAAATATCTTAGACGAGACGAACTAAAGATTACTTCTTAGTCTATAGTGGGGAAGAAAAGCTAGCTGCTAATGGGTACACTGATGCTAGCTTCCAGACGGATCTTGATGACTACAAATCTTAGTCTGGGTACACGTTCATTTTCAATGGTGGATCAGTAAGCTGGAAAAGTTTCAAACAAGCTACAACTGTTGATTCGACAACGTGTTTGAGTACATTCTTTGGATCGGAAGGTGGTAAAGAAGGCTGTCGCGATTTACGAGTTCTGAAGGAACTAGGGGTTGTTCCAAGTGCCACTTGTCCAATAACGATTTATTGTGACAACACTGGTGCGATTGCGCAAGCTAAGGAACCAAGATCAATCAACAGAAACAAGCATGTACCAAGGAAGTACCACATACTCAGGGAGATGGTGGAGACTGAAGAGATTAGATTAGACTATGTTCCAACAGACGATAATCTAGCTGACCCATTCACTAAACCATTAAGCTTAGTTAAGCATAATGGTCATTTTGAGAATATGGGCATTAGATATGTTAGAGATTGCCTCTAGGCCAAGTGGGAGATTGAAAATATATTTATGTCCTAGAGACAATCTGTATTAGGACAAATGTACTTTATACACATTCGTATTATTATTAATGGAGATTAATATTTTGGCATTTGCAATTATTGAATTATTGATTGATTGTTTATAATATTCTATAATATGCATCCCGGGAGGTTACGCCGTTATTGATAATATGAGATATTAATATTATAATGTAACTCTTAAAATAGCCTCGACTAATGATTATCGAGAATGGGATATCGATGATATGTGATAAGTCGACATGCGGTGTGCATCACATCCTTGGAGGATGTAGTATGTCTCACCTGCTACGAGTAATGGCTATTCGTGATGGACACATGGATACTTTGAAAGTATTGGTATACCCTGCTGATATACTGTTTGTTATACTTGTCTAAAGTATGATCAGCGTGTGGGAGATAGAAGTCCTTAGACTTGAGGTCAATACGCACCTTGTCTACAAAGTAATGTACTTTGATCCTGTCCTAAGCTCAAATGCTTTATAGGTTGAGATACGACTTGTATTGGGTACATTACGATATGGATTAAAGGTGGTAGTTGAGCCAAGATTAGGATTCATTCTTCGAATGTATATTCGAGAGAACACTCAGATTCTCAATGATATTAGGTTGACTAAGTCGTTGGCCAACGCAATAGATATATTTAGAATATGGTCTAGTTGTCAACTAATATAGATGAAATACAATGATTAAGCCATTTGGATAGACATTTGACAAATCCTAAGTTTGATCAGGTGTGTTGTGAATGAAAGGATTTTATCTTACCACATATAGGTTAAGTCTACTAGATTCGTGTAAATTCGTCTTGCGGCGCCGTCTAGGAGTTCTGCGTAGACCTTAATTTGATTAACGTCGATATGTGAAGGCATGTAGGGTCACACTATGTCGATTGTCCTTTCGATTTAAGGATGTATTGAGAGAGTATTAGATATTCAATTTAGAATCGAGATATTTAAATGAATAATGATTGTTTTAATTAAGTCAAAATTGGATTTTGGATTTAATTAAGAATGTACAGAAAATAAATCGAGACAGTGCAGGGCCACGTCAAGCGCCGCGGCGCCCATACCCTATGGCCACGGCGCTAATGACCTAATCTGCCTCGATTTTTGGGTCAGGCCCAAGGTCAAACCCTAATCCGGTCTGACCTAATTTTCACCTATAAATACAGATATTCACTTCATTATTCATACACTTATTTCAGATTATCATTCTAAGTCTTAGAGACTTATAATCTAAACACTCTCTCGAACCTCTGCCGGATTTCCTAGCTTTCCGAAAGAGAAGTACATTGAAGCTTGGAGCTTGCAATCGAAAGGGATGTCGCGTGTCCACCCTATAGTAGATAAAGAATCCAGATAATACAACATGTAAGTGTCTATGCTTTATGTTACAGGTTTTGATTGTCATATAACCATACCAGAAGTAATTGTTGGGGTAAGTAAGAACAAAATTTTAACTTCCGCTGGGCCTTACTTATGTAGTTTGAACCCAACAAATCCCTACCACACGTACATTAGATAGGTAAGACTTACTTCGGTGAAAAAGAAAATAGTCCTTTTAATTGGAGCGCAACATACACTCCCACTAGCTCTTATGTTGAGAGAAAATGTGATAATTAATTGTTAAGTAAGGGACCTTCAACTGTACCACTTCAATATTTTAGGTGTACTCAAAACTTGATAATTGAATTTCCAGGATCCCACATTGGAATTATTGTTGAAACACACCTTAAAATTCTGCTCTACTTTACTCTAGCTCTGCTATTAGAATCTACTAATTTATTTGAAAATAAAGTTATAAACCACAATATCTATACTCTTTCTCTCCCTTTTGTTCTGTTTTCACATGGCAGCACTTATTTTGGGGCAGGGATTGCAACAAGAAGGCCATTGGTTTTGCAACTTTACAAGACTGAGCCAGGACAAGAAGACTATGCGTAGTTTCTTCACCCTGGTAATAGAAAGTTTCCAGATTTTGGTATGTTGCTGTTGTGAAGATGTGGTACAATGCAGAGTTGTTGTATAACTTCTTAGACTTTTTCTTTACTATTGTGATATCTATATTACCTTGTCAACCTAATAATTAAGCATATTTTAAAATAAAATAAAAATATGGGAAAATGAACAAATAGCTCATTTCCTGCTGAAGAGGAAGTAAATTATTTCTTAAATAGATTTGGATTGCATACATAACCTTCAAAATCTTCCTATTTATCCACACATCATTTGGCCTCTGTGTTAAGCTTTGGGAGCTTCTGTTTTTTCCTGATTCTTGCTATACAAGTGGATTTTCGAGATGCTGCATGTAGCTTGTATACTGATGTTCTTGTATTTAAAATTCTCTCTCCAGTGAACTGGGTAATTAGCTGCCTCTTCAATTACCTTCAGCCTATTTGTGAATCTTTATTTGTACTATGTATCGTGCTAAAAAATGGCTGCACCCCTTGTAGAAATGGACAGAGGACTGGAATTTTACTGATTGATGAACACTCTTCCATCTGTTCAATCAAAGAGGACAAGATTTCCCTGCAAGATTATGTGATTAATGTTTTCTTTATGAACAAAGAAGGCACCTTATGAATTTAAGAGTGTGTTATAACAGTTGAATGATGTCAATGTTCTTGTGCTTTGTGTTTGTTACAATTCCTTGTAGTCTCTGACTTTTTATCTAGATATATTTACAAAAGCCTCCAGTGATCCATCTAATCTACTATTAGATGTTTGAATTTGAGCAATGATATCTTTGAATTCCCTTCAAGTTATCTGAACTAAAGAGATAGGATTAGATAGTTGAACTAAAGAGATATATTTACATAGCTTCACTGAGGCTCTAAACAGAAATATGTCCATACGGAATACTTTGGCAGCCAGCAAATTATGTTGCCAAGGTATGAGTTGTTTCAATACAGTTCTTTAATTTGAGCTAACACAATCACTTGGTTTGGAGCATGCATTGAAGAATAACATTAATATGTTGCTGCTGATATATAGTCATAAATTTTAGCTTCTCTATTATTCAATTTTCCTGCTACAGGAGTATTCATCTTTTTCTTTTATGTTTTTACGTTGTTGAGGTTTTTAGACATTTGATCGTTGTTTAAAACCTTCATTACATGTTAGGCATCTTTCAGATTGCTGGACATGAAGATGCACATGACATGAGTACAGACATGGTGAATTTGCTGGCTTTGATGCATTATCTAGCTTACCTTCAAGAGTTTTGTGTGATTCCCAATGCATATGAGAAAGAATTTGGTCCATATATTTGGATTGAAAGAAACAAAAATATAGGATAGGTAACTTATCTTTGGTGATTGCTTTCTCATTAAAAGTGACAGTCATGATCCACATAATTGTATGTTATAGTTAATATAGGTGAAATAAGGACGTTCTTGTATTTTTGCATTAACAAGTTCCTCTCAATGTTTAAAGGTACGTATCCTGCTGCACGCTGCCTCTATGCAGGTCAGGGAAACAAGGTGTTTTTTGGTATTCTTACGTGATGAACAGTTAGGCACTTTACTGCAAATCGGGAGTTGAGATGTTGGCTGTTGCTCAGCCAGCTGCAATTACATAACTTCTTTCAATAACCAGGAGTATACTTCTTCCCTTTGAACCATAGAGACCTTATATATCTACACATTTCTTTAATTATAAAGCTGATAGATGCATGATTTTTGAGGTTGTACTTTTACACTTCCCAGGGATAGCTGAGGAAAATTGGCTGCTAAGTTGGATACTATGGCTTGTGGTCATGGGAGATGATAAATTTAGTACTCTTAGATGTGCTTGGAGATGGCAACTGTCTCGCATGTATAACAAAGGGAAATTTCATTATTTCTCCCTTTCCTATCTTGTTTGTTTAATTGTTTTTCTGGATTTTTATTACTACCGTAGTTCAGTATTTCATTATTTGCATATACTATTTGATCAATAATATTTGAAATTTCATTATTTGATCATGAAATGAAATACTGAAAAAATGAGAAATTTTTATTCTGCGTCTCACACAACTTAGTTACGCTTCTTTTTTGTTTCACAAATTAGTGACTGAAAATCTTAATACTTTTGGATACTCTGAAAAATTAACATATGTATATTTCAGATGAAATATTGTTACTCCAAAAGTTTTATTGTAAATCTATCTTGGAACTTCTTGTCTTGATTATAAAGGATATACTTGCTCCATTTGAATATTTTGGGTGGTATGATCCAAGGTGCCTATTTTTTGTGGCAAAATTCTTGTGGGTCCCTCCCCTCCCCTCCCCCCCCCCCCGCCAAATATATTCTTGATTGTATTCTTTGAGTTTAAATGTACAATAATCAATATTAAGAAGGACAATAATGTCTCTTTCCTTAAATAGGATAGTTCCTTCTAAATATGTATGTCTGTGAAATATGAAATGTTATATTTCTTTCTGTCTAAAGATTAAAGAAGTATGTTATTTGATGAGTGGTAAATTATTTTGGTATTTATCACTTGATAAGTTGGGCCTTAGGGTGACACGATGTTAATGCATATGACTATTGCATGAGCATTGTTTTAATTTCTTTTCTAGCAATCTTTTGCAGAAGCATTGTTTAGTTTCTCACATGTATAGTAATCTTTTTTTCGACTTGAAGACTAAAATTCACCTAGGAGAATTAAACTAGACCACTTCAAGAGAAGTCTCTTTGACAATTATTGAATTGGCATTAAACCAGGCTTACTTTGTTTACTTCTACGATTAAGTTATCTTTCATAGCTACTTTTGTTAATTTCTCGTTACTATCTTATCAATTTGGTCATCTTAATCTACGTGTCCATAAAGTATGTATACAAATTCAACTATACAATTTTACGGGTAAATAACTAACAAACAAGTTTCTGTCGGAGAAGCAAGAGACTGATATTAATGAAGATCAAAAACTCTAAAATAAAGATTAAATAGTACACATAAGAAGTATGATCGAACTATCTTAAGACCTTGTAACCTAAGATCCACACACATTACTTTTCTAAAAGTTGTTTGACTGCAACAACAACAGTTCAACATTTGCATTATCTTTACTTATTCAGGCAAAAGGTTGACCCACGTTAGGAGGTATGAAATTTGAGAAAAATTCTCTTTGATTCATATATAAGACCTCATTTTTTCTCAAATCACTTCAGAAAATTAATATCGATGAAATTAAAAAAAAATTGCACCAAGTATGTGATACCCGAATTAGAAAATTATTCTAAAAATCTAGAGCGGAATAAACAAACATATAATTAATTTAAGGGATGTGGTTTACGATACTACGCTTATCTTCATTATTTTAATATTTTGTAATGATTCTTTAAACCTATTTATCATTAATATAATAAAATATAATTTGCCAAATTTTCCCGTAGCTTTCTTAATATTAATTTCTTTTAAGTAATTAAACTATCAAAAATTCTTACTTAACAAATTCCTAAAAAATATAATGGGAAATTTTCTTGAAATATGGATTAAGGGTGTGTTTGGTATGAGGAAAATATTTTACAATTTTTCCATGTTTGGTTGGTCAAAATGTTTTGAAAAATATTTTCTCCATGAAAACAAGTTCCTTAAAAATGAGAAAAATGAAGGAAAACAAGTTTCACAAAGGGTGTGTTTGGTATGAAGGAAAATATTTTCTTGAAAAACAAGTGAATTTTTTAATTATTTTCTAGTGTTTGGTATGTAAGCACAAAAGTATTATTCTAAGAGCATTTTTATGTAATCTACTAAATACTATGGGGGTGGGATGGGTGAGGAGTGGGTGAGATGGTGAAGGGGGTGGGGGTTTTGGGTGGGTGGTGGGGAGACAATAAATTTGGAATGTCATTTATGGACTTGTTTTCCTTACTTTCATTAGATAAATCATTTTTCTCATTTTGATGGAACTTGTTTTCCTAAGAAAAATATTTTCCAAGACATTTTGACCAACCAAACATGGAAAAATTGGAAAATATTTTCCTTCCTACCAAACACACTCAAAGTGACATTCCAAGTTCATTGTCTTTTACCCACTCACCAACGCCCCCAACCCCCACCCCTTGACCATCCCACCTCCCACCACCTTGGAACCCCACTCTCCACCCCATAGTGTTTTGCTATATTACATAAAAATGTTCTTGGGATAATATTTTCTACTTACCAAACACTGGAAAATAAATAAGAGACCCACTTGTTTTCCGAGAAAACATTTTCCATCGTACCAAACACACCCCAAGTATAAGGAAATTTCAGGCAAAAAAATATAATAGGATTTGAAAGAGGAGATTCAAGATAAGGTCTAAGCCCAAGTATTATAAAGCCCGAGCCTTAGCTCAAGTGTTATAGATGGTGAAGATATAGGGAATTAAGGATTTTGTGCTTCTGATTTTTCTTGGTGTCGCAGAAACAAGAATTAAGTACATTCAATCTTAAATCAGAAAATTATCAAACTGTAACACTTAAACTAATTACTTACATAAAGTGAAAGCATCATTTGTAGTAGATAAAATGATCATACATATATGATGTAGCCAGTAGCATAAACCCACAAAGTAAGTATACTTACCTCCCTGAACTTGACAATTTTTTAGGAGCGGGGATTCGGTCGATTCGGTTTGGTTTAGATATTCAGTTCGATCTTTCGGTTTGGGTTTGGTATAAATAAAAATCGAAATCAAATTGAAATTAGTTTAGTTCGGTTCGTTTTTTTTTAATTTTGGCTCGGTTTCTTGGTTTGAGTTTTATCTTGTTGGGATTTCTCAGAATCTTCTGCTAGTTGGTCATTCAATTCGATCATTAGATCTTACGGTAGCATAAATTCTGCAATTTTTGCTTCCTACCAATTTATAGTTTCGTGAGATAAGATCGTTTTGAGTATAACAATATTATCTGGGAAATAATTCTACATTTGATAGTTCAAAACTGACGCTAATATTGCAATACTACTCACGTTCTCCTTTTTTTATTCTAAAATCCATATAGACAAATGTTTGATAGAATAATTTCCCATTCGGGATTCCTTTCATTATTCACAATATATATAGTTGTACAAAGATTGATTCATAATACAGTACGAATCCTAACTTATCTTAAATGGTTGATTCCTAATACAGTAAGAATCCTAAGTTACCTTAAAAATACATCTATCATAATTACAAAATATACGGTGAATATTCGGAAAATATTCGCTAATACTCCCCCTCAGACGGAGCGGGAGGAGGCCGAACGCTAAGGCTGGATCGGAAGTCGGTGAAGAGCTGTCTCGGTAGTCCCTTTGTGAAAATGTCTGCATACTGATAAGAGGAAGGCACATGTAATATTTTGACATGACCACGGGCAACCTTTCTCTTGCACAAAGTGGATATCCATCTCAATATGCTTTGTCCGCTGATGTTGGACTGGATTATGAGACATATAGATGGCAGATATGTTGTCACAATAGACTATAGACGCCTTTCGTAGTGAACACTGGAGCTCCAAAAGAAGATTTCGGAGCCAACAGATCTCAGCAACTACATTAGCAACTCGGCGATATTCTGCTTCAGCACTCGAACGGGATAGCGTGGCCTGTCGCTTGGCGGACCATGAGATAAGATTATCCCCAAGAAATACACAGTACCCTGAGGTGGAGCGACGTGTGTCGGGGCATCCTGCCCAATCTGCATCCGTGTAGGCGAGTAGCTTGGATGGGGCAGAGGGGTAGAGATGTAATCCAAAGTCTAGTGTGCCCTTAACGTATCTGATAATACGTTTGAGGGCGGTAAAATGGGACTCTCGGGGGTCGTGCATAAACAAACACACATGCTGAACGGGATATGCAATATTAGGCCTAGTGAATGTAAGATACTGAAGAGCACCTGCAAGACTCCGATATAAAGTGGGATCAGAAACTGGCGCACCTTCATTGACACTTCCACCGGAGTTAGCATAATTTTACAATTTGTCATCTTAGCCCTGTACACTATCTCTTCTGCATACTTACGCTGACACATGAACATCGTGGCTGCAGATCTGGTCACTGATATACCCAAAAAATAACTCAGCTTGCCCAAGTCAGTCATAGCAAATTCAGTTTTGAGTAGAGCAATGATTTCATTCTTCAAACCGTCAGATGAGGCAGTAAGGACAATGTCATCGACATATAATAACAAATAAGCAGTGCTGCTACCTCGGAGAAAAGTGAAGAGATAGTTATCACACTTGCTATATATAAAACATATCTGCAGAAGATACCTGACAAAACGATCATACCAAGCGCGGGGTGCATGTTTCAAGCCATACAATGACTTCCTGAGACGACATACAAACTGCGAAACCGCCAGATGAACAAAGCCAGGGGCTAATGCATATACACAGTTTCTTTCAAGTCCCCATGAAGAAATGCATTCTTGACATCAAGCTGATGAATCGACCAATGCATGCCCATAGCAATACTGAGAACAGTCTGAATAGTGACCGGTTTAACAACCGGACTGAATGTCTCACCACAATCAATACCCTCCTGCTGATTAGTGCCATTGGCAACTAGTCTTGCCTTATACCTTTCCAAGTCACCAATGTCTCTGAATTTGTGACGAAATAGCCACATACACCGGATAACATTCACACCGTCTAGTCTAGGTACCAAATCCCAAGTGTTCTGCTTGGTTAAAGCGTTAAACTCCTCGCACATGGCCGCATTCCAATTAGGGTCCAGTTTTGCTAGTTTTGGATTTTTTGGAATGGGTGATAAGGTTTGAGTTGAGAGATTGAATTGAACCTTGGGTTTGAAGATCCCGTGTTGTGCATGAGTCTCCATGCGATGAGAGGGCAGAAGTGGGAGGTCGGGACTGGGAGGTTGCAGGTCCACTGGTTCTGGACTGGTAGGCAGTTGTGTTGTTGGACTGGTAGGCTGCGGGCTTATGGTTGCTGGACTGAGGGGCAACAGTGTTGCTGGGGGTGCAAGAGACACGACTGGATGCAGCAGGGGTGGTGTTGGGGTGTTTGATCGAGAGTAGGGATCTGTTTGGGTGGTGCCAGACAATGTGGGGGACGGGACTGTCGGGACAATGGGCTGTTGTTGCTATAGAGTTTGGATTGCCGGGGACAGACTCGGTTCATCGAGAAAGATGTAATCGGTGGTCTGAAATCTTTGGAGATTTGAAAAAGGAAAGGCCGTCTTGTCAAAAGTGACGTGACGGGAGACAATGATTTTGCGAGTGGTAATGTCATAGCACATGTAGCCCCGATGAGTAGAAGATAGACCAACGAAGACACAGGGCATACTGTGAGGGGCAAGTTTGTGAGGTGCATTGGAGGCTATGTTGGGGTAGCATAAGCATCCAAAAATACGTAGGTGATCATATGATGGTAGCCTACGATATAAGATTTCGATAGGGGTCTTGTTTTGGAGAGTGCCAGTGGGTAAAATATTAAGAAGGGATTCTATCATTTTAACAGCATAGACCCAAAAAGGTGGTGGTAGACAGACATGAAATAGAAGGGTGTGAACCATGTTATTGACGGTACGTATAATTCGTTCAGCCTTTCCGTTTTGGGAGGAAGTATAGGGACAAGAAAAATGGAAAACCATGCCTTGTTTAGAACAGAAATTGTGAAATACCGAGTTATTAATTCACGTCCATTATCACATTGGAAAGATTTGATAGATTTTTCAAATTGTGTTTTAATGAATTTTTGAAACTCAAGAAATTTGGCAAAAACATCATATTTGAATTTCAGTGGGTAAATCCAGACAAAATGTAGAAAAATCATCTAAGAATACTTGATAGAATTTGTGACCCAAAGAGCTAACAATCGGAGATGGCCACAAATCAGCATGAACAATATCAAAAGGAGAAAAAGTAACACTGTTTGATGACATAAATGGAAGACGAGTATGCTTGCCTAGTGGGCAAGAAAAACAGTGTTGGGCAATTTTCCCATTATTACATTGAATACGCTTAGAAGTCCTAAGAAAAGTAAAAACTGGGTCTCCGGGGTGTCCGAGTCTGTTGTGCCAAGTTGAAGGAGAGATTGTCGCAAGGGAGAGATGTGTTTGCAGTCTGACAGCAAAAGATTGAGTAAATGGGTAGAGGTCTCCCACACTATTGCAGCGCGTAAGAATTTTCCCCATATTGAGTTCCTTTACAGAAAAACCAAAAGGGTCAAATTCGACAGACACGAAATTATTGCGAGTAAATTTTCTAACAGAGATTAAGTTTTTAATGATGTTGGGGGTGTATAGGACGTGGTTTAGTGAGAAAGGTGGGCGTGGATGTTTGGTGTGTGTGTTACCGTAACCTTCAATTGGAATGTGATGACCATTGCCGACAGTAATAAATTGAGGACACTTTAACCGAAGTAGTTGAGATAAGTTACCTGACGACCGGGCGAGGTGAGATGTGGCTCCGGTGTCCATGTACCAATTTTCATCGGGCTGTTGAAGGTTCACAGTGTTGTAGGCCTGACCCAAATCAGTGGGGGCCAGGTTCCTGCCTTGCGGTTGCTGCTGGACCGAGACATAGCGGGCCTGCTGTTGTTGCTGGTTGGCCTGCTTGGTGGCTGGGGCAGAGCCCAATAGGCCAGTAGACCATGCGGGCTGCTGGAACTGGGCCCCTGCAGTTGGGTATGTGCATGCAGGCGAGGCTCATTTCTGCTGGTTGGGCCATGCTGGCTGCTATCCAGCCCACTGGAAATAGGCAGGATTTGGGCCTTGCTGGTTGCGTTGGCCCTTGCCTTTATTGTTGCTGCGGCCTCTGCCGCCACGACCTCCGTCGCGGGACTGCTGCTGTTGGAGGTCATGCGGTGGTGGCGGGGTGGTGTTGGTCGTCGGTGATGTCATCCCTTCAACGGCTAACACCTTTTGATTATGCTCCTCTTGTTTAGCACGTCGAGTTTCTTCCAACAATAGTTGTGAACGTGCCTTGGTGAAACTAGGTAGTGGGTCGGTCTGTTGAATCATCGTTGCAAGTGTATCGTATTCACCTTTCGGTAGACCAACAACTAATTGAAGTACCATCTTGGTTTCAGAAACAGATGTCCCGACGTTGGAAAGTTGGTCGGCTATGAGTTTCAGTTGTTTGCAATATTCAGACATGTTAAAATTCTCGAGGCGCATATTGTTGAATTGTTTTTCCAAATATACGGTCCGAGTATTTTTGTTGTCCTGAAAGATTTCTTTCAACCGTACCCAAATCTCACGTGTCGTGACACATGTTTTCATGATAGTACACAACAAGTCCTTTGAGATGGTGTTGTATATCCACTGTTTGACGATGGCGTCAAGGCGATGCCATGTTGATTCGACAATATTGGTGGGACGAGGAACAGAGTCATCAATGTAGTCGAGCACGTTGTACGCACATGCATGAATATAGAACAGTTTTGTCCACATGGAATATTGACAGTCTTCTTGATCAAGAATTATAGGGATAGAGTTCTTGATGTTTGTAACGGCGAAAGCCGGGTGAAAAGAAGACGCTGATCGTTGAAAGGAGTTGTCAAAAGTGCCAGTGGAGGAACCAAAATTTATGGGGGAGGACATAGTGGCTGCCGGTATTGCTGTCGACCGAAGGGAAAAATCGAGGGGGGGTGGCAGTTTTTGAGAGAGAGTAGAGTAGAGATTAGGTTTAGGCTCTTGATACCATGTTTGATAGAATAATTTTCCCTTCGGGATTCCTTTCATTATTCATAATATATATAGTTGTACAAATGTTGACTCCTAATACAATACGAATCATAAGTTACCTTAAATAGTTGATTCCTAATACAATAAGAATCCTAAGTTACCTTAAATATACATCTATCATAATTACAAAATATACGGTGAATATTCAGAGAATATTCGCTAATAACAAACACTTGGTGAAGGTGTGAAAGTTTGAAAAGAAAAAAAAATGAAAGATATGAAAAATACAGAAAATTAAACTTTAAAGTTGTCATTCTTGAACCATCTTTTTGAAACAAATGAAACAACGTGAATCATTAAATATGATATAAAGATAACTAGCATTTTTCAGTTATCCTTCCAATCTTTGGCTAAGAACGTACGTTAATCGAATTTTATGGCGTGGTTACCTAGCTAATTTGTCTGTACTTATTGGGGATAAATATATTATGAAGATTTAAGAATTTTTCGTCTCAATAGATCAACGATGGTTGAAGTACTTTTCAACTCTTAAAATCCAAGTCAATATATTGTGAAACAAAGGTACAAACGCAATGAGACATTTCTCAAACCTTGTGTTTGATTTTACTAGATTATTTACGAACTAGAAATTTAGGGTGTGTGCGGTATGGAGGAAAATATTTTTATAGAAAATAAATTATTGAAAAATAAGTGATTTTTTTATTTATATTATTAATGAATTTAAATAAACATCTACACTTCTAAAATCTAATTGTAACTACTCGAAATCAATCAAATTGATCAAAAGGCAAACAAAGACTGTACAATTGTACTTGTAATCGGGGGTATGCAAATTTTGGTTTTCAGTTTAACCGATTTTTTTCCTTAAAAACCGAACCGCATAATCGAAATTTTAAGAAACCGACCGAAAAACCGACAACGTTAAGATAAAAATATTTGGTTTGGTCGACTTTTTCGGTTTTTAACTTTTAACTGAATTGTGATTCTACCTCTTTGCATTTATTCGATCATTGTTTTGTTTTCACACTATTAGAAAAGAGACTTGATAGTTGATAGTTGATAGTTGATAGTTGATAGTTGACCAAACTTATAAAATCTGATTATTTTAAAAAATACTTTTCAAAAAAGTATTTATGATTAGAAATAGTTTGCGTTTGACCAATTAATTTAAAAATACTTTTGAGCATCAATTAGTATTTGACCAAGCGTACAAAATGTGCTTCTAAGGGCTTGTTTGGAAAGTCACCCATGTAATTGAAATTATGTGTAATTACACAGTTTGACATGTTTATTAGGCCAAGTAATTACATGATCAACATGTAATTGAGTGTAAAGGTAGTAATTGCACTCTTCAATTCTCGTGAGCGGGAAGGGAGGTTAAGAATTGAGTGTAATTACACGGTGTAATTACAAGGTTACTTCATAATTTTTTTTGTTTTTTTATTTAATTTCTTTTTTATTTTAACTTTTTAAATTATTTTTATTTTTAAAATATAATTTTCTTTTTACATTGTCTTTCATTTTATTTCTTCTCATTTTCAACCTTTACTTATTGTGATTCCATGTATTATGCAACTGCTCATATTTTTTATTTCTTATTTTTTTTCTCATTTAGCGTAATTACATCATTATTCTAATTTTTGAAACTAAACCTCTTAATATTAGAAAATATGCATTAACAAATTTGGTTAACATTTTGCAATGATGTTAAAGACTTGTTTTTCTTTTATAGACTTATGTTTTCCTTTTTTTTTTGAATTATATTTATTTAAATTATGTAGGTACTTATTTTATGTTATGTTGAAATTTGACATAAGAGTATTATGTTAAAAATATAAATTTTGAATTGCTTTAGTACTATTCCTTGTTAGTTACATTGCATATATTCTACATTTTTTAGTTACAAATGATAGATTCTTTTTTGGCAAAATTTTGAATAATATTATGACATTATATTTATAAATATTAATTTTTTATCAAGCACACAGTCTATGATGTTCTTACAAAATGTGTGTTTTTAATTTTTATAATTGATTAAATAAAAATAGTATTAAATAAAATAGTATTATATACACATATACATATATATATATATATGTGTGTGTGTGTGTGAAATTGGTAGAAAGCAATGATGAGGTGGGAAAGTGAACGAATAGGGAACTGTATAAGATGGCGAGGAATGAGGCAAAGCTTGCGGTTACGGCGGCGAAAACGACAATTTTTGAATGCATGTATGTGGAATTAGAGGAGAAATGCAGGGATAGGAAGTTGTATAGACTAACCAAGGTGAGAGAGAGGAGGGCCCGTAACTTGGATCACGTGAGGTGAATCAAGGATGAGGATGGCAAAGTACAATTGGAGGACGCGCATATTAGGCGGAGGTGGCAGACTTACTTTCATAAACTCTTGAATGAAAAAGGAGATAGAGACATCGTGACTACCAGGATTTTAGGTATTGTAGAAACATTAAGGTTAAGGAGGTTAAGGGTGTTGTTCGCAGAATGCGCATGGGACGAGCGACCGGGCCTGATGAGATCCTAGTTGAATTTTATAAGAGCGTAGGCAGGGCAGGTTTGGAATCGCTGACTGAGTTGTTTAACTCATTTTTAAGACGACGAGAATTCCCGAAGAATGAATGTGGAGTACAATGATCCCGTTGTATAAGAACAAATGTGATATCCAAAGTTGCAACAACTATAGTGGTATCAAGTTGTTAAGCCACACTATGAAAGTTTGGGAAAGGGTCGTGGAGATGAGGGTGAGAAGATGCGTGTCTATTTCTGAAAACCGGTTTGGATTCATGCCTGGGCGTTCGATCACACATATCATTCATCTTATTAGGAGGTTGGTAGAGCAGTATAGGGAGAGGAAGAGAGACTTACGTATGGTTTTTATCGACCTCGAGAAAGCATATGACAAAGTTTTCATGGAGGTTCTATGGAGATGTTTGGAGGTTAGATGTGTACATGTGGCTTACATTAGGGCGATCAATGATATGTATAATGGAGCCAAGACTAGGGTACAGACAGTGGGAGGAGACTCATAGCACTTTTCAGTGATGATGGGGCTGCACCGGCGTTCATCTTAGCCCATTCTTATTTGTCTTGGTGATGGATGGACTGATGCGACAAATTGAAGGAGAGGCGCCATAGTGTATGTTATTTGCAGATGACATAGTCTTGATTGATGAGACTCGCAGCGGAGTGAACGCTAAGCTGGAGGTTTGGAGACAGACTCTGGAATTTAAAAGGTTCAGGCTGAATAAGACCAAGACAGCATACTTGGAGTGCAAGTTTAGCAACGGGAGCAACCTTGATCCAAGCGTAGAGGTGAGGCTTGGTACTTAGGTCATTCCAAAGAAAGAAAGTTTCAAGTATCTCGGGTCTATTATCCAAGGGGATGGAGAGATTGATGACGATATCACACATCGTATTGGGGCAAGGTGGATGAAATAGAGGCTCGCATTTGGAGTCTTATGTGACAAAAAAGTGCCACCAAAACTTAAAGGCAAGTTTTATAGGGCGGTGGTTAGACCGACTATATTGTATGGGGTGGAGTGTTGGCCAGTCAAGACTTCGCACATCCAAAAGATGAAAGTTGCGGAGATGAGGATTCTTAGATGGATGTTCGGGCATACAAGGAGGGATATGATTAGAAATAATGATATCCGGGACAGAGTGGGAGTGGCCTTAGTGTAGGATAAGATGCGGAAAACTAGGTTGAGATTGATTGGACATATGTAGAGGAGGGACACAAATGCCCTAGTGCGGAGGTGTGAGAGGTTGGCTATGGACGGGTTCAAGATGGGTAGAGGTAAGCCGAAGAAGTATTGTAGAGAGGTGATTAGACGGGACAAGACGCATGTGCAACTTACTGAGGACATGACCTTAGATATGGGGTTGTGGAGGACACGAATTAGGGTAGTAGGTAGTCGAGCGTAGTCCTACTTACGCTTGTAAACTAGTAGTTGTAGTGTTATTATTGTAGGCCCACTTAGCATATCATACTAATAGGTGTAGTATTGCTTTATAGTCCTATGTAGTTTGATTTATGATGTTATGTGCCCTTTAGTTGTAGTGTTATTATTGTAGGCCCACTTAGCATATCATACTTTAGCGTAGTTTGTTTAACTTATTTACATGCGTTAGTTACTGCTTACTTTTTCAAAATGCGCTATCATGGCCTATTTGCTTTTGATACCAACATTTTCATATTGCTTTAAATTTTTTCTGACCGTTTCTCTTGTTGTTGCTTTGCTTGTGCTTATGCTTTGTCTTGAGCCGGTGGTTTCTCGGAAACAGTCGCTCTACCTACCAAGGTAAATGTAAGATATGCGTACACTCTACCCTCTCAGACCCCATATTGAGATTTCACTGGGTATGTTGTTGTTGTATATATATACATCAATTATTTTTTACAACATTAGTTTCAAATATATGATTATTAGTTAATATATTTCAAGAAACAAGATGTATCTTAATATCATTTATAAAGAAATATATTTGTCAAATATTAACTTTTAATTTTTGACTATTAAATTAATATAACTATGTAATTACACTTGTGAGTACGCTTGTAATTACACTTGTGAGTACGCTTGTAATTACACTGTAATTATATTATGGCAAACAAACAGGTCATCATAATTACTATACTATATAATTACTAGGCTGTGTAATTATTACCCTAGTAATTACACCAATGCCAATTACAAGTGGCTTACCTAAGGACCTATTTGGAAAGCCACCCATGTAATTGGAATTGGATGTAACTGAGTGTAATTATACAGTTTGACAAGCTTGTTTGATCAAGTAATTACACAGTTAGGTGAAAATTGAGTGTAATTGAGAGGGTGTAATTACACTCTCCAATTGTCAAAGAGGGTTGAGAATTGAGTGTCATTACACTCTGTAATTACAAGATTACTTTTTAGTTTCTTTCTTTTTTATTTTATTTTTAATTTATTTTTATTTCTATTATTTTAAGTTCTTTTTAATTTTTACTTTTTAATTATTTTATTTTTAAAAATATTTTTTTTTCTGTTTATATTATTTATATTTCATTTCATTTCTTCTCATTCCCAACCTTTACTTCTTGTGGTTCCATGTAATTGCTCGTATTTTTTATTCATTTAGCATAACCGCGTTATTATTCTAATTTTTGAAACTATACATCTTAATATTAGAAATAACGAGTCATTAACAAACTTGATATATAATGAGTGGCGTTATTAAAATTGATTTTCGTTGTGAATGAGGTTATAGACTTATATTTTCTTTTTCTTTTGAATTATTTACTTAAGTTACATTAGAACTTATTTATGTAATGTTGGAATTAGAGTATGATGTTAAACGTTTTCTTTTTCTTTTGAATTTTGGTTATATTTTCAATTTTAATTTATTTACTTTAGTACTGTTGACTTGTTATTTCACATTACATGTTGTTTATTTTTCACTTACAGTTGATAGATTTTTTTGTCAAACATTTGAATAATGTTATGGCATTATATTTATAAATATTATTTTTAAGTCAAACATCCAATTCATGATGTTCTCACAAAGAAGTTTGCTTTTTAAGTTTTATAATTAATTAAAATTAAAAATATTATTAATTTGAAATATATATACCAAATATTTTTTTACAATATTAGTTACAAATATATGATTATTAATTAATATATTTTCAAGAAATAATGTATTATTAAATAACTAATTTAATATTATTTATAAAGGCACATATTTTTTAAATATTAATTTTCAATTTATTATTTTAAATTTAATTTAAATTAAAATAACTGTGTAATTACACTTGTACAACCAAATAGCACGCTTGTAATTATACTATAATTACATTACGACAAACAAATAAGTCATTGTAATTACAATATAATTACTAGGTTGTGTAATTACTACACTAGTAATTACACCAATTTCAATTACCATGTGGCTTTTCAAACATACCCCAAGTATTTTTGTTTCTCTAAAGTGCTTTTCAAAAAAGTGTTTTTTGGCAAAAACTATTTTTTTTTAGCTTCAAACAAACTGCTTTTGATACACCTCAAAAATACTTATTTTTTTCTAAAAACTTGGCCAAACACCTTAACCATTTTAAAATAAGCACCTTTGAAAAAAAAAAACATTTTGAAGAAAAATAAACTTGGCCAAATAAGCTATTAAGTATTAGCTAGAGTCACCATTCCATATTTAATAGGGATAGGGAATATCATTGTAAATTTGGCGTGCTTTATATTAACCATCACAATATTAATACCTAGTATATTTACTACTTCAAGTTACCATTTTATCATCATAGTGTTTATTATTATATTAGTTTTAGAGTACCCACTTTGCGTGTGTACCTCATATCAATATGTATAATTTTGCATTGTGATGTGCGAAAGCGAGTCAGTCATACACATTTGTACACCAAAACAACATTATTATTTAAGTGTGAAAATTTTGGAAGTATATTAAAAAAAACTTTTGTGTGCATCCGTGCATCTTGTGATAATTAGTATTTTTTAAATTCAAGTCGTGGAAATAGCCTCTGACAGAAATGCAAGGTAAGACTGCGTACAACAGATCCTTGTGGTCCGACCCTTCCCCGAACCCCGCGCATAGCGAAAGCTTAGTGCACCGAGCTACTTTTTTTTTTTACATATATATATTTTCTTTCTGTAAATGTAACACAAATTATAGAATTGAGATCAAACCTTCTTCTTCCTTCTTTTTTTGTTCTTGATCATATCTCATTTCTAAGATAATCACAATTAGCATGGAGTACATGTACCGTCATTTAATCTTCACTTTAGTTATAACTATGCTTTATTTCAAAGCTATCACTCCACAATATCAAGTTATGTAGTATATGTTGCAGTGGCCTCATGCCTTTTTGTAGGAATTTTGTTGGGTTGTTATACGCAAGCGGATATTGAAAACTTATTTCAAACCCAACAAACATAGAACTGTTTGACTATAGGTTAATTTAAAACCTTAAACATAAGACTTAAATGGTACTTACATGTTTACAATAGCTGGAGTCTTTATCAACTGTGGGTGCGCACGCGAATGCCGTTTCGATTGTAAGCTCCAAGCTTCAATGTATTCCTCCTTTGGAAAGCTAGGAAATCCGGCAGAGGTTCGAGAGAGTGTTTTGATTCTGAGTCTCTAAGACTTAGAATAATGATAAAAAAATCAAGTGTAATGAATAATGAAGTGTATGTCTGTATTTGTAGGTGAAAATTAGATCAAACTGGATTAGGGTTTGACCTTGGGCCTGACCCAAAACTCGAGGTGGATTAGGTCACCACGCTGGTGGCGCTGCGGCCCAGTCATTGGGCCCCGCGACCCTATGGCGATGTGGCCCTACGGTGTGGGCCCCGCAATGCTGACGTGGCCCCACACCGCCTCGTTTTATTTTTCAGCACATTCTTAATTAAATCCAAAATCCAATTTTGACTTAATGAAAACAATCATCATTCATTTAAATATCTCGATTCTAAATCGAATATTTAATATTCTCTCAATACATCCTTAGATCGAAAGGACAATCGACATAGTGTGACCCTACATGCCTTCACATATCAACACTTATCAAATTAAGGTCTACGCGGAACTCCTAGACGGCGCCACAAGACGAACTCAATATGTGAAGTACGTTTACACGAATCCAGTAAACTTAACCTCTATGTGGTAAGATAAAATTCCTTCATTCACGACACACTCGATCAAGCTTAGAATTTGCCAAGTGTCTACCCAAATGGTTTGATCATTATATCTCATCTATATTAGTTGACAACTAGATCATATTCTAAATATGTCTATTGCGTTGGCCAACGACTTAGTCAACCTAATATCACTGAGAATCTGAGTGTTCTCTCGAATATACATTCGAGGAACGAATCCTAATCTTGGCTCAACTACCACCTTTAATCCACATCGTAATGTACCCAATACAAGCCGTATCTCAACCTATGAGACATTTGAGCTTAGGACAGGATCAAAGTATATTACTTTGTAGACAAGGTGCGCATTGACCTCAAGTCTAAGGACTTTTATCTCCCACACGCCGATCATACTTTAGACAAATATACCAAAAAATATATCAGCAGGGTATACCAATACTTCCAAAGTATCCATGTGTCATCACGAGTAGCCATTACTCGTAGCAGGTGAGACATACTACATCCTCTAAGGATGTGATGCAAACTACATGTCGACCTATCACATATCATCGATATCTCATTCTTGATGATCATTATTCGAGGCTATTTTAAGAGATGCGTTATAATATTAATATCTCATATTATTAATAACGACGTAACCTCTAGGGATGCATATTATAGAATATTATAAATAATCAACTAATAATTCAATAATTGCAGATGCCAAAATATTAATCTTCATTAATAATAATACGAACGTGTATAAGTACATTTGTCATAATACATATTCTCTCTAGGACATACATATACATTCAATCTCCCACTTGGCCTATAGCCAATCTCCAACATATCTAATGCCCATATTCTCAAAATGACCATTATTCTTGACTAAGCTTAATGGTTTAGTGAATGGGTCAGCCATATTATCGTCTGTGTGAACATTGTCTAATCTAATCTCTCCAGTCTCCACCATCTCCCTGAGTATGTGGTATTTCCTTTGTACACGTTTGTTTATGTTTGTTGATCTTGGTTCCTTAGCCTGTGCAATCGCACCAGTATTGTCACAATAAATAGTTATTGGACAACTGGCACTCGGAACTACCCTTAGTTCCTTCAGGAACTCAGAAATCACGACAACTTCTTTACCAGCTTCCGATCTAGCAATGTACTCAGCTTCTTTTGTCGAATCAGCAGTTGTAGCTTGTTTGAAACTTTTCCAGCTCAGTGCTCCGCCATTGAAAATGAACGTATACCCAGACTGAGATTTGAAGTCATCAAGATCCGTCTGGTAGCTAGCATCAGTCTACCCAGTAGCAACTAGCTTTTCTTCCCCACCATAGACTAAGAAGTAATCTTTAGTTCGTCTAAGATACTTAAGAATACTCTTGACTGCTTTCCAGTGTTCAGATTATGCTGGAATTTGCAAGTCATACTAAGTGAAAATGCCACATTTGGCCTAGTACATGTCATGGCATACATGATCGATCCTATAGCCGAAGCATATGGGATCCTCTTCATGCGTTCAAGTTCTATAGTATTAGAAGGACTGTCCTTTTTAGATAACTTGATGCCTTGACCCATAGGTAGACCACCTTTCTTGGAATTTTCCATAGAAAAACGTCTAAGCACTTTGTCTATGTAGACTGACTGTGACAACCCCAACAATATATTAGGTCTATCTCTATAGATCCTAATTCCCAGAATGTAGCAGACTTCACCTAAATACTTCATCATGAAGGTACTAGACAACCACTCCTTGACTGACTGCATGCGAGTCTTATTGTCTCCCATTATCAATATGTCATCTACATATATAATAATAATGGCAATACTATCATCCTTGCGTTAATATAAACATAGGGATCCCCTTTGCTTCTGACGAAATCAAATGACATGATAGCCTTGTCAAAGTAAATGTTCCAACTCCTCGAGACTTGCTTAAGCCCATAAATGAACTTCTGTAGCTTGCATACAACATTTGGTTTAGACTCAGATGAAAACCCTCAGGTTGTTTCTTATACACTTCCTCAACTAGAGTACCATTGAGGAAAGCGATTTTGACGTCCATCTGCCAAATGTCATAGTCATAATATGCAGCTATTGCAAGTAAAATTCGAATGGACTTAATCTTAGCAACATGTGAAAATGTTTCATCATAATCGACCCCAGGCCGTTGATTATAACATTTAGCCACTAACCTTGCTTTATAAGTCTGTATATTTTCAAATGCATCGATCTTCTTCTTGAAGACCCATTTGCATCTTATGGGTTTAACTCCAGCTGGCAAAACAACGAAGTTCCACACTTGATTGATATACATAGATTCCATCTCGAATTTCATGGCTTCTTGCCATCTCTTCGAATCAATCTCCAACATTGCTTCACTATAGGTTGTAGGCTCATCGTTATCGGGAATATCTATCTCAATGTGTGTTTTCACAAGTAGATTTAGTTTTTTAGGAGGACGATGAGTCCTAGTGGACCTACTGAGTTGATTGTTTTGCAGTTCAGTGCTTGGTATGTTCTGACTGTGAGAGGGTTCTTGTGTGTTGAATAATCCACTAACTTGAGAGCTTTCAGGAATATCATTTTCATGTATTTCCTGAATGGGAGGAGGTGCAACCATTGCATCTACTCCCAAAGGATGTGTAGGAGGATCTTGCATTTCTGCATTGTTCCTCGTAACACTTCCACTGGTTGAAAGGCGTACTTTAAGTACCCAATCTTCGCCAAATACTCCCATTGAATTCTTGCCTTGGTCATTCGGCAAGGATTCAACCTCTATGTTATCTTATAGTTCTTGAATTTCTTCAAGTTCTATCTCTGTGCAACTATGTTCCTTGTAGACATATTCTTCTTCAAGGAAAGTTGCGTTCCTGGAAACTTTGACCTTACGTTCTCCAGGAAGATAGAAGTAATATCCCTTAGTTTCCTTTGGATACCCCACGAAGTAACATTTCTCACTTTTGGATTCCAACTTGTCAGTGAGCATCTTCTTAACATATGCAGGTCACCCCGGGTCTTATATGTTTAAGAGCTGGCTTCTTGCCACACCATATCTCATAGGGTGTCTTTTCTACTGACTTGAAAGAACCATGTTCAGAACATATATTGAGGTTTGTATAGTATGTCCCCAAATGTATGTCGGTAGAGCTGAGAATCTCATCATGGATCGAACCATATCCAATAAGGTTCGGTTTCTCCTTTCGGCAACACCATTCATCTGTGGTGTTCCATGAGGTGTCCACTCTATTTGGACTCCATGTAGCTTTAAGTAATCTAGAAACTCCTTGCTCAAGTATTCACCTCCTCGATCTGATCAAAGGGTCTTGATACTTGTTACAAGTTGCTTTTCTGCTTCCGACTTGTACTCCTTGAACTTTTCGAAAGCCTCAGATTTATGTCTCATAAGATACACATATTCATACTTGTGAAGTGGTCAGTAAAAGTGATGAAGTCTAGGAAACCTCCTTTAGCTTGAGTCGAAAATAGCTCACATACATCAGTATGGACCAACTCAAGTCCATCCTTAGCTCACACACCTTTCCCAGAAAGTGGCTTATTGGTCATCTTTCCTCTCATGCAATATTGCAGTTACCATAAGACTCCAAGTCAAATGGTTCGAGGTAGTCTAACTTCCTCAACCTTGCTATCCTTGATCCGTTGATATGACCAAGTCTGCAATGCCATAGGTAGGTAGAGTTTCTATTACTTATCTTAGCTCATTTATTTTGTACATTGAATATTTCTCGACTACAGTTTAGTGTATATAATCCATCCACAAGAGGAGCAGTTCCATATATAAAATTATCAAAAGACAGTACTTGACTGCCATTATAAATATATGAGGGAAAACCCTTCATGTCCAAAACAGGGATAGAAATGATATTCCTCGTTAACGAGGGTACATAGTAATAATCATTTAACACTAGACAATAGCCAAAAGGCAAATTTAATCTATAAGTTCCTACGCGATCATCATCCACTCATGCTCCATTTCCAACGCGTAGGTCCACCTCTCTTGGTCCAACCTTCCTGCTATCAGTTAGCCCCTGCACATTGGTACAAATGTGTGAGCCACAAGCGGTATCCAATACCCAGGAATAAGAGTTATTTATAGACATATTTATTTCAATGACATACATACCTTGTCCACCAGAGGTAGAAGCACCTGTTGCTTTTCCTCCTCCTGGTGCAGTGCATTCATTCTTCCAATGCCCCTTCTTGTTGCAGGTGAGGCATACATCCTTAGCCGGATTCACCTTCTTCTTCACACCTCCCTTAGGCTTCATAGCTGAGGGCACAACGACTGCTTTGCCCTTCTTCTTCTGTCATTCCTTACCTTTCGGCTTGTGTCGGCTAGTAGAGCTCACCATGAGCACAACTTTTCTTTTGGAAGTGGAAAACTCAAAGGTCTTGAGCATGTTGTGCAGCTCTGGCAGACTCGCATTCGTTCCATTCATATTGTAATTCACTATGAAGTTTTTAAAGGAACGAGGGAGAGAGTTTAGGATGAGGGTGATAGCGACATTCTTTTGCAGCTTCGTTCCAATTGAAGCAAGTCTCTCTATCAACCCTATCATCTTCAACACATGCTGCGAGACCTGACCCCTTCATTGAGCTTACACTTAAAAAGTTCTATCAATAACTCATATTCCATTGTTTGGAATTGTGAGTCATAGAGACTCTTCAAGTGTTCGAGCATCTCATTTGGACCCATGTTCTCATGTTGTCTCTGAAGTTACATAGACATGGAAGACAACATCACACACTGTCCTGAAGTGGCATCATCTAGGTGTTTTTGGTAAGCATCCTTATCAAAAGAGACATATTCAGCAGAGTCTATCGCAGGGACTGTTGGGAACACTGTGTCCAACTCGTATTCTAATTTCTCTTGTCTCAGCACTATTCGCAAATTTCTTAACCAGTCAAGGTAGTTAGATTCAGTAAGTTTGTTCATTTCAATCAACATTTTCAATGATAAGCTCGACATCTTTGATAATCTGAAGAATTAGATAGACTAGAAATCAAACTCAAAATTTATTTCCTATTATACACATTCGTTTAGGCTAATCAACATGGTCTTTTTTTGAATTAGCTCCCACTATTTTAACATACTTCTGCGACCCCATGGTAGAATACGGACCTATATTAATTAAGGTCATAATGAGCCAAGATCCAAGCCTATGATATCTCCGCGTTTGCTTTGGCTGATAACTTTAATAACACATCTTAGTTGGTTCTAAACCAATTGCAAAATTTATTTGCAACTCTTGGTTGATCAAATATTATATTTAATCTTGCGTCCTTAGATTAATCTGACACTTTGGCGCCAAGATTTGTCTAAGCAAGTCAACCCCATTACACGACCACGTTTATGTATCTAAGTAAATTTGGCATTTGTGAGCAAACACTTTGGTGTAAATACCCACAAAAGTTTATCGTTTACCTTTACATTTAAAACACATATATGAAAGAGTCTGGGTCCTCGTAGACTTAGAGCAAATGCTTTGGCATAAATACTCGTATCGCCGAAAATGATTTTACACTCTAACAATTATAATGGATGACACATTTTAATTTAGACTTGTATTTAAAATTTTGGGGAATATTTTAATTCAAGATTTTAACCAAGATCAACTCTTTTACGCCATATCCAATATGACATCTTAATATCATGCAAAACGAGTGACACATATAGTTGGAAACCGTCAATCCAATAGGCATGATATAAGATGGTTTAATCAAATACTGGGAGCCGCCTGCCCAGACAGTTATAGCGGACACTATGCTAATTATTAAATGAAAGCATTTAAACACTTAGCATATAGTTCGTATATTATTTAATAATATACAATTAAATAGTAATCATGGGTTAACTTGTCTAAACTCTAAAATTTAAGTTTAATCCAAACAGTCCCTTAAACATTTTCTGATTTTAAAAACTGATTTTCAGGATATTTCTGTAAGTTTCAGATTTTCAAAATTTACAGTTTAGTCCCTCAAGAATTTAAAATTTCAATTTTGAATCTCTTTAAATTCATAAAATCCAATTTTAATTTTCAGATTTCAGAGACATGTATGTAATTTCCAGTATTTTAAATTAATTACAGATTTGGCTCAAGGGACCAAATATGCTTTTTTGAAATTTACAGATTTTCCCCAAGGACCAAATCTGATGATTTTAAAAACTTTTTCAGGGACCAAATTACAATTCCAGAAACTTATAAAATTTTCAGATTTGCCCTAAGGGCTAAATTGTAATTTCGGAAACCGCCATTGCCCCTCCGGAACAGTGAGTGCCGCCACTGTTCACGCTGGAATAGTGTTTGATTACTGTTCACTGTTCCGAAAAAATAAATAGATTTTTTATTTTTTATTTTAAATTGTAGTCGCTTAGGATCGCCGCCATCGTTAACGCCGAACAAAGGATCGCCGCCACTGTTAACGCCGAACAGTGATCGCCGCCATCAGCAACGCCGAAAACGATCGCCGCCACTGTTAACGCCGAACAGTGTTCCGTTACTGTTCACTGTTCTGATTTTTTAAAAAAAATTGGTGCCTCGGTGCCGCAGAAAACCCTAGTTGGCGCCGCGGCGCCTCTGTCTCAGAAGCACAAAATCCGCATTTCTGAAACCCTAAAACTAGTTCAGGGTCAGATTTGCAGATTCATCTTCATTATCCTTCACTATCAAACAACACGTTCATCGACCATCATCCAATCCCTTCTCGTTCTTCACTTCAGTGCACCATGTTCGCAATGAACCGGTTACACACATTGACTTAGAAGAGTTAGATCAGAATGACTTCCTCGATTACATCATTCTTTAATAGTTTGGGAGACAAGAATGATGTCTTTTAAGATATTAGGTTTTCAAGACATAAATTTTAGATTTAAACAAATTCTAACCCATATTATTATTAACTAATTATATTATAATCATACAAAACAGACCTGACTCTGATGCCACTGTAAGGATTTTGTTGGGTTGTTGTACGCAGCGGACACTGAAAACTTATTTCAAACCCAATAAACGTAGAACTGTTTGACTATAGGGTAATTTAAAATCGTAAACATAAGACTTGAATGGTACTTACATATTTACAACATCTGGAGTCTTTATCAACTGTGGGTGTGGACACGAATGCCCTTTCGATTGCAAGTTCCAAGCTTCAATGTATTCCTCATTTGGAAAGCTAGGAAATCCGGCAGAGGTTCGAGAGATTGTTTTGATTCTGAGTCTCTAAGACTTAGAATAATGATATGAAAATCAAGTGTAATGAATAATGAAGTGTATGTATGTATTTATATGTAAAAAATTAGGTCAAACCGGATTAGGGTTTGACCTTGGGCCTGGCCCAAAACTTGAGGCGGATTAGGTCACCACGCCGGTGGCGCTGCGGCCCAGCCAGTGGACCCCGCAGCCCTGTGGTGCTTTGGCCCTACGATGTGGGCATCGCAACGCTGACGTGGCCCTACACCGCCTCATTTTATTTTTCAACACATTCTTAATTAAATCCAAAATCTAATTTTGACTTAATTAAAACAATCATCATTCATTTAAATATCTCGATTCTAAATCGAATATTTAATATTCTCTCAATACATCCTTAGATCAAAAGGACAATCGGCATAGTATGACCCTACATGCCTTCACATAACGAAACTTATCAAATTAAGGTGTACGCGGAACTCCTAGACGGCGCCGCAAGACGAACTCAATATGTGAAGTACGTTTACGTGAATCCAGTAAACTTAACCTCTATGTGGTAAAAAAAAAAATCTTCATTCACGACACACTCGATCAAACTTAGGATTTGCCAAGTGTCTATCCAAATGGCTTGATAATTATATCTCATCTATATTAGTTGACAACTAGACCATATTCTAAATATGTCTATTGTGTTGGCCAACGACTTAGTCAACCTAATATCACTGAGAATCTGAGTGTTCTCTCGAATATACATTCGAGGAATGAATCCTAATCTTGGCTCAACTACCACCTTTAATCCACATCATAATGTACCCAATACAAGCCGTATCTCAACCTAGAAGGCATTTGAGCTTAGGACAGGATCAAAGTATATTACTTTGTAGGCAAGGTGCGCATTGACCTCAAGTCTAAGGACTTTTATCTCCCACACGCCGATCATACTTTAGACAAATATACCAAAAAATATATCAGCAGGGTATACCAATACTTCCAAAGTATCCATGTGTCATCACGAGTAGCCATTACTCGTAGCAGGTGAGACATACTATATCCTCTAAGGATGTGATGCAGACCACATGTCGACTTATCACATATCATCGATATCCCATTCTCGATGATCATTAGTCGAAGCTATTTTAAGAGTTACGTTATAATATTAATATCTCACATTATTAATAACAACGTAACCTCTAGGGATGCTTATTATAGAATGTTATAAACAATCAACTAATAATTCAATAATTGCAGATGCCAAAATATTAATCTCCATTAATAATAATACGAACGTGTATAAAATATATTTGTCATAATACATATTGTTTCTAGAACATACATATACTTTCACTTTTGTCAGACAAAAAGGTGCAAAACTGGTATTTCACAAAGAGTTTTCTATCAATGGCCTCTGACCAGCGTATGGTTCAGGAAGAAGCATAAAATGACAATGCGATGATCCTGGATTTGAAAATGGAAAGTAGACACTGTGTTAAGTGTGTCTCAAAGAGTGTCCATTGCACACAGAGCTACTTATCGGGCGGATAATTACGTTTAACGATTTGACTTATCGGTTATCGGCTTTTAAATGTGTTAATCCATTAGCCAACCGATAAGATATCGGTTGGTTCGGTAATTATCGGGCCGTTATCATACAGTGTATTGGCTAAAAAATACACAAATATATATTGACTCTCTGTGTTTAGTGGTATATTTTATGCTACCGAGAACAGCAAGATAGAAAATGACCCATCCCTAACTGGGGACTTGTATGGTTCTGCACGTTATAAAAAAAAAACTTAATGTTTAAGAGCTATTCATCACGCCAAGTACTGTTTTGGCCCTGTTTATCTATAAAATAACATATAAACTACTGGGAACAAATAAAGTTCAAAGAAAACTGAGCCATAATTGGATAGAAGTTTCACTCTGGAAACTTTAGACAACATATCAAAATAGACTCATTTGCACTGTCCTGAATTTTCACCATGGCAATCGAAACAAACTGGATCACCAGAATTAGTAAAAAGTAAAGGATTTCACCAAACTGTTTTCCCTTATCCAAGTACATTATACACTTTACAAAGTAAATATGATAATTTTATACCTAGGGGTGAAAATGTAAATATGATAATTTTAACAGATTAACGGTTTACCCAATAAGAAAAATGAGTAATTTGCCCCCGCAACGATAAACCGTTAACTAATAAATCTTAATCCATTTACAAGCCGTTAATCCAATAACCCAATACCAATAAGCCAATAAGTCAATTTTGCGGTTGGGTTATCGGTAACGGTTCTATTTTGAACAGCCCTAACTGCACACGCCTTAAGAAAATACTAACTCATAGGAAAAACAATTAGGTAATTTGACTAAACTATCCCCAATTAAATAGGTATTGGAGTTTGGTCACTTATAACTTAATAAGGTCAAATCTATAAAAAAAATAAGATTAATTCCTTCTTGATTTGGTAACTAGACAATTTTTTTGAACAAAAAAAAAAAAGAAAGACTAAATGAACACTATTTTTGAACCGAAGGGAGTAAACTCTAATACTGTCTTTTTCGTAATTTCATTCAAGGACACTTTCTGAAAAAGTTGGCCAAATACATTATATTTATCAAATACTTACGAAACGATACTTTCTAAATAAATTTGTCAAACACAAATTATATTTCTTCAAAGGGTTATTCTCTGAAGGCGTTGCTCAACATAAATAATTTTTTAAAATTTGGCCAAACAAAACTCTTAATTTATCATTAAAACTCAAGCACCATCTAAACATAAAATAATCTAAAACAAAGAAAAGAATGAAGTTAGAGGTCGTTTGATAGCTGGTTTGGAGGTGAATTAACTAACACATGAATAACTAAATCCTACATAATTATTACTTATATAAAATAATACATAAATTCTCTCATAACTAATTTTGTATATTGCTAACACCTACATAACTTTAACTAGGGGTGTTCATGGGTCGGTTTTGATAATTTTTTTCCTAAAAAATAATTAAACTAATTAAGTCGGGTTTTCAAATGTTGAAACCAAATCAAACCAATTAAGTTAGTTTTAACCGCTTCGGCTTTTTTCGGTTAATTCGGGTTTTTATCGATTTTTTCTTTAAAAAAATATATGACAATAGTCTTCTAAGTGTTATGTCGAAAGAGGTAAACTCGAAAATAAAGAAATCGCAACACCAAACACATATTAGATTAACTATACTGCATCATAACACTATCAAACTAATTAAAAAAGAAGGAACTATAAATGTAATCAAGTTATGTATGTAGGTTCCTCAAAAAAAAATATGCATTGTCCAAAAATTTAGCTATTTTCAAAGAACTTAATAAAATTTCTTACGGTTATTTTTTTTGTGCAAAAATTGAAGAGATGTGATTTACCAAGATATGTTGATGATAATTAAATTAAATAATAAAATAATTAAATGATCCAAACACAAGTTATTTTGGACATAAAATAGATTCTTGAAATTATCAAAATAAAGACTACAAATAAAACTAGAAAGCAAAGACAAAAAATTGAATTACCATAAAGACAATTACCTAAATTACTAACCAAGAACACAAAAGTTTAATATGTACCATAAAATTTAGTAATATCTTACATAAGAAATATACATGTATATATGTGCAATTATAAGTTTTTAATAGATATTTATATAATTGATTTGGTTCGTTTTTGATTACTTTTTATTTAAAACAAAAATCAAACCAAATCAAATTTTATCAATTTTTAAAATTAAAAATTAAAATCAAACAAAAAAATATCAGTTTTTTTCCGATTTGGTTCGGTGTTTCGATTTTTTGTGAACACCCTAACTTTAACCAACCACTGAACGACCGTAATATCATATTTAACCAAGCAAGAAAAGGAAAAAGAGAAAGGAAAAAACACGGGTCGGGCGTGTGGGCTATAGTGTGCACCCAATTAGGGTTTAAGCCTTCACTTGTAAAACCCTTGTGAAAGAAAAAACCTAAGCTTTATCAGCACTTCAAGCAATGGGGATTTTCGAACCTTTTAGAGCAATTGGATACATTACAACCAATGTTCCCTTCTCTGTACAAAGACTTGGTACTGAGACCTTTGTCACTGTTAGTGTTGGCAAAGCTTTCCAAGTTTACAATGTATGCTTTTGATCACCATTCTTTAAGTTTTCTTTTTCTTTTTCTGATTTGGGTCAAGAATTAATTATTGTTTGATTTTTTTTTTTGCATGTGCAGTGTGCTAAACTCAGTTTGGTTCTTGTTGGTAAGCAATTTGTTGATTCATTTTTGTGTATAAATTCAGTATTGTCATTTTTGCTCTAAGTAGCTTGATTCTTGAAATTTTTTAAATTTGAACTTTTGATTTAGTTGCACCCAACGGTGTGACCTAGTGGTCAATGAACTGGGTTGAGCACCATGAGGTCTCAGGTTCAATTCCCAACAGAGGCAAAAACACTAGGTTATTTCTTCCCATTTGTTCTAGCGTTATCTCCTGTTGTTCCTCAGTAGCTCAGTGGTAGAGCTGTCGGCTGTTAACCGATTGGTCTGGTGGACAGAGTTACCTGTTGCTGGTGGGTGGGAAGTGGCAGGTATCCTGTGGAATTAGTTGAGGTGCGCGTAAGCTGGCCCGGACACCATGGTTATAATTTTTTTTTGATTTAGTTAGAACTTATAAATAATGGGCCTTCTGATTTTGGGGGTTTGTGGGTGGGAGTAGTTGAAGTGAGAAAGAACCTATTTTTTTGCTGCTAGGTGCAGGTTCTGTGAGGTATAGGTTGTATGCCTGGTAAGTGTTTATGCACTAGATAGGTTTCTTAAGTTACACAAAGAAAAGGGAATAATGAAGGGAAGGAAGCCTGTATTGTATTACAATATTACATGGCCTTGGATATGGGTATGTATACCTGTTGTTCAAGTTCTACTACGCTTTTTTTTGGTGTATTTTTGAAGGATCTGCGATATCCATACACTTGTTTAACATGTTAACTCTAAATTATGAGTCCCATTTCTGATGTCTGAAATTACTGCTATGGACTTTATCTTGTTGGGGGTGATCTTAGACTGAAATGTATTAATCTAATCTTGAATATCTTCAGTAGATGTAGGCTGCAAAGTACGAGGACATAGTGTTTTCAAGAAATTAGTTTGTTTTCATTGTAAAAGAGACGTGTAAAACAGTTAAATATATTATTAACCTAAGAAGCCAAGAAGGGATAGTGGAAGATAAAGGCAGATGATATGATATAACATGGTACACATGGTTTTTTGGAAATATAGTTGAGCATAATTAGAATATATTGTATACAGCACATTGTGTACCAATGAGTTGGACTATGCGACTATCTATTGCAGTCTCAACCTTCAGTTTGAATACCAGGCTAACCGCTGTTATTCTCACTGAACTCTTCCAAGTCTGCCCCCGTTTATTAAGCTACTTCTGTAGTAAAGGAATGGTTCCAAGTGAGAAATAAGTAGATGAAAGTTCTATAGATATTCCTAATGCATGACAAATTTTTATTCCAAATTTAGTTACCTAGGGCTAGGGGCAGCTCAGTTGGATAGTAGATGGGAAAGGCATAATGTAAGAAGACTATTTCAGTAAAAATAAGAGAGACATTGTGCTGTTGGAGAAGGGATGTTGGAGAAGGGAAGAGGAGAAACAATGGGCTCTCTAGAAACAGTGATCAGTTAAATTTTACTTACTATCAGTTTTAAATTTTTAATGCTAGATTGCGACCTGTACTAGTTAGCTATACTGCTATGTTCGGGTTATTGTCAACTAAAAATCAACAATGCCTCAATCCCCGAAGTAGTTGGGGTTTATCTGTTCCACTCTATTTGCATCCTTTTCATTTCAACATCAAATAATTTGTCTTTTCAAGGCAAGTTAGTTACTGGTTATTAAAACAATATGTTTTCTCTGAATTGCACTTATCCCTATACTAACATACAAGTGTCAAACCCGAATAAAGACTTCTGGCAAACATCAGACCTAATGTAAGTGGTGTTCAACATATTGTGTGGTGGAAAATGTAGTATCTAATTCTTTATGGAGTTATTTAATTTCATTCTTAAAGATTTTTCCCTGCACTTCCTCGACATTCATATTTGAATTTTGAATAAAGGCCCTCAATTTCCAAAGAAGATTCGAGCTCTCGCTTCTTATCGTGAATATACTTTTGCTGCCTATGGGAGTGACATTGCAGTTGTTAAGCGTGCTCATCAGGTTTGTTTTTTCCTCTGAAGGTATTAATCTTGATAAGCGTTGTAGGATCCCCCCCCCCCCCCAATAAAAGAAAAGACTGTGCATGTTACTCAATATTGTTGAGGAGGCTCAACCATTTCCCGCTCTAATGAACATCCGTGAAGAGGAAAAATAATCTTGTGATGATTGATCACACTACTCTTGTATCAGTTTGAAGAACGCCTTCAAATTTTCTAATATGGTTTGAAGATTACCTGGCCTTGTGTTGGGGCCATTATTTGGTATACTGTTACTTCTGTCATTTGTCGTCCACAAAAACCCATGATGCATTTTAGCTTCCTATAATTTATCGATAATCTGAATGTTTCTAAAGTAGTAGGAGGGATAGAATTCTGCTGAAGCATCTGGTCTCAGGGGATCTCTCCTTGAATAATCCCCTTTCCTGATCTTTCTTTCCTTTTGCCCTCATTTTGCTTGGATGAAGGTCAGATTTTGTTCAAATGGTGCAAGGTTTGGGTCCTTATAATACCTGCTACTGTGTCATTCTTTCTATTCGACATATTATTATCACCTTTTTTTCTTCACCCTTTTCCTTTAAGTATATTTGTTAAGCTGATTCTTTTGGGCTCATCTTTGAGTTTCAGAGTGAATTAATGCGCCTTTTTATGTTTTTTTGGTGCAAATGGTTCCATTTTCTTTGGTCAGGTGGCAACTTGGAGTGGACACAGTGCTAAGGTGAATCAGTTGCTTCTTTTTGGGGAACATGTCCTAAGTGTTGATGTTGAAGGCAATATCTTCATATGGCAATTTAAAGGAATAGACAAAAATCCTGCTCCGATCGGACACATAAAGCTGGAGGACAAATTCTCTCCTAGCTGCATAATGCATCCAGATACTTATTTAAATAAGGTATGGATTTTTTATTTTAAGTAACACAATAAAATGAAGCATGGGTTGTGGCAATAGTTAATACAACCCCTCCCCTTTCCCCCATGGAAACCCAAACCAAAACAAAAAAAGGATGCTTCTTAAACAAGGAAAAAGGTTATAGTTTATCTAGGTTCGTTGGTTTCTTATGTTTCACTTGACAGATTAATCTCATTAAGTGGCTTGCAAACAGGTTATTTTAGGAAGTCAAGAAGGTGCTTTGCAACTCTGGAATATAAGCACAAAGAAGAAAATTTATGAGTTCAAGGGATGGGGATCTCCTATTACTTGTTGTGTTTCATCTCCGGCACTGGATGTTATTGCTGTTGGATGCGCGGATGGGAAGATTCATGTTCATAACATTCGCTATGATGAAGAGGTAGCTACATTTAGTCACTCTACAAGAGGTGCTGTTAATGCCTTGTCATTCAGCACTGATGGGCAGCCCCTTCTAGCTTCTGGAGGTTCATCTGGTGTTATAAGCATATGGAATCTTGAGAAGAAAAGGCTGCAGTCTGTCATCAAGGAGGCGCATGACTCCTCCATAGTTTCACTTCAGTTCTTTGCTAATGAGCCTGTCCTCATGAGTTCATCTGCGGACAATTCAATGAAAATGTGGGTCTTTGATACAAGCGATGGGAACCCTCGTTTACTACGGTTTAGAAGTGGTCATAGTGCTCCTCCTCTATGTATCAAGTTCTATGCAAATGGGCGTCACATCTTATCTGCTGGTCAAGATCGAGCTTTTCGTCTTTTTTCTGTTGTTCAGGATCAACAAAGTAGAGAACTTTCCCAGCGACATGTTTCTAAAAGAGCGAAGAAGCTTAAGTTGAAAGAGGAGGAGATAAAATTGAAACCTGTTATTGCATTTGATGTTGCTGAAATTAGGGAACGTGATTGGTGCAATGTGGTTACATGTCACGTGGACACCCCGCATGCTTATGTATGGAGGCTTCAAAATTTTGTTCTTGGTGAGCATATCTTAACTCCATGCCCTGAAAATCCAACTCCAGTCAAGGCTTGCACTATTAGTGCCTGTGGCAATTTTGCTGTACTAGGGACTGCCGGAGGTTGGATTGAGCGATTTAATCTTCAGTCAGGAATCAGCCGTGGAAGTTATGTTGATGTGTTGGGAGGTGAAAGTGCTGCTCACAATGGGGAAGTAATTGGCATAGCTTGTGATGCAACAAATACCATCATGATAAGTGCTGGATACCATGGCGATGTAAAAGTTTGGAACTTCAAAGGACGTGAGTTAAAATATAAATGGGAGGTTGGGTGTTCCTTAGTTAAGATTGTGTTCCATCGTTCTAATGGTCTTTTGGCTACTGTGGGAGATGACTTAGTTATCCGTCTATTTGATGTTATTGCACAGAGGTTGGTTCGTAAATTTGAGGGTCATGCTGACCGTATTACTGATATGTGCTTTAGCGAAGATGGGAAATGGCTCTTAACATCCAGTATGGATGGGACTCTCAGAATTTGGGATGTAATTTTAGCTAGACAGATAGATGCAATACAAGTTGATCTGTGTATCACTGCACTATCTTTATCGCCTAATATGGATGTCTTGGCCACATCTCATGTTGATCAAAATGGTGTCTATCTGTGGGTCAATCAAGCGATGTTCTCTGGAGCTGCAAGCTTTGCATCATATGGAAGTGGAAATGAAATAGTCAACGTTAAGATGCCATCCATTTCTTCTGCAAAAGATGGTGAAAACAGCGATAACAGAACTATCGATAAGCCACTGGAGTCTTCTGATACTTCTCAGTTTCTAAATTTAAGTCATCAAATTCCAGATCTAGTCACTCTTTCACTATTGCCTAAGAGTCAATGGCAGAGCTTGATCAACCTGGACATAATAAAAGCCCGCAACAAACCTATCGAGCCTCCAAAGAAACCTGAAAAGGCACCTTTTTTCTTGCCTTCAATTCCATCTCTGTCCGGTGAGATATTATTTAAACCAAGCGAAGGTGCTAATGAGGAGAACAATACACAAAATACTGAATTGGAAAAGGGCAGTAAGAAAACTGATCTTCCAGTATCCAAATTCATGCAAATTCTTCAGTCATGCGCGGAAAAAGAGAATTGTAAGCTCCTCTCCCTCTCTTTATGTGTATTCACTTTCCTTATTGGACAGACTCTAGAATGACACATTTATTGCCATTTGCAGTTGCAACATTCACTGATTATGTCAAAAGCTTGTCGCCTTCAATATTGGATATGGAGTTCCGAATGCTTCAGATAATAGATGACGATGACGATCAAGAGCCTGAGAAGAGACAAGAATTGCAATTTATTGAACTGCTACTGGATTACTTTACACACGAGATTTCATGCAGAAGCAATTTCGAGTTTATACAGGCTCTGATTCGATTGTTTTTGAAGGTAAATTTCCGTCTTCACCAGCTGTCTAGTTTTATATTCTCTACTTGACATTGTTGAGATAGTCATGTTTAGGTTTAAAGAGTGTTTTGAGGCTCCAACTACTGACATAATCTGATTGCAAATTGGCTATTAGTCCTGCTTGAAATTTCTTTGTGATGTTTGATAAATATGTTATTTAACATCTCTCTTAATTTGTGCTGGACAGATTCATGGTGAAACAATTCGACGTCAGTCAAAATTGCAGGAGAAGGCAAAAAAGCTTTTAGAAGTTCAATCTGCAGTGTGGCAAAAAGTAGATAAATTGTTCCAATATACCAGATGCATTGTCACGTTTCTTAGCAACTCCCAATTTTGATTAATGTCAACATGACAGTGCTTGGCTGTTGTAATGTAATTGCAATTTTGATAGGTAAAAAGATATTTATACAATTGCACTAAGCCAGTGTTAAAGGCGTAATTGCAATTTTATTTTCTTGGAGTTCAGTTTGCTACTTCTGCTCATGTTTTCACTTTTTAATCTACTGAAGAAACAAGTGTTTTTAGCTTAGTGGAGAAATGTTATTAAGGCGAACAATTACTGAAGCATCAAGGACATTGGCTTCTAGGATATTTGAAGTTTATATAGTATTTTTTTTCCCTTTAATATATACATGTAACACACGGACACTTATGTTTATAATATTCACCTAGTATTTGGTATGAATTTGATATAACTTGGTAAGAGTTGAAATGAAATTCTTTGGCAAATTTTTTTACTACCGTAACTCTTTTAAATAATGAACGATCATCAAATCTACTCAGTTACATAAACTAGAGGATTTTCATATTTTCTTTATTTTAGTCAAATAAAAGGAATTCCAAAATAATGGAATTTCAAATACTTATTTATTTTTGTTTTATGTTTAGACGCAATGACTATTTGTGTCAATCAGTGTATTTTATTTCGAGCTAAATTTGTGAATTTTTTTTGAAATAGATCTTCATTATTATTAGCTATATAAAAAGGTTTTAGCCAAAACAATAACGGATTTCAACTAGGTGTGTTTGGTACGGCGAAAAATAAGTGATTTTCTTACTCATTTTTTTTGTGTTTGACATACAAGTTGAAAAATGTCATTTTAAGAGTATTTGCATATATTCAAAGCAAAATCACTGCTACGTATTTGAATTCGAAATGCAAATTTTGATGGTGAGGAGTGGGATAGGATGCGGGAGGGAGATATATATATATATATATATATTTTTTTATAAAAGTAAAATAAAATATATGAAATAGAAAATTGTAGGAGGGGTGGTGGAAAGGTGGGGGTGGGGTGGTTCATATTTACAAGGAGAGCTTAGTAACAATTAAACGAAAATTGCAGCTTACCTGATATTTATATTTGACTCCTTCAATTGTGTCTTAAACAAGATTGCAGTAGCTCTGGTTTGGAGATCACAATCTTAGTATTATTGGTTTTCCTCATTTATATCTGGAGTCCTACTTTGTAAAAATTAAACTTCTATCTAATTTATATACGAGTAAAATTTTTGGTTGTGTGCACATACGAGTCTATTTGCTTGACTCATCCATTAAGCTTTGACCAACTATCTACTTAGGTTGTTTTTGTTATTGGTGTGTTGTTTCTGTCAGTTGCAATACACGGTTACTATCTTCTGGTTTGATAATCACAATATATTCTTCAATTGTTTCCTATCTTATCATTATTATTATTAGTGTCTAGCAGGATAGAGAGGCAGGAAAGTTTTGAACTACACTCCCACAATATCTTCTTATTGTTCTTGACAGACATGTCTTGGAAACAATTGTCAGTTGGCTTCACTGTTAAGGGGTAAAAACAGAACAGTTGAAGATGATTATTATATTGGGAATCAATAAAAGGTTGACTTCTTAGGCTACTATTTGTGTCTTAAAACTTTATAATTTGGATGATGATTTGGAAACAGAGTTCACATTTTGTGGACTGCAAGGATTTGAAGTCTGAAATCATTAAGTGTTTGATCATGCTAGGTTTATTATGATAATCTTTCTCTCAGGGACGAATTCTTGCTGGTTAAATACCAAGGAAATACTTAAGTTTTGACTAATGGAGAGCGGACACGAACTCTCATAGTCGTTGAGTTTTGCATCATCTTCTTATGTATCAAATGGGTGCAGACCTGGAGGGCCAAGACTTGATCTTTTGAGTAATCTAAGTGGTAGTCTTGAGAAACTCTTGTGAAATGCTGAGTACGACTACACTGATGCAGAAATAATCGTTGAGGGGATTAACATTGTTGGTGTTAATCGCTGTATTTTGGCTGCACGAAGCCAGTTTTTCCACAATGTGAATTCTTCGAAAGATGAAAAGTCTTAAGTATTTGTTGAAGAATTTTGTGTGCACTGGAAAGATTAAGCCTGCTCCTCCTGAAGTTTAAAATTGTGTTGATAATGCTTGTGTTCATGATGCTTGTCGCCCCACCATTTATTATGCAGTGGAACTTATGTATGCTTCGTCCACTTTTCAGATAAAAGAACTCGTAATGTCCGTTGAGGTCAGTGTTTGTTTTCTGTGTTTTTTGTGCTGGTTAAATTCCTAGTGTGCTCCATGATCAGTTATACTTACTCTGGACCTTAATCTGTAGACTGATACTATGAAAACTGCCATCTCAGACTGGATGATGGTATTACTAGGACAAGTCTACTACCCACACTTTAAACATTTAGGCAGAAGTAAATTTATCGTCAAAATGCTTTATCATCGTCGTTCTTGTCACATTTTCATGAATGAATTTTTGATTCAGTTAAAACTTAAAAAATCATGGGCCTTTTCCTTGCTGCTAGGTTCAGGTTATGTTAGTTATTGGTTGTAGTTAATAGAATAAGATTTCTTGGTAATGGTTTATACATTAGATAGGTTTATACTAGTGAATTATCCACCACTTCCAAAGTAAAACCACTGGTCAAATGAGTTTTCTTTTTCGTGGGCGGTGGGGATTGACCATATAGAATTACAAAAGATAACAACTAAATTGCAAAATGTGGTATACTACGACCATTTAGCTAGAAGAACGTACTTAACCCAGTCACGAGGAGAATCAACACAAAAACACATCAAATAATCCTTGAGGCACCGATTGAGGATGCTTCGGCGTTCAGACTAAGTATGATATGTTGAACAAGTATGAAGTTGCACTTTTAACAGAAAACAAAACTCTTAGCCAGATTGTGCTGATGAAAATTGGATATCGACCGCTCACAATAATAGCAAGCATTTCATATAGTTTAAAGATGTTGTCCCTGAGTATCTGAGCTAGTGAGTATGCTGTATAAGGATGGGCAAGGGACAAGAAATGGTCATACTTGAGCTTATCAACTATGGCCCAGACCACTACATTTCGTTTAGATATTAGGATGCGTTCCTATGAAATCCATATTGATTTCAGACCAAGCAGTGTGAGAATAACAAGTTGCAAAAACATCAGTATGCTGAAGCATCATAATTGTTTCTTTGACACTTGTATATGAACTTAAACCACATCCTACTTGATACTTCCCAGTAGAAACAAGACTTGACCCTCCTAGTTACTCTATTGCAGTTCAAACATGAAAGGCGAAACAGCCATAGAAGTTTCATAAACATCAAGGACCCATGTCGAGTAATTTCTTACACAATTTGGTTCTGACTTGGATCTTCAAGTTAGAAATCCCTATAAGAGTGTTGGATATGTAAAGCAGTACGAGAAGTAAATAAATATTACAAGTGTTCGAAAGGATAAACAAATAGCCAATATTCAGAACTGATGCAAGATTGTTGAATGTTGAATCTTGATAACCTGAAATCAAGAAACACTAAATCTGGATTGTTACAACTGTGGCTGAGTCGAGAGATGACTCTCTGTCTTTAAGATAAGATTGCCCCGTATATATGCTTTTACGTTAACGGGCAATAGTCTCCCAAGATAAAACAACAACTAATCAACACTACAAAGCAAATAGGTTGATTCTGACGAAGAAAACAAACACGAAACAACTTGCTGAAGAATGAAAAAGGAAGGAAGAGTTTCTGTTTTTGACACTGTTTCTGCTCACATTTTTGGACAGAATCTGTGTTGTTTCTCTCTTATGTTTGTCTATGTGTGTATATCTTGTTGTCTCGTTTTCTGTCACCCACAATTGAGCCAAAAGGCTCCAATATATAGCAAAAGGGGAGGGACTCCTCAACTGCCAAGTTATGGTTGTTTATGGCCATTGAAAGAGGGAGATAATCAACCAAGTAATGGATGTTTATGGCCATTGAAGGAGGGAGTTAATCAGCCATTACCTGTTTATGGAGGGAGTTAACCAACCAAGTAATGACTGGTTAATGTGCAAAAACGCTCCAAAAATCAACCCAAACCGTCGTTCCCAATTTCATCTTTCCAGAAGCTCCAGAGACCAAACTGTTAATATTAAACAATTTGGGGGTCTATCAGAAGAAGCCTACGACCCACAACCCGTGACCCGAGACCGGACAAGACGGGATCGCGCGGCGGCGGCGCGCGTGTGGGCTTAGCCTCGAACCAAAGCACATCTAGGTCCTTCCTCCTTCAAACACATGAGTTGCCCCTTGGGGTCCCAAACCCTTAGCCAATTTTGAGAATTATAAAGAGAACAATTCTTCATTTTCCCGCCGATGTGGTAGATTTGTCCCATACCATATTTCCATGCCTCAAACACCTTACTTCGTGGACCAATATCTCTTTTATTTCTCAATGAAATTTGACGATCCTTGGCCCTACGGTCATCTACTCACTTAGTAGATTATGCACGTGTGAAGAGACAAAGCCTCCAACATACGGAACCCTAGTGTTTAATTCATTAAATGTGGGTGACCGCACCTCCCCACCAAAGACAAATTTCCAACAATCTCCACTTGAAAGAGATTTTGGCGCACACACAAGGTGCCTACTTTCAGCAATACCACCGGACTTACTTACTGCGCGGTGAACGTGATGTCTGAGGTTGCGGTCTTCACTCTAGTTGAATGATGTAATTACAACCGAAAGGTCATGTTCTTCATTTCATAGAGTCAGGTGATGTAAATCAAGCGAATAGGATGTTGTTTTCACTCTAGTTGAATGATGTTATGCCAAACGAAATGTCATGGTCTTTATTCCATAGAGTCAGGTGATGTGAATCCAGCGATGAGGTTGCGGTCTTCACTCTAGTTGAATGATCTAATTACAAACGAGAGGTCGTGGTCTTCATTCCATAGAGTCATGTGATGTAAATCCAGCAATGGGGTTGCATGTCTTCACTCTAGTTGAATAATGTATGCCAACCGAAAGGTCATGTTATTTATTCCAAACAGTCAGGTGATGTAAATCCAGTGATGAGGTTGCGGTCTTCACTCTAGTTGAATGATGTAATTACAACCGAGAGGTCGTGGTCTTCATTCCATAGAGCCAGGTGATGTAAATCCAGCAATGGGGCTGCATGTCTTCACTCGAGTTGAATGATGTAATGCCAACCGAAATGTCATGGTATTTATTCCATAGAGTCAGGTGATGTGAATCCAGCGATGAGGTTGCGGTCTTCACCCTAGTTGAATGATGTAATTACAACCGAGAGGTCAAGGTATTTATTCCATAGAGTCAGGTGATGTAAATCCAGTGATGAGGTTGCGGTCTTCACTCTAGTTTAATGACGTAATTACAATCGAAAGGTCATGGTCTTCATTCCATAGAGTCAGGTGATGTAAATCAAGCGAATAGGATGCGGTTTTCACTCTAGTTGAATGATGTTATGCCAAACGAAATGTCATGGTCGTTATTCCATAGAGTCAGGTGATGTGAATCCAGCGATGAGTTTGCTGTCTTCACTCTAGTTGAATGATATAATTACAACTGAGAGGTCATGGTATTTATTTCATAGAGTCAGGTGTTGTAAATCCAGCGATGAGGTTGCGGTCTTCACTCTAGTTGAATGATGTAATTACAACCGAGAGGTCATGTTCTTCATTCCATAGAGTTAGGTGATGTGAATCCATCGATGAGGTTGCGGTCTTCACTGTAGTTGAATGATGTAATTACAGCTGAGAGGTCATGGTATTTATTCCATAGAGTCAGGTGATGTAAATCCAGTGATGAGGTTGCGGTCTTCACTCTAGTTGAATGATGTAATTACAACCGAAAGGTCATGTTCTTCATTTCATAGAGTCAGGTGATGTAAATCAAGCGAATAGGATGCTGTTTTCACTCTAGTTGAATGATGTTATGCCAATATCGCTCCTTGTATATGGGTGCACCATGATTTCAATCAGTTCTATGATTTATATCCATTGGTGGCTTCAACGAGACTGTCAATTATCTCACAACTGAGTTTGGAGTTAGATCAGTCCGTTAGATGTCTTAGAAATCCAATACCTAAGATGTCATCAGTGATACCCATATATTTTGTTTCAATATAACTTCCACTCTCAGACTGTTGGTTTTCCAACTGTTGACTTTCTAACTTCAGAGTCAATGTTTCTGTGGTCAGATTCATTGTTTCTGTTTTATCTGAAACTTTCAAGACCAAAATGTAAACATTTCAAGGACCAAAATGAAAGTTCAGGAAGAAACCCAACAGTCCACCAAACCAACTCTGATCCTCCCATTCCAACTCTCCGATTAGGAAGACTGTTGCAATATCCATGCCACGCAAGACTGCAATGGCCCTGGATGTTAAGCTACTCACAGGGGAGCACATGTACAAGTAGTCGAGGCTTTATACTCGTCAATAGATCCATCTACTTGGTATTCACTTTTGAGTATCCTCTTTCACATCCCAAAGGTTCTTTTTCCGGAGGAAGATCAACCATTACACAAGTATGGTTCTATATAATGGAATCTATTTCTCTCTTTGTAGCTTCTTTCCAAAGCAGCGCTTCTGGAGATGACAATTCTTTGTTAATTGTCCATGGTTCATTCTTAACCATACACGCTAGAAGGACTGGAACAAGTCTTTGTCCCCTCTTTGCTCAGTCTCAGTTCAACATCTAGAATCCCTGAGTTCTGTAGATCTGGAATATTAAGTTTCGGATAGACATCAACTTTCGAGTCCTGTAGATACAGAACGTCTAGTTCCGGACAGTCAGGCCCTCGCGGGTTTTCGTTAACCTCGAGCAATTACTTCTTTTTCCTTTTCAAGGAAAGTTATCTTCAAATAATTCAGCATTCTTTGACACCAATAGGCGATAATCACTACTGTTATTTGCAGATCCAGTGGAAATGCAATTTACAGTCTTAGGTCCAACTTGACCTGTTTCGGTATTCCAACTTCTACCAAGACACCCCACATCACAACATTTGTATGTGAGATTATTTCCATATTTCACACGGAGGGTTATCCTTATCCTTATGCGAATTTCTATTGAGAATCGCATTAGCAGTAAGGATCGCCTTGCCCCACATATTTTGGGCGTACGACTTTGCGCTTGGCTAATACCATTGGACTGAGGTGAGTAATAAGCAGTCGTTTAATGAACGATGCTTCACATTCTCCCCCTCTATCACTACGAATTCCTCAATCCGTAGGCTTAGTTGATATTCAACTTCTGCTTTGTAGCACTTATCCGCTTCAACAACTTCATCTTTGTTTTTCAACAAACAAAAGATATAATACGTTGTACCATCATCAATTAAGGTTACAAAGTACTTGTCTCCCCCCTCTATTTTGTATAAACTTTAAATCACCCACGTAGGTGTGACTAAGTTCTAGAGGAGCGGTGCTTCTTTCGCTATTCCTTTGACGGAATGGAAAGGTGATTTTGCCTCTTCGCCTACCTCATATTCATTTTGAGGGTTTATGTCGACAGAAAGCAACAATCTCAACTTCGTTAGCTTTTGAATGACTTTCTATTTAACGTGTCTTAATCTATGATGGCATAGATGCACGAATTACAAATATATCATACATTTTGCTACAGACATACTGTACAATTCTTAGTTATTATAGACCTGTTGGACTACTATCATACCAGCTTGACCAACATTGTCCCTTAAACCAAGTTTGGGACATGTCTCACCTCTTTTGAGAGTGATCCCATTTCCTGAAGTCCAATTGAGGACAACCTCTCCAGCCCTTTCTAATTTAGAGGTGACGTTGCTTCACATGAACAACCTCTTGCCCGTGGTTAGGACGTAACCGGATCATATATGATCTGGATACTCTGGCCCACTCCAGTTGCTTTGGCAGACTGAGTGTCCAATTTATTTTCTGTCTTTCTTTAGGTCTTCAGATCATTTAAGACCTGGTAACTCTGGCCCACCACACTAGGTGTCCATTACTTTTCCTACCAAATGAATTCTGGCCCCACTCCAGTCGCCTGTAGGCTTTGTATGACTGAGTGTCCAATATCATCCTATCAAAGGAATTTTGGCCCACTCCAGTCGCCCGTAGGCTTTGTACGACTGAGTGTCCAATATCATCCTATCAAATGAAGGATCTTCTGTCAAATAGTGTGACAGTGTCAACGTCTTAAGATAAGACATTATCTTTTAGTCTTCTTCCCTTGAGATTGGATTGGTGCCCATACAATTGTTGGCGTTTACTTAAGAGTGGTAACAGTTTTCGCACAGTCAGTGGATCTTTTCCCTCGTATGTGCGAACATACTTTACACACTTTTAATAATTACACTTAGAAGAACAAATCTTTTTAAGTCGTTTACAAAATCCAATCTTTAAACAGGAAGGAAGATAAGATTAAACTTCTGATTTTAAAGCGTAAGGAATATAAATTATTTTGTAAAAATATTTTCATATTCCTCCTTACTTTAAGCCCTTTTTAATCAGACATCATTTAATCTTATTCATGACAAGTAAGAAAAATTACTTATCCCTATTTCGGATTCTGGCCCACTTCAGTCACTGTCCAGAAACAAAAAAAAATTCTGAGTTCAGAATGTTTAACCCAACATTATTATTATATGGTATATTATTTTATAAGTACACTATTATGTGCAAATGTCAAAATGTTTGTCATTTACATTTCTAGAATAGTGTCCGCTATAACTGTCTGAGCAGGCGGCGCCCAATATTTGATTAAACCATCTTCTATCATGCATATTGAGTTGACGGTTCCCAAACTATATGTGTATTTAGTTTGCATGATGTTAAGATGTCATATTGGATATGGCGTAAAAGTGTTGATCTTGGTTAGAACCCTAAAATTAAAATGTTCCCCAAAATTTTAATACAAGTCTCATTCGAAATGAACGCGTCATCCGTTATAATTGATTGTAGTGCAAAATCCTTTTCGGCGAGATGAGTATTTATGCCACATCATTTGCTCTAAGTCTACGAGGACTCAGACTCTTTCACAGATGCATGTTAAATGTAGAAGTGGGTGATAAACCTTCATGAGTATTTACACCACAGTGTTTGCTCTATAAGGCAAAACTCACTTAGATACATAATTGCAGTTGTATAACGGGGTTGACTTGCTAGGCTGTCTTGGCGCCACAGTGTCGGAAAAGCCGAGGGACGCAGCTCGGCTGTTTAGAACATTCGATCAAACATGAGTTACAAATTATTTGTAATTGGTTTAGAGACCTACCAGGTTGTGCTGTTGAAGTTATCAACCACAGCAAACGCGGAGATAGCATGAACCTGGATCATGACCCATTATGACCATATTTGAAATGAGTCTGTATTCTTTCATGGGGTCAAAGTTATGTTAAAATAGTGAGAGCTAATTAAACAAAAGACCTTGTTGATTAGCTTAAATGAATGTGTATAATAGAAAATAGATTTTGAATTTGATTTCCGGCCTATCTAATTCTTCAGATTACTAAAGATGTCGAGCTTATCATTGAAAATATTGATTGAGATGAACAAACTTACTGGACCAAATTACCCTGACTGGTTAAGAAATTTGTGATTGGTGTTAAAACTAGAAAGAATTGAGTATGTGTTAGACACAGTATTCCCCACAGTCCCTACTGAAAACTCTGATGAGTATGCCATGTTTGACAAGGTGACTTATCAGAAACAGTTAAATGATGCTACCTTGGTATAGTGTGTAATGTTGTCTTCCATGACTATGGAGTTACAGTGGCAACATGAAAACATGGCCCCCAATGAAATGCTAGAACACTTGAAGAATCTTTATGAAAAACAGTCTCAAACAATGGAGTATGAACTGTTGAGAGACCCTTTCAAATGTAAGCTGAACGAAAAGGGACAAGTGCCAGCGCATGCTCTAAAGAAGGACTACACGGCTCCAAGAGGAGGCAGAGCACTAGGTGATTCTACCTCTACTGGACAGGGTATGTTTGTCATTGAAATAAATATGTCTACAAGTAACTCCCACTGCTGGGTATTGGATATCGCTTGTGGCTCGCACATTTGTAGTAATGTGCAGGGCCTATTAACAGCAGAAAGGTTGGACCTTGGGAGGTAGACCTGCGCGTTTGAAATGGAGCACGAGTATATGCTGAACGCGTGGAAACTTATAGACTAGATTTACCTTCAGGCTTTTATTTAGAACTAACTAATTGTTATTTTATTCCCTCATTAACGAAGAATATCATTTCCATCCCAATGTTGGACATTGAAGGGTTTTCCTCATTCATTGCCAATGGCAGTTATGTACTGTCTTTTAATGGTTTTATTTGTGGAAAGGCTCCGCTTGTGGATGGATTGTATATTTTAAACTGTAGTCGTGAAATTTCAATGTGCAAAACAAATGGGCTAAGATAAGTAATCTAAGAAACCCCACCTACTTATGGCACTGCAAACTTAGTCATATCAACGAATCAATGATATCAAGATTGAGGAAGTTAGACTACCTCGAACCATTTGACTTGGAGTCTTATGGTAATTGCGAATCTTGCTTGAGAGGAAAGACGACCAACAAACCACTTTCTGGGAAAGGGGTATGAGCCAAAGAGGTACTTGAGTTGGTCCATACTGATGTATGTGGGCTAATTTCAACTCAAGCTAAAGGATGCTTCCCTTACTTCATCACTTTTACAGACGGTTTTACAAGGCTTGGCCATGTGTATCTTATAAAACATAAGTCCGACGCCTTTGAGAAATTCAAGGAGTACAAGTCAGAAGTAGAGAAGCAACTTGAAACAAGTATCAAGACACTTCGATCGGATCAAGGAGGTGAATACTTAAGTAAAGAATTTCTGGATTATTTGAAGCTTCATGGAGTCCAATCACAATGGACACCTCCTGGAACGCCACAGATGAATGGTGTTGTCGAAAGGAGAAATCGAACCCTATTAGATATGGTTAGATCCATGATGAGTTTTTCAGCTCTACCAACATACCTTTGGGGATATGCATTGCAAAGCTCAATTTATATTCTGAACAGGGTTCCTTCAAAGTCAGTAAAGAAAACTCCATATGAGATATGAAATAGCAAGAAGCCAGCACATAAACACATGCGACCCTGGGGGTGCCCTGCATATGTAAAGAAGATGTTTATTGACAAGCTGGAATCTAAAAGTGAGAAATATTATTTTGTGGGGTATCCAAAGGAAACTAAGGGATACTACTTCTATCTTCCTGGAGAACATAAGGTCATTGTTTCCAGGAACGCAACTTTCCTTGAAAAAGAATATGTCTATAAGGAACATAACTGCACAGAGATAGAACTTGAAGAAATTCAAGAACCACAAGATAACACAGAAAATGAGCCCTTGTCGAATGACCTAAACAAGGATTCAGTGGGAGTATCTGGTGAAGATTGGGTACTTAGAGTACACCCTTCAGTCAGTGGGAGTGTTATGAGAGATAGTGTAGAAATGCAAGACTCTCATACACAACCAATGGAAGATGATACAATAGTTGTACATCATTCCATTTAGGAAATACATGAAAATGACATTCTTGAAAGCTCTCAAGGTGATGGATTGTCCAACACACAAAGTCCTTCTCACAGTCAGAATACAACGAACACTGACACGCAGAATACTCAACTCCGTAGGACCACTAGGACTCGTCATCCACCTGAAAGACTTAATCTCCTTGTTGAAACACACAATGAGATAGATATTCCTGATGACGATGAACCTACAACCTACAACGAAGCTATGTTAGACATTGATTCGCAGAGATGGCAAGAAGCCATAAAATCTGAGATGGACTCGATATACATAAATCAAGTTTGGAACTTGGTTGATTTACCAACAGGGGTTAGACACATATGATGCAAATGAGTCTTCAAGAAGAAGATTGATGCATATGACAAGGTACAGACTTATAAAGCAAAACTGATGGCTAAAGGTTATAATCAACGGCCTGGGGTCGATTATGATGAAACCTTTTCACCTGTTGCTAAGATTAAGTCCATTCGGATTTTGCTTACAATAGCTGCATATTATGACTATGACATTTGGCAGATGGACGTCAAAACTGCATTCCTCAATGGTAATCTAGTTGAGGAAGTGTATATGAAACAACTTGAGGGTTTTTCAATTGAGTCCAAACCAAATGTCGTATGCAAGCTACAAAAGTCCATTTATGGGCTTAAGCAAGCCTCGAGGAGTTGGAACATTTGCTTTGACAAGGCTATCAAATCGTTTGATGTCGTCATAAGCAAAGAAGATCTATGTGTTTATAGTAAACGCAAGAATGGGAGTATTGCCTTCATTATCATATATGTATATGACATATTAATAATGGGAGACAATAAGACTCTCCTGCAGTCAGTAAAAGAGTGGTTGTCCATTACCTTCATGATAAAGGATTTAGGTGAAGCCTGCTATATTCCGGGGATTAGGATCTATAGAGATAGACCTAACAGATTATTGGGGCTGTCACAGTCAGTCTACATAGACAAAGTGCTTAGACGTTTTTCTATGGAAAATTCCAAGAAAGGCGGTCTACCTATGGGACAAGGCATCAAGTTATCTAAGAATGATAGTCCTTCTAATTCTATAGAACTTGAACGCATGAAAAGGATCCCAATGCTTCGGCTATAGGATCGATCATGTATGGCATGACCTATACTAGGCCAGATGTGGCCTTTGCACTTAGTAGGACTTGCAAGTTCCAGCAGAATCCTGGGGAAGAACACTGGAAAGCAGTCAAGAGTATTCTTAAGTATCTTAGATGAACTAAAGAATATTTCTTAGTCTATGGTGGACAAGAGAAGCTGGTATGTACTGGGTACACTGATGCTAGCTTCCAGACAGATATTGATGACTACAAATCCCAATCAGGTTACACATACATTTTCAATGGTGGACCAGTAAGCTGGAAAAGTTCCAAACAAGCTACAACTGCTGACTCGACAACAGAAGCTGAGTACATTGCTGGATCGGAAGCTGGTAAAGAAGTTGTCGCGATATCTGAATTACTGAAGGAACTAGGGGTTGTTCCAAGTGCCATTTGTCCAATAACGGTTTATTGCGACAACACTGGTGCGATTACGAAAGCTAAGGAACAAAGATCAACCAACAGAAACAAGCATGTACCAAGGAAGTACCACATACTCAGGGAGATGGTGGAGACTGAAGAGATTAGATTAGACTATGTTCCCACAGACGACAATCTAGCTGACACATTCACTAAACCATTAAGTTTAGTCAAACATAATGGTCATTTTAAAAATATGGGCATTAGATATGTTGGAGATTGGCTCTAGGCCAAGTGGGAGATTGAAAGTATATTTATGTCCTAGAGATAATCTGTATTAGGACAAATGTACTTTATACACATTATTATTAATGGAGATTAATATTTTGGCAGTTGCAATTATTGAATTATTATTTAATTGTTTGTAATTATTCATTAATGTGTCTCCCTTGAGCTTACGTTGTCATTAATAGAGTGAGATATTAATGATAGAGAGTAACTCTTAAAGTAGCCTCGACTAATGATCATCGAGAATGGGATATCAGTGATATGTGATAAGTCGACATGTGGTATGCATCACATCCTTAGAGGATGTAGTATGTCTCACCTGCTACGAGTAATGGTTACTCGTGATGGACACATGAATACTTTGAAATTATTGGTATTCCCTGCTGATATACTATTTGTCATACTTGTCTAAAGTATGATCATCGTGTGGGAGATAGAAGTCCTTAGACTTGAGGTCAATACGCGCCTTGTCTACAAAGTAATGTACTTTGATCCCGTCCTAAGCTCAAATGGCTTATAGGTTGAGACACGGCTTGTATTGGGTACATTACGATGTGGATTGAAGGTGGTAGTTGAGCCAAGATTAGGATTCATTCCTCGGATGTATATCCGAGAGAACACTCGGATTCTCAGTGATATTAGGTTGACTAAGTCATTGGCCAATGCAATAGACATATTTAGAATATGGTCTAGTTGTCAACCAATATAGATGAGATACAATGATTAAGCCATTTGGATAGACACTTGACAAATCCTAAGCTTGATCGGGTGTGTCGTGAATGAAAGGATTTTATCTTACCACATAAAGGTTAAGTTTACTGGATTCGCGTAAACGTACTTCATATATTGAGTTCGTCTTCCGGCACCGTCTAGAAGTTCCGCGTAGACCTTAATTTGATTAATGTCAATATGAGAAGGCATGTAGGGTCACACTATGTCGATTGTCTGTTTCGATCTAAGGATGTATTGAGAGAGTAATTAAAATGTTCGATTTGGAATCGAGACATTTAAATGAATAATGATTACATTAATTAAGTCAAAATTGGATTTTGGATTTAATTAAGAATGCACAGAAATTAAATTAAGGCAAAGGTAATCAAGACGCGTCGAGCGTCATGGCGCCATACCCTAGGTCGCGCTGCGTCGATTTTGGGTTAGGCCCAAGGTCAAACCCTAATCCGGTTTATTGACCTAATTTCAACTATAAATAGAGACACTCACTTTCATTATTTAATACGATTTTTCTGAAAATCATTCTAAGCCTTAGAGACTTAGAATCAAATACTCTCTCGAACCTCTACCGGATTTTCTAGCTTTCCGAAGGAGAAATACATTGAAGCTTGGAGCTTGCAATTGGAAGGGCAATCGCGTGTGCACCTCACAGTAGATAAAGATTCCAGATTATTATAACTTGTAAGTAAATATTTTTATGTTACAAGTTTCATTGTTGTATAACCATACCAGAAAACTTGTTGGGGTAAGTAAGAAACAAAACTTTTAAACTTCCGTTGTGCCTTACTTATGTGTTTTGTACCCAACAAAACTCTACACCATTTTGGCCCTTACAAGCAAATTTTTCTACTGCTATTGTATGTAAAATGACAACAAAAAGTATATACACTTGAAGCCTCTCCATCAGTTCCAAGTCTTGAAAGTAGAACAAGCACCCTTTTCTTCAGGCAGGGATTAGATGGTTGAAAATAAATGGTGCATTAGCAATTAGTACTATTATCAAAATGGTTGTCACTTTCCATCATGTAGAAACTTCGCTGAATAAAGTACAAGAAAAGGGATAAGGAAATTGGTTTTGACGTTGTTTAGTCAACTGGTCTCTATTATCATAGTATTTTGAAATGATTTTGTCATGTTTTCTTGAGCTTCAATCTTTCGGCTTTTGTTCTTTACATTATCAAGTTTTCAGAAGTAAGTAACATAACAATAAACAAAAACAGAAAATATAAAGGGAGAAGGTGTAGTGAACTTTCGAAGTTGACCACCAATACAGTAGAGTACTATGCAAGCTGTCATAGAGCTACTACGTGAGATAAGTATTACTCCCTCCGTCCCATAATAAATATTACCTTAGCCAACAATACATATTAAAAAATTAATAATATAATGGAAAATTTATCAAATTATCTCTGTTTAATAAAAATATACTATTATTTTTCCTTTTTGATTAAAGCACGCATAAATAGTAATTATTTATATTTTGAATAAATAACTTTGTCAATAAATATTTCTTGAATAAATAACTTTGTCAATAAATATTTCTTGAATAAATAACTTGCCAGTTTTTATCTAAGAGTATAGTAGGAAAAAAATAATTAATTTATGTCTTGAATTCCTAAGATGACATTTATTTTGAGATAATTTTTTTACTAAAGTCACACTTATTATGGGACGGAGAGAGTATCCATTACCTCATTTGGATAATTTAATTTAATGTTAGCACGAAGAAAGCAAAAGAGATAAATTGTGATTTGTTTAATGTTGAACATATGGATTTTGTGTAAACATTTCACTTTTATAGCATAAGGTAGAGAAAAAATGTATTTAGAAGAGTAAAAAATGGTTTCGTAACAATTATTTCCTCCTTTTTGAGTATTAGTATGTGTTTTGAAAACATTTTTTTTGGCAGGGACCGAAAAAGAAAGGTGAATAAATTACAAAATTTAATACTTTAGATGTATGAGTATCTAATGGTCTAGAATTTAAGTTCACAAACAGAAAGAAAGTTTTCTTCTAATTTCGTTTTTTGTTCTTCCAATTCGAACTTTAATTTTTAAGATTTTTAGTATTAAACCTATTAAATTTTTAAAAATATAAATTTATATCTATTATTTAAAATTCGTTTGGATGTACTTATGAGTCAAAAGTCATAAGTGAGTAACTTTAGCTTAAAAAAAAGTAACTCTAGCTTATAATTTTTAATTTATTTTTATCATTTTAGCTTAAAAACAAATGCTTAAATTTTTATTTTTATTTTACTCAAACATTACAAAAGTGCTTATAAGTTATTTTAATTTAAAAACAATCTAAACAGGCTTTTAAGGCCCTACTAATAACCACTAAATTGTTACATTTATTTTATTTGTAGTCCTAAAGGCGTGTGAGTGTGAGCTAATAATAATGAAAAATATGAGGAACATGGACAAATCCTCATGTAATTTCCAGATAGTATAATCTCAACAATCAACCATTTGGATAAATCTATAAATTCCCACCACCACAAAAACATTGTATACCAAAAATATCACCATGACTACTTCAAGTCCATCTTTCTTCTCATCATCAATTTTCAACATACCCAATTCCAAAACCCGATCCATCATCATCATCATCTTAAACCCTAACCCGTTTACCCATATCAACATTGACAAATCAAGAAACTTAAACCCTCAAAAGCCAACTAGGCATTTCATTTCTAAATCTGTTACTATCGATAACCCCTCAACTATTGATGAAAAAGATGCTGAGGCAATTGGGAAAGTCGGGTCTAGGATTAGGGTTAGGGTTAGGGTTCCATTGAAAGTGTATCATGTACCTAAGGTTCAAGAATTGGATTTGAATGATAAAATTGGGACATTAAAACAGTATGTGGCAATTCATAAAGGCAAACAAATATCAGCTAATTTGCCTTATAAGGTGGAGTTCGTTGTAGACGATTTGGAAGGGCGGAATGGTCCGGTTAAATTCTATGCACACCTTAAGGAAGATGAGTTTGAGTTCCTTGACTGATTTATTTCAGTTTTGATTACTACAATTTTATTGCCTTTTTAATGAACTTTATATGTATCACTGAATATATGAAAATAATCATGTGTACAACAAGTATTGTTTTGTGTATCATTTTGTAGATTTAACTTTTTAAATATAAAAAAAATGGTCACTTTAGTTCATTTCTTTGGGTTTACACTAATTTGTTATTACTTATTACCAATGTTGAATCTCGGAGAATGGTGATAAATTCGTGGTAGTAAGGTAATACGTAAAAATTCAGAGAGCTGAAGGTGATGATACATCATATTCAGCTGGGGAGTTTAAGTAACAGTTCGTAAGCAAGAGCAGGATATAAAGCCAACAATTAATTGTTTTATATTAAAGTTTTTGATAGTCTACTCTTGCTTGGATGTTTCTGTTTTATCTCGTTTTATTGGTAGTTATTCTATTGTTGTAACGACCAACGAAAATGTGAAAAACTTATGACCAACTGGTCATTGAATCTCCAGATTTGTTCTTTAGCTTGTTTATGGTTGGACATATATCCTTGGCCAAATACATAAGCTGCCACTTAAAGTTGGCAGAAAAAATCATTTTGGCACCTCAACTATGTCTTGTTCCTATTAGACACTTCAACATCTATTAAAGTGTCTATTAAACACAAAAGCTGACATGGCAGAAAACACGAGTGAATGAGCAAAATAATGTTGAAATGCCTAAAGAAAATACCCATCTTTTCTGCACATCAATCTTCTTCCTCCTTTAATCCCCTCGTAATTCCACCATTATTGCCAGACTTTTCTTACATTTTCAAATTTGAAAGCAGAGCTGACCATCATTTTTTAATCCACGGCTTACATTTGAAAGCCCTTCACAACTTCTTCACTTCAAAAATTAACACCAGGACCTCCCTTTCCATCTTTCATCAAACCATTGTTACAGTCAAGTACCATGTAAAAACAAAGACACACAAAAATCAGTAATCCTAGCCGGAAATTAATTTCTCACCGCGAAACACCATCTACTATAATTATGCGGGTCTCTTAATTTGTTTTTCTTGATAGAAAGAGATGAGAGGATGGGATAGAAAAAAAGAGGGAAATATTTTTTAATGGAGAAGATTAGATGATGAACCAGGGGAGGGGCGGAGAAGATCGCGAAGGGAAGGTAGGGATACGGTAGACGATAAACCTGGGGGTGGGGTAGGATGGATAAGACGGTGGAAGGGGGTGGGGAATTATCTGAAAACTGATTTTATTTCTTTAGGTATTATTAGCTTCTTTTTATTTTCTTAGGTGTACAATTTTTTATATTTTTGCTGACATGTAACATTTTTATTGGTCTTGTTTTTAGCTTCACAAGAGAGTAGCATCCACGCACTAAGACTAATTTAAAAGTATCAAATATGTGTTTAATAGACACTTTAATAGATGTTGGAGTGTAAAATAGAAACAACCCATAGTTGAGGTGCCAAAATGAAACTTTCGGTCAACTTTAAGGGGCTGCCTATGTATTTGACCTATATCCTTTTGAACAGAAAAACTTACACTCATAGTCTTTATAGGAAATGGTGAGTTAAACAAGAAGAGCTGGAAGACTTGAAATTAGTGAGAGTTCCAAACTTGCAGGCATAAATGTTGGTTTTCTCCTGTGTGGGTAGCTTCATTTAGTAGCCATGGCTTATTCGAAAAGACTAACTAGTAAAGTAATAATGTAAAAGGTGGGAAACATTAGATGTGAATGAGCTTCCATAGAAATTGGACTTCCAGGTTAAAATTGCTACATTGCAGCGTATTTTTTTCTATAAAAGGTTTGCTGTGTTGCACTATGTGCTGAAAGAATTGGACATTTTGAGGTGTTAGCCTTAGCTGAGGCATGTTTTCTCTATTGTGGAGTGTATGCACATGTATTTTCATATTAGATAAGTATAAAAGAAGATATGTTATGATTAGAAGCAGAAAAGAAAAAATGAAGAAAGAGAATAGAATTGCACAGGATATACTTGTCAAAATATTATTGAACATAAACTACTATGAAATATTACACATTTTACTGTTAAGACAATTAGAAACTATATTTTGCTAGGATCGAGCAATAGAATTTGAGAAAAGGTAATTTCTAATTTCTGGTACACAGTCGGCATGTTCTTATTGATGTTTTACATTAATAAAAGGATTACCTTATTGACAAAAGATTAGTTTTCTGCAAATCAAGTCAAAGACAGATGATGCAGGGCTCAGAGATGTGGAATGAAATAAGTGCTTCCAATTAGGAATATGCCTGAGCAGAAAGCAACAGAATGTAAACCTCAGGTGCAAAGGCATTTGCCTTTGTTGATGGCATGTTTGGTATATAAATTTCTTGCTTGTTTTTCAAAAGTACACTGCATAAGCTAGAGAGGAATCATTACTTTAACTTCTGGTAATTATTGACTGCTTCTACCATATTTTCTGTATACACAAATTAATCATGCTCCAGTTTATCACCTATACTTTGGATTTGAGGGAAGATGCCATTTGTGGTTACTTGAATATCTAATTTACCATTTTCCCCAAGGCTTTAGTCTAGTGGTAAGGGTGTAGCACATGATGTGTGGGTTAGGCACATGTCACGGGTTTGAACCCTACCACAGACAAATGCATGATATTTAAGTGGCGAAGGGTGTGGTCCATTTCCGCTGAGTTTGATCCGTGTGCCACTGACACTTGAGGATTTCTCGATTATTGAAAAAAATAACTTACCATTTGCATTTTTGGCTCCTGTGAGCATACTGTTTGGCTCAATGTCTGATAAGCTACCAGCAAATTAGTTGATTCTCTTTGCTGTTTTCACAGTGTTCCTAATGTGTAATACAGAAAGGTTGAAGTTGGAGATAGAAGATCTCAAATATGATCATCATAAGGACTTGAATGTATACTTGTTTTCCTTATATAGTAGGAGCATATAGGTAAGATTGAAATATCCACCCTGGAGATTGGAGAAGATTTAGGGTAAGCTAAGCATTGATTGTAAGCTCCATTAATTTCATATGCAAGCACTTCTATCCCCAAAATATGTGTTTTCAAAAATTTGTGCTATAGCAGATACTAGGTCTGAATATTTGTCTATAAGTTGAAGTTTGGTAAACTTACAATATATTTTTCCTTGAAGCAGCTGTTCATAATGTGCTCTTGCTAGTTTCCCTGATTGTTATGATTGCTGCAGAAAAGAACAAAGAATGAATGTGTTAACTGCTGAAGCTTTAGATGTAGAGTTAACTATATGTTGTTGAGACATTCATACTGTTGCTGTATGTGCTCATCGTTGGTATATAAGATGCAGATATGAATGAACCTGCTGTTTCGTGGTTACTTAAGCAGTAAAGAGTGGATTGTGGATGTGTATCCCAAATGCTATCTGTATGGTATTCCAGTTTCCACCTCCTTTTTTCCATCTTATACTTGGTACCCCGCAGTGTTGCATTTTATGTCTCATTTCTTCTTGGTGCCATTTAGAGATCGAGATGTTTGATTGGTTCATATACTGCAAACTCTATACCTCTTTATTGATGTTGCCAGCTGCCAATTTGTTTGACTTCAGCTCAGATTCGGGGAATCGTAGGTCCAACTAATTTCTACGTGCCATATGTCATGGTAGCTCTAATACATATATCTGCTATATTCATTGTGCATACTCAACAAATTTTTTGTAAGACAAATTAGGGATCCTCTAAAATTAGAGATTATCTAAATCTCACACTTACCTTACACTGACATACGAATCCGTAAGCAAATTGAATAGAACTCCTAGCAAATGGTAGGACCTAATTTAAGTGCATGAGTAACAACTAAGCTGTAATCCCAACTAGTTGATATTACTTAGATGAATACCTTACTTATACTGTGCTATGTACTTCACTAAGCTCATATGGATTCTAAGAGATTATAGGTCTTTTGCGGCAATTTCTCTCCATCTGATTTTATGCTTATCTTGTCCTTTCTCAACACATTCTATCATCATGGTGGATCATATATAGAGGTGCATTTGGACCGTCTATTTAAGACATGATCATACCATCTCAGTTGGCATTCTCATGTTTAACCCTATATATACTACTTGCACCTTTTGTTCGAATGTGATCATTTTGTTATCTTGTTCAATTTTTTCTGGTAGCACATCCATCTAAACATTAATATTTTATTTTACTCATCTGATGCGGACTTATTAATCTTAGAGGCCAACATTCACTTCCATACATTGCTGGTCTAACAACTATTTGGTAAAGCTGCATTTACTTTGAATAGATATCTTCATTTATCATGTGATTCTCCTGAATGAATATAAATATCTTAATAGTATGCATTTATGCACTGCAATGTCGTCCAATCTCACCTTAACTGTATTCTGCTTGGTCTTTGAGTACGAGCCTGGGAGGACCAATTTGCCGACGCACTAAGTCGAAGGGCCGCATTGGCATTCAACAAGTTAGAATTAGAATAGATAGCATCCATGAGGGGCCGTCCCCGAATGCATAAGATAGAAAAAGAACTCCGTAGCCTAGACCTTGCTGGAAAATGTGAGCAACTTCAATTAGAAGTTCCGCTCGAGGGAATTGATGTTGGTACTCTCTTTCATAACCTCATGTTGGTGACCGACTGTCAGCTAAACTTGCAAAGTGTTTGGTCAATGGAGTTTCTGTATCATCAACCGATCCGGCCTCTGAGATCTGTCTAACATTTTGTTAGCTCGTATGACAAAAATGTTCTTTTACAAGATAAAGTATTTTATTAGTGCTAGTACCAAGAATGTAGCAGAATAAAACGAAAAGATGTTACGAGTGCTCCATTACATCCGTGAGCTCATAGAGTCAAGAAAAACAAAAGGCTGTGTCACCTCCCCAACCACCTGTTCCTTACACCAAACAACTGGAGTCTGTAAACACATATACTTCACGAACTATACATGTTGCTTCTCTCCTTCAAAGCATCTTTGTTGCCTTCAAGCCAAATATTCCACATGATGCATAAAGGGATAGTCCTCCATATCAGCTTAGGAGAAAACTCTTCACATCTTGTGGCATGACCCGTTGAACCCTAGAAATACTTAGGAGCATTGCCCAAATCTGCCAAATACTGTCACAGTGAAGCAACAGGTGATTAGAAGATTATTGCTTACTCACAGAAAAAGCATCTGCTGCACATCTCAAAGCCCCTTCTTTGTAGCAACTCTTGAGTCAAACAAAGCATTTTTTGCTGCCAACCAACGAACGCACCCAACCAGAGATGCTTTAGTCTTCCGTAGCATTTTCTATGGCCAATCCACCTCCTAGTTGTCACATTTCCTTTGCAGCATGCTGTAACTGCTTCTGACAGAGAAAATTGCTTTCTTGTTGGTCTTATGTCCCTTGTACTATCATCTAGCTTAATAGGCTCCAATATATTTAGAAGTTGACTGATTTCACAAACTTCTCGATCATTGGACCAAACTGAATTGAAGGTCAGATAAATTTGAGTTCAAGTGGCACTACACATTTGATCGTTCATTGGGCCATTGCCAGCCTTACTAATTTGTTCTATTGAAAAGTTATCTCTTACGTCTACTTAACCTAAAATTTTACTCTATAGAGTACTTCATAGCTCAAGCTCTTGGCTTACTCCCTTGTTAGATATATTAATTACAGAATATCATCCACAAATATCATATATGAAGAAATTCCATCTTAAATATATTGGTTAGCTCATGCATAAGTAAGGTAAACAAGTACGTTCAAGAGAGATCACTAGTGTACACTCGTGATTTTGGTGTGCTCTTCTATATATGTCCTTCCGTTATTTTCACACTTTTTTTAAAGGTGTCTTCTCAATTATTACTCAAATCAAAAGCGAGTATATCAAAAATAAAAGATGGTGGGGACAGACCCCCATTCCATCGAATCAAGCATAGAAATAACTGCCCTAGTTAAAGCATGAGCAGCTTGATTCGCTAATTTTTTAACTAGAGAAACTGACACTAATTGAAAGACCTTCATTGATGTCTTACAATCATAAACAATTCTCTAGCACCGCTTATCAACATTCTCACTTCCGCAAGACCACTGTGTATATCAAAGCTAGCATCTGTGTTAGTATTTTCACACTTAGGACAACTATATCTTTCTTCCCATCCCTATAATCTCCCATCAATCTCCATAGTAAAAGTAAAAGCTGATGTTGTAGGATTTACAAGCCGTATATGAGCCTGGTCCTCTATTGCCCTTGTAATGTTCCCAAGTCTATGATGCATCACTCTTGCTCAAAATTTCATGGTTGCTCTAATGGGAAATTGAAATGGTGAATGGTCTATTCTTGAGAGTATGCATTCTTCTAGTTCAGGCGGTTCTACTGTTGTCGACACTCCACCCCACCCCCCAACCCTGAAAAAAAAAAAAAAAAGAAGAAAGGAAAAACAGATGGTTTCCCACACCTCCTTTCCCTTCTGTACTTTTTCTTTATCAGAAAAGTGCTCACGTATTCTCAATTAGCTGCAAAAGGGATGGTCGGGTCTTCGGAGTTCCTAATTGGCATTCCTTAGGTGCTGTTTGGACTAGAGGTGGCCAGTGGGCCGGGCTCGGGTCTGGCGGGGTCGGGGCAGGACGGGCAAAGGGGTCGGGGTCGGGTCTGGCGGGACTTGCTCCAGTCCCGTCCCGATCCCGATCCCGTCAGAATCAAGGCGGGTCGGGGTCGGGGCGGGTTCCGGAGGGTTTTTTTTTTTAAATAACATATGTATAAAAAAAACTCAATAAACAAGACAAGATAGTGTAATAAAAACATCTCAAGGCTGTTTTTGTACCTCTTATATTATTTAATAGACATGATTTTTTTGTAATCCAAATACAATTGTCTAAAATCTAAATTGCAACTTTGTGGTGTTGTCCAAAAGTTACAAATTACATAATAAAATTGCAATTAAAAAAATTACATTCTCAAAAAAAATCTGTTCTAATTGCTTGATAATTTCCTGTGGTTCTTCGGTTGGAATTGGTATTTGTTGGTCAAATTGATCCACGTCGCTTCCACCACCTTCGGATAAGATTTCGTTATAGTTTTCGTCTTCTTCTTCGTTGATCTCCGGTTGACCGCACCTTCTTCGCTCCGCTCGTATCCAATCTCTGAATAATACTGCAATTTTCAAGCTGTCTCCGGCTAATGAGTGTCTGTGGTCTCCTATTTGATATATGCCGGCAGAAAAAGCACTTTCAGACGCAGTTGATGACGCTTGAATGTTCAAAACATCTCGGGCCATCAATGAAAGTGTCGGAAAGATCTTCTCATTCCCTCCAAAGATTTCAAAGAAGTCTTCATGTCCATCTTCATTGATAACTTCTTGGTACGATGCAGAACCTTGCAAAACAAAAATATCCAACTCGCTAATTTGGTTAGTAGTAGAGGTATGCGGCCGCACATTCTATTTACGAGGCTTTCAATACTAGCCGCAGAACAAAGATGTCTTTGTGAGGTTGTGTTGAAGATGAAGAAGATGGTATGGAAGCCGGTAAGTTACTAGCATTTTCTTGTTGATAAAACCTATATATTTTTTTGCATTGGTCTTCTACGCTAGACAACACTTCTTCTTTAGTTTGTTCAATAGGTGGTGGGTGATTTAGATTTTTGGGACTTGGAGGTAGTAGTACTTCTATACAATCGTAAATAGTTTCAACTGATTTAGTACCGTCTATTTTAATAGTCGGATTTAATACAGCACCAATAATATAAATAGTGGGAATAAGAATAAAATATTTTTTTATTTTGATAAACATTTTTTTAATAGCTGCCATATAAACTGATTTTTCCATATATTCACTAAGTAATAAAAATATTAGAGTTATATAAAACAACATAGTTGAAATAGTAGGATAATATATACCGGAAAATTCTTTTGTTGCTTGAAAATTCAGCTGGATTTTGATTATGAGAGTTAAAAAATAAAGTTATAGGTTTTCTGTAGTCATAAGCAACAAGTAGTTGCTCGTATAAAGAATTTCACCTAGTGGATACTTCTTGTGGAATTTTTCTATAAGATAGTCCACAATCGTGACAAGTTTTTTTATATTCTTTTCTTCGTTGTACTTTATTACTTTTAAAAATAAAGTTTATAGCAAATTGTATTTTACTAAGAATGTCTTCAAAAAGTGATAAATCATCCTTTACAATTAAGTTATATATATGGCACGCGCATTTTATATGAAAATGATCTGAAAAAGATGGAGTTAAACTATTTTTTAAAATTGTAATTGCGTAATTGTTAGAAGAAGTGTTATCTAATGTAATAGTCATAATTTTATCGGTTATTCCGTAATAATTGCACACTTGATAAATATTATCTGCAATAAAAGTACCAGTGTGCCTATCATCTATATAGCTATACGCTAAGATACGTTTTTGCATAGACCATTTATAATTTATCCAATGACAAGTTACAGTTAAATAATCATGGCCGTTAGTACTACGACCTATATCAGACGTGATAGATACTTTGCCATTAAAATGATATAATGAATAACGTAAATATTGTTGATATTCATGCGCGAATTTAAATACATCTCTCTTAACAGTTGATCTAGGAAAACCTTTAAAAGCAGGATTATATATATATCTAATGTAATGAATAAAACCAGGAGATGAAGGAAATGAAAAAGGCAAACCCTCCACAACAACTAATTTTGATATTTCTTCTCTATCTCTATGTTTATTGTATTTAGGGCCTACAATTTCCCTTGTCATAGGGTTAATTTGACCCTGTACTTGGTCTGGGACAGTATCAGTATGTGAATCTTGTCCCGATGGAGCGGGTGTTTGCGCACCCGGTTTTGAAGTCTGGTATTGGGCATACCTAGCTGGATGAGCACTTACTACGTGTCTAATTAAACCCCCCGTCCCACCGTGACCTTTTCCAGTTTTAAATTTTAAAACGTTTTTACAAATTTTACATATATCTACTTGATTCTCTACGTCCCTATCAAAAAATATCCATGCATCTGATTTTAATGGTCGTTTTGCTGGACCTCGTCTCATACTAGGGGGAATATGAGGTATTTCAGTTGAAGGTGCACTAGTGGGTGTGTTGTCATCAACATTAGTGGGTGTATCATCTAGATCATCGTCTAAATTAAAGTCTTCTTGTGTTCCAGAAAATAGCTCATCGTCTAAATCTAATGGTATAGTAGGAAACTGTTGAGTATCAACAAAATCATCCTGTGTAGGAATAAGATGACTAGAAGAAGTACCCTTGCCCTGGTTGCCCCTACTAGAAGAAGCACCCTTACCCTTAAACATACCTCTTAATCCTTTCATTTTAATTATGATAATAAATAATTAAAGATAATAAAATTAAGTGCGCTAAATAAAATAAACATATAATAATAATTTAATGAAGGAACGAATGTACCAAACGCCGACGTCGACGTGTAATCGAGAGGTTGAAAATTGAAATTTTGCTCGATGGAAGATCCTTTAGTTGCCAACTTCACTCCCAATTCCCAAATGAATAAATAAAATTGAATATTTAGTAAACAATGTAGACTTATATAGAGATATATTGAGAGATTAGAGAGATTGTAGGAAGATTTGTGAGAAAGATAAAGAGAAAATGAGTTATTTATAGTTAAAAAATTGGGTTAAAGTGTAAATATAATAACTTATGGGTTAAAATAAATATTAAGGGATAAGGGGGGGTTGGGGGAGGGGGGAGGCCAAAAATGGTCGTTACCCAACGGCCAAAATCTAAAATGGTCGTTGGTGCAACAGTTATATTTGCAAAGGGGGACTCTCTGGCGGGATCGGGGGCGGACTCAGGACGGGCTCGGGGCGGGCGGGCGGGCCTGGGGCGGGCTCGGGTCTGGCGGGACGAGACATTATCCCGTCCCGAGTTCGAGTCCCGCTACCATTTTTTTTTTACTCGGGGTCGGGGCGGGCTCGGGACGGGGTCGGGCCGTCCCGACCCACTGGCCAGCCTTAGTTTGGACATGATTTGAAATCATGATATAAAATCAATGATTTGAAATCAGGATGATTTGAAGTAAAAGTTTTGTCTGGACATGAAATTTGAATTTGTTAAGTTGTATTTTTTCTCAAAAACATAAAAATTCCAAAAGTTGTGAAACCATCAAAACTTCCCCAATTTCTATGTAATCTTACTAAATGAGCAAATCATAGTTCTATAATGAAGTTAATACATTACTAGAAGATCTTTCTAAGAAATATAACTTCTATTAATCGAACTTTAGTTCAATAAAAAGAATATCGAACATGAGTTGTAAAAATAAATTTAGTTGGTTAAAGTAAATATTATTATAAATATACTACCAACTTGCATATCTTTTTTATATTTGATATAAATGGTTGATAAATATATCTACCAATTTATGAATCTTTTTTACAAAATATAAACTTTTAGTCAAGTTTATTTTTAAAAAAAATTGAAATCATGATTTGAAATACCAAATCATGTCTTTTTGGAGAATTTGGATTTGAAATCATGATATGAAGTTGAAGTTGAAATTTTATGCAAATTTCATAAATAAGCGATGATTTGAAATCCTGATTTCATATCGCATGGCCAAACGCCTACTTAATCAATACCTAGTTGCTCGTTCTTACAATCAACCTGAGCGTTGCTTAGAAAGACAGTTGGCCTGTCTTAAGAATGCTGTACTCTGCTAGGTTCAGATGACTTTTAATGTTGTTAGTTGATCACCTTTGTGCACCGGGCTTCCCTACGCTTCCCCAGACCCTGCTAACGCGGGTTGTGCATTGGGCTGTCCTGCCCTTTAGTCGATCAACTTTGTACGAGGCTCTCAATATAGTGATGTTATTTGTTAGGTTAGCAGAAGATAGTAACTTATTAGCTGCGTATAAGAGGGGTTTGCCTCATTAGAGTCTAACTACTAATAAGGTATTGTTGTTTTTAGTTCACTGGAAAATGGAGTGGAGATGATGTCAAAGCTGTAGCTATTCACATTTAAATGGAAAATGCAGGGTCGTCTTCTTTACGTGCGTTGTATAACATCTACAGTTGATGTTTTTTTCCTTTTTCAATGCAAAGACATCGATTCGCACTTTCCACTATTTAAGTAGATGCTAGATATATAAAGTTTCTCTGTGCAGTTACGGAAGCAATTGGTAACACGTAGGTTAGCTATAGGAAATACAATACCACATGCGATATATAATATGTTTCATGCATTCATGTTTTTATCACTTCATAATTTTATGAAGTTGACTTGAGATACACTTGAAAGGTTTTTGTTGTTTCCTTGTTTCCTTGTTTCCCCATCTTGCGTGTGAACGTGAGATGCTCCATGCATCAGACTAGGCTATCTGTTTTTTAACTCTGAGTTAACTAATGCAATCATGTCATGTTTTTATAATATGTTGTCATGGTTTATTCATTTTCGTTATTTCTTTTTTCATATTGCTTTGAATTGTTTATTCTTATGTCGAGGGTCTACTGAAAACAATCTCTCTACCTCTCAATGAGAGGTAAAGTCTGTGTACGCTCTGCCCTCCCCAAACCTCACTTTGTGGGATTTCACTGGATATGTTGTTGTAGTTAACTAGTTCAATCATTATCGGACTCACACGTTCAAAACTCAGCCATACACAAGTGGAATTTCATTTTTTTCAGTGTTTTTTAACTGTAAGAGGACTTCTCTAACCTGCTCTCACCTGAACACTAGGTTCGTGTCTGTGATAAAGTTCAAATTATGTGATTTGCCGTTAATTCACACATTCCACTTGTTAAATATCCATAGGATATACACGTGTATATCCTATGTATATTGGCCTCGGTTTTTGTATATACTTTAGGTAATGTTTTAGTCTCCTAGTTTAGGTAGTGTTGTGGTGTAATTAGTATTGTACACTTACCATAATATTTGTATTACCATAATTGTATAGTTAGTATCCAAGTAGAATAAGGTTTTAGGAGTAGAATAGGAATATGATTATCCTATTATGGAAATATGTAAATTGTATATATACTCTTTCAATTAATAAAAATAATCAAGAGATTATTTCTTTCATGGTATCCGAAGTCTAGGTCAAAACAACAATTTCTCTCCCTAAATTTCTTGTTATTTCGGCCAAGCAAAAATCGAGCAGCCCTCCTCGGTTTTTCTACACCTCTTTCCGTTCTCCAAATCTCTCTTTCAAATCTCTCTATCACCTATTGTTCTTTCGTTATGTCTACGTCAAAGAACACGTTTCACCCTGCCCTTGTTGTTTCTAACATCAAGAATCACATCCCTCTAATTCTTGAAATAGAAAATGTCCAATACGCGACGTGGGACGAGTTGTTCAAAATTCACGATCGTTCGCATCAAGTCATCCATCACATAATCCCCGTGGCTCCTGAAGATACAGAGGTGCCTACACCCGAGGATGATCCCAAATTATGGACAACACTTGATGCCACCGTCCTTCAGTGAATTTATTCTACTATCTCTACCGACCTATTGCAGACGATTATTGAGCCAGACGCTACGGCGATGGCTGCGTGGGATAGGATGCGTGATATATTCCAGGATAATCAAAATTCCAGAGTTGTTACCCTTGCACAGGAATTTTCTCACGTCAACATGGAAAATTTCCTGAGCGTTTCAGCATATTGCAAAAGGTTGAAAGAATTGGCGGACCAACTCCTCAACGTTGGTGCGCCTGTTAGTGAAGATCGTCTTGTTTTACAGATGGTTGATGGCCTATTCGAAGCCTATAGTGGCGTTAGAACTCTCCTTCGTCAAAGTAATCCTCTTCCGAGATTCTATCAGGCTCGCTCCATGCTTACCTTGGAAGAAGCCGGTTTGGCTAAAAAGACGGCTACTAGTGCTAGTCCGTGGTCACGATGACATCCTCCACTAATCCTCAAAATTTTGGTGACAATTCAAACCAAAACCGATCTCACGGGGGCGGCAAAATAGCCGGAAAAATAATGGGAAAAATCACGGGGGCAAATGCGGCGGTTCCGGCAGCGGTAGCAGCAGCCAAAACAGTGGCGGTGGACCCCATCCCGATTACAGTGGGCCACCGACCCACTGGTCTTAGAATTGGGCCTCTTGGTCGTGGTTTTGGAACAGTGGGCAGCGGCCCTACGGCCCAACTCCTTCACAGTTTCCAGCCACTGGCCAGTGGGCTTCCCAGCAGCCTAGACCACCCAATGCACACTGGGCCAGTGGTTCTAGCAGCAGTCACGGACCAGGGCAGCACGCAGGGGTACTTGGGCCCCAGCCTCCGCAAACCCACCATGCAGCAGGCCCCACTCAGACTGATATTGAGGCCGCATTGCACATACTTGGTTTGACTCCACCGAACCCGAATTGGTATATGGACACTGGTGCCACTACCCACATGACATCCGATTCAGGTACTCTATCGTCTTATTCCAATTTGAGCAACCCTCATGTCATCATTATTGGTAATGGTAATTCTATTTCAATTCGTGGTTATGGTCATAAAACTTTGTCTCCCCACATCCACCATTTATCTTGAAAAATACCATACATGCCCCCAAATTGATTAAAAACTTAGTGTATGTCCATAAATTCACCACTGATAATTTCGTGTCTATTGAATTTGATCCGTTTGGTTTATGTGTGAAGGATTTCAAGACGGGGAGTCATCTCATGAGGTGTGATAGTAGGGGAGATCTTTATCCTATCACACCATGTTCCGATCTATCGAGTCAAGCCTTGCCGTCAACATTTGCAGCCCTTTCCCCTTCCTTGTGGCATGCTCGTCTTGGTCATCCTGGGTCGTCTATTTTGGCTTCCTTAGATAAAAACGATTTTATTTCTTGTATGGGTACGCATAGTATTCCGAATTGTCAATCTTGTTCTTTAGAAAAAATTGTTAAGTTGCCATTTGTAGTACTTCTCATATGTTAATGTCATTTGATATTATTCATAGTGATCTATGGACGTCTCATGTTCTTAGTTCTTTTGGTCATCGATATTATATTCTTTTTTTGGATGATTATTCTAAATTTTTATGGACTTTTCCAAAAAGCGAAAAAATCTCAGGTTTTTTCCATCTTCTTAAAATTTAGAGCATTCATTAGAACCCAATTCGAACGTGAAATCAAAAATATCCAATGTGACAATTGCAAAGAATATGACAATGTGGGGTTTCGGGAATTTTTTACAAATAATGGGATCAATTTTCGCTTTTCTTGCCCTCATACGTCTTCGCAAAATGGAAAAGCCGAACGAAAAATTCATACAATTAATAACATTATCCACACTTTATTGATTCATGCTTCCGTACCCCCATCGTTTTGGCATCATGCTCTACAAATGGCTACATATCTTCTTAACATTCTTCCTTCCAAAGGTTTGACATATTTGTCCCCTCTGCAAATTTTATATAATAAGACTCCTTCGTATTCACATTTTAGGATCTTTGGGTGCTTATGTTATCCGTTATTTCCGTCCACCACAATTAACAAACTTCATGCCCGTTCTACCCCTTGTGTGTTTTGGAGTTATCCGTCCAATCATCATGGTAACAAATGTTTTGATTTATCGTCTAGTAAAATCATAATTAGTCGCCATTTAATTTTTGATGAATCACAATTTCCATTTGCTAAGGTTAGTAATCCCGTGCCTAGTTCGTATATTTTTTTGGATGATGGTATATCCCCGTATATTACTCACCATTTTTTGGACATGTCCCGCACCTCAAGTCCGCCAGCGGGCCCACTGCCCGCTGATTCTACAATCCTGATTCCACCCTCATTTTCCAGTTCTAGACTTGGGCCAGGTTCTGCCCCAATTTCCGTAACTGGACCAGTTGTTGAGCCCAATCCAGAATTTGGGCCAGTCTCGGCGTCAGGTTCTATTTCCGAGTCCAGATCACTACATGTTGGCCGATCCTTCCCGAGTCCAGAAAATTCCCAAAATTCATCCAATTCTTCCCCGAGTCATAGACCAATCACTCGTAGTCAACAAGATATTTTTAAACCAAAAAGACATTTTAATTTATATTCAAATGTGCTTAAATCACCCTTACCCCGTAATTCTGTGTCTGCGCTAAATGATCCGAATTGGAAAATTGCTATGACCGATGAATATAATGCTCTTATTGATAATAAGGCGTGAGAGTTGGTGCCCCGTCCATCTGGTATTAATATTATTAGGTCTATGTGGATTTTTGCTCATAAGGACAATTCAGATGGTTAATTTGCACGGCATAAGGCGCGACTTGTGGGTGATGGTAAGACTCAGCGGGTTGGTGTGGATTGTGATGAGACGTTTAGTCCGGTGGTCAAGTCGGCTACCATTCGCACTGTGCTCAGCTTGGCTCATTCGAAAGCATGACTCATTCATCAGTTAGATGTGAAGAATGCTTTCGTACATGGTGATCTCAAGGAAACAGTCTATATGCATCAGCCTTTGGGGTTTAGGGATCCCAAATATCCTCATCATGTTTGTTTGTTGAAGAAGTCCTTATATGGGCTTAAGCAGTCCCCACGGGCCTGGTATAAAAGGTTTGCCGACTATATTTCGACTATTGGGTTCACCCACAACAGGTCGGATAATTCCTTGTTAATATATCGTCGTGGTTCATCCTTGACTTATATACTATTATATGTGGATGATATTATTTTGACTGCCTCTTCCGATGCCTTATGTCAGTCTATCATGACAATGCTCAGCTCTGAGTTTGCTATGAAAGACTTAGGGCCCTTGAGTTATTTTTTGGAGATTGCTGTCACTCATCATGCAGATGGATTGTTCTTATCACACAGAGGAAGTATGTAGCCGAGATTATTGAGAGGGCTGGGATGTCATCATGTAAGTCCACTTACACTCCAGTTGATACTAAACTCAAATTGGGTGCTACGGCCGGCGCTCCATACGAGGATCTGACCCGATATCGCAGTCTTGCAGGGGCCCTTCAGTATCTCACATTCACGAGACTAGATATTACGTATGTCGTACATCAGATGTGTTTGTTTATGCATGATCCCAGGGTTGAGCACATGAATGCGCTCAAACACATCATTCGATATATTCAGGGTACACTTGACTATGACTTGCATTTATATCCTTCATCGACGTCCATACTTGTCTCGTATACAGATGATGATTGGGATGGCTGTCCGGACATCAGATGGTCTACGTCTAGCTATTGTATGTTTCTTGGCAATAACTTGGTCTCCTGGTTGCGAAACGTCAGTCGACTTTGTCCCGCTCCAGTGCCGAGGCCGAGTATCGAGGGATAGCTAATGTGGTCTCGAAATCGTGTTGGTTACGTAATTTATTGTTAGAGTTTCATTGTCCTGTTCAGAAGGCGACCTTGATTTATTGTGATAATGTTAGTGCCATCTACCTTTTTAGTAATCCGGCTCAGCACCAACGCACTAAACATATCGAGATGGACATTCACTTTGTTCGCGAAAAGGTTGTCCGTGGTCAAGTACGCGTCTGCCATGTCCCGTCCAGGTATCAAGTTGCCGACATCTTTACAAAGGGTCTTCCCTCGGTCATTTTTGAAAATTTTAGGGACAGTCTCAGCGTTCGAAGACTGTCCGCTATGACTGCGGGGGTGTGTTAAATATCCATAGAATATACACTTGTATATCCTATGTATTTTGGCCTCGGTTTTTGTATATAATTTAGGTAATGTTTTAATCTCCTAATTTAGTTAATGTTGTGGTGTTATTAATATTGTACACTTATCATAATATTTGTATTATTATAATTGTATAGTTAGTGTCCAAATAGAATAAGATTTTAAGAGTAGATTAGGAATAAAATTCTCTTATTATAAAAATATGTAAATTATATATATACTCTTTCAATTAATAAAAATAATTAAGAAATTATTTTTTTCACCGCTATATGTCCTTACCACTGAATCAAGGTCCCCGAGCGTTAATTAGGTAACTATCAGTGCAAGCTCTTTTCATAGACTAGTTGAAAAGGTTCAGCTAGCCATAGTCCATGGACAGGCCTATAACAGTATATGTTAAATTTAGGCGATACTAATGAAAAGAGTCAAAAACTACTACTCCACTATAATCTTTCCAAGTAAGTAGATGTATCGTCCGAATTCCATATATAGTAGTATCATCTTCTTACTCATTCTTTCTCCCATATATGTAATTCCAACAATATAACTTAAAAGAATTGGTATAGTTTCATATGTGGTACGTAATCGAGTTTAATTTTATAATATATTACAAAGAATTTAAGTTAAATCTCTCAGAATTTAATACTTGGAACTTACTGTTCCGATTAATCTATATCCGTGTTACGTAGGCCCCATTTAAAGAGCTAGAAGGAAGAGGAAGTCCTTGCTCTTCTCCAAATTTACATCACTATAGATGTATCTAGGATGAAGAAAAAAATAAGTAGTTCTCGTACTTATTTTTTAAATGGTAAGTAAGCATAAAATATTATTATGATATAGGAATATTTATATAAAATACAGACAAATTTATGGAGACGGATTTGGGGAGGGGTGCCTGGTGGGAGCTACTCGCATAGTGGTTTTTTTTTGTGGGAGGAAAAAAGGAAGATAACTTACGTAGAGAGTAAGAATTGAACATGATTCACTAAGAATGAATTACTGTAAATTAGAGTTTAGACTACCGTGGTTTGCCAACAAGAGAAACAGATTTAGAGTTTATTGTGACGTATGTTAAAGCATTTCTTTATTTTTTGAGGGTTTTAATACATTAGGGTGGGGGAGAGGTGGTGGAGTTGGGGCGCGTCGGATGTGGTGCTGAAAAGGAGAATGAGACAATTAATATAAAATGCTATTTAAAAAACTTCTTCTCTTTAAGGAAGTCATTTTATTTTAAAGAAATTGATTTTCGGAAAAAACTATTTTCAAAATATTTTGACTAATCAGATACAGAAAAAATTGGAGACATTTTCCTCCCAACCAAAGACAAACCATATCATTTTTTTCTTCATATTTTGATTTTCATATTACGGGGGCTTGCTTCGGAAACAACTAAGCATGTAACATGTACCCTATTTTCTTGGTCAACTCTATGTTGTGTATTACTCTCTTTTTTTTTCCTTCATTTTTTTATGGAATAGAAATAAGAGTTTACTACTTAAATATCATCTAAATTGTTGAAATGATGTAATTGTTAAACAGAGGTAATATACCTATGATATATACTGAATATACAAAGAAGATATATCATGTATATACAAAGCGATGAACAATGGCAAATTTCAACAAGAGAGCAAAGTTGGTAGCTCAATAGAGGCAAACAAATGGCCTGGACGAGTTGGGTCAGTCACGGAAATAGGGCAGCAAAACAGTTGACATAATTGTATATTAAGGAAAGTATATTGTGTGTATATTGTAGTATATTTGTTACCTAGATTAGGATATACTATTACCATATTTAGGATATACACATACCATAAATTGTATAGTTAGAATTATGGTAGAATAAGGTTTTAGAAACAGAATAGGAATAGGATTCTCCTATTTTGTAACTTGTATATATATCTATTCAATCAATGAAAATAATCAAGGGGATTATTTCTTTCACGGTATCAAAAAACTAGGTCTAAACAAAAGTTTTTCTCTCAACTTTTGTCTTCCTTGTGGCCGAGACACCCCCCCTCCCCCCTCGGGTTTCTCTTCCAAAATTCGTCTTCCGCTCTAAAAACACCTCTCTTAAATTTCCCTTCCTTCTTTGTTCTTCCAATATGTCTGAGAACAATTATCACCCTGCCCTCACGGTGTCCAATATCAAGAGCAGTATCCCTATTGTCCTTGAGATGGAAAACGTCCAATATGCGACGTGGGCGGAGTTGTTTAAAATTCACGCTATCTCTTATCAAGTTCTTCATCACATCATTCCTCCCGCTAGATCCCTTCCTGCGGAGGATCCTGAGTTATGGATTACACTTGATGCTACCGTTCTCCGGTGGATCTACGCCACTATTTCGGTGGACCTTCTACAGACGATTATTGAGCCGGATACCACGGCTATGGCTGCATGAAATAGATTGCGTGACATATTCCAAGACAACCAACATTCACGTGTCGTCACACTCGAGCAGGAATTCTCTCGCTCGAATGGATCGAATTTCCAAACGTTTCTGCATATTGCAAGAAACTAAAGGAGTTGGCAGATCAACTCCGTAATGTTGGCGCACCGATAACAAATAATCGTCTAGTTCTACAGTTGGTTGCCGGTCTTTCGGAGGCCTATAATGGTGTGGGAACTCTCCTTCGCCAAAGCAACCCTCTTCCCGACTTCTATCAAGCCCGCTCCATGCTTACGTTGGAAGAAGCCGGTTTGGCTAAAAAGGCGGCTACCGGAGCAAGCCCAGTTGTCATGGTGGCCTCCTCTCCTAGTTCTTCGGGTTTTGTGAATAATTCGGGGCAAAACCATAATAATGGTGGCGGCAAGAATAATCGCAAAAATAATAACAAAAACTGCGGGGGCAAACGCGGTGGTTCTGGTGGTCAACAAACAGACGGTGGGTCCCAGCCAGGGTACAGTGGCCACCACCCCCCTGGGCCCAGTAGTGGGGCCCATGGCAGTGGAACCCGTACCAGCCAAAGAAGAAAGTTCCAAAGAGCCTGGGCCGCCAACAATCCAGGCCCAACACCCAGCAGTGGCGGCCCACTGGCCAGTGGCCCAATAGCGGCAGCAACAGCAGTTACGGCCCAACTCCACCACGACCAGGAGTTCTTGGGCCCCGACCTCCGCAAGCCAATCATGCAGCAGGCCCCACTCAAATCGACATCGAGGCCGCAATGCACACACTGAGGTTATCTCAACCAGACCCAAATTGGTATATGGACACCAGTGCCACTACTCACATGACTTCCGAATCAGGTACTCTCTCATCTTATTCCAATTTGAGCACTCCTCGGGGGATAATTGTTGGTAATGGCAGTTCTATTCCAATTCTAGGGTATGGTCAGAAAAAATTGTCTCCCCCCAATCCACCACTCCTCTTGAAAAATACTTTGCATGCTCCTAAATTGATTAAAAATTTAGTGTTTGTCCGCAAGTTCACAAATAACAATTATGTTTCTGTTGAATTTGATCCTTTCGATTTCTCTGTGAAGGATTTCAAGATGAGGAGTCATCTCATGAGGTGTGATAGTAGGGGGGATCTGTATCCTATCATGCCCGGTTTCAGTCCATCGAGTCCAGCCTTGCCGTCAGCTTTTGCAGCCATCTCTCCTTCCATGTGGCATGCTCGCCTAGGTCATCCGGAATCTTCTATTTTATCAGTTTTAGATAAAAATAGCTTTATTTCTTGTAAGGGTACGAGTCGTACTCCAATTTGTCAGTCTTGTTCATTAGGAAAAATTGTTAAATTGCCATTTGTAGACTCCAATTCTCATACTTCTATGCCATTTGACATTATTTATAGCGACTTATGGACGTCTCCGGTTCTTAGTTCCTTGGGTCATCGATATTATGTTCTCTTTTTAGATGATTATTCTAGATTTTTGTGGACGTTTCCAATTGCGAATAAATCACAAGTGTTTTCCGTCTTCATCAAATTTAGAGCGTTCATTCGTACTCAATTCGAAAGAGAAATAAAAAATATTCAATGTGATAATGGGAAAGAGTATGACCATAGGGAGTTTCGGGAGTTTTGTGCTAATAATGGGATAAATTTTCGTTTTTAGTGTCCTCATACATCTTCACAAAATGGGAAAGCCAAACGCAAAATTCGTTCCATAAATAACATTGTCCGAACTCTCTTAATTCATGCCTCCGTACCTCCATATTTTTGGCATCATGCTCTACAAATGGCCACATATCTTCTTAACATAATTCCGTCTAAAGGTCTGACATATTCTTCTCCCCTCAAAATCCTATATAATAAGAACCCTTCTTATTCTCATCTTCGGATTTTTGGGTGCTTATGTTATCCGTTATTCCCATCCACCATAATTAACAAACTTCAAGCTTGGTCTACCCCGTGTGTATTTTTGGGTTATCCGTCAAATCATCGTGGTTATAAGTGTTTTGATTTATCCTCCAAGAAAATCATAATAAATCGCCATGTCATTTTTGATGAAACTCAATTCCCTTTTACGAAAGTTCATACTCCCGAGCCTAAGTCGTATAATTTTTTGGATGACCAAATATCCCCGTATATTATTCGGAATTTTTCGGACTTCTCCCGCACCTAAAATCCTCCAACGGGCCCATCGCTCACTGGACCCACAAGATCGCCACCAAAGCAATTCCAAAGAATCGAATTCCAAAGACAATTGGGCTACCCACCAATTCTAGAACCGCCCGTAAGAGGCTTCAGCATCGATTTGGGCCAAGAGCCCATCGCTCGTTAGATACCCATCCCGAGCCCAGAAAAATCCCAAAATTCCCTCAATTCGCCCTCGAGTCATAGACCGGTCACTCGTAGTCGGGCCGGGTATTTTTACACCTAAAAAACATTTTAATTTACATTCTGATGTCTCTAAATCCCCATTGCCCCGCAATCTTGTGTCCGCATTAAATGACCCTAATTGGAAAATTGCTATGACTGATGAATATAATGCTCTTATTGATAATAAGACGTGGGAGTTGGTGCCCCGTCCATATGGGATTAATATTATCAGGTCTATGTGGATTTTTGCTCATAAGGAGAATTCAGATGGGTCCTTTGCTCGACATAAGACGCGACTTGTTGGTGATGGTAAGACTCAGCAGGTTGGGATTGATTGTGGTGAGACGTTTAGTCCGGTGGTCAAACCGGCGACCATTCGCATTGTACTTAGCTTGGCTCTTTCAAAGACTTGGTCAATTCATCAGTTGGATGTCAAGAATGCTTTTCTACATGGTGATCTCAGGGGAACAGTCTATATGCATCAGCCGTTGGGTTTCAGGGATCCCAACCGCCCTCATCATGTCTGTTTGTTGAAGAAGTCATTATATGGGCTTAAGCAGTCTCCACGGGCCTGGTATACACGATTTGCTGACTTTGTTTCGACTATTGGGTTCACTCACAGCAGGTCAGATAATTCCTTGTTCATCTACCGCCGTGGTTCGTCATTGGCCTACATTGTGTTGTACGTGGATGATATCATCTTGACTGCCTCTTCCGATACCTTGCGCCAGTCTATCATGACCATGCTCAGTTCTGAGTTTGCTATGAAAGACTTAGGGCATTTGAGTTGTTTTTTGGGGATTGTCGTCAAGCGTCATTCAGGTGGCTTGTTTTTGTCTCAACGAAAGTATGCTGCTGAGATCATAGAGAGGGATGAGATGTCATCCTGTAAGTCCACTTCCACGCCAGTTGATGCAAACCCAAAGCTAAGTGCCGCAGCAGGTGCACCATACGAGGACCCGACCCTCTATCGCAGTCTGGCAGGGGCCCTCCAGTATCTTACCTTTACTAGACCGGATATTACGTATGCGGTTCAGCATGTGTGTTTATTCATGCATGATCCCAGGGTTAAGCACATAAATGCAATCAAACGCATCATTCGGTTTATTCAGGAGATACTAGACTTTGGGTTGCACTTATATCCTTCATCTACATCCACACTTGTCTCTTATACGGATGCTGATTGGGGCGGTTGTCCCGATACCAGTCGGTCGACTTCTGGATATTGTATGTTCCTTGGCAACAACTTGGTCTCTTGGTCGGCAAAGCGTCAGGCAACGCTATCACGCTCAAGTACAGAGGCAGAATATCGAGGGGTAGCGAATGTGGTCTCCGAATCATGTTGGCTACGTAATTTGCTTTTGGAGCTTCATTGTCCAATTGAGAAGGCAACCTTGGTATATTGCGATAACATTAGTGCCATCTACCTTTCAGGTAACCCAGTTCAACACCAACGTACTGAGCATATCGAAATGGACATTCACTTTGTCCGTGAAAAGGTTGCAAAGGGTCACGTTCGCGTATGCCATGTCCCGTCTCGTTATCAAATTGCAGACATCTTTACAAAGGGTCTACCAGTGATTATCTTTGAAGATTTTAGGGACAGTCTCAGCGTTCGAAAACCGCCCGCTATGACTGCGGGAGTGTTAAACAAAGGTAATATACCTGTGATATACACTGAATATACAACAGTATATATCACAGGTATACAAAGCAAAGGAACAAGGGCACCAACAATGAGCAAAGGCAAATTTCAAAATAGAGCCTAAATGGCCTGGACGAGTTGGGCTACCACTAAATAGGGCATCAAAACAGTTGACATAATTGTATATTAAGGAAAGTATATTGTGTGTATATTGTAGTATATTTGTTACCTAGATTAGGATATACTCTTACCATATTTAGGATATACACATACCATAAATTGTATAGTTAGAATTATGGTAGAATAAGGTTTTAGAAATAGAATAGGAATATGATTCTCCTATTTTGTAACTTATATATATATATATATATATATATATATATATATATATATATATATATTCAATCAATGAAAATAATCAAGGGGATTATTTCTTTCAGTAATGAAGTTATTTTTCAGTAACGAATACCACATAATTCACTAAACTTTTGAATATTTCAAATGATTGTCCGATTTACAATTTTTTGCAAAAAAATATCTATGTTCCTTAAATGTACATCGTACCAAGTAAAAAATATTTACTCAATAAAATTAGTATAATAATTATTTTTAAATTTCTCAAATGACTATCCAACTTATGAATTTTTATACCTTTGTTTCTTAAATAAATTTATATTAAACATTATATTAATATTTATTCAATAAAATTAATTCTATTATAATTAATTTGACAGGTAGGTTAATCTAACCTTCAAAGACAGAACATTGTCCTTCCGAAAAAAAAAAGTGTATAATTTGTCGTTAAGTTATTCATTCGAATTTTCGATGTTTGGGACTAATTGGCATAATTGTTGAGATGTTGACTTTGCCAAACAGCTTTCACACTTTTCTCATGCAATTGGTGACAATATCGTAATGCTATGTTTAGAAAAAAATATTTTGGCCTTGTTGACGTGTTGACTAATTATAAATTAAACCCATTATTTATAAGCCATGTACTAGCTGACAACTCAGCCTTTGTTAGGCCAATGACGTACATAAACCAATCAAATGATTCAAGTGGGGCTAAAAAGGTGAGAATATGAGATCACTAGTTAAGTGAATTTTCACTTGTTAATCATAATATTAATTACTAGAAGCTATACATAAATTTGTTTATGCGTGTTTTGGGATAAACTTAAGAATGGTTATTCGGAAAGAGTTTAAATTTTGTGCACGGTAGCGTATAAATTATTTTACACTATTAGAAAATGAACTCTTATTTCTATTCCATCTACTCTAACTCTTTAAATCAAGGGTGGGCAAAAAACTCGGAGAATCGAAAAAATCGAACCGAATCAAAAATTGGTTCGGTTTTTCTCAGTTTTTTTTAAAAAATATTGATTTTTTGAAAAACCGAACCGAATCAGGATTTAGTGATTTGGTTTGGTTTTTAAATTTTGGATACGAACCGAACCGAAAAACCGAATTAAATATATAATTATTATTATTTTTTTATTTTAGGCTACTACTATCTCTTGAATCATAGTCATTGAAGTCAATCTATGAAACTTTATGGAAGTCGAATGCGGCATGAACTTGATTAACATATCACGGAAATATTGACATAAAATGTAGGGAGAGAAAATAGTTGTAAATTGGTGAAACTTTAAATGGTCATAACTATGCGCTCGGATGTCCGTTTTACCCGATTATTTTTTTATTTTGGGTATTTTTTCAAGACGGGGCCGGCCCAAATGGCCACAAGGCGGTTTGGCACAACCAATTTTTACAAAAAACGTATGTTTTTTCAATCAATTTGTGTTTCCCCAAATCGGTTTTTACTTTTTAGTTTTCCTTTTTATTTAGTAAACATCTCACGATACACAATAAATTTCAATGTCGAAATTTCATGGTAGTGTAGGTGTGAATGTCAATTTCAGTTTTGGAAATTCAATTTTTTTTTTAAAATAAAAAATTCCTCGACCCGACTGGACCCGGCCCACTAGAAAAATCGATATAATCCGATACGTTTGGCGATATAAACCGAACATATCATTTTTTTTAAAGTTGTATTCATTTTTTTTAAATGATTTTTATTCGGTTCATATTTTTCGAATACAAAACCGAATCGATATACGCCCACCCCTACTTTAAAGTGCATTAAGTGCTTACATTAAAGAGATCAACTCTAACTGTTTTTTCTTTTCCTAAAATTAAGCACTACAATTACTCTCTCCAAATTCTCCTTTTAATACCCTCCATTATGTGTTCCACTTTCTTTCCAACGCTTTATGACTTTGATCTGTAAGCACTTAATGCACTTTAAAATATTTATGCAGATTTTTGTATGATATCTGCAGTTACAAATGCTTCTCCACTAAAAAGAAAATAAAAAAATATGTGCAATAGTAAATCCTCAAAATAAAAGAAACTCCTCAAGGCAATAATGGCTGAAGCAATGAAGAATTACTTCTTGCAAAGTTAACAAAATTTAAAGCATTAAAAGATTGCTTCGTTGATAGTGACGATCTTGTCAAGAAAAAAATAATGGGAACTTAAAGATTTGTTTTGAGGCTAACAAGGAAAACAAATCTGATAATAGATTACAATTAGGACTCTACTTATTTTTAATATTTTTTAAAATCTTAATTATAAAAGTTACCGTGATTATCCTTTATTTTACCTGATGGTGTAAATAATTTTATATGCACAAAACTTAAACTCATTAGGAAATAAATTGTAAGAGAAGATTGAGCAAATGTAATTTGTAAGTAATTCCATGGTATGAGTAAAGAAACCACACACTCTCTCTCACTCCTATTCATTTTTTTTTGAAGTGAAAGAAACATAGAACATCTTTTGCCACCTCTTAATGATGTGATTCAGAGGATGAGGGTGCCAAAAGGTATCGGATTGAGTTTCAGTTATGAAAAGTAAGAAGCGCTTACTCAAGAAACGGAACCTATCTAACGCGAATCCGGATATAATTAAACTTTTATGATGATATTGGACAACTGGTGAAAAATAAAAAAGCATATTTTTCCAAAAAAATAATAAAATGATCCCTTATATTCGGAATAGGTTTAAAGTAATTTTTAAAATATATTTTAACCACTTTTATTATTTTAAAATTAATATACATATAGTTATAGTATTTCTCTAGTAGTTTCTTGTCCTTAGAGTTTTGTTATTATTTTGGTGTTTTTTGTATTTCGATTAGCGTATGATTTTTGTGACAATTATGTTATTGTTCCTCTTCTCAGACTGATTTATCTTATTATCTGTTATTTCTTTTTTTTTCGTATTGCTTTTGTTTGCTTATCTTTGAGTCGAGCATGGGCGAATCTATGTACAAAAAATGGGTCACATGAACCCATGGTCATCCGATTAAACTCGGCATATTATGTGTATAATTTTTAAATATATATAATATTAATTGAAGGAATTCATGATCAAACTTGACTGCGTGGTGCACTGGTTAAGCACTGCCTTTAATTACTTAAGGTCAAGGGATTGAACCCAATGTGCTACTCTTTTGTATCTTTTTTTTTTTTTTTGCAATAGTGTACCCATACTGTTGAAACTCTGGATTCACCCCAATGTAAAAGTAAGGTCTTACACACCACCCTCTCCGGATTCATTTGTGGAATTACAATGGATATGCTATTGTTATTGTAATTTTAATTATTTAAATTTATTAACTGAAATACTTTTAATTTTTTTCAAATATTTTAACGAATTTTGTATATTAATTTAAGGAAAAAGGTTGATTTTCCGATTAAAATAACTTTGGGAAGGTTTGGGTTAAGTTTCCCCCCTACAAAACTCTATCCAATAGTTGTCTTCCAGATTTTATTGGGCAAATAGAATTTATTTCACTTTAAAAAAAAAAGTAAAAAAAGAGAAATGAAACCATGATCGGAACGTTATATTTTGTCAAAAAATATCCAGAGAAAACAAAATACGCATATTCCATAGTGGCAAATTGGTAGTCAACTGATTAGATTAGGCAATTACACAAAAGATTATTACATACCATGGAGAAAAGATCGGTCTTTTTTCCTCTTTGTCTACGTTTCCCTGTCTTGAAGTCAGTTCAATAATTCTTGTCCCAAACCCTAAATTCTCTACACTTTCTTGATTGCAATTCAACTCTGTTTTGGTCATTATTGCTGAGTGTTGACGAAATAGGTAAAATTCTTGGCATTTCTTGGTTTATTCTATATGGGTTTGTGAAGATTAATAGTTTTAATTGGTTTTTATGGCAAGATTGTTCCTTTTTTGGTTATTTGAATACCCATGACTGGATATATGATTTGGAGGTAAATTTATTTGATTTCCTTGGGTTTTGGCATGTTGGGGTTGTTGATTTTTTGGGGGGTGGGGCGCTGGCGGAATTTTTACTATGGGGTTCAAAAATATGTAAAAGTAAACATACGAAGAAGTTAAGGGGTTCAATGTCTATTATATATGCATAACCGTTTAATTTTGACCCCTTGGCCCAACCTAGCTCCGCCCTTGGGGAGGGGTGGGGGAGGTTGATGTGGGGGTAGGTAGGGATGGGGTTGTGTTTATGCAGTCTTGTTTTTGTTACTTTGTTATAAGTTTAAACTTTATATCGGTTGTGTATGGGGTTTTGAAGGGTGTAATGTATTAGTGTAACAGATTGCCAACTGAATTTTGATGGAAATATTTGGTAATTAATACCGACTCTGATGATAGAGGGAAACAAAAGGAGTTAGCTTTGTTGGTTGGTAGGAAGAACAAAGCTTGATAATGAGATATGTTGCCAAGAAAGTTCAGATCTTGTTAGATCCAAGAGAAGGCTAAGTTTAATCTCTGTTGATCATATTCAGGGTTTACTAGTGCTGTAACTGTTGTTTGGGATATCATCTAATCATGGGCCAAGTCTCACTTGTAGTAAAACTTTTGACTACCGAGGAGAGACTGTCTCTCTGACTTAAGTGTATTTGGGAGTTATGATTTCGTGTTTGAGTTGTTAGACTCTTCTTTCGTGTTCCTTGTTGTCTGGCTCTTGTACTTCATTCTCCTCCATCTCAGACTATTCTCCATTTCAATGCTAACTGGTGAATTCTCTAAACAAGCTTATCATGTGTAAATTATTTGGTGTGTATTACGTAAATTATCAAGATGAACTATTAGGTTGAGTAAAGACAATGCATGGATTGTGGAAAGTTAGGTGCAACAAGTTGCTACTGTGTTCTGTTTGCTATTGGTCTTCTTGCACTTGCTTTATTTGTCTCTTTGCATTTGTTTACAGTACTGTTGAATTGGTTGAGATCTAACTGTGTTGCGATTCATTCTAGTGCGGAATGGACCAGTTACACTTTTGACAACAGTACCAGGAACAGTAACTTTTTAAAGTTGATTGGTGATTCAGTATGCCCTGAATTTTGACAGTTGGAGAAGTTCGCCACAAAGTTATTTGTTCCAAAGGGAGTTAATCTGGTGAATCTGCAGCCTCTGAGATGATGAATTCCCAATGGCTCTCTTTCAAGGAATTTCAGGGCTATAATGATTAGCTGATCTAATCATGACGAATATGGGTTCGAGATTTAGACAAGTTCTTTTATTCTTTCTGTTTGTATCAGCTATTATTTTTTATGTCACAGTTGCATCTGAAGAAGCGAATGTACAAAGGGTGATAACTGCTCCTCTAAGGAATGCCCGTACCAATATAATTGATGGTTCTGGTAAAGAATATGGTATTGATTCTGTCAGTATGGATAGAAAAGGTGAATGGACAGGTGATAACACCGGAGTGTCTGTTTCAACAGTTGCATTGTTCACTTTGGCAATGGCTGTGGCTAGTGGTTTGGGTGCAGTACCATTTTTCTTTGTAGAGCTGGATCCTCAATGGTCAGGAGTATGCAATGGAATGGCTGCTGGAGTGATGTTGGCGGCTAGCTTTGACCTTATACAGGAAGGACAGGAACATGGAAGTGGTGGATGGGTTGTGTTTGGTATTTTGGCTGGTGGAATCTTCATATTGCTTTGTAAGAAGGTGAAAGCCCTAATTTCCCGCTTTCTTGTTGTCCAGTTTTCGTCCTTCAATTAGTTTTATATCATATCTGCTATTGAATAACATCAAATGGTTTCATTGATTAACAACAATTAATTTTTGTCATATCTAATATCATGTATTTTTTGTGACTACTAATCTAGATAAAAATGAAAACGGTCCATGAGTAGGCAAAGCTTAATGCACGGCTTGGGCTGCTGGTCGTTCAGTATCCTTGGCCTGTTATTTTTCACTCTATAGTGCCGTAACATGTATTTGCTATCTCGCTATATTCAACTTTAGGTACTTATGATCGAAACAAAATTACATTTCTCTAAATTATAAAAATAGGAAGTTGGGGATCCTACTTTCAAACTTCTTCTGGATATCTTGGCTTCTACTTTCTTGCAAGTAAGTGTCTTGAAACTTATTCTGGTCTTGAAGGAAATCCATGAACGTCCACCTTTATTTTGATTTTAGTCCTTTTTCATTCTAAGATACACATGCACTTATATTATTTTGTTTTTTAATCGTCTTCTTCATTCCTCTGGTTGGGGACTTCCTGACACATCTGATAACTTTACTATTCCACTCTCCAGGCTACTGGTGTCCATGATTCAATTTCCATGTAGTAGGTTTAGTTTTGTCACGAAAGTACTACCTTGTGGAACTATTCAATACATGTATAATGTTTTCTTGGCAGTATTGCTATCTCTAAAGGAAGAAACTCTCACCGGCATTGTAATAATGGCAATATTGGAATTTAGAGGTTTCAGATCAGACTTATTTCTGTTGATGTAAGAAATTTGTAAATGTGCAACTTTATTAAAAAAAAATCTAAACGTGCAAATACTTGTCCTTCCTTTTAAGTTTTTATTCTCAGTCACTGCCCTTAAAAAGCATATACTCTATGTTGCTTGGATAAGGATGTGGGTACCCTGCACGGATGCTGATCTAGAAGTTGGATTCATCATTACCTTAATCCTAGTATAGATATGGCCATATGGGGCTGCTAAGATACAACTAATAAGTGTATTAAAGGGCAGCCCGGTGCACTAAGCTCCCGCTATGCGCGGGATCCGGGAAGGGCCGGACCACAACTAATAAGTGTATTACGATATTTAATTCTCTGTAAACACTTAATGTTTTATTCGCAAGTTATCTCATATAATAGCAATTTTTTTTGATGAAGCATACAATAGCAACATTTTCTAACACTTAATGTTAATATATATATATATATATATATATATGTTTTTCATAACCCAAAATCAAACCAAATACCCGATCAACCTATATTTCTTGTGTATAGGTGTAGTCAAAACACCTAAGTTAGGTTGACCAAATCCAGTGCAGATCTCACGCCACACCCAAATCGTGTCAGTTTGACACTGGTCCGACAAGGAATTTGAAGGATTTGCGGGACATAGAATATACTCCAGCTTTCTACGTATTTCTTTGCTTTTAAGAATTAGGTGTAAGTTAATCTTTAGTCTTAGTTTATCAATGAAGAGAATCACTATGCGTCCTAAAGTGGATGACTGAGTGGTTGAGGTTTAGGAGTTACACTATTGAGATTGCTGGCTTGAAATCCAACACAATACTTAGTATGAGCCATATGGACAAAATTACCTGTGCATGTATCACGTTGCAGGCTGTTTGAGGATTAGTAGAGGTATGCATGAGCTAGCCTGGCCACTACCGTTATAAAAAACGGGGAAAAAAAAGAAGAAAAAAAAGAAGAAGAGAATCACTATGCTATAGCTGCAATTATTAAGATTTAGCAGAACATATAATGTTTCAGCTAATATTTCCTTCATGGAAGTACGCTATTCATAAATTTTATCTCTTGAGTGGGGTGGAGTTCACAAATTAAATGTTACAACTAAATGTTGACTTACATATTGGGAAATTGGAGGTACTGGCAATGGGTCTTATGAAGTTAAGTAGAGAAGCTACTGCTTTTCAGTTCCAGTCATTCTGTTGAGTATCAGATATAGTGTGTTGTATTATTGTTTTTAAATTCTGCTTACTGAAAGCCTCGTCATATTACTAGCGAATGCTAGTTGTATAAGCTTGACCTGCTGGCTGAGTTTAGGGTTCATACTCTCTTCTGCATTTGAAGTAAACATAATTCTGTTAAAATTTATCTTTTTGCATAACTCTTGTTAGTTGTTACTCTTGCATAAAAAAAAAAACTTTCTTCATTCCCACTTTGCAATCCCTCATGTCGCTTGTCTGTTTTCATATTCAGTTTCTTGAACAATATGGTGAAGTAAGTATGCTGGACATTAAGGGATCAGATGCAGCAAAAGTCATCCTTGTTGTTGGAATTATGACACTCCACTCATTTGGGGAGGGTGCTGGAGTTGGAGTATCCTTTGCTGGCTCCAAAGGTCTTTCTCAGGGTATCTTGGTAACTCTGGCTATTGCCGTGCACAACATACCAGAGGGTTTAGCTGTGAGCATGGTTCTTGCATCAAGAGGAGTTTCTCCACAGAATGCCATGTTATGGAGTATTATAACTTCCTTACCCCAGGTGATTGAATATATACCATCTTTTACAAATTGGGGTTTCTAATTAGACAAGTAAAGTTGGGATGCATCTACATTTTGTTCTCACTAAAAGGGCAGCCCGGTGCACAAAACATCCCATCTGGGGAAGGGCCGTACCCCAAAGGGTGTGATGTAGACAACCTACCCTTTTTTTGATAACCAATGTAGACAGCCTACCCTAATGCAAGCATTCGTGGCTGCTTTCACGGCTCGAACCCCTGTTCTATAGGGTCACATGGAGACAACTTTACCGTTGCTCCAAGGCTCCCCCTTCACATTTTGTTCTCACTGATTCCTATAAATGTTACCTGATTGTTATACAAGTCAAACCAGATTTTGTCATTTGTGATATGTGGTCTTTGTCTTCTATAAGAGGTGCTTGTTCCAATAATTGTAACAATAGTTTGTACTGTTCATGCGTGTACTAATATAAATTATTGCATATTCACGAACAAGTGAGGCATTGATATATGATCTTTAGTTTCTGGTTTTAGTTATAATTCAATTATTTTCCATCCTTTGTCAGTACCTCATGATATATTGATGTCTAAGCCTTGAATTCCTTCTTAATGCAGCCTATTGTTGCAGTACCGTCATTTATCTGTGCTGATGCATTTCACAAATTTCTCCCATTTGCTACTGGTTTTGCTGCTGGGTGTATGATTTGGATAGTTGTTGCTGAGGTCCTTCCTGATGGATTCAAGGTAATTTGTTTAATGCCCTCTTACCCAAAGGGGGAAAAAGAAAATAAAGGAAAAAGAGGGATTAAATGAGAATATAGAAAAAAAATTAAAAAAAATGCACTCTGATGATTTTAGTTGGCAAGAAATGGGTATATGTTGAACTCTAATATGTGGAGAAGCACTTAATGTACTGTTCTATGGAACTTTGGATGGAATTGGCTCCTTGAATTTTTATCAACTGATTGGAATCAGTAGATTGAAATGTTAATGACACTTTTATTTAGCTAATAATTGACTTATGGATGTTAGTTGAAAAGGAAATACTCTATTTTGTAGTTTTTCACTGACAACTTTTCTCCTCCACAACCATTGCTGAAATATTGATTACAGCTTCCTCTAATTTATGGTTCTCTGTGTGCAGGAAGCCTCACCATCTCATGTTGCATCAGCTGCTACTCTTTCAGTAGCATTTATGGAAGCTCTTAGTGCTGTGTTCCAGAGTTTTGGCCACAACTACAAGTGAGTTCATCTTTCGCCTGCCCTATATCTCTGCTTCCCCACCCGATTGGGGAAGTAGAAAAGCCGTACTGTTAGTCTTAGGATGATAAGAGTTTCACTGCTAAGATGGCATCTCTTTTTTTCATTCCAGATTTCATTTTGAAGTCGTCTTCTTCTGCTTTTAGTTAATTGGTTAACTGACATTGAACTTGAGAAGGACCTCTTATTAGTGGTAGCTGTATTCTGTTATTTTCGGTTTGTGGTGTAACTTGTTTGTCTGTCTATCTTTTATGATTGCAGCGGTTTACTTAAGAGTGTTGTCCAACAGATAATATAATAAGGAAAAATCTAATGCAATTGTATATTAGGGAAAACTGGAGCTTTTCTGTGAAGGTCATGTATTACTGATCAGAAAATAATATTCAAGGTCTTATGGGATGTTAAGATTAGTTCTTTTGAAAGTCAAGAGAATCGTTAAGACTTTTTTATGTCTGTAGCATCCCAATGAACTTGCACGTATCTTGACTAATCCTCTCGGCTTGAAAAAACTCCTCTGACTTATCACCAGGTAGCTTGTCTGGCCCACAAGCATAGGTTGCTATGGTACTTTCGCCCAACTAGTCTGAGAATTATCAAGAATATTTTGTAAACTATTTTTTTGTAATTATAATAGTCAAGTGGATATTGTGGAGAACATTTTAAATTATTTTGTCTATTTATGTCATAATTTTATAATAGTCAAGTGGATATTTTAAAATGACGAGAATCAATGGAAGTAGAAAATGGTGTATGGGAAGGGAGATCTTTCTCACAAAGAAAAAAACAAAAAAGAAAACAGATAGAGGTGGAAATGAATGTGTGGTTGGAGAGACTTGTCAAAAGGAATATGAAAAAGAGTTACTGGAGAGGTAGATATCGGAAACATGAAGGTGAAAGAGAGATAACTTTGGATTGTTCTCTTGATATTTTATTGAACAAATAGGTACATGAGGCTCTGGAGAGTTGTACAGCCGGTTTAAGATTGGAGTCAAATGATTTCAGCTTAGCCTTTTTTTCCAGCAATGCTTGACATAGTAAAGGGTGGAGACAATTAGTTCTCTTCAGGAGTCCCAAGAGTTTGAAAAGAGTCTCAATACACCCTTCTTTGCTATTATTTGAGAGAAAAAAGGAGTAGCAAACATAATATGCAAATTTCTTAGTCTAGCGAGGAACATTTATAAGATAATTGCCAACGTGCTTTCCATTACACTTAGCCATATGGATATCAAATTTTATAATATTTCAAATATTGAACTTCAATATTTCTAGATACTGGTTTAGCCAACAATATTTGTGAATATTTAAGTTCAGTATTTGAAATTCTGGTGAAGCATTGAAATACTGGTTGAAGAGTATTTCAAGCGAAGTTGTGGTTTTTGCTTACTATCTTAATTTTCACTCTTTTTTGCCAAGTGAAGTTTATGTCCAAACGCAATAACATGCAAATACTTTTTCTCAAATTGAACTACAAATACTCGTTCCTTCAACTCCAATCAAATATTATCTAAGTGCCTAGTAAAGGTGGTGTTGATGTCTCGAATGCAGTCTTTGAAGGTATAGACATACTTCAGATGAGACATCAGTGGCAAATGAGGTGGTGGATTACAGAAGAAAGAGTAAACAAGAGTATGCAAATTAGATTTTGGAAACTCTTTTGATCATGTGAATTGAGATTTTATGAATTTCGTAATGATGAAGATGGGTTTTGTGGAATGGTGAAGGAAATGAATCAACTTTAACCTATCTGGGCTTTGTGGAATGTTGTTGATATTCAATCTCGAGATTTTCTGAATTTCGTAATGATGAAGATGGATCCTCTCATAGTTTTAAATTGTCTCGAGATTGAATATCAACTTTAACTCTTGTAGAAATGAGGTTATTTCGGTGAGACAAGTAGACAACATGGAATAAGTTGCACATGTGTCCAACTATAGAATTTGGAAACATCCTATGACCTATTTGGGCTTCGTTGCAGAGCATCCCACTGGGACTATGCAGTATGAAACCCAATATTTGAAAAGGATGAACTGATTGGACACGTGCGAACTCTCCCTCATGTGACCACCTTCAAATTTTGTCCTTGGAACACCTTCAAATCTATTACTCGAAATCCCCCTTACTCATGCGACTGCCTTTCCAATTCATTAGTTAAAATTTATCTTGTCCTGTAGCAGGAAACTAATAGTATCAGTCTGTCTTGTCCCCCAAAAAAATGTCCTGCTCTAGCAAGCAGCTATTGATACTGATACCAGTATTTCAGAACAAAAATGTCTCATTGTCATCGTGTAATGTGTTTTCTTTTCACTGCAAGTTAATAAGGTTTGAAAGACTTACCTGGGAAAATGAATCTGTAAATATTTATGATATGTATGTTTTTAGTTTGATATGGATTCTTCATTAGTATAACAGTTTGATGTGTCCTGTTCTCTAACCAAATCATGTTGCAATGGCAGTTCGGAGGATGCTTCTGCCTTCCTTGTTTCTCTACTTTTTGGATTTGGTCCACTGCTTGGTGGCGTATCTCTTGTTGCATTTGCTCTTGCTTTTCGTCTTCAGCATGCTCTCCTAACTGGTGTAGCCTGCGGCACGGCCTTCGTTCTTGGTGTATGGCGTCCGTTGCAGCTACTCTTATCTTCAAAGATGGAGTTTATCCCCCTGTTATCGCTCCTTGCGACAGGATTCTCACTTTCCCATTTTTCAACTGCTAGTGTCGTTAAAATTGGAAATCGCAAGAGGACTTCAGCAGATACTTTATCTGCTGTAACAGGATTTCCTGTGAGTGCTCTCACCCTTCAGTCAATTTTGTGCTGTGCTGCAGTTGCCCTGCATGCACTATCAGAGGGTCTCGCTTTGGGTGTTGCTGCACCGAAAGCTTATGGACTTGGTCGGCACATGGTTCTTCCTGTCTCACTCCACGGACTCCCACGTGGTGCCGCTGTTGCTAGCTGCATTTATGGAGCAACTGACAGCTGGCATGCGTCCCTTTTAGCTGCTGCGCTTATTGGCTTCATGGGTCCCTCATCTGCAATCGGAGCAATACTTGCAGGTATTGACTATAGTGGGTTGGACCACATTATGATGTTTGCATGTGGGGGATTACTTCCATGTTTTGGAAGCATCTTTAAGAGGGCAATGAGTTTCGAGAAGCGGAAGAGCATTTCAGGACTGATAATAGGTATTTTGTTTACAAGTATCTGTCTAGCATTTACAAAGTTGGTTTGTCTGCATACGCCTTACTGCAACTCAGCGCCAGAAGCTGTTAGATGATAAAGTTGCGTAAGTGATAACGTTTTGGATTTATACCTCAAGTTAACTCGCGTGGTTTGCTCCCAGCCTTGTTACGTCAAACTTACTGAAAGCTGTTGAGTTGATTTTTGCAGCAAACAATTTACAAAAAGCATAGGAGGTTCAGGGAAAAGATGGGATTGTCTATTGTACATTAGTTTAGACTAACTTTGAAAAAATATCCAGAACCAGATTTATTGAAGAATGAAAGGTATCCCCTGCATATTTTGTATTTAAATATAAGTTTGTAGAATTGTTTGTTTGCACTTTCAAACTGCATTAGTTCTTTCATTTTTAATTGTTTACAGAATGCATTTTGTTCAGTGAGATCATTCAGAGCATGCACCTGTAGCTCGTTTGTCTTAAAAGCCTGTTTAGTCAGGCTCTTAAAATTGGCTTGTTTTGTAAAGTGTTTTTGTTATTTGACGAATAGCAGTTTGTGTTTGGTCAATCTTTTCAAAAAATATTTGCAAGTGTCAAACTGCATACAAACACGAACATGTGAAATTCACTATACAATTAATATTATTTAGTTAGATAATTTTTTAATCATTTATTATGAAAGACAAACAAGGCATTAATACTTCCTGGTGTGTTCAATTAATTAATTTTTATTTAACTAAAATGTAAAAAAGTACATTAGAATAAAAGAATCATTTCATGAACGACCACTATCTCATAGGCATTCTGGTGGTAAAACCGACGACTACACGGCTCTATACCAAGTCATGAGCGATAGCGAAAGTTATTTCAATTCAAAATAACAATAAAATAAGAAATGAATGTGGAGGGGGAAAAAAAGCAACCCCCTACAAGAATAACCGAGGGAGACACACATACCTTAGACAATAAACTACAGTTAGCGGATTAGCATCAAGTACTGAAAAGCACATTCAGGTGCTGAAATCGTTCTTATCAATATATAATTATGTGTTAATAAAAGTGATTAAGCTGATAAGAAGTTCTTGGTAAAAAGAATATGTACGCTGTTAAAATGAGAGAAATGGGTTTTGTTAAGTTTAGAATTTAGAGTTAGGTTTGGGTCAGCCAAGGGTTGGTTTCTGATTGCTTAACGGGCTTAGACAACGTTTGGGCCATTGTATTTTGGAGCAGATTTTGGGCTCGATTTTTGGACTGCTAGGCTTTCTCAAACTCAATTGGGTTGGATTGACTTCCTTCTTCTATAACTTAATTTTCTTTGAGCTTCTAAATAATTTTATTTTCAAACACTGGAAATAATAATAATGATAATAGTTATGACAACAATAAATAATAATATGCATATAATGATAATAATATTAATAATTACAGTAGATATAGCAAAAATAGTGAAAAATAGTAGTGACGATAAATTATTTGATTTATTAACAATTTAGAAGTTCAAGGAAATAAATTGAAAGAAAGGAAGTCAAAATTGAGTGTCAACAGAGACTTGACGAAATAATAAAATATTACACATATGTAATCGGACTAACCACACTAGATGGCAGCCGAATTTTTCTTACATTTATTCCGCATTTGTAAGTTGAAGATGAAGATGATAAACTCTTGCCTTTGAAAGCATAAAAATTAATTAAATGAATGTTATTTGAAGCATACCGAAAATTTGTGCCAAAATGAACAAGAGAGATCCTCTTCAAAAGAATCATAAAATAAAAATAAGAGTCCTCCCTTATTAAAAAGCTTAAGAAGTGAAGGAAACCTCTTTTGAGAAAAGAGTGGTGAGTTGTATTAAAAACTTACGAGTAGGGTTCCAACTCTCTAGGATAGTATGGCTTCTCGGCCGGAGGAAGGAGATCAACATTAGCAACGAGCACAAATCTTTCTGTCCAGCCTCTGTCGTGATCATTATCGAGATGGGTGAGAATGATCTTACTACCCTTTCTGGACAAGTTGATGATTCTGCCACCGAAGATGCGCGAAGAATAAATTCGGATCAAATGGTCTAAGGTAAAATCTATACCAGCAAGGTGGGTGAGATATCAGAGGCTTGAAACTGCTCTCCAAACTTAAGTCCCCACCTGGGGGAAACATAATTTGTAATGACTGTAGAAATCAAGAATTACTACGTTTATCACATCACCGATTTTCATCAAGAAGGGATATATATATATATATATATATAAGAATACCCTTGCAGGAATGAGGTTATTCTTTCATTTTCTCTCGGTATGAGGACCTCGCATCGGTCCATCGACAGTCAGCCTTCATCACCGGCAGTAAATCGACTGTGATCCTAAATTGGTAGCCGCCGGCATGAGAATCTCGGCCACTTGGCTGACCCTTAGTAGCGGCTTTCTCTTGGAGGTCATTATCTAAATGCCAATTTTTTTTACATGAAAGAATTGACAGGAGGATTCCGGCTTGGAAGAGCCTCCTCGTGGTCGAAGAGACTGCCTTCAACGATAGAAACCAGAGAAGCGACAGTGGTTGAAGCTTCGATGACATCAGAACCAGGGAGGTTTGGAGTGTTTTCCATTTTTTATGAATAAAGTAGGAAGGAAGCTTTTTGCTGGAGGTTAGAAGCTATGATTGCAGAAGGTTATGGAAGGAAATGGTGGAATAGGAAATTTACTAGGTAAGCAAGTATTTATAGACAAATTGTTTTTGCAAGTCATCATTGCCTCGATACCCGGCGAGGGAGAATGCCAATCGATGTCTATTCAAGGTGTTCCACGTGCAAAATAGAGAGATCACGTCTCATCATGGCTTTGCAGCTTCACGTCAATCAAGTGTGATTGAAAAGTTACCGCGTTTCAGAAGAGTTTAATTGGGTGGCGACGTTTGGTGTTACGAATTGAATCGTCAGAAAAGTTCATTTTTCCCGCTATTAAAGTTCATTTGTTCTTCAAATTTTGTAAGAAATTCAAATCCACTTCGTGGACGCACGTAGGTGTAAACCTGAAAAGTGAGGAGACTATCTGTATAGGATAAAATTCGTATTTTATAATTTGACGGATTCTACTATGATACGTGGTAAAAATGAGTTGGCTCCAAATCAACCTTCAGTATCCTCGGAGGCTCTTGTGTTGTATCAGGGGTATCTAAGAGTTACAGGTACCGAAAAGCAGAAGGGTAAGAGGTTAATTCGAATCGCAGCGGATACAAAAACATACTTACACCTTCCAAGAGAGCCTTAATGGAATTTATGGTCATCGTTATTGTCTAATTACTACACCATTAATGTTTTAGTGTTAATAGGAGCATAATTCGTGGAATGTGTACCCACGAGTCCAAGTATAAATAGGACCAATCACTTCATTGTAAAATCATCAAAATACAAGGATTTTAATACATATTTACTTTTCACACTATTTTCTATGTTATTTGAAACCTCGCCCAAAGATCATAACTCAAAGCTTCTCCAAGGCTCAGGCTATTCTAAACTTAATTTTCTCCTAAGTTCAATTTATATTAGTTTCAATTGCTAATTATCTTGCTATCTTGATCACTTGAATTTCACGTGTTATTGACCACGTATACAAATTCAGCTGTAACAATTTACAGGTAAACAATAATAATTATAATTTGAGAAAGAAAACGCATATGATGGAAGTTATTACATCTTTTTCTTGTCCTCACTCTTAATTATATTAACGTGTACCTTGAGTTTTTTCACCATTTTTTCCTACTCCATAATGGAGTAAACACTCACTGAAAATAGATTGACCCTTTTGATATATTTGGTACGATGAAAGTCAATTTTTTTAAGAAAAAATGTTTTCATGGAAATGTGTTTTGGTATTTGGAGATATGGATCTGTAAAATGTATTTTTCAGAAAAAATTATAAATAATTGCTTTTTAAAATTATTATCAAATCGTGAAGTATTTTGATGAGTTTTTTTATACTTGAGAGTTAAGGCAAGTAAGTAACACGACCAAGTTACAAGTTAAGTTTAAGATCCTTACAAGGAAAATAACTTCTGTCATATATATCAAACACAAGTAATTAAATGGCATTCTCATCAAAAAATTAAAATTCTTGAAAAAAGACTCAAACGCACCCCTTATGTCTATCTAAGACTTCATCAATAGATACGATTTGATGTCCCCTTCATTTGGTGGTTGGCTAGGTCTTATAATTTAAAGAGCCATTCATCCATGCTTTAATTGGCTAATTATATTGCTAAGAAAAAGAAGAAATGGCCAGAGAGAATTTTGAGGAGCGTCATTATTCATCACTCTATTACTTGATAATAAATTGTGCTGGACCCACATTTATAATTTGTATACAAACAAATTGATTAATTTTCTTACCAAATTGTAAAAGGGAGGATATGTATGGCATTTTATCAAAAGATGCATGTTTTTATAGACATTAAGTGTCCGCAACCAAGCATTCAACCTGTACTTTGAAAAATTCGTGCATTTTGTTCAATTCATATGCTATAAACCACAACAAGTCCAGCCTTCATGATAAGTCGACGAGCTTTCTTGTTCACCCACTCCATATTCCCATCTCTGAATCACATGATGTCCATATTTTCCTTGTGTTGAACACCTTTCTAACCATCTAGGAGGCCTGTTTAGGTGCCCCCATATCTTATAGCCTCTGTGTCTTTATATAGTAATGATGAATTCAAGTGATCCATAGGCCATTGCTTTTTCTTACAAGCAGCAGCCTGGTTCCAGATCTTCATATTAGTGATATTTAGACCACCTGCTCCTCCAACCAGTCTACGAGTAGGTTCTACAAGTTGCCTCAATGAGTTTGATAGCCTCTTGTGAAAGAAGGAATAGTTGAGACTAATATACTTGAACTCCAAATAAAACTGATCGAAGGAGCTGGAGCCTACCAATAAATGAAAGACCCTTACCCATCCAATTAGTTATTCTAGAAGTGATTTTATCAATTAAAGGTTTACACTGCAGTACTGATAGCCTCTTTGATGACAATGGAACACCTAAATACTTGAAAGGAAGCTCTCCCATCTCATATCCCAATAACTCCACGATGCCATCTCCGTCGGCCTCTCCAACCCCACCAGAAAATACTTGACGTATTTCATGTTGGGAGATTTTACTCTATTGTACTTTGTAAAGCAGTACGGGAAGTATATCACTATTACAAGTATTCGAAAGGATAAACAAAGATTCAATAATTCAACTAGAAATCTGAAATTACAATTGTAGAACGAGAAAAAATCGAAACTGCTTTTGTTATTGCTGAGTCGAGTGTGGCACTCTGTCCTTAAGACAATATTGCCCCGTATGTATCCTTTATACGTCCTGGACAATTTGTCTCCCAAAATAAAACAGCAATGGAACACTTGAGCAAAGGAAACTCAAGAGCTACCGTGAAGAATATTGAGCAAGAAATGATGCAAGGAAGGTGTGGGAAGAAACTGTTTTGGTTGTGTATTTTCGTGTATATTGCAAGTATATTTTTTCTTTTTTCCTTTTTCTCAACAATGGTGTAAGGGGTGTTTATATAGGTGAGGGAGGGCTGTTTAACTGCCCCCATAACAGCCATTATTGGCCAAATAATGGCCATTATGGAGGTAGTAAAGCCACCAAAATAAATGGTGAAAGACCAACAGATTTGGCCATTATAGGAGGAGTAATTCAGCCAAAATAAATGGCTGAATTGAGTGCTTGGGCGTTTCTGCTTTGACCGTCGAAATCCTGACTTTCTGAAAACTTCAGGGACCAAACTGTACATCTTGAAACTTCAGGGACCAAACTGTACATCTGAAAGAATTCTGGTCCAAACTGTACATCTGAAACTTCTGGGATCAAACTGTACTTCTGGCAAAGTTCTCTGGCCCAAAAAGATAATATCAGAAGGCCCACAGCCCACAGCCCACAGCCCGTGACCCGTGACCCGTGAACCCGAGAACCCGAGAACCCGGAACTCGAACCGAAGCACTTCTAGGTCCTCCCTCCTTTAAACACATGGGATACCCCTTGGGGTCCCAAACCCCAAACCAATTTCGAGTCTTATATACACAATAATTATTTCTTCCTCTACCGATGAGGGAGAATTGAAAACAACACCACACTTTCCATGCTTCAAACACCTCACTTCGTGGACCAATATCTCTTTCATTTCTCAATGAAATTTGACGATTCTTGGCCCTACGGTTATCTACGTACTTAGTAGATCATGCATGTGTGAAGAACCGAATTCTCCAACATACGTAACACTAGTGTTTAAGCCGTTAAAGTTGGTCGGTCGCAACTCCCGCCATAGGCAAATTTCCAACAATCCCCTCTTGAAAGAGATTTTGGCGCACTCACATGGTGCCTTTTCCATTTCCAGCAATATTTCAGCGGACCGATATTGCATAAGGAGAGGTAGCTTCAGCGTTGAACCTTCCATAGTTGAATACCATCGGACTTACTTACTGCGCGGTGAACGTGATGTCTTGAACCGTCAGTGTTTAGTGTAAGCCAAGTCAATGGTACCAACACAACAAATTCCCTTACTCTCTTCTTCGTAATATTTTGTCCGTTTTGGCCATGGACATTGTCTTGGATTCTTAAGTGCGTTCATTTTGAGGCGGCTCGTCCTCGCACTTAAATAGGTGGTCTCCTACAAGGTATCCTACTATACCCCACTTCACAAGTGTTAGGAACCATTAAAAGTTTCCCAAAGACCTAACCTCAACTTGTTGAGGATCATTACAGGTTTTGAAAACTTAACCTTTACCCATACTGCAGATAGCACTTAACGTCTATCGCGGGAACGACTTTGGATTTGGTGTTTCTTTTCAGAAATCATTATCCGAAGTGCTCATGCTTCTACTGAAGCGATCAACTGAACCTTTACAACTTAGTTTTCCCATTGAACCAAATTACTGGGATCTCCAGTTAGTAAGGTTGGGTTACCACTGTATTGGTCCGTATATTTTGGGTTTTAAGCCCATTCCCCTAGACAGGCAGAACACTTGATCTCTGGGTAGTCCCTTAGTTAGTAAATAAAGAAGTGACACCCGTGATGATCAACTGCCATACGATTTTATGTCTCCGACAGATCCTGACAGATATGTCCAGACGCCGTCATCCGTGTCCTTCCTGAAGCTGACCTGCTAGCCACAATATATACCTGTTGAAGACACGGGTTTCTCTCAATATGGGACGTCCTCTAATGAGTCGTGAAGTTACTCAACTTCTTTCATGCTTTGTATAAAGCGATAAACTCTGATACCATCATGAATCGGTCAATGCAAGCTTGCTTAGAGGTTTTTCTAAGATCCACCATACACATTTACTTGTGGCTTTGGTGTTCTTCAGAACTGATGTCCAGTTTGCATCACTGTGTTCTCCCAGAACCGCTGGACATCAAGAATACTATAATCCGTAGATGAGCGAATAATTCAGATATCGTCATATCTGACTTAACGCCTTCTATTGATCATGTATTAAGATCATCAGTGAAACTTAGTTCAACTGATCTATTTGTAGGACGATACCAGGTTGGTTGTAGTGTGTACAATACATTGAACTACACATGACCTGTGCATATCGCTCTTTGTCTATGGGTGCACCATGATTCCAATCAGTTCTATGATTCATATCCATTGGTGGCTTCAACGAGACTATCAACTATCGACCAGTCCGTTAGATGTCTTAGAAATCCAATTCCTAAGATGTCATCTGTGATAACCATATCTTTCATATCGAGACTTTGTTTCAATACGACTTTTACTTTCAGACGGTTGATTCTCCAACTGTTGGCTTTCTAACTTTAGAGTCAATATTTCTGTGGTCAGATTCATTGTTTCTGTTTTATCTGAAACTTTCAGGACCAAAATGTAAACATTTCAGGGACCAAAATGAAAGTTCAGGAAGAAGCCCAACAGTCCAGAAAACCAACTCTGATTCTCTTCTTCCAACTTTCCGGTTGGGAAGGTTGTTTCAACATTCATGCCACGCAAGACTGCAATGGCCCATGATGTTAAGCTACTCCCAGGGGAGCACATGTACAAGTAGCCGAGGCTTTGAACTCGTCAGTAGATCCATCTACTTTGTGTACGCGCCCGTTTTTTGACCCGGCTCGGATCAAAGCGGAGCACGGACGTATGGGGGTGATTCCTGGGTAAAAGGGTTGAGGAGTCGCCACCTAATTATTTTTTACGGTGAATTAGGACACCTAAATATTAAACTAAATGCTGCCATGTAACTCCAATTTTAAGGTCTGCGAAACTAGCGAGATTCTAGGTAAGGGTTCTTTATTATCCTAAAGGGAAGGGGTTAGGCATCCTTTAAGATCCGCTAACTTGCGGTTATCCGGTAAAACTCAGGTTAATTATTGCTAGAAAAAATATATGTTTTACAAGTAAAAAAAGGAGATGTTTGCAAAATATGATGCATTTTATAATATGATGCATTTTATACAAGTAAATATGATGCATTTTTATACAAGTACGTATTCGGATGACATAAAAGAAAGATACATGTAAAGTTTTTAGAAAACAATGCATTTGTGACAATGAATTCTTTATAATGCCAAATAAGCGAATATTTCGAAAATCAACAAGTTGCAAAAATAATAATAAAAAGATAAATTTATTTGTACAATTAATTGAAGCAAATAAAGATGACAAGAGTTGTTTTAAAAATCTTGAATAAGCGTAACGAGCCTAAAATAAATAAACTAGCGAAGGATTTCTAAGTTTGCGAGCCTACAAATAAAATAAGCTAGCGACGGGTTCCAAATCTTAAACTACCCTATGAATTAATCCTAAGTTTGCCTATTCTAAGCATTTCAATAATTACATAAGTGCGATAAATAATATTACAATACAAAGCGAGATAAAAGCTGAATTAAAGAAAGAAATAACAATAAATAAACTCCGAGGAATATTTGCCGTTATTTATTTTAATCCCTGCAAGCTGTCAAGAACAAACGGTTAGAAACAATTAAATACAAATAACTTCATATCCGTATTCAAAACAGTGAATGTTTTGATCGCGGAGGGCTCAGACTTAAATTTTGAAAAGAACATTCCAATCACGTCGTGGCTGCAAACATATGACTAATGTAGTTTATTTTGATTGCCTCGCCTACTAAACGTGTTGGTCTCTCGGGTGGAATAAAAAGATCACTATAATCACGTCGTGCCTGCGAATATATAACTTGTTGGTTATTTTAGTCACCTCGCCTACTAAACATGTTGATCTCGGATTTAAGTCTTCATCCTTGCCCAGAAGTTATATTTCCGTCTTTGCAACTGTGTAGGCCTCAAAATCGACGGATATTTTTCATCGGCCAGTGTAGTATCGTGTTCAAATCAAGAAAAATGAAAGCAAGAATAAAGATGGCGGTAGCGAGAATGTAAGAAGAAAACAGTTTCCAAAAAATGACGCGGTGTCTAGTTTAAAACAAGAAACAAAGAGAACAAATATTTGAATGTCAAACAGTTGAATCGAAATAGAAAGCAATGTTTGAAAAATGCGGTGTTGATTTAAAACAAAGAAATGATAAAGCAAGAACAAGTAATCTGAAATGGGAGCAAACTGAAACCGAAAAACAATGAAACAAGAATAACATGATAGCAGATGCGATAGCGATGCTTGATAGCGATGAGCGGTAGCGATAGCGGTAGCGATGGCGGTAGCGATGTGATAGCGATAGCGATAGCGATAGCGATGGCTTGATAGCGATGAGCGATGGCGATGGCGGGAAGCGATGAAGTAGAAAATAGTTTCGAGATGACGCGTGTTTTAGTTTAAAAATAGTAAAACAAGAAAAGCAGACGGAGTATTTATTCAAACAAGAAAAGCGAATATCTGAAACCGAGAAGCGTCTCGAAGATGGGCGCAATATTGGTTTGAATCAATAAAACAACAAAGAGAATGCGGTATTAATTCAATCAATAACATAATAATAATGCCAAAGAAACAGATGAGCGATTTTAAATACCCGACCCGAGTTCGAAATTATGGAAATATTCAAATCGGGTCGCCCGACCGGTCGATGATTCAAACCCGAAATCGATTTCAGCACCAATTTCAGATAACCAAGAACGAGAATGTGAAATGCAAGAAATGCGAAAATGTTCAAATCGTGTCGACCCGACCGGTCGATGACCGACCAAAATCGATGATCCAAATCAAATCGATTTCAACACCAAATTCAGATAACCAATAACAAGAATATGAAATGCAAGAATTCTGAAAATGTTCAATCGGTCGACCTGACGGTCGATGATCTGACCGGATCGATGATCCAAACTCGAATCGATTTCAACACCAAATTCAGATAACCAATAACAAGAATATGAAATGCAAGGATTACGAAAATGTTACTCAAACCGGTCGACCCGACCGATCGATGATCTGACCGGATCAGTGTTTCAACCGGATCAAACAAATTCATCAATTTCGGATAACCAATGATAACAAACAATGAAGAATGTAAGAAAATTGGAAAAATCTAAATCGTCGATCTGACCGTCGATGATGACCCGAATCGTGTGTTCAACCCAAGTCAAATAATTTCATCAATTTCGGATAACCAATGACAACAAACAAAGAATGTAGGAAAATTGGAAAAATCTAAACCGGTCGATCTGACCGGTCGATGACCTGACCGACATCAGTGATCCGAATCGAATCTTACCCCAAATTCAGATAACCAACATACATAAACATGAAATGCAAGAATTCTGAAAATAATACCCGAGCAGGGTCGGCCGGTCGGTCGATCTGACCAAATCGATGAAAAAATCAGAGAAATCAAAGGGGATGACAAACCTTTTCGGACTTGATTCTTGGAACAACAACGAAGCCAAATACTCTAAAATCAAGAACACAACAAAATATGTATGTATATATTGAATAATCTTCCGAAAATCCTTCCGAAAATCTCTTTTTCTCTCCCCGAAATCTCCTTTAAGTGAAGAACAACATGGGTATTTATAGGTGGATTCCCCCCTAAAAAACGAGTTTGAATTCGAATTAAAGGTAAAGAAAATCGCGGATTTGAGGGGCATGGGTCGCGGGTTTTAGGGGTGTCAGCGTAACAGAGGGGGGTTGGTGGAGGCAGAGGGTTGGTGGTGGTGTCGGGTGAGGTGACCGGCGACGTGGGGTCGCCGGTATGGGGGGTGTGGGGTCGGCGGCGATTTTGGGAGAAAAGGTAGGGTTTGAGATTTTTGGTTTTTTTTTGTTTGGTTTTTCCGATTTTTAGGGAATTAAAGGGTTGGGCTGGTGGGTTACTGGTCGGGTGAGTGGTTGTTGGGTCGGGCGTGTTGGGTCAAGGCGACGGGAAATAAAAGAAAGGGAGTGGGCTTGGGATTTAATTGGGAGTGGGCTTGTGGTGTTGGCGATTTGGGCTGGGTATAAGAATTAAATTGGGGATTTGGGCTGGTCCAATTGGAAGGGTGAAGTTTATTTTGGGATTGGGCTTGTGGGAATTTAATTTGGGGTTGGGCTTGGACGAAAAAAAATGGGTTTTAATTTAGGTTGGGTAGAAATTGTATTGGGTTAGGAAATAAAAAATGGGTTAGGAATTGAAAAATATAAAAGGGGTTTAATATTAAAGATATTATATATATATATATATATATTGTAAAAGATGTGAATTATTTAAAATAACATAACGACGTGATAATAATAAAATATAATATTTGCGAGATGCTTAATGCTTAATAAAAGGGAAATGCGATGCAATTTTGCGAGAATAAAATAATATAGAATATTATGGATAACTTATGATTATTATAAAATGCAAATGATATAAAATATGCGAATAATAATAATAATACGAAGATGCACACATATATGCCTATATTTCAAAATTATTTTAAAAGTGTCAAAATATTAAAAATTACGAATAAAATCATAAAAGATGGGACAAAATTGGGTGTCAACAGATGCCCCTCTTTGGACGGAGACGATGAAAGAGTTTTCGGCCAAAGAAGTTATCGAGTAGCCAATTTTGTCCCGATCATCTGGATTGCATGGTAAGAAATAGAATCCTGGGAAATGAAGTTGCAAAAAGATGGTGCACATTCAAGAAACAATGCCCCAGTGTCGACCTAGGATGACACTGGTCGCAGATGTGAGAAACTAATGGGAAAGAGCGGATCGACGTTCGAAGTAGGTCGTTGACCAAATTGCCTCGGTTCGCCGTAAGAGATAGTCCCACGCTGTGATGAAGTTCCTGCAAATTAAAAACTCCTGCAAACTAAAGCTTAAGATATAATTAGTGTATAACTGCTGAGAAAAATTGTAGAGAAAATAACTTAGAAATACCCGCATTAGGAGGTGGGCGCATGACTGAAATTAAAAATACCCTCATTATAAGGTGGGCGCCTGACTGAAATTAAAATACCCGCATTATAAGGTGGGCGCCTGACTGAAATTAAAATACCCGCATTATAAGGTGGGCGCCTGAAATGACGTCGTTGGATTGACGTGTTGTGTTGAAGACGTCGTTGTAATGTTGTTGACGTCGTTGTAAAAAGACAGTTGTTGTGCTGCATGTAACGTCGAGGACGTTGTTGTAATGCTGTTTTGCTGTAAAAGATAATTGTTGTGTTGCATGTAACGTCGAGGACGTTGTTGTAATGCTGTTTTGCTGTAAAAGATAATTGTTGTGCTGAAGACGTCGTTGTAATGCTGTTGACGTCGTTGTAATACTGTAAAAATAAATGTTGTGCAGAAGACGCCGTTGCGTAGGCGTGTTGTTGATGACGCCGTTGTATGGGCGCGTTGCTGATGACATCATTGTAATGTTGTTGATGTCGTTGTAATGCTGTAAAAATAAATGTTGTGCAGAAGACGCCGTTGCGTAGGCGTGTTGTTGATGACGCCGTTGTATGGGCGTTCGCGATGACATCATTGTAATGCTGTTGATGTCGTTGTAAGAATGTAAAAGATAATTGTTTTGCAGAAGACGCCATTGCGTAGGCGTGTTGTTCATGACGCCATTGTATGGGCGCGTTGCTGATGACATCATTGTAATGTTGTTGATGTCGTTGTAATGCTGTAAAAATAGATGTCGTGTTGCCGTAACGTCGTGGACGTTGTTGTAATGCTGTTGAAGATAGTTGATGTCTCGCGAGAACGCCAATAGCGTTGTTGTAATCTTTGTAAAGATAGTCGCTGCGTTGAAGACGTCATTGTAATGCCGTTGACGCCGTTGAGATGCGGTAAAGATAGTTCTTTGCATCAAGACGTCATTGTAATGTTGTTGACGTCGTTGTAAAGCTGTAAAAAATGATTGTCGTGCTGCGTTGCTGTAAAAGATAGTTGTTGCGTTGAAGACGTCATTTGTAATGCTGTTGACGTCGTTGAGATGCGGTAAAAGATAATTGTCGTGCTGCGTTGCTGTAAAAGATAGTTGTTGCGTTGAAGACGTCATTTGTAATGCTGTTGACGTCGTTGAGATGCGGTAAAAGATAATTGTTGTGTTGTTGTAAAAGATAGTTGTTCTTACCAAGACGTCATTGTAATCTTTGTTGGCGTCGTTGAGATCTGATAAAGATAGTTCTTTGCATTGCCGTAAAGATAGTCTTATTTGAAGAGCGTCATTGTAGTCTTTGTTGGCGTCGGCGAGATCTTTGTAGAAGATGATTGTGTGCTTCCATAACGTCGATGACGTTTTTGTAATGTTGTCCTGTTGTAAGAGATGTAAGTGACGTCCTTGCCGTCAGTTTGCTGTAATAGGGCTCCACGTTGTGCTGAATCTTCTGCCGATCCAAACTCATGTGAATTGAAATGTCGTCCTGGCACGGGCGAAAATGTGATGCGACGTCTTTGCCGTCGGGTTTGCCTTGTTGTCGTTCTTTGTGATTCGAAATAACATCTTTGTGCAGACATAATAGTCGGGATCCTGTAGGTCAAGATGATGTCTTCGTATAAATGCAGAACAAGAACGTAATCGTTGTAGTGAGTTGTAGTGACGAAATTCTTTGGGGAATTGATCATAACTGATGTGGCTTCCCTGCTTTTTCAACCTGAAGAACCTGTACTCAAAGAAAATTTGTGAGTTTGGGGAGGGGCGGTTGATTCGCGTTGACTTGATAGCTTTGGCTCTTGATAGCTGCATGTCCTGCTGATTTGGACCTGTAGCTCCTGTCTGGTTCCCAGTCTTGGCTAACCGTTAAATGAAAACATTTGCTGAAAATAAGTTGTTTATAAGAAAGTATGCTTATTATTAAAAGTTCTTGTCGAACTCTAATGAAAATATTTGTTGAAAATGATTTGCTTATAAGAAAGTATGCATATTAGTAAAAAAAAAAAAATCTTGTCAAACTTTAATGAAAATATTTGGTGGAAATAAATCGCTTATAATAAAGTAGGCATATATGTAAAAAGTTCTGTCGAACTCTAATGGAGAATATTTGTTAAAAATAAATTGCTTATAAGAAAGTATGCATATATGTAAATATCTGTCGAGCAGTGACATGCGGTGAAACAGAGCAAACGTCTTATCCAAAATCCTCTTAGGCTGAAGACTTAGTTTGCCGATGCTTTTCCATGTTTATCGGCGTCCTCTGGTAGTGATCCCTTAAAAATGCCCCAGTTTCTGATATGTGAGGATGATGAACTTTCGAACGGACAACCGAGTCTTGTCTGGGTTGCTTGCATGTCCTATCAGGGTGATTAGATGGGTGCATTTTGTCTTTTGTGAGATAAAGGAGAAAATATTTCCTAATGGTGGGACCGAAGCCGATTTAGGCCGCCTACGTATCCCCATGAGGGAATCAGGTCATGACGTAGTTCATTACAAAGAAATGTGATTTGTAAGGATTTTCTAAAGGTGGGACCGAAGCCGATGTGGCCGCCTACGTATCCCGCCGAGGGAATCAGGTCATGACGTAGTTCAGGTCCACGAAAAAATCCTAAATGTAGTATCTTTTCACCGCATCTGCGTTGATAGCTTTTGGCCAAACTTCGTCGTCCATTTCAGCTAGGATTAGTGTTTTTCCAGTCAGCATTTGGTGAACCGTGTAAGGCCCTTGCCAATTCAATCTTTTCTTTGGCTTCATCCTGGTGTAGGGATATGCGTTTTGACACCAATTGCCCTGGTTAAAAATCTTTGGCCATTCTATTCCGATAAAGTTGCCCAGCAAAGCGTGTTCATCACCCTTCCGTACATGATTTTGTATCCACTTGGCATGCGGAAGATATATCATTGCCCCAGTAGAAGTCCTGATTGTAGTGTGGTAGCCCAAGATTACAAATGGCAAACGTCTGTGCCAATGCTTGTATTTATCAACCATCTTGATGTTTCGTCCGAATCTGGCTTTGACTTATTCCAAAAATGCCTCAAATCTTCCGCTTGTGAGTCCTCCTTATATTCTTCGAAGCCTTGCTTGTTTTGGACCTTGTTTGCTTGTTTCATTATATGTCACATACTGCCGACAAATTAGTTTGCATGATGAAAAAAGAAAAGAGAATTTTTGAACAAAACATATTTTATAATAGCAAAAGCAGTGCAGATTTGTCATTTTAGGCTTTCAAAAGGTAGAGGCAAAACACATTAAATGCATATATGTGATTCAGGCCTCAATTTAAATCGCGTTTTTCATTAAGTACTAATACAATTTGGATAGGCATGATTGGGAAATAACAGATGGGGTGCTCCGCTAGTTTTAGTCAACACGAATCAACTTTTGGGGAAATAAATAAGGCAAAATGAATCTCCTGAAAAATGAAGAAAACCAAATTAGTATAAGGTGAGTAATTATTGATTCAAATAATATACACAGAGTGGAAAGCAGTAGAAAATAGCAAGCAAATTGTATATGCGCGTCCTAATATACAAGGGGCCTCTCTTATGCCAGAGGTGGGCCTAGACGCCAGATATGCTGGGATTACGATGATTTGATCCAAGCTGCTAAACTGCAATGCTTTGTTGGAAATGAGACAAAATGAATGTACATTTTCCAATTTCAGCATGTCATGATTAGTCTTGGATTAGTCTATCCTTATCACGCTACACATAATATGATGATTGGTCGTTGGGTTGTGAGACCCGTAGACATCTTTGGCGGATTTCTTAATTGTGGAGTCGATACCAAGGATCGACCCCCCTAAGGTGTATGCATGCATGACTTAAAATAAAGGGTGATATAGCTCTATCTTATATTTTCTAAGATTTGGCTGACTAGACACAAGGTTCCCGAGCGGACTACTCGAGTGAGAAGGCTACGCTGCCACCAGATGGTCCGGTCACTCCGCGCATACGCCAACTCTCCTAAATTTTGGTAGATTGAAAGAAATTTGCGGGTGCGTAAAACACACCTCGCGTGTAGTGTGTGATAGTGTCAATTTTCCAGAGTGGAAGAAATATGAGCGAAATGCCAATTTAAGGAAAGCAAGAAGAGAATATAGTAATTAAAGCGATTATGCATACAAAATTTCAACAGAAAATAATTAAAAATAATAGATCAAATAAGGAGCAATATAAAGCACAATAATGATTAACTGAACTTGTTATGGTTAAGAACACGAATATTCCCAGCAGAGTCGCCATGTCAGACGCTACTGCTTTTTCGACCGGCTCGGATCAAAGCGAGCACGGACGTATGGGGGTGATTCTGAGTAAAAGGGTTGAGGAGTCGCCACCTAATTATTTTTACGGTGAATTAGGACACCTAAATATTAAACTAAATGCTGCCATGTAACTCCAATTTTAAGGTCTGCGAAACTAGCGAGATTCTAGGTAAGGGTTCTTTATTATCCTAAAGGGAAGGGGTTAGGCATCCTTTAAGATCCGCTAACTTGCGGTTATCCGGTAAAACTCAGGTTAATTATTGCTAGAAAAAATATATGTTTTACAAGTAAAAAAGGAGATGTTTGCAAAATATGATGCATTTTATAATATGATGCATTTTATACAAGTAAATATGATGCATTTTTATACAAGTACGTATTCGGATGACATAAAAGAAAGATACATGTAAAGTTTTTAGAAAACAATGCATTTGTGACAATGAATTCTTTATAATGCCAAATAAGCGAATATTTCGAAAATCAACAAGTTGCAAAAATAATAATAAAAAGATAAATTTATTTGTACAATTAATTGAAGCAAATAAAGATGACAAGAGTTGTTTTAAAAATCTTGAATAAGCGTAACGAGCCTAAAATAAATAAACTAGCGAAGGATTTCTAAGTTTGCGAGCCTACAAATAAAATAAGCTAGCGACGGGTTCCAAATCTTAAACTACCCTATGAATTAATCCTAAGTTTGCCTATTCTAAGCATTTCAATAATTACATAAGTGCGATAAATAATATTACAATACAAAGCGAGATAAAAGCTGAATTAAAGAAAGAAATAACAATAAATAAACTCCGAGGAATATTTGCCGTTATTTATTTTAATCCCTGCAAGCTGTCAAGAACAAACGGTTAGAAACAATTAAATACAAATAACTTCATATCCGTATTCAAAACAGTGAATGTTTTGATCGCGGAGGGCTCAGACTTAAATTTTGAAAAGAACATTCCAATCACGTCGTGGCTGCAAACATATGACTAATGTAGTTTATTTTGATTGCCTCGCCTACTAAACGTGTTGGTCTCTCGGGTGGAATAAAAAAGATCACTATAATCACGTCGTGGCTGCGAATATATAACTTGTTGGTTATTTTAGTCACCTCGCCTACTAAACATGTTGATCTCGGATTTAAGTCTTCATCCTTGCCCAGAAGTTATATTTCCGTCTTTGCAACTGTGTAGGCCTCAAAATCGACGGATATTTTTCATCGGCCAGTGTAGTATCGTGTTCAAATCAGTAAAAAATGAAACAAGAATGATGGCGGTAGCGATAACGAGAAGAAGAAAACAGTTTCCAAAAAATGACGCGGTGTCTAGTTTAAAACGGTAAAGCAGTAGAACAAATATTTGAATGTCAAACAGTTGAACTGAAATAGAAAGCAATGTTTGAAAAATGCGTGTTCAGTTTAAAACAAGAAATGATAAAGCAAGAAACAAGAATCTGAAATGGGAGCAAACTGAAACCGAAAAACAATGAAACAAGAATAACAAAGCAGAGCGAGCGATGGCAGTAGATGCGATAGCGATAGCGAAGAGCGCAGCGATAGCGATGTAGCGGTAGCGATAGCGATAGCGATAGCGCAGCGATAGCGAAGAGCGATGTGATGCAGCGCAGATGGCGTGAGCGATAAGTAGAAAATAGTTTCCGAGATGACGCGGTGTTTTAGTTTAAAAATAGTAAAACAAGAAAAGCAGACGGAGTATTTATTCAAACAAGAAAAGCGATGTCTGAAACCGAGAAGCGTCTCGAAGATGGACGCAATATTGGTTTGAATCAATAAAACAACAAAGAGAATGCGGTATTAATTCAATCAATAACATAATAATAATGCCAAAGAAACAGATAAGAGCGATTTTAAATAATTCGACCCGAAGTTCGAAATTATGGAAATATTCAAATCGGTCGCCTGACCCGGTCGATGATTCAAACCGAAATCAGATTTCAGACCAATTTCAGATAACCAAGAACGAGAATGTGAAATGCAAGAAATTGCGAAAATGTTCAAATCGTGTCGATCCGACCGGTCGATGACCGACCAAAATCGATGATCCAAATCAAATCGATTTCAACACCAAATTCAGATAACCAATAACAAGAATATGAAATGCAAGAATTACGAAAATGTTCAATCGGTCGACCGACCGTCAAGGATCTGACCCGGATCGATGATCCAAACTCGAATCGATTTCAACACCAAATTCAGATAACCAATAACAAGAATATGAAATGCAAGGATTACGAAAATGTTACTCAAACCGGTCGACCTGACCGGATCGATGATCTGACCCGGATCAGTGTTTCAACCCTGATCAAACAAATTCATCAATTTCGGATAACCAATGATAACAAACAAGACAATGTAAGAAAATTGGAAAAATCTAACTGGTCGACCGACCGGTCGATGTTCCGACCCGAATCGTGTGTTCAACCCAAGTCAAATAATTTCATCAATTTCAGATAACCAATGACAACAAACAAAGAATGTAGGAAAATTGGAAAAATCTAAACCGGTCGACTGACCGGTCGATGACCTGACCCGACATCGATGATCCGAATCGAATCTTACCCCAAATTCGGATAACCAACATACATAAACATGAAATGCAAGAATTCTGAAAATAATACCCGAGCAGGAAGTCGGCCGGGTCAGGTCGACCGACCAAATCGATGAAAAAATCGAGAGAAATCAAAGGGGATGACAAACCTTTTCGGACTTGATTCTTGGAACAACAACGAAGCCCAAATACTCTCAACTCAAGAACACAACAAAATATGTATGTATATATTGAATAATCTTCCGAAAATCCTTCCGAAAATCTCTTTTTCTCTCCCCGAAATCCCCTTTTAAGTGAAGAACAACATGGGTATTTATAGGTGGATTCCCCCCTAAAAAACGAGTTTGAATTCGAATTAAAGGTAAAGAAAATCGCGGATTTGAGGGGCATGGGTCGCGGGTCTTAGGGGTGTCGGTAATGAGAGGGGTTGGTGGAGGCGGAGGGTTGGTGGTGGTGTCGGGTGAGGTGACCGCGGCGATGGGTCGCCGGTAAGGGGGTGTGGGGTCGGCGGCGATTTTGGGAGAAAAGGTAGGGTTTGAGATTTTTGGTTTTTTTTGTTTGGTTTTTCTGATTTTTAGGGAATTAAAGGGTTGAAATTTGGTGGGTTACTGGTCGGGTGAGTGGTTGTTGGGCCGGGCGTGTTGGGTAGGCGGCGGAAATAAAAGAAAGGAGTGGGCTTGGGATTTAATTGGGGAGTGGGCTTGTGGTGTTGGCCGATTTGGGCTGGGTATAAGAATTAAATTGGGGATTTGGGCTGGTCCAATTGGAAGGGTGAAGTTTATTTTGGGATTGGGCTTGTGGGAATTTAATTTGGGGTTGGGCTTGGACGAAAAAAAATGGGTTTTAATTTAGGTTGGGTAGAAATTGTATTGGGTTAGGAAATAAAAAATGGGTTAGGAATTGAAAAATATAAAAGGGGTTTAATATTAAAGATATTATATATATATATATATATATATTGTAAAAGATGTGAATTATTTAAAATAACATAACGACGTGATAATAATAAAATATAATATTTGCGAGATGCTTAATGCTTAATAAAAGGGAAATGCGATGCAATTTTGCGAGAATAAAATAATATAGAATATTATGGATAACTTATGATTATTATAAAATGCAAATGATATAAAATATGCGAATAATAATAATAATACGAAGATGCACACATATATGCCTATATTTCAAAATTATTTTAAAAGTGTCAAAATATTAAAAATTACGAATAAAATCATAAAAGATGGGACAAAATTGGGTGTCAACACTTTGTACTCACATTTGAGTATCCTTTTCCACAACCCAAATGTTCTTTTCCCGGAGGAAGATCAACTATTACGCAAGTATGGTTCTATATGATGGAATATATTTCTCTCTTTAGCTTCTTTCCAAAGCAGCGCTTTTGGAGATAACAATTATTTGTTAATTGTCCATGGTTCGTTCTTAACCATACAAGCTAGAAGGACTGGAACAAGTCTTTGTCCCCTCTTTGCTCCGTCTTGGTTCAACATCTAGAATCCCTGAGTTCTGCAGATCTGGAATATTAAGTTCCGGATAGCCAGCAACTTTCGAGTCCTGTAGATAAGGAACGTCTAGTTCCGGACAGTCAGGCCCTCGCGGGTTCTTGTTAACCTTGAGCAATTGCTCATTTTTCCTATTTCAAGGAAAGTTATCTTCAATGAATTCAGCATTCTTTGACGCCAAGAGGCGATAAGCACTACTGTTATTTGCAGATCTAGTGGATATGCAATCTACAGCTTTAGGTACGAAACCACCTCACATCACAACATTTGTATGTGAGATCATTTCCATGTCTCACACGGAGGGTTATCCTTATCCTTATGCGGAGTTCTGTTGAGAATCACATTAGCGATAAGGATCGCCTTGCCCCACATAACTTGGGCTTACGGGTTTGCGCTTGGCTAACACCATTGAACTGAGGTGAGTAATGAACAGTCGTTTAATGAACGATGCTTCACATTCTCCCCCTCTATCGCTATGAATTTCGCAATCCATAGGCTGCTTTGTAGCGCTTGTCCGCTTCAACAACTTCATCTTTGATGTTCAACAAACAAAGGATTTCATACGTTGTACCATCATCAGTGAAGATCACAACGTACTTGTCTCCCCCCTCTATTTTTTATAAACTTCAAATCACTCAAGTAGGTATGACTAAGTTCTAGAGGAGCGGTGCTTCTTTCGCTATTCCCTTGACGGAATTTGGAAAGGTGATTTTGCCTCTTCGCCTACCTCACATTCATTTTGAGGGTTTATGTCGAAAGAAGGCAACAATCTCAACTTCGCTAGCTTTTAAATGACTTGCTATTTAACGTGTCTTAATCTATGATGGCATAGATGCACGGATTACAAATATATCATTCATTCGACTCTGAGACATCTTTGTACCATTCTTAGTTATTACAGACCTGTTGGAGTAGTCTCAAACCAGCTTGACCAACAACGTCCCTTAAACCAAGTTAGGAACATGTATCACCTCATCTTAGAGTGATCCCATTCCCTGAAGTCCTATTGAGGACAACCTCTCCAGCCCCTTTGATTTTAGAGGTGGCGTTGCTTCACATGAACAACCTCTTGCCCGTGGTTAGGGCGTAACCGGATCATATGTGATCTCGATACTCGGGCCCACTCTAGTTGCTTTGGCAGACTGAGTGTCCAATTTCTTTACTGCCTTTCTTTAGGCCTTCAGATCATTTAGGACCTGGAAACTCTGGCCCACCTTACTAGGTGTCCATTACTTTTCCTATGAAATGAATTCTGGCCCCACTCCAGTCGCCCGGAGGCTTTATATGACTGAGTGTCCAATATCATCATATCAAAGGAATTTTGGCCCACTCCAGTCGCCCGGAGGCTTTACATGACTGAGTGTCCAATATCATCATATGAAGGATCTTCTGCCAAATAATATGACAGGCTCAACGTTATTAACTTTTAGACTTCTTCTGTTATGATTGGTGCCCTGATAATTCTTGGCGCTTACTTAAGTGTGGTAACAGTTTTACTTGATCGATGGATCTTTCTCCCTCGTATGTGCGAACATACTTTACACACTTTAATAATTACACTTAAAAGAACAGATCTTTTTTTAAGTCGTTTACAAAATCCAATCTTTTAAACGGAAAAGAAGATGAGATTAAACTTCTGATTTGTTAAAGCGTAAGGAATATAAATTATTTTCATATTCCTCCTTACTTTAATCCGTTTTTAATCAGACATCATTTAATCTTTATTCTTGACAAGTAAGAAAAATACTTATCATTTAATCTTTATTCTTGACAAGTAAGAAAAATACTTATCCCAATTTCGGATTCTGGCTCACTTCAGTCACTTCATCAGACTGAGTATCCATTTCCTTCTCACCATTATTCGGATCTTTTGTCTGGGATAGATACAGGCCTTCTGCTGCAAGATAGAAGTACATCTTCAGTCTTCTCCTCTTGTCCCAGTTGACATCCTCAGGCTCTCGTGAGCGCTTGTTCCAACCAGTCTTGGTAGCGGTGACACCATGAACACGTTCATCATCATCACTCTCTTCTACCAGAAAACCATTGCCATATCCAGATTTGGTCACACAACTTTTGACCAACATCTTTCGAACACTAATAGTAATACTATACAACATTGTCTTAAGTTGTTGGGAGATTTTACTCTATTGTACTTTGTAAAGCAGTACGGGAAGTATATCACTATTACAAGTATTCGAAAGGATAAACAAAGATTCAATAATTCAACTAGAAATCTGAAATTACAATTGTAGAACGAGAAAAAATTGAAACTGCTTTTGTTATTGCTGAGTCGAGTGTGGCACTCTGTCCTTAAGACAATATTGCCCCGTATGTATCCTTTATACGTCCTGGACAATTTGTCTCCCAAGATAAAACAGCAATGGAACACTTGAGCAAAAGAAACTCAAGAGCTACCGTGAAGAATATTGAGCAAGAAATGATGCAAGGAAGGTGTGGAAAGAAACTGTTTTGGTTGTGTATTTTCGTGTATATTGCAAGTATATTTTTTCTTTTTTCCTTTTTCTCAACAATGGTGTAAGGGGTGTTTATATAGGTGAGGGAGGGCTGTTTAACTGCCCCCATAACAGCCATTATTGGCCAAATAATGGCCATTATGGAGGTAGTAAAGCCACCAAAATAAATGGTGAAAGACCAATAGATTTGGCCATTATAGGAGGAGTAATTCAGCCAAAATAAATGGCTGAATTGAGTACTTGGACGTTTCTGCTTTGACCGTCGAAGTCCTGACTTTCTGAAAATTTCAGGGACCAAACTGTACATCTTGAAACTTCAGGGACCAAACTGTACATCTGAAAGAATTCTGGTCCAAATTGTACATCTGAAACTTCTGGGATCAAACTGTACTTCTGGCAAAGTTCTCTGGCCCAAAAAGATAATATTAGAAGGCCCACAGCCCACAGCCCACAACCCGTGACCCGTGAACCCGAGAACCCGAAACCCGGAACTCGGAACTCGGAACTCGAACCGAAGCACATCTAGGTCCTCCCTCCTTTAAACACATGGGATACCCCTTGGGGTCCCAAACCCCAAACCAATTTCGAGTCTTATATACACAACAACTCTTTCTTCCTCTACCGATGAGGGAGAATTGAACACAACACCACACTTTCCATGCTTCAAACACCTCACTTCGTGGACCAATATCTCTTTCATTTCTCAATGAAATTTGACGATTCTTGGCCCTACGGTTATCTACGTACTTAGTAGATCATGTATGTATGTGTGAAGAACCGAATTCTCCAACATACGTAACACTAGTGTTTAAGCCGTTAAAGTTGGTCGGTCGCAACTCCCGCCAAAGGCAAATTTCCAACATTTCATTCCAATATTAGGATATATATACAATCATAAGATGTAGTACTAATCTAAGTTTACCTACAATATAAGATGCTAATTACTTACAATCATCCTAATTGATTACTAATTACAATATCATGATTTATTGAGAATAAAGATAATTATGGGATTGCCCCATAATTATTCATACAGTCCCCCGCAGTCTTAGCGGGAGGTTCTCGGATGCTGAGACTGCCCTGAATCATCAAAAAGTACGCGTGAAAGACCTTTTGTGAAGATGTTAGCAATCTGATAACGGGACGGTACATGGAGAACACGGACTTGACCAAATACAACCTTTTCTCGGACAAATAAGATATCCATTTCAATGTGTTTCGTGCGCTGATGCTGAACAGGATTTTCGGATAAGTATATCGCACTCACATTATCATAATAAATCATGATTGCCTTTACAATCGGATAATGTAACTCTAACAGGAGATTACGAAGCCAACATGACTCATCAACCACATTGACTACCCTTCGGTATTCTGCCTCAACACTAGATCGAGACAGTGTGGATTGTCGTTTTGACGACCATGAAATGAGTTTTTCCCCAAGAACACACAATAACCTGAAGTGGAACGACGTGTGTCCGGGCAGCCACCCCAATCCGCATCTGTATAGGAGGAGAGACTCGAGATTGAGGACTTATATAGATGTAAACTGAAATGAAGAGTACCCTTAACATACCGCCGAATTTTCTTGAGACCCATATGTTCTTCTTTCGGATCATGCATGTGTAAACAAACTTGATGAACCGCATAGGAAATATCGGCCCTCGTAAAAGTCAGATACTGTAAGGCCCCTACTAGGCTGCGATAATGTGTAGGATCGTTGTATGGAGTACCTGCAGAAATATATATGTCATGTCAATGCCCTTCCGATAAATGAAAAATGACTGATCGGACTTGCTGTGAGAGAACCCCAATTTGGAAACAAATCCTGCAAATCTGTTATACCATGCCCTAGGAGCTTGTTTCAAACCATATAAGGATTTTCTCAACAGGCAAACATGATTTGGAATGGCATAATCGCGGAAACCCAACGACTGATGCATTTATACTATTTCCTACAAGTGGACACGTAAGAATGCATTTTTGACATCCAACTTATGAATGGACCAAGATTTGGAAAGTGTCAGGCTAAGAACAGTTCTGATAGTTGCTGGCTTAACTACCGGGCTGAATGTTTCACCACAATCTATCCCAACCTGCTGAGACCTGCCATCACCAACAAGATGAGCTTTGTATCTCGCAAAAGAACCATCAGAATTTTTTTTATGACAAAAAACCCACATAGACCGAATTATGTTCACATTAGATGGACGTAGTACTAAATTCCACATCTTATTTTTAAGAGCATTAAATTCGTCTAACATGGAAGCTTTCTAATTCGGGTCGGATAAGGAAGCTTTGAGATTTTTTGGTATCGGTGACGGTTGGACGGAGGTGAATAGGTTCAAATGGTGTTTATGTCAAAAATTTATGTGCATTGCACGGGTTTTAATGGTCCAATGTTGAACAATTGTGTTGTCGGGTATGCTAGATAGCTGGGTGTTTGAGCAATTTTGGGCCTGGGCAGTGGGCTCAATATGGATACGTGACTGGGCCTATGTAACCCGGCTAGTGGTAGGGGGTTGTATCACGGGTAGGGGTGTAGGGGTTTCCCTTTGTTGGGCCTGCCCACCACCAAATGTGGATTGGGTCAGGTCGTGAGGCCGTGGGTTTTGGGATGGTCCGACAATATTATTTTGAGAGTTTAGATGATACCTCAGAATTGGATGAATTATGTCTTCCATAAAATCATATGAATGTGAGGATGCCACTTGAGATTTTGCAAACGGGAATGTGGATTCATCAAAGATGACATGACGAGAAATAATGATTTTCCCATTTGACATATAATAGCACTTATATCCCTTATGATTTTGTGGGTATCCCAAAAATATACAAGGAGTGGATCGGACCTAAAGTTTGTTAATGTTGGTGGATGGAAACAAAGGATAACACAGACACCCAAAAACACGTAAATGTGTAACTGATAGGAGACGGTGGTACAACATTTGTGAGGGTGACACATTAGAGAGTAGTTTACTAGGAAGAATATTTAAGAGATACATGTCCATTTGAAGTGCATGGTGCCAAAAATTTGGTGGTGCGGACGAATGCAAGAGGATAGTGCGAATCATATTGTTAATTGTTCGAATCTTTCTTTCGTCTTTCCAATTTTGAGGAGATGTATGTGGACATGAAACAGTCAAAGACATCCCATTTTGGTGACAAAAATCTTTAAATTGGGCATTTATGATTTCCCCCCCCCCCCCCATTGAAAACATTTAATGGATTTGTCTTGAAAAAACACTAAATTATTTTAAAATTGTGTAGGTTTGTGATTTATGTCCTAAGGGAAAAATCCACAAAAATCTGAATAATCATCAAGAATGAGCATATAGTATTTATGACATGCAACACTCAAAACTGGTGATGTCCACAAATCACAATACAAAAGATCAAATGACATAAAAGTGTGATAAGTAGACGAAGCAAAATGAAGCTTGACATGTTTACCAAACACACAAGTTTGGAAAACAGAAAAGTCCAAAAGTTTGTTACAAGAAAACAAATTATTCTTTCTAAGATTATTAAAACCTGGTGCTCCTGGGTGTCCCAACCGATTGTGTCATATAATAGGAGAAATGACAGCAAAGGTTGATGATTTGTCCATGTGATTGTTGGAAACAGTGGTGATGGGATACAAGTCCCCCTTATCTAAGGTCATATCCTCAGTAAGTTACACATGCGCCATATCCCGTCTAATCACCTCTCCTCAATACTTTTTCAGCCTACCTCTATCCCTTCTGAACCCGTCTATAGCCAACCTCTCACACCTTCGCACTGGATCATTTGTGTCTCTGCTCTGAACATGACCAAACCATCTCAACATCGCTTCTCGCATCTTATCTTCAACCAATGCCACTCTCATTCTGTCCCGGATATCATCATTTCTAATCATATCCCTCATTGTATGCCCGTACATCCATCTCAGCATCCCCATCTCCGCAACTTTCATCTTTTGGATGTGTGAAGTTTTGGCTGGCCAACACTCTGCCCCATACAACATAGTCAGTCTAACCACCGCCCTATAGAACTTGCCTTTAACTTTTGGTGGCACATTTTTTGTAGCATAAGACTCCAGATGTGAGCCTCCATTTCATCCACCCTGCCCTAATACGATGTGTGACATAATCATCAATCTCTTCATCCCCTTATATAATAGACCCGAGGTACTTGAAGCTTCTTTTCTTTGGAATGGCATGAGTACCAAGCTTCACCTCCACTCTTGTCTCAAGGTCGCTCTCGTTACTAAACTTGCACTCCAAGTATTTTGTCTTAGTCCTACTCAGCCTGAACCCTTTAGATTCCAAAGTCTGTCTCCAAACCTCCAGCTTAGCTTTCACTCCGCTGTGAATCTCATTAATCAGGACTATATCGTCTGCGAATAACATACACCATGACACTTCCCCTTGGATTTGTCGAGTCAGTCCGTCCATCACCAAGACAAATAAGAATGAGCTAAGAGTTGATCCCTGGTGTAGCCCCATCATCACTGGAAAGTCCTCTGAGTCTCCTCCCACTGTTCGTACCCTAGTCTTGGCTCCATCATACATATCCTTGATCGCCCTAGTGTATGCCACATGTACACCTCTAACCTTCAAACATCTCCATAGAACCTCTTAGTTGTGGAAGCAACAACCGGTCTGTTGGAAAGTTCCTGCATAAGTTGTCGTAGGAACTTTGTCGTATGACTTCTCGAGGTCGATGAAAACCATATGTAAGTCTCTTTTCCTCTCCCTATACTGCTCCACCAACCTCCTAATAAGATGAATGACTTCTGTGGTCGAACGCCCCTGTATGAATCCAAACTGGTTCTCGAAAATAAACATGCATCTTCTCACCCTCATCTCCACGACCCTTTCCCAAACTTTCATAGTGTGGCTTAGCAGCTTGATACCCCTATAGTTGTTGAAACTCTGGATATCACTTTTATTCTTGTACAATGGAATCATTGTACTCCACCTCCATTCTTTGGGCATTCTCGTCGTCTTAAAAATGACGTTAAACAACCCAGTTAGTCACTCCAAACCTGTCATGTCTACGCTCTTCCAAAATTCAACTAGGATCTCGTCAGGACCGGTCACTCATTTCCTGCGCATCTTGCGAACAACACCCTTAACTTCCTCAACCTTAATGCTTCTACAATACCCAAAATCTCAATACCTACCAGATTGCTCTAGATCTCCTAGCACGATGTCTCTATCTATTTTTTAGTTCTAGTATCCATGGAAGTAAGACTGCCACCTCCGCCTAATATGCGCGTCCTCCACCAGTACTTTGTCGTCCTCGTCCTTGATGCACCTCATGTGATCCAAGTCACGGGCCCTCCTCTCCCTCGCCTTTGCTAGTCTATACAATTTCATATCCCCACTTTTCTCCTCTAATTTCACATACAGGCGTTAAAAACTCGTTATTTTCGTCGTGGTAACCGCAAGCTTTGCCTCCTTCCTCGCCATATTATACAGTTCCATATTCGTCCACTTCTCCACCTCATCCTTGCTTTCTACTAATTTCGCATACGCTCTATTGAACTTTACCATTCCACCACCAGTCTCATCGATGCCCACCACGGCTACCCCTTGAGACCCCAAGCACTTCTCTAGCTACCTCTAGAATGCAACTGATTGTCTTGTCCCACATACCGGTCGCATCCCCACTACTCCCCCAAACCCCCTTGGCCATCAACCTCTCCCTCATCCCACATAATGAAAAGTTATGCCTAGAGGCAAAAGTAGTTTAATTTTTATATATAAAAAAAAAGTAAAAATTTATCAAGTTAAGTTTGACTTGTTGGACAAAACTTTCAAGTGTATATAATGGGAAGTTATTCCTAGAGGCAAAAGTAGTGTAATTCTTATATATATATAAAAGGTAAAACGTCATAAGTTAAGTTTGTTTTATTGGAGAAAACTTGCAAGTGTATATAATGGAAAGTTATACCTCAAGGCAAAAGTAGTTTAATTTTTATATATATAAAAAAGTAAAAATTCATCAAGTTAAGTTTGACTTATTGGGAAAGTTTGCAAGTGTATATAATGGAAAGTTATGCCTAGAGGTAAAAGTAGTGTAATTCTTATATATATATATATATATAAATCATCAAATTAAGTTTGTGTTATTGGGAAAAACTTGCAAGTGTAGATAATGAAAAGTTTTGCCTTGAGAAAAAAGTAATTTAATTTTTATATATAAGAAAATTAACAAAATCATCAAGTTGCTTTTGTCTTACTGAACAAAATTTGCAAGTGTATATAATGAAAAGTTTTTGACTCGAGGTAAAAGGAGTTGAAAGTAAAACTTATTTTATTAAGTGTGGAAAAAGAAAAGCGACACTATCTGTAATCAAAGCACATAGTAATTCCTAATGAGAAGTATTTGAAGTAAATTGCAGTAGACATTACAAAAGTGCATCTATTTTTCATCTCTTAAATCAACCCGAAAATAAGTAGTGAAAGCTTAGAGAAACTCAGAGAATTATCTTGTTTGCAATTCTCATCTAATTCGCTGAAAAGGCTAGAAACAAAGATTAGAAATTAAGAAAGATGGTCTTTTATGTGCTGCTGCATTTGGTACAGCAGTTGTGTTGTTTGTCGGATTTATTGTTGTTGCTTTTTATTTAATTTATGTAACTAGACTTGTAGAGGTGCTTTAATTTGCTGTATTTTTTCCCCTTTACGTACTAAATTTTACGGATTTATCTTCTCCCCGGTCCTAGCTCAATTTGATAGGAAGTGAAGATTACTCACATCAGATTGATGAACAACTAGTGGTGTTCATTTAACTATAACTTTAAATAATTCTACAACAATAGGTTGATTTGTTAGAAAGAAGTTAGATGGCGAAATTTGAAATCCACCGTTGTTGATACTTGAAACTCCTGAATTTGAAATCTGATGGAGGAGAGAAAGATGAAGATGAATTGAAGAAACCTAATCATGGGAGGGATAATTTTGTCCACTTATTATTAAGTTAAAGTCTGGGAGAGTAAAAATTAAAATAATGAAATAGGAGGGGCAAAAATTAAAGACCAGAATAGGGTCATTTGTGCCAATGACCCGAGCTGATTAGGACTGAGCTGCGAAGTAACAATTTTTAATGGGCTAACAGAAATTTAAAAAGCCCATTCTACTTATTGACCTACTCATTAGAAACAAAACAGAACCTGCTCGGGTCATTTGCACTTTTAGCTCTATTTTGTGCTGATCTTTAAGTTTTACTCCTCAAGACAAACAACTTTTTCGCAGGGCATAAGTTTATATTTTCGCATCATAATATCGCATAAATTATGTCCCCCTAGGCATAAGTTCGATTTTGAATGACAGAAATTAAAGACTAGCTCATTTAAAGGGAAAAATTAAAGACCAACTCACTTGAGAGTCAAACCGTACAATTTCTGCAACCTGCTCTACTAGGGGTGAGCGGGTCCGGATACCCTAACATTTTTGAACTACCCGGACCCTACCCGATAAAAGATCGGTTCCTAAATTTACTACCCGGAACCTACCCCTAGCAATCATTACCCGCAGGGTCCGGATAGGTTCCCGGGTACCCTGTAAATAAAAAACACAAATTAAGCTATAATTTTTAAGCCTATGAGAATAAAAAAGAGTTCTAAAATAATTTCATCAAGTAGTTTTTTAGCCTGCAATCGGAGTTTTTGGTACCCTTATAAGAAGTTTTAGAAAACTTATTCATTGTAGAAAAGCTAATTCTATAACCAAAACCTAAAATTGCAAGCCAAATTTGACACCCAATTAATTGAACGTGTTGATTTCAAAATAAATTTGAAAATATCTGAATTAAACTTATTTTCGTGTTCATAAGCTCTTCGATACAAAATAAAAGCTTTATTATACTAGTAAATCCCTAAATTTCATCTTCACAACTACAAAAATATACACAAATTTTAAAAATAGATTTACATTTCAAATAAAAAAGTAATACAAATTGAAGATGAGTATCGCCTGAAATAGAACAGAAGCATATGCTATTAAAAAGAAATTGAAGAGTTAGATATGAACCCATATGCATTTTAGGAATGACGTGAACACAATCAAGGGAGAGAAAGAGGCAAAGGTGAAGCTTCAATGACGACAATGATGAAAGTACCTGAGAGAAAGCTTCAACAACGACGACGATGAAGCTCGGTGGTGTAGCTAAAACGTCATTGTTATTGAGAGAGTTTTGGGTGTTTTCTCTTAGGGCACAAAGAGCATTCTAGAATAAAGGGGTGAAAAAGCTAAAATATTTACGTCTTGGGGTGGGGAAAATCAATGTGCAGGCGTGCAACAAACAATTTTGGAGAAAGTTAAAAGTGGTCCAAATGTTTCTAAAAAAAGTAAAAATATTTAATATTTTATAGGTTCCGGGTCCGGGTACCCTGTCTCTATTTGCCGGAACCGGACCCGACATTGATCGGTTCCTAATTTTACTACCCGGATCCTACCCGTTATTATAATATATCTAGCCGGAACCTACCCGTTAGTGTCGGTTTCGATCGGGTATCTGGGTACCCTGTACCCGTGCTCACCCCTATGCTCTACTATGGAAATCAGCAAGGAATTTCACAACTATAACTATACACATTCACGGAAGCTAAACTAAGGCCTACAAGAGTACTAACTTATCTTTCACTTAGATTTCTAATATTTACAATTACATGGTGCTCTCGTGTCACCCTCCATTTTAGCTAATCTTATTTTATGTTTGTGTGTCACGTCATATTTATCATGTCATTCTCTTAAAAAGTTAAGCCGATTTACCTAAACAAGGTGAAAATCATCTACACCCCCAAATTTGTGTTAAAAATTAAACTCCCTTTCAACTTTGAACAATAGGCATTCTCTCCCCTTTATTCTAATTGACTTTTTAAAATGCCTACTTTACCCTTATATTATCAACATTTATCATCTTTAATTTTTACTTCTTTAATATGATGATATTTTACGTTGTTTTAGTCTATGTAATTAATTTCCTATGAAAAAAATTGTTATTGAGACGAAAAAAGAAAAGTGAGAAATACTAATTGAGTATCTAAGTTATTGAAATAAATGAGCATAATAAAAAATTAATTTATTGATAATAATCACAACTCTAATATTCATTTATACAAGTGAAAATAAAAGGTAACAATAATTTATAAACATATTTCAATGTTGTAATACAAAAATAATTAATAAAAAATAGTGGTTTATTTTGTAACAAATTTCTAAGTTAAGGAGGGAAGGGGAATGTCTATTATTCATAGTTAAGGAGGGAGTTTGATTTTTAAAGAAAAGTTGGGGGTGTAAATGATTTTCACCCCATCAATAAAATTGGTTGTACGTGAGAATCAAAATCCTATCTACTCAATTCATCTTTTTATTATTATTATTATTATTATTATTATTATTATTATTATTATTATTATTATTATTATTATTATTATTATTATTATTATTATTATTATTATTATTATTATAATATGAGGTTAACCTTGCTATATGCTCTGATTTATTTGCTTATACACTCAACGAGTTCTCCTTCTTTTTTTGTTGGTAACTTTATGTATATTGTTATGTCTTTGCAATACGGTTGGGATACTCTCCTTTTTACTTGACGTACTAACCAAAGTTTCTTTTAAAAACACGCTATTTTAAAGCTAGCTTCTTGTCATTGAAGTATATATTAAAGCTGATATCGTTGAACTACTAGTCTCGTTAGCAATTTATAAGCATTAAATAGTAAAACAGCTAAATAGTAACGTGTTTAAAACTCTTAAATAATAATAATAATAATAATAATAATAATAATAATAATAATAATAACAACACAATAATAACAACCAAAAGAAAAGTAATGTACCCCGTGTGCATCGCAGTAGGAAGTTGTGGACTTGTGGGTCAGGGAGGAAAATGATAATATCTAGATTTCACATGGCAAAGAGTAAATCACGGCAACAACCCTACATTTTTTGTTAAACGCCAAAATGGACCCCAGAACTTTGGATTTTAGCATCATGGATCCCCAAATCCAAATAACGCCAGATACGGTGATCAAAGGGGGCTACCACTAGTTTAAAAAAAAAACTTTATTCATACTCTATAGTTATACTAAATCACACTAGTTAATTATGATTAAAGACTTGGAGCAACGGTAAAATTGTCTGTGTAACCTATAGGTCAGGGTTCGAGTCGTGAAAGCAATCATCAGTGTTTGTATTAGGGTAGGTTCTCTACATCACATTTCTTGAAGATTTGGGGTGCGGCCATTTAACTATGTTAATGCGGAATGCTTTATGCACCACTTATATATAAATGATAGAAGTATATATACTCTCTTCTTCTTATATTAATTGTCAAATTATTAAAAATATTTATCTCAAAATACTTATCTTCGACATAATTGAAGCCATATGATATATAACCACTTAATTTGATCTTTCATGCTACATTTATGTTGCAATCTCGTTAGACGCTCAAATTTATACTAACAGAGAGACTATAGCCGCCCATTAGAGGAAGATTTTAAGACGTTTCTTGATTCAATTTTCTAGCGGTCGACATCAATAAACAACATTTATTCTCCCGTTTTCCGCGTAACATAATTGAAGACTGAAAACAGTATCCAAAAGCAATAAGGAACCTCACGTGGATATCCACTTCACCCTGTCACAGTTAATTAGTTTCAAACACCAAACTAATGAATATAGAATAAGTGTGCGATAAAATAAATAAATATTATCCAAAATTCTGGTTCCACCTTTATTTTGAATCTTTTTAATAAAATTATTGACTCTACCGCTATTAATAGGAAGCGCTTTATCGTCTAAAGCGGAACTTCTTAATAAGAATCATATTTCAAAATAAGTACCAAACACCGAATGATAAATAAAATTTTACTTATAGTCCTACATATAATGTTCCTCAAAAACATTAGACAGTTCTTATTGTAGGGATTTGTTGGGTTCGTAAGCACATCAGAAGTTTAAAAATTTTACTTAACCCAACAACGATCATGGCATGACTTATACGATAATCATATAAAGTGTTCAAAACACAATAGAAGAACACTTACAGGTTTTCAAGCGCCGGATTCAATACTAAGGTATCCACGCGAATTGAATCCTCGACTGCAAGTTCTAACTCTAGTGTATTTCCTTTGCAAGAAAGCTAGGAAATCTTGTGTTTAGGAATTGAGAAGTAATTTTATGTAACATCATAATTATGTGATATGTGTTGTATATATAGAAGTCAGGGTAAAACCTAAGCAGATTCAAAACAGGAAAACCTGGCCTATGTTAATGTTCAGTGGACCAGCCCAGCTGGTCCACTTCACACGTCCTAATGGACGGCCAGTGTCCCAATTTTGGGCCAGTAATTTCTGCCCCTAATTGTTTCTCTGTATTTGTCCGAGTACCCATATAATATATCCAACACATTTAATTAAATTCGAAATCCAATTCGACTTAATTAAATAATTTCTATCAAATAGAAATATTCCATAATTATTATAAATTAAATATCTGAATTTTCAATCGAATATTTAATACTTTGTCAATACACTCTTAGATCGAAAAAACAATCGCATATAGTGTGACCCTATAGGCCTTCACATATCGACATTAATCTAATTAAGGTCCATACGAAACTCCTAAATTGTGTCGTATGACGAACTCAATATGGGAAGTACGTTTACATGAATCCAACAAATTTAACCTTTATACGGAACTATAAATTCCTTTCATTCGCGACACACTCGATTAAGCTTAGAATTTGCCAAGTGTTCATCCAAATGGCTTAATCACTTTATCTCACATTTATTTGTAGTTGACAACTAGACCATATTCTAATATGTCTCTTGCACTGGCCAGTGACTTTAGTCAACCTAATAACATTGAGAAGCTGAGTGCTCTCTCGAATTTCCAATCGAGGAATGAATCATATTCTTGGCTCAACTACCACCTTGATTTACATCTTGATGCACCCAACACAAGCCGTATCTTATCCAGAAGGAGTTTAAGCGTAGAACTTGGTCAAAGTACACCATTCTGCAAACAAGGTGCGTATTGACCTCAAATCGAAGGACCTTTATATTTCACACGCCGATAACACTATAGACATGTATAACAAATAGTTTATTGGTAGGGTATACCAATACTTCTCCAAAGTATCTATGTGTCCATCACGAGTAATCATTACTCGCAGTTGTGAGAAATACTACATTCTCCAAGAATGTGATGCAGACCACATGTCGACTTATAGCATATCATCGATATTCATTCTCGATGATCATTAGTCGAGGCTATTTTGAGAGTTACGTTCTATCATTAACATCTCACTCTATTAATGACAATGTAAGCTCAAGGGATGCACATATATGTATAATTGCAAACAATCAAACAATAATTCAATAATTGCAAAAGTCATAAATATTAATCTCATTAATAATACGAATGCGTTCAAGTACGTTTTGTCCCTAATATAGATTATCTCTAGGACATACATACTTTTACTTATTTTCTACTATTGTTTTTTATAATTGCGATTGGCTTAATTCGTTTTAATACTTAAAGAACAATGATTGCCCTATGATGAGTAGGAACAACGTATTATCCATTCTAAACATAGGAGCTTATGGGGGGAATTACCTTCAGTTGAAAGTCGTAAACTTTTCTGTCCGCCACAAAATATTTCACTTGCTAATTGCACTGAGAAAAGTATGAGTAATAAAGAATTATTTTGTTACATTTGATTCACCTCTTGCCATTCGTTTGATCTACACAAAGTTTGAAGTTAAAATATTTAAGTTATGTCAGTGATGGCATTTTATACTCCTTCTACTATTCGTGTAAAGTTTAATTAAACCATTTAGTTAAACAGGGAATTAGATTAGTTATACAGTGAAACATTTCTATAATTGTCATTCGTTGTAACAACATTTCACTATAATGATTTGATTTTTTTCCGGAATCAATTTTTAATGTTATATTTTACTTCTCTATAACAACATTCTACATGTAACAACAATGATATTCATTATAGCGGTACACTCTTTATAAAATTACCTTTCTATAACAGTTATACTCAAATATTATGTAATCTTATTTATAAGAAGTATATTATGTATAAAAGATAAAATATCAAAATATTTATGATAATCATCATTAATGTTATGCACATAGTAAATTTCAAGTATGAATATCTAAAGCGAAAAAAATATTTTTCATGGTGAGATAGAAGAGCCAATTGTTAAGCTCTTAAACAAACTTCAAGGGAAAGCTATTGAATTCCCTTTTGCTACAAGTTTGAACAAAAATTTTCGCCAATTCAAGCGTTATATTATCGCTAAGAGACTGGAATTTATGAAACAACCCGCAATTGTAGAATTCTTACGTCAAACTTGAAATTGTATTTAAATTCTCAATTAATTTTAAATGCGTTCCTTAGATTTCAATTCTTTATCAGTATGGTACAACAAGTTATGGATTTATTTATAATTTTTATTCTTTTTAATTTTAATTAATGAAATATGAAAATCAATTGAGAATTTAAAATAAACAAGTACTCCCCCCCCCCCCCCGTTTCAATTTAAGTGTCTTAGTTTGACTTGACACAGACTTTAAGAAATAAAGAGAGACTTTTGAATTTTGTGGTCTTAAATTAAAAATGTGTGTAATCTTTTAAATATTGTGGTGTTAAATTTGTTTTGAATTGAAAAACTTACTAAATATAGAAAGAGACACTAAGTTAGACACTTAAATTGGGACGGATGAGGTATATTATTTCTGTTTATAGCATAAAAAATATAAAAAAATAATTTTTTACATACTTTCGTTTATAACAGCTAAATGAGATCTAAACATTATATGTTAGTAGATATGTATATATAACAACAAATCACTATATAGATCATGAAATTAATGTCATCATTAGAGAGATGTGAATGTATCAAGCAAGTATTCTCCAACAGCTGTGCTCCGAGATATAGAATAATGCAAATCTGATTAGTTTATGTTTGTTGCATGGATTACGGAGAAAGTGTTTAAAGTTTCTAAAGGAGCAGGGACTTGTCTTTTAGACATTCGGTCAAAATTATCAGTGCCTTGAATGGCTCACTCAATTGTCTGTCCATTAGCCTCACCCCCCTAAACCCCCTCAATCTCTAGGTAATAAATATATAAAATAATTTATCTATACACAAAATACAAATTTCGAGCGAGGCGGATGGAAAGTTATCTTATTTATCTGAATTTAATATTATTAATGTGAAATATAAATTTATATATAAAAATTTACTTAAAATTATATAATAATAATTAGTAAATCTGAATTTATAACTTTTAAATATATATTAAAGGTTGAGCCCAAGTAATTAAAATCCAGAATTAGCTTGTATTTTATGAAGAAATGAATTCAATTGAACAGTTCGGCCAGTGCTTGTGGATTGCACTACTATATAGTATATACTACTCTGGATTCGTTTTCTATAGTGATATTTAATTAGAAACTATAAGATTTTAGAAAGAAAAGAGATAGATACATATTCAAGATACTTTATAACTTGTGATTTTAAATATATCAACATTTATATAATTACTTATAAAAAATATATCTTTAAGATCAAGTTAGATTTTTAAGCTAGAAAATTTTCAATTATGGAAAAGGGTGCTGCTAAATGGCACAACTTGACATAATATGGATACAAAGTTCATTTTATCCCTAATGAAAAATGGCTCCATAGTCGATATTCTCTCCAAAACAAAGTAATTATTATAATTAGCATGTTTAATCTTTTTATTCTTCCAACACCTAGAGATCATAAATTGATATTTTATAAATATTTTTTATTTCTCTCTCTAATTTTTTTTTATATATATAGACATACACCTAATTTAGTTATACGGTCAACCTATTTATACGGTCTACAATACAAACTACATGTTAATGTACACTATAAATATCTTATAAACAATAGAAAGAAAAAAACTAAATTAAATACAAAACTTGCCTACTTCTTAACAAATTTTCATTGTTGAATTAAATCAAAACTTAGTAAAAACTTTTACTCAATTCGATATAATATTTAGCTATATTGAAGTAATTCAATGTTTTAATTAAAGTCAATCATAATATTGACTGCGTGTTTCATCTATTATTTGTCATTTTTTTAAAACTTATTAATTGAATTACATAAAAACTTATTAATTGTTCCTCAATCATATATAATACTTATCTATATTTTTTTAAAATTAAATCTTTCATTCAAAGTCAAACGTAGTGTTGACTACTTGTTACATCCGTTATTTTTTAAAAGAAAACTGATTGAAATAAATCAAAACTTATTAATTGTTTCTCAATTATATCTAATACTTAGCTAATTGAGATAATTCAACGTTTAAATTAATGTCAATCATAGTATTGACTACTTGTTACATCTTCTTTTTTTTAAAAGATTGAATTAAATTAAAATTTAGCAAATATTTTACTCTATCATGTATAATACTTAGGTAAATTGAAAGCAATTCAATTCAATTAAAATCGACCATGGTGTTGACTACTTGGTACATCCACTGTATTTTTTAGATTGATTGAATTAGATTCGAACGTGCTTATTGTTACTCAATCGTATCTAATACTTAGTTAAATTGAGATAATTCAATATTACAATTAAAATCAATCATCGTGTTAGACTACTTTTTATATACATTTTATCTTGAATTGAATCAAAATTTAGCAAATATTTTACTCAATTTTATATAATATTTAGCTAATTTTAAAGAATTTAATGTTTCAATTAAAGTCAATCATAGTGTTGACTACTTGTTACTTCAACTATTTTTGTTTAAATTGATTGAATTAGATCAAAACTTGCTAATTGTTACTCAATCCTATCTAATACCTAGCTAATTGAGATAATTCAACATTTCAATTAAATTCAACCATAGTATTGACTACTTGTTACATCGATAGTTGACATTTAGCACTATCCTTTTACTCAATCTTATATAATACTTAGCTAAATTTTAGAAATTTATTATCTCAATTAAAGTCAGTCATAGTGTTGACTACTTGTTACGTCAACTATTTTTATTTAAATTGATTGAATTAGATCTAAACTTGCTAATTGTTACTCAATTCTGTCTAATACCTAGCTAATTGAGATAATTCAATATTTAAATTAAAGTCAACCATGATATTGACTACTTGTTACATCGACTTTTATTTTAGATTGATTGAATTAAATCAAAAGGTTCTAATTGTTGCTCAATCTTATATAATACTTAGCTAAATTGAAGCAACTCAATGTTTCAATTAAAATCAACCATAATGTTGACTACTGTTACATCACATATATATTTTTTAAATTGTTTGAATTAGATTCAAACATGCTTATTGTTATTCAACCGTATCTAATACGTAACTAAATTGAGACAATTCAATATTACAATTAAAATCAATCATAGTGTTGACTACTTTTTAAATATATTGTTGTATTTTGAATTGAATAAAAATTTAGCAAATATTTTACTCAATTCTATATAATACTTAGTTAAATTTAAGGAATTTAATGCTGAATTAAAGTTAACCACAGTGTTGGCTACATGTTATGTCTACTATTTTCGTTTGAATTGATAGAATTAGATCTAAAGTTGCTAATTATTACTCATTCATATCTAATACTTAGCTAATTGAGACAATTCTATGTTTAAATTAAAGTCAATCATAGTATTGGCTACTTATTACATCTACTTATTTTTAAATTAATTGAATTAAATTAAAATTTATTAAATATTACTCAATCCTATATAATACTTAGTTAAATTGAAGCAACTCAATATTTCAATTAAAGTCAATTATAGTGTTGACTACTTGTTACATCCACTACTTTTAGTTTATTTTTAAATTAGATCTAAACTTATTAATCGCTAACTCAACTCTATCTAATATTGATCTAAATTGGGATAATTTAATGTTTCACTTAAAATCAATCACAGTATCGACTACTTTTTACATATATCTTATTTTGAATTGATTGAATTGGATAAAAAAATTAGCAATCATTTTACTTAGTTAAATTGAAGAAATTTAATGTTTCAATTAAAGTTAACCATAGTGTTAACTAATTGTTAAATTCACTATTTTTTGTTTAAATTGATTGAATTAGATCTAAACTTGCTAATTTTTACTCAATTTTATCTAATACATAGCTAATCGAGATAATTCAATATTTTAATTAAAATCAACCATATTATTTGCTACTTGTTACATCTACTTTTTTTAAATAATTGATTAATTAAATCAAAAGTTTATAATTGTCACTAAATCCTATATAATACTTAGCTAAATTGAAGCAATTCAATGTTTCAATTAGAATCAATCATAGTGTTGACTACTTGTTATTCATTTTTTTAATAAATTGATTGAATTAAATCTAAACTTATTAATTGCTACTCAACTCTATCTAGTACTTAGTTAAATTGAGATAATTAAATATTTCAATTGAAATCAATCAAGTGTCGACTTTTTTACATATATTTTATTTTGAATTGAATCAAAACTTACCAAACATTTTACTTAGTAATTACATTAATACTTAGCTAAATTGAAGAAATTCAATATTTCAATTAAAGTCAATCATAGTGTTGACTACTTGTTACATCCACTATTTTTGTTTAAATTGTTTGAATTAGATCTAAACTTGCTAATTGTTACTCAATTCTATCTAACACCTAGCTAAATTAAAATCAACCATAATATTGACTACTTGTTACATCTATTTTTAAATTTATAAAAAACTTGATTGAATAAATCAAAAGTTGCTAATTGTTACTCAATCATAGTGTTGACTACTTATTACATCCACTATTTTAAAAAAATTGATTGAATTAGATCTAAACTTATTAATTGTTACCAATTTTATCTAATACGTACTTAAATTGAAATAATTCAATGTTTCAATTAAAGTAAATCACAGTGTTGACTACTTGTTACATTCACATTTTTTAATTGATGAAATTGAATCAAAGTTATTAATTTATTTACTCAATCTTATATAATATTTAGTTAAATTGAATCATTTTGATATTTTAATTAAAGTCAACGATAATGTTGAGTTGTTACATCCACTAATTTTTTTAAAATTGATTGACTTAAATTAAAATTTATTAATTTTTACTCAATTATATCTAATATTTAGCTAAATTGAGTTAATTTAATGTTTCAATTAAAGTCAACCATAAAGGAAGAAATGAAAAAAATAAAAGATGAAGAGAAAAGAGGATAAATGAATTTTGGTCATCAATGTTAAATATAAACTCTTTTTTATCATGATCTTAAAGAAAAAGCACACACAAAAAAAGAAAAATATAATCTCCTCCGTCTTTATTTTTATGACATTAAAACATATGTGATGACCAATGAAAAAATGAAGAATTTATATACATGTTAGTATATGTTTTTATAAATCTTTGTTAATAATTTTATTTCTATTTTACTAAAATATTTTTTTATGTTTAACACATATATAACTTTATATCAAAGAGTACAGAGGTATATAGAACTGAGGAATTGGAAGAAGATATGCTTTCCAAGGAAGATATTTTTGTATATTACTTTTTTGAAAAATAGACATGTAAAAATTTGTCTAATTCATGTATTGGAAAGAAAAATAATAATTACCTTAAAGAGAAAAAGTGAAATTTGAATTTTCATCTATTCTTTTTTCATAAAAGAATATTTTAGTATAAAAAAAAAGCGATTATTATGTCCTCAAAAGTCGTGTGAAGTTACTTTAATGATTTCAAAGATTATTTAAAATTACTTTAATACCTTCATTTATGCCAAATTATGATAAAAGTGGTTGTGCCAAATATAATTATCCTATGAAAATGTAGATAAGTGAAGAGCACTAGTTTCCTTATTCTTAAACCCTTTTATATACCCTGCTTCCTTAGCTTCTTATAACATCTCTGCAAATATGGTTGTGAAAGTTTCAGTCTTGCTTCTTCTCTCATTGCTCTTCACTGTCTCTGCCCTTCTCCCAGCTCCTCCTCTTGAAGGTAATACACACCTTAGACATTGTGCTTTCGATATGCTAATTAATTCAAGTTCCATTTTAATTCCCGTTACTTAATATGGTCATTTTTCACTTATTTAAGTATAAAAATGCAATCTTGAAACCAGCTACTATCAGAAGTCCTACATTCCAGCTACTCCACTGCTTGTTGTTTGCAGAGACTACTCTATTGTGTTCAAGAATGTGAAGTTCTAAATGCTTTTCAGCTCCTTTTAGTGTGTGTACAATTTTTAGAGAGAAGGGTTCATATTGTAAAATAGATGTAGTTAGGATTTATACTATTATCTTTGTTTAAAGAACATTTTGTTAGGATCTGTACATTGAATAGCATGTTACTCTTGTTTGTTTGATTGGTTTTTTCCCTTTTAAATGGTGTTCAGGGAGTTGGCAAAAAAGGTTGAGTCTTTGCTCAAGGGAGCTTATTTTTTATTAAATAAATAATGTTTTCTTGGATATATAGTTAGGTTACAGTTAATGATATAATGAGGTATTTTGTTTTCAGGATTACTTCCAAATGGTAATTTTGAAGAGCCACCAAAGCCAAAAGACCTCAAGAAAAAAACAGTGCTCCAAGGAAAATATGCTTTGCCCAAATGGGAAATCAATGGCTTAGTGGAGTACATCTCTGGCGGGCCACAGCCCGGTGGGATGTACTTCCCAGTCGCCCACGGCGTCCATGCCGTGAGGCTTGGGAATGAGGCTTCAATTTCTCAGGCAATTCCAGTAAAGAAAGGGTCTTTGTATGCACTCACATTTGGGGCATCAAGAACTTGTGCTCAAGATGAGGCGTTGAGGGTGTCAGTGCCTCCTCAAACAGGAGACCTTCCTTTGCAGACACTTTATAGCAGCAATGGTGGTGATACTTATGCTTGGGGTTTCTATGCTACTTCTAATGTTGTTAAAGTTACCTTTCATAATCCTGGAGTTCAAGAGGATCCAGCTTGTGGTCCACTCTTGGATGCTGTTGCTATCAAAGAACTTTTCCCACCTCGCCCTACAAGAGGTATATCTTAAGATATTCTTTCTGTTTATGCTTTTACTTGGTGTTTCAGTGATTATCATTAGTTGAACCAAGGCACTGTTAAACATGTACTATTATTTGTGGCTCTTATAGTAATTCATAGGTGTATGCTAAGTTGCCTGGACTCTCGCCGCACCCGTGTTGGATTCTCCACAAATACACTACTTTTGGAGAATCCGATACGCACCCGTTGACATTTTTGAAGAGTACGAGCAACATAGGCTGTATGAAGAAGTCTTGTCAAATGGATATTTTTCCACAGATATTTCAATTCTCTTATCTTGGAAAGAAATGGCCCAACGAAGCCGGATGAACACAGAGGACTCGTGTAGCTTAACCCGACTAGTTTAGTATTGAGTTGTAAGTTGATTGATATAATGATATCTATTCTTTAAAGGTTTATATATTTTGATATCATTGCTTGTTAAAACCCTATGAATTTTGTGAATAGGTGCCAGCCCTAAAAGTGAGGGACCTGGGTTCCATGTGCCTGGCATATGGAAGAAAACAAATGGACTGTAATGAGAGGATTTTATACTAAGTTATACCCTTGAATCTTATACATGTTAATGTTTCTTTTCATTTCTATATTCTCCATGACACTAATCTGCCTTCCATGTTTTCTTTGTTATATCTAGTGAAGTAAGTACATTTTTATATAACCATGTATACGATATACTTATGAAGGATTTTATTGGGTGCAAGTGTGAAAATTTGTTTTCTTGATTTTGCTCTTTGGTGTCCTGCAGCGAACTTGGTAAAAAATCCTGGTTTTGAAGAAGGACCTCACCTCTTGATAAACTCTTCACACGGAGTCCTCCTCCCTCCCAAACAAGAAGATTTGACATCCCCACTTCCAGGATGGATCATTGAGTCACTCAAAGCAGTAAAATTCTTGGATTCAGCTCATTTCAATGTCCCGTTTGGCCGAGCTGCAGTGGAACTTCTTGCAGGGAGAGAAAGTGCCCTTGCCCAAATCATTAGGACTGTCCCTAAGAAGGTCTACGCCTTCACATTCACTGTTGGTGATGCAAAGAACGGTTGTCATGGCGATATGATGGTCGAAGCATTCGCTGCTAAAGAAACGTTCAAAGTTCCCTTCAAATCACAAGGAAAAGGCAAATTCAAAACTGTTAGTTTCAAGTTCACAGCTATTGCAGACAGGACCAGAATTACATTCTACAGCTCTTTTTACCATACAAAGATCAATGACTATGGTGCTCTTTGTGGCCCTGTTGTTGATGAAGTTAAGGTCACTCTTGTTGCTTAGGCTCTCTAAAAGTACTCCAAGAAGCTTTTGTCATAGAGATTTTGCAATCGTTATATCATACTCCACTTATCAATAGGACCATTTTGAGGCAATTGCTGTATTTTACCTATGTGATTGCTTAATGTTGCTGTGAGACTTTTGTACTATGTGCACTTTGATCTTGATTCCTAAAATGTTTAATATAGTAACATACGAAGTTGTATTACATTTCAAAGATCATGTTATCTGAAGGATGAAATATAATTAGATTACCAATATCATTTCATTGGTTACTTCTTTTTTTCTTTTTAGATGTCCAAAACTTGTGTTACCTTTCCAAATCTTTAGTTTTATCCAAACTTACTTCCCTATATAAACAATTTGCAACACTTCGAGCTTTTCATTTTTTTGCGTAGTAATTACTAGTATTACTTTCGATTCATGAGCGTTAAACTACTTGTGTACTTTTTAAAGTAGCAAAAAGGACAAAACTATATCTTTTTTCTAAAAATCAATGAAAGTCAAGCATTAAGGATAAAATTGTAAATTCATTAATTTTTGGTTTAAAAATAAATAAATATTATAAATGATATCTTGCATATCCAAATTTAGTGTAAGAAATCAAACACCCAAACAAGAAATAATTTATATATTATTAATCTATGTATAACTAATACCTACATAACTAATCCTTGTATAACTATACATCATATCAAACGACCCTTTTATTGTATTCTTTCATCCTCTATGTTACACTTTACAATTACTTTTGAGCTGATTCCCAAACATTTGATGTTTATTTCAAAATAGGAATTGATTAAGCCTCATAAGTGAAGAATTATAAAGAAAATTTCATACTCCGATTCAAAATAAATGTTCACTTACATAATCAAAAAGTAATTTTTTTAATTTATCCCTATTTTCTAAAGGCAATAAATAGGCAAGAGTCTTACTCCTATTAATTAAGAGTAATTTCGTCAAAATATCTATTTTTTTGTGAAAAAGACTAAGTGAACAGAGGGACTAACATTTAAAAGTATATTTAAATCTTGTCTTTGTTGAATTTCTTTTTAACTGGGACCATTTTTATATCCCCTACTCACTTCCCACAAAAAATTATAAATGCGCATCAAACCTCTTTTGAAAAAAATGAAACATTTCTTTAGTGGAGCCTTGGCACAGGTAATAAACATGTCGCCAATGGAAAAAGTAGACATAGCGTCTATTGTCTACTTTTTTATCTTGTCTTAATAAGTAGTTATTGTCATGATTTTTTTTTTTTTTGGAAACCCCCCATGGAAACTCATAGCCTCTACCACAAACTTTGCCTTTCAGGTGAGCACTCTGTAGTGAGCTCTCTATGATAACCTGCTCACTGTGCAATAACACACAAATCACACAGAAAATATAAACCGCACTAGACAAGTCTCGTAAGATGAGCTCCTGACTAAGCAGCATGCGGAGGTTGGATTTGATCTCGGGTCTCCCACATGGGTGACCCACCTCCCAACCACTCAACCGGACCCTTGCGGGTAACTTTCAAATTTTATTAGTAGAACTCTAGGACATTTTGTCCTAAGAATTTCACTAGTGGATTTTGGAACTTCAATATAATGACTATTTTTCAATAATAAAAGCTGAAAAGTAGTTGGTGAATTTTTCCCTAACGAAAAAAATGTTGGGTATTTTTGCTCTTTGGTACTTTATAAAGCAGTACGGGAAGTATATAACTATTACAGGTATTCAAAAGGATAAACAGAGATTCAATAATTCAACATGGAATCTGAAATTACAATTGTTACACAAGTAAACTGGAAATTCCAGTTTTGTAGAAGACGAAAAATGTAAATTGTTTTTGCTGAGTCGAGTGTAGCACTCTGTCCTTAAGACAATATTGCCCCGTATGTATCCTTTATACGTCCTGGACAATTTGTCTCCCAAGATAAAACAGCAATGGAACACTTGAGCAAAGGAAACTCAAGAGCTACCGTGAAAAATATTGAGTAACGAAATGATGCCTTGGAAGGTGTAGGAAGAAACTGTTTTGGTTGTGTATTTTCGTGCACTGTTTTAGTGCATCTCTTTATGTATTTTCGTGCATATGTCTTAGTGCTCAACAATGGTGTAATGGGGTGTTTATATAGGAGAGGGAGGGATTTGTTTCTTTGCTCGAATCGCCTCCATAATAGCCAAATACTGGCCATTATGGAGGTAGTAAAGTCACCAACATAAATGGTGAAAGATTCCAAACGGATTGCCCATTATTGGAGGTGTAATTCAGCCAAAATAAATGGCTGAATTGAGAGGCTAGAACGTTTACGCTCGGACCGTCGAAATGAAAACTTCAGGGGACCAAAGTACATCTTGAAACTTCAGGGATCAAGCGCACATCTGAAAGAATTACGGTCCAAATCGCACATCTGAAACTTCGGGATCAAACTGTACTTCGGCAAAGTTTTACGGCCCAAAAAGATAATATCGAAGGCCCAGCCCGTGGGCTCGAGAACCGGAACCGAGCCGGGCCGGACGGGCGGCGGCGGCTGGCAGCGTGTGGTCTTTCCTTGAACCAAGCACATCTAGGTCCTCCTCCTTTAAACACATGGGATACCCCTTGGGGTCCCAAACCCCAAACCAATTTCGAATCTTATATACACAACAATTCTTTCTTCCTCTACCGATGAGGGAGAATTACACACAATACCACACTTTCCATGCTTCAAACACCTTACTTCGTGAACCAATATCTCTTTCATTTCTCAATGAAATTTGACGATTCTTGGCCCTACGGTTATCTACGTACTTAGTAGATCATGCATGTGTGAAGAACCGGATTCTCCAACATACGTTACACTAGTGTTTAAGCCGTTAAAGTTGGTCGGTCGCAACTCCCGCCAAAGGCAAATTTCCAACAAAAAATAATCCAGAAATTGACACCAACTTGAAAATAATCCAACAAATCCCTTTTGTAAGGAAAGTATATCATATAAATCCCAACTCCCTTCCAAATGCATACCCCTAAAAATGTTTTCTGTCATATGGTCTTCCTTAAAAAGTTGGAAGGAACTGTCTTTTCTTGAAGATAGGCTTGGAAATGTCCTACTCTGTCCTCTTCAGTGGCTGTAATAAAAAAGCCAGAAACAACTAATTCCAAGAGGTAAAGTGAATTAGTGAAATCACACTTCAAGACAGATTCCATTGCCACATACATTCTCTATTTGCTTAGTGCTAAAAAAGATATGATCAGGCAAGTAATGAATAGTATTGTTGGATATGTAAAGCACGTACGGGAACAGTAAATAACTATTACAGTGATCGAAAGGATAAACAATAAAGATTACAACAATAAGTTGTCAGTATCTTGATTTTGGATTGAAACTTCAAATATGGATCTTGTATTCAGAAATACAAGAACATGAACCGCTTCACTTGTGGCTTGTAGATCCGCTGAGAATCCTAACGGTTAGAGTCCTTTGAGATTCTAGTTCACACCTGAAACACTTAGCAACCAATTAGATAATCACAACACCACCGGCTGAGTCGAGAGATGACTCTCTATCTTTAAGATAAGATTGCCCCAGTATATAGGCTTTACGGAAGTGTGGACAATAGTCTCCAAAAATGAAACAACAAACTATCAAATGTGCAAAGCCTACACAAATGACCTCAGTGAAGAACACGAACAATGAAGATTGCTAAGAGAAGAATTGCAAACTGAACTCTTTGTGGTGTTGTATACTTGTATGTATTTCTGTTATGTTCATATATAGAATTGAGTCAAGGGTTTTCTTCTTGATGAGATCGATATTGATGATAGTGACGATATTGATGATAGTGACAATCTTGATGCTAGTGACGATATCGGTTTCATAGGTCCGAGATCTACATCTATGAATTGAAAGGTCCGAATGATCAACTCTGCAATCAGTTGTTAGAATCAATAGGTCTTCAAATTGTTCATTTGAAAAAATTGAAACCCTTCTTGTGGGGTAGGGGACCAGACTGGTAGCGGAGCATAGTGCGCTTTAGGCGCTGAGCGAGAAAGGTCAACTGGAAGACTCTTGTATGTACGGTAACCCTCTCTTCCGCTACTGGTGGACTGTTGCACAGAAAGGGCGACAGAAGCAACCTTTCTTAGCGCGACTACTGGGGTATCTAATCCCATTCGCTCCCCTAGCTTTCGTCTCTCAGTGTCAGTGTCGGCCCAGCAGAGTGCTTTCGCCGTTGGTGTTAAGGCAGCGGGGATTCGAATTCCCCTGGGGGTAGGGTACTACGAAAGGCCTCAATTTATAGGTGTGCAAGATGACATTTTAAATGCCCCATAATGGCATTCAATTGCCATGTAATGGATGACATTTAATCTCCAACTAATACAGCAAAATAATGGCTGAGTTATGGAGGAAAAACTGCCATGTTAATGCTCCAAAACCTCTCCATAATCAGCCAAACTTTTGGACTTCCGTCGAGCACTCACTGCCTGGAAAGCGCCGCGGCTCTGCAACATTAGAGTCGCGGCTCCAGTGGCCAAACAAACAATTAGCGCCGCGGCGCTGCAAGGGGGGAGCCGCGGCGCTCCGGCGCTGCGGCCCAGTCCGGGAGGCGCCGAGGCCCTTCTCGGCTCCGCGGCCCTTTCCGACCCGTTCCATCTTACACTTCGCACAATCCTTCCTTCGTTTACCAACATGGAACACTTGTTATTTATCCAATAACGGTTCATCATTCTATGTCTCAAACATTTAACTTACGTACCAATATCTCTTTCATTAACGAAATTTACGATACTTGACACTAAGATTGCACGTGTGTGGAAACGACGTTTCCGACGTGCGGTGCCCCAATTGTTCGAGTCATAAATAATGGGATAAACTTAATTCCACATTAGTAAATTTTCAACAAGTATAACATAGGATAATTCTGCTTCTTGAAAAAAAAAATGGCAAGTAAAATAAGAGAGGAACTGTGGAGATGTTCCATCGAAGGACTCTTTAAGTTTTGTTAAATATTCATTTTATCATTATAAGATTTTTATTTTTATAAAAAAGAAAAAGAAACAGATTCAAACAAATTCCTTGATATACAACTTATAGAAATTCAAAAATCCATTTCTATGTAATAATTATTAGTAAAGAAATATATTCCTTAATTTTATTCATCAATAATGTACAATATATATAGTAGTACAAGAATCAACCTAATTACAATAGGAATATAATTCTACCTAAAATAGATCATCCTAATTACAATAGAAATATAATTCTATGTAAAATAGGATATATATAATAATACAAGAATATTTGATAAATATTCTATCTCACCCCGCAGTCGAAGCGGGACACTCATGTACACTGAGACTGGCTCGAAAATCATCAAAGAGTATGCGCGAAAGTCCTTTAGTAAATATGTCAGCAATCTGATTACTGGAAGGAACATGAAGGACACGAACTTGATCACGTGCCACTTTTTTGCGCACAAAGTAAATATCCATTTCAATGTGTTTGGTGCGCTGATGTTGGACGAGATTTCATGAAAGGTATATAGCACTAACATTGTCACAGTAGACCAATGTAGCTTTATGAATTGGGCAGTGAAGCTCCAGTAGAAGGTTACGAATCCAACATGACTCAGAGACGACGTTTGCTACACCTCTGTATTTTGCTTCGGCACTAGATCGAGATAGTGTAGGTTGTATTTTAAAAGACCAAGACAATAAGTTATCTTCGAGAAAAATGCAGTAACTAGAGGTGGAGCGACGTGTTTCAGAACATCCACCCCAGTCAGCATCAGAATATGTAGCGAGACCAGTGAGCGAGGACTTGTATAAGTGTAAGCCGAAGTGAAGAGTACTCTGGACGTACCGTAAAATACGTTTGAAATGATGCATGTGTGCAGCCGTCGGACTGTGCATATGCAAATAAATTTATTGCACGACATATGATATGTCTGGTCTCGTGAATGTGAGATACTGTAGAGCCCCAACCAAGTTGTGATAATGTGACGGGTCCGAATATAGGGGGCCGAAATCGGTGCTTAGCTTGGAATTGGTGTCCACTAGTGTGTGGGTCAGCTTGCAAGACGTCATGCCGGCACGGTCAAGGATCTCTTCAGCGTATTTCTTCTAACACAAAAATAGACCGCCAGAATGATGAATGACGGATATGCCTAAGAAGTAGCTCAGGGGGCCCAAATTCTTCATAGGAAACTCGGAGGCAAGTAGTGACATAATAGACTGACGCAGAGCATCAGATGATGTGGTGAGGATGATGTCATCAACATACAATAAGAGGTAAGCCACGTCTGGACCCTTGCTGTAAATGAACAGTGAATGATCAGATTTGCTGTGAGAAAATATGATAGAGACATAATTGGCGAACCACTGGTACCATGCTCGAGGAACCTGTTTCAGTCCATAGAACGATTTCCACAACAGACAGACATAATCTGGATGGACAGGATCCCGGAAACCCATAGGCTGATGCATGTATACTGTTTCATGAAGATCCATATGTAAGAAAGCATTCTTGACATCAAGCTGATGAATGGTCCAAGACTTGGATAGTGCAATGCTAAGAATGGTCCAGATGGTTGCTGGTTTGACGATCGGGCTGAATGTTTCATCACAGTCCACTCCCACCTGCTGAGATCTTCCATCACCTATAAGACAAGCCTTGTGCCTCTCAAAAGAACCATCAGATTTTTTTATGTCTAAAAATCCACATATAATGAATAATGTTAGCATTAGGTGGACGGGGTACTAGGTGCCACGTCTTATTATCAATAAGAGCATTATATTCGTCAATCATTGCGGCTTTCCAGTTAGGATCGGACAAGGCATCCTTAGGATTACGAGGCATGGGTGAAAGGCCAATCGAAACGGATAGGTTAAACAACCATTTCAGTTTGAAACTACCGTGCATATCATGGGTTTCCATCATCCGTAGGTGTGCCTCGGGACGCTGGATGGGAGGGGGGAGGTGGCCGAGAAACGGGAGGTGGCGGACTTTCGAGAGTATGAGGGACAAACTGAGAGGGAGCAGTGGTTGCGGGAAGGGGCTCGGCTGGCCGAGAGGCTGCCGAGTAGGACATCCATGATGGGTTGGATGTTCCCGTGACGGGTTGGCCGAGAGGCTGCCTAGGGTTGGCCGAGGAGCAACCTTGAGATGGGCTGTTCTGAGCCTCCCTTTACGGAGCCGTGGGAACTGGCTGATCCTGAGTGGTTATGGTAGGTTCGGGTGACGACGACTGATACGTCAGATTATATAAATGATGAATTAGAAGGGGGTTGAGACCATAATTTAAAAAGTCATAGGAGTGCCGAGGTGATGAGTTTAGCGTGGCAAAAGGTAATTGAGACTCATCAAAGATGACATGGCGAGAAATAGTTATTTTACGGCTTGATAAGTCATAGCAAGAGTAGCCACGATGATGAGGGGGTATGGGGGTAACCTAGAAATACACACGGAGAGGACATGGGTTGGAGTTTGTGAGTGGTCGGATGAAAGGATAACAGAGACAACTGAAGACACGCAAGTGTTGATAGGATGAGTTCTTTCGAAACAGAACTTGAGTGGGAGACTGTTGAGCTAGAGACTTGTTTGAGATTATGTTTAGAATGTAGGTGGTCATGGAGAGTGCGTAATGCCAAAATTCGGGAGAAATTGAGGCGTGGGAAAGTAGAACACGGATTAAGTTGTTTATGGTGCGAATTTTCCGTTCGGCCTTACCATTTTGAGAGGAGATGTGAGGACAGGAAAAACGAAAGCTAAGACCATGTTTGACACAAAATTATTTGAATTGGTTATTATCGAATTCCCTACCATTCTCACATTGAAAACATTTAATGCTCTTTTCAAATTGTGTTTTTACGAAAGCACTAAATGAAGAAAAAATGGTGTAGACTTGGGATTCATAACCAATTGGAAAAGTCCATAGGAAGTTGGAATAATCATCCAAAAACAACACATAATATTGATGGTCCGCCGTTCTTAAGATGAGGGAAGTCCACAAATCAATATGTATTATATCAAAAGGCATTAAAGTACAGTTTGTGGATGAATAGAACGACAATCTAACATGTTTCCCAAAAACGCAAGAGCTACAGATAGGAGTCTTAGAGACATGTTTGCATTGAATAAAATTATTGTTTCTAAGGGAGTGTAAAACATAATCTCTCGGATGTCCTAATCTAGAATGTCATAAAGAAGATGAAAGAGCAGCAAAGACTGATGTAACAGAGGCTGCTTTGTCTGTGGTGTTTGTGATATGATAGAGATCTCCGGTGTTGTCACATCTCATTATTCGTTTCCTTGTCGCAAAATGCTTCACAGAATAACCAAAAGGATCAAAGGAAACATTATTGTCAGTTATGAAACGTCACATAGAGATTAGATTCTTAACGAGTTTCAGGGCATGTAGGACATTATTTATAATTAGTGGTGGATGTGGTGGGGATATGGATGAATGACCAAAGCACGAATTGGAATGCCTTGTCCACTACCAATAATAATATTCTGATTTAAATTACTCATATTGGAATAAGACGAGAGAATACCTTGTGATGCCGTCATATGAGAGGTGGCGCCTGTGTCCATGTACCAATTTTCGTCTGGAGCGTTGAGAGACATTGTGTGCATAGCTGCCTTAACATCGGTTGGGGCATAAGTGGGGGACGGGGAGACTTGTGTCGTGTAACCCTATTGTGGACGTGCGTCAAGTATGTCAGGTTGGGCCTGCCGGGTCGGTGGTGGAGTCCACAATAATGTGGAATACGAGCAAAGAGGATAAGCCCAAGTTGGTGGGGCCCACGCGACCCAAGGTAGGTAGGCATCCCATGGCGAAGGCTGCTTCATTGCCACAGTCATTGTAGGCTGTTTCCTGCCAGCGGAGACCGTCTCTTGCCGCTGCCGTTGTTGCAAGAATTTTGTCTGTCGTGACCCTTGCTGGACTGCCACACTCGGCGGTTGTTGCGAGTCAATGTGGGTCATTGGGTCGGTGGTGATGGCTGTCGGAATTGGAGGCCCTACCGTAGGCAGAGGGCCCGACGGTGGTGGTGAAGGCGGCGTCTGCAATGCTTGCATGAGTAGTGTTGCGCTTGATTTTTTGGATTTTCTCAAGAATTAGCATCGAACGATCCTCATAAAACGGTGGTAACGGCGCACATTTCTGAAGAATAGTAGCAACGCCATTATAGGATTTGTTTAAGCCTACAAAAGTGCATGACCAATCGTTGATTAGTGACTGGTGCGCCAACGTTAGAGAGTTGGTCGGCAAACATCTTGAGTTCTTGACAATATGTAGACACGTTGGGGAAATCGTCATGATGAACGTCCTTGAACTAATTTTCAAGGTATAATGCACGTTGAGTTTTGTTGTCGTGAAAATACTTTCCAAACGTTCCCACGTTTGACAGACAGTGGCATCAGTCTCAATGATTGTGTGCAACCGATAATTAGAGATCGTGTCGTATATCCACTGGAGGAAAACTTCATCCAGACGAGATTAAAGTGCATCATCAGAAGTCGAAGTCGAGGGTAGGTCTGTGGACTTTGATTTAGGAGGGATGATGCGGTCGATAACTTCGTAGACACGACAATGTATTTTGAACAATTCCGCCCACGAGGAGTATTGACCCTTTTTCCATCTCAAGAGTCACAGGGATGGAATTTTTAATGTTGTTGACTGCAAGTGCAAGATGGAATTTGATTTTGCCAGCCATAGAAGATGAAATTTAGGAGGAGAAGGGAGAGAGAATGGTTGAAAAAACTAGGGTTCCGTCGGTGGGGTGGGGCGGCGAGAGATGAAGTCGGTGGCTAGGGTAGGAGATTTAGGTTATGGCTTCTGATACCATAAAGGAATATGTTTCTTGATTTTATTCATCAATAATGTACAATATATATAGTAGTACAAGAATCAATCTAATTACAATATGAATATAATTCTACCTAAAATAGATCATCCTAATTACAATAAAAATATAATTCTACCTAAAATAGGATATATATAATAATACAAGAATATTTGATAAATTTTCTATCAATTAGTCCAACATACTATGGCTTGTACACTTCTCCTCAAAAGAAGTAAATATCTTCTGTTAAGGTCTATCTTCCTGTAGTGACAATGCTCGTCTGATACAGTTGTAATTAGGGATGGCAATTGGGCGGGCCGGGTACCCCCACCCCCGCATCCGTACCCGCCAGAAAATTTTATACCCGCCACCCGTGATGGGTACAATTTTCAACATCCATACCCATCTAGGCGGGTATATTCCTAAATCCACACCCGCTCCATCACCCAATTAGATATCTGTCACCCACCAATACCCGCATGCCATATTTTGTAATCAATTTTTTTGTGATCAATTAATGATCAACATGATCCCAAAAATTCAAATTCCAAAAATTATCCCAAAATTTTGAGTCAAGAATCAATACTGTCACGATCTCATTTTCTTTGGCAGAGGGAGGAGAATTCCGAATTTTTTCACCATTAGAATTTCCCATTTTTTTCACCTCTTCCCCCTTGCACAACAAAGAATCAAGAAAACCCAAAAATTATCCACCCAAATAGCTATATATTACAAATGTAGACAAAACCTAGATATTATTTCAGTTATATAAGCTAAAGTTTTTCAATTTTATCAATTGAACTCCACAAACCGAATAGGTAAAACTTAACAAATGCACAAAAATTGACCTCACCAAGACAACCCCAAAGCACAAAGCAAAGGCAGTAATATTCCCAATATTTTCTGATCAGCATCTCCTTTAAAGAAAAAGGCAGAGACGTCGAGGTGGTTCGTGAAAAAAGTTTGTGATTTTTTTTAAAGAAAAAGGTAGAGACGTCGAGAATGAGAGAGGGGGGAGAGACAGCGTGAAGAGGAACAAGAGAAAGGGAGGCGTGAATGTTTGAAGGACTGAAGAGGCGTAGGTTTTTGAGTTTTGTTGGTTAATAAGAGACTTGTCGTGACTTATGAGCTGCTAATATTTTGGACTTGGGGCGGGTATAAGGCAGGCGGGTAGGCGGGCAGGTAGGCGGGCGGGTATGACTGCAAATTCACCACCTACCCGCCTACCCGCGACGGGTACATTTTCAATACCCATACCCGCCTACTACCCGCCAAAGTTATACCCATACCCGTCCCAACTGGGACGGGTGCGGTGCCGAATCCGCAAAATTATACCCACCTGTCATCCCTATCCCTAGTTGTAATCAGACAAGACAATGTATGGATTTTCTATGTATCTTTATTCCATGATGTGAAAGATATTATATACATATACACTATGTTTTAAGAAAGAAATACTAATTTTGCTAACTCTTTAACATTCGGAAGTTCTTTGCTCTGCCATTCATAAGACACATAAGCAAATATATCCTTATCCTTATTGCCTTTGATATTGGCTCATAATTTTACGGCAATCACCATCCTATGACAATTGTTAATTACTCCTCCGTCTCAATTTATATGATGTAGCTTGATTGGATACGAAGTTTAAGAAATAAAAAAAGACTTTTGAATCTTGTGATTTAAAACAAGCCAAAGATATTTGTATGGTTATAGATCATCTCGTTAAACGTAAAAGGTAAAATTTAAAGTTAAATTATTATCAAATAATAAAATGTGTTATTCTTTTTAGGACCGACTAAAAAGAAAAAATGAGTCATATAAATTGAGACAGAAGGAGTAATATTTTCCGAGCATCTCAACTAATCCACCATATCGAAAACTAGGGTTACTGTGATTAATGTGCATAAGCTTGAGACTCCGTTGATGGAGCTTTGACCTAAACTATGAACTAAGTGAAGAAGATGAGCTGAGGGAGATCGAGATCTAGAGAGAGAGAATAGTTAACAAATTGAGTGAGCATAATTTAGGAAATGAAAAACTTAATTCATTTCATTAGCAAGATCAGTATATATACATCAATATATGGAAGAGCAAAATATCTTCTACACTATAACTAACTAACCGACTAAGCTGATATGACAGCCGGACACTAACTAATTCCTAACTGTCTTCTAACAAACTAACAACTAACTAATTTACACATCATTAGCATTAAATAATCTCAACACCCCCTCAAGTTGGAGGGGATAGAATCCTAGACAACTTGTGCAAAATGGCCCAGTCAAGGCTTTTGTGAGAATGTCTGCCAATTGCTCAAGTGTAGAAATATGCTGCAGATCAACCAACCTTTCTTGTGTCTTATCTCGAACAAAATGACAGTCAACCTCTATATGTTTGGTATGCTCATGAAACACTGGAATTTTTGCAATCTGGGTTGTTGTTTTACTATCACAAAATACTTTTATAGGTAAGGTTGGTGCATCATTCAACTTATGTAACAACCTTTCTATCCAAACTAACTCTTCAACAACTTTTCTGGCTGCTCTTTACTCTGCCTCTGCTGATGACAATGAAACAACTGTTTGCTTTTTAGATTTCCAACTAATAGGGCAATCTCCCATGAGCACAATATAACCACTAACTGACCTCCTAGAATCTGGACATGCAGCCCAGTCCAGGTCACAGTATGCAGTAATGGGCTATTCTGGTTTCTTAGAAAAAGTATATCCCAAGTGTTGGATGCTTCTTCAAGTACCATAGCACATGAAAAACTACTTTGAGACGAGGTTCTCTTGGTGAATGTAGAAACTGACTAAGGTGTTGCACACTATATGTAATGTCCAGTATTGTATTTGTTAGGAAGTTTAACTTGCCAACTAGTCTCCTGTAGTATATTGGATCAGTCAATATGGCGCCTTCACTTGCCCTGAGTTTCACAGTGGGATCCAAAGGTGAATTTGTTGTACTACAGTTGCTGTAGTCAAACTCTTTGATCAAGTCATTAGTGAACTTCCTTTGTGATATTAGCACACCATTTGTTTGATAAAGTATCTCCAGTCCCAAGAAGTAATGTAGCTTCCCTAAATCCTTAATTTTGAACTGATCATGAAGGAAAGACTTCAGGGATTGGATCTCTTTCAAATTAGCTCCTGTCAGTATCACATCATCCACAAACACAGAAACAAAAACTGTTGATTCATTGTGCTTCTTGTGAAATAAGGAATAGTCACTAGTGGAGTGAGTATAGCCTCTGGAACATAAAACACATGCTAATTTTTCATACCATTGCCTGCTTAAGACCATACAGTGACTTCTTCAACTTACAAACTAGGCCTTTGTCATCTACTTTGAGACCTTGTGGAATGTCCATATATACTTCTTCATATAGCTTCTCATGCAGGAAATCATTATTTACATCTAGCTGGTACATATCCCAACCTCTTTTAACTGCTAGGCTGATCAAGGTTCTCATAGTTGTCATTTTAACTACCGGTGAGAAAGTTTTAGTGTAATCAATACCAGATTGATGTGTATATCCCTTTACCACAAGCCTGACCTTATACCTCTCTATGGTGCCATCTGCCCTATGCTTAACTTTTTACATCCATTTGCATCCTATGACCCTTTTTCCTACAGGTAACTTCACTAGGTACCAAGTGTTATTTGTATACAAAGCTTTAAATTCTAATGTCATTGTTGATTGCCATACATGACTCAAGACTGCCACCTCATAAGAGGATGGTTCACTAGCATCAACAATGTTTTTCACTAGTTATTAGCTCTCAGGATTGTAACTGGTAAGGGAAGCATGTTGATGATCACCGGGAGTTTGAGGTTGAATATGAGTTTGAGGTTAAAGTTTTGGTAAGGTGAAATTATAGTCATGGAGATATACAGGATAGGTGTGTGTTCTACTAGTCCTCATAGGTGGTGGTTGTGGTTTGAAGTGTGCAAGATTAATTGATGAGTGTGAGGGTGATATGTGAGGTTGTGCATGAGGGTTGATAGAAGTGCTTGTTTGAGGTAAATCAGGCAGGGATGGTCCAACACCAATTGGTACTAAGCTAGGGAAGCATGAGTGTGTGTATCTGAATGCTCACTTAAAGGAGAAGTAACAATTGAGGTAGAGTCTGATGGGATCAGATTATTAGTAGAGTGAAGAACATCATGAGTTGCATTTTCATCCAGCACAAAACCATTATCTAAAGTACTATTTGCAGGATTCAACATATCAGAATGAAAATTCAATGACTTTAAAACAAAATTGAAACTTGACTCGGGAAAAGAAATGACAAAGGAAAAAATGTGCTAAAAACAATACATCCCTAAAAATATGTATTCTCTTGGTGCACTCAGGAAAAGAAATGACAAAGGAAAAAATGTGCTAAAAACAATACATCCCTAAAAATATGTATTCTCTTGGTGCACAAGTCTAGTACCTTGTATCCTTTTGTGTTGAAAGGGTACCCAATGAAAACATCTAGGGTGAATCTAGGCTCAAACTTGTCCTTATGGGTTTTGAGGGTAGTTGGAAAACACAAACACCTAAAAGATCTGAGATGTGAATAAGTTACTTTCTTGTGGTATAGAATTTCAAAGGGAATTTTATTTTGGATAGTTGTGGAGGGTAGTATGTTTATAATGTAGGTTGCAGTCAAGATGCACTCTCCCCGATATCTCAAAAGGGAGTTTAAATTGGTATAGTAATGCTCTAACAGTCTCAAGTAAGTACTTGTGCTTTCTCTCTACCACACCATTTTGCTGTGGTGTGTAGAGGAAAGTCTTTTGATGAACAATCCCTTTTTCTTGGATTTTTTTTGCAGTTTCTTGGTTAGCAAATTCTAGGCCATTGTCAGTTCTTATGACCTTTATTGTTGTTTTGAACTGGTTTTCTATCAGAGTTGCAAAAGCTTTGATAGACGGTAATGCATTACTTTTGCAATTCAACAATTGAGTCCCATGTTGATCTACTGAAATCATCAACAACGATCATGAAATATTTGTGGCTGTCATAGGTTGGTATGTGGTATGTCCCCCATAAGTCTATATAGAGGAGATAAAAAACTTTGGTTGAGGAAAGGGTGGTTTTTGAAGGAAAGGACAGTCTTGCCTGTATTGCCATAGGGCAGACAGTGCACATAAATAGTTGTTTAGGTGAAAATTTGATTGGTATGGTAGGTATACTTCTTATCTTCACAAAAGGAACATGTCCTAGCCTATTGTGCCACAAGTAATCTACATCATTTCTATGAGACATAATGCTATGATGAGATACATTAAAATTGCTGGAAGATGCAGAAGAATGCACATTAGAACATGCAAAAGAATGCAATTTCTCACAATAAGCTCCTTTATTTGCATTTGAACTGACAGTATTTACAGATGAGGTAATCACACTAGAATTAGAAGGTAAACCTAGAGCTTGCTCATACATTGAAATAGACCATTCATTATTTACAGATGTTGAGGTTGTGGAATCATTGTGGCAATTTGAGCAGAGATAGTACAACCCATTTTGTGCCCTACCAATCACCAAAGAGCTCTTCGTTGAAGGGCCATGCATAAGACATGACACTTCCGTGAAACTGACTGCACCTTTGAGTTGTGACACTAAATAGTGGCCCGAAATAAGGTTGAATTTGAAACTAGGCACAAAAAGTAATCTCTGCAAAGTTAGTGCTGGATTTAAAAATGCATCATCAACTTCTGTTACTCTCACTTTGTATCCATTGGGTAAGGAAACTAAGAAAATGATAGGGTAATGGTCTCATATTAGTAAGTAAAGTACTGTTGAAGGTCATATGATTTGTGTCCCCTGAGTCTATTATCCAAGAGTCAACAGATAGATTAAAACATGCACATGAAATATCACCTATCTCAGTTATAGAGGAATAGCAAGCCAAGATACCTGCAAAGTTCACAGCTCCATTCATGATGTTGTCAACTGTCTCTCTAGTGTCTCCGTTTGTTACCTGAACTTGAGCATTCTCCAGTAGCTTGACCAAGTTATCATATTGTTCCTTAGTCAATGTGTGACTCCTTTGACCATGACTGCTCGGCACATTACTCTCATGACTCATACTCAACACTTCTTCACAATTTCCATGAACATTAGTTGCTGAGCCTAAGTTCTTTCCTTTAGTGAACTTGAAATTCTGGAGAAATCCATGTATCCTATAACATTTGTCCTCTGTATGACTAGGCTTCTTGCAGTGATTACAAAACATATTGTACTTGTTGATGTTTCGTGGTAGATAGGTTCTATTTGAGTTTGAACTAGAAGGATGATCAGCATTATTGTGCCTATACATACTGTTACCAGTGTTTCTATATTGTGAGTAATTTGTTCTAAAGTTGTTGTTTGCAGCATTCACTGTGGCATTTGCATTCAGAGAAGTGGAACCTAAACTCATATGACTCTGTGGCCTAACCTCTCTTTGTTTTTCTTTCTGAACTAAGATGGAGAAGGCTTGAGCCATAGTAGGCAAGGGGTTCATCATCAATATACTCCCTCTCACAACAGAGTACACTTTGTTTAGTCCCATTAAGAATTGAATGAGTTTTCTATCCTAGTATGCCTTATGCATTTTGGTCTTACCACCACAAGTGCAAAGGCATGTACATTGAGATTTAGTGTCTAAGTGTTAAGCTCTTCCCAAAACTTTTTGATTTTTGTGTAGTAGCATGTAACATCCAGATTACCTTGTGCAAGTTCATTGATTTCTTGCTGAAATTGGTACAATTTTACATTATTCATCTGTTCGTACCTATCCTCCAGCTCCTCCCAGAGTTCCTTTGCATTGTTCACGTATTGTAAACTGTTACCGGTTCTCCAGGAAAATATGTTGGTCTAGCAGAAACAATTCGAGGATTTCAATTGATCCTTTCTAGAGAATTAGATGGACTTCTAGGTCCTTTGACAACGAATTCAATATCCAAGATGTCACTATGTCATCGCACCTCTCCCATTGAGCGAACGTAGCTGAATCAGGCTTTGGTTTCTTAACTTTACCATTGATGAAATCTATTTTGTTTTTCACAGATAAAGCTCGAAGAACTCCTCGTCTCCAAAATCTATACCCTGTTCCGTCAAAAGTCACCGGAATTATATGATCCGGTATTCTCTAAAGGATGCATGTACAAAGGACTGGTTGTATTTTATACACATTCGTATTAATATTAATGGAGATTAAGATTTTGGCATTAGCAATTATTGAATTATTAGTTGATTGTTTATAATATTCTATAATATACATCCCTATATTCTATAAACTGCTTTCCTCAATGGTAATCTAGTTGAGGAGGTGTATATGAAATAACCTGAGAGTTTTTCGCTTGAGTCCAAACCAAATGTTGTATGCAAGCTACAAAAGTCCATTTATGGGCGTAAGCAAGCCTCGAGGAGTTGGAACATTTGCTTTGACAAGGCTATCAAGTCATTTGATTTCGTCAGAAGCAAAGAGGATCCCTGTGTTTATAGTAAACACATGGATGAGAGTATTGCCTTCATTATTTTATATATAGATGACATATTGATAATGGGAGACAATAAGACTCTCCTGTAGTCAGTCTATGAGTGGTTGTCCAGTACCTTCATGACGAAGGATTTAAGTGAAGCCTGTTATATTCTGGGAATTAGGATCTATAGAGATAGACCTAATAGATTGTTGGGGCTGTCACAGTCGGACTGCATAGACAAAGTGCTTGGACGTTTTTCTATGGAAAATTCCAAGAAAGGCGGTCTACCTATGAGACAATACATCAAGTTATCTAAGAAGGGCATTCCTTCTAATGATATAGAACTTGAACGCATGAAGAGGATCACATATGCTTCGGCAATAGGATCGATCATGTATGTCATGACCTGTACTAGGCCAGATGTGGCCTTTGCACTTAGTATGAGTTGTAAATTCCAGCAGAATCCTGGGGAAGAACACTGGAAAGCAGTCAAGAGTATTCTTAAGTATCTTAGACAAACTAAAGATTACTTCTTAGTCTATGGTGGGGAAGAAAAGCTAGCTGCTACTGGGTGCATTGATGCTAGCTTCTAGACGGATCTTGATGACTTCAAATCTCAGTCTGGGTACACATTCATTTTCAATGGTGGAGCAGTGAGCTGGAAAAGTTCCAAACAAGCTACAACTGCTGATTCGATAATAGAAGCTGAGTACATTGTTGGATCGGAAGTTGGTATAGAAGCTGTCGCGATTTCTGAGTTCCTGAAGGAACTAAGGGTAGTTCCGAGTGCCAGTTGTCCAATAACTATTTATTGTGACAACACTGGTGCGATTACACAGGCTAAGGAACCAAGATCAACAAACAGAAACAAGCATGTACCAATGAAGTACCATACACTCAGGGAGATGGTGGAGACTGAAGACATTAGATTAGACTATGTTCCCACAGACGATAATCTAGCTGACCCATTCACTAAACCATTAAGCTTAGTCAAGCATAATGATCATTTTGAGAATATGGGCATTAGATATGTTGGAGATTGGCCTTAGGCCAAGTGGGAGATTGAAAGTATATGTATGTCCTAGAGACAATTTGTATTAGGACAAATGTACTTTATACACATTCGTATTATTATTAATAGAGATTAATATTTTGGCATTTGTAATTATTAAATTATTTATAATATTCTATAATATGCATCCCTAGAGGTTACGTTGTTATTAATAATATGAGATATTAATATTATAACGTAACTCTTAAAATAGTCTCGACTAATGATCATCGAGAATGGGATATCGATGATATGTGATAAGTCGACATGTGATCTGCATCACATCCTTAGAGGATGTAGTATGTCTCACATGCTATGAGTAATGGCTACTCGTGATGGACACATGGATTGGAAGTATTGATATACTTTGCTGATATACTGTTTGTTATACTTGTCTAAAGTATGATCAGTGTGTGGGAGATAGAAGTCCTTAGACTTGAGGTCAATGCGCACCTTGTCTACAAAGTAATATACTTTGATCATGTCCTAAGCTCAAATGCCTTATAGGTTGAGATACGACTTGTATTTGGTACATTACGATGTGGATTAAAGGTGGTAGTTGAGCCAAGATTAGGATTCATTCCTCGAATGTATATTCGAGAGAACACTCAGCTTCTCAGTGATATTAGGTTGACTAAGTCGTTGGCCAATGCAATAGATATATTTAGAATATGGTCTAGTTATCATCCAATATAGATGAGATACAATGATTAATTCATTTGGATAGACACTTGACAAATCCTAAGCTTGATCGGGTGTGTTGTGAATGAAAGGATTTTATCTTACCACATAGAGGTTAATTTTACTTGATTCGTGTAAACGTACTTCACATATTGAATTCGTCTTGCGGCGCCGTCTAGGAGTTCCGCGTAGACCTTAATTTGATTAATGTCGATATGTGAAAGCATGTAGGGTCACACTATGTCGATTGTCTTTTCGATCTAAGGATGTATTGAGAGAGTATTAAATATTCGATTTAGAATCAAGATATTTAAATGAATAATGATTATTTTAATTAAGTCAAAATTGAATTTTGGATTTAATTATGAATGTGCAGAAAATAAAATGAGACAGTGTAGGGCCACATCAGGGCCGCGGCGCCCACACCATAGGGTCGCGGCGCTATGACCTAATCTGTCTCGAATTTTGGGTCTGGACCAAGGTCAAACCCTAATCCAGTTTGACCTAATTTTTCACCTGTAAATTCAAACCTACACTTCATTATTCAATACATTTGATTTTCATATCATTATTCTAAGTCTTAGATACTCAGAATCAAAACACTCTCTCGAACCTCTGCCGGATTTCCTAGCTTTCCAAATGATGAATACATTGAAGCTTGGAGCTTGCAATCGAAAGGGCATTCGCGTGCGCACCCACCGTTGATAAAGATTCCAGATATTATAAACATGTAAGTACCATTCAAGTCTTATGCTTACAGTTTAAAATTATCCTATAATCAAACAGTTCTACGTTTGTTGGGTTTGAAACAAGTTTTCAATATCCGTTGCGTACAACAACCCAACAAAAACCTTCAACTAATTTCTAACTACCTTATAACAAACTAATAACTAATTAATTTACACATAATTAGCATTAAATAATCTCAACACACCAGATAGTATATCCAACCCACAAGCACATGTCACCAAGTTAATCATGCCGACTAAAGTTTGAATTAATTTTCTTTGAATCTTAGGATCGACATAATAAGGTCATGTGAAAGCTAAGAAATCAATCATTAAACGACAAATCAACAACAAAGGAATGTATCCAAATATAGGAGATATATATTTTCCTATTAAGAAAAGTAAAAATCAATTATGATAAATATTTTGTTCTTCCTTCAAAAAGAAAATTTAAATGCGATAATAAAATCAGGGCACACTTAATTCTCCCTTGGTTAAATTCCAATCTTTTTTTCTTTTTTGGAGGAAGGAGTTGTTGTTGACTTTAAAATATAATATAATATTCATTTTATTCATATGACTTTTCACATTTGAAATTCAACGATATTATTAGAAATGACACAGGGTAGGGAACCAAAAAATATTATTAAAAAGGAAACTCTGGTGACAATAACCTTATATAAAGAAAATGATTTTGTCACAACGTTTTCTCAAGTAATATTGAGTTCATAACTTGGCTTCATAGCTGGCTCATCCCAACTCAAAAATAAATCTTAAGCACGTCATTTATTAAATCAGTAACCGCTGGCTTCCATATTCTTTCAGCAATTTACCTTAAATATTCTCTTTGGATGTAACACTCTTCTAGAATAATTATTTTGTATTCGAAATTAACTAATCCGGCAAGCTATCAAGAATTTCTTCATTTTTAGAGTTCAAATCTCAAATTCAGTTCAGATATGTGAAATATACCAAACTCGATCAGATTAAAAAAAAAAGTAGTATTTAATAGATTAATGGTCAATATAAAAATAGTGTAACTATGATGAATTCACTGAATATTGAGCATGAATATAAAATATCCATGGAGTAGATCCCAACTAGTTTGAGATTAAAGCGTAGCTGATAGTAGTATCCCTTAGATGCATATATAGTTCTTTGCTACAATATCTTTTTTACTTTTAGTGGGAATATATTTTTGGACGGGGCAATCTGTTTTTTCTTTTCTTATGATGGTTGTGTCCAGACCAGCTTGCGCGCATCTTGACTAATCGATCAACCTCCATCTGGACAAGTATCAGGTAACTCTGGCAAGTGTTTTTCCACCTATGTTGAGATTTGAACCCAAATTCTATAGTTCTCCATTTCATTAACCACGAGACCACACTTCGCGTGCGAGACGAGGCAATCTTTTAACCAATGAATATTTATTTATTTGTTTTTATATACAGTATCTTTTCCTACCCCCTGCAAATTTGTACCTAACAATATAATATCTCGAATTAAAGACTCAGTATGATACTCTACATGCTCAAAGGCATTGTTTTCAGCAAGACATTGTTTCATTAGGACCTATATAAAGTGTCACATCCCAAGAACAAAAACACACAATTTCCAGTTTTGCCTAAAGAAACAAGGGAACTTTCCCATATTCAAAATGGCAAGTTATCAAGTTCTTTCTTTGGCTTTCTTTATCTCATTTCATTTGGTTGAGGCCAATGGTATATTCTCAGACAATACGTACATTAACTGGGGTGCTCATCACTCCTGGATGCATGGCGATGATCTTCAGCTCGTCCTTGATAAATCCTCAGGCAAATCTTTCTTTTCCCTTCTCATATATAAACATGTAATGACCATTTTTATTTATAAGGTTAGTGTTCGAGCCGAGCAAGCTTGCTCACGCCTCCGCTATTTCACCCGGTTCCTACTACCATAGACCACAAAGTCTAATTTTTCTTTCTCGTATATAAACACATTGATCTTTATAGCTTACTTGATCACTTCTGTGTACATCCTACCCTCCCCAGACTCCATTTTGTGGAATTACACTAGGTATGTTGTTGTTTGATTTAGCAAATGAAGGACTATCTCTAATTTCTAGACAATTTGCAAAATCACGATCTCCTTCCATCCGCCACACTTTTTTTGGTATTTCACCAAACAACTACTGCTATTGATTCCATTTTTTCAGGTTCTGGTGTGCAATCAAAAGGAACATTTCTATTTGGAAGCATAGAAGCACTGATCAAATTGGTACCTGGTAACTCCGCTGGAACTGTCACAGCATACTATGTAAGTAGTGTACAAATAACCAAACTCCTTGTGCTCTCAGCCTCACTTATAAAGACAAATAAACTTATGTAAATCTTGAAGGGTACAACTATATATGTACCTAGAGTAAAACAATCTGATTGCTTCTGTTGATTGATTCCACAGCTATCTTCCACTGGTGACAAGCACGACGAGATCGACTTCGAGTTTTTAGGGAATGTATCAGGGAAGCCCTATATTATCCACACTAACATTTTTACACAAGGCGTAGGAGACAGGGAACAACAATTCTATCCATGGTTTGATCCAACTACAGATTACCATAACTACACCATTCACTGGAATCCCATTGCAGTTGTGTAAGTTGTTCAATTATTGTTCCGGCGACAAGACCTCTGCCTGTTTGATACCATATAAACGTATTTACTTGATTATTTCTTAACAACCATTATACATATGTCAGATGGTACGTCGATGACATACCAATCAGAGTCTTCAGGAACTATCAAAGACAGGGAATTGGCTATCCAAATGCACAAGCAATGAGAGTTTACTCTAGCCTTTGGAATGCGGATAATTGGGCAACTAGAGGTGGCCTTGACAAGATTGACTGGAACAGCGCTCCATTTGTTGCTAAATACCGCAATTTTAGGCCAAGGGCTTGCTTCTGGCATGGACCGGTTAGCATCACTCAATGCGCTGCTAACAACTGGTATAACTCTCCTCAATACAGTCAACTTAGCTATGATAAACAAGGTCAGATGGCCTGGATCAGGAACAATTACATGATCTATGACTACTGCAAAGATGCTAAGCGCTTCAACGGACAGTTCCCCAGTGAATGCTTTAAACCTCAGTACTGATAACTGCAGCCATTTTGTTACTGTTTTCTGCAAAAAGTTGAGATTTTTTATTCATATTTCATTTCCATTTTACTGAGAAATTGTGCCCCATTCTTTTGAGTGAATGTATTTTAAGTGTCGTTGACCGTGAAGCTTCTGTATTACTGGACCACAATACGTATAATAAAAGAAAGTGTTGATGAAACAATTTAATGGAAAGTTCAGTTTATCGACTCTAGAGACATTTTTTGGAAGACCTCGCTCATATTTCTATGATTTCTAAATTATGTCTTGCTGGTAATGATCTAAGTATCTTGAGTGAATAGATTCAACTTACAATACCAAAATAGGACAGTAGCAAACATGGTGCAATAAAGCAAGCGCAATAGTTGATTGTAAATCAATTTCAGGACAATGAACAGAACAACTACTGGTGCTAATACAGAGAATAATTGATTTATTTAAGGCCAATAATCTTCTTGTAGTGACAATGTTCGTCTGACACAGTTCGTCTGACACAGTTGTTTCTCGGATCAATGAAACAAGTATCCTTCATTGGCTGTCATCCAAAATGCCACAAGATATTTCTCCAATAGAAATTCAGCATAATCCAGGCATGGTATTTGTCTGAACCAAGTGTTAGGGATTGCAAAAGTTGATGAAACATACTAATTTGGAAACTCGTAACATTGAAAGTTCTTTGCTATGCCATTCATCAGTGATCACACACATATAAGTATATATATCCTTATTGCCTTTGATCTTGGCTCATAATTTTAAGGCAAATATCATCCTATGACAATTGTTAATCACTTTTTTCCGAGCATCTCGACTAATCCCAAGCAGTCTATCCAACCCACAAGGCACAGGTCACCAAGTTAATCCATTGCCGACTAAGGTTGGGGTACATGGGCTCACACCAAGTCAGGGCAGCGTGATAACTTTAGCAAACTATGGTACAGGAGGATTTGTGTAGAGGGGAACAACATATAAATGGTACTCATAAAGCCTGATATCAGCTAACTTAACGCCACACAAGCTTGGTCAATGGTTGGAGGTGTTTAAAATACTTGTTATGGATGAGTAAAGGTGTCTAATGAAACCCTGCGGAGTACAGGGACCTGGATGACAAAACTGAACAAGTACAAGGGTCTCCCAGGCCATTCCGCCAATTGAGAATAATCCAACAATCCCTATTGTAGGGAAAGTATCTCAAATAAATCCCAACTCCTTTCCATATGCATACCCCTAAAAGTGTTTCTGGTAAACGACCTTCCTTAAAAATCAGGAAGTAAATGTACTGTTTTTTCCTCTTCAGTAGCTGCACCCAAAAAACCACAAACAACTAATTCCAAGGGGTAAAGCGACATCACTCGTCAAGACAAATTTCAGTTTACCTACATTCTGGGTATGTTGTTGTTGTCTACATTCTCGATTAGCTTAGTGCTCAAAAAATAAAAAGATCATTCAGACAAGCAATTAAAAATAGTACACAATCAGCCCAGCAATGAATATAACAGAAGATAATTCTGCTTCTCGAAAAAGAATGGAACGTAAAATAAGAGAAACTGTGGAGATGTTCAATGGAATGACTCGATTTTAAGTATAAGATTTTTTTTATAAAAAAATCAAGATTCAAACAGTTCTTCCTTTGACATACAGTTCATAAAAATTCAAAATCATTTTCTATGTAATACTTTATAAGTCCAATATACTATGGCTTACACACCTTTCCTCAAAAGAAGCAAATATCTTCTGTTAAGGTCAATCTTCTTGTAGTGACAATGATCATCTGATACAGTTGTTCCTCGGATCAATGAAACAAGGATTCTTCATTTGCTGTCATCCAAAATGCCCACAAGACATTTCTCCAACATAAATTCAGCATTAACCCAGGCATGGTATTTGTCTGAACCAAGTGTTAGGGAATGCAAAATTTGATGAAACAAAGGAAAATTCAAAGTCTAAGCAAGGAATACTAATGTGGCCAACTCTTAACATTAAAAAGTTATTTGCTCTGCCATTCATCGGTGATCAGACACATATAAGCAAATATATCCTTATTGTCTTTGATCTTGGCTCCTAATTTTACGGTAAATATCATCCTATGACAATTGTTAGTCACTTTTTCCTGAGCACCTCGACTAATCCCAGGCAGTCTATCCAACCCACAAGGCACAGGTCACCAAGTTATATCATGCCGACTAAATCTGAAGCACATGGGCTCATACCAAGTCTTGTAACTATGATTCACAAGTGGAATCTCCAGGTTGTTAGTCCTCTCTCTCTCTTCCCCTCTCTCTCTCGGAAGGGTCAGGATAACTTTAGCAAACTATGGTACAAGAGGATTTCCGTTGAGGGGAATAACTTATAAATGGTACTCATAAAGCCTGACGTCAGTATCGCTGATGGAAGGGAGCTCCATCAGCAATGGCAGAAGAGGATCCACTTTTCATGTACTTAATGTATAGCCAATCCAAAGGACTAGTAATCGTTAGATTCGATATGTAGATCCTGTCAAATTTTAGTCTAATCTAGTACGGTTATATGAGTTTTATCAACTACGAAAACATCAAGAGCTAGTTGAGGATACTAAACAATGCCGTGCAATCTTTTCCTACAGCCTTCATCAGCATGTCAACACCTGAAAAAGAGAAGGTACGCAAGCTAGTCAAGTAAATAACATTCATAACTAAATACCAAATTAAAATATTTTCTTGGTTATAGCTAAAGTAATCTATTGAATGCATGACAAGTTGGCTGGCATAAACACGCAGAAATTCTGATGCATGAGATTAAAACAACAGCACAGAGAATAGACAAGTATCTGAGAGTGCAAACAAATTACAAGAGGTGGAATGCGGGAAAGGAATAAGGAACTTCTTATGTGTGCTTCAGTCAAAGCAACGTTGGAAATTCGAAAGTGAAAATGTCACATAAGTTGATTTCATAGCTGGACAACTTCAGCAACAGCTACTTTAAAATCAGAATTTTTCCATCTTTTACAAAGTCCGTGACAGTTTATCAGTTATCAACTCGTCACTCGAACAAATAGGTCAAAACACTAAAGGAAATCAAAGTAACTGTCATATCAAATATAAAAGACCAACTGACTTAAAAAGAATTTCAAGTTCTTAACCATTCTGGAATCTTTACCAGCAGTCTGGTATATCACCAAATCCATAAACATGCTTTTTTTTCTTTACACGAATGGAAGTTGAACTGCAAAGAATCACGAGGATGCCAGCTGCTAAGATGTCTAATTTCCAGACTTTAAATGGTATTTAAGAGGCTCACCTGAGCCTCCAAAAGTCCACAATCTGCCCCAGCCCCTGATAGTTCCCAAAAAAAGGAAAAGAAAAAAACAAATGTTTTATCAGACGATGTCTTCCGGAGTGAGGACACATGGAAATCAGGAAACAATTAGGTCAGAAAAGATTATCCCAGTGGTTCTCTGATAATGTTTACAGAAGGGATTCCCAAGGCAAAGCATAAGCTAAACACACTTGGGTGGAAGGTGGCAGAGGAGGTATACTTTTTCAGATGAAGTAAATATGGTGGTTTCTTAGGTCCGCCTTTAACGCAACATCTGATGTGTTGATTCTATGATTTACTGCTTACTAAGACCAACATTTAGCATATGAATTAGGTCCATAAACCTCATGGCACCCTCACTATCCCATCCCTTCCATATCCTCTTCATAAAAGCAGGGAATGAGAAGAAGTCACCCTCACAGTCAAGTCTCCGGTGATCATATACATGGACCATATATCATATCTTCAAAAACCTTCCCCTTGATTTATTTTTCGAACTTCAACCAAATATTCTCCAAAAGCCTGTGGTTAAAGTAAAATTGTAACAAACTAAGTTTATTTTTACATATTCACATTAACGAATCTAGCCATCTTCCGCACTTTATTCTCATGGTAAAAGGATCATATCTTTGAAGTGAAGATTAAAAAAACTATAATCGCATTAGAAAAATGATGCAAGAGGCTATACGTGTACATGGGCTACAGTAGTCACATCAGATTACCTTCAAGTCAAATCAAGATGATATAAATCAAAGGGACGACCAAGATAAGACTTGGCCTTTGCATTCATGAAGGAATATATATGAGAGATATGGCTGTCATTGTACATCTGCTATATTAATAGTAGTAGATCTTGCTATATGGAGGTTTCCATTTTGGGTTTCTCCTATTGACGCATTTCTCTAAGTATAGTTCAACTTCATATCATATACAATGACTATGAAGCAAAAAACAAATGGCATGCAAACTCACACTCTTAACTGCAACACTAAGTATATTAGTGGAGAAAAAAATTATTGAAATTGGAATGCATCCTTCACAACATGTGGTACAGCAAGGTATACTGGAAAGCATGTAGAAAGATGGGACATGAAATGATTTCCATAACTGATTAATGAGATAGAGCAAAGCAAGATTTGAATCCGTACCTCCTGGGTGAAACTTCATGTATGGTGTTATATTGTAGACATGGCCTTTAAGAACTGTCCACATTGCATCTGCATTTTGGTGTTGTTTAACTTCATTTATTGATATACGTCTCCTATTGGACTGTCCTTTCAATCCTGAACAATAGATAAATGAAGACTGGAATAAGAAGCAAGAAAGAGAAGTTTCATAGGAGGAAGCCAAAAGTGACAGACAATTATGAACTTAGAATATGACAGGATTTAGGTCATAAAGAGATTTCTCAATTCATATTAAGTAGGATAGAAAATTACTGGAAATACAACAAGGATTTGCATGCTCTCTTCATTTGTTTACTCTACTCCTCTTATAGGAGAGAAATTTTTAGGCATATAGTAGACCAGTGATAGTTACGAGTACAATAAACTTTTAATCTTGGTTCAGTGCAGTCAAGGCATCTGAAGATTGAATCCAAGGACATATAAAATGAAAGTTAACTGCAGAGCAAGCTGCAATATACCGAGCTTTACAATTCCATGTTCTGGAGTAATAGTCGCTTCCCATTTCCCACTAGAGCATGTTTTAGATTTGAGGCTCTGACACTCAAACAACACAGGCTCAACTTCACTTAACATGTATTTTTTTTAATAAAACAGTGACGTGTATTAACACAATATCATCTACAAGTATCAACAGAATCTCATCCCACACACTATAGGATAGGAACTTGTCTAGAGTTAGTACATGAAATAAAATTTTCTTATCACATGACTTTTTAGAGAACCTTAATTTACCCTAAAAGACAAACTATTTACTATTGGAATGACATGTGCCCAAAATAAAGTAGCATAGGTTTAGGGTATTCATATAGCTTAACCCAATAACTAAGAATAGAGGCATAATAGATCAATTGGTTGATTGATATCGCATGCTCTATTCGAGTAGTTCTTTTGTTCATCAAAAGCCTCTTACACCAAGAGTTTGGTATTTCCTAAAATGGCTTGTAGGACTCTTGACCAGCCTTGGTATCAGAGCCCACAAAAAGCTCATGAAGTTCGGGGTTTCAAATCATTCTTGGTGAAGTTACGCAACATTGCATGTGAAGCCTGGTAAATAGACCTTACAAGGACGGAGTGCCTCAATGAGTTTTCCGGTCCATTATTGGACAGGATTTTTGGGCTCTGATACCATTCAAGCTAAGAAAGGACACAATATCCAGTATTAGACCAGAAACCCACATAGCCACTCCTTACCTTGTGTTACCTAATGGATTTAATGGGTCAAGTTTAGTTGATGTGAACTATAATTAATAAAAGAAAGTACAAAAGAGTCTAGGCTTAGCAACAAAACTGAGTTGTTTTTAACTGATATAGAATAATGCAAATCAATAATACTTCTCCGTTATTCTAGAAAGCATTCCACGTATGAAGTACTATACTTGTACGTCTATTGACTATAACTTGTACGAAGCTAGCAGAAATAAAGCCAAAAAAGTGCACTTAGAAATGCATTTATTCCCGGTTTCTATTCTATCCATATCAATATGATCGAAAGAATGACCAATTTCACATTAAAGAGTGGAAGATTTACACCAAGGATTCTTACCTGCAAGGTCAGGATGTGTTCTTGTAAGCTTAAGCCAGTCCATCTGGTTATAACCCTTCTCAAAGGGAACCTTAGCTCGAGCTGCAGGCTTCCTAGCAGGCTTTATCTGTTTCTGAGAAGTTGGGATTGAAGATCCACCATCTCTTGATGCCACTTGACCAGAAATTCCACTCACTTGCTTGCCTGGAGATGTGTCTATAACATTGAAAGATAAGGAACCAACTGTTTCCTGCTTCTTTGTGGTAGCATTGTTGCCCAATTTACCTTCCCATGGTGCACCATTACTTTGTCTAGACCCAGAATCATTTGAGTGCTCATCTTTTATTTTAATTTCACTAATATCTTGAGCAAACTTCTGTGCATCCACATAATCTTTATTATCAGGTTCACCAACCTAAACAGGCAAATTGATCATTCAAGCTCAACTAATAAAAGAGAAATTTAACAAGGTAATATGACTTGATCTTCAAGAATGAATGCCTCAGATGTCCTTCATTACAAGGTGCTATTATGGCACTCACCTGACAAAACGTGAAATCGTCATCACTTGCCATTGCTAGCTCAGTTGAGCAATGACACCAACCAAAAAAGTCCTCTCCGAGGAATCTGGTGGAAATAAAAAGTTATGTCAGATTAATTTTGTCCTGGACAGTATTCAATCACAAAATATAAGGTAGCAGTATGAACACCAAAGTAGTGTCAGAAAACCAGGGTGGCATTGTTGTAATTGAAGATGTTGCATTTTTTATATGTTTGTAACATTAAAATTAATCTACCAATAAAAACATGAAAAACACAGTAGAAGATAAATAATATAGTCAATCTAGAGATGTCAATATAAGAAAACATATTATTCAAGCTGCTCAACATCACACTAAAAATCAAGAGAAAGTATTCAAATAGTAAGAATACAAGAAAAGAGCATAGATCAGAGTCCTAACTGTTTACAACAATAACCTTGATTAAAAAATGTTTACATCAATTACGAAAGTCAGTTCCTCTTCCTTTTCCATTTATGGCTAATTGGCTTCAAAGATAAAAGGGATTGAGAGATTCTATTTTGTCATAGTTCTCATTCATTACAGAAGACCACATCATTCTTCCAAAATTAAGTAGTGTTCCATTGCCCAGTAGAGTGATATGAGTGCCCCATATAGCTGACATACTCTTAATAGTGCTACACATTTGTCGCTGGCAAGCTTGAACACAACTAATAACAAAACCTAAAACTTGGGGTCCACACTTCCAAGTAAATCAATGATGTGTACACAAATTGGCAAGTAGGATTCCAAACCAGATTCAAAGTGTATATGTTATTAAACTAGGCTCAGAACAAGTTTCAAAGTGAACCTCTTTTACTGAACAGATAATATTTTGGGTATCCATTACTTGAAATCTTGCTGACAAGGAATACAACATATACAAAAATTAACTACAACATCCAACAAAACCACGATCTCCAGACCCGTTAAAAAGATGAATTGTTCAAAATTTCCAACTTGCTACTTCTGAAGTATTAGATTAATCACATTTAGCTGATCTGCTGATGTGTTGATGTGCATATAAGTCTCAAGCTCAACCAAGCACAAGTAATCAAGAAAAGGGTCAAAATTTTCACCTATAAAGCAGTTAACTTTCAATCAACTTGAAGGAAGCTCCACAACAGTCCTAAAATCACAAACTTAAGGCACTGAATTAATCACATTTAGCTGATCTTTCATCAAAGCCCTCGAGCTCATGCCGAGCACAATCAATCAAGAAAAGGATCAACTTTTCACATATCAATCAAGCAGTTAAACTTTCCAATCAACTTCAAGAAATTCTACAACAATCATAATATCACAAAGTCAAAGTGCCACACTGATCACAACAAATGACAACAACAAACCCAGTGTGATTCGACAAGTGGGGTATGGGGAGGGTGGGTGTACGCAAACCTTACCCCTACCTTGGGAGATTCCAATTCAAAGAATTCAAAAAACTTCGAATTCTCAATTCTCTACGATGTCTAGACCATAAAAGAATATGATTCATCATCTGTAACATCTATCCATCCCGCAATTCCATTGAAGGGGTGGCGAATGCTGGAAAAGCTAAAGCAAACCAGAAAGGATTTTTTTTTCAAAATCGTACTTGTGTTTTTAGAAAAAAAAATCATAAGGAAATATTATGATTATGGGCTAACTTAACTTGAATCTGTTTTGTTTAGTTTTTCACTAAGCCTCATCTGAGTGCTATATACATAGCTCCTTGATTACAACTCAAATAAAATGAACATTCTTTAAGAACTTTTGAGGTAGAGAGAATGTTTCCGATAGACCCTCGCCTCAAAGATAAGCAAACAAAAGCAATATGGGAAAAGAAATAACATAAGTAAAAGAAACAACAAATAATAACATAAATCAATCTGGAAAAAAAAAGGAACAATAACATAACTACCACAAAAATCATACCCTAATCGAAGTACAAGAAACACCAAATAATATCAGAAATCAAAGGACAACGAACTACCAACTACGACTACAAGTACCAAACTGATCACATTACCTTAAATTCATCAAAGTCCCCATGCTCACCCCAATTTCCAATAATCAGTAAAAGGGTCAATTTTTCACCAATTAATCAAGTTAAGGATATTTTAAAATGGTCACAAAATTTGGGACCATGTGGAAGAACCCAACACATGTAAAATCAGATATAGTTGTCACAGCTATAGAAAGACTAATTATCAATTTAAATTACAAATTCCCAGATAAAAAAGAAACTAAATACAATTATTTTTTACCTTTCTCTTTTGATCTTGATGAGTTGTTTTCCTCTATTTGCTGCTTATTAGAGCGAGACCCTTTTTCCCTTATTAAGTGCTACAATACAATGACAAAATGGGAGGACTAGCTACGCTACATTCTTGAATTTCTTCTCATTCCTTGTTTTGCTGCATTTAGTGTGGTACATTGTGCATAAAGAGGAGTGCCACCAACTGCGGCATTTTGATTTTGTTTTGGTAAATTGACATGGTAACCCCTAAACTATTTCCAACAAAACAAACTACCCCCTTTGCTTTTTCTTTTTTCTTTTGTGACATTTTTTTCCTCCAACTCATTAGGAGTAGATCTGCTCGAAGATTGTAACGTAAGTTAGCTATAGTTTGATCATAAATTTTGGATCAGATTTTAAAATTTATTTTCAAAATATTTTTAAATTTCATCACTGAACTTCAAAAAATTTCCAAGCAAAAAGCATGTTAAACACAATTTTAAATTTCAAAAACTCAAATTTTCAAATTTTAAATTTTAAACTTCAAAATCTATGGCGAAGGAGATCTTAATACGCAAATTTTCTAACAAATGAAGGTAACCGACATATAATTTTTTTGCTAAAAGAAGATGTGCTTAAGGAAATAGTAGTAATATTTATTCTTGAGACAAATTTGAACCATATAGCCTGTGAAAGGTTCTAAGATATTTATTTAATCTTTTTCATTATACCAACAACAAAAAAGATACCATTTCATTTATGTGATTCTTCCCCATGAACTTTTTAATGGTGAACTAGAGGGAATAATTAACTTTTTTTTTAATTAAAATAGTAGTAATCCAGTTTACGTACATTTTAATTTATTGGGTAAGGGCCGACCTTTTGCCTTGTTGGGCTAGGGCGACAACCCAAGGCCCCGATAGAGGGTCCAGTCCATGTACACCTATACTAGTATTAGTATTATATATATAGAGTTCATAAAAAATTAAGTATCTATCAATTAAAGAGATAAACGAAAAAAGTCTTCGTATCTGATGAAGAGATTACAGAGAAAGAGATGGAGAAATAAATGGGCGGTCTCTTCGTTTTCTTCACTTCTATCCTTAATTATTTTCTTCAAATCCATCTTTACCAATGAAATTCAATTATTTCTCAAAACTCTTTTCAGATTTCTCCTATTTTATTTCTTTTCTCCAGTGCACTCGTGAATTTTTTCTACTCTCAATTAACGATATCTATTTTCCACCGTCATATCCACCGATTCCACCATTGTTGTCCTTGGATCTAGTTCTTCTGGAGGAATTTCGACCACCATCCATCCGTTTGAGTTTTCCGGTAAGACCATACTGCCATACTTAATTTATTTGATTCCAAGTTTCAACTCTGTCAATTTTTTTATGTTAGGTTTTGATAATTGAAAATATTGATGTTCAATTTGTTGTTATTGATTTGTAGTTTTTCAATTGCGTTTATGTAATTTTCAATTAACTGAGATTTAGACTAGTATTCTAATTTCTCAAAGTTGAAATTATTGAAAACCTATTTAAGGTCATCTATGTCACAAGAAAGGTTAAATGGTCTAGCTATTTTGAGTATTGAAAAGGATATGCTTGAAAATGTTGATGTTAATACTATCATTAATGATTTTGCTTCAAAAAATGCTCGAAAAAAATGCTTTACAATCGTGAAGTAAAATGCTCAAAGTAAAGTTTACATTAGGAGCATGTTTTAAGCCATAAAGTGCCTTTCGTAGGAGACGCGCATGATCAGGGAAGACACACATAAAGGGGTCATAACTGTATTAATATCATGTAGTGGTGGTGTAGCATTTTTATCCAAAGTTGATATGGATTCAACAATGTTGCTGGCAGCATCATTTTTTGTAACAGTGGAGTCCAAAAAATCTTTATGTTAAAGATACATACGATATACACGTGTATATCGTATGAATATGGTCTCGGTAATTGTAAGTATACAACCCACGGTTTGGGCTGATTTATGGTAATGTTTGTTGTATTATTTTAGGGTAAATATTACATTAATTAGTATTATACACTTACCATAATTATAGGATTCTTGTACTACTAGAATAGGGTTTCAGATTAGAATAGGACTAGGTTTTCTATTATGGAAAATTCTAAATTGTATATATACTCTTTCATTTGAAGGAATTATTTCTTTTATGGAATCAGAAGTCTAGGTTAATATTTTTCTCCACAAAATTCCGTCCACCTTCTCTCGGTTTCTGAGCCTTCCCTTCCCTTCCCTCGGTTTCCGTGCCCGGCGGTGTTTCTTTCTTTTCCCAAATTTTCTTCCACAATCCCTACATCACGTCTTGCATTACTATTATGGCAAAGAACACATTTCACCCTGCCCTTACAGTTTCTAACATGAAGAATCACATCTCTTTTATTCTTGAAATAGAAAACGTCCAATACGCGACGTGGGCCGAACTGTTCAAAATTCACGCATGTTCGCATCAAGTCATCCATCACATAATCCTTGCGGCTTCTGAGGACACGGAGGTGCCTAAACGCGAGGATGATCCTAAGTTGTGGACGACTCTTGATGCCACCGTCCTTCAGTGGATTTACTCCACTATCTCTACCGACATGTTGCAGATGATTATTGAATCGGACGCTATGACGATGGCTTTTTGGGATAGGCTGCGTGACATATTCCAAGATAATCGAGATTCCAGAGATGTTACCCTTGAGCAGGAATTTTCCCACGTCAATATGAAAAAATTTCCGAACATTTCAGCATATTGTAAAAGGTTGAAAGAATTGCCGGACCGACTCCGCAACATTGGTGCACCTGTTAGCGACAACCGTCTTATTCTCCAGATGGTTGCTGGCCTCTCCGAGGCCTATAGTGGCGTTGGTACTCTCATTCGTCAAAGTAATCCTCTCTCAAAGTTCTATCAAGCCCGCTTCACGCTTACTTTGGAAGAAGCCGGCTAGGCTAAAAAGGCGGGTAATAATGCTAGTTACATGGTCATATGACATCCTCCACTAATTCTCAAAATTTTGGTGACCAAACGTACCAAAACAGATCTCAAGTGGGCGGCAAAAATAGTCTGAAAAATAATGGCAAAAATCGCGGGGGCAAACGCGGCGGTACCGACAGTGGTAACAGTAGCAGTGGGCCCCGTCTTGGAAACAATGGGCCACCACCCCACTAGTCCCATCCTTGGGCCCCCTGGCAGTGGGCCTAGGCCAGTGGGCAGTGGCCCAACAACCCTTATTTTTCTGGACCGTCTTGTCACGACCCGACCCGACGGGCCGCGACTAACCGCCCTAATCACGTCATTATACTAACCTGTCACACATAATCCAACTAACCCTTAATGAGTCTGAAATCCGGCAGCATAACATTGCAATAACAACATATGCCAAGGTAGGCAAGCCGACAAGGCTGCCACCAGATAGTAACGTATATACATGGGAACACCCCAGCACAGAATACAATAACATGACTGACCAAAACAGAGTCATAACCCTTACATACGTACAACCCACCACTGTCTACAGACTTCTATAAGAAGAACAACGACATATGACGGGACAGGGCCCCGTCGTGCCCCTAAATACAAACATAAGTCTAAAAGAGGTTCGGTACCAAAATGACAAAGCTCTGGATCAAAGGAGCTTCCCAACCTGCTGAGTAGGAACCTAAACCGGAGGATCACCAAACTGAGCACATGTACCTGCGGGCATGAATGCAGCCCTCCGAGGAAAGGGGGGTCAGTACGAAATAATGTACTGAGTATGTAAACATGAAATACTGTATATGAGATCATAAGTAGCCAACAGAAACAGGAGATCAGTATAAAAGTCAGGATCCAAATTCAACTGTGCCATAAACAATAAAAGTCAGTTGCCTTATAAAAATGAGAGTCAAGTCAATAAAATATGAGTGCATGTCCATATACATATATATATATATATATATCTGTAACGTAACCCGGCCCACTAGTGCGGGACTCGGTGGAATCATATCATAACCCGGCCCATGCTGGGACTCGGTAAAGTCATCTCTCATCTATGGATCCATTCAACGTAACCCGGCCCTCTACTGAGGGTCTCGATGAAAAATGTAAAGTTGTGCACGAACGTAACCCGGCCCGGGACTCGGTGAGGTGAAGTAGTAACACTTAGCACGAGTAGATATCATGAGTAACCATATGCAAGTAAAAATTATCATCTGACTCTCAATAAAATCATTGTAATAATGTCATAATAAACTCTTTGGTGAAAAATCATAGGCACTTCTCATAACAATCCTCTTTAGGAATTTAACTGTATAAGAATCAAGTACGTCCGCCGTACCTTCATTAAATAAAAATCATGTCAAAGAAAGAAGGAATAGTTCACATACCTCTTAGACGAACTAATCAACTCTATATTAGAGTACGTCTCGATTTAGAACTTCAACCTATAATATTGGTAACATGTTCGTCAATTCTATGATCGCTAGCATACTTTATATCGAATAACGACTTCTTATTTTATAAAAATTCGGGCAGCACTTCCCCTGTTTATACATGTTTCCACAACTTCCAAACGAGGCTAATAACCTCAATAAACAAGCACCAATTAAGGACGCAACCAAGACAACAATAAAGGGAATTTATACACTCAATTCTCATGTAAATTTAGCCTCTTAATCCACCTTAAAAACAGCCCACAAAACAGCCCATGTTCCAACAACAACGAGGGTAGAATGTGAAGCCTTTCTATGCATTTCCACGCCCTTATTCCTTTAGGACTTACCTTAGCAATTACCACACTTAAACATGCATAATGGTGACTAAATTTTCAGAATTATAACATCACAAAACAGTCCCTAAAACAGTCCATATACATCACAACATGTCCAACAATTTCATGCAAGTTCTTGGCCACAACATGTCATAATTTCATAACTCTTATCTTAATTCCTATAATCCAATTTCGGATTTTAATACTTCCACATAACTAATTCCAACTAAATCTCCATATTTTCTTTCAATTTCATCATGCAATTAGTGATAATAATAACAACAATAACCAACGAATCCAACAACACCAAAATCTGTCTCAAATTGGCAACTAGCCCAAAATTGTCATATGCAATGCTTAAATTCCAATTCTTCCTTAACACAAATTCATTACCTTAATTCTAACAACATGCATTCCAATTATATCATAGAAAGAATAATTTTTATACCTCAAATTCGTCCAAACAGTCCGCAATTTTCTGCCATTGTTTGTCCGAAGATTCCCCACTGTTTTGTAATTTTTCTCCTCCTTTTTGTTCACTTCTTCAACTCCAATTGACATGCAAGTGTTCTACAATGTTAAGCCATTATCTCTACACGTTTTGCTTCCAAAATTTCATCCCAAAAATCTCAATTTTTCTGGGCAGATTTCGGCCAAGCAGTGGTTGTTTTGCCACTGTTTTTGCCACTGTTTTTGGTGTTGTTTTGCTTCTAATTTTTCTTGAAAAATATAGTCTAGGAAGAGAAGATAAAAACCATAATTTTGGTTATGAGTGGAGGTTGATTTTCGGATGAGTGTAGAGGAGAGAATGAGAGGAGGGTTATTTTTTTGTTTAAGTGTAGAAGAAGATGAAGAGGTAAGTGTAAGTTTATAAGAAAAAAATCTGATTTTTCCTTTACACTTTGGCCCCCAAGTTCTTCAATTAGTAAATCTCAAACCCACTTCTTTTAGTTCCCGAGAATTTCATAAGCCTTGTATCCTCAATGTCATAATTTTTTTAATACAATACTAGTCCATAACTCCATTGGAATAAATTCAACTACTAGGATTAATTCTCGTCGTCACGTGTATAGCACTAAAGAAAAATTATTCCGGAATAACATCCGTTTATACACTAATTTCCCGTATTGACATATGTAAGCGTTCCTTATATTCAATATCCGAATCTTGCTTCCTTAATGACGTTCTTAATTATCATCTTAATCTTACGAGGTGTAACATACGTCCCTCCTCAGAAACATTCGTCCTCGAATGTTCATAATAAGTCTAATGCTAGAAAAATTTCGGTAGAGTCTCCTTTATAACTATGCCTATCCGCCTATATTCAGCCAACCAACATATGCCACACGGGGCCACAATATATCACACATATGCCATTCACCAATTACAATAATCAAATGGGGAGTTGAATTGAATTACCTGGAGGCACAGGAAACAAATGAGGATATTTCTTCTTCATCTCATCCTCTGCCTCCCAAGTAATTTCCTCCCTATTGTGGTTCCTCCACAATACCTTGACGGAAGCCACATTCTTCGTCCGTAATCTCCTGACCTGGCGATCAAGTATGGCTACGGGGCTTTCCTTGTAGGACAACTCTTCTGTCACCTGGACGTCATCTACTGGGAAGACTCTGGAAGGATCACCAATACACTTACGCAGCATAGATACATGGAAGACTGGATATACTGCTTCCAAATCAGGCGGTAGATCCAACTCATAGGCAACCTTGCCTATCCTACGAATGATCTGGTAAGGCCCAATATACCTTGGGCTAAGCTTTCATTTCTTGCCAAACCTCATCACACCCTTCATGGGTGACACCTTTAGGAACACCCAATCATCAACCTGAAACTCTAAGTGTCGACGTCGATTATCAGCATATGACTTCTGTCGAATCTGTGCTGCTAATAACCTCTCCTGAATGAGTTTCACCTTATCAACAGCTTGCTGAACCATGTCTGGGCCGATCAACTTAGTCTCACCTACATCAAACCAACCAATAGGTGACCTGCACTTCCTCCCATATAAAGCCTCATACGGTGCCATCTGGATGCTAGAGTGGTAGCTGTTGTTATAAGCAAACTCAATGAGTGGTAAATGGTCATCCCAACTACCTCTGAAGTCAATAATACAGACCCTCAGCATATCCTCTAATGTCTGGATCGTACGCTCTGCCTGCACGTCCGTCTGAGGGTGAAATATTGTGCTGAGACTCACTTGTGTCCCCAATCCCTTCTGGAATGATCTCCAGAAGTTAGCTATAAACTGAGCTCCTCGATCTGATATAATAGATGTGGGAACCCCGTGCAGTCTTACTATCTCCCTGATGTACAGCCTAGCATAGTCCTCAGCTGAGTAAGTAGTCCTCACTGGAAGAAAATGGGCTGATTTCGTCAGCCTATCCACGATAACCCATATGGAATCACACTTCCGCTGAGTGCGAGGTAAGCCTGTAATGAAGTCCATATTGATCACTTCCCACTTCCAAGTCGGGATCTCAATCTCCTATAATAATCCACCAGGCTTCTGATGTTCAACCTTAACTTGCTGACAATTCGGGCACTGGGCAACAAATTATGTTATGTCTCTTTTCATGCCATCCCACCAATACAAGCTTCTAAGGTCATGGTACATCTTCGTCGATCCTGGATGAATGGAATAACGGGCATTGTGTGCCTCTCCTATAACCTGTTGTCGTAGCCCTACAACATCAGGTACACATAATCTGCCATCATACCTCAGCACATCATCAGGTGTAACCTCAAATAGAGTCTTTCCCTTTCGGAGAGCTGCATCTCTATACCGGGCCAGAACATGATCCTCATACTGACGTCTCTTTACCTCTTCCACGATAGAGGACTCCACAACATCCCGAATAAGAATCCCGCTATCTCCCGAATTCGCCAACCGGACTCCAAGACTCACTAGCCTATGTATCTCACGAACCATCTTCCTTCTGTCTGGCTGCACATCCGTCAAGCTACCCATGGATCTACGGCTAAGAGCATCTGCCACGACGTTGGCTTTTCCCGGGTGGTACAAGATATCAACATCATAGTCCTTTAGCAACTCTAACCACCGCCTCTGCCGTAGGTTCAACTCCTTCTGCTTAAAGATCTATTGGAGACTCTTGTGATCCGTATAAATATCAACATAAATCCCATACAAATAATGTCTCCAAATCTTCAAGGCATGAATCGCCGCTGCTAGCTCCAAATCATGAGTGGGATAATTCTTTTCATGCTTTCTGAGCTGTCGGGAGGCATAAGCTATGACTTTGTCATGCTGCATCAACACAAAACCTAGCCCAATGCCTGAAGCATCACAATAAATGACATAACCATCCGGTCCCTCAGGAAGAGTCAGAACTGGAGCCGTAGTCAATTTATCCTTCAACAACTGGAAACTGTGCTCACAAGCATCCGTCCACTGAAACTTAGCTACCTTCTGGGTTAGCCTAGTCAAAGGCGCTGAGATCGAGGTAAACTTCTCCACAAACGTTCTGTAATACCCTGCTAGCCCCAGAAAACTGCGTACCTCAGTAGGTGTCGTAGGTCTGGGCCAAGTCTTCACCGCCTCAATCTTCTGTGTATCCACCCGAATACCATTAGCCCCAATAATATGCCCCAAGAATGCCACCGAAGTCAACCAGAACTCGCACTTGGAAAACTTGGCATACAACTGCTGGTGCTGGAGGACCCTAAGTACCGTCCTCAAATGGTCTACATGCTCCTGCTCTGAACGGGAATAAACCATGATATCATCAATGAATACAATGACGAACATGTCTAAGAACGGCCTGAATACCCGGTTCATCAAATCCATAAACATTGCTGGAGTATTGGTCAGTCCAAAAGACATCACCCTAAACTCATAATGTCCATATCGGGTTCTGAATGCTGTCTTTGGAATATTTGCCTCCCTTACCCGCACCTAATGATATCCTGACCGCAAGTCTATCTTCGAGAAGCACTTAGCACCTTGCAACTGGTCAAATAAATCATCAATCCTGGGAAGGGGGTACATGTTCTTGATGGTTACCTTGTTCAGCTGCCTATAATCCATACACATCCGCAGTGATCCATCTTTCTTCCTCACAAACAACACCGGTGCTCCCCATGGAGATGTACTTGGCCTAATAAAACCTTTCTCCAACAAGTCTCTCAGCTGCTCCTTCAACTCCTTCAGCTCTGCAGGTGCCATTCTATAAGGAGGAATGGATATAGGTTGGGTACCTGGCAATACATCTATACTGAAATCTACCTCCCGCTCTGGAGGGAGACCTGGAAGATCGTCCGGAAATACATCCGGAAACTCACTAACTCTGGAATCGATCAAGAGCCGGTACCTCCGCTTCTGTATCATGCACCCGAACCAAATGATAGATACAACCTTTTCTGACCATCTTCCTTGCCTTGAGGTATGAAATAAACTTACCCCTCGGCGATGTTGCATTCCCTTTCTATTCTATAACTAGCTCGCCTGGAAAACTGAAATCGAACCTTCTCTCTACAATTAACGTTGGCAAAACAAGAAGCCAACCAATCCATGCCCATAATGACATCAAAGTCGGCCATATCCAACTCTATCAAATCTGCTAAGGTATGACAGCTATATATCACCACCGAACAATTCTTATACACATGCTCAGCTATAACCGAATCTCCTACCGGTGTAGCTACCTCGAATGGTTCTATCGGCTCAGATTCTATCCCTATTCTATTAGCAACAAGAGGGGATATGTAGGACAAGGTGGAACCTGGATCTATCAACGCATATATATTACAGAAAAAGACCGATATTGTACCTGTAACAACATCTGGTGACGCCTCCTGATCACGTCTACTGGCCAAAGCATATATGCGGTTCGAAGGACCGCCGGAACTAGAAACTCTGCCACGACCTCTACCACGGCCTGCTAGCGTCTGACTACCCCACCCGGTGGGGCGCATAGCTATAGATGACGATGAACCAAAGACCACCTCAGGCCGAGCCAGCCCACCTGAACCACCTATGTTGGGACACTCCCTCATCATATGGCCCTGACGGCCGCAAGAGAAGCAAGCACATGTGGTCGAACGACATTCCCCAATATGAAACTACCACACTGAGAGCACCGATGATAAGGTGGTCTCAATCGACTAGGGCCCCTGTTCCTCACGAGAACTCAAGTCCTGGAGCTCTGTCCGGCTCCTGAATACCTGGGCGGTCGAACCTCACTGCCGTAGGCGTAGAGGAGCACTGCGGCCGGGCCGAGATGAATATCGACTCTTCTTTGGAACTGTCTGCCTCGATACTCGCCGGAATAAGCTGCCGACCTAGCCCTCTTATGCTGGTCCCCGTCATGACCTCTGTCTGGCTGTCGCCCTCTATGTCGGTCCTCAACCCCCTGTGCATATGCCTGGACACGAGCAATATCCATACCCGGCTGAAGAGCTACCGCCATACAACCATCGATCAGATAATGGTCCAGCCCCATCACAAAGCGATACACCCTATCTGCCATATCTGTTACAATAGTGGGTGCATATCTGGCCAATGAATCAAACTCCAGGCTATACTCACGAATGGGCCTGCCACTCTGCCTCAACTGTAAGAATCTGTCCACTCTAGCTCTCCTCATCTCTGGAGGCAAGAAGTGACCAAGAAAGGCCTCTGTAAACTCATCCCATGTAGCTGGGGAAACATCCTCTCCCGTAGACAACTCCCAAGACTCATACCAGTTTGTAGTTATATCCCGCATTCTATACGAAGCCAACTCCACAGACTCAGTCTCTGAAGCCCTGATTACCCTCAAGGTACACTGCATCTGCTGGATAAACTCATGCGGGTCCTCCTTGGGCTGAGACCCGAAAAACTCTGGAAGGTTACAACTCAAGAAATCACGAACCCTCAAACTGTCAGACCTAGGGTCGACTCCTGGTCCCTGTCTGCGTTACGCCGCTACCAAGCTAGTCGCCACTGAATCGCATCTCTCATGGCCATGTCCTTCGCCCCGATCAAGAATCGAGGCTCGTGCTTTGGGACCTCGAAAACTGGTGATGTTGCCCCCTGAACTGGAGCCTCTGGTGGTGGCGATGAAGCAGAGCTCGTCGACTGGGGCATAGTCTCCGGCATAGACTGGATACGGGACCTAGTAACTCTCTGAATCTGACTGGTATCCCCCGCTGTAGATTTGCCCTTCTGGGCCGCTGTCGCCTTCTTCGGAGGCATAGCTGTAAACATCGTAAGTCGTCAGAAAGGAATTATCCTAATAACATAGCTCTATTGCACGATCTATGAGATGAAAGAATAGAAACCAATCCTAGATGTCATGCAGCCTCCTGCGTATAAGTATGGTGCACAACATACCCATACGCAAGACTCTACTAGACACGGTTTGTAGACATTCCGAGGACTAACTGCTCTGATACCGCTTTTGTCATGACCCGGCCCGACGGGCCGCGACTAACCGCCCTAATGACGTCATTATACTAACATGTCACACATAATCCAACTAATCCTTAATGAGTCTGAAATCCGGCAGCATAACGTTGCAATAACAACATATGCCAGGGTAGGCAAGCCGACAAGGCTGCCTTTACCCAATAATGTACCTGTCTCCTGAGGAGTCACAACTAATCAATATAAAATAACAAGCAAGCCGACAAGGCTGCCACCAGATAGTAACGTATATACATGGGAACACCCCAACACAGAATACAATAACATGACTGGCCAAAACAGAGTCATAACCCTTACATACGTACAACCCACCACTGTCTACAGACCTATATAAGAAGAACAACGACATATGACGGGACAGGGCCCCGTCGTGCCCCTAAATACAAACATAAGTCTAAAAGAGGTTCGGTACCAAAATGACAAAGCTCTGGATCAAAGGAGCTTCCCAACCTGCTGAGTAGGAACCTAAACCGGAGGATCACCAAACTGAGCACATGTACCTGCGGGCATGAACGCAGCCCCCCGAAGAAAGGGGAGTAAGTACGAAATAATGTACTGAGTATGTAAACATAAAATACTGCATAAGAGATCATAAGTAGCCAACAGAAACAGGAGATCAGTATAAAAGTCAGGATCCAAATCCAACTGTGCCATAAACAATAAAAGTCAGTTGCCTTATAAAAATGAGAGTCAAGTCAAGAAAACATGAGTGCATGTCCATATACATATATATATATCTGTAATGTAATCCGGCCCACTAGTGCGGGACTCGGTGGAATCATATCATAACCCGGCCCATGCTGGGACTCAGTAAAGTCATCTCTCATCTATGGATCCATCCTACGTAACCCGGCCCTCTACTGAGGGTCTCGATGAAAAATGCAAAGTTGTGCACGAACGTAACCCGGCCCGGGACTCGGTGAGGTGAAGTAGTAACACTTAGCACGAGTAGATATCATGAGTAACCATATGCAAGTAAAAATTATCATCTGACTCTCAATAAAATCATTGTAATAATGTCATAATAAACTCTTTGGTGAAAAATCATAGGCACTTCTCATAACAATCCTCTTTAGGAATTTAACTGTATAAGAATCAAGTACGTCCGCCGTACCTTCATTAAATAAAAATCATGCCAAAGAAAGAAGGAATAGTTCACATACCTCTTAGACGAACTAATCAACTCTATATTAGAGTACGTCTCGATTTAGAACTTCAACCTATAATATTGGTAACATGTTCGTCAATTCTATGATCGCTAGCATACTTTATATCGAATAACGACTTCTTATTTTATAAAAATTCGGGCAGCACTTCCCCTGTTTATACATGTTTCCACAACTTCCAAACGAGGCTAATAACCTCAATAAACAAGCACCAATTAAGGACGCAACCAAGACAACAATAAAGGGAATTTATACACCCACTTCTCATGTAAATTTAGCCTCTTAATCCACCTTAAAAACAGCCCACAAAACAGCCCATGTTCCAACAACAACGAGGGTAGAATGTGAAGCCTTTCTATGCATTTCCACGCCCTTATTCCTTTAGGACTTACCTTAGCAATTACCACACTTAAACATGCATAATGGTGACTAAATTTTCAGAATTATAACATCACAAAACAGTCCCTAAAACAGTCCATATACATCACAACATGTCCAACAATTTCATGCAAGTTCTTGGCCACAACATGTCATAATTTCATAACTCTTATCTTAATTCCTATAATCCAATTTCGGATTTTAATACTTCCATATAACTAATTCCAACTAAATCTCCATGTTTCCTTTCAATTTCATCATGCAATTAGTGATAATAATAACAACAATAACCAACGAATCCAACAACACCAAAATCTGTCCCAAATTGACAACTAGCCCAAAATTGTCACATGCAATGCTTAAATTCCAATTCTTCCTTAACACAAATTCATTACCTTAATTCTAACAACATGCATTCCAATTATATCATTGAAAGAATAATTTTTATACCTCAAATTCGTCCAAACAGTCCGCAATTTTCTGCCACTGTTTGTCCGAAGATTCCCCACTGTTTTGTAATTTTTCTACTCCTTTTTGTTCACTTCTTCAACTCCAATTGACATGCAAGTGTTCTACAATGTTAAGTCATCATCCATACATGTTTTTCTTCCAAAATTTCATCCCAAAAATCTCAATTTTTCTGGGCAGATTTCGGCCAAGCAGTGGTTGTTTTGCCAATGTTTTGCCACTGTTTTTGGTGTTGTTTTGTTACTAATTTTTGGTGAAAAATGTAGTCTAGGAAGAGAAGATAAAAACCTTAATTTTGGTTATGGGTGGAAGGTGATTTTCGAATGAGTGTAGAGGAGAGAATGAGAGGAGAGTTATTTTTTTGTTTAAGTGTAGAAGAAGATGAAGAGGTAAGTGTAAGTTTATAAGAAAAAAATCTAATTTTTCCTTTACACTTTGGCCCCCAAGTTCTTCAATTAGTAAATCTCAAACCCACTTCTTTTAATTCCCGAGAATTTCATAAGCCTCGTATCCTCAATGTCATTATTTTTTTAATGCAATACTAGTCCATAACTCCATTGGAATAAATTCAACTACTAGGATTAATTTTCGTCGTCACGTGTATAGCACTAAAGAAAAATTATTCCGGGATAACATCCGTTTATACACTAATTTCCCGTATTAACATATGTAAGCGTTCCTTATATTCAATATCTGAATCTTACTTCCTTTATGACGTTCTTAATTATCGTCTTAATCTTACGAGGTGTAACACGTCTTATCCTAGTCAGTGGGCTGGCCAGCCTATTAGGCCCAATTCGCAACAGCCCAGTGGCTTCCGACGCAGTGATGGTTCGGGGCAGCAAGCCGGGGTGCTTGGACCTCGGCCTCTGTAAACCCACCATGCAGTAGGCTCCACACAAACCGACATTGAAGCCGCAATGCACACACTTGAATTGAATCCGCCAGACCAGAATTGGTACATGGACACCGGAGCCACTATCCACATGGCATCCGATCAAGGTACTCTCTTGTCTTATTCCAATTTGAGCAACAATCGTGGCATAATTGTTGATAATGGTAATTCAATTCCAATTCGTGGTTATGGTCATAAAACTTTGTCTCCCCCCCCCCCATCCACCCCTTATCTTGAAAAATACTCTTCATGCCCCTATATTGATAAAAAAAATTGGTGTATGTCCGTAAATTCACCACTGATAATTCTATTTCTGTTGAATTTGATCCGTTTGAGTTTTCTGTGAAGGATTTCAAGACGTGGAGTCCTCTCATGAGGTGTGATAGTGGGGGAGAGCTTTATCCTATCACGCCATGTTCCGGTCTTTCGAGTCAAGCCTTGCCATCAACTTTTGGAACCCTTGCTCCTTCCTTATGGCATGCTCGTCTAGGTCATCCGGTCGTCTATTTTGTCTTCCTTTGATAAAAATAATTTTATTTCTTGTAAGGGTACGTGTAGTACTTTGAATTGTGAATCTTGTTCTTTAGGAGAAATTGTTATATTGTCGTTTGTAGACTCTAATTCTCATAATTTAATGTCATTTGATATTAGTCATAGTGATTTATGGACATCTCTCATTCTCAGCTCTTTGGGTCATCGTTATTATATTCTATTTCTGGATGATTATTCTAATTTTTATGGACTTTTCCGATAGCGAAAAAATTTCAAGTTTTTTCCTCTTTCTTAACATTTAGAACATTCATTAGAACCCAATTCGAACGGAAAATCAAAAATATTCAGTGTGATAATGGAAAAGAATATGATAATGGGATGTTTCGGGAGTGTTGTGCTAATAATTGGATCAATTTTTGTTTTTCTTGTCCTCATACGTCTTCACAAAATGGGAAAGCCGAACGCAAAATTTGTATCATTAATAACATTGTCCGAACTTTATTGATTCATGCTTCTGTATCGCCTTCGTTTTGGCATCATGCTCTACAAATGGCTACATATCTTCTTAACATTCTTCCTACCAAAGGTTTGACATATTCGTCCCTCTTCAAATTTTATATAATAAGACTCATTTGTATTTACATCTTAGGGTCTTTGGGTGTTGATGTTATCCATTATTTCCGTCCACCACAATTAACAAACTTCAGGCCCGTTCTACCCTTTGTGTTTTTTGGGTTATCCGTCTAATCATCGTGGTTACAAATGTTTTGATTTATCATCTAATAAAATCATCATTAGTCGCCATGTTATTTTTGATGAATCCAAATTTCCGTTTACTAAAGTGAGTAGTCCCGTGCCTAGTTCGTATAATTTTTTAGATGACAGTGTCTCCCCGTATATTATCCACCATTTATCGGACATGTCCCGCACCTAAAATCTGCCAACGGGCCCACTGACCGCTGGTCCCACTGCAACATTGATACCAACTATTTCCAGTGACATCACTGGCCAATTTCCATCCCAGTTTCGGTTATTGGGCCAGTTGCCCAACCCAATACCGAAACTGGTTCAGTCCCTGCGTCGTCGTCCAGTTACCGTGTTAGACCAGCAAGCCCATTGCATGATGGCCAGTCCGACATGTGTCCCGACATTTTCCAAAATTCACCCAATTCTCCTCTAAGTCACAAACATGTCACTCGTAATCAACGGGGTATTTTTAAACCAAAAAGACATTTTAATTTAAATTCTAATGTTCGTAAATCCTTTCTACCTCGTAACCCCGTGTCCGCCTTAAATGACCCAAATTGGAAATTGGCTATGACCGATAAATATAATGCTCTTATTGATAATAAGATGTGGGAGTTGGTGTCGCGTCCCTCTAATGTTAATATTATTCGGTCAATGTGAATTTTTGCTCATAAGGACAATTTTGACGGTTCTTTTGCGAGGCATTAGGCTCGTCTTGTAGGTGATGGTAAGACTCAGCAGGTTGGTGTGGATTGTGGTGAGATATTTAGTCCAGTGGTCAAACCGGCTACCATTCACACTGTGCTCAGCTTGGCTCTTTCGAAAGCATGGCTCATTCATCAGTTAGACATGAAAAATGATTTCTTACATGATGATCTTAAGGAGACATTCTATATGCATCAGCCCTTGGGATTTATGGATCTCAAATATCCTCATCATGTTTGTTTGTTGAAGAAGTCCTTTGTATGGGCTTAAGCAGTCCCCATAGGCTTGGTATAAGAGGTTTGCAGACTATGTTTCGACTATTGGGTTTTCTCACAGCATGTCTGATAATTCATTGTTCATATATTGTCGTGGGTCTTCACTGGCTTATATTTTATTATATGTGGATGATATTATATTGACTGCCTCTTCTGATGCATTACGACAGTCTATCATGGTAATGCTCAGTTCTGAGTTTGATATGCAAGACTTGGGGCCCTTAAGTTACTTTTTGGGGATTGTCATTTCTCGTCATGCAGGTGGGTTGTTCTTATCTCTACGCAAGTATGCAGCTGAGATTGTTGAGCGTGCTAACATGTCATCGTGCAAGTCTACTTCCACTCCCGTCGATACTAAGCCCAAGTTGGGTGTTGCGGTTGGCTCACCTTATGAGGATCCGACCCGCTATCGTAGTCTTGATGCGGCTCTTCAGTATCTTACTTTCACGAGATTAAATATTATGTATGTCGTACAAAAAGTATGCTTGTTTATGCATGATTCCAGGGTTGAACATATGAATGCGCTCAAACGCATTATCCGATACATCCAGGGGACACTTGACTATGGCCTACATCTATATCCGTCTTCGACCTCTACATTTGTCTCGTATACAGATGTTGATTGAAGTGGTTGTCCGGATACCAGACATTTCCACATCGGACTATTACATGTTTCTTAGTAATAACTTGGTCTCCTGGTTTGCAAAGTGTCAGTCGATATTGTCCCGCTCTAGTGCAGAGGCCGAGTATCGAGGGGTAGCCAATGTGGTCTTTGAATCCTGTTGGTTATGTAATCTTCTTTTGGAGCTTCATTGTCCTATTCAGAAAGCTACCTTGGTTTATTGTAATAATGCTAGTGTCATATACCTTTCTGGTAATCCGGTTCAGCACCAACACACGAAATATATCGAGATGGACATTCACTTTGTTCACAAAAAGGTAGCTCGTGGACAAGTACGCGTCTGCCATGTCCCTTCCACGTATCAAATTGCAGACATATTTACAAAGAGTCTTCCCTCGGTCCTTTTTGAAGATTTTAGGGACAGTCTCTGCGTACGAAAAACGCTCGCTATAACTGAGGGGTGTGTTAAAGATACATATGATATACACGTGTATATCGTATGAATATGGTCTCGGTAATTATAAGTATACAGCCCACGGTTTGGGCTGATTTATGGTAATATTTGTTGTATTATTTTAGGGTAAATATTACATTAATTAGTATTGTACACTTACCATAATTATATGATTCTTGTACTACTAGAATAGGGTTTTGGGATTAGAATAGGAATAGATTTTCTATTATGAAAAATTGTAAATTGTATATATACTCTTTCATTAATGAAAATAATGAAGGAATTATTTCTTTCACTTTATATGTAGTGAGCTAAGAAGAGTCGTTACCTGCATGCAAAATGGAACTAGAGGATACAAATGGTAAGTTATGTTCATAAAAAATAACATGCCGTGATACATAAACTTTTCTAGATAACTGGTGGTAGCATTTGTATCCTTTATGAAGTAAACTATAGCCGATAAATATACATGGAAACATTTTGGGCTGAAATTTATCCTTGCTATACCCTTTCAAGTAAAGAAGCCATCTGCACACGAAGACTTTCATAGAGTTATAGTTAGGCTCTTGCCCTTATAATTTTGTGAATGGAGAATCCGTGCTCAAATTTGAAGTAGGCATTCCGTTTATCAGGAAAACGACAGTCATGAACGCTTCAACCCAAAGAAACATAGGCAAATTAGCATTGAAAAGTAGGGTGAGACCAGTTTCATCAAGATGTCTATGTTTTCTTTCTGCAACTCCGTTTTGTTCAGGTGTATGTGGGCAAGAAATTTATCTCCGGATACCATTTTGACCTAGATAATTGATGAACTCCAGGCTATTAAACTCACCTCCCCCATCACATTAAAATACTTGAACTTTTCTTGAAAATTAATTTTCTATTAACTTGTGGAATGTCACAAATATTTCTTCTTTAACGGATAAATCCAGGTAAACATTGTGCAATCATCCACAAAAATAACATAAAATTTTATTCCTTGAGAAGAAGTTACGGGGGCTGGCCCCCATAAATCACAATGAATTTTTGCCAATGGAATAACTTCTCTTTTATTTAATACTTGGAAGGGTAACTTACAACTTTTTCCCATTTGATAACTAGAAAATACTGAGACATTTTTATTTCAACTACTAATAGAAATAAGCTTATTCTTGTGTAAATAACTAAGGATTCTTGAATTTGGATGTCCTAGTTGTTGATGCCAGATTGTGTCTGAATTCGTCATTGTCTTTATAGTTGTCAGTACCATATGTAGATCTCCTTCCAAAGTATATAAATCATCTCGTTTACTCCCTTTTGCCAGAATGGTCTTTGTTTTCTTGTCCTTAACAATAAAATCTTAGTCAGTAAATTTTAATGAACATTCATTATCTTTCACAAATTTACTCACAGAAATAAGATTCTTCTTGAGATCAGGTACAACTAAGACACCCCTTAGTTTCAAGTTCTTTCCAATATTTTTATTTCTTATGTGAGTAATGGGAAGTTCATATCCATTACCAACCATGACGTAGTTATTTCCTTTTAAGGGAGATGGATTTACGAGAATACATATAGATTACATCATATGATTGGTAGCACCTGAATTCATATAGAGATTGTCATATTGGATCATTCAAGGACGTTGCAGCCAAGGCCTGTGGAGTTTCTTGTTGCGCTTGATATGAGTAGTCCCATCGATAAAAACAAGTTAGGGCCGTGTGGTTATTTCTTCCACATATTTGTCATGCTTCAGACCTTGAAACTTCCTTTGACGGATTGTTGGTGGTCGTTGTTGGTCCTTGTTATCGCTGGAATGAGTTTCTGCCATAATCTCATCCTTGTTGTTGTTGTCTGCAACCTCGATTGTAGTAGCCTCGACCTCTTTCTTGGGTCTTTTGTGCTACAAATGCCATATTATTGTTGAGATATGTTTGTCCATCTTGCTCGTCAACATCCTCTCTCATTTCGAACTATCTAAGAGTGTTCACAAATTGTGTGGATGTAGGGTGATTTCCCTAACATCACGGTGCAGAAAGTCTTATACTTACTACCAAGTCCTCTTGCAAAATTTATAACTTTGCAATCTTTATCCAAGGGCTTATGTATATCCATTAGGCTATCACAAATCCCTTTGAAATCCTTAATGTACTCATCTATTAATTTCGAGCCCAATTTTATTATTTGAAGTTGTTGCTTCAACTGAAATTCTTTGTCTTTGCTTGCTTATAGGTATGTATCCTAAAGGCAAGACCACTTATGCTTAGTCGTCGAACATCCAATAATAAGATACATCGACTCTTCTATCATTGTTCCTGTAAGCCAGCTCCTAACCAAAACATCGCGTTCTTCCCATTCGATGAACTTTGGGTTAGGGTTAGCTTGTCCATTTTCGTCTTCGACGGTTTTATTTGGTGCATCATCCTTGATAATAGCAGCCACCTTTAGCGTTTGCATAAGCTAGAGAATCTGAGTTCTCCAAGCTAGGAAGTTGGTGGGTTTTAGTTTGATAGGACAAATTGCTATGAGTTCGTGAATGGAGGTGGACGAAAGGTTGAGACCGATGTTTGAGGTTGTGGCCATGTTTAGAGCTAAAGCTCTGATACCATGAAGAAAATCAACACAAGAATAAGTAAAGAAGATATTGCTTTTCTCTTCTTAATAACTGCATATGTTACATATGTGATATATATATACATCTTAGATGTCAAAGTTCCCTACGTGTGCTACTCCTACATTTTGTATATAATTAGGAGTCTTTGTATGTCAAGACTTAGGATATGATATAAAGAGATACACCACACGGCTAGATTAGAAGTAGTTTACAACAATGAGTCCTAAGTGTCCTAGGCCTACTGTCTATCAATTTTATCACTTTTATTGATGATTTTTCTAGGTATACATATGTTTTCTTGATGGAAAATAAAAGTGATGCTTTTGAAAATTTTAAAGTTTTTCTCCATGAAGTTGAAAATCAATTTGGTAAAAAAAATAAAAAGAATTAGAAGTGATAGCGGCCGTGAATACGAGTCTAATGAGTTTAATTTTGTTGTTAGATCATTGGGAATAATTCATGAAACTACTCCACCTTATTCTCTTATATCTAACGGTGTAGGAGATAGAAAAAATAAAACTTTAGTTGAGTTGACAAATGACATGATTATTGAGTCAAGTACACCTCTAAAGTTTTGTGGTGAAGCTATTTTGACCATTTGTTAAGTGTTGAATCGTGTGCCTCATAAAAATATCAATTAACACTGTTTGAATTATGGAAAGGTCACAAGTCAAATCTGGGATATCTAAGAGTTTGGGGTTATTTAGCCTATGTGATGTTAATGGATCCCAAAATTACTAAATTGGGTAAAAGAGTTACTATTTGTGCTTTTCTTGGTTATGCTTCAAATAGTACAACCTATAGATTTTTAATGTTGAAGATAATATAATGATAGAATCATGTGATGTTATTTTTCATGAAAATAAATTTCCATTTGATTCTAAAAATAGTGGGGGTCATAGGACTGAAGATATTTTGTCACTACCTAGTTCTTCTACTTCTGTTTTTTAAAAAATTAAAGAAAATGATAATTTTGAGTTAAGAAGAAGTAAAAGAAATGATTTTGATCCAGGTTTTTATGTTTTTAATGTTGGAGATGATCCTCTCAATTTACAAGAAGGTTTATCTTTATATGATGCTATTTTTCGAAAAGAGGTTGTAAATGGTGAAATGGGATCACTAATTTCTAATAAAACTTGGAAGTTAGTTGATCTACCATCGGGTTATAAAATAATTGAGTGCAAATGGGTCTTAAAAAACTTTAAAACCGGATAGATCTGTGGATAAATATAAGACTAGACTAGTTGCTAAGGGTTTTAAATGAATGTAATAACTACTTTTGAAAATGGGAATCTAAATGAAGAAATTTATATGGAGCAACCCGAATGTTTTATTGAAGCAGACGAAGAAAGTAAATTGTGTTAACTCACTAAATTCTATATGGCTTGAAACAGGCTCCAAAACAATGGCATGAGAAGTTTGATTCATGCATGATTGAAAATGATTTTAAAACAAATGAGTGTGATAAGTGCATCTATCATAACTCTTGGAATAATTCACATGTTATTGTTTTCTTTATGTTGATAATTTATTGATCTTTGACTCTAACATGCATGTTTTAGTGAACTAAAAATATTCTTAGAAGCCATTTTGATGTGAAAGGTTGTGGTGAGGTAAATTTTATTCACGGAATAAAATTACTAAAATATGTGATGGAATTTTCCTTGGCCAATCACATTATGTTAAGAAAAATTTGAAAAAAATATAATTTTCTTGATTGCAAGCATATTGTAACTCCTTTTGATTCTAGTGTTCACTTGTTTCCTGTTCAAAGTGAAAATGATGTGATAAATCAAAAGGAATATACTAGCTTAATTGGAGGTTTGAGATATGCGACTGATTGCACTCGACCTGATATTGCATATGCAGTTGGGGTATTTAGCATGTTTACAAGCAAGCCAAGTAATGAACATTGGCATTCCATAACGGAGTTATGAGATATTTAGTTAGTACAAAATCTTATGGCTTGTTTTATAAAAAAATATCTTGATGTACTTGAAGGCTTTTCTTATGCAGATTGAAACACTTTATCTGGTGATTCATGTTCTACCACTGGTTACATTTTTACATTAGCAGGTGGTGCTATTTGTTGAAAATAAAAAAATAAAAAACTATTATTGCTAACTCTACCGTGGAGACTGAACTAATTGCTTTAGCTTCAGCTAGTAAAGAAGCGAATTGGTTGAGAGATTTATTATTTCAAATATCTTATTTTGAAAAATCAATTTCTCTTATTTTAATTCATTGTGATAGCACCACTGCAATTGGTAGAGTTCAAGTTATTACAACGGTAAACTCAGACCTATAAGGAGAAAACACAGTACTGTGAGATCATATTTGACAAATGGTACCATTAACGTTGATTATGTCAAATCTTGCAGATCCACTAACCAAGGCCTTGGCAAGAGAAAAGATCCAATAAATATATATATAAGGTTACAAGAATATTTATTTTGATACAATAGGTAACTAATTAACCTAATTATAAAAGGATTATAATTCTACCTAAAATAGGAGATATACAATTAATACAATTAATGAAAGAATATTGGGAAATATTCCATTACACCCTCGTAGTCGAAGCGGGAGGTTCTCGAACACTGAGACTGACTCTAAAATCATCAAATAGTATGCGCGGAAGTCCTTTGGTGAAGATGTCGACAATCTGATAACTGAAAGGAACATGAAGGACATGAACTTGACCACGAGCCACTGTTTCGCGAACGAAATGAATGTCCATCTCAATATGTTTAGTGCGATGATGTTGGACGGGATTGCCGGAAAGACATATCGCACTAATATTATCACAGTAGACCAATGTTGCCTTTTGAATTGAGCAGTGAAGCTCAACTAGAAGGTTACGGATCCAACAAGACTCAGAGACGATGTTGACAACACCTCTGTATTCTGCTTCTGTACTGGATCGGGATAGTGTAGGTTGTCTTTTGGAAGACCAAGATAATAGGTTATCTCTGAGGAAAATGCAATAACCAGACGTGAAGCGTTGGGTGTTAGGACATCCACCCCAGTCAGCATCAAAATTTGCAGTGAGACCAGTGAGCGAATACATGTATAGATGTAATCCGAAGTGAAATGTACCTCGGACGTATCGTAAAATACGTTTGAGGACATGCATGTGTGCTTTCGTCGGATTGTACATGTGCAAGCAGATTTATTGCACTGCATAGGATATGTCTGGTCTCGTGAATGTGAGGTACTGCAGGGCCCCAGCCAGGCTATGATAGTGAGTCTGGTCTGAATATGAAGGGTCGGAATCAACGATGAGCTTGGAATTGGTATCTATAGGCGTGTGGGATGGTTTGCAAGATGTCATTCTTGCACGATCAAGGATCTCTTCGGCGTACTTCTTCTGACATAGAAATAGGCCGCCAGAATGTCGAGTGACAGAGATGCCCAATAAATAACTTAGGGCCCCCAGATCTTTCATAGCAAACTAGCAGAAATGAGAGACATAATAGATCGACAGAAAGCATCAGATGATGTGGTGAGAATGATGTCATCAACATATAATAATATGTAAGCCATGTTTGTACCATTGTTGTAGGTGAACATGGAATGATCAGATCTGCTGTGTGAAAAATTGATAGAGGAGACATAATCGGCGAACCGCTGGTACCATGTTCGATGAGCATGTTTCAGTCCATAGAGCGATTTTTGCAATAGACACACATAATCCAGATGAATAGGATCACTAAAACCCATAGGTTGATGCATATATATCGTTTCATGAAGATCCCCATGTAAGAAGACATTCTTGACATCAAGCTGATGAATGGGCCAAGACTTGGATATGGCAATACTGATGACGGTCCAGATGTTTGCGAGCTTTACGACCGGGCTGAACGTTTTATCACAATCCACGCTCACCTATTGAGACCTTCCATCACCTACAAGACGAGCTTTGTACCTCTCAAAAGAACCATCAAATTTCTTTTTATGTCTAAAAATCCACATAGAATAAATAATGTTAGCATCAGGTGGATGGGGTACTAGGTCCCACGTCTTATTATCAATAAGAGTATTATATCCGTCAATTAATTCAGCTTCCAATTAGGATCGGACAAGGCATCCTTCAGGTTATGAGGGATCGTGGAAGGGACAATTGAAACGGAAAGGTTAAACAACCATTTAGGTTTATGAATTTCGTGCATGGCACGAGTTTGCATGATTCGAGAGTGTGTCTCAAGATGCGGGACGTAAGGGGGGTTTGCTGCGGGACTGTCGGGAAGAGGAGGAAGGACATGTGTGATGGTACTGGCTGGCCGAACCTCGGTTTGCCGAGAGGTGGCTGCGGAATCACCCTAAAGCGGGTTGTTCTGGGCCACTGTCGGCAAAACTGGGTGGGCAGCTAGTCCTGGACTGGCCGAGGTGGCGGCGGGTGCCGGCGTCTTGGACGGCGGACTATGTAAATAGTAAATTAGAATAGGGATTAAGCCATCATTTAGGAAGTCATAGGAATGTCGAGATGGCGAGTGTAGAGGGGAAAAGAGGAATTGAGACTCATCAAATAGGACATGACGTAAAATAATAATTTTACGGCTCAACAAGTCATAGCACAAGTAACCACGTTGATTGGCAGGGTAACCCAGAAACACATACGGAAAGACCAGGGTTGAAGTTTGTGAGTGGTCGGATGGAGAGAGTAACAAAGACATCCAAAAATACGTAAGTGTTGGTAGAAGGAGTTCCTACATAACATAACTTGGGTGAGCGACCGTTGAGGTAGACTTGTTTGGGATTATGTTTAGGAGATAGGTGGCCATGGAGAGTGCGTAATGCAGAATTTGAGGGGGAATTGAGGCGTGAGCAAGTAGGGCACAGATGATCTTGTTTATGATTCGGATTTTTCGTTCAACTTTATCATTTTGGGAGGATGTGTGAGGGCAGAAAAAATGAAAGGTAAGACCGTTTTTGGAGTAAAACTGTTTGAATTGGTTATTATCGAATTCCCTGCCATTGTCACATTAAAAATATTTAATGTTTTTTTTTTCAGATTGTGTTTTTACGAAAGAACTAAATTAAGAAAAATAGGGTAGACCTGAGATTTATTTCCAATTGGAAAAGTCTATAGAAAGTTGGAATAATCGTCGAAAAATAACACATAATATTGATGGCCAACCATACTCAAAATAGGGGATGTCCACAAATCACTATGTATGATATCGAAAGGCATTAAAATACAATTTGTGGATTCAGAAAATGGTAATTTGACATGTTTCCCAAAAATGCAAGATTCACATATAGGAGTCCTAAAAATACGGTTGCAATTAATAAAATTATTTTATCTAAAGGAGAGTAAAACAGAGTCTCCTGAATGTCCTAATCTAGAATGTCATAAGGAAGACGAAAGAGCAGCAAAGGTTGAGGGAACTGAGGCTGGATTGTTGACAACGTTTGAAATAAGGTAGAAATCTCCGGTGTTGTCATATCGCATTATTCGTATCCCTGTCATAAAATCATTTACAGTAAAACCAAAAGGATCAAAGTCAAGGGAAGCCAAATTGTCAGTTGTGAAATGTCGCACGGAGATTAGATTCTTAATGAGTTTAGGCCTTTAGGAGAGAGGAGGACATTTTTTTAGATTAGTGGTGGATGTGGTGGGGATAGGGAGGAATGACCATAACCACGTATGGGAATGTCATGTCCACTACCAACAATAATATTCTCATTTAAATTACTCAAATTGGAATAAGACAAGAGAGTACCTTGTGATGCCATTATGTGAGATGTGGCGTATGTATCCATAAACCAAATTTCATCTTAAGTGTTGAGTGACATTGTGCTCATAGTTGCCTCAATGTCAGTCGGTGCATAAGTCGATGGCGGGGGGGGGCATGTGTTGTGTAGGCATGTTGTGGATGTGGGACAAAAATACCAGATTGGGTCTGTCGGTTCTGAGGTGGAATCCACGAGGATGTCATATACGGGCAAGGAGGGGAGGTCCATGACGGTGCCCCCGATGGAGGCAGTTGCTATTGTCGCGGTTGTTGCTGGCTGTTTCCGATCGGCAAAGACTACCCCTTCACGCCGTCGTTGTTGCCTGAATTTCTTCCACCGCGGCCCTTGCTGGACTGCCTGCTTCGGTAGTTGTTACGGGAGGAAGCGGACTGTTGCGGGTCCTCTAGTCGACGGTTCTGATTGTCGGACCGGGAAGCCCTGCCAACGGTGGTGGTAAGGGCGGCATCGGAAATGCTGGCCCGAGTGTTGTTGCGCTTGATTTTTCGGGTTTTCTCAAGGATGAGCTTCGAACGGGCCTCATAAAACGAAGGTAACGGCGTGCATTACTGAATGATGGTGACAACGCCGTCATAGGATTCATTCAAACCTGCAATAAGTTGCATGACCAATCGATGATTAGTGACTGGTGCACCGACGTTGGAGAGTTGGTCGGCAAGCATCTTTAGTTCTTGACAGTATGCAGACACGTTTGGGAAATCCTCTTGATGAACGCCCTTAAATTGATTTTCAAGGTATAACACTCGTTGAGTTTTGTTGTCGTGGAAAATACTATCCAAACGTTCCCACGTTTGGCGGGCAGTGGGATCGGTCTCAATGATGGTATACAACATATCATTAGATATTGTGTTGTATATCCACTGGAGGACGGCTGCGTCCAAACGAGACCATAGTGCATCATTAGAAGTCGAAGTCGATGGTACGTCTGTGGACTTAAAAAGCTCCGCCCACGAGGAGTATTGACCCTTTTCCATCTCAAGAGTCACAAAAATGAAGTTTTTAATGTTGTTTACGGCAAGTGCCGGATGGAATTTGGTTTTGTCATCCATGTAAGAGGAAATTTAGGAGGAATAATGAGGGAGAATGGTCGGAAAAACTAGGGTTTCGTCGTGGGGAAAAGAGGGGGCGACCGAGAGAGGTCGGCGGCTAGGGTTCCAATGTGGGCTAGGGGCCGACGTGGAAAAAGGAAGCGGTCGAGAAGGTGTATCGACGGCTAGGGTATGGTTTGTAGTTTTAGGCTACTGATACCATAAAGGAATATGTTCCTCGATTTTATTGATGAATGATTTACAATATATATAAGGTTACAAGAATATTTACTTTGATACAAACTATGTCACTAATTAACATAATTACAAAATGATTATAATTCTACCTAAAATATAAGATATACAATTAATGAAAGAATATTGAGAAATATTCTATTAATTAGGAGTGATAAACACATCCTTACCCTCTAGCTTATCAGAAGAAGAAGAAAGGAAAAAGAAAGATTAGCCTAATTTTTTAGTAAATTTGATTTACATTCTCAAGGTCTCTGTTAGGTTTAGACTAATTTTTGTTTCCACTCTATATAACTTAAAGTGAAGGTTTCTAAACCCATCAAAGGTCAATTAGGTACTTCACCTTCTTTTTTTGCATATACGTAAATTCCAAATTTAAAGTTAAATGAGTTTGATTGTCTATATATTGAAGTTTACAGTAATTTCAAGGATACAACAAGCGGATTATTAAAATAAGGAGTACTGCTTTTCAATATAAAGGTTGAATTGAGACATGACCTACAATTTGATATTCTATTGGTTTCCAATTAAGCTAATTCAGAACCCATTAATGGTGACGGAAAAAATGCAACTTAGCTTGACTTAGAAAATAGCAAAAGCAGATACATAATTTAATACCTTCTTTTTTCAAACTAGTCCTTCCTGTCATACCCAAAATATAATAAATCCAAGACCAAAGTCAAGTCTCACTTTGAGGCAAACAAAAATGAAGACGGAGAACGAAAGCATTAAACAAACGTCAATAATTATCTACTCCTAAAGAACATTTGAGTATATAGACACTATTATCATAACAAATTATTCATCCTAGATGAAAATATATGCTACCTATCGCTTTCATTTGTTTCCCCTCAGTATGAAATATTTGTATTGGAGTCCGATTAAATTTGGATTCGCGCATTGAATGACTCATTTTTTGGAGCGACACTAATAAAATTTTTCTCATTCCCAAAGGCTTGAACCCGAGACCTTTGATTAAAAGTGGAGGGATCCCAATCATCTCACCACAATCTATGTTGGCGCTCCTGTTTGTGTATGCATTAATTAGTGTTGTTTTTACTAAAGAAGTTTGTATCACTAATTCATCTACCATTACGAGATAAAGAAATCACAATATTTTAGGAGGCATATTTTAGAACATTGTTAGAAAATATCTGCATATTTTAGAGTAACTTCCACCGCAGTACACCTAATACGAATGTCACAAAGATGCTTGACTCTTCTAGTTTTCCTTTCAAAGATTTAAAGGTAACCAACCACCAAAGTTATTAAGTTGAAAAACGTATATGCCACAATCCAGATTTCGCCTCTTAAAAATTTCTTGCTAGTGGAGTGATGTAAACTATGTGACAAGAGCACACCAGACTAGGGTGCCAAATGGGTGGGTAGAGGCGTAGATCAGAATTTGGATGAATTCAAATGAATTGAGTTAACAAATTTCTTGGGTTGAAATTGATTGGGCTTAAATAAATCGGTCAAAATAAATTAAGTTAATAAATTAGTGAATTATAATCCACTCAAATTTGAATTGAACGGCTTATGCGAGTCCTGAGCTAATTTTGTCATTCCTATCCAAGATGCATTAGATTGTTCTACTAATCAATGTGAATAACCTTTAACAAAGTTTGAATACTCTTTTTTAGTTTTAGTAGTTATACTGTGTGTATGAAATAAACAATTTGCTTCCTGAGTTTAAAACTAGAGTCACCTATTATTTCAGGTATCCCTTTTTTTTATACACCAAGGAAAAAATTAAACGTTCTCAAAAAATTTATATGCTACATGACTCAACTCTGCTTGAGGAAGAGATTACATTTCCTTGAGAGCATATTTTCTCATATTAATAAGTCATATCTATAGTTGTGATCTTTATTTGTCAAAAAAAATTGCATATTAATTTGCCTCCCACTATATATATTTGATAGTGATTTTTATTGGGTTTTAACAATTTTTTTACAATCCTCAATAATAACTCTAAAAAGGGTTTGGCTGTGAGATATCAGGAAACATCTGGCAAAGGCTCCTGAATTGGCATAACATGGAGTGGCATGATGAACTACAATGGACAATCAAACGATGCAAAGGAATTAAGGAGTAGGAGTTTACAGAATTTTGTTTTTACTGTTTGATAGAATATTTCCATACGAATCATATATCTACCATAATTATACATCACTAAATATTACACAATATATGTAATATATTCTAATTATGGTAATGGGTATGTACACGTTAATACACCCCCTCAGTCGAAGCGGGAGGAGGCCGGACGCTAAGACTGGATCTGAAGTCGAGGAAGAGTTGTCTAGGAAGGCATTTCGCGAATATATCCGCATACTGATATGAAGAAGGAATATATAACACCTTAACATGACCAAGAGCAACATTCTCACGAACAAAGTGTATATCCATCTCAATGTGCTTGGTTCGCTGATGCTGAACCGGGTTATGAGATAAATATATGGCGGATATGTTATCATAGTAAACCAAAGACGCCTTACGTAAGGGACATTGTAGCTCTAAAAGAAGGTTTCGAAGCCAACAGATCTCAGCAACAACATTAGCAACGCCTCTGTACTCTGCTTCTGCACTCGAATGGGATAGGGTGGTCTGCCTCTTGGCAGACCAAAAAATGAGATTATCCCCTAAGAACACACAGTAGCCGAAGGTGGAGCATCGCGTGTCCGGACAAACTGCCCAATCAGCATCCGTATATGATAACAACATGGTCGATGATGAGGGGTATATGTGCAATCCATAATCAAGTGTGCCCTTAATATGTCAAATAACACACTTAAGGGCAGTAAAATAAGGCTCTCTAGGGGCATGCATAAATAAGCATACCTGTTGAACAACATAAACAATATTAGGCCTGATGAACGTGGGATAATGTAGTGCACCTGCAAGACTCCTATAAAGTGTGGGATCAGACACATGATTACCATCAACAACACTAAGCTTTGATTTAGAGTCAACCGGAGTGACATTATTTTGCAGTTTGCCATTTTAGCCCTGTATACTATCTCCTCTACATACTTGCGCTGACACAGAAATATAGAATCTGCAGATCTAGTCACTGATATCCCAAAAAAAACTCAACTTCCCTAAGTCAGTCATGGCAAATTCGATTTTGAGCAATGTAATAATCTCATTTTTCAATAAATCAGAGGATGCAGTAAGCACAATGTCATCCACATATAACATCAAGTAAGCGGTGTTATTACCTCTATGAAAAATAAAGAGATAATTATCACACTTGATACATACAAACTCAATCCGCATAATATACTGTGCAAAGCAATCATACCACGCTCTAGGGGCCTGTTTTAAACCATAAAATGACTACGGAGGCGGCATACATACTGAGCGGCTGCTGGATGGACAAAGTCAGGCGACTGCATGTAAACAGTTTCTTTCAAATCCTCATGCAGAAATGTATTATTCATATCAAGCTGATGAATCGACCAATGCTTACCCTAGCAATACTCAAAACTGTGCGAATAGTAGCCGATTTAACAACCTGACTGAACATGTCACCACAATCAATACCTTCCTGCTAATTAGTGTCATTGGCCACAAGTCTCGCCTTGTACCTCTCTAGATCACCGTTGTCTCTGTATTTGTGACGAAAAAGCCACATGCATTGGATCACATTCACCCCTTCCGGTCTAGGAACCAAATTCCAAGTGTGTTGTTTCGTTAAAGAATTAAATTCCTCACACATGACCGCATTTCAATTAGGGTCTAGTTTGACTAATTTTGGGTTTTTGGGAATTGGAGAAATGGTTTGGGTAGATAAGTTAAAGTGTACTTTAGGTTTGAAAATCTCGTGTTGGGCACGGGTTTCCATTGAGTGTGTTGGGGCAGTAGGTGGTTGTATATTTTTCTGGGTTTACGGTTGGGGACTGTTACGGGTACCTAGTTGCGAGTGAGCAGTTTCGGGACAGGGCATCGTGTCTGGTGACGGTGACGATGGGTTCGGTGGGGTCAATGAACTGGGATGAGCGGTGGGGTGGGTGTTGTTGGGTAGGATGTTGGCGGTGGGTTAGGGATCGAGTGTCGGTGAGTTAGTGGATTAGTAGTGGTCTGGGTACGGCTAGGGGTTCCGGTGACGGGTAGTGTGTCGATGTTGGGTTGTGTTCGAGGAAAGACTGCTACCAATAGTGGTGACACGGTGGTCGTTGGTTTGTTTTGTCGGTTGGTGTTCTGGATGGTGACCGGATTTGACATGGGGACATAGGGTTGACTGCCATCGGAGGAGGCGGTAACTCACGGTAGAGACGTGGACGGGGATGGAAGAGGGGAGACAAATACTCTACTGGAACTGGTATGTGGCAGAGACGGTGGCAAAGTGTGGCAGGAAATAGTACTGGTGGCAGTGGTATGTTGCAGCGACGGGGATGCAGGGACGGTGGTGGCTATTCGATAGAGTTCGGTGAGTATGACGAGGGAGGTGTCGGACTCGTCTAGAAAGGTATAGTCTGTGTTTTGAAACTTTTGAATGTTTGCAAAAGGAAAAATTGTTTTATTGTACGTGACATGACAAAACACTATAATTTTGCGGGAAGACACGTCATATCACAGGCAACCCCTATGATTAGGCGAGAAACCTAAGAACACACAAGGAGTGATGCGGGGTGCAAGTTTATGCGGGGCTGTGGAAGCAAGATTCATGTAGCACAGACAACCGAAAATTCGTAGTTGCTCATAAGTTGGGATCCTATGAAATAGAATTTCGGTGGGTGTTCTATTTTGGAGAGTCTGAGTGGGAAAAATATTTAGAATATATTCGGCCATTTTCACAACATAGACCCAAAAGAGAGGGGGAGCGAAGCATGAAATAGGATCGTACGAACCATGTTATTGAGAGTGCGAATGATTCGTTCGACCTTGCCATTTTGGGCGGAGGTGTGAGGACATAAGAACTGGAAAACCATGCCATTAGTAGAGCAAAAATTATGAAACGCGAAATTATTGAACTCACAACCGTTTTCACATTGAAGCGATTTGATTTCTTTTTCAAATTGTGTTTTGACATAAGCACGAAATGCAAGAAACTTGGCAAACACTTCAGACTTGAATTTAAGTGGATAGACTCAGACAAAGTGAGAAAAGTCATCTAATAAGACGAGATAAAATTTATTACCTAGTGACCTAGTGATGGGAGATGTCCATAAATCCGCATGAACAATGTCAAAGGGAGAATCGGTAACACTGGAAGAAGACTGAAACGGAAGACGAACGTGTTTGCCTAAAGGCCAAGAAGGACAATGTTGGGCAAATTTTCCATTATGACACCGAATTAAATGGTTATAACTAAGAAAATTACAAACATGGGCTCCTGGTGTCCAAGTCTATTGAGCCAGATTGACGGAGAAATTATTGCTAAAGCGGTGAGATGAGTGGCATGGGTAGCTAGAGATATGGAAGGGTTGATACTAGCAACGGACGTGGATAAGAAAGGATAGAGATCACCCTCACTATTGCATCTCGTAAGGAGTTTTCCGGTACGGAGGTCTGTTACATAAAATCCAAACGGGTCAAAATTAATTGATACATAATTATCGGTGATAAATTTCCGAACGGATATTAGATTTTTGATAATGTTAGGAGCATATAAGACGTTATTCAATGAGAATTGGGAATGCAATGGTGGGGTTAGTGTGTGACCAAATCCTTGAATTGGAATGCGATGACCGCTTCCACCCATAATGGATTGTGGAGTATTTAAACTTCACAATTGAGAAAGATTACCAGAATTGTTGGTGAGGTGAGACGTGACGCCCGTATTCATATACCACGCATTATCGGGTTGTCAAGGAGTCAATGTTATGAAAGTCGGGCCCAAATTGGATTGGGAGAGGCTTGGAGCGGATTGGTAGGCTCCAGGAAATTGGGCCCAAAATTGATCTCCAGAATGGGACGGTGTGGGAGAAATCATTATAGTGAATTATTTTTGGTGAAGAAAGAATAAAGAGGACAAAACTTTTCTTCTCGGATTAAGGAACGATGCCAGAAGAAAAGGGATTTGTGCTTATGACACGTCGGGCGAAAAGCACTGTTTGTTTCCTGAAAAAAAAACAAAGCGGTTGATAGTTCGCTGCAATCGCTTCGATCCACCCCCTCGGTGATAGTCTCGGGTAAAAGAAAAAGTTGTGTGACTGATTCTTGGGAAAAGAGAAAGCTGAGGAAAATAAAGGGCAAAGCGTCACACAACTTTGGGAAATCAGAGGGTTCTGCAATTGGCAGCAGAGTAGAGACACGCAATTGGCAGCAGAGCAGAGGCACGCAGACAAACTGCTGCACATGTCTCGGGAACAAAGGGAAATAGGAGGAAAAGAAAGAAAATTCGAAGAATCCGAGGGGCTGCGACGACAAAGGAAATAAAGTAGACTTTAGATTTTGGCTTCTGATACCATGTTAGATTGTATTAATCTCCATTGTGGAGTCTTTCTCATTAATACAAACATATAGTGTACAATGTGGAACTCTAATACAATAAGAATCATATATCTACCATAATTATACATCACTAAATATTACACAATATATGAAATATATTCTAATTATGGTAATGTGTATGTACACGTTAATACATATATTGTATATTACAATTGTTAGAATATTATCATATTTTGTATATCTTTTATATTAGGTAAATTTATATTCCAATTATAATTAGAAAGATTTAATTATCTAGTTTGTAACCATGTAACACTATATATTATAATCAGAATCACTCTCTCGGCCGACCTCCATCCTTTTAATTGGGCGACGGCTAGAGGGATTCTATTGCAGACTGTTGTATCGACTTCACCAAACATACACAGATCACTAATTGTCCATTCACCAATAATTTTTGTTCACTTCTTTATTAAATTAATTTGAGTTTAGCTCATCGTTGTTAGAAAAGAGTTCAGGATATAAATGTACCTAATTTAGGGATTTTCACACAACACAAAATAACTGAGTTTCATTTTTCTATAAATTTTAGCCACTATGTAGCCATCAATAAATAAACACTATATATTGGTATAGTAATTTTAGGCTTATTATATAAATATACACTTTTTATATGTTAGTAAAACTGCGTACATCAAACTCTTGTGGTCCGGTCATTTTCTGGATTCCGCGCATAGCGAAAGCTTAGTACACCGAATTATCCTTTTTTTATTAAATATTATATATACACCAACAACTGTTAGATACTGTTACAGTTAGGCGGGTGAATGTTTTTAACCAATTGACTAAACATATTAAGATCTGTTACTCTTCTGGTTTTGGGCGGTGGGGGTGGGGTGGGAGTGGGAGTGGGGGGGTAGGAAGAGGCCAGATGGAACAGAAGAATTTGGTGGAATTGTAATTGGGTAGGTTAACTGTGACCTCGTACTGGATTTAATTAATTAGGTCATCATACTGAACAAATCTATTTTTGTTTCAAACAGTATAGTAAAAAAAACACCCGCATGCTCCACTTGAATTAGAAAGGCTGCTAAAAAAGGAAAGTCAAAGTCTAGGGCTGGCCAGTGGGCCGGGATGGCCCGACCCGGTCCCGAGCCCGCCCCGGTCCCGCCACGACCCTGCTAAAAAAAAAAAAACTGGGACGGGACTCGAACTCGGGACGGGACGATGTCTCGTCCCGCCAGACCCGAGCCCGCCCCAGGCCCGCTAGACCCAACCCCGTCCCGACCCCGCCCTTTTCTCCCCTTTGCAAATATGACCGTTGCACCAATGGCCATTTTAGATTATGGCCGTTGGCCAACGGCCATTTTAGCCCCCCCCCCTCCCTCAACCCCCCTACCCCTTAATATTTATTTTTAACCCATAAGTTATTATATTTACACTTTAACCCAATTTTCCAACTATAAATAACTCATTTTCTCTTCATCTTTCTCACAAATCTTCCTACAATCTCTCTAATTTCTCAATATATCTCTCTACAAGTCTACATTGTTTGCTAAATATTCAATTTTATTTATTCATTTGGGAATTGGGAGTGAAGTTGACAACTAGCTTGAGAATCTTCCATCGAGCAACGTTTCAATTTTCAACCTCTCGATTACACGTCGACGTTACGTCGGCGTTTTGTACATTCGTTCCTTCATTAAATTATTATTGTCTGTTTATTTTATTTAGCGCACTTAATTTTATTGTCTTTAATTATTTATTATCATAATTAAAATGAAAGGATTAAAAGGTATGTTTAAGGGTAAGGGTAAGGGTAAGGGTAAGGGTGCTTCTTCTAGTAGGGGCAACCAGGGCAAGGGTACTTCTTCTAATCATCTTATTCCTACACAGGATGATTTTGTTGATACTCAACATTTTCCTACAATACCATTAGATTTAGACCAGGAGCTATTTTCTGGAACTTAAGAAGACTTTAATTTAGACGATGATCTAGATGATATACCCACTAATGTTGATGACAACACACCCACTAGTGCACCTTCAACTGAAATACCTCCTATTCCCCCTAGTATGAGACGAGGTCCAAAGAAAGCGACCATTAAAATCGGATGCATGGACATTTTTATAGGGACGTAGAGAATCAAGTAGCAATATGTAAAATTTGTAAAAATGTTTTAAAATTTAAAAGCTGGAAAAGGTCACGGTGGGACGGGGTTTAATTAGACACGTAGTAAGTGCTCATCCAGCTAGGTATGCCCAATACCAGGCTTCAAAATCGGTGCGCAACGCCGCTCCATCGGGACAAGGTTCACATACCGACATCTTGTCCCGGACCAAGTCTGAGTCAAATTAACCCTATGGCGGGAATTGTAGGCTCTAAATACAATAAACATAGAGATAGGGAAGCAATATCAAAATTAGTTCTTTGTGGAGGGTTTACCTTTTTCATTTCCTTCATCTCAGGTTTTATTCATTACATTAAAGATATATATAATCCTCGCTTTTAACGGTTTTCCTAGATCATTGTTAAGAGAGATGTATTTAAATTCGCGCATGAATATCAACAATATTTACGTTTTTCATTATATCATTTTAATGGCAAAGTATCCATCACGTCTGATATAGGTCGTAGTACTAACGGCCATGATTATTTAACTGTAACTTGTCATTGGTTAGATTATAAATGGTCTATGCAAAAACGTATTTTAGCGTATAGATATATAGATGATAGGCACACTGGTACTTTTATTGCAGAAAATATTTATCAAGTGTGCGATTATTACGAAATTACCGATAAAATTATGACTATTACATTAGATAACGCTTCTAATAACAATTACGCAATTACAATTTTAAAAAATAGTTTAACTCGATCTTTTCCAGACCATTTTCATATAAAATGTGCGTGCCATATATATAACTTAATTGTAAAGGATGGTCTATCACTTTTTGAAGACATTCTTAGTAAAATACAATTTGCTATAAACTTTATTTTTAAAAGTAATAAAGTACAACGTAGAAAAGAATATAAAAAATTTTGTCATGATTGTGGACTACCTTATAGAAAAATTCCACAAGAAGTATCCACTATGTGGAATTCTTTATACGAGCAACTACTTGTTGCTTATGACTATAAATTACCTATAACTTTATTTTTTAACTTTCATAATAAAAAGCCAGCTGATATGATTTTAGATAGTGATTGGGAAAAAATTTCCGAACTTATTGTATTTTTAGAGAAATTTTTTCAAGCAACAAAAAAATTTTCCGGTATATATTATCCTACTATTTCAACTATGTTATTTTATATAACTCTAATATTTTTATTACTTAGTGAATATATGGAAAAACCAGCTTATAATTTCTCAAAATAAAAAAATATTTTATTCCTATTCCCTCTATTTATATTATTGGTTCTGTATTAAATCCTACTATTAAAATAGACGGTACTAAATCACTAATTGAAACTATTTACGATTGTATAGAAGTACTACCACCTCCAAGTCCCAAAAATCTAAATCACCCACCACCTATTGAACAAACTAAAGAAGAAGTGTTGTCTAGCGTAGAACACCAATGCAAAAATATATATAGATTTTATCAACAAGAAAATGCTAGTAACTTACCAGCTTCCATACCATCTTCTTCATCTTCAACACAACCTCACAAAAGACATGTTGTTTCTGCGGCTAGTATTGAAAGCCTCGAAATAGAATGTCTTGATCGTACCTCTACTACTAACCAAATTAGCGAGTTGGATATTTTTTGTTTTGCAGGGTTCTGCATCAGTATCAAGAAGTTATCAATGAAGATGGACATGAAGACTTCTTTGAAATCTTTGGAGGGGAATGAGAAGACCTTTCCGACACTTTCATTGATGGCTCGAGATGTTTTGAACATTCAAGCGTCGTCAGCTGCGTCTGAAGCGCTTTTTCTGCAGAGATATCAAATAGGAGACCACAGACACTCATTAGCCGGAGCTGACTTGGAAATTGCGGTATTATTCGAGAGATTGGATACGAGAGGAGCGGAGAAGGTGCGGTCAACGGAGATCAACGAAGAAGATGATGAAAACTACAACGAAATCTTAACAGAAGGTAGTGGAAGCGGCGTGGATCAATTTGACCAACAAATACCAATTCCAACCGAAGAACCACATGAAATCATCAAGCAATTAGAATGATTTTTTGAGAATGTAATTTTTTTAATTGTAATTTTATTATGTAATTTGCAACTTTTGGACAACACCACAAAGTTGCAATTTAGATTTTAGACAATTGTATTTGTATTACAAAAAAATCATATGTCTATTAAATAATATAAGAAGCACAAAAACAGCATTGGGATGTTTTTATTACACTATCTTGTTTTGTTTATTTAATTTTTTTTATACATATGTTATTTTTTTTAAAAAAAAAAGGAAAACCCGCCGTACCCCGCCCCGAGCCCGAGCCCGACCCCGCCGACCCCGACCCCGACCCCTTCTCCCGTCCTGGACCGGGCCCGACCCCGCCAGACTCGGCCCGCCAGACCCGAGCCCGGCCCACTGGCCACCTATAAGTCAAACCAAGCACCTTTATCTTGAATACGAGTATAAGATTTTTCCTTTTCTAGTATCAGGAATTACAGGATAACAATCTAGCACCTTTATAGGAGTATCAATTATGCACAGCATAATATATTATACATTACTAAAAAAATTGGATAAATAACTAACCACATATTGATAAAGATATTCCCTTCATTCCAATTTATATAACACTATTTTCTTTTCAATATAAACATAATACAAAAAAAAGAATAATCCTTTCTTATATCTAAAAATAATATTTATGGCTTTAAAATTTCTATTTGTGGTTTTAGGAGGTATATTCACGTTTGGCATATGCATGCTCTGATTGAGATTTTTGGAATGATTTCGTACTATAGTTCGGTGGAGAAACTTTAGGACATACTTGGTGTAATGCGCCAGGTGTCGTAGCTAATCGAGTAGCTCTAGAAGCTAACATGTCTATAAGCTCGTAATGAAGGACGTGATCTTGCTCAAAAAGGTAATAAGATTATTCGCGAGAGGCTAGCAAATGGAGTCCGAAACTAATTGTTGCTTGTGAGGTATGAAAAGAGATCATATTTAACTTTGGAGCAATTGATGTTTCAGATAAGGAAATCAGTAGACATCAACAAATTAATTAGCAGAAAATATAGAAGGATAAGGGAAAAAACTCAAATAAATACAACCACATGTAGTTTTCGTTATCGAAATATCTTTTTTTTTAATTGTTCCGAGGAATTTTTTAGAAAATTTGCTCTCATGCTGCAATCAATCAATTCTGAACTGAACTCCTAACACACTTTTTTCTTTCCTTGCGAGCAGGAAGCACAACAGCAACGTGCATTGCATGCAACGTGCATTGCATGCATCTTCTTTATCGATAGGATCTTCATCATTTTCAGAGTACGACGAAGGAGACAAAAGCGAGACATTGAACATGTTCTACCCTCAACCTTCATCTGTCATTATAATTTCTTTTCGCTTTTCCTATTCACCATCCTACATTATTCCTAATAATATATTCTATAGTCATAAAAATATCGTCATATCGTCTTATTTAAAAAGTTAAATTATTTTATTTTAATTCTCTGTCCAATCAAAGTAATTCAGAAATGTAAAAAGCATTAATTAGGCTGAAGAAAAGTAAAGTAAGTCACATAGATATAAATGAAAATACTCCACTAATGTGGCCAAATAGTAGTAGGGCCAAAAAATAAAGATTTGGTCGAATTAATTGGTCCTTCAGAGATTTGGTCGAATTAATTGGTCCTTCAGAGATTTGGTCGAATTAATTGGTCCTTCAGTTATGTCACTTGCATAGTACTACTTGTGTAAGACTTGGTCCCTCAACAAATTAAAGTTTGTTATGGGTTTTTGACAGATCACTATTAACGGAACCAATTTTGTTAAATCAATACTTTTGTAAACAGAGTTGATGCAATGTACCATAAGAGTGTGTTGTACGCAATCTTATCAATATATAATAAGTGTATATTTATATAATAAACGTAAAATTAGTATACCAGTATACAGTGTTTATTTATTGATGGCTACATAGTGGCTAAAATTTATAGAAAAATGAAACTCAGAGTTATTTTGTGTTGTGTGAAAATCCCTAAATTAGGTACATTTATATCCTGAACTTTTTTCTAACAACGATGAGCTAAACTCAAATTAATTTAATAAAGAAGTGAACAAAAATTATTGGTGAATGGACAATTAGTGATATGTGTATGTTTGGTGAAGTCGATACAACAGTCTGCAATAGAATCCCTCTAGCCGTCGCCAGGGCCAGCCATTTGCCTAGAGCGACCGCCCAGGGCCTGAGGTGATAGATGACTCAGCTCATGTACACCTATACTAGTATTATTATTATATATGTTGGACCATAAAAAAAATTAAGTATCTATCAATTAAAGAGAAATGAAAAAAAATCTTCGTATATGATTAAGAGATTACAAAGAAAGAGAAAGAAAATAAAGAGAACGCAAAGAAAGAGAGGGAGAAATAAATGGGCGATCTCTTCGTCTTCTTCACTTCTATCCTTAATTATTTTCTTCAAATCCATCTTTATCAATGAAATTCAATTATTTCTCAAAACTCCTTTCAAATTTCTCCTATTTTATTTCTCTTCTCCAGTGCACTTGTTAATTTTTTCTACTCTCAATTAACAATATCTATTTTCCATCGTCATATCCATCGATTCCACCATTGTTGTCCTTGGATCTAGTTCTTCTGGAGGAATTTCGACCACCATCCATCCGTTTGAGTTTTCCCGTAAGACCATACAGTCATACTTAATTTATTTGATTTCAAGTTTCAACTCTGTCAAATTTTTTATGTTAGGTTTTGATAATTGAAAATATTGATGTTCAATTGTTGTTATTGATTTGTAGTTTTTCAATTGCGTTTATGTAATTTTCAATTAACTGGGATTTAGACTAGTATTCTAATTTTTCAAAGTTGAAATTATTGAAAACCTATTTAAGGTCATCTATGTCACAAGAAAGGTTAAATGGTCTAGCTATTTTGAGTATTGAAAATGATATGCTTGAAAATGTTGATGTTAATACTATCGTTAATGATTTTGCTTCAAAAAAATGCCCAAAGAAACCGCTTTACAAGCGTGAAGTAAAATGCTCAAAGTAAAGTTTACATAATTGGTTGTGTGATTTGTTTCTTTGCAGATGGAAGATGATGGTTCGTGAAGACAAATGATGATGGATGATTCAAGCGTGTTCAACCCTGCTAGCAAGAATTTCATGTTCCAATTTTTTGTTATTTTTATTAAACAATCACTTGGTTATTTTTGTTAAACAATCACTTTAGTTATTTTTAAGTCCATGAAGTTTTATAGTCAAATGTAAGCTAACTAAGTTCAAAATGACAATGTATTGATATTTGAAGTTATCGTTCTTATTTGCTATATAGGGGCCCTCAATTTATATTTTGCCAGGGGCCTACTAAATGTCAGGACCGGCCCTGGCCGTCGTCCAATCTCTCGGCCGACCTCCATCCGCCGTCTTCCCCCCTTCTTTCAATTCTCTGAAATTCTCCTCCCCTCTTCTTTCTCAATTTTCAATGGCTGAACAACCTAAATTTCACCATGCTCTTACAGTCAACAACATCAAGAATTTCATTCTCATAACTCTTGATATGGAAAAAGTTCAGTATTCCTCTTGGGCGGAAATATTTAAGATCCATTATCGTGTATACAAAGTCATCGATCGCATCATCCCTCAAAAATCCAAATCCACTGCCGAACCCTTGGAGATACATAATGATGAACTTTGGTCACATTTAGATGTTGTTGTTCTACAATGGATTTACGACACAATCTCGAACAATCTATTGCATACAATTATTGAAATTGACGCTACTGCATAACAAACTTGGGAGCGGTTGGAAAGTATCTTTCACGATAACAAGACACGACGTGTCTTGTATTTGGAAAATCAATTCAAGGATATTCAGCAAGATGATTTTCCCAATGCGTCAGTCTATTGTCAAGAACTTAAGATGATTGTCGATCAACTCTCCAACATCGATGCACTGGTCACCAATCAACGATTGGTAATGCAACTCACTGCGGGTTTGAATGAATCGTACGACAGCGTCGCTACCATCCTCCAACAAAGTACGCCATTGCCTCCATTCTATGAGTTCGAACCTCATCCTTGAAGAAACATGGAAAACCAAGAAGGTCGCGGCCAACACAATCACCGTCGACGCCTCCCTCATGACCACCAACGGACCAATTGCCGACCCGAGGGACTTGGCCTCCGCTCTGCCATATCGACAAGCCTACGATCCAAAACGTGGCTCACAATCCCGGACCAATAACAAATGGTGAAATTCCGGCTGAAGTCACGATGGCTGGACCGAAAATATTGGCAGCGAAGGTAGAAGGCAGCCCCCGTCGCCCGACAACCACCCACCGCAACAGTAGTAGTGGCAGCAACCCCCTCTGTGGGCTTCCTACCTAACATGGGCTTCATGGGCCCCACCGGCTTAGGTGGCTCCACCATGTCCCTATCCGACGTTGTCAGGGGCCCCACTTTCGGTCCGACAGCCCCAACCAGGCTTCCTCGGCGCACGTCCGTAGCAGGCATACAATGCACATGTCTCTCATCCTTCAACCTATGCACCAACAGATATTGTGGCGGCTATGAACATGATGTCTCTCAATGCACCAGACGACGGTTGGTACATGAATACTGGCGCCACATCTCATATGACGGCATCCCAAAGTACTCTCACATCTTATTTTAATATGAGCAATTTAAATCAAAATAATATTATTGGTAGTGGACAAGGCATTCCCATTCGAGTTATGGACAATCATCCCTCTCCCCACCATATCGACCATTAGTCTTAAACAATATCTTCCATGTCCCAAAACTCATCAAAAATCTAATCTATGTGCGTCGTTTCACAAACGACAATAATGTTTCTCTTGAATTTGATTTTTTTAAAATTTTTCTGTGAAGGACCTTATGACAGGGACGCAAATAATGAGATGTGACAACACCGGGGACCTCTATACTATCACCACCACCGTCGGCCATCTAGCCTCCTTTCCATTAGCCTTTGCAGCTCTTTCATCTTCTTTATGGCATAATAGATTAGGACATCCGGGATATTCCGTTTTATGCTCCCTTTGCAAAAATAAATTTATTCAATGCAAACATGTCTCTACTACTCATGTCTGTGAATCTTATATTTTTAGGAAATATGTCAAATTGCCATTTTATTCTTCATCCACCTGTACTTTAATGCCATTTGATATAATACATAGTGATTTATGGAATTCTCCCATTTTAAGCATGGTCGGGCATATAATCGAATCTGATTATTAATGTCTAGTACTAAAATCGAATCTGAATATTATAATTCTATAATTTTACTTTCGAATATCGTACTAAATATACCGAATATTGAATTATCAAAATTTTCCGTTCAATTCAATAATTCGATTTGCGATAAATTATGCTCAATCCTATCTGAGTGAGTTGTCCTGAGGCTGGGACTTGTCTGGCCTTCTCAATTTTGTTTAATTTCTGTTGTACAAATATTTCCATTGGTAATAATACTTTTACTCATAAAAAAAAAAAGAGAACCACGACGTGTAGCGGCTTATTTGGATTATTGTGTATAATTTCATAATTTATATTTATTATATTGTAGTATATTATTAATTAAATATAATATATGAATGGATCGTATAGTTCTCCGTTATTCATAATGGCAACCACCAACAATATGAAGAATACGTTTATAATTTTTCAAAAAAATGTATGACATGGGGTAGAATTATTATACAAAAGGTTAGGGTAAAAGATAAAATATGATTATTAATAGTAATAAGTAAAAATAAAATGATATATTACATGAAATGACACTTTTTATATTACATAACAATAAATTCTGTAATATAATAAAATAAAAATTAACTAACAATTAAAATAAATATTATATTTAAAATAATAAAATTATACAAGTACAATAGTAATAGTACAATTACAACCTTCTATAGATGCCATCAACATATTTGATGAAATATTTGAACTTAAAAGTCTTTCATCTCGATAAGTTCACCCTATCTGTTAGGATAAGATTTCATTATCAAACCATCCAAAGATGTGGTGCAGTGAATGAACTATTTTTCCTTAATCAGAGTTTTGGAGTTTAAATTCTGGATTTAAAAAAATTATTGGTCGGAAGTGTTTCTTCCTAAATGGAGCTTTACACGACGTAAATTCAAATATAATCGAATTTTAATGCGGGTACCGAACACCGAATGAAATATCAAAGAAAAAGATTTCATTACCAAAATACAGTGAATATATGAGTATGTCAAATATTTCTAATTTCACCATATAATTTAAATCTATTTATAAATTAGTATATATAAGTATCCCAAAAATTTATAATTTCACCATTGTTTTACATATTGAGTAATGAGTACATATAATTTAAATCTATTTATTTTTCCTTCTCGCGCTGTCTCTTTCATTTTATATATACCTAGTCGCTATATGTGGTCATCCAGTAAGCCCATTTTCTTGCCCATTCTTCGTATTTAAAGTTGGATATCTTAAATACTAATAATTCAAATTCCCGCCGTTCATATGATATTCACATATTACCACTTTCAAATACATATATCATATTTTAATAAAAAAAAGAATTCAACTAATCAATTCATTCTACATATGCTTATTGAGAATTAAGTATGTCAAATATTTCTAATTTCACCAGATTTCCGGGGATAAAATTGACATTTTCCCTTAAAATTATATATGGACAAAATTTAAGGATTGAGAAGATAATACTTCATGAAAGTAGAAACTATATTTATCCAATATCTGGCACCAGCTTTAAAATTCTAATTAATTCAAATTCATGTAAGACAAATATTTCTATATGAAGAAAATTCAGTTTCAACTCAAAATCGAAAATTCTAATTAAAGAAGGAAATATTACCCGTATGAAATTCAGTAAGGCCGGTTTCCAAATTCCAAGTAATTACTATATTAGTTTGATTCTATTGTTGTCTGGATTGGTGAAGTGCACTCCATCAAACTAAATTCAAGCCGGCCATTACAAGTGAAGTGTGATCCAAATAGAATTCACAGTTCCATAGGAATAAACTAAGGGGTGGTCTGGTAAATAATTAATCCCCCGTCCTATATTACTAAAAATATCCGTCTCAAATTACTTGATCACTTTCTAAAAACAAGATATAATTAATTAAGTTTTTCCTACTTTTTTCTTAACATTAATTATTTTTTAAAGTAACCAATATTGATTAGAGTGCAATTAATTGGAGAGAGATAAGAGTAATGTAGTAAAAGTACCCTTCTTATTTATGATTTATTAAGAGGTGTGTAAAAGAAAAAGTGGTCAAATAATATGGGACAGAGGGAGTAGGGGAAAAGTTATTCATGTATTAAATCATTCGTAATTAATATCACGTTTGATAGTTGTTTAGAAGATAAATTATTCATGTACTCTTATAAAATAGATATAATGTTTGGATTGTAATTTAAAAATTCGTATAACAAATACATGTATAAATTACGAGGAGCTCTATGTATTTACTATTTATGTTGGATAAAAAGATGATTATATAAAATAGAAATTTAATGCAGAATATCTCTACATTATTTATGAACTAAACAACCCTAAAGATAATGTAACTAATTCCTACATTATCAATACATGTATAACTCTAACTATCAAGAGACCCTAAAGACTCATTTGATTGGCAAATAAAGTTATTTCGGAATTATAATTTTTAGATTAATTTATCTCACTTTTTATATGGGATAAAACAACATCAACTAAAGATATAAATTTATCCTCCAATTTATAATATCTTTGATTATATAAAATAGAAATTTAATGCAGAATATCTCTACCTTATTCATGAACTAAACAACCCTAAAGATCATCAAATCTTGAAAAAGATAAAATAAAGATCGGCAAGACAGGTGCTACAGGTTAACCTGACGTGGCATCAACCCTACTCTCTCTTGTTGTTTACTTGGTATGTTTCAAATTATTTATCGCTATTTTAATTATGTGTCATTTTTATTAATAATAAAAGATAAAATAAATAAATAAAATATTTTGAATATTTAAAATAAATAAATAAATAAATAATTTAGCATAACTATTTTTAATGAGCATAATAAATAATTTATAAAAAATAAATATTAGCTCTAACTCAGTCTTTTAAGTCATGCCCATTCCATGGTCCCATTCCATTTATGATGGGGCACTACTGTTCTTTTTGCTGTCTTTCAATTTTTTGTGCTGGCAGTCTTTGTAACTTTATGTATCATATATCACGTACCTCAAAAAAGTACATCTGCTTTGTAGGATCTGTCTCGGTTTTGGCATTTTGATTCCTTTTCTTTTTAATCTCTTTCCCATCTCAGAAAGGGTTCATTCTTTACTGTGTAAGCTTCTTCTTCTCCTTATACATTGCTTATTTTCTTGTAAAAATTGTTTCTTTTTTTCAAGAATTGATTCATCATGCACGTTGGTGTTTTTATAGATCTTGTGATTTGGGAAAGAGATGTCAAAACAAGGGGCTTTTGATCTGGCATCTGGGGTTGGTGGTAAAATTGACAAGGATCAAGTTCTCTCTGCTGTTGACAAGTATCAGTTTCCTCTCTATCTATCTCTCTATTTATATGTCTTTGGTTATTAAATAGATAACCCCTTTAAACCTCAGAAACTAAAAATGTGAGATTTGTATGTAATCCCTTCAAAGGAAATAAAAAAGAAAGTAGGCATTTTTTTTCTTCAAAAGATTCAATTTTTATTAATGCTGTCTATCTTTTTCATAGCTTTTAAGTCTAATAATGAGACATAATGTGGAGTTTGAGTATCTTTTACTTATCAAGCAGATTGATCTGTTACACTTAAGAAGTACTAGTACTATTATGATTTAATTAATTGGTCTGGATCATAGAGGCTTCTTTTGGTGATTACTACTTAGTAGATGAGTAGATCCAATTTTTATTACTTATTGTGTAAACGCATTACTTGTTTGGTGGACTTTGTGATGATGATCTGTCATTTTCGTCAGAGATACTATTGAGTTATATTAATCTTGTAGTGTGGGTGTTATTATAGTGCCAACTAGGGGCGGGATGGGGGACAGGTCTCTGGCGGGACTGGCGGGGTCCGCCGATGTCCCGTTCCCGGTCCAGTCGAAAAAGGGGACCGGTATTATCGGGTCGGGATTTTCCGATTTTTTTTCTTGCACTTAATTTTAAAAAATAACATATATATAAACACCTCAATAATTGAACAAGATATTGTAATAAAAACATCCAAAGAATGTTTTTGTGTCTCTTATATTATTTAATAGAAATATAATTTTTTATAATACAATTGTCAAAATTGCAACTTTGTGGTGTTGAAAGTTGCAAATAACATAGTAAAATTGCAATTAAAAAAAATTACATATTTAAACATACCTTTTCTAATTTCTTTATAATTTCTTGTGGTTCTTCGATTGAAATTGGTATTTGTTGGTCAAATTGCTCAACGTCGCTTCCACCTTCGTCGGATAAGATTTCGTTGTAGTTTTCGTCTTCTTCTTCGTTGATCTCCGGTTGACCGCACCTTCTCCACTCCGCTCGTATTCAATCTCTGAATAATACTGCAATCTCCAAGCTGTCTCCCGCTAATGAGTGTCTGTGCTCTCCTATTTGAAATCTGCCGGCAAAAAAAACACTTTCAGACGCTGTTGATGACGCTTGAATGTTCAACACATCTCGGATCATCTTTGACAGTGTCGAAAATGTCTTCTCATTCTCCCTCCAATATTTCAGCAAGTCTTCACGTCCTTCTTCATTGAGAACTGCTTGATACGGTACAACATCCTACAAAATAAAAACATCAAACTCGCTAACTTGGTTAGTAATGTTACCACTATACATTCTATGTCTAAGGCTTTCAATACTAGCCCAGAAACGTCATGTCTTTTTTGATGTTGTGTTGAAGAAGAAGATGGTATGGAAGCCGGTTGGTTGCTGGCACTTTCTTGTTGGTAATGCCTATATACTTTTTTGCATTCACCTTGTATGCTAGACAACACTTCTTCTTTTGTTTGTTCCGTAGGTGGTGGGTCATTTGAATTTTTTGGAGTTGGAGGTGGAAGTATTGTTATACAATCATAAATAGTTTCAATAAGTGTTTTACACCCGTCTATTTTAATAATCGGATTTAATACAACACCAATAATATAAATAGTGGGAATAGGAATAAAATATTTTTTTAATTTTATAAATATTTTTTAATAGGTACCTTATAAGCTGGTTTTTTCATATATTCACTAAGTAATACAAAAATTAGAGCTATATAAAATAACATAGTTGAAATAGTAAGATAATATATACCGAAATATTCTTTTGTTGCTTGAAAAAATCTCTAGAAATACAATAAGTTCTGAATTTTTTTCCCAATCGTTATCTACAACCATATCAGTTGAATTTCGATTATGGGCGTTAAAAAATAAAATTATAGGTATTCTATAATCATAAGCAACAAGTAGTTGTTCGTATAAAGAATTTCACCTAGTCGCTACTTCTTCCGGAATTTTTCTATAAGGTAGTCCGCAATCGTGACAATTTTTTTATATTCTTTTTTTCGTTGTATTCTATTACTTCTAAAAATAAAGTTTATAGCAAATTGTATTTTATGAAGAATGTCTTCAAAAAGTGATACACCATCCTTTACAACTAAGTTATAAATATGGCATGCACATTTTATATGAAAATGATTTGGAAAAGATGGAGTTAAAATATCTTTTAAAATTCTAATAGCATAAATATTAGAAGAGTTATCCAATGTAATAAATTTTATCAGTTATGCCATAATAATCGCAAACTGAATGAATATTTTCTGCAATAAAAGTACCAGTGTGCCTATCATCAATATATCTATACGCTAAAATACGTTTTTGCATAGACCATTTATAATCTATCCAATGACATGTTACCGTTAAATAATCATGGTCGTTAATATTACGGCCTATATCAGACGTGAGCCACTTTGCCATTAAAATGATATAATGAATAACGTAAATACTATTGATATTCATATGCAAATTTAAAAACATCTCTCATAACAGTTGATCTAGGAAAACCGTTAAAAACAAGATTATACATATCTCTAATGTAGTGAATAAAATCAGGAGATGAAGGAAATGAAAAAGGCAAATCCTCCACCGCAACTAATTTTACTATTGCTTCCCTATCTCTATGTTTATCGTATTTAGGACCTACAATTCCCCCGTCATAGGATTAATTTGACCCTGTACTTGATCCGGGATGGTATGTGAACCTTGTCCCGACTGAGAGCGCATTGGCGCACTCTATTTTTCAGCCAGGTATTGGTCCTACCTAGCTTTGTGAAAGTTTTGTACATGTCTCAATAAACCCTTCGTCCCACCCTAACTTTTTTCCATTTTAAATTTATAAACATTTTTACAAATTTGACATCTAACTACTTGATTCTCTTCGTTCCTATAAAAAAATCCATGCATCTGATTTTAATTTTCGTTTTGTTGAGCCTCGTCTCATACTAGGGGGAATAGGAGGCGTACCAGTTGGAGGTGCACTAGTGGCTGTGTCATCTACATTAGTGGGTGTGTCATCTAGATTATCTTCTAAATTAAAGTCTGGTTGAGTTGCAGAAAATATCTCATCGTCCAAGTCTAATGGTATATCATTAAAAAATTCAGTTTAATCTATATGTGTGTAATCAACCAAATCATCCTGGCTAGGAATAGGATGACTAGAAGTACTCCTTCCCTTGTTACCCCTACTAGAGAAAACACCCTTACCCTTACCAGTAATCATACGTTTTAATCCTTCCATTTTAATTATACAAATAAATAATTAAAGTAAATGAAATTAAGTGTGATAATTAAAATTAAGTAACAATAATAATTTAAAGAAGGAACGAATGTACCAAACGTCGACGTAACGTCGACGTGTAATCGAGGTTGAAAATTGAAACTTTGCTCGATGGATGATCCTCAAGCTAGTTGCCAACTTCACTCCCAATTTTTAAACTTTGATGTAGTTATACAAATGAATAAATAAAATTTAATATTGAGTAGACAATGTAGACTTGTAGTAGAGAGATATATTGAGAGATTAGAGAGATTGTAGGAAGGTTTGTGAGAAAGATGAAGAGAAAATGAGGTATTTATAGTTGGAAAATTGGGTTAAAGTGTAAATATATTAACTTAGGGGTTAAAAATAAATATTAAGGGGGTATGGGGTGGGGGAGGCAAAAAATGGCCGTTGCACAACGGCCAAAATATAAAATGGCCGTTGTGCAACGACCATTTTTTGCAAAGGGGACGGATCAGGCGGGATCGGGGTGGGTCGAGCGTAGCGGGACTGCCCGTCCCGGTTCGAGTCCAATTTCTGATTTTTTTTATAGCGGAGCAGGGTCGGGTCGGGACCGGGCCGACCCGTTGGACAGCCCTAGTGCCAACACATGCACCTTATGTCTAAGGTTATTTAATGAACCTGTTGTAGCTTAGATAATGAGCCGAGTGTCTCTCGGAAACAACCGTTCTACCTACCAAGGTAGAGGTAAGGTCTGCGTACACTCTACCCTCTCCAGACCCCACATTGTGGGAGTTCACTGGGTATGTTATTGTTGTTGTAACTTAGATAAGTCTAAGGATGTTTCCCTGACAACACCATTTTTAAAGTACAAGAAAATTGAATGGGAAGCAATATATTTTAGACCACAAGTTTTGCTTTGGGGTTCCTTAATGTCCATTAATTTTTTTTCTTTGGGGTGGTAGGATAGGGAAGTCCAACTGTTTGGTAGATCTTTTTTGGGAGTAAGCTACTCTGCCAACACATGCACCATATCAATAAATGCCTCTTTTTTTTAGTTGGGTTAAAAAAGTACTTTCCTCTTCTTTTTTTAATCCAAAGGGTGAAATGGTATTGTTCATTGGTTTTTCTAGTACTATAAAATTGCGCCTACCACACAATAGAGAAACTCTTAAGTCACCTAGAGGTTGTCTGGTGCTCATTTGGAAGTGAATTATTTATGCATTAAAACCTGCATAACTAGTACCATGTTTGGTACTGTAGTATTTTAGTTGATATGTATAAAATTTAGCACATAAAGTATTGTGCGGTTACCGGTTTACAATCCCAAGTAACTAAACCTGTATAAGAATTGAGTCAATTTATGTATTTTTTTTATATACAATGAAATAACTAATACATGGATTAGTAATAGATGCGTAACTAAACCCTGCATTACTAATACTTTCATAATTTTAACCAACAACCAAACGACCCTATACTATTTTGATTAACAATAAATGCTAATCAACTTGGTGGATCTCTTAAAGAGAGTTTCTTTGGCATGTATGAATATCCTCTGTTTTAAAAGGTTCTTGGATCATTATTTAATCTAATATGGAGTCGAATAAATGACATAGTCTTGTACTACATGAATGTATATACCCTCGGTTAGTGTCCTAAATCCAGAAATGGACGCCAAATATCTTCAACCGACCGATTTCTTGGTTGCAGTTGACATTCTTTCTTCCTTTTTCTGTATGATATGATTATTAATCGTATGGATTTTCTAAATGTAAATGTTGATTTGAAATTTTTGTCAAATGACTTAGGTATGAGAAATACCACGGTTATTATGGAGGTGAAGAAGAAGAGAGAAAGAATAACTACACCGACATGGTGAGAGACATTTCTATCAATCTTATAACTTCAATGTCTTTGGGAGTTGGTGTTCACAATCGATCCATTGTAGTCGAGGGTTGTTGAATTTGCCAGTTCCATATTCTCTGCTAAAATCCTCATGTGGTCCATTGGGATTGAGGCTTAACTGGTTGATAGATTGATTCAGCTATTGAAGCTTTTAGACTCACATTATGTACATTTTGTTGAAACACAATTATGTACTGTGGTTTAGCTGAAAAGTTAGTAACATATCTTATATTCAGGTTAACAAATACTATGATCTTTGCACTAGCTTCTACGAATACGGCTGGGGAGAGTCATTCCATTTTGCAGCCAGGTTTGTTAATCTTGGTCCATTCATACATAAGTGAATTAACGGTAGGTTCTGGTCCCTTAGTTATCACTTACTGTTTGAATCACTCTTTTTCCTGCAGGTGGAAAGGAGAATCACTCCAGGAGAGCATTAAGAGGCATGAGCACTTCCTTGCCTTGCAACTGGGATTGAAACCAGGACAGAAGGTTTGACTTGCATATATTATCATTAATGAAAAAGAAGACATAATGAAGTACTTACCTTGTATTACTGCTCCAAAATACCTGCTGAAACGGGTATTATGACTGCAGGTCTTGGACGTAGGATGTGGAATTGGAGGGCCGTTAAGAGAAATTGCTCGATTCAGGTGAATGAAGATTCTTTTTGAATTAGTTTGAGCTCCTCACTATCATTTGGGCCCTGTATTCCAGTTTATCCTTTTACGGGTGATTATTCAATTGAAATGTGATTGAACATATGTGTTCCCCCTTTTCTTACCACGAGCTGGTGGTGGTCAAATTTAGAATTTTAATTTGATGATATTCCATATTGCATCATAATATATAATGCAAACTCTGCCACACAACCAATATAATGGATCCTCATGATGTCAGTTTAGCATGTCTCATTCACATGCTTCCTCTAGAACTGAAAGTGTAAATGTTTTGTTAGAGTAATTATGGGCTATCCCATAATTACCCCTCATTTATTATAATTGATATGTAATATATTGTAATTATTATGATTGTAATTAGTATCTCTTATTTTAGGTAAGGTAGATTAGTCTTCCATTATTCATACATAGGATGATTGTATATATATATTGTATCTTGGGAATAATATTGATCAAGGAATTATTTCCTACATGTTATTAGAGCCAACACATCCTTGCCCTAATTCTTTTCTCTCCTAGCCGATTTCTTCTTCCCTTTCTTCTAATTTTTTTTCCGGCCAAAACCCTAACATAAAAACCCTAAACCATTTCTTTCACTAAACCCTAGCCGATTTCAACCAAAACCACCCCCCTCTCGGCAAAACTACCATCCCTAAGGGTTTTCTTGTTTTTTCATTCACTTTCATCAAAACACAACTTTCTTCTTCTTTTCTTTTGATTCGAAGTGGAACCTATTCCCGAAAAACAAACCTTTCATCCCGCTCTTGCCGTTAATAACTTCAAGAACTTTATCTCCATAACTCTTGAAATGGAGAAAGGGCAGTATACCTCATGGGCCGAACTATTCAAAATTCACTGCCGTGCTTATGAGGTGATTGACCATATTCTCCCGTCCGAGTCACCGTCGGATACCACTACGGTGGACAAGAAATTATGGTCTCGGTTAGATGCTATAGTCCTTCAATGGATTTATGACACTATTTCCAATGATCTTCTCCATACCATATTGGAACCCAATTCTAAGGCTCAACATGCGTGGGAACGGTTGCATAATATTTTTCAAGATAACAAAATTTCTAGGGTAGTTTATCTTGAACACCAATTTACAAATATTAAATTGGACGACTTTTCCAACATCTCCACCTATTGTCAAGAATTAAAGGTACTTGCAGACCAACTATCCAATATTGGTTCGCCCGTCACTAATCAACGGTTAGTCCTTCAGTTGATTGCGGGACTGAATGAACAATATGATGGTGTTGCTACGTTCATTCAGCAAAGCAATCCGTTACCTCCCTTTTACGAGGCCCGTTCGAGGTTAATTCATTAAGAAACAAGGAAAGCAAAGCAGGATACTCGTCAATATAATGGCCAAAACGGGGTTCAAACCGTAACAATAAAGGAAAAAATAATGGTTGAAAGGGACGAGGCCGGGGAAGTGGACAAAATACCGGCGGCAGTGGCTAGCCCGGACAGTGGCGGTACCCAGTGGGGGCAGTACCCACCGTGGGCCTGGCCCCACATTGGGCTGCCCCGCCATGTCCACATCCGACTTCTTCGTGGTCTAGGCCTCCTTCAAATCGACAACCCGGTCTTCTAGGATCTCGTCCACAACATGCATTTGCGGCACAAGCACCATCTTTTATCGGATATGCACCCGCACCCACGGATATTGAACAAGCCATGAGCCACATGAATCTAAATGTTCCAGATGAGTCGTGGTACATGGATACAGGGGTTACATCTCATATGACGGCATCTCAAGGTAATCTTTCGTCTTATTTTAATACGAGCAGTAATAAAAACATTGTTGTAGGCAGTGGGCATGGAATTCTAATTCGTGGTATTGGTCAGGTAACGCTACCCTCTCCTATCCACCTTTATGCTTGAAAAATGTCTTACATGCACCAAAATTGATTAAAAACATGATCTATGTTAGACGTTTTACAACTGACAAAAATGTTTCGGTGAATTTTGATCCGTTTGATTTTTCTGTGAAGGATTTTCAGACGGGGATGCCGCTCATGAGATGTAATAGCACGTGGGACTTATATCCCATCACCTCTGTTTTCAACAATCACATGGTCAAACCTTCCACCTTTGCGGCCATCTCTCCTAGTATATGACACAATAGGTTGGGACACCCAGGAGCACCGATTTTTAATCAATTTAGGAAGTATAATTTGTTTTCTTGTAATAGACGTTTGGACTCTACTGTTTGCCAAACCTATGTGTTTGGTAAACATGTTAAACTTCCGTTTTCTCCGTCTACTAATACTTTTATGCCGTTTGATATTTTACATTGTGATTTGTGGACATCACCCGTTTTAAGTGCTGCAGGTTAGGACATTTCCCTTAGGACAAAAATCACAAACCGATAACATTTTGAAACAATTAATGTGTTTATCAAAACTCAGTTTGGCAAAACCATTAAAAGTTTTCAATGTGACAATGGGGGATTTCTAATGCCCAATTTACAAATTTGTCGCCAAAATGGGATGTATGTACGTCTTTCATGTCCACATACCCCTTCTCAAAATGGGAAAACCGAAAGAAAAATTTGAATAATCAACAATATGACTCGCTCTATCCTTGTGCACTCGTCCACACCACCAAATTTTTGACACCATGCCCTTCAAATGGCTACATATCTACTAAATATTCTTCTTAGTAAACTAATCTCCAATGTGTCACCCACTCAAGTATTATACCACAGTCTCCCATCAGTTACATATTTACGGATTTTTGGGTGTTTGTGTTATCCCTTGTTTCCGTCCACCACCATTCATAAACTTCAAGCTCGATCTACTCCTTGCGTGTTTTTGGGGTACCCACAAAATCATAGGGGATATAAATGCTTTGACATGTCGAGAGGAAAAATTATTATTTCTCGTCATGTCATCTTTGATGAATCAACCTTCCCATTTGCAACATCTCGAGCGGCATCCTCACCTTCATGTGATTTTCTGGACGACAAAATTCATCCAATTTTGAGGTATCATCTAAACTCTCAAAATAACAATTTAGGGCCATCACCAACCCCTACACTGCACTGCCACCCCACTCCCTTCGTAACACATCGCTCGGACGATCGAGCCCACTACCTCAGCCCAAAATACCGAAACCACCCTACCCACTGTTTCGGCCCAAAATCCCAACACCACCCGACCATCCAACGGCCCAACTCCTCAACGTACCACGAGAATTTTTTTGACCTAAACACCATTTTAACCAAACCACCTCAGTTCAACCCTCACCAATACCAAAAAATCTCAAAGCTGCCTTATCAGACCCGAATTGGAAGGCTACCATGTTAGATAAATTTACTGCTCTTATTCAAAATAAGACGTGGGATTTGGTACCTCGACCATCTAATGTGAACATAATTCGGTCTATGTGGGTTTTTTTCCATAAAAAGAATTCTGATGGTTCTTTTGCGAGATACAAAGCCCGTCTTGTTGGTGATGGCAGGTCTTGGGAGTAGATTGCGGTGAAACATTCAGTCAGGTAGTCAAGCCTGCAACTATCAGGAATGTTCTTAGCCTGGCATTGTCCAAATCATGGTCCATTGATCAGTTGGATGTCAAGAATGCATTTTTACATGGCCACTTGCAGGAAACGGTATACATGCATCAGCCATTGGGATTTCGCGATTCTACCTGTCCAGATCATGTGTGCATGTTGAGGAAATCCTTATATATCCTGAAACAAACTCCTCGAGCATGGTATAACAGGTTTGCCGAATTTGTTTTCAAATTGGGATTCTCTCACAGCAAGTCCGATCAGTCTCTTTTTATTTATAGGAAGGGCACTGATGTGGCTTATATACTTCTGTATGTTGATGACATTATCCTCACTGCCTCCTCAACTTCACTTCGCCAGTCTATTATGTCCATTCTTGCAGCTGAATTTGCAATGAAGAAGGCCCGTTAAATTATTTTCTTGGCATTGTCGTCACTCACTATGCAGGTGGACTGTTTCTCGGTCAAAAGAAGTATGCCGAGGAGAAACTTGACAAAGCAGGGATGTATTCATGCAAACCTTCCCATACTCCGGTTGACACGAAGGCGAAGTTGAGCAACACTTCAGATACTCCATACAGCTACCCCACACATTAACGCAGCCTGGGTGGTGCATTGGAATATCTCACCTTTACGAGGCCTGATGTTTCCTATGCGGTCCAGCAAGTTTATTTACACATGCATGATCCGAAGGAAGAACATATGGGGGCTCTCAAGAGGATTCTGCGGTATGTTAAGGGTACTCTTCATTTCAGACTACATCTGTATAAGTCCTCCATCTCGAGTCTTTCTGCCTACACTGATGCGGATTGGGGCGGCTGCTCAGACACACGACGTTTCACTTCCGGCTATTGTGTATCTTGGGTGACAATCTCATATCATGGTCGTCCAAACGTCAGTCCACACTATCTCGGTCAAGTGCAGAGGCAGAATACAGAGGGGTGACCAATGCTGTTGCTGAATCCTGTTTGCTTCGAAATTTTCTGCACGTACTGTTTGATGATTTCAGGGACAATCTCAGCATCCGAGAACCTCCAACTAAGACTGCGGGGGACTGTTAGAGTAATTATGGGCATATCCCATAATTACCTCTCATTTATTATAATTGATATGTAATATATTGTAATTATTATGATTGTAATTAGTATCTCTTATTTTAGGTAAGGTAGATTAGTCTTCCATTATTCATACATAGGATGATTGTATATATATATTGTATCTGTTGGGTATTTTTGCTCTATGGTACTTTATAAAGCAGTACGGGAAATATATAACTATTACAAGTATTCGAAAGGCTAAACAAATATTCAATAATTCAACTAGTAATCTGAAAATTACAATAGATCCACAAAACTGAAATTACAATTTTGTTGAAGACGGAAAAATGGAAACTGGTTTTGCTGAGTCGAGTGTGACACTCTGTCCTTAAGACAATATTGCCCCGTATGTATCCTTTATACGTCCTGGACAATTTGTCTCCCAAGATAAAACAGCAATGGAACACTTGAGCAAAGGAAACTCAAGAGCTACCGTGAAGAATATTGAGTAACGAAATGATGTCTTGGAAGTTGTAGGAAGAAGAAAACTTTCTGCTTGTGTAAGCTTCTGAATTTCGTGTATATTATATGTGTGTTCTTTGTGCTCAACAATGGTGTAAGGGGGTGTTTATATAGGTGATGGAGGGGCTGAAAAACTGCCTCCATAATAGCCAAATAATGGCCATTATGGAGGTAGTAAAGTCACCAACATAAATGGTGAAAGACCAACGGATTTGGCCATTATAGGAGGAGTAATTCAGCCAAAATAAATGGCTGAATTGAGAGCTCGACTTTGTTGTCCAAATTCGGCGTTACGGACACTTGAGGACCAAGCGTACATCTGAAAGAATTACGGTCCGAGCGTACATCTGGAAAAGTTCTCTGGCCCAAAGATAATAGCCAATGACCCAGAGAACCGGAACCGGACCGGGCGGGCGGCGGCGGCGCGCGGCGTGTGGTCTTTCCTTGACCGCAAGCACATCTAGGTCCTCCCTCCTTTAAACACATGGGATACCCCTTGGGGTCCCAAACCCCAAACCAATTTCGAGTCTTATATACACAACAATTCTTTCTTCCTCTACCGATGAGGGAGAATTGAACACAATACCACACTTTCCATGCTTCAAACACCTTACTTCGTGGACCAATATCTCTTCCATTTCTCAATGAAATTTGACGATTCTTGGCCCTACGGTTATCTACGTACTTAGTAGATCATGCATGTGTGAAGAACCGGATTCTCCAACATACGTAACACTAGTGTTTAAGCCGTTAAAGTTGGTCGGTCGCAACTCCCGCCAAAGGCAAATTTCCAACAGTATCTTGGGAATAATATTGATCAAGGAATTATTTCCTACATGTTTATCCCGCTTTATCGAACATTAGGGCTATTGGCGTGTAAATCTGTTTGGAAATGCCACTCATCCATGACTCATTAGATTAAAATTATTCCGCTTTATCGAACATTAGGGCTATTGGCGTGTAAATCTGTTTGGAAATGCCACTCATCCATGACTCATTAGATTAAAATTAGTACATCCAAAGTCACTCTATCTAAAGCTGAGGTTGAATGATCATATTGAACATTTGAAAGTTGGGGCACAACAGGAGGAATGCTTGTTCATTTAGGAGCTTGTTAGAATGTGTGTGTAACCTTGGATTTAACATATTTGGTTGACACAACGAAGGCAGGTAATAAGGCCAGCTAATTCATCACCTGCTTCTTTTTACTTCTAATAGTGGTAAATTGTATATAACATGGTCTGTGAATTTCCTTATTGTAATCTGCCTATCTTACCTCACAATTTCTGTAGAGTCTCATCATTTTATTGTAATCATGCAGCTCTACATCAGTTACTGGCCTCAACAACAATGAATATCAGATATCTAGAGGACAGGTACTTGCTTTGCTCCCTAGTTCTATTTGTAAAACCCGCTCTTGCAAGAAATGATGTAATTAGGGCAGAGATTGCCTGTTGCTTATTCTGACAAATAACAAATTAAAAGCATAGTATTGGAAGCATGGAGCGAGACCTGTTTACTCCTTTCTGAAACTTGATTGTACTTGGGTTTTAAGATCACATGTCATCTAGTTTTCCGGTCAATACACAAAAAGAAAAAAGATGAGTTGCGTTCCCATTTCAAATGGTTGGATTTTTTTTTTTGGAAGTTGTTTAATACCCTTTACTCTGCAGGTGTTGAACCGCAAAGTAGGATTGGATCAGACTTGCAACTTTGTAAAGGTAGTAAAGTTGCAGATCAAGTCAATCTTCTTTGAACTGCCTGTACAATGCTTGATAGTCGTGTGGTGTCTATGCAGGGTGATTTCATGAAAATGCCATTCCCTGACAATAGCTTTGATGCAGTGTACGCAATAGAAGCTACCTGCCATGCACCAGATCCAGTGCGTATATTTTTATTGTGTTCAATTTTGACTTCGATTTTTTAAACCGCTTCCTGGTTATTAATACATCTAATTTTTGTCAGGTTGGATGTTATAAAGAGATCTATAGGGTGCTGAAGCCTGGTCAGTGCTTTGCTGTGTATGAGTGGTGCATGACCGATGCATACAATCCCAACAACGAAGAGCAAAAAAGGATCAAGGTAAGTTATTTATCATTTTATTGGACTGTGTCTGTGTCATTTGTGTTGATCTGTTGGATAGCAGGACTTAATTTTAGTTGTTCGTTGGCCATAGGCAGAAATTGAGCTCGGAAATGGTCTGCCTGAGATTAGATCGACACAACAGTGCCTAGAAGCAGCGAAAAAAGCTGGTTTTGAAGTAAGTTCCAAGTCCTTTTCTTCTAATAATATTATCAAGCATTTGGCTGCTCTTTGCCATTCGATTACTAAATTCTACTTTGTCAATATGAAGGTTGTGTGGGATAAGGATCTCGCTGAAGACTCACCTGTTTCATGGTACTTGCCTTTAGATACAAGTCACTTCTCACTCAGTAGCTTCCGCCTAACAGCAGTTGGCCGACTTTTCACCAGAAATCTGGTAAGATTTCTTACAAGGCTCTCTCTTTTTGTTTTTTGATAGCTCATCTGTAGACCTCCATGGGAGGTTGGATAACTTTGACATCCCAATTAGTTCAGTGTTAAGAGTTGGAACAAAGAACTAGAGCGTTCGTTTGGTTTGAAGTATGAGATAATTTGATCTCCTATAAAATTCATACTCCTCTGTTCCTGTTTATGTGGCAACATTTCCTAATAAGTGCATAAGCTAAAACGGTTTACCTTTTTCACATGTTTTGTTAGGTGTCTGCACTTGAATATGTGGGACTTGCTCCTAAAGGTAGTCAAAGGGTTCAAGCTTTCTTAGAGAAAGCTGCAGAAGGTCTTGTTGGTGGTGCCAAGTAAGATTATGGCTCTACTTCACACATATTATTATGTAGTTTCATTGCAATATTGAACATAACATCTTTATGATTAACACCAGTTTAAAAGAAACATCTTTATGATTAACAATTTAAACCTGTGTTGTTGTTTCAGGAAAGGGATTTTCACACCAATGTATTTCTTCTTGGTTCGCAAGCCCATCTCTGACTCCCAGTAATTTGGAGTGTAGTCACTTATCTTTATGCTTTAGTTAGCAAATCTTTAAGATGAACCGGGCTAATCAAGGTGACTTCGTTTTCTGGATGGTGTTTGTCTGTTGCAATTTGATTTGTAAGTGTTGCTATTTTTTGCCCTTGATGTCCTTGTTCTGTGATATATGAAGAGACAAGATGCTGATAAAGGTGGGCATTTGCTAACACGTGGTGTTTTAGGGTAAACGGGCCTTATTTAATGACATCAAATAAGAACAAAAAAAGAAGAAAGAAAAGCAAACACTACAGTTCTCTGGCCTGTTGTTCTTGAGAGTTTAATCAACATGCACTTATATTGCAAATAGTTTGCAGAGTGTTAGTGAACTTAATCTAAGAAATCTGCAAGTCCACATATTGCTTTAATTGAAAGTATTAAGTAGAATAGTTGTTTGTTGCCAATGTTCTCTTATTCTATTTGTTTTGGTACCTATATATATATATATATATATATCCATAACTATAACTACTTTCCTCTTGTATAATCACTTGTGAGTCCATAGATATATTTTTAAATTAAAATTTAGCAGAAAAATGGAATGAACTTGCCAAAAAGCTGTTAACGAAATATTTTGTAATATCTTTTATGTTTGATTGATAAAATGTTTTCAGAAACATAAATCTTTTGAAAATCAAGAAAAAAGTGATTTCTCCTCAACTACATACCACTTCCGTCCAACCCCAACCTCCCTGTTATACAATTCGATTTTCAAAATTGTATTTTTTGAAAGAATAGGGAGATAATATAACTAACAGAATTTATCCTTATATCTTAAAATATAGCTAACAGAATTTTGCTATCCTAACTAATAGTGAAACAGCCCCATTCTTTATTTCACTCCCTGCGAAGTCAGATTTGAAAATTTTGTATTATAGGTTTTTTTAGAAAAAAATTATCGAGTTTTAAATTAATAATTTATATATATTTAATAAAATTTTAAATTAAATATAGTGCCGCATTCGTAAGTCGTAACGGACATGTTGGCTCCTCCCTTGTTCACCGTATTTGATACAAAATCTATTTAGTTCCTTAAAAATCTAACCAAAAAAAACACATTAGATATGCCACCCAAAAAAAAAAAATAGTTCCTAATAGTTATTCTTCATTTTACATGACTATGTGTCTTTTCACTTTAAAGTTTAAAAAAAAAAAGGATTTTTGACACTTAAAAATATATTCGTCAAAACTTATTTGGTGCAACTTGTAAACAACGAATGTGGATATTTTCAAGTTCAATTATAATTAGTAAGAACATGAGACCCAAAGGGATATCGCCCTTCTAGTCGGGGGGAAGCTTCTCCTCAGGGCTTGTTCCGTTAGTAACACAAATTCAATGATATTTTTGAAGACTAAAGTAGGGTTCAATATTATACGTTGTGAGTTGTGAAAAAAATTGTCTTACTAAAACTGGGAATAATCTTAAAGTTTCATGATTTTACACTAAAAGAGTAAAGATGCTTCCCCATTTGACTTGGAGAACTCGTTACACGAAACAAAAATCTTATGTGGGAAAAGAATATTGACGTCATAGGATTTTTAAGGGGGGAAAGTGTATATGATTAAACATGCAGGGAAGAAAGGGAAAACTAGAATAAATGGAGGAGCACACATTAAAATAGATTAGTAGAAGGGCTAAATCGAATATATACTCTCTCTCTCCTGAAACCGCGTAAAACCTTTGCTGTAAACGTGAAATGTCCGCCGCGGCGCCCGTAACGTCACTTTCTATGTATTTATTTATTCATTTCACACCTGGCTTATTTTATTTGTTTATATATGATGATATTTTCTTGCTGGAAAAGGGTGTAATATATTCTTTTATTTTATTTTATTAGCTAATTCTATCCTCCGTTAGTGATAGTTAACAAAAATAATATTGCCGTTATCGAAGTTTACACATATACCCCTATTTGGATGAAAATCTCCAAATCAAATCTAATTTTCAATTTCACTTAAAATTACACATTGACACACCCCGACCCACCAATTAAACACAACTCTCACCCCACACCATTGAAACAGGAGGAAAGGATGAGAAAACAAGAAACATAAAACGTATTGATAGATTTAAATAGTTTGGTTAATGAGTTGACTGAGTTCATGTGATTTGTTATACGGTTTTATTATTAGAAGTATACATAATAGTTAGTTATCCGCACATATTAGCAACACAAAGTCGTCAAGTTAAGTTTAATTACAAATGGAAGATCCTAATTAATTTATATGAGGTTTTTGTTTAGAGATTGACCAAGTGAATACCACCTACTACTGCATTTCTTAACTCTTCGATCGCAGGTTACTACTCTTGCAAGGAAGCTTTCAATTGCAACAGAATGTTTTTTTGCAATTAGCAACTTATGTAACGAAGCAATTCTCATTTAATCCGTGTACGTTCAACTTTATATCATTGCTTCAACCAAATTAAACACGATATACGTAGTTGGAACAACTATAAGGCTCAGTGAAAATTATTTAGAAAACAGGGTTGACAGATACAAACACACCCTAAAATTATCCTAAAACTCAAGTATTTAATGAAAAGGAATAAAGCAAACACAATCGTTTGAAAAATGCAGCCAATTTTTAGAAAAAAAGTAGGTTTTCCCAATCAATTTGTATTTTTTTTTCCCAAATCGATTTCTAATTTTCTTTTTCTTTAGTCAAGATCTCACGATATACAATACATTTCAACGTCGAAATTTTGTGGTAATGTAGGGGTGAATGCCAATTTCAATTTTGGAAATTCAAATTTAAAAAAATTCTTCGACCCGACCCGACCCGACCCGGCCAACTAGAAAAAAACGATATAATTCGATACGTTCGGCAATATAAACCGAACATATCGATTTTTTTAAAAAAAAATAATTTTTATTCAATTCATATTTTTCAAATATAAAATCGATATAAACCGATATACGTCCACCCCTATCCAAAACAAGAACCGGTTATAAACACAAACGGTATATATTTTCTTTTAAGGTATCCATTTAACTCAAGAAAAATAATATTAGTATTAGTTTTTGTATCTCAAATCCTGCAGCATTTTGTCAACGCAATTGACACGACTCTTCCTAAATATACATTGGTCACCCTTTCTTATACCAAAAGGTGGAATCTTCCACCCCAGGAGCCCCCACACTCCGGTCCGACAGGTCTGTGAAGGAGGTAAATCATGGTGACTCAATTAATTTCAAAGGTTAGACCAGTACCACGCTGCGCACAAGGGGCCCTCCTTTATTTCAAGAAGAAACCCCCACACTGCCGCTGACGGGATTCGATCCTTGGTCTCTTATTCCAAATATCCCCCTTGAAACCAATTGAGCTGCCCAAGCGGACTAAAACTGTGGTAGGGTAAACTTTTTAAAGTGACTGGTCCCACCGCATTACGGCATCATACCCCAGAAAACCCCACCTCCGGCCTGGCCCTACGGATTAGTATACACCGCTTGGCCCTACGCGTATGGAGGGATTTTTTTGGGGGAACACAGTTCTACTCTCGCTGATCAGAGGACTCGAACACGGAACCTCAGACAATAATACCCTAATGTATTGGCCACTGGGCCAAACACTTTGGATTTGGTCACCCTTTCTTAATTTATTTCTCTGACTTTCTCTTGCTTTCCTACCTTTCATTATTTGACCAAAAAGTTTGGTCCAATATAGCATTTACTAGATAATGAATGCCTAGGATTTTCTTAGGATTTTTTTGGCAAGGGTTAAAATATCATTTAGGGAAATGTTTTTCTTGAAAATAAATCATTTTCGTAATTACGTTTTTGGTATTGGACAAGTAAGTAAGAAATATTTTTCTAAAAATATCTCTATAAAATCTAAGCGAACACTTGCGCGGGAGTTGGGGTGGGGATTAAAAAACACATTGAAAAAAGTCATATGAGGTGTGTTAATTAGAAATTCACAATTATAAAGAGTTTTTTTGCCGGAAGCAAAGAAGTATGAAGGTGAGGTGACAACAAGCGTGGAATGTCATCTATGTAATTTGATTTTCATACTTTCGCTACAAAAATTATTTTTCTGATTTTTAAGAAGTTTAATTTTTTATATTGACTAACTAAATATAAAAAAATTTATAAAATATTACGTACCAAGCACACCCTAAATTAGAATTGCAACTTGCATCATTTGTTTGTGTAGATCAATTTCATCTATTGAACGTTTCAACTTTTACCTGTGTCACCTAACAAATGAACACATTATTGTAAACATTTTTATGTCATGTATACCACCTACCTTCTACTACTATTATTATTATTGTTACAACAAATAAATTTAAAAGGCGGTGGGGCTTACGTAATTGAGGGGGGCTAGCCAGCAATGGCGCGGGGTAAATTATGTAGGGAAGAATAATTTGTTATTGGAGTAAAACTTAAGGCCGTTTGATATGAAGGATAAGGGATAATTAATTCTGAAATTAAATTTGAGGTGTGCTTATTTTAGAGGTGGCAAACTTAATCCATGAAATCATAATCCGCTCAACCCGTTCAAGTTTGGGCGGGTTATTGACCTATCCATTTGTTAGTTTCAACCCATTTCAGCCCAACTCATTTCAACACATCAAAATTTGGGCTGATATTTAGCCTAAATTAATCCATAAGAAATCTATCAAAATATGTTCAAAAAGATTAGTTTTTTATTTGATATGTTATATATAGCCATAATAAGAAAAAATAATAATTTACCAGGTACTAAAAAATTATTAAAAAAATAAATAAGGCAATTAAAGCTTAATAAGAATTGAGCGGGTTGGATTTTGACCCGCTTGCTAGCCTATTTCAACCCAATCCATTTCATTCCAAGTAACATTTGACCCGCCCATTTATCAACTCAACCCATTTTGACCAGCCCAAATTCAACTCAACCCGCCCATTTGCCACCCTAGCTTATCCCATGTTTGGTTGAATAAAATCATGGTATAACTAATCTCAGGATTAGTTATTCTGGGATTGTAGTGTTATCTTATCCCCGTGGGAGGGTGGAATAACTAATCCCAGGATAACTTATTCCAGAATTAATTATCCTGGGATAACTTATTTCCAACCAAACGACCCCTAAAAAGGAAGAAACGGGGTTTTAGGCTACAAACTTTTTTAATTTATGACCTTTTTACAAGAGATCTTCATTTTTTTTATAAATAAAAGATCTGAAAATATCATTTTATTCTATTCAAATTGTAAGGGAAAAAGTGTATGATCTTTTTATAAGAGATCTTCATTTTTTTACAAATAAAAGATCTGAAAATATCATTTTATTCTGTTCAAATTGTAATGGGACAAGAGATCTCATTTCCTTGTGGGTGAAAGTTGTACTTCATTTTAATGAAGTGAGAAATAAAAAGCCTTGGACGGGAAAAATATTTCTTAAATTTTTTATAAACGTTATAACAAAAATACCTTTATTTGATAAGTGTTATAATTGTGAAATTGTTTTTAGGCTTGAATTTTAATCATTTTTACAACATTCACCCAACAAAATATATATTTTTGAATTAAAATTCAAAATTGGTTTATAAAGTAACTCCGTTTGTATTTTGTCTTATATAAACACTAATTGGAATGTATTTATTCTACTTAAGCCTCTCAAATTAGCGTTTTGTGAAAGCACAAAAATAACAAACGAAAGAATCAAAAGAAAAACATATGGGAACAATAGGTGGGTAGACGCCTAAAAACTTCATCACCGCCCAAATAAAGAGGATAATAATGCTGCTGTAACTTTACGCTAGCCATTAAGGGAAAGAAGTTATAACGCTCAGTCGCTCTCCATAATTCTTTTGTGGTCATGTTTAATTTGATAAGTTTAAAGAATTTTAAGAAAATGTTTAGAATATAGTAAAAACATCTAACATCTTGTGATCTTCTTTATATCATATCAAATCCTATAAAATCACACTTCTAAGGATATGACGACAACTGAACGGAATATTTTCATCTGGGATTGAAACGACCTATGTTGTAACGGAGGAGAGAAGGTAAACAAGCTTCCTTTGGTCGCCTCTCCCATCTGGACTATGAGAGATGTGGGGATGAAAGGTTTGCCAGGAAGAATCAATGGCCAATGGTTCTACAATTGCAACAAAGACTATTCTACGATCAGCGGCCTATAACATTAAACCGCAATCGCTATTCTTTGAGTGTGGACAAAATAAACTCCGCTCATATGCAATAGCCCACAAACCATATCAAAGAGATAACCCACACCAGTTAATCTACGTGCGACGAGCTCAACCCAATGAGAATTCTAATCTTCTAAATACCTTTTAACAATATAAAAAAGTTATTCCACAACGATAATTTTTGTCGGTGTTCACTTTATTTTATACTTTGCTCTAAAGAAGAGATAAAAGTACATCAAAAGAATATTTTAATTTAGTTAGTACATACAATGATTTTGGTCATACTTTAGCTTAACATAAATTCTTTATCTAACTTTCAGACCACAACCAAGTTAGGATTTTTAGAAGTGAAGTTTGCATAAGTCATTGTTAGCATGTTACTTTTTGTAAGGTATTATAATTAAAATAACATCATTAGTAAACAACTACCTATAAACCAAATCTCACAAGTTGGACCTGCGAATGCCAGATCAAATTCTCTGAAACACAAAAGAACATTAACAAAGTAAATAGACTTCAACTCTTCTTTAGGAGACACATCAAAACAATCGAAGAGAGTATTCAAAAATAGTGATATGGAGTACTAGTTAAACTACAGTATAAAGAATGAAATCAGTGATATCAATCCCTGTCTTGGAGACAACGCCCCCAAATCTAACACCAGAATCATCTTCACTGCTGGAAACACCAATCTGGTGGTTGTTACCGCCGCCGGCAAAGAATTGGAAGTGGTGGAAATCGGTTTGGTGATGATCTTCATCGTGCTTGCTAGGAGGATGGTAATACATACGCGAAGTTTGAGGACAGTGAGAATTAAATCTCGCCACAATTCTCGCTCCCGTATCCAACAACTCCACGTACTTACTCATCTCTCTCTATGTCTCTGCGTCTCAAATGTGGGAGCCCATAAAATTGTGTGTGTGTGTGTGTGAGAGAGAGAGAGAGAGGAGAGAACTTTTGTTTGCTTGAGGGGAATGTGGAGAGGCGTGAGGGATTTATTTATATACAGAGGGTTTTTTTCTATTTTTTGTTTTCGGTGCGCTAGGGTATTAATGCTTATTTGCTTTCAAAGCCCGTTAACTTGCCTTATTGTAGTTCATTGCCTTCACTTAGAAGAATAGGTATTTTAATAGGAATATTTACCTGCCATGACTAACTACTAGTATATAATTATATTTAATAACTATAATTTATTTTATTTATATTTTATAGCTAAAAGTTATATATTAATTATATTTAATAACTATTAAAATAGAAAAGGGTAAAAAAAAACCTTACTAAGCCATAAGGTACGACGCTCTCCCATTCAGCAATTTTTGAACCACTTTCTCTCTCACTCTCTATCAATCTTCTCCTATTTTCCCTCTATTTTCCTTATGCACGAACCTCGCATAATTAATTCATCCTAAATCGTTGTTGCGCATTAATAGGTAGGTTATTGGTAATTTTTAGTTATTTACATTGTATTTCATTTATAGCTTCTTCACTTTCTCTAATTTTAAGCCACAATTTTACGCCATTGTTAGGGTTTCTACCAGAAAAAGTTTAGAATTGCGTTTTAATCAGAGTTACTAGAGGTATACCCAATTTCGATAATGTTTCTTCATTTGATTTGTGTATCACTCAAGACGATGGCGAAATTACAGGCTCTATTGCTAAAATATCTGCCGAGAGAACTATTAAGATGCGCCATGACCTGGACGTTGCAAAATTTGTCAAGCGAAAGGAGGTTGTTCAAGCTCCATATAAATTCAAAGCCTCCCTATCAAATACAAAGAAGCAGAGAAAAGTTGTGCATGTCGCTTCAGTGAGCGAGCCTAAAATATTGATGATGATGCATCGGGCAGCGAGCCTAAAAATGATACCGCGGAGTAACCTTCGAAATCAGTGCAGGTGAAATCACATATATTGTAGTTTCATTCACTCTGGTGAAACAATGTATTCATTATTATATAACTTTGAACTAGTTGTCAACAATGAATACAGTGTATCTTCGTAATTAGTCTTCAATTTGATACCATGTATCATTTCAACTTCGTATGAATATTGTATTTTAATTTTTGTAGCATGAATACAATGTTATATTTATGTATCTTATGTATGTATATTTTTAACAGTGAATACGTTGTATTTTAAATATATAGTGATTAATTTAAACAAGTGTATACAATGTATTTTAGATACACCATATAATTTATTGTATGTATACACTGCTTTTTATCATATACACTATTTATTTTAAGAATATACATACAATGTATCATTGAGTATATAGATAAACATAGATACATTTTTTAGCAGTGAATGATACAAATGCATCATTTGTATTTGAATATTTGAATTCTGATCACAAAACAATTTTGATCGTACAATGTATCATTTGTATTTGAATATGTTCGACATACAATGCAGTATTGAGTATGATAGATAAACATGTATCATTGACTCATCACCCAACATATAAAAAAACATCTGATAAATTTGACGTCAGATTTATCAGGCGTATGTTGACAATTTGTCACAACAAAGACCCAGGATCATGTAAGTTAGTTTCAGATTCTTTATGTTTACATATGTGCACAACATTGGTTGTTTTTAAATATAGTTAATTTCTTGTGTGCAGAAATTATCGGATGTATGTTGCTGCATTTGCTGAGTATTTTGAGTTTGGGAGAAGGTATTCCAGCAGAAGAATTTAATGATGAATTACTCCGAACAAGATATCGTGCATTTTTGTGGGATTAGGCTAAGCATAAGATAGAGTCGGAAGCAGTAAGCGATAGTGAGGCGCCACCAAAGACAGTCAGACTAAAGATAGATTTTGATCAAGTTGAATAAATCATAGTTAATTAGTTATTTATATGATGGATTACAAAATAGATTGTGATGATTTTAGTATATATTTTTCAATCGTATTTTCATGACTAAAGAAATACTTTTATGTTGAATATCCCCTGCGGTGATTTTATTATGAATACAATCCATTTTGTACAATGTATTCACAAAATTTTATTTTCAGATTTGACTATGTTTCTGATGGAATAAAATCCATCTAGAATATTATGAATACAGTTCAAATGTTTTCAAGGTATTCAGGTTGTATTTTACCTGAATACATAAAATATTGAATACAAACATTATACATCAATGTATTAAGAGGGATAGTGTCACGACCATTATCGGAGGGCCGCGACGGGCACCCGGATTCCACCCGCTGGGTACCGCCATTTGTACATTTAACATCTAATCATAGTTAATCACGGACTAAGCCGAAAGAAAATTATGAAAAATCAGGTACCCATCTTATATATATACATACTCATACCAAGGCCGATAAGGCTATACAAGACCACTATCCACATGACACCTGTCTACAAGCCTCTAAGAGTAGCAACATTAAAGGTCGGGACAGGGCCCCGCCATATCCATATATACAAGCAAAAATGTACCGTACCCAAAATTAGACCAACACTTCGAACAAGGGGAGTGCTCCAAAAATCCGCTGGATTCGCAATCAACTAACGTGAACCGTCACCTCGCTTATGTGAACCTGCTGGCATGAAACGTAGCGTCCCCCAACAAAAGGGACGTCAGTACGACTAATGTACTGAGTATGTCAGGCATGAATAATAGCATAACAGAGATATAACAACAACTGAAATAGGAACAACCGACCAATAGTACATATCTCTGAGGGTCCTAATGCATATGCCTAAATGTCATGCACAATGCGGTATACATATACATCGTCCCCATTGGGCATCTTCCTTACCATAACAACCTCTGTGGGCATCATTTCATGTCGATCTCTGTGGGCATAATATGTCTAAATGTCATGCATAATGCGGTAAATACATATATACTGGCAACACAAGGGCATCTTCCTCCCCACAATATATATATATATATATATATATATTGGCCCTTAATCAGGCATCTTCCTTTATTAAGCCACGCAGGCTAGCCACATATGCTTTATCATTTATCATATCCCAGCTGATCAGGTGGTCTGCGTTTCCCATCCCCAATATACGGTCATGGGTAAAACATGAATGAAATGCAAATGAAAATGCATGAATCACAATAAAATATCCTGAATGACATAATTTCCTTGTACCTTCGGTTAACGTCGTAAATATTAACATTTTTTCAGTATGCCTTAATAAGGACTTAGGAACATATTTAGACATGCTTTTAACATAGGAATTAATAACATGAATATTCTTAACTACTACGAGTAGAATAAATTATGGAGCAATATCACAATTATATTTCGTTACATGGAATATGCCAAAAGAAAGAAATAATTTGCCTTAACATACCTCGATAATAACGGAACCAATCCCTTTAATCCTTTTGCTTGCTGTAATATTTTCTCCAAACCAAAAAATAAAATGCTAACTACCAATTGCTTCTACCCATTTCTATAAGTTGGGACTTAAATTTAGCAAAGGGTACTGTACCCAAAGCTCTCCAAAATGAACGAGAATGAGGGGCTAATTCTTTAGCCTTTGATTACTAAATAAAATGATAACTTAGCTCATTAATGATTCATCATCATTATGTCTTCCACCTAACTCTGTCTTGACGGTGGAGCATTACAAATGAATCCACATTGTCTTCACATAATTTATGAATCACACACATAATTAATTCTGTGATCTCAATTCACTTAAATGTTGGTGATTTATAAAACCTTCATATCCTCAATGTCATAATTTGTGTGATATGATACTAGTCCATAACTTCTTCATGCACACACCAAATTTATTTTCGATCCCCGTCGTCACACTTGTTACGTCCAAAATTATTTCGGGATTTAATTTTTTTATATACTAATCTCTTTATTAGCATAAGTAAATATAACATAAAGTTTTCCAACGCTCGGGTCTATTTACACACGCCTAGCAATTTTACATACGCTTAGCGATTTAAACCGTAATCGAAAGTACGGGATGTTACATATAGTATTCATAACCTGAATGTATTCAGTCTTTAATGTATTCACTATTTGAATGTCATCATTCTATATTATAATTACATGATGTTTAGCTTGTATCTAATCAATATTTTTCAATATATTCAGGTTGTAATTTATATGAACACATAAAACAATGAATACAATCATTATATAGTAACTGTATTAAAAAAAAATTCATTAACTGAATGCATTCAGTATGTATTGTATTCACTACTTGGATGTTATAGTCAGGATATAACCTGCATATGCATTCTTGTTGTATTGTATTCATTTTTTTAATACAATCAATACAATACATTGCAACATAGAATTTTCAACATAATTGATTACATTCAGCAACATACAACTAAGAAAAAATCACTCACTATAATATTAAATCATACAATTTCTATGTTGCAATACATCACCAAATAAATCATAAATGTACATCCAGCAAAATACTCCAACATATTCAATATGATATTCATATAAAATTGTCTTACTCAATACAAACTGACATACAAGAACATAATCAGAAAACATTCATGTCATTTGGTAAGCGACTTGGTCCAATACAAAAAGTATTCATCCATTATTAACTACATAAAAAATCTAAACTACTTTCTTCGAGGTTCACTTCTGCAAGAACGCCTATTGTGTTCAGTAAGTCCACATGCACTACACGAATTTATTTGTTTACCATGTAGCAATTCAGATAAAGGCTTATCACACTTCTTCTTTGGCCTTCCTGGAGGTCTCTTGTATCTTGGTGGCAAAACTTCGTCTTCAGATATGTATAGGTATTTTTCATTCACGCGGATCTGAAGAGAGGATACACCAGGACATCATAAGTATTCATCACAGTTTCTGATTTGTATAAGTATAAGCAGTAGTTATATTTTTGCTTTTAAGAATTGCCCAAGCATGTGGGCATGGCATCTCTTCCATTTGAAATATTTTACAGCTACAAGTTTTATTTTCAATACATACAATGAAACACCGTCACACATCAATTACTGTGTACACGTACTCTGTTGATGATATTACCTAATCATGAGAAAATAAATTCTAGTTAAGTATAATGTGTATTTATAAGAAATCTCCAGGTAATGTAAGACTGTATTCATAATTAATCATTTAAATACTCAAAATGATTTCACAGAATATATATGTATTCAATAAATATAAAAGTACAAAATTCATATATACATATACAAATATAATATTTTTTTTATGTACAATTGTATTCAACATAGTTACGGATGTATAATACTTATAGAGACGTATACATGTATGTTTATAATTATACAAGTGTATTCAAATAATTACATCGATGTGTAATTCACAAAACAATTCTGATCATTCCAACTACCTTAATGTTGAATTAACGTCATTATGTTCGACATATTTGAATTCAATACTGTAAATTAGAAATATCAAAATCACAATAAAATTAAATCAATTGAACTATTATTTGACAAAATTAACATGAACATCAATTGAATTCAAAGTTTTATACCTGAAAAATGTGGTATCTATGTTCGTAATCCTGTATATATTTTGATACGAGAAAAAAAATCAACATTTCGATATCCTTTAACATGAAGGAATTTGGTAGCAACTCGTACGAACAAAACAAAATTGGATATCGAGCAACGCACACGAATCGTGAATGATATTGAGAAAAGTTCATTACATAAGTTTGCTATAGTGAAAATTTCATAATTAAATTTAAATTCGGTATTGAAGTGCTCTGTATTGATGATGATGAAGATGAAAATTTGAATTTTAAATTGAACATATGGAAGACTAAAGAGCCGTGTGAAAATATGAAAGCAAATACGTTCAGCGTGATCTGGGGAACGATTTATTTTATTTGCCATGTTTAACGGATCCCACCCCACGATTTCAACAGATTTTACTCGTTGTATTCATGAATACAGCGAGACAAATTTATGAATACAACGGAAATACAGTCCCTATATCAACATAAAATTAGCTACACATTGTAATTAGTGAAACTATAGCTAGGCGGTAAAAAAATCTTAAACTATAGTCATTTATGAAATTTTCACATTTTAATATCGCTACTCCCGCAATCTCAAATTATTTGTCGCTTTTTTTTATTTACACGCTCATTAAAAAAAATTAATTAGGAGGGATATTTGACATACTTTACCTTTATTTATGTCTAAGTTATAATCTCTTTCCACTAAATATTTACTCTATTTATGTGTCATCTTCATTAATGACAAATGATAAAATGGAGAAAAAATAATTAATTATACCTTAAACTTCTAAAAGAACGACAAATAATTTGAGACAACTATTTTTAGTAACCACGATAAATAATTTGAGACAGAGGAAGTACTTAACTTTTACTTTATTGCATTAAATCCAATAATCTAATTTTTATGATGAAAAAGTTACTTGTTTTTATTTTCCATACCCGCAACATAGGCCCCACCTAATTTGAATTTACGTCGCGTAAGGTAAATGCTCCATAACATATTTTTTTTTCATAATGTTGGCTTGAACCCGAAAAAGTTACTCACTTTCCCTAAGTATTATGTAAAAGTCACTAAATAATTTTTTTAACAAAAGAGTTACTCAACTTTGTCTATATAATAGAAGTAATATTATATCAACTGACAGTTTGTCCTCACGTCTCCTACAGTTATAAATAAATAGTTCATTGACATTTGTGATATTAAGATCAAATTGAGTGACTTCTATGAAATTAACTCATTGAAAAACTGTTCAAATCTTATAAGATTGTATATAGCCAATACTCAATATTTTAAATAGAGAATTTGGGACTCAGCAATGGTCGATGCAACATTTGAACGCCTCACAAGTTACAAGTCTCACGGGTTGAAGTCTCATAGAACCTAACGACTCAATATGGGACATTCCATGAACACTTTATGTTGGAAATTAGCCTTTGGCGGGGAGATGCGTCCACCCATCTTTGATGAATTAAACACTAGTGTTCCGTATGTTGGAGACCTCGTCTCTTTACACATGCATGATCTACGAAGTGAGTAGATGACCGTAGGGCCAAGAATCGTCTAATTTCGTTGAGAAATGAAAGAGATATTGGTCCACGAAGTAAGGTGTTTGAGACATGGAAATGTGGTGTGGGACAAATCTACCACATCGGTGGGAATAGGAAGAATTGCTCTCTATATAAGTCTCTAATTGGTAAAGGGTTTGGGACCCCAAGGGGTATCCCATGTGTTTAAAGGAGGGAAGACCTAGATGTGCTTGGGTTCAAGGCTAAGCCCACACGCCCGCCGCCGCCGCCCGCCCGTCCGGTCACGGGTCGTGGGCTGTGGGCTGTGGGCCTTTCTGATATTATCTTTTTGGACCAGAGAACTCTGTCAGATGTACAGTTTGATCCCTGAAGTTTCAGATGTACAGTTTGGACCAGAATTCTTTCATATGTACAGTTTGGTCCCTGAAGTTTCAATATTTACAGTTTGGTCCCTGCATTTCGGAGACTTTTTCTCGCCTACCGTTGGACTGCGTTTTGGAGCATTAACCAGCCATTACTTGGCTGATTAACTCTCCATTAACAGCCATTACTTGGGGCATTTGGGCGCCTTCTTCAAGGCCTTAATAGCCATTACTTGGTCGCTTTTAATGGCCTCCTTTAAGGGCCATTACAGCCTTGTTTGTGGCTGTTGGACAGCCCCTCCTCTTGCTATATATTCAGCTTCACTTGGCTGAAAAACAGGAGCAAGAAATAGGCAGAACAGAGAGCAAGAAACAGGCAGAATAGAGACGAAAAACAGGCCACAAAAGGCATTTAAAAAGACGAAAAATCAAGAAACCGGTGGTGAAAAATCAAGAAACGGTGGCTGAAAAATCAGCAAAACAAAGGGCTGAAAATCACCAAAAACGGTGACCAAACCCTCACGTATACACAAGATATACACTACAGAGACACACTATATACACAGAGACAAAAGAGAAGAGTATTGAGAAACTCTTCCTTCCTATTCCATATCTTCAGCAAGTCGAGTCATATTTGTTTTCTTCGCCAGGCTCAACCTATTGGCTTTGTAGTGTTGAGATTAAAGTGTTGTTTTATCTTGGGAGACTATTGCCCGCTAACGTAAAAGCATATATACGGGGCAATCTTGTCTTAAGGATAGAGGGCTATCCTCGACTCAACACACAACGTTGTAACCATCCAGATTTAGTGGTTTCTTGATTTCAGGTTGTCAAGATTCAAGGCACAACAAACTTGCGGCAGTCTCAACATTGGCTTTGCAAGGTGATCAAGATTCAAGACACAACACACATGCGGCAGTTTTGAAGATTGACCATTTATTTATCCTTTCGAACATTTGTAATATTTATTACTTCCCGTACTGCTTTATAAAGTACCATAGAAAATACCAACACTTTATGTCGTTTGTTGTTTATTTTTATATATTTTGGTACTTCTCATCATATGTTGTTACTCCATAATTACAAGTTCACTAATTTATAATGTTAAGTATGTCATATACTATTATTTGGCTTAGACAAGTAAATCACTTTGTATACTTTTTTTTAGTTTTTCACCTGGTGTTCGATATCGGCATTGGAGTCCGACTATATTCGGATTCGCGCCACGTAGAGCTCATTTCTTGGGAAAGTGCTCCATATCAAGAATTTTTCCATACCCAAGAGTCAAACCTGAAACTTTTGGTTAAGGGAGAAACATCATCATCCACTGCAGCACATTCTTTAATGGTCACTCTGTATACTTCATTTGTTTCTAAGTCAAATTTTGTACTTTTCCTTTCAATTTATTTGGCAACTTTTGTTAACTTTTTTTCCCCCAATCTTTGTGTGGTTTGTAACTTTGTATATTTGGTGGCCTTTGGTCACAATTCATAAGTCAGGAAAGCGTTGGGTATTAATGGTTATTTGCCTAATAACCAGTTGGATTGTCCTATTGTCATTTATTGCCTCCCTGTAAATTTATATCACAACTCACAAATTTTGAGAAAAAGTTATTTTGTATCTCACAACTGTCTTCACTAACTTGTGAAATAAAAAGAAATTTCACAAAATCAGTGTATCTCACAACTGTCTTCACTAACTTGTGAAATAAAAAGAAATTTCACAAAATCAGTGTCACTTAGTGGCAGACACAAAATAAAAAAATTTCAAACTTTGCCCCAAAAACTTTTTTGTGCTTCTCTATCCCAAAAAATAGTTATATACTGAACACAATATTCCATCGTTTCCTTCTTCTCCTTTTCTTTTTTGGCTTTCTATTTTTGTCTGCCCAAAAAATATAAGCTCTTATTAAATGGAGAACTTCACTAATATCAAAAGTCAAATAATAGTATATAACAATGCTACTTCATATGTTTTTGAACTGAGGAGATATGTTTATATCATTTTCATACCGTCCAACAATAAAATATTAAAAAAAAGAATTAAACAAGTACTAGTATTCTTCCTCTGAACTTAATTATCTCAGAAAAGACTTTAATTTGATACAAGACTTGACGTAAACGTATTATTTGACTTTATGATGAGACATAAATGAAAGGAAGGACCTCGATTTATTATATGGGAGGATAACTCATCCTAGCTACCCCAATTTTATACATAGATCTATGAGCATTGCTTGAAGGACCAAATGCGTAAAATTTTTAATCCTTGAAGGATGGCCTGCTCACTTGACGAAACATCACATCACCATATATTTCCATTCTTTGTGAAGGGAAAAGTCCCGAAGGCGAAAACTCCCACTTGTACCAGAGGCCCCTTGGCCAGGTGGGATGTAAATAGAGAGATATGCGCGAGTGGCAGCCCTGCAAGGGAGAGGACCAACGGGACATGAACCCAGCAACAACCCTTGCAATATTTTAGCAAAGACTGTAACCACACGGATTCGAACCCGCGACGTCGGAGTGGTTATACCCCAATCACCTTGTCACTTACCAACCCGCCTGTGCCCTGGGGACACCATATATTTCCATTCTTGAAAAAGGAAACATGTTACATGTGATGTTGGTTTTTAGGATTTATTTTTATTGAGAGATGAAAGATTTATTTAACTCATTGTATGGGTTTATGTTAATTACACTAATTAGTTGATAGTTAGGGATTTTAGTTAGTTAATCCAGTGGACCCAGCTGTTAGTCCAGCTGTCCACATTTTCATTACATTAGTTAGTTTTTAGATATTTTTGTACAAGTATGTATATATGCAGTTGATGAATGAGAAAGAAAGCTGAGCTTTCATTTCCACTTATCTCTTCTTCTAGAAACTTCCCTCACCTCCATTGTTGGTGAAATATTGCTCGATCTTAAACCTCCATCTCGAGCTCAACTTCTTCTCAGTTCTTGTCATGGTATCAGAGCAAGAGCTCTAGTTTGTGATTCCGCACTCAAAATTTTGGTTAGTTGTTCGATTGCGATTCAATTATAGTTTTCATTCGATTTGTACATGCAATTCCAAATCTTATTTTAGCTTGGTTTGTTGAGATAATTGTTCTATCGTACTTCGCGATTTAGGTGCACATTTCACTCATTGTATCTTCAATTTTGTGTGAGATATCTCAATTTCGGTGTTGATTAATGGTGGTTACTGATAATGTTGTACAAACAAGTGGCTCGAGTAGTACTATTTACTCTAGCAATCCACTATACATGCATCCATCTGATAATCCAGGTGCGATGCTTGTACCAAATATCTTTAATGGAACTTGTTATAGATCTTGGAGAAGAGGAGTATTGAGATCTCTAATAGTGAAAACAAATTAGGTTTCATTAACGGAGAATGTAGAAAACCATATGCTAATTCACCACAATATCAATTGTGGGAGAGGTGTTATGATATGGTAACATCATGGATAATGAATTCATTAGGAAAGGAGATAGTCAATAGTGTAGATTATGTGAATGATGCAGCTGAGCTTCGGAATGAGCTGGAAGATAGATATGATCAGACAAATAGTGCAAAGCTTTATGAAATTCAGAGAGAAATTAACAATCTATCACAAGAAAACTCAGATGTGACTTGTTACTATACTAAGATGAAGAAGTTATGGGAGGAAATGGACAATTTGAATGTAAAGGCTCGGTGTAGTTGTAGATGTACATGTGGTGCTAAAAATAGTATGCAGAAGGTGGAGCAGGATATGAGAATAGTTCAATTTTTTATGGGTTTAAATGAGGTATACATTACAGTCAGAGGAAGTATATTGATGATGAATCCATTGCCATCTTTTGCACAAGCTTTCTCTATTCTTATTCAAGATGAGAAACAAAGAGAGATCAAGTCTAATAACCAATTGTATGCTAGTTCAACATCTCTGAATGCAAATGCATCAAGTTTAGTCTCACTCAATGCAAGTACCTCACATTCAGGAGGAAACAACAACAATAATAACTTCAGGACTAACTATGCACCTAGTTCAAGCAGAATCAGAGTTATATGTGAATATTGCAAGAAGTCATGGCACATAAAAGACAAATGCTATAAGTTACATGAATATCCTAATAGTAACCACAACAATCGATACCAGAACCACAATAGTTCAAATGAAAATTTCAGTAACATGTCACCTGAACCTGAACAAGCTTTACCCATTATAGTTTCACCACCAAATAGGAACACCACTGACCATGCCACTAACCATGTTACCAGATCTTCACCATCACACACATGCATAGAACATGTTCCATCATACAATATACAATTAGATAAGCCAATTAGGACTTCCCACATGATACACAAGACACCATCTCATCTCAAAGACTATATTCATTTCTTAAACCAACCAGTCAAACACATACAAATTTTCTCTCAGTGCCTTATTTTCCATGAACCATCATATTACACCTGATGCATTAGACCATGACAGTTAAAGATTGGTTGAGAATGTGTGTCATGATAATGAGCCATCTTCTTATGAAGAGGCTGCAGTAAATCCTACCTGGCAAAAGGCTATGACACAAGAATTTGAGGCACTCTATGCTAATCACACTTGGGATTTGATCCCTTTATCAAAAGATAAATAAACTATTGGATGTAAGTGAGTGTATAAAGTGAAGCACAAGGAAGATGATAGTATAGAGAGATTCAAGGCCAGATTAGTAGTTCAAGGGTACACTTAGTAACTGGGAGTTGATTACACAAAAAACCTTTTTTTCCTGTCATTAAAATGACAACTGTAAGATCTTTAACAACTATTGTAGTGAAGAAAGGTTAGGATATTCACCAATTGGATGTGAATAATGCTTTCCTACATGGAGACTTACATGAGGAGGTTTACATGCAAGTTTCTTGAGGTTTGGTAGTAGACAGTCCAGGCCTAGCATGCAAGTTAAACAAGTCATTGTATGGGCTGAAACAGGCTAGTAGAAAGTGATATGTCAAGTTAGCTGAGGCATTATATTCAAAGGGATACAATCACTCATTGAATGGTTACTCTTTATTCTATAAGAATGAAGGTGACTCAATAATCTTTGTGGTTGTTTATGTTGATAATGTCCTTATCATTGGGACAAATCAACTTGAGATTTTTCAGTTAAAAGCATTTCTTCATGAAAGTTTCAAAATTAAAGATTTGGGCAAGCTACACTATTTCTTAGGTAGGCCTTGAGATCCTGTATAAGGATGATAAAGTCATTATATCTCAAAGGAAATTCATTCTTGATTTGTTAGAAGAGTTCAATTATCTAGAATGCAGCAGTTTCTCTTCACCTCTTGATCCTAATGTCAAGCTCAAAGCTAAGGAAGGGACATTACTTGAAGATCCTACGTTTTATAGAAAGCTAGTTGGGAAGCTAAACTTCTTCACAAATACTAGGTTGGATATAACATATGGAATTCAACATCTCAGTCAATTCATGCAGAAACCAAGAGATACAAACACGAAAGCTACTTTTAATCTATTGAGGTACTTAAAGGGTGATCCTACTCCAGGCATCCTCATATCTAAAGATACAAATTGCACTGTTAAACCATATTGTGACTCAGATTGTGTTGGAAATTTGCCTTTGGCGGGGAGGTGCGTCCACCCATATTTAATGAATTAAACACTAGTGTTCCGCATGTTGGAGGCTTTGTCTCTTCGCACATGCATGATCTACGAAGTGAGTAGATGATTGTAGGGCCAAGAATCGTCAAATTTCGTTGAGAAATGAAAGAGATATTGGTCCACGAAGTAAGGTGTTTGAGGCATGGAAATATGGTGTGGGACAAATCTACCACATCGGTGGGAATAGGAAGAATTGCTCTCTATATAAGTCTCTAATGTGGTAAAGGGTTTGGGACCCCAAGGGGTATCCCATGTGTTTAAAGGAGGGAGGACCTAGATGTGCTTGGGTTCAAGGATAAGCCCACACGCGCGCCGCCGCCCGTCCGGTCCGATCCGATCTCGGGCTCGGGTCACGGGATGGGCCGTGGGCTGTGGGGACTTTCTGATATTATCTTTTTGGACCCCAAATTGCTTAATATTTATAGTTTGGTCCCTAGAGTTTCTGAAAAGTTGATTTTGGGGTGACGGAAGGCAGAACCGTTGGACTATTTTCTGGAGCATTAACCAGCCATTACTTGGCTGATTAACTCCTCCATTATCACCCTCTTTCATGTCCATAAATCAGCCTCTCTTGATGGTCATTAACAACCTCTCTAATACCATTTACAGCCCTCCTAATGGCTATTTACAATTGTGTTTTGGGCAGTTGAACAACCCTCTTGTGATGCTATATATTGAGTTGTTTTGGCTCAATTGTAGAGACATACATACGTGACTGAAATTTAGCACAAAACAGTGAGCAAAACAGCCAGAAAATAGCACAAAACACAGCTCAAAACAGTGAGCAAAACTGTGATGAAAAACAGTAAATTAAGACCCTCATATACACAAGATATACACTACAAAAACACACTATATACACAGAGACAAAACAGAAGAGAAGATAGAAACTCTTCCTTCATTTTCCATATCTTCCGCAAGTCGATTCATATTTGTTTTATTCGCCAGACTCAACCTATTGGCTTTGTAGCGTTGAGATTAAAGTGTTGTTTTATCTTGGGAGACTATTGCCGCTAACGTAAAAGCATATATACGGGGCAATCTTGTCTTAAGGACAGAGTGCAATCACTTCGACTCAACACACAACGTTGTAACCATCCAGTTTTAGTTGTTTCTTGATTTCATGTTATCAAGATTCAAGACACAACAAGCTAGCGGCAGTTTTGAAGATTGACCATTTATTTATCCTTTCGAACACTTGTAATAGTTATTTACTTCTCGTACTGCTTTATAAAGTACAATAGAGTACCAATAATTTAAGACAAGATTGTATTGTATTACTATTAGTGTTCGAAAGATGTCGGTCAAAAATTGTGTGACCAAATCTGGATATGGCAATGATTTTCTGATAGAAGAGAGTGATGATGATGAACGTGTTCATGGTGTCACCGCTACCAAGAGTGGTGGGAACAAACGCTCATGAGAGACTGAGGATGTCAACTGGGACAAGAGAAGAAGGCTGAAGATGTTGTTCTATCTTGCTGCAGAAGGCCTATATCTGTCCTAGACAAATGATCCGAATAAAGGTAAGGATGAAATGGACACTCAGTCTGATGAAGTGACTGAAGTGGGCCAGAATTCGAAATTGGAATAAGTAGTTTTTCTTACTTGTCAAGAATAAAGATTAAATGATGTCTGATTAAAAATGGCTTAAAGTAAGGAGGAATATGAAAATATTTTTATGAAATAATTTATATTCCTTACGCTTTAAAATCAGAAGTTTAATCTCTTTTTCCTTCTCGTATTAAAGATTGAATTTTGTAAACGACTTAAAAAGATCCGTTCTTTTAAGTATAATTATTAAAAGTGTGTAAAGTATGTCTGCACATACGAGGGATAAAGATCTCCTGACTGTACGAAAACTGTTACCACTTTTAAGTAAGCGCCAACAATTGTCTGGGCATTAATAATAACGGAAGAAGACCAAAAGCTAAAGACGTTGAGCCTGTCATACTATTTGGTAGAAGATCCTTCATAGGATGATATTGGACATTCAGTCATAAAAAGCCTACGGGCGACTGGAGTGGGCCAAAATTCCTTTGATATGATAATATTGGACACTCAGTCATACAAAGCCTCCAGACGACTGGAGTGGGGCCAGAATTCATTTCATAAGAAAAGTAATGGACACCTATTAAGGTGGGCCAGAGTTTCCAGGTCTTAAATGATCTGAAGGCCTAAAGAAAGGCAGAAAAGAAATTGGACACTCAGTCTGCCAAAGCAACTGGAGTGGGCCAGAGTATGCAGATCAAATATGATCCGATTACGCCCTAACCACGGGCAAGAGGTTGTTCATGTAAAGCAACGACACCTCTAAAGTAGAAGGGGTTGGAGAGGTTGTCCTCAATAGGACTTCAGGGAAGGGATCACTCTAAAATGAGGTGATACATGTCCCAAACTTGGTTTAAGGGACGCTGTTGGTCAAGCTGGTTTGAGACTAGTCCAGCAGGTCTGTAATAACTAAGAATGGTACAGTATGTCTGTAGCCAAATGAATGATATATTTGTAATCCGTGCATCTATGCCATCATAGAATTAAGACACGTTAAATAGAAAGTCATTCAAAAGCTAGCGAAGTTGAGATTGTTGCCTTCTTTTGACATAAACCCTCAAAATGAATGTGAGGTAGGCGAAGAGGTAAACTCACCTTTCCAAATTCCGTCAAAGGAATAGCGAAAGAAGCACCGCTCCTCTAGAACTTAGTCACACCTTTATGGGTGATTTAAAGTTTATACAAAATAGAGGGGGGGGGGGGAGACAAGTACTTTGTGACCTTCATTGATGATGGTACAACGTATGTAATCCTTTGTTTGTTGAAAAGCAAAGATGAAGTTATTGAAGCGGATAAGCGCTACAAAGCATAAGTTGAAAATCAACTAAGCCTATGGATTGCGAAATTCGTCATGATAGAGGGGGAGAATGTGAAGCATCGTTCATTAAACGACTGTTCATTTCTCACCTCCGTCCAAAGGTGTTAGTCAAGCGCAAAGTCATACGCCCAAATTATGTGGGGTGGCTTGGTAAAAATTGTAATACCGAAACAGGTCAAGTTGTACCTAAGACTGTAGATTGCATATCCACTGGATCTGCAAGTAACAGTAGTGCTTATCGCCTCTTGGCGTCAAAGAATGTTGAATTCTTAGAAGATAACTTTCCTTGAAAAGGAAAAAAGAGTAATTGCTCAAGGTTAACAAGAACCCGCGATGGCCTGACTGTCCGGAACTAGACGTTCCGTATCTACAGGACTCGAAAGTTGCTAGCTATCCGGAACTTAATATTCCAGATCTGCAGAACTCATGGATTCTAGATGTTGAACTGAGACGGAGCAAAGAAGGGGACAAAGACTTGTTCCAGTCCTTCTAGCTTGTATGGTTGAGAATGAACCATGGACAATTAACAAATAATTGTCATCTCCAAAAGCGTTGCTTTGTAAAGAAGCTACAAAGAGAGAAATAGATTCCCTCATATAGAACCATACTTGCGTAATGGTTGATCTTCCTCCGGGAAAAGAACATTTGGGTTGTGAAAAAGGATACTCAAAAGTGAGTACAAAGTAGATGGATCTATTGACAAGTTCAAAGCCTCCGCTACTTGTACATGTGCTCCCCTGGGAGTAGCTTAACATCATGGGCCATCACAGTCTTGCGTGTCATGGATGTTGAAACAACCTTCTGAATCGGAGAGTTGGAAGAAGAGGATCAGAGTTGGTTTGCTGGACTGTTGGGCGTCTTCCTGAACTTTCATTTTGGTCCCTAAAATATTTACATTTTGGTCTTGAAAGTTTCAGATAAAACAGAAACAATGAATCTGACCATAGAAACATTGACTCTGAAGATAGAAAGGCAACAGTTGGAAAACCTACAGTCTGAGAATGGAAATTATATCGAAACAAAAGATATGGGTATCACAGATGACATCTTAGGAATTGGATTTCTAAGACATCTAACGGACTGGTCTATCTCCAAACTCAGTTGTGAGATAGCTGACAGTTTCGTTGAAGCCACCAATGGATATGAATCATAGAACTGATTGGAATCATGGTGCACCCATGGACAAGGAGCGATATGCACAGTTCATGTGTAGTTCAATGTATTGTACACACTACAACCGACCTGGTATCGTCCTACAAATAGATCAGTTGAACTAAGGTTCACTGATGATCTTAATACATGATCAATAGAAGGCGTTAAGTCGGATATGACGATATCTGAATTATTCGCTTATCTACGAATTATAGTATTCTGGATGTCCAACGGTTATTGGAGAACACAGTGATGCAAACTGGATATCATATCTGAAGAACACCAAAGACATAAGTAAATGTGTATGGTGGGTCTTGGAAAAACCTCTAAGCAAACTTGCATAGGCCGATTCATAATGGAATCGGAGTTTATCACTTTATACAAAGCATGAAAGAAGTTGAGTAACTTCATGACTCCTTAGTAGACGTCCCTTATTGGGAGAAACTCATGCCTTCAGCAGTTATACATTGTGGCTAGCCGGTCGGCTTTAAGAAGGATACGGATGACGGCGTTTGGACATATCTGTCAGGATCTGTCGGAGACATAAGACCGTATGACAGTTGATCATCACGGGTGTCACTTCCTTGTTTACTAACTAAGGGACTACCCGGAGATCAAATGTTCTGCATGTCTAGGGGAATGGGCTTAAAACCCAAACAATACGAACCTTTGCGGTGGTAACCCAACCATACTGATTGGAGATCCCAATAATTTAGTTTAATGGAAAAACTAAGCGGCAAAAGGTTCAGTTGAGCACTTCGGTGGAAGCAAGAAACATTTCGGATGATGATTTTTGTACGGAAACATGAATCCAAAGATGTTCCCGCGATAGACATTAAAGTGATACCTGCATGGTGGGTAAAGGTTAAGCTTTCAAACCTTTAAACGATCCTCAAACGGTTGAGGTTAAGGTTGGGGAAACTTTTAATGATTTCTAACACTTGTAAAGTGGGGTATAACATGATACCTTGTAGGAGATCACCTATTTAAGTGCGAGGATGGCCGCCTCAAATGAGCGCACTTAAGAATCCAAGTGTGTCCACGGCCACAACGGACAAAAACGTAAGAATAAAAATGAATAAGGAGAGTTATTTTGTTGATATTATTATCTTGGCTTACACTAAACACTGACGGTTCAAGACATCACGTTCACCGCGCAGTAAGTAAGTCTGATGGTTTCAACTAGGGAAGGTTTAAAGCGAAAGCTACCTCTCCTGATGCAATATCTTTTCGCTGAAAGATTGCTGAAAGTAGGCACTTTGTGGGTGCGCCACAATCTCTCTTTCATAGAGGGGATTGTTGGAAATTTGCCTTTAGCGGGGAGGTGCGTCCACCCATATTTAATGAATTAAACACTAGTGTTCCGCATGTTGGAGGCTTTGTCTCTTCACACATACATGATCTACTAAGTGAGTAGATGACCGTAGGACCAAGAATCGTCAAATTTCGTTGAGAAATGAAAGAGATATTGATCCACAAAGTAAGGTGTTTGAGGCATGAAAATATGGTGTGGGACAAATCTACCACATCGGTGAGAATAGGAAGAATTGCTCTCTATATAAGTCTCTAATATGGTAAAGGGTTTGGGACCCCAAGGGGTATCCCATGTGTTTAAAGGAGGGAGGACCTAGATGTGTTTGGGTTCAAGGCTAAGCCCACACGCGCGCCGTCCCCCGCGCGCCCGTCCGGTCCAGTCTCGGGCTCGGGTCACGGGCTGTGGGTTGTGGGTTGTGGGTTGTGGGTTGTGGGCTGTTTCTGATATTATCTTTTTGGACCCCAAATTGCTTAATATTTATAGTTTGGTCCCTAGAGTTTCTGGAAAGTTGATTTTGGGTAACGAAACTGTTGGACTGTTTTCTGGAGAATTAACCAGCCATTACTTGGCTGATTAACTCCTCCATTATCACCCTCTTTCATGTCCATAAATCAGCCTCTCTTGATGGTCATTAACAACCTCTCTAATGCCATTTACAACCCTCATAATGGCTATTTACAACTGTATTTTGGGCAGTTGAACAGCCCTCTTGTGATGCTATATATTGAGCTGTTTTGGCTCAATTGTAGAGACATACATACGTGACTAAAATTTAGCACAAAACAACCAGAAAATAACACAAAACACAGCTCAAAACAGTGAGCAAAATTGTGACGAAAAACAGTGAGTTAAGACCCTCATATACACAAGATATACATTACAGAGACAAAACAGAAGAGAAGATAGAAACTCTTCCTTCCTTTTCCATATCTTCAGCAACTCGATTCATATTTGTTTTATTCACCAGGCACAACCTATTGGCTTTGTAGCGTTGAGATTAAAGTGTTGTTTTATCTTGGGAGACTATTGCCCGCTAACGTAAAAGCATATATACGGGGCAATCTTGTCTTAAGGACAGAGTGCAATCACTTCGACTCAACACACAACGTTGTAACCATCCAGATTTAGTTGTTTCTTGATTTCAGGTTATCAAGATTCAAGACACAGCAAGCTAGCGGCCGTTTTGAAGATTGACGATTTATTTATCCTTTTTAACACTTGTAATAGTTATTTACTTCTCGTACTGCTTTATAAAGTACAATAGAGTACCAACATATTGGACATCCTGCCCTGATTCTAGGAGGTCTGTAAGTGGTTATCTAGTATTGTTGGGGTCTAGTTTTATAAGTTGGAAGTCAAAGAAACAACAAATAATGTCACTTTCCTCAGCAGAAGCAGAATACATATCACTAAGGAAGGTGGTGGGTGAATTGGTATGGATTAACAGATTTTGATGAATTGACAGTGCCTCCTTCCATCCCCATCTAAGTTTATTGTGACAGTCAATCATCACTACACATTGCTAGAAATCCATTTTTTCATGAAAATACAAAGCACATAGAAGTGAATTATCATTATGCGAGGGATGAACTTTAAGAAGGACTCATTGATCTACACCACATCTCTACAAATGATCAGTTGGCTGATGTGCTCATCAAGGCTCTCACAGGAGTTAGACATGCTGCAGTTCTTCATAAGTTGGCTGTTTTCCACACTTCCAACTTGAGGGGGGCTATTGAGAGATGAAAGATTTATTTAATTCATTGTATGGGTTTATGTTAATTACACTAGTTAGTTGATAGTTAGTTAGGGATTTTAGTTAGTTAATCCAGTGGACCCAACTGTTAGTCCAGTTGTTCACATTCTCATTACACTAGTTAGTTAGAGTTAGTTTTTAGATATTTTTATACAATTGTATATATATGCAGTTGATGAATGAGAAAGAAAGCTGAGCTTTCATTTCCACTTATCTCTTCTTCTAGAAACTTCCTTCACCTTCATTGTTGGTGAAACTTTGCTCGAGCTTAAACCACCATTAAAGCTCCATCTCGAGCTCTTCTTCTCAGTTCTTGTCAATTTTCATGAGAGCCATTCAATTGACTTATTGTCTTTTTTATTATTATCCCAAAGTAAAAAAGGCAGAGGTTTCAGTCCAATGGCTTATACTTTAACTTTGCTTCGCAGGCTCACATAGAATATATACCAAAGATACGTTTAGCTATTAGAACCACTTTTTTTCATTATGATTTGATAAATTTCGGTTAGTAAGTAGTAACATTTACATATGAATTATGTGAAAGTGTGAAATGAGGATTAGTGTAATACATTAAACCTTTTCACCAATCTAACACTACTAAATTTAACAAAAAAAGAAGAAAATTTTTACTTTTGGTTACTTAGTTATTGATAAATTTTGCATTAAGTTTTTCTTATATTTGACTAAACATATTTAACTTTCAATTTAATAAAAATGTGTTATGGTCCATTTATACAAATACATGTTATATTTAGACAATCCTTAAAACTATATTACAAACAAAAAGGGAATATCAGTACAATTAACATACCACACCAGTAATTAAATAGTTTATCAACTAATGACTGAATAAATGTTTTATCAACTAATGACTGAATAAATGTGATAACATTCTGAACTAGAGTGTTCAAAAATTAATATTTTAATTTAATAAAACTTAAATGTACACAATCAGATATTACAAGGATTAAAATCATTATTTAGTGATATTTCAGGGACTATATATGCAAATGCCCCTAAAAATAATGGAGTACTAAAATGAAGGTCAAAGGTTTGGTTCCATTAACATACAGTCTTTGATTATGTTGGTTATTTTAAAGAAATTTATTCCAAGAACAGTCTCTTGTTTCAAGAATCTCATTCCAGCCATTAATGATGTACTCTCTCTTACATGTTGTATTTAATACAAAGATAAAATGAAAAGACACTATTTAATTTTATATTAATTAAATAAAACTATACATATTTTGAGATAATTATTTATAATAAAGACACCAAGTATTTTTTGAGATGGAGAGAGTAATAAAAGGAAGTCAATGCTTTGGTCCAATTGGCATAAGGTGTTTAATGTTGTTGGTTATTCTGAAGAAATTGATGCCAATTGCATTATTTCTAGATTCAAGATTCTACGCAACCATTGAGTCGAGGAATTAGGAATTAAGGAACACATGTCACCTTCTTTAACTGAACCAACGGTTATAAACAAAACCCTCCTTTTTTTTTATAATTCAATATTAAGTTTGCACCCTCCTCAAATTATTATTTATTAATTATAAGTATTTATTTTACTAAGTTATTCATATTAATTATGTGTTGATAATCTAAATTTGACTCCAAGTATTTTACGTAATAAATTTGAAACATAGTTACTTAATAATAAGGGTACAATTGAAAAATGATTTCTCTTGATTTGTTAAAATAGATAAATAAAAGAAACAAATTACTTATAGCATATTAGACTACTCTATTTCCCAAAATAAGAATTACAACAACAACATACCTAGTGGTTAGTGTAATCCCATAAGTGAAAATAATTGAAGTACAAGTAATTATGCATTTTCTTGAGCCGAGATCTCTCGGAAACAACCGCTCTACCTACCAAAGTAGATGTAAAATCTGCGTACATTCTACCTTCTTCAGGCCACACATTGTGAAATTTTACCGGGTATGTTGTTGTTTTAAAATGAATACTTCATTATAGATTTTATTAGTTTCAACTTTCAACTTCCAAGTTCTAAGGTCATGAAAAGGCCAAGTAGAACCATGATTACTTGTACCATACTGCTGCAATTTCTGAAGTGTAGAAATCACTGTAATCCTATTCTATCTAATATAGGAGTAGAATCTATCAGCCTTTTTGCGGTGCCTCCATTATTCCTGTGGTCCAAACGTCAACTAGCACGTTTAAACTCCAAATACACATAAGGACTTCTAAGCTAAAGAACAAGCAATTTTTGTGGTTTGCTTGTTCAATAGACAAGAATGTAAGGACTTCTAAGCTAAAGACCTTAAGCTTGCCAAAATTGCAATTTGCACCACAATACTAAACGAGAGTAAACATGCACAGCCCCAAAAACTTTGAGATAGGAGGGGGTTGAGGGCTTGAGGTAGGGGAAGGCAAAAGGGTTAATTTGAGGGCTTTTTTATTTTATTTTTGACCCATCAGCCAAATTTAATTACGGACACACTCATAAAAAAAATTGTTCCTTTGCAATCCAGTTGTTAAACAATGAATATAAAGTGTTAATCCTAGCATCAGCCTTAGTGAGAAAAAAAAAAAGGCCCATCGTAGTCGATGAGTCCTCAGTTGCTCAATTCTTTACAGAACAATTTTTATACACTAAAGGAAAATTAACAACAAGAAGAAAAATTGCTAGAAAGCGTCCCATATTTCAAGCCCCATAAAACTGGAAGACAAAAAAAGGAATATCTCTTAAATTATTTAATAACAAAAATGCCCTTACATTAAGTAATTCATGCATAATCATCTCTTCATTATTAATCACCGCATAACCATCTCTACATTATTAGCACCGTATAACAATTCCTTCATTATTATCACCTCATAAGTAATCCTTGTATTAAAATTCACACATACTAACATGTGGACAAAAGGACCCCTTAAATTTTTTGAGCTTCATAATGGTGCTCAATTATTAATTGCAATTTGACAATTGAAATAATTCATTTGTCCTTTGGATCGGAAGTCGGGGCAACAAGTAGTTTGACCCCTTCAAAGGAAAGTCTCTTGGGGTATTAGCCGATAAGTATGTGTTAGTAAACCTGCGTTCAAAATCAATAAATCAGAAATTTTAATTAATCTAGAAAATTGTAAAATACATAAATTAAAATAATTCGAGTCCACATAATGTACTGTATGTCCTTAAGAAATTTAATCCCCTCATTGTATCCGAGATTATGGGTTACTTATTCCTAGGATAAAACAGATATACATGTTGATGGCATAGCGGTACCTCAAACCCCATCAACTTCGTCGAACACAAATTCGGCAATAAATCACACAAAGACTCGATAGTTGTTTGTAAGGAAATACATAGTAGAAAAAGCATAATTTTTTATACAGAAAAATGAGGTTAGTCCTATGAATTTATAGCCAACAAAGGGTAGTGTGAACATGTGTTATTGTGTCTTATCGGAAAAGTCACAACTTATCTCCTGTGTCTTTTCGGGAAAACACCTCTTCATTTTCCATTCACACACAAAAAATCCAACAATTTCCCACATGAATGGGGAATGACTATATGATAAAAACATGCATAAAAATTGTGTGATTCGTAAGCAAGGATTAATCGCATCTGGATAAGTAGATTTCCTTTGAACTTTCTGTAGTGAACATATGTTAGATACACTCGACCAATCGGTAGATTTGATATCTTTAAACCGTCGAGCTTTGATGTATACCTAGACAACCACATGTCACACAATTAACCCTTTAATTGTATTCGGTTCTCACTGTTGTGTTCGTTTCAGCCATGAACACAACCTGGTTTCATGAGTGCGTAGAGCATGGACCTTTATCTAAGGTACTCGTTGAAGCAGCTTACCAATTCTTCTACAGCGACGACCAAATGACCACAACCCATTGTTTCTGGCACAAGTTCAAACACCTTCCTCCTCTAATTTCATGAACAATTTCTCTTTTATTTTTAGTTTGTGCTTGTATGAATTGAAGAAATTGATGAAATTGTTGTCACCGTTGTCACCGGCACCGCCACCATCATTCCATTCCATGATCAAATGCTTGATTCGAAACCCAAATCAATAACCCTATTAATGTGTCTAAAACCCAATTCAATCCCACCACCACAATTAGAATATATCACATATATTGTGTAAATATTTAGTGATGTAGAATTATGGTAAGTAGAGGATTCTTATTATACTAGGGTTCTACACATTGTACAATATATATATTTGTATTAATGAGAAAGCCTCCCCAATGGAAGATTAATACAATCTTACATGATATCAAGAGCTAAACCCTAAACCCTACTTTTCTTTTTCTTCCACTAAACCGTCGCCGCCCACCACCTCGGGATCACCACCCCGACGGCGACACCACTTTTTGGCCGAAATCATCCCATCTTCTTCCTTGTCTTTTCTCTCATACTCCCATAAAAATACTCCACTATAATGACTCCTTCCACAACTCCCACAGCAGCATCAACCTCAACTGTCGTCATCCCCGAATACCCAAACCATCTTTTTCAGCATCTATTCACCCAGCACTCACTGTAACTAACATCAAGAACTTCATCCCTATAATTCTTTATCAAGAAAACGGTCAGTATTCTTCATGGGTCGAACTCTTCCGTATCCATGCATGTGTCTACAACGTGCTGGATCACATTGATGACTCTCTCCATCGCCCCATTGAGGTTGACGACACCACATGGAGTCGTCTGGACGCCTTTGTCAAGTAGTGGATCTATGGCACTATTTCTCAGGACTTGCTCACTATTCTGAAAACCGGCGCCTCTGCTCACGAGTTATGGATTTGGTTAGAAGAATTTTTCAGGACAACAAGCACACTCGTGCTGTTTATTTGGAAGAATAGTTTAACAACACACGTCTTGACAATTTCTTTAACATGTCCGAATATTGCAAGCAATTGAAACTATTGGCGGACCAATTATCAAACGTGGGATCACATGTTTCCGAAACAAAGATGGTACTCCAACTAGTCGCAGGTCTTCCAAAAGGTGAGTATGATACCCTAGCCACAATGATACAATATGCAGATTCCTTACCTAGTTTTAATAAGGCTTAGTCACAGTTATTATTGGAAGAAACACGTCGTGCTAAACAGGACGAGCAGAATCAAAAGGCATTAACAGTGGAAAATACTCTACCAAATGGAGCCCCCACCACCCAGCCGCCGCCACCGGACAACCAGCAGCGGGACAGCCGTGGAGGCAGAGGCGGTCGTGGCAAAGGTAATGACAAAGAGGGGAAAGGAAGGGGCCGCGGTGGTAAGGTCCAATAGCAGTTTCTCGGTCAGTGGCCCATGAATGCCAGTGGCTTGTGTTCCCTAACTGGGCTGGTTCTCCGTTCCAGCCTCCACAGGACCAAGAGACGTTTCAGCAGATGGGTTTGTTGGGTCCTGGTCCAGGCCCAAAACAGAGACCATATCCAACAGGCTAGAACCTGCGGGTTTAAAGGAAAAAGGCGGTCATCAAAACCATCAGGAATAAACTCCAGGAAGTACATGGTGATCCACATCTGAAGGAACCATAGGGGACCAGCTAAGGTATCCAGATTTCTGGAGTCCCTTAACCTTGCATGGGCATCGCCAAGAGCCATATAAAGATAAGTTAGGAAGAGAGATGCCCAGCTGACATCTTCCCCCGAAATGGCTAACGCCGTATAAATTTCTTGTTCCTTCACGACTGTACAAGACCATGTGCAGACAAAATATCGACTGAACCAAAAAAACAGGAAAGCATGATGCTCGGCATCATTAACTGGGAGGGGCGATACTCGACTGTTGTTGGCCATGAAGTGGCCATAGACGGAAGAAATCTTTGAGACCTTGATGCCCGAGTCGACAACATTTATATTTCCTAAGACAGTCGCTTCGGCTTCCAATATCGGAAGGCCAAGTACCGCTGTCACGTCAAGCAGTGTGGGGGTCATCATCCCCCAAGGGAAAACAAAGGCGTTGGCAGTAGTCGACCAATAACCAAAGAAGGCATATATGAGGCTAATGTTGCAGGGGAGGTCAAACTCTGACAGCGCAATGGCGTCATAGAGACCCATGCGTCTCTACTCAGTCTCTCTGACCGACTTCACTCGTTCCAACCAACCAGAATAGTTGGTAATCTTGGCCGGCCAGGTACGCAGGCTAGCTGGACAACGGTCACCGGTGAACCAATCACAGGTAACAGGAAGGTCATAATTTGCCGGGCTAAGATACCGAGAAAGAAGGAGGTCGCTCTATTTAGATGTGCCATAAGGAGCAAGAACCAATTGTTCATCGATGAAGGCAAAGGTAGGGGTTAGGTCACCAGCAGCCAAATCGGCATTATCTGATCCATGAGATAGAGAGGAAGATGAAGACATGGTTCTCTGATTAAGGAAATAGGGTTTTCTGGAGGCGCAAATGAATTTGGGAACGGCTGATGACTAAGTGAGAAACCTTTGGGGGGACGTCTCCCTTTAAATATCCCCTTCCCTTTTGGAAGATGAGGCTGACACGCATTGGGACTCATTTTCTTTCAAACATGCGGCTAAAACTCAGTGGAAGCCGAGACGTCTCGGTTAAAAGGGGCCAACTTTTTAGAGAAAATCATCATTGCATACATTTAGAGCAAAAGTGATTGAAATGACACCCGCGAGCGCGGCTGCCATACGAAACGACGACTATTTTTTAATACATCAACTCAACAGCTGCACTCGTGTTAATGTAGGGGGCAATTGTTAACACTCAAAATACTTTTAAGTGTGTAGTCGAATCAAGTGTCAGCCGAAGGTGGAAACCTCAAAATGAGCAAGCGACAAAATTATAAGTCGATGACCGAACTGACTCGTAGCCGAATCTACTAGTCCTAGCCTTCGGCTCGAAAAGCTTCATCAGCTATTACAGTAGCCTAACCGAGTCATAATTCCGAGGAACGACTAAGACCCACACATATTTGGACGCCTCAAAGACCAAGTTAAAGAGCACCCCAGACCCCAAGAAGCGGTAACAACCAGCAACAGCTAGAGGGAAATGCCATTGATCGTGCAAGAGGAAATCAAAAAGCAAAAATCGGCACCACCTCCTCATAGTTGACTAGTGGATTTAGTGGGTAATTTAATGGCTAACATAGGGGGATCACGTCTTATTTCTTGTAGTATAAATGTAGGATCATTTGTACAGAATAAACACAATCCAATCAATCAAAAAATTGATTTTTACATATCTTCATTCTATCTTTATCGTCTTTATTGCACTCTAGCTATATTTATATTTCTTAACACTTAGTTTACTCAATCACCATCCTAAACGCTTTCTGGAATAGTTGGGGAACCCATTGCATAAAGTTAGAGTTCCGCTTTCAGCCCAAATCGCTTAGTTAAGGAATCAATTTGTCATCCGATAAAACGACAAATATTTCAGACGGGAACAAAGGATGTGTGAGACTTTTTTTTATCCGGAAGGAGTATGTTAAATGAAATATTACGAAGATACCACTACAGTCATTCTATGAGAACCCAAAAATGAAAATTTCCTATTCCAATAATTAAGCTGCAAGGCTGAACAGTAACTCATCAAACAATTGGTTTAATTTCTTTGCTATCCTTGTATGTAAATAACAATGAATAAAGAACAAAATTAGTGAGTATGTTCCCGTGTTAGACAAATTGCGTCTAGCATACAGTATAAAGAATGAAATCAGTAGTATCAATCCTCTTTGACAAATATAACCCCATCATAGCCGATGAGCCCCCGGTTGCGCCGCCTCGAGAAAGACCGTAATTATGGTGGTCATCAGAATATTGTTGTTCATCAAGCTTGCTGGGAGTGGGAGGATGATAATACATTCGCGAAGTTTGAGGACAGTGAGAATTGAACCTAGCGACTATTCTAATTCCGGCATCCAATAGCTCTACGTACTTCCCCATTTCTCGATTTTCTTCTTCTAAGTATTTAATTTCTTTGAAAAACAATGTGGGATTTGCAGGTTAATTTGACAGAAATGAAATGAGCCTTACTGGTCTTTTATAGTTGTCTTTTGGTTTGACCGTTTGTCTTTCCATGAGCGTTCCTTTTACACGTTTTTTTAAATCTATTGCTTCATAAAGTTCTTCGAGAATCATAAAGTCATAATCCCCCCCCCCCCCGCCCATATACTTGACCGCATTGGCTAGGTTTGATTGGTTCTTTGGTTGTGTGGGTGGGTGGAGGGCATAAATAATTAACACGTAGTCAACGATTTTAAGCTGCAAAATGATGCTTTATTTTCACTCTTTTTTTTAATGATTATGTTCGATTCAATTTCCATGCATTTTAACTTTTTTATAAAATATTTATTACCTTTCATCGACATAAGTATCGAGTAATGAATAAACATTAGGCAGATTACCAAATACCTACTATCAATGTAGGAGTCAGAATTTTCACTAAGGGGTTCAAAATATAACAAAATAAACATAAGTAGTCAAAGAGAGTACAAAATCTAATATATATATATATATATATATATATATATATATATATATATATATATATATATATATATATTTAATCACATATAAATAGTATTATTTTTCGCCGAAGGGAGTTCGGATGAACCCCCTCAGCCCTATGTGGCTCCGCCACTGCCTACTACCTCTCATCAACATATGTATTGGATAATTCTATCCATCAAATTTTACCAAATACAAACAATTATCGAATATTTTTATCTTTTGAAATTGGAACTCTGTGTTAAATAATACATAAGTATACACGTGTATACCATGTATATACATGTGATATTTATGAGTATACCGTGTATACTTATGATACGTGTGTCACAGTTTTTGTATATAGGATGCCCACGGTTTGGGCATTATTTGGTAAGGTTTGTTGTAATAGTTTAGGGTAAATATTACATTAATTAGTATTGTACACTTACCATAGTTGTAGGATTCTGTACAACTATAATAGAATTTTGAGATTAGAATAGGAATAGGATTCTCTTATTAAGGAAATTGTATATTGTATATATTCTCTTTCATTAATTAAAACAATTAAGGGAATTATTTCTATCATGTATCATAAGTCTAGGTTAATTTTTTCTCCCAAATATTTCCGTCCAGACAGTTCGATTTCCGAGCTCCGTTCCTCAGTTTCTGTGCCCGGAAATTATTTTTCTCTTCCCAAATTTTTATTTCAAATCCCTACATCACGTCTTGCGTTGCTATTATGGCTAAGAACACATTTCACCCTGCCCTTGCTGTTTCTAATATCAAGAATCACATCCTTATCATTCTTGAAATAGAAAACGTCCAATATGCGACGTGGGCCAAACTGTTCAAAGTTCATGCACGCTCACATCAAGTCCTCCATCACATTATCCCCGCAGCTCCTACGGATACAGAGGTTCCAAAACCAGAGGATGATCCTAAGTTATGGACGACACTTGATGCTACTGTTCTTCAGTGGTTTTATTCCACTATTTCTGTCGACATGTTGCAAACGATTATCGAACCAGACGCTACGGCGATGACGGCGTGAAATAGAGTACGTGATATATTCCAAGATAATCAAAATTCTTGTGTTGTTACCTTGGAGCAGGAATTCTCCCACGTCAATATAGAAGATTTTCCTAACGTTTCAGCATATTGCAAAAAAAATGAAGGAATTGGCGGACCAACTCCGCAATGTTGGTGCGCCCGTTACGAACGATCGTCTCGTCCTTCATATGGTCGCAGGTCTATCTGAGGCCTATAATGGTGCTGGCACGCTTCTTCGTCAGAGTAGCCCTCTTCCGCAATTTTATCAAGCCCGTTCTATGCTTACATTCGAAGAAGCAGGCTAGGCTAAAAAGGCGGATACCGGTGCTAGTCCCGTAGTCATGATGACTGAGTCTAATTTTCCTTCTTCCGGTTCCAACAACTCGAGCCAAAAACGCAACAATGGTGGCGGAAAAAAGGGTAATGGGAAGAATTGTGGCAGCGGCTTGGGTGGCGGCCGGAGCGATCTTTGATGGCGATGGTGTCCTTAGAGGCGTCGGCGGAAGACAACGATCTTAGGCCCGCATGATGGGCCGCTATGAAGTGGCAGTGGGCCAACCAATTTGGCCAAACAGTGGTGGTCCAATGTATTACCCAGGAAACTGGGCCCCAATTTCTCAGCAGCCCAGGCCCAGTTTCTCGGGTCTAGTCTCAGGTTATCGACCAATTTATGGGCCGGGGCAGCAGGCCAGTGTACTTAGGCCTCGGCCTCCGCAGGCTTACCATGCACTGGGCCCCACACAAACCGACATTGAAGCCGCAATGCACACACTTGGATTAAATCCACCAGACGCAAATTGGTATATGGACACCGGATCCACGACCCCCATGATATCCGATCAAGGTACTCTCTCGGCTTATTCCAATTTGAGCAGCCCTCGTGGCATATTTGGTAATGGTAATTCAATTCCAATTTGTGGTTATGGTCATAAAATGTTGTCTCCCCCATCTATCCACCCCTTATCTTGAAAAATACACTTCATGCCCCTAAATTGATTAAAAATTTAGTGTCTGTCCAAAAATTCACCACTGATAATTCCATTTCCATTGAATTTGATCCGTTTGGGTTTTTTGTGAAGGATTTCAAGACGGGGAGTACTCTCATGAGGTGTGATAGTAGGGGAGATCTTTATCCTATCACGCCATGTTCCGGTCTCTCGAGTCAAGCCTTGTCGTCAACTTTTACAGCCCTTGCTCCTTTCTTGTGGCATGCTCATCTTGGTCATCCGGGGTCGTCTATTTTGTCTTCTTTAGATAAAAATAATTTTATTTCATGTAAGGGTACGCGCTGTACTCCGAATTGTCAATCTTGTTCTTTAGAAAAAATTGTTAGGTTGCCATTTGTAGACTCTCATTCTCATACTTTAATGTCATTTGATATTATTCATAGCGATTTATGGACTTCTCCGGTTCTCAGTTCTTTGGGTCATCATTATTATGTTTTATTTTTGGATGATTACTCTAATTTTTATGGACGTTTTCGATAGTGAAAAAATCTCACGTTTTTTCCACCTTCTTAAAATTTAGAACATTCATTAGAACCTAATTCGAACGAAAAATAAAAAATATTCAATGTGATAATGAAAAAGAATATGATAATGGGATATTTCGGGAATTTTGTGCTAATAATGAAATCAATTTTCATTTTTTCTTGCCCTCATACGTCTTAAAATGGGAAATTCGAACGCAAAATTCATACCATTAATAACATTGTCCGAACCTTATTGATTCATGCTTCCGTACTCCCTTCTTTTTTGCATCATGCTCTACAAATGGCTACATATCTTCTTAACATTCTTCCTTCCAAAGGTTTGACATACTACATATCTTCTTAACATTCTTCCTTCCAAAGGTTTGACATATTCGTCCCCTCTTTAAATTTTATATAATAAGGCTCCTTCGTATTCACATCTTAGGGTCTTTGGGTGCTTGTCTTATCCACTTTTTCCGTCCACCACAATTAACAAACTTCAGGCCCGGTCTACCCCTTGTGTGTTTTTGGGTTTTCCGCTAAATCATCGTGGCTACAAATATTTTGATGTATCATCTAATAAAATCATCATTAGTCGCCATGTAATTTTTGATGAATCCCAATTTCCATTTGCTAAGGTTAGTACTCCCGAGCCTAGTTCGTATAATTTTTTGAATGATGATATATTCCCATACATTATTCACCATTTTTGGACGTATCTCGCACCCCAAATCCGCCAGCGGGCCCATTGCCCGCTGGTCCTCCAGTCATAGCATCACCTCCAGTTCTGGGTCCAAAGAATCGGGCCAACTATTACGCCCGATTACGGCGGTTTAGGTGCCCAGCTGGCGGGTCGATCGCCCAAGTCTTGCTTCGATTACGGCCCACCCTATTCCGCCTCGATTCCAGCCAGTCTCCGTATTGGGCCAGCAGGCCAGTCCGTCACGTGTCCCGATATTTCCCAAAATCCACTCGATTCTTCCTCGAGTCATAGGCCAGTCACTTGTAGTCAATGGGGTATTTTTACACCAAAAAGACATTTTAATTTAAACTATAATATTCTTAAATCACCCTTACCTCGTAATCCTGTGTCTGCTTTAAATGACCCAAATTGGAAAATTGCTATGACCGACGAATATACTGCTCTTGTTGATAATAAGAAGTGGGAGTTGGTTCCCCGTCCAGCCGGTGTTAATATTATTCGGTCTATGTAGAATTTTGCTCATAAGGACAATTCTGACGGATCCTTTGCAAGGCACGTGGCCCGTCTTGTAGGTGATAGTAAGACTCACCAGGTTGGTGTGGATTGTGGTGAGACGTTTAGTCCAGTGGTCAAGACGAATACCATTCGCACTATGCTTAACTTGGCTCTTTCGAAAGCATGGCTCATTCATCAGTTAGATGTGAAAAATGATTTCTTACATGGTGATCTTAATGAGACAATCTATATGCATCAACCCTTGGGGTTTAGGGATCCCAAATATCCTCATCATGTTTGTTTGTTGAAAAAGTCCTTGTATGGGTATAAGCAGTCTCCACGGACTTGGTATAAGAGGTTTGCCGACTATGTTTCGACTATTGGGTTCTTTCACAGCAGGTCTGATAATTCATCGTTCATCTATCATCGTGGTTCTTCATTGGCTTATATACTATTATATGTGGATGATATTATCTTAACTGCCTCTTCTGATGCATTACGCCAGTCTATCATGACAATGCTCAGTTCTGAGTTTGCTATGAAAGACTTGGGGCCCTTGAGTTACTTTTTGGGGATTGCTGTCACTCGTCATGCAGGTGGGTTGTTCTTATCCCAGAGGAAGTATGCAGCTGAGATCATCGAGAAGGCTGGGATGTCATCCCGTAAGTCCACTTTCACTCCGGTTGGTACTAAACCCAAGTTGGGTGTTGCGGCTAGAGATGGCAGTGGATCCTGGATCCGGTGGATCCAGATCCGTTTTATAGGATATGGATCTTCAAAATTTGGACCCGACGGATCCGGATCCGTTTCTGACGGATCGGATCTGGATCTGGATCTTGTATTTGAGATCCGTATTCGGTCCAGATCCGATCCGTGAATCCGTTTTTATTAAATATATTCATAACCTAGAATGTAATTTTATAAGTATTTTCTTAAAATTGCTAAGCACATCCTTGCAAGTTTAATTCTCAAAACAAGTTTAATTTATCTCCGCGTTAACTCAAAAACCAAAAAATAAAGAGGTAACTTCGATAATAAAATCAATGTTATATTAGTGAATGACTAACATCTCCATAGACAAGTAGTTAAAATTATATTCACTTCATTTGTGAATATTCCAAGCACATGCAAGTTCTGCATTGTGAAAATACTAGTCAGCATTTTTCACAACTATTGTCATTATCCAACATTTTCAATTAATAGCTCACAATCAAAACGAGGCAACAAACAAAATATCTCATATGAACATTTCAAAATTGAAACACAGTAAACTGTTAGCTAAGTAAAAATCGTTTGTCAGTTCAAAAAAATTCTTAGCAAATGGTCTTTTTTTTCTTAGTGATTGGAAATGAGGGCGTCTGGGTATGTTATAGACAGGCAAATTTTTTTACATGTGGATCCAGATCCGATCCGTGGATCCGATGGATCCGGATTTGGATCTGATTTTTATGGACCCGATGGATCTGGATCTGGATTCGGATATGGATCTGGGTATGAAAAACGGATCTGGATCTGGATCTAGTAGGATCCGGTCCATATCCTATCCGTTGCCATCCCTAGCTGCGTCTGGCTCACCTTATGAGGATCCGACCCCCTTTTCTAGTATTGCAGGGGCCCTTCAGTATCTTACGTTCACGAGACCAGATATTATGTATGTCGTACAACAGGTGTGTTTGTTTATGCATGATCCCAGGGTTGAGCACATGAATGCGCTAAGACGCATTATTCGGTACATCCAGGGGACACTTGATTATGACTTACATTTATATTCTTCATCGACGTCTACACTTGTCTCGTATACGGATGCTGATTGGGGTGGCTGTCCAGACACCAGATGGTCTACTCTGGCTATTGTATGTTTTTTGGTAATAACTTGGTCTCGGGGTCTGCAAAACATCAGTTGACTTTATCACGCTCGAGTGTAGAGGCCGAGTATCGAGGGGTAGCTAATGTAGTCTCTGAATCCTGTTGGTTACGTAATCTTCTTTTAGAGTTTCATTGTCATATTCAGAAAGCTACCTTAGTTTATTGTGATGATATTAATGTCATCTACCTTTCTAGTAATCCGGTTCAGCACCAGCGCACTAAACATATCGAGATGGACATTCACTTTGTTTGAGAAAAGGTAGCTCGTGGACAAGTACGCGTCTATCATGTCCCTTCCAGGTATCAAATTGCAGACATCTTTACAAAAGGTCTTCCCTAGGTCCTTTTTGAAGATTTTTGAGACAGTCTCAGCGTACGAAGACCGCCTGCTATGACTGCGGGGGTGTGTTAAATAATACATAAGTATACACGTGTATATACATGTGATATACATGAGTATATCGTGTATACTTATGATATGTGTGTCACGGTTTTTGTATATAGGATGCCCACAGTTTGGGCATTATTTGGTAAGGTTTGTTATAATAGTTTAGGGTAAATATTATATTAATTAGTATTGTACACTTATTATAGTTATAGGATTCTTGTACAATTAGAATAGGGTTTTGGGATTAGAATAGGAATATGATTCTCCTATTAAGGAAATTGTATATTGTATATATTCTCTTTTATTAATGAAAATAATCAAAGGAATTATTTCTATCACACTATCTCTCTTTTTTTTCCTAATCCACTCTTGCCAAAGTGATGTTCAATTGTACGCCCTTTATTCCACTTGTCGTATTAATATTCTTTTAGATACCTTTTAAAAGAATATTAATAGTAACTATGACTACTTTATTTATTTTTTGAGCTATCACCACATTAATCACTCTCTAAAAATATTTATTACTAAATTTAAAAACATTAATTCTTTCTTAGTATTTTAAAATGATAAATAGTTTTGAGTAACTATTTTGACAAATATAACAAGCAAATTGGAAGGGAGGGAGTATGAATGTTAGTTGAAATATGGAATAGTTCCTTTTTCCTTTGGAACGGCACCTTAGACCAAGTATATTGACCATTTCAGACGATGAGACGAAGGTCCTTAAAGCCCACAACGGTGTTGACTTAGTTATTATTGCTTTTCTACTAAACATCCTTTCCGATCTCAAAATACTTTTAAGTGAACAATCTTCGAATTTGATGACCAACGAAAATTTAGGCAATGAACATAAAATATTTCCATCAGCAGAGGCTAAAGGGTGTCCAGCGGGGAGGGTCCCGAGGCTAAAGGGTGTCCAACGGGTGGGGCGGGTCCCGGCGGGACGGGACCGGGGAGGGCGGACCGGTCCTCCGGCGGGATACGCCGATGTCCCGTCCCGTTTCCGGTCCCGTCGGAAAAGGGGACCGGTCTTATTGGGACGGGATCAGATTTTCCATTTTTTTCACTTAATTTTAAAAAATAACATATATAAACACCTCAATAATTGAACAAGATAGTGTAATAAAAATATTCCAAGGCTGTTTTTGTGCCTCTTATATTATTTAATAGAAATATGATTTTTTTGTAATACAATTTCAAAATTGCAACTTTGTGGTGTTGAAAGTTGCAAATAACATAGTAAAATTGCAATTTAAAAAATCACATATTTATAAACATCTTTTCTAGTTTCTTCACAATGTCCTGTGGTTCTTCGGTTGGAATAGAAATTTGTCGCTTCCACCTCCGTCAGATAAGATTTCATTGTAGTTTTCGTCTTCTTCGTTGATCTACGGTTGATCGCACCTTCTACGCTCCACTCGTATCCAATCTCTGAATAAAACTGCAATCTCCAAGCTGTCTCCCGCTAACGAGTGTCTGTGCTCTCCTATTTGAAATCTTCCGGCAGAAAAAGCGCTTTCAGACGCTGTTGATGACGCTTGAATGTTCAACACATCTCGGGCCATCTTTCATAGTGTCGGAAATGTCTTCTCATTCTCCCTCTAGTATTTCAGCAAGTCTTCACGTCCTTCTTCATTGAGAACTGATTGGTACGGTACAACACCCTGCAAAACAAAAATATCAAACTCACTAACTTGATTAATAGTGGTACCACTAAACATTCTATGTCTAAAACTTTCAATACTAGTCGCATAAATAACATGTCTTTTTTACCGTATTGAAGAAGAAGAAGATATAGAAGCCGGTTGGTTGCTAGCACTTTCTTGTTGATAATGTGTATATATTTTTTTGCATTCATCTTGTGTGCTAGACAAAACTTCTTCTTTAGGTGGTTGTTCATTTGGATTTTTTGGAGTTGGAGGTGGAAGTACTGCTATACAATCATAAATAGTTTCAATAAGTGTTTTACAATCGTCTATTTTAATAGTCGGATTTAACACAACACCAATAATATAAATAGTGGGAATAGGAAAAAATATTTTTTTAACTTGATAAATATTATTTTAATAGGTGCCTTATAAGATGGTTTTTCCATATATGCACTAAGTAACAAAAATGTTAGAGCTATATAAAATATTGAAATAGTAGGACAATATATATCAGAAAATTCTTTAGTTTCTTGAAAAAAATTCTCTAAAAATACAATAAGTTCTGAAATTTTCCCCCAATCGTTATCTACAACCATATCAGTTGAATTTCGATTATGGGCGTTAAAAATAAAGTTATAGGTCTTTTATAATCATTAGCAACAAGTAGTTGTTCATATAAAGAATTCCACGTAGTTGCTACTTCTTCAGAAATATTCTTTAAGGTAGTCCACAATCGTGACAAGTTTTTTATATTTTTTTTTCTTTGTATTCTATTACTTCTAAAAATAAAGTTTATAGCAAATTGTACTTTATTAAGAATGTCTTCAAAAAGCGGTAGACCATCATTTACAACTAAGTTATAAATATGGCACACACGTTTTATATGAAAATGATTAGGAAAAGATGGAGTTAAAAGATTTTTTAAAAGTCTAATAGCATAATTATTAGAAGAAGCATTATCTAACGTAACAATCATTATTTTGTCAGTTATACCATAATAATCACAAATTTGATGAATATTTTCTGCAATAAAAAGGCAAACCCTCCACCACAACTAATTTTGCTATTGCTTCCCTATCTCTATGTTTATCGTATTTAGGACCTACAATTCCTCACATTGTCGGGTTAATTTGACCATTTACTTGGTCCAGGACACTACGTGAACCTTGTCCCGACTGAGAGCGCATTGGCACACACGACTTTGTAGCTTCGTATTCATCCCACCTAGATTTGTGAAAACTTTGTACATGTCTCAATAAACCTCTCGTCCCACCCTGACCTTTTTCCATTTTAAATTTATAAATATTTTTACAAATTTGACATCTAACTACGTGATTCTCTTGGTCCCTATAAAAAAAAATCTCATGCAGCAGATTTTAATTTCCGTGGTGTGGGGCCTCGTCTCATACTAGGGAGAATAGGAGGCGTTCCAGTTCCAGTTCTAGTTTGAGGTGCACTAGTGGGTGTGTCATCTAGATTATCTTCTAAATTAAAGTCTGGTTGAGTTGCAGAACATATCTCATCGTCTACTAGTATATCACTAAAAAATTCAGTTTCATCTATATGAGTGTAATCAATCAAATCATCTTGTTTAGGAATATAATGACTAGAAGAAGTACATATGCCCTTGTTACCCCTACTAGAAGAAGCACCCTTGCCCTTACCCTTAAACATACATCTTAATCCTCCCATTTTAATTATGCTAATAAATAATTAAAGATAATAAAATTAAGTGTGATAATTAAAATAAAGTAACAATAATAATTTAAAGAAGGAACGAAGGTAACAAACGCCGACGTGTAGTCGAGGTTGAAAATTGAAACTTTGCTCGATGGATGATCCTCAAGCTAGTTGCCAACTTCAATCCCAATTTTTTAACTTTGATACAATTATACAAATGAACAAATAAAATATAATATTTAATAGGCAATGTAGACTTGTAGAGAGGTAGATTGAGAGATTAGAGAGATTGTAGGAAGATTTGTGAGAAAGATGAAGAGAAAATGAGGTATTTATAGTTAGAAAATTGGGTTAAAGTATAAATATATTAACTTAGGGATTAAAAATAAATATTAAGGGGGTGGAGGGGTTGGGGGATGGCCGTTGCACAACGATCAAAATATAAAATGGCCGTTGTGCAACGACCATTTTTTGCAAAGTGGAGGGGGCGAGAGGGATCTGGGCGGGATGGGGCCTGGGGAGGGACGGGTCCGGGCGGGACAAGCCCAGGTCCCGTTCCGGGTTCGAGTCCCGTGATCTTTTTTTTCTAGGGGGACCGGAGTTGGGTCGGGTCGGGACCGGGCCGACCTGGCCCACTGGCCAGCCCTAGGCTAAACTATTCTTTTATCTACGACTAACACAAATAGCATCCTTTGATGTTAAAAATAACAACATCTTCGGTGTAATCTCAAAATAGAGTATACACAGATCTTGCCCTACCTTTGAAGGTAGACCCCCCACTCAGTGACGATTCCAGAATTTTGACTAAAGGGTTCAACATTTTAAAGAAGTGAACAGTAAAAAAAAATTCGTCAAAAAGGTTTAAGAAAGAAAATCTAAATGTAAATTAAACTACCGTTAAAACTCACACTAAGACAATATATTAGATCAAAACTAATATGATGTTACGTTGTTTTGAAGTATTTTGTTTTCTTTCAAAAGAAAAAAAATGCTAGAGCAAAAGGTATTTAAAGGAACAAACGGAAAAAAAGATCATAGTACAATAAACAAAAAATAAACTGAAGATAATTGCAAAAATAACTAAAAAAGAAAAAATAACATGGTACCCAGATTGAGTTATGTAAATTGAAAATAATTTACCTCATAACTAATCTTGAGGATATATTATTCGAGGAGGTGAAAAAGAAAGAAAAACTAACATGGTGCTCGGATTGTTCAGTGGGGAATTAGTAAAGTACCATTCAAAGTGATAGAAAGAAAAATAATTGCACAGGTGGATTCCAACCTAGTTCAAATGCGCGAAATTGTACCCCTCAACCACCGAGCTAAACAATTGGATTGTACGAAGGGTGTTCATTATATAAAATTTATACTATAAATGAGAATTTGACCTTATACATGTTTTGTAATTTTTAAGCGAAGGGAGTTCGGACCTTTCGCCACCCTAGCTCTGTCCCTGCTCCCAATAAAAAAAATCAGTTCAAAGTTGTTCAAGAAAAAAAAGTGAAAAAGTCGTGACAAAATACTATAGAAAACGTGATAAAATATTTTGAACAGTAACTAAAATAAAATAAAATAATAATCGAAGTACAAGAAACAACATTTATTAATAAAAATACGACACAAAAAACTACAAGAGTAATGCTATGATTACTAGTATGGATGGATAATCTTTCGATGCCACAATTTGAAATTTAATTTTGTTAAGATCAATAGTGATAAAATAATTATTTTGTCGAAGGGCGAACAAATTCCGATGAGTCACCGGGTTTTTGTAGTTGATATAAGATTTTTTCGAAAACAAGTTATGATTACGAATCATCATGTGTTCATTCATAAGTACTTATCTTAGCAACAAGTTATGGTGATTGTTAGGATGTTGACTACAAATTTTGACGATCATCATAACATTATGTGTTTTTGCTTCAAATTTAATCCAAATTAACTCAAAATGACTATAAATTTGATATCCAATCTTGTAATGTCAGTCCCAACAATTTTCATATAGTATGATTTAACTCAAACCTTCAAATTCAAGAGACCTACTTTATTTTCTTCTGCAAACAAACTCAATAATGATTTTCTTCAACTAAAACTATTCTAATTACAGATACGCGATGAATCTTCAGCTTTGTGATATAAAGAAAATGGAAAAGGAGGAAGAGAAGAAGAAGAAATCATGTTGAGTGATCTACGGCATATGATAGTAATTTCTTTTTGCAGGTCTACCTATTTCAGAATGATTACAGACCATGCGATGTTTAAAGTTTTATATGACGGAAGATGGAAGTTCATGCAACAGTGGCCAAAGTCAGATAAAAATGATTATGAAGTTAGTCTTGACGTCAAGACTAACTTCTGACATCATGAAGTTGTTTCGAAGTTGAAGATGTGCAAAAATTTATACGCCTGAGACATAACTTAAATAGTGGTACCAAAATCGCATAGTTATGCAATTCCCACTTGTAGTTGATGACGAATTGGTCATTTGCAGAAAGCTGTTTCTTTGAGGCTACAATTAAAATTATGTTCCCCCTCAAGTACCATGGTTAAATTTATCTGTAGAAAGAAAACTTCATTCAATTAATTTTAAAGATGAAATTTGGGCTACGATTAATTGAGACCAAAGTTAAAGAGTGACCTCACAAGAGGTTACGCAGTGCAATTATTCATGAAGAAAATAAATTGGCCCGATTTCAAAGCTGCTATATAGCCCGCTCACATACTCCGCTATGTGGGTTCGGCCGAGGACTGGCCCAATTAGTAGGGGAATGGACTCTGTTGGACCTGAACCATCCATAAAACTGGATGGGTTATTCGCACAAATGCTCTTATTTGGGGGTGGTCTTTAATTTTGCCTCTCAAATTTGTGTTCTTTAATTGTTGCCTCTCATCATATTTTGGCGCAGCATAATTAGGATCTCGCAAGGCAGAGTTAGCGGTTAGCGTTGGCATATGTATCATAACAACCTACAAATTATGTTGTATAAGGCATAACTTTCAACACTCAACATAATCTAAAAAAAAGGCATAACTTCAGATTTCGACCAGCATAATTAGCGTTTAACTTTAGCATATGTATCATAACATTCCGGTATAATTTTCAACACTCAACATAATCTGAAAAAATACTACAAAACTATGCCGCATAACTTAATCCTACATAAATTTACGCCGAGTGAGGAAAAATTCAGTTTTCTAAGACAAAAATGTTACAGAAACTATGTCTTGTGAAATGGGCCTAGATATTTTAATAAAATAAGTAGCAGAGGCAAAAACTAAAGACTACATATATGAAGGGAAAAGATTAAAGACCAATGCATTTGAAAGGAAATCCACGCAAAAAGAAATGAAACTGGACCTACAAGGCCCAACACTTTGTTATATTTACTATACTAGTGAACTTGATTGCGCGAAGATTTTCTTGTGCGGGGTAGAAATACTAAATTTACTGGTAACAACAAAAGAAAAATACAAACTAAATTTTATTGTTAGTAACAAAATAAAAAGTATACATATTAGTTCATGCATTAATTTTAATTTATAATATCTATCAATTTCTACAAATGGAATAGCAATTTACATTATAAACATTAATAAGATGGGAAATAAAAAAAAATTATGTTCTTGTGTTCTTTATTCTATTATCATTTCTTTTAGTTTTTATTATTGTTGATGGATGAATTTTGAAACTATTTACATATTTTAACGATAGCACTATCTGAAAAATATCCATTTGTTAAAGTAGTAAATATATAATGCAAATGATGCAATAAGTTTTAGAGATTACCCATGCTTAAATTATCATTTCAAGGAAATATAATATTATAAACAAAACTAACACTTTTGTAAAACTCATACAAGAAGGTATAAGCACAAGCAATCCTAGCATTTTAAGTTAAACTACCTTCAAAGAATAAAAGCAGATGAGGCAAAGGCGTAGTTCCGTTTATGTTTTGCTCTTTGGTAAGTTTTGTATTTGGGAGATAGCTGCTCCAAGGAATTTCAACCAACATCAAGAAGAGGAAACACTTTCATCTAAAATACTCAAAACGATTTGACCAAAAAAAAAAATACTCAAAACGGGAAAAAATAGGCAGTACATATTCGAAATTTAACTATATATCTAAAATAATATGCGCGCACTCAAGAAAAAAAGAGAGGCAGTACATACCCAAATCTGTGCTAGCTAAAACATTTTTTTACTTATGTAATCTTGTTTGTTAAGTGACGCAAATTTAAGACTTTTCAAAGAAATCTCTGTGCCTCCTCGGGTGGCCATAATCCTTGCTTCACATTTTGCCTCGTCACGGAACTGGGTTATGTAAGTGAAATTATAATATTATTCACAATTATTTATTTTTGTCAGAAGCATTTTATTGATTAGGTGTGGGCACTCTCTGTCAGACATCCTTTTATCAATAATTAAATATATATGAAATATCACGAATTTTATATCTATTAGTAGATAAAATATCTTTGATAGAAAGTTACTCACTTGAAAGACTGTGTCTTTGTGAATAAATACATTTGAATGGTTGTATCTTTATGAATAAACATCATTCAAATATTGTGTCTTTATGGATGGACACCATTCAAAGGTCGTGACCTTATGAAATGATACCTCTTTGAGAAGGGTTGTGTCCATTATGAAAATAGACTTAAAAGTCTATAAATTATTCAAATTTTACTACAGATTCAGATGAAGATTAATATAGATTTATAATTAGTTCTAGAAACACCATCTTATTTGCTTGAGATAGTATTTATGATTTGTTGTATCTTGAAGGTAATTTGCCATAAACTCTTAGCAAACCTTGTGTTGGGGAGGGCAAACAAAATCTTAAAGGAAAGTGGTTCTACACGCCTCAAATCATGTTTTGTAATTTCTCTTCTTTTGCCTCCTTATTCTTCTTTTACTCCAACAATCTTTAATGTTTTTGTTTTGCAGCGGAGGCTTCTAAAGATATGACTTCGTTCCTCAATTCAAATATTCAATTTGATCGCTTTGACGGCACCAACTTCACTCGCTGGAAAGAAAAATTGTTTTTTCTTCTCACTGTGCTCAAGATTGCTTATGTGCTTGATCCAAAGTTTCCACCACTTTCAAAGCCAAAGGAAGATGACACGGAAGTGATCAAGGCTGCTAGAAAAAAACGTGAAGATGATGAAGTGATGTGTAGAGGTCACATTCTCAATACTCTTTCCAATAGGCACTATGATCTCTACAACTTGATGGAATCTCCGGTTGAAATTTGGAATGCTCTCGAGTATAAATATAAGACGGAGAAAGAAGGTACAAATAAATTTCTTGTATCTAAATATCTTGAATTTACCATGATTGACACAAAGTCCGTTCTTGATCAAATACATGAATTGCAAGTCATTAAGCTTCGAGAATTGAAAGTTGAAATTTGTGAACCATTTCTAGTGGGGACAATTATTGCTAAATTTTCTCAAAATTGGAATAGTTATAGAAAGAAACTTATTCATAAAAGAGAGGACATACCTTTGGAATAATTAGAAAAGCATTTGAGAATCGAAGAAGAGACTAGATCTCATGATTCTAAGAACAAATATGATTCTTCCAAAGTTAATGTCGCTGAAGCTAGTAAATTCTCAAAGAATTTCAAAGTCAAGAACAATCAGAAATTCAAGAAGTTCGGTAATGGCCCATAAAAGTTCTCCAAAAATTATTTTAATTGTGGAAAAAAGGGTCATCGCAAAAGTGACTGCAAATTCAAGAAGAAGGAAGAAGGAAATTCCAACAAGGCCAATGTTATTGAGGAGAAAATTAAAGAAATTTGTGATATGGTCTCCGAAATGCAAATTGACATGATTACCCAAATCAATATGGCTGAAACAAAATCTTCGGATTGGTGGCTCGACTCGGGCGCAACCATTCATGTTTGTAATGACAAGAATCTATTTAAGTCTTACAAAATGGAGAATAAAGGACAAAATGTTCTTATGGGAACAATGATTCAGCCGTGGTTGCCGGCAAAGGTATGGTGAAAATTAACTTCACTTTCGAAAAGAAGGTCAATTTGAACAATGTCTTCCATGTGCCTTCCATTAGGAAGAATCTTGTTTCTGCTAGTCGCTTGTGTACGAATGAGCTTAAGATTGTTCTTGAGGGCAATAATTGTATTGTATCAAAGAATGCAATATTTGTGGGGAAAGGATATTCTTGTGATGGAATGTATAAGCTAAGCATTAATAATAATAATTTCAATTTTGCTTATATTGTTGAGTCTTTTGATATTTGGCATGCTAGATTAGCACATTTAAATTTTCGATCTTTGAAGTACATGTCCAAGCATGGTTTGATTAATTTCAAAGATATAAAAATGATAAATGTGAAATATGCATCCAACCAAAATTGACTAAGAAACCGTTTCTAAGTGCTGAACGAAATACTCAAATATTGGATTTGATTCATACCCATATTTGTGAGTATAACAGTGTTTTGACTAAAGGAGGGAAAATATACTTTATCACTTTCATTGATGATTGTTCAAGATACACTCATGTGTACTTACTTCACAAAAGATGAAGCCTTTGAGAAATTTAAAATTTTCAAGGCTGAAGTTGAGAACCAAAAAGATAAGAATCAAAATGGTTCGAAGTGATAGAGGACGTGAATATTTTTCTAATTAATTTGATAAATTTTGTGAAGAACATGGAATTATTTACCAAAGAACAACACCTTTTACTCCTCAACAAAACGGTATGGCCGAAAGAAAGAATAGAATTTTTACAGATATGATAAATTCTATGATTCTTAATGCTAAGTTAACAAAAAACTTATGGGGGGGAGCATTACTCACTACATGTCATGTTCACAATAGAATTACCTCTCTAAAAACACATGTGTCTCTCTATGAAATTTGGAAAGGAAGAAAATCAAACTTGATGTATTTAAGGGTATGGGGTTGTTTAGATTTTTATAGAAAGCATGACCCAAATTTATCTAAGTTAGATGCTAGAGGTATTAAAAGTATTTTTATGGGATATGCTAAGAATTCCAAGGCTTATAGATTATTAAATAATTTAGATTCTAATATCATTGTTGAATCAAGAGATGTTGAATTTATAAAAAATAAGTTTAATCATGATTATGTAACTCAATTAGAATCTATCATTGATCAACCATGTGATGATTCTCTTGGTGTTTCTATAAAAGGAAAGAGTCTATGACATTTTTCGAACCAAGGAGAAGTCAACGTAAAAGAAAAGAAAAAGATTTACCATCGGATTTTATTTCATCACAAGCATTACTCTTCTTGGTTGAAAGGGATAGAAATAATGTACTAAATAAAGTACCATTATTGCTAAATGTTGAAGCAGATCCAAAGACATTTAATGAAGCTATGTCTTCAAGAGATGCCTCCTTTTGGAGAGAGGCGGTGAATGATCAAATGAATTCAATTATGTCAAATCAAACATGGATTTTGGTTGATCTTCCACCGGAATCTAAACCAATTACAAATAAATGAGTCTTCCATAAAAGGTATAATACCGATGGCTCTTTGCAAACTTTCAAGGCTAGATTGGTAGTCAAAGGGTTTAAACAAAGACATGGTATTGACTATTTTGACACATATGCTCCGGTAGCAAGATTAACATCTATTAGAGTGCTATTTGCAATTGCTTCCTTGAACAATTTGCATGTGCATCAAATGGATGTGAAAACGACTTTTCTTAATGGTGATCTTGATGAAGAAATTTATATGGAACAACCCGAGGGATTTGTTTTGCCTGCAAATGAGAAAAAGGCATGCAAGTTAGCCAAATCTCTTTATGGTTTAAAGCAAGTACCAAAACAATGTCATGATAAATTCGACAAAGTTATTTTATCTTATGGTTTTGAGCATAATAATGCAGATAAGTGCATATATTCCAAATTTACAAGTGATTTTGGTGTGATTTTATGCTTATATGTTGATGACATACTTATATTTGGAACAAACATGCAAGGGGTAAAAGACACTAAGAATTATCTAGCTTCACAATTTAAGATGAAAGATCTTGGTGAAGTAGAGACTATCTTAGGTGTAAAAGTGCGAAAAAATAGTGGGGGTTACTCGTTGTGCCAATCTCACTATATTGAGAAAGTACTTAAATTTAATCACTTAAAATTTAAAGAAGCTAATACCCCATTTGATTCTAGTATTATATTACTAGAGAACTCAGGCCGAGTTGTAGCACAGCTTGAATATGCTAGTGCGATTGGTAGCTTGATATATGCTATGCATTGTACAAGGCCTGATATAGCTTTTGCGGTATGCAAAATATCTAGATTCACGAGTAACCCGGGCGTTGAGCACTGGAAATCGATTGGATGAATACTTGGTTATCTTAAAAGAACCATGAATTTGGGTTTGTATTATAACAACTATCCTGAAGTACTTGAAGGGTATTCAGATGCTAGTTGGATAACCAATATAAGTGATAATAAATTCACATCTAGATGGATCTTTACCATTACTGGAGGAGTCGTTTCTTGGGCATCCAAGAAACAAACATGCATAACTCACTCAACAATGGAAAGTGAGTTTATAGCACTTGCAGCAGCAGGCAAAGAAGCAGAATGACTGAGAAATTTGTTATTTGATATAAAGTTGTGGCCATAACCGATGTCGTCTATTTCTGTGTATTGCGATAGTGAAGCTACATTGTCTAGGGCTTATAATAAGGTGTATAATGGAAAGTCTAGACACATTAGCTTGAGACATGAGTATGTGAAACAATTAATAACCGATGGTGTTATTAATGTGATTTACGTTAGGACAAATAAAAATGTAGTAGATCCTTTAACAAAATGTCTTTCAAGAGACTTAGTTAAGGATACATCTAGTAGAATGGGGCTGAAACCTTTTTGTTTTACAGTCACCAATGATGGTAACCCAACTATGTAATAGTTATATTGTTATTTCATAGTTAAATGGGTAAGAACAAGTCATTGTTTAGTGACAGGTTTGGCACTGAAAAAAAAAACATATTAACTAGTCCCTTTCAAGATGTTCGGTGCAAATAGCTATGAAGTAGAGGTTGAGTACTAACTCTTAATGAAGTTCAAGTCTCATAGTAGCTAGAGGCAAAATTTGAAACTTCACCTAAGTGAGCATAAGAAATGTTGTCGTTTCTAACAAGATCGTGGTTTAATCTTGTAAATGCTCATGAATCCAAGATAGATCACAAGGCCAGAATAGTGCTGAATAAATTAGAACATAATTTAAAATCTGGGATAGATTATATGTGATGTATCTCCGGTATTTGCTTAAGAGACAAAGTTCAATGCTAAGCACACTATTGTCTTGTAGATACTTTGAAATGCATTAACTAATTAAAGGTTAAAATTGAAAGATACCTCTTTGTATGTATAAGTTTATCATTGTAAATCTGGAATGATATTACAATCTAGTGGGGGATTGTAAGTGAGATTATAACAGTATTCACAATTATTCATTTTTGACAGAAGCGTTTTATTGATTAGGCGTGGGCACGCTCTGTCAGACAGTCTTTTATCAATAATTATATATATATATATATATATATATATATATATATATATATATATATATATATATATATATATATATATATATATATATATATAAAATATCACGAATTATATATATATTAGTAGATAAAATACCTTTGATAGAAGGTTACTCACTTGAAAGATAGGGTCTTTGTGAATAAATACATTTGAATGGTTGTGTCTTTATGAATAAACACCATTCAGATATTGTGTCTTTATGGATGAACACCATTCAAATATTGTGTCTTTATGGATGAACACCATTCAAAGGCCGTGACCTTATGAAATGATACCTCTTTGAGCAGGGTTGTGTTCATTATGAAGAGACTTAAAAGTCTATAAATTATTCAGATTTTACTACAGATTCAGATATAGATCAATATAGATTTATAATTAGTTCTAGAAACACCATCTTATTTGCTAGAGATAGTGAAAGATAGAATAATTTCCCTTAGGAATTTCTTTCATTATTCACAATATATATAGCTGTACAAGGTTGATTCCTAATATGGTACGAATCCTAACTTACCTTACAAAGGTTGATTCCTAATACAATTAGAATCCTAAGTTACCTTAAATATACATTTATCATAATTACAAAATATACGACGAATATTCTGAGAATATTCGCTAATACTCCCTCTCAGACGGAGCGGGAGGAGGCCGAATGCTAAGGCTGGATCGGAAGTCGGTGAAGAGCTGTCGCGGTAGTCCCTTTGTGAAAATATCTGCATACTGATACGAGGAAGGCACGTGTAAAATTTTGACCTGACCACGAGCAACCTTCTCTCGCACAAAGTGGATATCCATCTCAATATGCTTAGTTCGCTGATGTTGGACTGGATTATGAGACATATAGATAGCAGATATGTTGTCACAATAAACTATAGACGCCTTGCGTAATGGACATTGGAGCTCCAAAAGAAGATTTCGGAGCCAACAGATCTCAGCGACGACATTAGCAACTCCGCGATATTCTGCTTCAGCACTCGAACGGGACAACGTGGCCTGCCGCTTGGCGGACCATGAGATAAGATTATCCCCAAGAAATACACAGTACCCGGAGGTGGAGCGACGTGTGTCGGCATCTGCCCAATCTGCATCCGTGTAGGCTAGCAATTTGATTGGGGCAGGGGTATAGATGTAAGCCAAAGTCAAGTGTGCCCTTAACATATCTGATAATACGTTTGAGGGCGGCAAAATGGGACTCTCGGGGGTCGTGCATGAACAGACACACCTGCTGAACGGCATATGCAATATCAGGCCTAGTGAATGTAAGATACTGAAGAGCACCTGCTAGACTCCGATATAGAGTGGGATCAGAAATTGGCGCACCGTCATTGGCACTAAGCTTGGATTTTGAGTCCACCGGAGTTGGCATAATTTTACAATTTGCCATCTTGGCCCTGTACACTATCTCTTCTGCATACTTTCGCTGACACAGGAACATATTGGCAGCAGATCTAGTCACCGATATACCCAAAAAATAACTTAGTTTCCCCAAGTCAGTCATAGCAAATTCAGTTTTGAGTAGAGCAATGATTTCATTCTTCAACCCGTCAGATGAGGCAGTAAGAACAATATCGTCGACATATAATAGCAAATATGCAGTGCTGCTACCTCGGTGAAAAGTGAAGAGAGAGGTATCACACCTGCTACATACAAAACCAATTTGCAGAAGATACCTGGCGAACCGATCATACCAAGCGCGGGGGGCCTGTTTCAATCCATACAATGATTTCCTGAGACGACACACAAACTGTGGAGCTGCCGGATGAACAAAACCAGGAGGTTGATGCATGTACACAGTCTCTTTCAAATCCCCATGAAGAAACGCATTCTTGACATCAAGCTTATGAATCGGCCAATGCAAGCCCATAGCAATACTGAGAAACGATCGAATAGTGGCGGTTTAACAACCGGATGAATGTCTCACCACAATCAATACCCTCCTGGCGATTAGTGCCATTTGCAACTAGTCTTGCCTTATACCTCTCTAAGTCACCACTGCTCTGCGAACTTGTGACGAAATAGCCACATACACCGGATAACATTCACACCAGCTGGTCTAGGTACCAAATCCCAAGTGTTCTGCTTGGTTAAAGCGTTAAACTCTTCGCACATGGCCGCATTCCAATTGAGGTCCAGTTTAGCTAGTTTTGGATTCTTTGGAATGGGTGATAAGGTTTGTGTGGAGAGATTGAAGTGAACCTTGGGTTTGAAGATCCCGTGTTGTGCACGAGTCTCCATGCGGTGAGGGGGCTGCAGTGGGAGGTCGGGGCCAGTTCTTTGGGTGGTAGGCGGTGAGGCTGCGGGGCGGTTGGCGGCAGTGTTCTTTGCGAAGCAGGAGACTCGACAGTTTGTTGGATTTGCTGGACTGGAGGCGTAGGTGGTGCATTAGACTCAACAGGTGCGGCATGGGTGGTGTGGGAGCTGGGTGGGTGGCGGCATTCTTTGCGGGAGGTCGAGATGACACTTTGTTGGAGGCGGCGATGGCGTCGAACGATGAGTCTTCTTTGGTATGATTTTGGATGACCGGAGACAAACTCGGTTCATCGAGAAATATGTAATCGGTCGTCTGAAATTTCCGGAGATTTGAAAAAGGAAAGGTTGTCTCGTTAAAGGTAACGTGACGAGAGAGGATGATTTTGCGAGTAGCAATGTCATAGCACAAGGAGCCAGATGATTAGGAGATAGACCAAGGAAGACACATGGAAGAGTGCGAGGGGCAAGTTTGTGGGGTGCAGTGGAGGCTATGTTGGGGTAGCATAAGCATCCAAAAATACGTAGGTGATCATATGATGGTTGCCTACGGTATAAGATTTCTGTAGGGGTTTTGTTTTGGAGTGTGCTAGTTGGTAAAATATTTAGAAGGGATTCTACCATTTTGACAGCATAGACCCAAAAAGGCGGTGGTAGGCAGGCATGAAACAGAAGTGTGCGGACCATGTTATTGATGGTACGTATAATTCTTTCAGCCTTTCCGTTTTGGGGAGAAGTATAGGGACAAGAAAAACGGAAAACCATGCCTTGTTTAGAACAGAAATTGTGAAATGCCGAGTTATTAAATTCACGTCCATTATCACATTGGAATGATTTAATAGGTTTTTCAAATTGTGTCTTAATGAATTTTTGAAACTCGAGGAATTTTGCAAAAACTTCAGATTTGAATTTCAGTGGGTAAATCCAGACAAAATGTGAAAAATCATCCAAGAATACTAGATAGAATTTATGACCCAAAGAGTTAGCAATCGGAGATGTCCATAAATCAGCATGAACAATATCAAAAGGAGAAAAAGTAACACTGTTTGATGACATAAAGGGAAGACGAGTATGTTTGCCTAGTGGACAAGAAAAACAGTGTTGGGCAATTTTTCCATTATTACATTGAATACGCTTAGAAGTCCTAAGAAAAGTAAAAACTGGGTCTCCGGGGTGTCCGAGTCGGTTGTGCCAAGTTGAGGGAGAGATCGCCGCAAGGGATAGAGGTGCTTGCGGTCTGACAGCGGAAGATTGAGTGAATGGGTAGAGGTCTCCCACACTATTGCAGCATGTAAGAATTTTCCCCGTATTGAGTTCCTTCACAGAAAAACCAAAAGGGTCAAATTCGGCGGATACGTAATTATTGCTAGTGAATTTTCTAACAGAGATTAAGTTTTTAATGATGTTAGGTGTGTATAGGACGTGGTTTAGGGAGAAAGGTGGATGTGGATGTTTGGTGTGTGTGTTACCGTAACCTTCAATTGGAATGCGATTACCATTGCCGATAGTAATAAATTGAGGACACTTTAGCCGACGTAGTTGAGATAGGTTACCTGACGACCGGGTGAGGTGAGATGTGGCTCCGGTGTCCATGTACCAATTGTCGTCGGGCTGTTGAAGGTTCACGGTGGTGTATGCCTGGCCCAAATCAGTCAGGGCAGTGGCTGGTCTTCTGCAGTCTTCTTCTTCTTTGGGCTGATAGGCTGCGATTCTTCTTCTTCTGGAATCGCTGTCAGTGGGCTCTTCTTTGGTGGGCTCGCCTGGTGGCTGGCGAGGGCCCAACAGGCCCGATCGACCAAGGCTGCTGGGCGGGCCCTGCGGTCGAATGCGGGCATCTGGCGAGGCCCGATTCGCTGGTTGGGCCACCGCTGCTTCGGTTGGACCAACCGCTTCTTCTTTGTCGATGGCTGTTGTCCAGTCCACTGGTTGCGTTGGCCCTTTCCGCGGCCCTTGCCTTTGTTGTTGCGACCTCTGCCGCCACGACCTCCGCCGCTCTGCTGCTGCTGGAACTGCTGGTTGTTGCTGGCCGCAGGTGTTGCCATCCCGTCAACGGCTAACGCCTTTTGATTATGTTCCTCTTGTTTAGCACGTCTAGTTTCTTCCAACAATAGTTGTGAACGTGCCTTGTTGAAACTTGGGAGAGGGTCGGCTTGTTGAATCATTGTTGCGAGTGTGTCATATTCACCTTTCGGTAAACCCGCAACAAGTTGAAGCACCATCTTGGTTTCTGAAACAGAAGTCCCGACGTTGGATAGTTGATCGGTTATGAGTTTCAGTTGCTTACAATATTCGGACATGTTGTTAAAATTCTCGAGGCGGGGTGTATTGTTGAATTGCTCTTCCAAAACCCCCGGGCGAGTTTTTTTATTCTCCTGAAAGATTTCTTCTAGCCGGACCCAAAGTTCACGTGCCGTAGCACCTGTTTTCATGATAGTGCATAACAGATCTTTGGAGATGGTGCCGTAGATCCATTGTTTGACGATGGCGTCAAGACGACGCCAGATTGAGTCTGTAACATCGGTGGGACGAGGAACAGATTCGTCAATGTGATCGAGCACGTTGTATGCACATGCATGAATGTAGAATAGTTCCATCCACATGGAATATTGACAGTCTTCTTGGTCAAGAATTATAGGGATAAAATTCTTGATGTTGTTAACGGCGAATGCCGGATGAAAAGAAGTTACTGAACGTTGAGAGGGGTTTTCAAGTGTGCCAGTGGATGAAACGGAATTTGTGGGGGAAGACATGGTTGCCGCCTGTCGAGGGAAGGAAATTTTCTGGTTTGGCCGAAATATGGAGGAACTGTGAAAGCAGAAAAAAAAATCTGATTTCGGCCGGGAATGAGGATTTAGGTTTTAGGCTCTTGATACCATGAAAGATAGAATAATTTCCCTTAGGAATTTCTTTCATTATTCACAATATATATAGCTGTACAAGGTTGATTCCTAATATGGTACGAATCCTAACTTACCTTACAAAGGTTGATTCCTAATACAATTAGAATCCTAAGTTACCTTAAATATACATTTATCATAATTACAAAATATACGACGAATATTCTGAGAATATTCGCTAATAGATAGTGTTTAGGATTTGTTGTATCTTGGAGGTAATTTGCCATAAACTCTTAGCAAACCTTGTATTGGTGAGGACAAATAAAACCTTAAAGAAAAGTGTTTCTACTCGCCTCAAATCATGTTTTGTCATTTCTTTGTCTCCTTATTCTTGTTTTACTCCAACAGGTTCTCCCCATACTTATCAACCAAGACTTGAGTGAAAAACTTTTACTTCATTTTTTTTTGTTAGTTTTAAAAGTGAAGAGTGGAAATTTCCAATTCATGTAACCATCTTTAATCCTTCTTTATTGCATTAAAAGCTCAGAACTGATGATATTAAGAATTATATATAGGACGTGCATGACTTTAAAATGTGGATGCTTAGCATTCATTCGTTTTCCTCATAAATAATGAAATAGTGGAAGTAACCACCATTCCTATAACACAACTTAAGAACTAAATTACGTAAGAATTAATTTGATGAAAGGGTGGGAATAATAACTGCTGAACGTGCACATCTGCTGCAAATATTTTCTTAAATGTCTTTTTTCTTTAATGGAGCAATGAATATAGAAAATTAGATTTATTGATAGTTGAAAGATAGAATAATTTCCCTTGGGGATTCCTTTCATTATTCACAATATATATAGCTGTACAAAGGTTGATTCCTAATATGGTACGAATCCTAACTTACCTTACAAAGGTTGATTCCTAATACAATTAGAATCCTAAGTTACCTTAAATATACATCTATCATAATTACAAAATATACAGAGAATATTCGGAGAATATTCGCTAATACTCCCCCTCAGACGGAGCGGGAGGAGGCCGAACGCTAAGTTTGGATCGGAAAATCGGTGAAGAGCTGTCGCGGTAGTCCCTTTGTGAAGATGTTCAGATACCGATAAGAGGAAGGCACGTGTAAAATTTTGACTGACCACGGGCAACCTTCTCGCACAAAATGGATATCCATCTCAATATGCTTAGTCCGGATGTTGGACCGGATTATGAGACATATAGATGGCAGATATGTTGTCACAATAGACTATAGACGCCTTTGAGTGGACACTGGAGCTCTAAAAGAAGATTTCGAGCCAACAGATCTCAAAGAACTACATTAGCAACACCGCGATATTCTCGTCACTTTCGAGCGGGATAGTGTGGCTCGCTTATTGGCGGACCATGAGATAAGATTATCCCCAAGAAATACACAAGACTGAGGTGGAGCGACGTGTGTCCGGGCATCCCGCCCAATCTGCATCCGTAGGCAAGTAACTTGCTGGGGCAGAGGGGTATAAGTGTAATCCAAAGTCTAGTGTGCCCTTAACGATGTCGATAATACGTTTGAGGGCGCAAAATGGGACTCTCGGGGTCGTGCATGAACAGACACACCGCTGAACAAAGATATGTAATATCGTGCCTAGTGAATGTAAGATATCAAGAGCACGCGCTAGACTCAGATATAGAGTGGGATCTAAATCGTGCACCGTCATTGGCACTAAGCTTGGATTTGGAGTCCACCGAGTTGGCATAATTTTACAATTTGTCATCTTGCCCTCAGACACTATCTCTTCTCGCATACTTACGCCGACATAAGAACATAGTGGCTGCAGATCCGTTACCGATATACCCAAAAATAACTTAGCTTGCCCAAGTCACCATAGCAAATTCGCTTTGAGTAGAGCAATGATTTTATTCTTCAAACCGTCAGATGAGGCAGTAAGAACAATGTCATCAACATATAATAGAAAATATGCAGTGCTGCTACCTCGGTGAAAAGTGAAGAGAGAGTTATCACACCTGCTACATACAAAACCAATCTGCAAAAGATACCTGGCAAAACGATCATACCAAGCGCGGGTGCCTGTTTGACCCATACAATGACTTTCTCGAGACGACACACAACCGCATGAGTCACGGATGATGAACAAAGCCGTGAGGTCGATGCATGTACACGCCTCTTTCAAATCCCCATGAAGGAATGCATTCTTGACATCAAGTCGATGAATCGCCAATGCATGCCCATAGCAATACCGAGAACAGAATAGTGGCCGGTTTAACAACCGGACTGAATGTCTCACCACAATCAATACCCTCCTGCTGATTAGTGCCATTGGCGACTAGTCTTGCCTTATACCTCTCTAAGTCACCATTGTCTCTGAACTTGTGCCGAAATAGCCACATACACCGGATAATATTCACACCTTCGGGTCTAGGTACCAAATCCCAAGTGTTCTGCTTGGTTAAAGCGTTAAATTCCTCGCACATGGCCACATTCCAATTTGGGTCCAGTTTTGCTAGTTTTGGATTTTTTGGAATGGGTGATAAGGTTTGTGTGGAGAGATTGAAGTGAACCTTGGGTTTGAAGATCCCGTGTTGTGCACGAGTCTCCATACGATGAGGCAGCGGTGGCGGTGGAGTCGAAATTTGGGAGATTCTTTGGTCAGTGGTTACGGACGATGGGTAGCGGTCCAATTTGGGCCGGTTTACGGTGACTGGCATTGAAATTTGTAGGGGTGAAGCGAGGCTGTTGGGGTAGTGCCAGAGACGATGGCGAGGCTATCGGAACAATGAAAGCTGCTTGTTGGTATAGATTTTGGATGATCGGTGATGCACTTGGTTCATCGAGAAAGATGTAATCGGTGGTCTGAAATTTCCGGAGATTGGAAAAAGGAAAGGTTGTCTCATCAAAGGTGACGTGACGGGAGACGATGATTTTGCAAGTAGCAATGTCATAGCACAAGTAGCCCCGATGATTAGGAGATAGACCAAGGAAGACACATGGCAGAGTGCGAGGTGCAAGTTTGTGAGGTGCAGTGGAGGCCATGTTGGGGTAGCATAAGCATCCAAAAATACGTAGGTGATCATATGATGGTAGCCTATGGTATAAGATTTCGGTAGGGGTCTTGTTTTGGAGTGTGCTAGTTGGTAAAATATTAAGAAGGGATTCTACCATTTTGACAGCATAGACCCAAAAAGGCGGTGGTAGGCAGGCATGAAAGCAGTGTGCGAACCATGTTATTGATGGTACGTATAATTCTTTCACCTTTCCGTTTTGGGAAGAAGTATAGGGACAAGAAAATGGAAAACCATGCCTTGTTTAGAACAGAAATTGTGAAATGTCGAGTTATTAAATTCACGCCCATTATCACATTGGAATGATTTGATAGATTTTTCAAATTGTGTTTTAATGAATTTGTGAAACTCGAGGAATTTTGTAAAAACTTGATTTGAATTTCAGTGGGTAAATCCAGGACAAAATGTGAAAAATCATCCAAGAATACTAGATAGAATTTATGACCCAAAGAGCTAACAATCGGAGATGTTCACAAATCGGCATGAACAATATCAAAGGGAGAAAAAGTAACACTGCTTTGATGACATAAATGGAAGACGAGTATGTTTGCCTAGTGGACAAGAAAACAGTGTTGGGCAATTTTTCCATTATTACATTGAATACGCTTAGAAGTCCTAAGAAAAGTAAAAACTAGGTCTCCTGGTGTCCGAGTGCATTTGTGCCAAGTGGAGGGAGAGATTGCCGCAAGGGATAGAGGTGCTTGCGGTCCGACAATGAAGATTTAGTGAATGGGTAGAGGTCTCCCACACTATTGTGGCGTGTAAGAATTTTCCCGTATTGAGTTCTTTCACAGAAAAACCAAAAGGGTCAAATTCGATGCATACGTAATTATTGCTAGTGAATTTTCTAACAGAGATTAAGTTTTTAATGATGTTAGGTGTGTATAGGACGTGGTTTAGGGAGAAAGGCGGGTGTGTATATTTGGTGTGTGTGTTACCGTAACCTTCAATTGGAATGCGATGACCATTGCCGACGGTAATAAATTGAGGATACTTTAACCGACGTAGTTGAGATAGGTTACCTGACGACCGAGTGAGGTGAGATGTGGCTCCGGTGTCTATGTACCAATTGTCGTCGGGCTGTTGAAGGTTCACGGTGGTGTAGGCCTGGCCCAACCGGGCCGGGACGGGTCGCCGCCGCAGCTTGTTGCCGCTGTTGTTGCCGCAGCTTGCCGCCGCTGCCGCCGCAGGTGCCGCCGCCGCAGTGCCGCCGCCGCCGCCGCAGGCCGCCGCCGCTGGCCGCCGCAGTGCAGTGTGTGCCGCCGCTGCCGCCGCCGCCGCCGCCGCCGCACCGCCGCAGCCGCCGCCGCAGTGCGCCGCCGCAGGTGCCGCCGCCGCCTTTGCCGCCGCTGCCGCCGCTGCCGCTGCCGCTGGCCGTGGATCGCAACCAGGCCGCTGCCGCCGCCGCTAGACATGCCGTGATGGGCCGGTTGTCGCCGCCGCAGTGTTGCCATCCCGCCAATCCGCTAACGCCTTTTGATTATGTTCCTCTTGTTTAGCACGCCTAGTTTCTTCCAACAATAGTTGTGAACGTGCCTTGTGGAAACTTGGGAGAGGGTCGGCTTGTTGAATCATTGTTGCGAGTGTGTCATATTCACCTTTCGTAAACCCGCAACAAGTTGAAGCACCATCTTGGTTTCAAAGCGAAGTCCCGACGCTGGATAGTTGATCGGTTATGAGTTTGGTTGCTTACAATATTCGGACATGTTGTTAAAATTCTCGAGGCGGGTATTGTTGAATTGCTCTTCCAAATACACACCGAGTATTTTTATTGTCTCCGAAAGATTTCTTCTAGCGGACCCAAAGTTCACGTGCCGTAGCACTGCTTTCATGATAGTGCATAATGATCTTTGGAGATGGTGCCGTAGATCCATTGTTTGACGATGGCGTCAAGACGACGCCAGATTAGTCAGTAACATCGATGGGACGAGGAACGATTCGTCAATGTGATCGAGCACGTTGTATGCACATGCATGAATGTAGAATAGTTCCATCCACATGGAATATTGACAGTCTTCTTGGTCAAGAATTATAGGGATAAAATTCTTGATGTTGTTAACGGCGAATGCCGGATGAAAAGAAGATACTGAACGTTGAGAGGGGGTTTCAAGTGTGCCAGTGGATGAAACGGAATTTGTGGGGAAGACATGGTTGTCACTTTGTCGAGGGAAGGGAATTTTCTGGTTTGGCCGAAATATGGAGGAAGAAACCAGAATTTTTTTTTTTTTTTTTTTTTTTGTGTGAAAGCCGAAAAAAAATTCTGATTTCGGCCGGGAATGAGGATTTAGGTTTTAGGCTCTTGATACCATGAAAGATAGAATAATTTCCCTTGGGGATTCCTTTCATTATTCACAATATATATAGCTGTACAAAGGTTGATTCCTAATATGGTACGAATCCTAACTTGCCTTACAAAGGTTGATTCCTAATACAATTAGAATCCTAAGTTACCTTAAATATACATCTATCATAATTACAAAATATACAGAGAATATTCGGAGAATATTCGCTAATAATAGTGATTTGATTTTTCAGCAATTATTTGAGGGAAATATAAAAGAAAAGGGTCAAAAATCTATATATTTATACTCTTCAATTTTTTTGTTAGTTTTAAAAGTGAAGAGAGGAAATTTCCAATTCATGTAACCATCTTTAATCTTTCTTTATTGCATTAAAAGCTCAAAACTGATGATATTAAGAATTATAGGACGTGCATGACTTTTGGGTGGAGCTGTAATTAACAGTTTGTGGGACATGATTTTTGGGTTGTTAAAAAATAGCTGAAAAAGTAAGAAAAAATTTGAAAATTTGAGAAAAAAGATAAATGTGTTTCTTGGTAAAAGAGGCGTGAAAATTAGGTGGAATGATTTTTGAGCTAGTAATCACAATTGAAAAGTATTCATTTGAGGAAGGCGGAAATAATCTATAGATAATTATATCTCTAACTAAAACATAAAATATTTAAGTTCAAAATATTAACAAATGATGTTGAAGAAATTTTTAACCATTACTAAAGTCTAAAAGTAGATGAGTATATTTGAATTTGAAGAAATTTTAAACCATTATTAAAAGTAGATGGATATTTTGGACTTGAAGACATTTTAAACATAATTAAAAGTAGACCGATGAGTAAATTTGGACTTTTATTCTCAACATATTTCATTTGTTAAAAATAACGACAAAATACCAGACGACTTGCTCACAGTAAGTTCCACTCTGTTTGGATGGTGGTTACTTATTATTTCGTAACATATTGTATTATATTATATTTATTGTATTATATTGTATTTATTGTATTATATTGTTTTGATGAATATAATATTTGGATAGAATATATCGTTTTCCGTTGTTACATAATTTTACACATCTTCAAATTAAAGAATAAACCAACAAAAAAAAGTAGGATACGGGGTGAAGTTATTATAAAAAAAGTTGGGTCAATTATAAAATAATATTATTAGATAAGTAATAAATAAATATAAAATGAAAAAAAGTTAACAACGTGATCACGCCAAATCATCCGTTACACAAAATGAGACTTTTGTTCGTTATGGAACAATAAATTTAACGATACGATATAATAAAATTTAAATAACATTCAAATCAAATATTATATTTAAATTTAAAAAAAAATACAATACAATAGGTAGCAACCATCCAAACAAGCTGTTCATGAATTCCTCTAAATTATAGAAGGTAAAAAACTAACATATTTCAATATGAAAAATTTCGGAAAATATCTTTCTCTTTTAAAAATCATTAGCCTGACAAGTGTAAGAGTGCATGCATGTGAAAGGGATCGAAAAATGATTAGTACTTTAAAAAATTAAACTAATGCATTCATACAATGATATGAAACTTACCCCCCAAATACTATGGAAAACCTTCCAAGAAACTCTGAAAGACAAAATTATTAGGAAGCACTCTGCCGATTTTTACTTGGTCGGTCTTCATGGGGAGTTGACCTTTGTAATCAATCAATAGATGTGGAAACATAAACATTATTATTTTCACAAGTCTGAAAAGCATCAATTTATTTAGAATCCTAAGTTATCACACAAAAGTAAATTCTAAGTCACTTCCTCTGAATAAAGTGCAGGACTTGGTCCAGTGGAATTTGTTCCGTTAATGATTTACTCTCAAATTTCGAATTAGGTAATATCTACTTTTGATGTTTTTCCAATGCCATTTTAAAAAGGATATATTATTATTCTTTGTCATTTGCGCCTGAAGCAAAACTCTCGCATTTCAAATAGTTCAAGAGGAAAATTGATATATTTTTTCTTATTTTGAAGCAACCGTCATTAGAAATGATATTTTTGAGCTATTATGCTAGTCGGAGGGTATTTTGAGCCAAAAACGCAATAGCTTATTTTAAGTGGTTCAAGATTTACTCCATAGCTAAATTTAGTTGTTCAATTTTGTAGGTCCAAATGATTCAGTTAGGTGGGTCTTCGTGGACTGTCCAATTAGGCAGAAGGGATTCTACAAATAACGATATCCCTTCCCCTCAAAATCAACTTCATTTGCTTTTTTGCATTTTATTTTTAGAATGGTGTTAGATTGACCATCGCTATTGAGGCTAAATTTGGTCCTACTATCCTTCTAACATATTGCTACGATTACTCTATCATAAAATTAAGAGTTCTGACGTTTTATAATTATAGAAATTTTGCATTACTAAGTTCTGTAATTATACCCTATAGTCAACTGAAGTTGCTCGCTTTTTTAAAAGAAAACTTATAATGTATCTCACTCATATTACACTTGCATTAAGACTATATTGTATTTGGATCATGTAGTTTTTCAATCTTGGTCATTACATAGTTAAGATTTTGAGATTTAGTCTATAAGTGGTTTTTCACCAAACCCCACTAGATGTCAAATTATTTCAGTGTAAGTTCTGGGAGAAAGGGGATCAATATATCAATGGAAGATAAACATAGTAGACTAGAAACAAAATTGAAGTACTAGAGAAGGGAATAGAAACTTTCTCTAGTCATAACACTAGTGAAGTAGGCCTATAAATAGCACTTAGTAGTAAATCTAAATTTAGAAACTTTACTAATTAATTTGTTCGCGCTTTGCTCCCAAAATATTGCTTTGGTTTTGCTTTTGCTTTTGCTTGTGTTTTGTCTTGAGCCGATAGTCTCTCGAAAACAGCCGTTCTACTTACCAAGGTAGAGATAAGGTCTGCGTATATTCTACTCATCGCAGACCCCACGTTGTGAGATTTCACTAGGTATGTTGTTATTGTTGTTGCTTTGCTCGCAAAATATTATCACATCATTCACGAAATACTTATTATCGTATCATTCATGAAATATTTTTTTAAATATCCGAATATTAAAAATAACCAAAATAACTTTACCAACAACTAAGACTATTATTTTTTTCTTCAAAAATTGTCTAAACAGACAAGTTTAAAACTCTAATGATAAGGTATTTGTAATACGTATTTACAAAAACAAAACTTGAAGTAAATATAAAAAGAAGTCGTCACGACAGTACAATATCAAAAAGCTAAAGTAAAAGTGTCACAACTTCATTGTTTGTTGAGCTCGGAGAAAATGATAAGGAATTTGGTTTCTCAAATACCACTGAAAACATGATTATCTCAACTGGGTCAGCGGGGGTCCAAATGATTTGGTCGAGGATTCCGTTTGACGCTTGGGTTGCCGTTTCTAATTCTCAGTCGAAGTTCCGACGAGTTATTGTGTATATGATGATAGACATTTATGGGTCTGGGTATTAAGGGCGGGCTGGGTTTTCGGGTTTAAAATTGGGGGATGAGTTATTTTATTCCTGAGTTGCCACGGCGCTCCGTCCAAATTAGAGGTATATCAGCACTAAAGTATAACAATAAATGTATAATTGGACGAAAAGTATAACAAAGAGTACGAATAAATAATATTTAAAAGTGAAGGGGTATGTTTGACCTTTTTCCAAAAAAAATTTATCTTCTCTTAATATACTAAAAATGACCAGTAAAAGCTAAGAGGGAGTAATAATCAACTCTTTGTTTAGCTTAACAAGAGGGATAGCCGAATTACACAATATTCTGGTGTTGTTAGCAGTGAATGAAGTAGATTCAATTAGCAGTAAATGAAGTAGATTCAATTTGATTCTGAATCATATATTCCCCGACAAAAAAGAGTGTTAACTTAGCCTATATTGTTTTGGATTAAAAAGAATGTCCACTTATCAAATCAAAAAAAATTAATTTTATTTTTCTAGATTTACTTTTATTAAGTGTTAGATGCTCAAATCTCAATATATATTTAATTAAAAATATTTTAATCAAATTATCTATTTTTATTTCAAAGTTAATATTTTCTTAAGGGGTGCAAATAATTAAGTGGACACTTTTACAAAATATATAATAAGTGGAACCAACATTCTTTCAAAAACAGAAAATTTTTGGGGTTAAATCAATATTTGGGGTTGGTTTCAATGGTTGTTAGATATTTCTCTATTTCCATTAGCAATTATTTTTTATATTATAAGTAAAATTTATTATTTTTATCCCAAATTAGTTGACTCAAAACAACATTCTTCATTTTTTTTTATCACTCATTCAATATTTGATATTTATATTGATATTCGATTAAATTTAAATCAATTAATTATAAAAAATTCTATATCAAGATTAAGAATGAAGAAGACTTAACACTCTACAGCAACTTTTGTTGATCACGTTATCCATTAACCATAGCTTGAATAAAATTAAATGGGGCGGCGACACTTGTTTTAGTTTCCTTTGTGTCAAGTGTCAACTCCCAGGTCTTTGAGCAATTATTCTATTGCATGGCCCTGCAACAAGAGCTTTCAACTAGGACATCATTTTATTTTAACATTTTCATTAGTGACAAAAGTATCTTAGTGGCTCTTAGTTGTCAAGCGAAAAATCTTATATTTCAACGTAGTTCAACAAATGCAATATCTTATTGGCAGAGCTAGGAACTTTGTGCTGCAAGAAAAACAAAAGAAATTTGGGTGTGTTTGGTACGACATGAATCTTTTTTTAAGGAAAATTCTGAAGAGGTTAGGAACATAAATGGTATATTAATTATATTTCTATCTAAGTTTATCACATAATAAGCATGTAGTACGGACGCGATTATCATCAATTCAAAAATTATTTTTTAAAATAAAATTCTATAATCTTCTACCAATATTAACATCATAATTGCAGAGACTTATATTTATCAGATCATAATCAAAAAACGTATTTGCAGAAAGAAAAACTGAAATTATAATGAATCTGTATTAGCGAATATTCTCCGAATATTCACAGTATATTTTGTAACTATGATAGATGTATATTTAAGGTAACTTAGAATTTTATTGTATTAGGAATCAACCATTTAAGGTAAGTTAGGATTCTTATTGTATTAGGAATCAATCTCTATGAATATTCGGAGAATATTCGCTAATAGTATTACTGGGAAAAAGGATGGATTCAAAATTTAGGTTTTATGGGTTGATTAATTAAATTCTTAATATTGAAAGCTTTGTATTTTATAAATTATGAATTCAGACATTAATATTTATTATCAGAAATTTATGCTTCGTATTAAAATATTAATTCAGATAAATCTAATATTGTAATGCTGCATTTGCCTCCATTAGTGGTCCAACGTCTATGTCTAACAAATTAGCAACCACTTGCTATTCTATATTCATAAATCTTGGTGGGGGTGTTATTACTTTCTCAAGAAACTATCTTACTTTTAAGATGATCTTATTAGCTCTGCTTTTAATATTGAAAATTCAAGTAAAGGAACAAAAGTCGACAAAAACAAACCAAAGGCAATTAAAAAGGTAAAACTAGTTCCCCTCTCATGCCTCTTGTAAGAATTTAATTTCCTATACTTGCTAATTGAAACCTACCCTAAAAAGGGTGCTTCTTTATCCCTATAAATTTTGTATTAACTAAGCTAAGATCTATCAGGTCATTACATCACTAATTTAGGCAGGATCTTCGCACCTAGCTAACAATAACGCGTGACATAAGTTTCCAAATAGAATTAGAAATCTATGTCATGACCTCATACTTTTATTCCTAATAATCACTTCCACTTTCATAATTATAAAAAAGGGTAAATGATCAAATTTACTTTTGAGTTATGTGAAATTATTTTTTATCTCAATTAAAAGTTGAGATCATCTGTGTACAATTTTGACTCGAACTACCTTGAGTCACTAGCGGCAGGACATGACTGAACCAAACCCTTAATCACAAGGATAAATTTAGATATTTTCCTATTATATATAAATTAGTCTCTAATTATTATATGGATTAATACAGAAACTTGTCACGTGGTTACAATTATCATAGAAACGCAGCTTCACAACAACCCAAGAAGCTTAACAAAATTCCTATACTATCATGGTTCTTCATGCCATTTTTGCTGACCGGAAAAGTAATCAGCCTCATTAAATTTAAACCCTCTAGCCGTTCTCGCGTAGCCAAAACTTTTTCTTGTAAAAAACACTTATATAAATTACTCCATTTGTATTGATTTATGTGACACTTTTTGCTTCTCGAAATTCAAACGCCATGAATTTTGATCAACATTTTAAGATGTTTCTTTCTTTCCTTTCTATCCCTTTCCTTTCTCGGGGAATGAGCATACCTTCAACTAGTCACCAGTGCCCAGATTTCAAATTAATATGAGAAAAATTATAATTTATAATATTTTTCATGTAGTTTTTAAATTGTGACTAACCATCTTAATGATAGAATTTTATAATAAAAAAAAACTTTAATTCCAATCAAGATTCTATGCCTTTTTAAATCTCTGATAAGTCTGACTGAATCTTAGCAGCCAACAAAACTCATTGGGTGTTTTAGCTGTCAAAATTAAATTACATTTAAGACTTGACAAAAAAACAAAAAAATAGAGTTAAGAAAAGATTTAACGAAAGAAAAAACAGACTGCCGGTGCCATGTCAATAGTTGGCAGCTGTGGCAATCATTATAGAAACGCGGGATTGGATTTATCAAATAAATACCCACGTGTGGCCACACGTTCGCTAACTATGCACACGTGTTTGGTAAGGAATAGAACAGCGCCGCTTCTTTTTTCTTTCCCTTCAATGCCATTCACGTTCTTTATTTTGACTTGAGAGACCCCTTTTTCCTTTGACCCCACCCAAATCCCCCATAGTTGGAATTACCTTAATACCCTTGTCTTTTTTTTTTGATATCCAGCTTTCCGACTTACACCAGACTATTTCTGGAGATAGTAATTCCGGTCCCACATCACTACTATCAGTAAATCGCGAAATGTGCGTGAATAATCAGGGTTTGAGAACAGAGCAACTGATATCACCTACAAGTTTCTACCCCAGAAGAGAGCAAATTGCTTCCACCAGGGTTCGAACCCACGCTGCAGGCCTCCAGCTGGATTTTAAGTTCTCATCCTTTGCCATCCAGCTATGCCTCGAGGGACCCTTTGTTTTTTCTCCCATCAAAACGATGATAGGATATGTGTCGTAGTGTATGTTATTTGCAGATGTTATAGTATTGATTGAGGAGACGCACGATGTTAACGCGGAGCTGGAGGTTTGAAAACAGACCCTAGAGTCGAAATATTTCAAGTTGAGCAAGACTAAGACATAGTACTTAGAGTGCAAGTTCAGTGGCGTGATTCATGTAGAGAATGTTGTCCCTGAGAATCGAACCTGTGATGCTGGAGAAAATTTCGAACACCCTGGACCACTTGAGCTAACTTCTTGCATTTGTTCAAGGTATTTAAAAGTTAATATATATATATAAACACAGAAGATCTACCTTGTATATACACATTGTAATTTTTTGTCACCCTCCCCACCCCCTAAATCCGCCCATGCCGGCTTGATACTCATTGTTATCCTCAAGAGAGAAAGTTTTATGTACATGGGGTCGATCATCTAAGACAATGACGACGATGTCACACATTATATTGGAGCAGGATGGATGAAATGGAAATTCACATCATGTGTGTTATGTGATAAGAATGTGTTGCCTAGACTTGAGTAAAAGTTCTATAAAGTGGTGGTTAGACCAACTATGTTGTATGGGACGGAGTGTTGGCTAATTAAGAAAGCACATGTTCATAAGATGAATGTAACAGAGATGCGAATGTTGAGATGGATACGTGGGCATACCATGAGAGATATGATTTGAAATGAAGTGATTCGGGACAAGGTAGGAGTGGCCCATGTGGAGGACAAGACACAGAAAGGAAGGTTGAGATGGTTCGGTCATGTACAAAGGAGATGCGCAGATGCTCCAGTGAGGAGGTGTGAGAAGTTGACAGTAGTGGGCCTGAGGAGAGGGAGGGGTAGGCCAAAGAAATCCTGGGAAGGGGTGATTAGACAGAATATGGCGCAGCTTCAACTTATCGAGGACATTCCCCTTAATAGGAGGGTGTGGAGGTCGAGTATTATTAGAGATGGCTAGTAGGTTGCCGCGAATTTTTTTTATGTACTAAGAGTATTATTATCTTCGTACATTTACTTATTTTTGTAGATCGCTATTACGACTTGATTGTTTCTTCACTTCATTTATCTTATTATAATGTTACTATTACTGCATATTATTATTGTTGTCTTTGCATCTTTTCTTGAGCCGATGATCTATCGGAAACAGTCTTCATACTTTTACAAAGTAGAGGTAAAGTCTGCGTACAATATCCCTTCTCCAGAATTCACTTGGTGGGATCTTACCATGGGTATGTTATTGTTGTTGTTGAAAACACTGACATTCCTTCATTCAATAGCAAAGAAAAAGAATAAGGAATTTCATGTAAAAAACATATAAGGAATTGTATATCCCAAAAAACTGTTGGATATGTAAAGCAGTACGAGAAGTAAATAAATATTACAAGCGTTCGAAAGGATAAACAAACAAGCCAATATTCAGAATTGCCGCAAGGTTGTTGAGTCTTGTATTTTGATAACCTGAAATCAAGAAACACTAAATCTGGATTGTTACAACTGTGGTTGAGTCGAGAGATGGCTATCTATCTTTAAGACAAGATTGCTCCGTATATGTGCTTTTACGTTAATGGGCAATAGTCTCCCAAGATAAAACAACAACTAATCAACACTACAAAGCAAATAGGTTGATTCTGACGAAGAAAACAAACACGAAACGACTTGCTGAAGAATGGAAAAGGAAGGAAGAGTTTTCTGTTTTCGGCCACTGTTTCTGCTCGCGTTTTGGACAGAATTTGTATTGTTCTCTCTTCTGTTTGTCTCTGTGTAGTATATAGTAGTCTCAACAATTGAGCCAAAAGGCTTCAGTATATAGCATAAGGGGAGAGACTTCTCAACTGCTCAGAAGAAGCCCAAGGCCCACGACCCGAGCCCGGACCGGACGGGCGGCGGTGGCGCGCGCGGACTTAGCCTTGAACCCAAGCACATCTAGGTCTTCCCTCCTTCAAACACATGAGTTACCCCTTGGGGTCCCAAACCCTTAGCCAATTTTGAGACTTATAAAGAGAACACTTCTTCCTTTTGCCACCGATGTGGTAGATTTGTCCCACACCATATTTTCATGCCTCAAACAGCTTACCAAATATCTCTTTCATTTCTCAACGAAATTTGACGATTCTTGGCCCTACGGTCATCTACTCACTTAGTAGATTATGCACGTGTGAAGAGACAAAGCCTCCAACATGCGGAACCCTAGTGTTTAAGTCATTAAATATGGGTTGACGCACCTCCCCACCAAAGACAAATTTCCAACAAAAACTTCATCTACTAAATTTTTTGAAAAATTAGCTAAGACTGTATTTATTTTTGCTCCTCCTGGTAAAAGAAAATCAAACTACATCTAGGATGTTTTAAAGCTGTCTGATATCTTCGTATAAGGTTTTGCACAACCCAAAATATTAACTTCAGTTCTTGAATTATTATTACCCATTTTTTTGCATTGAAAAAATATGTATTTGGTCTCCATTGTTTGATAATCGCAATTTACTGTGTCTCTCTAATTATAATTGGTGAGTAACTTTTCAACTCATTGAATTGGAGAGCCAAACACATCAAGCATCAACCCACGAGCATCTGTCACAATATCGATACTGGAATGCCCTTGTCTTGTTAAAATCAGTGATCAATCTAACACTGCCTTAAATTCTGATGGAATCAAACGAGAGTCTTCTACACAATAAATTTAAGCTCCATTCACACTATTCCCTTTTCCCATATGTAATGAAATTTTATTTTTAAAGAAAAAGTTAGATATTTGCGCTTGTAAATGAGTATCAAAGAAAAGATGCCGATCTAAATTATAGTAAAGTATTAAAGCAAATTAAAAATCAAATTTAGAAATAAAACTGATAGGGAAAAGTTTGAAATTTGAATAATTAGATGAATTTCAAGTATTGGAAATTATTAAAATTGTAGTATAGAGTTGGAATCATGTTAACACGTTTTAGAACGTCCCTAAAAGGAAAACAAGTACATTAACAATTATAAATTGGGACCTGAAAAGTAGTGTTTGTTGAAAAAGCACATGATATATCATACTATTAATCTCTTATTCCTAATTACCCTAGTGACGATAATCCTATCGCAATTTAGAATTGTTATCCTTAGGGTGAAAATTATTTCGCCTACTTAAAAAAATTTCCCTTTCTATCACAGTTAATACCTATTTTACCTAATAAATTACACCATCCATTCTTTTTCATTTATTTTTTTTGTCTTTTTCACTATTATTAAGAAAGTTACTTCGAAACCTTTTATTCGTTAGAATCATAATCTTACATAATATATCTAAATTAAATTATTTTTCTCGCTTTTTATTAATATAACATAGATAAAGTAATAATACGATCAACGATGCAAAACACTTCTATTGGGAGAAGTTATTTTTTATTGCTATTTAAAAATACTTATTTCTTCACCAAAAATTTGTCAAACATCTTCTGTTTCTATTATTTTTTTGGCAAGACAAGTACTTTTGATCTTTCAAAAAACTGGTCAAATAGGTTATCAATCCACGACAAATTCTCATCTTAATTCTGATCGAGATACAATAAGATCATTAATTTCAAGTTACCGAAAAACATGAGACCCAATCCTCAGACAAATTCTTAATACTCATCAAACTAAAATAAAATTCTTGATTTGATACACAACAAGCTATTCTTACCTCCCTCACGGTAGAAAGAAAAAACCCCACAATCAACAAGTACTGGAAACGTTTTCTAATGCATAAAGTAACTTGCTTTAGATCCTTATCAGTGCTCCATATTATTTATCATGATTTCTAAATATAATTATCTTAAATTATTATTATATTAAAAATTTAAGATAAAAGTACTTTTTTTAATAGTAATTATTCTTGAAGACTATAAACACTTCAATTATGAAAAAGATGACATATAAATAAAATAAATATTTAATAAAGATATAATATATCTTAGACATAATAAGAGTAAAATAGTGAAAAAACTTTTTTAAGGAAAGTGTAAAATAAAATTTCAATAAATAATTTGAGATCGAAGGAATAATAATTTTTATTGTTTTTTTCGTTGGACAAGGAGTAGTACTTACTCCTAATACAGTAAATAAAAGGAAAGAGAGAGCGGTGTTCCCCCAATATTCGGTTGAAAACCAAACCAAACTATAAAAACCTACTCCCGCTATTTCTTCCGACTATTTCCAACTCTCTTTTAAACTCTTCAACATTCACGACTCTTCACACTCCCTGCTCCCCACCCCACCATCCACCTTCTTCCTCTACACACATCCCCTCTCTCATGGAACCTCCCCATCGCTGCTCTGTCATCATCGTCGGAGCCGGCATCTCAGGTAATTTATCACCTTCAATTTTGACACACAGTACAAATATATGCAAAAAATAGTACTAGTAACTACCAAATCTACCGCTCTGTTTTCCCATGTATAACCACGTTTCTGCATTCACTTGAGAGACACAAATTTTGATTTAATTTTATGTAGGTTTAACGGCGGCGAAGGTGCTATCCGAGAATGGGGTGGATGATGTGGTGATATTGGAGGCGGCTGATAAGATAGGTGGAAGGATAAGGAAGGAAAAGTTCGGCGGTGTAACGGTTGAACTCGGCGCCGGTTGGATCGCCGGTGTCGGTGGTAAACAGTCTAATCCTGTTTGGGAACTTGCCCTTCAATCTAGTCTCCGAACATGCTTCTCTGATTACAGTAATGCTCGTTATAACATCTATGATCACAGGTTCCTAAAAAATTACTTCATAATTATGTTTACTTTTCTTTTTAGTCCGTTGTATCTTCTTTTTCTTTTACAATTTTTTAGTTTCAACTTTCTATATGATATGTTTAACACTACAAGATTAAAGAATATATCGATACATTTAGTTTAATAGGAGTATTATACTTAAATTTCTTGCCAAGACAAGACGGAGGTGTACTAGAAATTAAATTGAAAAGTTGGAATTATAAGCTTAATGTGTGTAGTTAATTGTTTTTCTTTTGTTTTGTTTTTTACAGTGGAAAGATATTTCCGAGTGGAATTGCGGCGGACTCGTATAAAAAAGCGGTGGACTCAGCAATTCAGAAACTGAGAAGCCAAGAAGCAAACCATCATGAAGATGCATCCATTCTTGCTGAGACGACGTCGTATGATATACATACATGATACTCTGTTTCCTTCTCTTTTTTCTTGTGTTAACAAAAAAATCATTTTTTTTCTTGCAGTGCTCCGAAAACACCAATAGAGCTGGCGATTGACTTCATTCTCCATGACTTTGAAATGGCAGGTCAATTTTTCAATTATCGATTCCTTGTACTCTGTCCCATTTTTTTTTAATTTAACGACAAAAGTAGCCGTAATAATAATGTCACTTTTACCTTTTCTTTTTCCTTAACTTTTATAGAGTAAAGACGTTTTTTAAGAATTTTGGAATTGTTTTAAATTTTACAGAGGTTGAGCCAATATCAACATATGTGGATTTTGGAGAAAGAGAATTTCTTGTTGCTGATGAAAGAGGATATGAGCATTTGCTTTATAAAATGGCAGAAAACTTCCTTTTTACCTCTGAGGGTAAAATTATGGACAGTCGTCTCAAGCTCAACACGGTAATTTATATTTACTCTTGTTTTTATTTCTTGATGGGTCAATTTTATGACTACTACTGTCGAAATGGTAGGCAAAGTTGATGAACAGAAGGTGTGATATACTGATAAGATTTAAAGATTTGTTTTTTATTGCATGGAGTATTTTATCTTTCTTTTTCTTTTTTGGTTATGTTAAGATTGATTGATGACCCACCAAGAGTCTGCATAAAAGGACGTTTTCGAAAGGACTATTTATATTACTCTCTCCCTCTCAAATTATTTGTATTTTTTTGTTTACACTCTCATTAAAATATATTAATTAGAAAAGGTATTTGACCTGCTTTATTTTTATTTATGTTTAAGTTATAATATATCTCTATTAAATATTTACTATATTTATGTTAATAATAAAGAGTAAAATGGAGAAAAAATAATTAATTATGTCTTTAACTTCTAAAACGATAAATAATTTAAGATAACTATTTTTAATAACCACGACAAATAATTTGAGACGGAGTGATTATTTTTTAAATTGAAAAATCTTTCTAAATGTGCTTTACTAAGTACTCCATGTTTAAGGAAAAAAAGAAAAACAAGTCGTAATAATTTTAAAGAGATTCATCACCTCTTAAATGAAACTATGTCAAAGTCTGTTAAGAGTTCCACATCGGATATGTTATGGGTAATTGGTCTCCTTATATGGCTTGTGCAATCCTCTTCACTACAAGCTAGCTTTTGGGGTTTAGTTAGACCCAACATCGGCGAACAGAGCCGGGCCCATTTCAATTCTTTGTTCGCCGATGTTGGGCCCCCATATTATATTGTCCATGCCCATATTATATTGTCCACACTTCAGTTAACGAGACCTGAGTGTGCTAGGAGTGTTAAGAGTCCCACATCGGATATGCGATGGGTAATTGATCTCCTTATATGGCTTGGGCAATCTTCCTCCCTACAAGCTAGCTTTTGGGGTTGAGTTATGCTCAATTATTGAAAGATGGTACTATAATACAGAAAAAAGAAAAGGGTACTAAAAAGGCATGGAAAGGCGAAGAAAAGGATAACAAAAGAACCTATGAAAGTGATTTTGATTCATACAAATTAAAGATTTCTTTTTTGTGTTGGATTGATTTGATATGATGATATTAATAAAATGACAGAGACTTGTTCCTCATCATTTAATTGTACCATAAAGAGAGAACTTTTCCCATTGAACACATTATCATTTTAATGTGTTAACCTTTTTTACTCTTCCCTTAAGAAATGCTAGTAATATCAAAATTTAGAAGCTAAAGCTACTTTTACATGTTGCACTCAAACGTGGGTCCAAAGATCCACTAAATTGCAAAGAGGCTATAATCCTTGGCTAGCCAACTGATTCAAAATACAGTGTTATAGTATCATATATGTATTTCTTAGTTTTGACTTTGTGCAGATTTTTGTGGATGGGATTTGGTTTTTGTCCTTTATAGGGTGCATAGTACGCCATTGTGTTGATCTTAAAATACATTTGAATAAATGCTGCATTTATGATAATTGTAATTAACCATTCACGGAATTGGGGCAGGTTGTTCGGGAAGTGCAGCACTCGAGAAACAGCGTCTTGGTGACAACAGAAGATGGTTCCTTTTACGAAGCCAATTATGTGATTTTGTCAGCTAGCATTGGTGTTCTCCAAAGCGACCTCATTTCCTTCACTCCCCCTTTACCTGTACGTCTCTTCTTTCAATCTGTTGACTACTTTGATACAGGTTTAACCGAATTCAGTTTTTTCGAGATAGAACATAAGTGTATATATATATGGTGTGTGGTGTGGTGTGTGCCAGCGAACTTACTAAAACTAAAAGTATAATGAGTTCAGAGTGACGGATTCATGATTTTCACCTAGAGAGTTCAAAAGTATGAAGAAGTAAATACACAAAGAAGTCAAAGGATTCATCATCTACTATGTATACATAAAAAAACTAAATTTAACCTTGTATATATTTTTTGGCCGAGGATGAACCCTTGGATCCTACCTAGCTCCGCCTTGAGTCGAATAATGTTAAAGTTGAACTCATCAAATTTATATCCTAGATCTACATCTATATTCACCATGCCTAATAATTTAATGCCTAAGATTACGACATGTGTGAATGATAGATATTCGCTTCACGTGCACATGATTAGATTGTTGAGATCTTGAGCCTTTGATGTTCACAAAAAGTGCATCGCAAATATTACAGTCCAATAATGTACTAATAGCTTGAGTATATGGCTAGGATATAATATGGGTCCCCTGTTTCCGGTTAGACTACCTAAGTTGGTCAGCTGCAAATTATTGAGATGTATGTGGATTCTGAACCTATACGATATTAAATACCAACAATGGTCAAGGGGTCTGCATTTCTAGACACTGAGCTACCCCCATTAATTTCTTGACTTGGTTATTGAAATGGTCTGCACTGATACCTATCTTTCAGATTCATGATTTAATTGGTTATATGCCAAGTATGGACTACTGGACTGGAGTGTGCAGTTGATATACAACTTGTTTTCTTGTTGGCAATGATGTGGTTTCAAATCTAAAAAGTTAAATTGGACAATTTTCTCCATTGGGTTGTTTATCTCCTACGTATTATTATTAGCACTCAGCTATGTTATTTTAATTTAGTGGAGTAAAACCTACCAATACATTAAAGAATTCCAGATAGTGAAGTTGCTTATCATCAGTTATTAGAAATGGCAATTTGTAGTTGTAGCTAATAAAAATAAATAATTTGTAGCTTTTGAGGTGATTGGCTGTATCTTTTATTTTCATTGATTAAATAAGGTTAATTTATTTATCTTATTTTTACTGCTGCTGTTTCGAATACACCTGGTTAAAAAAAATTAAGGTCTTATCTGTAATTAATTGAAACAGAGATGGAAAATGGAAGCCATCAGAAACTTGGATGTGATGGTTTATACAAAGATCTTCCTCAAATTTCCTTATAAGTTCTGGCCTTGTGAACCTGAGAAGGAGTTCTTCATCTACGCCCACGAGCGAAGAGGCTACTATACTTTCTGGCAGGTTTGCACAATTTATTTCTAAATCTTGCGTCTTTTTTATGCATGTTGTCTCTAATTCTAATAATGCGCATTACTGCATTCTTTTGGTTCATTACTTGCATCTGGGGCTATCCCTTTGCTACAAAATGACAGCCTTAAAATACTATTAGGGGCTCAATAGTAATCACCATTAGGAATCTGGAACTGAAGTCAAACTCATTCTATGTGTATTTTCTAATAAAACAAAACCATATGTGACAGCCGTAATGGATTAATGTAGGAAACTGATGATCAGAACTGTGCTTTAACTAATAGTATAATATACATTTTTGTCGTTACTTGTGATGATGTGGCCCAGATTAGGTACTTTAACATTTTATTAAACGTTCTGTACGTGTGGGGCACATGCATCTTAATGAATCTGGAGAAATTTGCAGACTTGTTTAATCCATTTTTGTACTACTACTAGGCACTTCACTTTGCTATTACAGAATCCCATTGTATCATGGTCATCAGAATTACATCACCTTCAGTATTTCTAATATAAAATGTGTTTGCATTAGCTTTGCAGATAATGATGTCGGTCCTTTTGCTGCACTATGTTATTCCTGATTACCACTTCCTTATGTGAACATTAGTATAGTGCTCGACCCATGTCCGTCTATTGATTTTGCAGAAAGAAACTTTCTTGATTATACAATTGTACACTCAACTGAGCATAATTTTGGCCTCTGCACAAATGCATATAAAATAAAAATGTTACCTTTCTGCCCCCCTTGTTGGAGCTGCTAATATAACTTAACCACAGATTACGTATCTTATGACATCTTATTTAGAGAAGACAACAGTACACTTGCATCAACTTCAGACTTCTATTTTTTCAATTGAACCTTTTCCAACTAGCTTTATAATATGGACCTATTCATTCCTGCAATTTAATATAGCTGCTGAATGCATCATTTCGTTCATTATGTGCTCAAAAGCTGATCCTAGCTGTCTGATGTTTTTTCATGTCATCAGCACATGGAAAATGCTTACCCGGATTCCAATATGCTGGTGGTAACCTTGACAAATGGTGAGTCGAAACGTGTCGAAGCTCAATCTGATCAAGATACATTAAGAGAAGCAATGGAAGTGTTAAGAAACATGTTTGGGCCTGACATTCCCAAAGCCGCTGACATATTAGTCCCACGTTGGTGGAACAATCGGTTTCAGCGTGGTAGCTACAGTAATTACCCAATATATGCAAATCATCAACTCGTCCATGATATTAAGGTTAGCAATCTTCTTCTTTTCTCACTTGGCAATAGTAATTAACAGTGTCCAATGTAAATCAATTTACATAATTTTGAATAATTGACACAAGACTGTATTGACAATCTTGATTAAAATTGCACAATTGTGTCATAGAGGAATTGTTTCATTTGTGAGTCTTTTCTGTCAAGACTACATAGAATACCGTCCTCACCAGTCTAGCGGCCATTATTCAAAGACTATTGCTATCTACAAAAGACAGCCAACTCTATATAGAAAAGACAGCCAACTCTATATAGAAAAGACTGCCAACTCTAATATCCAGAGACTGTTATACAGGAAAACAGCCTTTTAATGAATTGAGCCATCAAAATTTTGGGAACACCTGTATTTAAGTTGATTTTGGAACCAAAGATTGACTCAGTTTACTCTTGGCGGCTATTTCGAACTTTCCTCCATCTTATTTAAATTACAGAACTACTGATTGGAACTGCATGATGTTGGAAATAGCTTCTCAAACTTTTGATTAGCCAGTGTTACGCGGAACAAACTATGCTTGAGAAAACTACTTTAATGCTCTTGTTGCAATGACATTCTTTCTTTCATCAGGAACCAGTGGGGCGGATATTTTTCACAGGAGAACACACAAGTGAGAAATTTAGTGGCTACGTCCATGGAGGCTACCTTTCAGGTTAGTTCAACTATTAAAAATATTCCATGGGCAACGATCAATTGGACAAAAACCATGATTTCATGTGTTTCTTGGGATGACTATTTTGCTCAGGTATAGACACTACCAATGCTTTACTTGAAGAAATGAGAAGGGATGATGGAATGAAGAATGAGAGTCAAGCTTTTCTGTTAGAACCATTGCTAGCATTAACCGGATCTTTGACATTGACTCAAGCTGAGACTGTCTCAAGTCTCCACAAATGTGATATCCCGCGACAACTCTTCCTTAGTAACAGCAAATTGGGACTTCCAGAGGCTATCTCATGACTAAATGAACCTCTGGATAAAATTTATTCTGACAGATCTTGCTATCCAACCACTGATAAACTCTGTTCGCTGGACTCGTGCAAAAAGACAGTACAAGCACTTTGTTCCATTAACAGAAAAATGAGCAAAAAAACTTGAAGAGGTGGATGCACTTCTTCTCCATGAGAAGGAGGATATAGGGTAGTTTACAGGATATTCATTCTGAAGGAAATTCATTGCAGATACATACAATTCTTAGTAGGAGTAAAATCATAGAAAGGTATCATGGGTGACAAATGCAGTACTAATGATATTCAATACATGAAAATTAAGTAACAAGATGACTATGTTCAGTTGATTTTCAGTCTCGTTTCTTCTGTTCATCGATTATTTCTAATGTAATCCGGAAGTTTGTATATCAGAACGTAACACTCTTGGTTGTGTGGATTGAGATGCTGATTTTTTTTATTTCATTCTTACTATAACATGATCCTGTTCACATAATTTTAGTTTCAACTTTCAGCTGCTCTTTATATTTAGCCACTTCAATTACTCTGATGGCAACTTTTATTTGTTCTCTTTGGTTGCTGCACAGTAACATATTGCAGTTACTTCAAGAGTTTTGTAAGAATGTATTAATCTCCATTGGGGAGCCTTTCTCATTAATACAAATATATATAGGGTATACAATGTAGAATCCTCATACAATAGGGATCCTATATTTACCATAGTTACACAAGACTAAATATGGCTAAATATATTAAATGTACACGTGCTAATACACCCCCTCAGTCGGAGCGGGAGGAGGTCGGACGCTAAGACTGGATCTGAAGTCGAGGAAGAGCTGTCTAGAAAGGCCCTTTGTGAATATATCTGCATACTGCTATGAAGAAGGCACATGCAGTACCTTGACATGACCAAGAGCAACCTTCTCATGAACAAAGTGGATGTCCATCTCAATGTGCTTGGTTCGTTGATGTTGAATCGGATTATGAGATAGATATATGGCGGATATGTTATCACAATAAACCAAAAACGCCTTACGTAATGGACACTCAAGCTCCAAAAGAAGGTTTCGGAGCTAGCAGATCTCAGCAACAACATTAGCAACACATATGTATTCTGCTTCTGCACTCGAACGGGATAATGTGGCTTGTCTCTTGGCAGACTAAGAGATGAGGTTATCCCCTAAGAACACACAATAGCCTGAGGTGGATCGTCGCGTGTCCGGATGGCCTGCCCAATCATCATTCATATATGACAACAATCTGATCGGTGATGAGGGGTATAAATGCAATACATAATCAAGGGTGCCCTTAACGTATCGAATAATACGTTTGAGGGCAGTAAAATGTGGCTCTCTGGGCATGCATGAATAAGTATACATGCTGAACAACATAAGCAATATCAGACTTGGTGAAAGTAAGATACTGAAGTGCACATGCTAGACTCTTATAAAGAGTGGGATCTGCCATTGGATCACCATCAACTGCACTAAGCTTCGATTTAGAGTCAACCGGAGTGGATATGATTTTGCAATTAGTCATCTTAGCCCCGTACACAATCTCCTCTGCATACTAACGTTGGCAAAGAAACATAGTGTATGCAGACCTAGTCACTGATATCCCCAAAAAATAACTCAACTTCCCCAAGTCAGTCATAGGATATCCGATTTTGAGCAGTGCAATGATCTCATTTTTCAACACACCAGAAAAGGCAGTAAGAACAATGTCATCCACATATAACAATAAATAAGCAATGTTGCTACCTCTATGAAAAATAAATAAATAATTATCACACTTGCTGCATGAGAACCCAATTCATATAATGTACTGTGCAAAGCGATCATACCAAGCTCTAGGGGCGTGTTTTAAACCATACAGTGACTTACGGAGACGACATACATACTGAGGGGCTGCTGGATGGACAAAGCCAGGTAACTGGTGCATGTAAACCGTTTTTTTCAAGTCCCCATGTAGAAATGCATTTTTCACATCAAGCTGATGAATCGGCTAATGCTTGCCCATGGCTATACTCAGAACTGTGCGAATGGTAGTCGGTTTAACAACCGGACTGAATGTCTCACCACAATCAATACCCTCCTGATGATTTGTTCCATTAGTCATAAGTCTCGTCTTATACCTCTTTAGATCACCACTATCTCTGTATTTGTGACGAAAAAGCCATATGCAACGGATCACATTCACCCCCTCCGGTCTAGGAACCAAATCTCACGTGTGTTGTTTCATTAAAGCATTAAATTCCTCACAAATGGTCGCATTCCAATTGGGGTCTAGTTTAGCTAATTTTGGGATATATGGGATTGGGATATGGTTTGTGTAGACAAGTTAAATTGGACTTTGGGTTTGAAAATCCCGTGTTAGGCACGGGTTTTCATACGGTGTGAGGGTGCTGGTTGGGTACGGTTGCTGGTGTCAGGTCGGGTCCACTGTGTGGGTTCTAAATCGAGTGTTGGTATGAGTGGTCGGTCAGGGGACTGGTTGCAATGGAGGGTTGGGGGTGTCGTTTCTGATCTGGGTGGGTCGAGACTGGGAACAGTGGTTAGGTTATGTGGTGTCGTTCTCGATCTGACTGGGTCGAGATCGAGAACAGTGGCTGGAGTTGATGATGTGGGGTACGATGTCGGTGGTGGGGAGGGACCAATGTTCTGGTTTGGTGGTGGGAATTTGGTTGCGGGATGTTGGGGGGTTGCAGTGACGATACAGAGGATGGGATGGTGACCGGTTGGGAGAATGTGGTGGCGGGCCGATTGCCAGTGGGAATGGCAAACTGCGGTGGCGTGCGGAGCGGCGAGGATACGGGGCTGTCGGAGGTGGCGGTGCCCAACCGCCGTGTGAGCTTGATGGTGGTGGCAAATCGGACTAGACGAGTAGTGGTGGCGGAGGGCTGACCGCCGATAGTGGCAGCATGTCTGAATGCTTGTTGGATAAGCAGTGATTGATCCGAATCTTCGAGGAATTGGTAATCAGTGACTCGAAATTTTTTAATGTTGTCAAATGGAAAAACATACTCAACAAAGTGACATGACGAGAAATTATAATTTTATCTGTAGAGATCTCATAGCACAAGTACCCCCTATGATTTGACGGGAAACCTAAAAAGGCGCACGGAGTAAATCTGGGTGCCAATTTGTGGGGGGCCGTGAATGTCAGATTAGGGTAACATAGACAACCGAAAATTCTAATATGGTCAAGAAAGTGCTTTCTTTTCTTTTGATACAAGCATTTATTAAAATATAAGCAAAATCATGTACTTAATGAAATATAATCATCTATAGTCACCTTAAATTCAAAGTAGAGGTTCTTTTTTTGATTATTTTTATAGTCCTTTACTACAGTTATTTGAAAGTGGTTTACCAGAAATATAGATACACCAGTTCATCAAACATCAAATAAGTGAAACTTTTAAAAATTTATAAGTACAAGAACTACCTAAAACTTGCTTATTTACTACTCCAACTTAAAACACCTTTTTTCCAAAATAAATCTCATGCTTTATTTAAAATGTCAAGAATTATATGCACTTTCCTCAAAAGAAATTAAAATTTTACACTTTTTAATACTTTTATTTTTTCTATTATAAAGAAAATACTTTGAGACCCGCTTTTAAATTAGACAATATTCATATTATTCAAAAAGTATTGTATCTTTACTTTTAAAATCTTTTCAGTTATAATTAAAAATATAATTCTTACTTTAATAATCATGTACAAATTAAATGCGAAGCAAAAAAATATGTTAAGTACAACATTATTTGCTTCACATTGATTGATACCAGCTACCAAAAGAAAACAAAACCAAGGCTGTGCATCTCACGCGCCTTGTCAAACGAGTGTAGCATTAAATTCCGAAAAGGAAATGTTAACAAACAAACAAAACTGTCGGCAGTTTAGGGTGTGTTTGGTATGGAGTAAAGTGTTTTTCAATTTTTCCGATTGAACAAAACTTTTAGAAAATATTTTCTCTACAAAAATAAATTTCTCACTTTCTTAACTGAAGTAGAAAAAACAAATTAACCTTCCAAGTTCATTATCCGCTCCTCAACCATCCCCTCAATGACCTCAACCCCCACTATTTGACCAACCCACTCCACCACCCCCACTCTCCACTCCATCCCGCCCTTTGTTTACATACAAATGATCATATTTTTTTTCTTCCTTACCAAATATTCAAAATTAAATAAGAAATACACTTGTTTTTTCAAGAAAACATTTTCCTTCGTACCAAACACACCCTTAAGAGAGACTGTGTGTGTGTTTCTGTGTATTTTCCCTGTTGAGTGAAGCTGTGATTCAAAGCTCAATAGCCCCTTCCACTGCAAAGGTATATGGTTTTAACCCATTAGGAAGTACTGTAGCAGTTTACATAAGTTCAAGTTGAAAGTAGTAGTCTTTGTAAATCTTGATTTTCTTCTTAATTATTTGATTTGAAGAAGAGGGTGTGGTATCAATGATCTTTAAATCTAATACCCATTTCAGAAAGTAGTGTATATTTCTGTAATATTGAGCTAATTATTTGATTCAAATGATGGTCCAAGAACATTCATCTCCTAAACCCTCAAAACCCCATTTTCCCAAACATGACAAAGCTGTACATTATTCTGAGACTCAGAATCTTGATTTTTCCACATGGGTATCTGAGAATTCTGTTAAACTCTTTGTTGTTTCATTATTGACTCTTAGTGTGGCAGCCCTTTTCTACTACCGTACATCCAGTGTGCCCACCTCACTTTTATGCTTCCAAAATACACACCAAAGCCAGCCTGAGAAACCTAAGTTGCCAAAAATTGATCTTGATTCAGTACAACCAATTTTAGATAAGTCCTCGCCTTTTTCATCTTTTCACTCAGAGCAATGGATTGTTGTATCTGTATCAGATTACCCCTCCAGTTCACTCCAAAGTCTTGTTAGGTTAAAGGGTTGGCAAGTTCTTGCAATAGGCAATTCAAGAACCCCGAAAGATTGGAACTTGAAAGGTGCTATATATCTTTCTCTGGAACAACAAGCGAGTTTGGGGTTTAGGCTCGTGGATTTCCTTCCTTATGATTCGTGTGTGAGGAAGAGCGTTGGGTATCTTTTTGCAATCCAACATGGTGCAAAGAGAATATTTGATGCTGATGATCGTGGGGAAGTGATTGGTGGGGATCTTGGGAAACATTTTGATTTGGAGTTGAACGGTGGTGCGGCTAAGCAGCAGAAGATTTTGCAGTATAGTCTTGAGATTGAGAATAAGACTGTTGTCAATCCTTATATACATTTTGGCCAAAGGTCAGTTTGGCCTAGAGGATTGCCGCTGGAAAGTGTTGGTTTTGTAAATCATGAAAAGTTCTATACTGAAGTGTCTGGAGGACGACAATACATACAACAAGGAATATCAAATGGGCTACCTGATGTTGATTCAGTTTTTTATTCTACAAGAAAGGTTGGATCAGAACCACTTGATATTATATTTGATGAACATGCGCCGAAAGTGGCATTGCCTCAAAATCTAATGGTGCCAATCAATTCATTCAACACGTTGTTTCACTATAATGCGTTTTGGTCATTGATGCTTCCAGTGTCAGTCAGCACCATGGCTTCTGATGTCTTAAGAGGTTATTGGGCACAACGGATGTTATGGGAGATCGGTGGCTTTGTTGTGGTGTATCCTCCTACGATACATAGGGATGATAAAGTTGAAGCATACCACTTTTCAGAGGAAAAAGATTTGCATGTAAATGTGGGTCGCTTAATCAGATTTTTAGTTTCTTGGAGATCTGAAAAACAAAAGTTGTCTGAGAAAATCTTAGAATTGAGCCATTCAATGGCACTAGAAGGGTTTTGGAGCGAGACTGATGTCAAATTTACAGCTGCATGGTTACAAGACTTGGCTGCTGTAGGGTATCAGCAGCCAAGACTGACGGCAGTACGGTCAGATCTGCAAAAGGCAGCTGTTAAACGTGGAGATAAAAAGGAATTTGTCCCCCGAAAACTACCTTCTGTACATCTTGGGGTTGAGGAATCAGGTACAGTGAATTATGAAATCGGGAACTTGATAAGGTGGAGAAAGAATTTTGGCAATGTTGTGCTAATTATGTTTGTCACTGGGCCCGTGCAACAAACTGCATTAGAATGGAGATTGTTATATGGCAGGATCTTCAAAACTGTGGTTATTCTGTCAACACAAGCTGATGCAGATCTTGCTGTTGAGCAAGGACAATTGGATCAAGTATACAAGTAAGTATCCATCATCATTTTTTTTTTGAAACTGGTAACGTTGTATTCCTCAGCATTAAGGATATGCTAGAGAAAAACAGAGAAAGTAAAAGAAGATTACAAAGAGCCTAAAAGATCTACTATCTGTTCTGCATCATCTATACATTCCTTTTTACACCAAAAAAGCAAGGATTTGATACAATTCCATTTAACTTTGTGAGAATTAAACTTATCCTCAAAACATCTCCTGTTCCTCTCTTTCCACACTGTCCACCAAATGCATGCTGGAATTACTTTCCACCATTTCTTCTGACTTTTGCTTCCACCTCTCCAAATCCAGCAACTCAAAAGATAGCAGTGTGTTCTGGCATTGACCAATTTGTTTCTGTGAGGCTTAGAAAAAGTGACCAGGTCTGTGAGGTTATTCTGCAGTGCAGAAACAAATGTTTATTGTTCTCTTCTGCCTCATTACACAAGAAGCACCTGGAGACTATTTGGAACCCCCTTCTTTTCAGCCTTTCTTGAGTGAGACAAGCCTTCCTAGCCACCAACCACAAAAAACATTTAACCTTATTTGGTGCCCAACTTTTCCAGATCTGTTTCCGTGGACCCGCTCTCCCACCTTGCTACTCTCTCATCTCTTTTTGGTATATTCTATTCACTGAGAGTTTTCCATCTTCAGCATACTTCCAGTTGATTGTGTCTGGAGTTGCAGAAGTTCCTTTGAAGCTGCTTACTTCTTGTAGTAGTTGAGCAAATCAGTCCATTTCCCAATCATTCAAATTTCTCCTGAATTAAATTTCCCATCCATTAATGGACCAACTTTCAGCCACTGTAATCTCAGGATTAGAGCAAAAAGAGAATAAATCAGGTTAGAAATTCATCAAGGCCATCTGGTCTTTCCATTCATCTTTCCAGAAGAAAATCCTCTGACCATTGCCCACCTTCTGAACAACATTCTCTGATAATCTTGTCCAAAGACCCCTTATTGACCTCCAAACCGCAACTCCATAAGTGTTAGTGACCGGGCTGGTAATCCATAGACTGGTTTGCCCATATTTATTTTGTATGACCTCCTTCCACAGTGTCTGATCTTCTTTAGAATATCTCCATAACCATTTCATCAACAAACATTCATTCTGCATCAATAAGTTTCTAACACCAAGACCGCCATAATTCTTGCTCAGCTAAGCAATTTCCCAATTCACCAGATGCATACCCTTCTCTTCCTTGTTTCCAAGCCACAAGAAATTCCTTTTCAATCTGTCTAGCTTCTTGACCACTTCAGAGGGTATTGGAAATAAGGACATAACATAAGTTGGTAGTGAATCTAGTACTGCATTTATCAGTATGAGCCTGTCCCCTAGTGACAAATATTGAGATTTCCACGTGGCTAACTTTTTCTGTCTTCTCAATTATCCCATCCCATATTTCCAGATCCTTGTGTTTGTTACCTAGAGGCATACCCAAATAAACCGTAGGCAATTGTTCTACTTTACACCCCAAAATATTGGCCAGACCCTGCATCTGCGGCACATCCCTGGTAGGGAATAAGCTGCTTTTCCTCCAATTTACACTAAGGCCAGAGACTGCTTCAAATGTTAGGAGTATCACCCTGACGTAACTTATCTGTTCAGCTTAAGTCTCACAAAAGATCAATGTATCATCTGCATAAAGCAACTGACAAATTTCCAAATCCTCACCTGCCCTGTTGTTGAGTTTGAAGCCTCTCAACTACCCATTGTGAATAGCAACCTCATCATGATGTTAAGTCCTTCCATGGCTATTATAAATAGAAAAGGTGAGATAGGATCCCCTTGCCTGAGACCCCTTTCAGAAGGAAAAAAAAAACACAGGTTCTCCATTTACCAAAATAGAGAACCTGACAGTTTTAATGCAGAAACTGATCCATTCCAGCCATCTATCTCCAAAACCCAACTGCTTAAGTAAATTAAGGGGGAAATCTCAATTTACATGATCATAAGCCTTCTCTATATCTAGCTTGCACATGATGCCAGGAGCTTCACCTCTCAATCTGGAATCAACCCATTCAGTGGCTATAAGAGCAGCATCCATATCTGTCTCCCCTTTATGAATGTCATCTGATGTTTGTTAACTAGCTGACTTATCAACTTTTTCAATTTCTCAGCTAAAACTTTAGCAATGATTTTGTAAACTCCACTGATGAGGCTTATGGGTCTGAAATCCCTTAATTCTGAGGAACCAACTTTTTTGGGAATGAGAGCTACATGGGTAGCGTTCAAACTCTTTTCAAACACTCTAAAATCATGAAAATGTTGTGGAGTCCCCATTATGTCTTCCTTAATCACACTCCAGGAAGACTGGTAAAAACACATTGGGCTGCCATCAGGGCCAGGTGCCTTATCACTAGCACAGAGTTTGATACATTCCAAAACTACTTCTTCAAACTGTCTTTGTAGCCAAACTTGCTCCTCATTGTTTAAAGTTGTGTTCTCTTGAAGGTTGAAAGCAGGTCTCCAATTCTCTGTTTCCTTATACAAATGCTGATAGAAATTTTGAATGGCCAGCTTTATGGGTTCTGGTTCAGAGATAGTAGCCCCATCCACTTCTAGTGTTTCAATGGAGTTGAATCTCTTATGAGCAGTTGCAATTCTATGAAAATACTTAGTGTTTTTATCTCCATTTTTCAACCATTGTACTCTAGACCTCTGTCTCCGTGCTATTTCTTCATTCCTTGCCGCCTCCTCAAATTCCATGCCTAAATGAGATTTTTGGAGAAGCTCATCATCAGTTAGTGGTCTCTGCTCCATGATGTTTTCCAAACCAGAAATTTGGTTCAAAATGTTCTCCCTCCTCTGCCTCCAATCGTTCTTATTATTCATCCCCATTCTTTCAATTTTCCTTTAAGCATTTTCAACTTTGACGCCAAAATAAAGCTAGGAGTGCCAGTGATATCAAAAGAACCCCACCATTCCTGCACTGTCTTTAAATCCATCTACACCTTTATACAGTGAGTGTACTTATACCTTGTCAGAATTTCAGTAGTAATTTGTATTACCATCTAGTGGAATGTCTTTTCAAGAATATGGGGAATACAAAGCATTACTTCCTATCGATTTTCATTTCAGTTTCTATGTCCAACTAATTCTGTGATGCATACAATTTCACACCCTAAAGCATACACCCTCCCAGGAAAAATGGCTTACTTCCTCTTTTGGTCTGACCAAGTATACTTGACATGTTTCCTTAAATTGAAAAAAGTTTATCCCTATATATAATCTATCAGTCTAAACAGAACTTTTTGGACTCCTCAAAATGCCAGACTTAACACAAGTATAACAAGAAGTATTAGTCCTAACTAGTTGGTGTCACTTGTATGGATCCTTTGCTTCCATTGTGTTTTATTCTTTAGGTATGTATTGATTCCGAGATATTGTTGGTCTTTTGGGTCAACCTTCCTCCATTAGCATCTTCATCATCATAGTATGGTACCTATGGACTGGTGCATTTGGAGTTTCATAATACATGGCTAAACAATCTCTGGTTATCCTTATCATTATATCCTTTTAGGTGTGCTACATATACCATATGTCCAATGTCATCATTTTTCTACTCTTATCTAATTCTGTATAACCATAGATCCAGCCTAACGTTTGTATTTATGACACTCATCCGGTCTCACAACTGTTCTATATAACTTACCTTTCACTTTGTAAGGCATCTTCACATCGCATATCACTCCTGTTGCACTTCTCCATTTCAACCACATTTTATATGATCTATCTTCATGTCACGCCACAGTCTCTGTAGATTGAGCCTAGATATTTGAATTGCCTACATTTAGACACCAAAATCCTATCTAATCTACTTGACTTCCCCTCTCCTTATGGAACTACCATCTGCACAATTACACTCGCCCAAAAGGAAGGTGTAATATCTTCTTTTGATTAAAAGCACAAAGTATGGTGTAAAGTCTTTTGGATGATCTTATATATTGGTTAACTGTTGTGAGATCTAAATTGTGGTAGGAAATATACTCTCGTTCATGGAAATCTCATTCTCATTCTATCTCATCTTCCACTTGTTAATTTATCTCTTGGAAATATATTGCATATGACTTTGCCTCCAAGCATGATGTTTACATTTGACTTCACCTCCATTTTACTTGAATAGTTAGACTGGACTTCTCCCAGCTTGGGAAGTAAGAACATTGACCTCCTTTGTCCTTAACTTCCATTCGCAAAGAAAACTATAAATTATCCATGAAAAAATATGCTCAAGTCTACCACGAGGGAAGAATATCATCTTCCATTGGTATGTCTTAAGAAAGGGTGAGACAGAGAGAAGAAGATAACTGTTGCTAGCATGTTGAAATGAAAAGGTCTCAAGTCATAGTAATCCGTTGAATGACTTCAAAGACAATATATGACCATACTGGAAAAAGGAGCTCGAAGAGATGTAAGACAAAGATTTCGTGCTGCCATAACTTTAGTGAGTTCAACAGAAATCTGATGTGTATGAACTTTAATGGACCGAAGATGGGTAGAATTGGCATCAAGTAGTAGAAATACAGATGGCATGCTGATTATGGAGTAATAGTAAATTCAAGTATAAAATGTAAAAAAACTGTATATAAAGCTGATGCTGCGCGTGTATATATAGTCTGCAGCTGGACACCCCAAGCTAAGGAATACCTTCCAGGCAATTAAAACTTTACTCCACAACTCGAGATGTGTAATAATATTTGTACCATAATTCCTAATTCATCAAGATTCAGCTCAAATCATGCAACAGGAGCACGTGGATCAAATTTGATAATGTGTTTTCGTTGATTCATCACATAAATTTAGCAAATGGAACCATGGATTTTGTTTTGTTTTATCAGCAATAAGGGACTAGTGTATATAACTCTATTTTTCTTCGCTGAGGCTGTACTCTCTGTAGAATGTTTTTATCTCAGAACTATTAGAATTACCACAATGTAGGGGCAAGATAATGAAGTTGCAATGTGCTGAAAGTGGGACATAAAATTACAAAGGTTTGCGCATTTATAAAAAAAAGGGGATGGGAGCCCAAGGGCTATATGAGCTATAGCTAAACAGTTATAGCCTTATAGGTATATTCCTTATGAAGAAGAAACTGTTAAATCCTATTTGTGGTAATATTTTGACACTTACGCGTGAAACTGGTCACATTCTGCAAATATTATACATTCCTTTTTTTGGTCAATGGTTCATTTTGACTTTTGCATTTCTTTCTACTGTGTGGCCATTTTCTGTATTCATTACATTGAATTTGTTTGTTGCTTTTGTAAAAGTTGATTGGTTCTATGTGGAAGGAGTCAGTTTGTACATTTTGGTGCTGACACGCAAATCGTCTCTCAGGTATCTTCCAAGGATATTCGAAAGATTTAATAGCACAGAAGGATTTCTCTTCCTACAGGATAATACTGTTTTAAACTATTGGAACCTTTTGCAAGCCAACAAATCTAAGTTGTGGATCGCCAACAAGGTAATATGACCTTTACATCATTAAATTCAATTATCTCAAAAGCAAAATATTCATCTCACAATCAATTGAATCAGGTGCCTACATCTCGAAACATGATCTACGGGAAGGACTCTTTGTGGTTTGTAAAGCAAGCAGAATTGGTGAGGAAAGTAGTAAGCACAATGCCCGTTCACCTCCAAGTCAACTACAAGGAGAGTGGCCCAACTGACCAGAGCATCGCCTTGTGCGGCTCTGAGGTGTTCTATGTTCCTCGACGTTTCGTTCAGGACTTTGATGATCTTGTAGACTTAGTTGGTGACCTTGATATACACCAGAAGATTGCTGTACCCATGTTCTTCATGGCCATGGATTTACCTCAGAACTTTGATACCTTGCTGAATAAAATGGTTTATAAGATAGGAGCATCGTCTACCAATTCGTTGAAACTGTATTCTGCTCAAGTACCAGCTGTGCACCCATTGGTTGTTTCCACTGAATCTGAATTTATAAAGTTGATAAGACTCATGGCAGCAGGTGATCCTTTTCTGATGGAATTAGTTTAGGATCTCATGTTATTGTGAAAATATTAAAGTTGTAGAAGACAACATCATGTACAATAGAGTTACTCTCTCAACTGCTCATTCCCAACTTGGAGGAAAAGAAAAAGGTAAGAGTTTATAGTGAAATCTTGTAGTTCCTTTTTTCTTTTTCAGAGATGGATTTTGAGCAATCTCATCAGTCTTTCAAGTGTGTATTCTTATAATCACTGGTCATTCCTCTGCTTGTTATCGACCTGTATACACATTAACAATTGATGTGATACCTTAGTTAAAAAAAATCAATCAATTATTGATGGGATTAGTTGACATTAAAATATCATCTCTACACAGACTACTGTTGTGCAAAATATGTGGATATATTCGATGAATTGTTAAACTCATGTACAATTGTTTGAATAATATACGGTCAGTTCTTTTTTAGAGGGGATTGAAATCAGAAACTGACCTTTCAGTAAAGATGTTCCATTGTAGAACCTTGCTGAAAGTTAATACTGGAACTTCAATTACCCCTCGGGAATCTATGCATGCAATGACGGGGTTTCATATTGTAGGACAATGAAAGTTAATGGATTTGAAGTAGGAAAAATTGTTCACAACAGGAAGTAGTCACCAACTTCCTAGATTTGAGCACTGCTAAAAACTGGGGGAGGCCCATGAAAACTATAGCTCTCTTTTCAATAACAGTGGTAGATGGTAATAAGGTGTACAACACTTGTATCAGTGAAGGGTTTTCTTGGTTAATTCATTATGTAAGGTGAATCCTACCTTAAGGAGGATGCAGTATTGTCTTGGGAGTTCAGTGGTTGGTAATCTCAGGGAGTATCATTCGGGACTTCAATAAACTGAGTTCAAAGTAAAAGGGAAGAATATTTGCTTTGAGGCATGCTGTTGAACTAGTAAATTAGGACCACATGAATAAATTATTGTCACAGCCAACAACCCTTTCTATGAAACACATCATCCACCGAGAGAGAAAACAAAATATAGAACCAAAGTTATTATTGTACAATCATGAAAAAGTTTTTATTTCTGTTCATGTTCGACTGTGGAAATGAATAATCTCGTCTCAACTGAAATATTTCTCAAATAGAGCAGTAGCACTAGCAAGGGCGTCTCCTTGAGCCTTCACAGGGTAAAGCTCTGTACCTTCTTGCCACTTATTTGAATATGCTATCCACTCTTTTCTCCATTCCAACAAATTGAAGTCCACTTTTTCTTCCAAGCTTTTAGACAGGAGGTTGAAAAACATCGATGCTCGTGGCAGATAATATGCTCCTAATAAGCCACTCCAGAACTTGTTTGCTGAGTGAAGACAAGTAAAAGATCAAACTTCTTAACAACTTTTATGATAAGTAAAAATAAAGACGACGAATTATCTGATGCAAAAGAGAGCTTACCATAATCATGAAGTTTACTCTGATTGTACTTTGTGTTGTCATACCACATAGTTATTTGAGTCCTCGCATTCCACTCGTACTAAAAAAATACCGGAGGATTAGTAGACAGTCACGAAGAACTCGTTACATTATTAATGTCCACTGATTCAGCAGACAGAGCTTCATAAAATATAGAAATTCTGTTTGAAGCTTGAGGTCAGTTAAAAAATGATTTTTTTTTACTGGAAGAAGGATGTCCTTATGTTGCATCTTGCAAATCTCCTACAGCCATGCCATTTCCATAAGCTGGAAAATGCATCCTTGAAAAGAGGCAGGTCTCTAATGGTTATGGAAGGGTGCTTGTCTGAGCAATTTCACTTGGTTGATTCTTCTATTTTTCTATCATTCTACAAAGGCACGGTACATGCTAATCACTACCAAATTTAATTTAACTTAAGAAATTTCACTCTCATTTTCCTTTTCCTGTTAAATCAAGTTACTCAAATTGGCAGAAGATTTTCATTTAGCTGTTCTCACCTGCTTCATTTCATCAGAATTCATAGCCAAGTTTTTGGCACTCTCCAGCCACGTTCCAAGTAGAAAATTATCATCAGCTGCTAGAAGTATGTCAATGTCCTTGATAAGGTGAAGGAATTTCTGACTGTGCAGACTCAATGCTTTAGCATCCTTATGGCGGAAAGCAGAAATTGCATCCAAGTAAACCTGGTTTGCAAGCTTGGAAAGTGATTGTCTGGTTAAATCCACCAAATCGTATCTGTTGAAAGCAAATACACACTTAGAGGTGGTTCTCATATTTATGATCATTAAGGCTGCGTACAATAGACCCTTGTGGTCCGGCATTTCCCCGGACCCCGTGCATAGTGGGAGCTTAGTGCACCGGACTGCCCTTTTTTCATTGTGCACATAAGAAAAATAATACATGAAAGCTCCTCAAGTGAATTCAAAATGGCTAGAATTTCAGAGTCCAATTACATGTTGTCATTCTAATTTCTATTGAATATCCTCCCAATGCCTTTCTTTTTTGTGTACAGGATTTTGAATTTTCTTATTTAAGGTAAAAGTTAGGGCTTTATTATACTTGAAGGAAAATGGATTCAGAGGCAGAGATAAAGTTGTCTTTATACGCAATTTGATTTTTTTTTTCTTAAAACAGAACTGCTTTTGAAATTATTACAGAATACCTTTACAAAAAATAATTAAGTACTAATCATATGGAAAAGCAGCTCCTCATAAAAGTCGCTTCGCCAATAGCTGGCTTTTAGCTGAAAATATTTTGATTTTTGAAGGAAATGGAAAAAACAATGAAGACATTATCCAAATAGCAGGTTCGATTTGAAAATTCTTACCATAAAAAAGAAGCTGCTAAAATTACGAGGTAACTGTCAACAGAAAGCTACTAAACAGCTCAGACGCTTTCCTTTAAAAATCACATAGACTCGTTGTTCGAAATATTGGGTCATCTTAAGTGCATTGGAGAAGGACCATGGGAGAGGTGAGCTCATATTGGCGAAGGGTAAAGCCTGCAGATGCATAACATCAGGCGGCTTGCCTGTGAAAGTTCTGAAGCCATCAGTTGAACCCAAAAAATGAACATCCTTCATACATTATGGAATTCTGTTCAAGATAAGGGACATCTAGTAAGCTTCTTCACCATGAAAGGCATAGAAGCCGCTTGTATGAGTAACGCTTCTTGCTCAGAAGTAGCTACTCAGATTTGCAGTTTCCCTTGAGCACCAATGTCACCATTACACTTGGCTTTTTACGGTGCTCTGAGACTTTTGAAGTTGCTAATTATATAAGTGGCTTTAATTTTGTTCATTCGACACTACATTTGACAGTATCCTGACATAGATTGGGGGAACAAAAGAACTACTTTCGGTAGGTCGTTTTTCTCTTTTTCTAAACAATATAACATGTCTAACCTGGATTATACCTATTCAATAGTAGAGTCTTCTTATGCATGACAAAGCATTAATGCAATTTTTAGGCTTTCAAACTGACAAATTTGGATCAACTTTATTAATACAGATACAGAGATTTTCTTAGAAATTTTAGTTTTTTACCCCCTTTTAAGAGTTAGAATGAATAGCTTCTTTTTTTTTAGTTGGATATACTTTTATATGTTCCTGCAAAAAAAGGAATTAAAGGTCATTTTTCATCACTTGTGAAAGTCAGAATTAGCCTTTACCTATACGTAAGGCTTCCAGAAAGTTCTTTTCCTGCATCAAGGAATAGCTTTAATGCCTTGATGACATCCTCTGTAGAATACCATAGGTGAGGCTTTGGTAGACTGGAGCTTTTATCAGAGAAAAGGAACCGTCTATTCCACTGGAACCCAGCAAGTTTTTGCATCCCATTCTGATTGGAAATATCAGTCCTCGAGATATCAGTTCCTGTCTTCCCTGAGGGGTCCCAGTCAGGGAATTTCACAATGTAGTCTGTGTTGTGAAACTACAACATTGCACAAGAGAAGAGGCCAGGGTGAGGGAAAGAAACAAATGCCAGTGACAAATCATGAAAACTGGGATGTAAAGCTTCGAAGAATTTTCTTTTAGACCATGGATTTAATATATAGGATTTCTCTCCCTTTTTCTCCTATATAGATTACGATAACTGAACATGCTTCGATAAGCAAGCATATATACAAGGAAAGAAATTTGTGAAGGATTTCCAATGTACAAGATATGCATTTTCAGTTGAAGACAGAAATTAGTTCTGGACATTCGTATAGTTTTCAGTAATAAGATGCTGAGAGATACAATGAGCAGCAAAATGCATCACAGTTTTACCTAAACACACATACTATCTAAGACCGATGACTCCATAACAGCACTAATCCAGCATATCTGATATAATACATCAGAAGCTCCGGAATTTAATATGTCCTGATATATAAGACATGATTATCAATCCATTCTCCTTAGTATCACAAGATGTAGAATTAAATGTTTAAGCGCCGACAATTATGAAGAACTTACAGCTATTCCATCAGTGCAGTTGTAAATTGTATGATAAAGGATCTCCCAAGCAGCTTCGATTTGATCATTCACTTTACCATAACGTCTGTGAGAGTAGGATTTCAACCATCCCTATGCAGCAAAACAAATAAATTCTGATACGAGGATTGACATTAAGAATAAATGTTATGTTTTAATGTTCAACAAAAAGCCAAAAATATGAAGCAGTAAAAATGACTTTAGGAGATTTAAGTACAGGGGAGGCCAGTTAATGCGAGTTTAAGAGACAAATCCACTGCTGCAGGCGTTTATGAAAAGTTCTATTCAGAAATTCCCCTGCTGCCTTTTTAATCACTATTATAAATGCTATTTTACTTTATCAAGGAGAAAAGAAGACAAGTAGGTAGCTCCAATGGCGAGAGCACTCCACTACCATCCAAGAGAGTTTGGTTTCGATTCACCAAGGCAACAATGCGAAAGAGCAGGGGTTTTTTTTTGGGGGGGGGGGGGGAGGGAGGGGGTAAGATTTACTGTATTGAAGAAAAAATTGAGAAAAGAGATGGTGATACATATTCAAAACACGCTATACAGGATAGAGTTTACCATATTGATTTTTTAAATAAGAAATGGCAACACATTTAGTACACACACTAGTCAGCACAACTCGGGCATCCTTTTGAAGTTGACACCAATTAAGATAATATTATAAGCACAGATATAACACTGTTCTAATGCCTTTTTTATGGATAAGATAGCAACTGTTCTAGTGTTTTATATGCTTTCAGTTACCAATTTTAGGCAACATAATGATATGACATAGGAGTAATTAAATGGTATACTAATAGCGCATTTCAAGAATCAATGTTAAAACTCCGCATCCTCATATGATAAAACAGCACAATCTTAGATTGATTGTTATTGAATGCTATAAGTATCAAGGAAATTGCATTGGAATAAATCAGCTTTCAGTAAAACAGCTAACAAGTACTGAATTATATCACACCCTACAACATGCACCAGTACCAGCTTGATATGGAGAAAGAGATGAGACAAATTCGCAATAAAATATGGCTAAAGGTCAGTAAAACTTATCAAAGATAATTAAGCTCAGGAATTCCGATTCCTGCGTTTACGTTGGGGAAAGCAATATATAAACATGAGCCTTTTGACAAAAAAACAAATATGAACATAACAGAGAGGCCAATCTGTCCAAACCTCATCCGTAAGGCACCTCTACTGCTTTTGTGTGTAGCAAATAGTTTGTTATCTCAAAATTCATTTTACTAATATCGAAGTTAATCTCTACCATTAAGATTGAAAAGCATCTTTGTTATTCTATAGAAGTGAAACAAAGAGTTCTTGGCTGAAAGTTAATTCACCTCTATAGGTTTTACAGTTCTGTATTCTAAAGTAAAGGTTTAGCCTTTTGCAACAACTTTGTTCTATAACGAGCTTCGAAGGGATATAGTTAAAATAGAGAGGAGATTGAATTGAAAAGGCCCTTACAGTAGAATTAATAAAAAATTCCTGCGGTGATAATTATCATGAATCCTCATTACTTCTAATTGACAAAAGGTTATTACCTGAACTTGAAAATTATCCCCTCTAAATGCCATTTCGGACATCAGCTCATAGACAACTGGATTGTGTTCTATTCCTTCCATGCACATACCAACACCAACCTGCCAAAGAGCACCCAGCAAGAAAAGTAAATGCTAAGGGACATTTGATAAATTCAAGGAAATGAATTTAAAAAAACTCAATTACATCATAGTAGTGCAAGAGGGTAGAATAACTTCGGAAAAAAAAGAGCCTTTATAAAATGATAGAAATTTTACCATTGTTGAGTTCTCACTAGTGCGGGCATCGATAGGACCAGATGCCACTACATCTAACACTCCATACATTTCGATATTGCCTCCAAAGTTGTGCAGCATACACCTTTTATGTTTTGTTACCGTATCATTAAAAAAATTGGTTGACATTAAAGCATCAATATTAAGTGGAAAAAAAATTCAGAAACCAAATTATATATAGTTGTTTCTACATAGAACCTCTGATTACCAGATATAAGGAGTGCCATAAAATTGAGAGGATGATTTCCATATTGGTTTGACATCAGCAAATAGATCAAGAACTATCATCTTCCCACGTGGAACAGAATGTAAAAGTGCCTGTTTGGAAGCAAAAAAGTTAAAAGTAAGAACAACATCTATGCGAATTATAAAAATCTGATGGAGAAAATATGTTCTTGTCAGGGGTGCGATGTTTCTTTTTGTTGGTAAAAGATTGACTTTAACAAATATGGAAAGGAATAAGGAAATCATATTGTCCTCTAAACTGAGTTATTTTGCAGCATCAGAAAAATCAGTGCCTTCCAGTCACGTAGGTAATGTGAGCAATATTTTTTTCCTGAAGAGGTAAGTAGTCACCACGTAAATGACAGAAAACCTGGCAATCCCTTTAGATGTTGAGAAAGTGTCATTTAGTAATATCCAAGTACACTGTATCACAGAACAAAAAAAGCCCCCATGGTATCTATTTTTGTAATGACAGACATCAAGAGCATGATACTATCAAATTACTTTTCTTTGATAAGTGATACTATCACACAACTAAGAAGGAGATAAAGAAATGTAAGAACCACACACTCACATGTACTTCAAATCAGAGATTTTTTCCCCCTAATTTTCTCCTGGTTCATCTCACTCAGTGTTTAAGTGGATTTATGTATATAAGCAGTGGCAGAATCGGATGCGCAAACGGAAATTGGGCAGTGAAATAGCATGAGACATTTAGTAACACCTTTCTGAGTTGTAAGTTGTGAAAATAAGAGAAGAAATATATTGACAATTTCATAACTTGGTGAAAACAAGACACCTATATTTATGTTTCAAAACACAGTTCTATGTGGAACAATATGCAACTTAAGACTTAATCTAACATTCTAAAGCTCACACTTAAATTCTAACAAGCACCCTCAAAATGGAATGTGGGAAAATCAACTTTTCACTTATTTTGTTAACATAGAAAAGTAAATAATCACATAATAGTATACCAGGACAACTATCAGAAATTTTTTCAAGAAAGTTGCCATAAAAGTTACGGTCGAAGGAATCTTGACAGAAAAGTTTTGATCACCGAGACTCGATGGAAAAGTACATATGAAAGCGGCTGGAATAATAGGCGCAAAAGGCGGTGTCACCTCAATGGCAACCAAAGAAAAGAGGTATGGTGCCACCAGAATGGCCACCTAAAATACATGCAGTCACCGCAAAGTGGTGCAGTGACGCTGAAACAACCATTGGAAAACCGCAAAACAATTACCAGAAAAGAGGCACAGCGCCACTACAGCAGTCACAGAAAATAGGTGTGGTGCCCCCAAAATGATCGCCACAAATAGGGATGGTGCGTCAGAGTGATCACCACAAATAAGGAGTAGTGCCTCGGAACAATCGCCAGAAACAATAAGAATAGGTAAAGAAAAGAGTATTATAAAATTATGAAAAAAAAGAAAAGTGTTGCCCATGCAGACAACATAAGATTGCTACCCAGTAAGCACAAGACCAGAAGCTACTTGGTCTCAACCAAAACCACAGAGACTGATACCATGTGAGAAAATAATAGAGGAGAAAAGATGTATTGATGAGTGGACAATCTGAATACAAGACAAACTTATTAATAAGTGTCAAATTCAATACATATGATATTTGTCAAATGTGGGACAATATATAACTTAACATTTTACTGATTAAAAAAGTAACTTTAAGAATTTAATAGTTTTAACATTCTAAAAATAATGTAACACAACTCATAAAAAAAAATTGACGCAATAAATGGCTATACTAACTGAAAGTACAAAATGACATGGCTGTCTGACCATGTCATATAAGGAAATAAGATTACTTTTTCTACAGAACTGTACCTCCATCTGTGGTGGCTTCCAGAATTTGGACTCAGAAGAAAACAGCCAGCCCTGCATATTGCCAATCAAATAGAAGTTCATTCATGACTTCATGCGGCAATCTAGAAACACAAAGGTAACTTTTAATGTAGACTAGAGCAAAGAGGTCAATCACGAGAAAATTTGTCTCAAGGCAAATCTTTGTACAAATACCAATATCAGGTAAATAGAGTGAATGACAAATGAACTCTCATTCACCACAAGATCCAAACCTAATGACATAATAATCCATCTGAAGGTTGCTAAAAACTGATGAAAGAAAACACCTGTTACTGATTCAACTTTCACTCTAAGCCACTAGGATCCAAGATATACATGCAGCATAATGATATATTGTCGAAGCAATAACACATCAAACCAGTGAGCTCAAGGAAGAGTACTAGTGGTAAGAGTAAGAAATATACTTGCATCAACCAAACTGCATTGTTATTTGCTTTTGACATTGCTTTGTACACAGCAGAGCCGAGAGATGAAATATATGTCGGATCATCAGTAGGTGGAGTGTTCTCGTTGAAAGTGTCACTGTATAAACATGCCACTTGTCAGATTTTGAATCATAAACCAAAAATTGAAGTGAAATTTTTTATTTGCCTGTTCTAGGAACTAAGAAATAAGCCTAGAGAGGAAGTTAAAAGAATTATAAATTTGATGCCCAAAACAGACAGACGAGATCCCTGAGATGGGCCGTTAATGTCAAGATCAAGAAGTTCTTCATTTTTGCAAGACCTTGTTACCAGTTCTACCATTAAATGTTCTGATAAAAAAGAGTTGTGAGTCTACATTCCTATATGGATCATCTAGGAGGATAGATTATGCTTCAAGAAAAAAGAAAATAGTATTACTAGTACTTACAGGCTGCAAAATGTGATGATTGTACATTTAAGGGTAAAACAAACAAGTAGGATCATCGTCTTTAAGTTATAAATCTTTTTTATTAATTAGCTTGAAGTTACAAGTTATACATCTTTATAGCCCCATATCTCTCCTAATCTAATTGACTGAATTTAAGTTCAATCAATAGAGTCACTGTCAGGCAGAGCAGACAATATACAAAAGATACGAGCAATAAAATCAACTTTTCAGGCTTAAAAGGTAAGAAGCCCTATAACATATAAAGTACATTGTTAGAGCCCAAAAGAGAAACAATTTGTGACCCTGCTTAAGCCTTTATATAAACCAACAACTGAAACCAAATAATAAGCTACACAAATTGTAAACCAGATGAAAGTGAAAAAATAAACTAATTTAATAGAGTAGATCAAAGTGAAAAAACTTGAAACTGCTTGTGAATTCAATGCACTTAATTAGGCCAGACGAAGTAGTTTAGTGGAATGATGGGCTACCAGTTGTAAATATCGGTGATGTCTCCGTATTCTGCAGTGAACATACAAAACATGAATCACAAAAGAGTCAGTTAAGATCAAATGACAGAAAATATACAATTATAGGCTGCAAAGCGTTGACTCAGTTTATCAAAGTGAGGCCAGGAAGTGGACCCTGCATAGACTTGCCAAACAAACAATATAAACAAAAATTCATGAACTTTAACTAACAATATGGCTACATCACTGAAATTGGGAATTTGCTGGTTTTCTAAAAGATGGTGCAGCAAAAATGTTGAAAGTATTCATTGAAAATGTCTCGCAATAATATTATTAAGCATAGAAGGGCTTAAATAACCAACTTAAAATTAAAAATCTGCATAATTTAAAACTAAAAAAAAAACTAAAATATCTCAACAAACTAATCTATCTAATAGAAATTTTAAATTTTAAATTTTAAAATGTAGATCAATCCTAAACCTAAGCAACTTGTTATGCTAACAAGAAATTACTACAGTAACGGAAAGCAATTTTCAACACTCCTCCTTTGCTTCAGTTACTGCATTTTTTAAAAGTTGCTCCTCCTCAATTCCTTCTTCTGTGTTTGTGCTTGAGGATTGTTTTGAGCATCTCTGAACACACTTTTATAGCGCAGGTCTTTTTTCTTCTTTTCTTCTTTCTTTTTCGTCTTTTGGTTTTGTGCATAAAAAACACCCTCAATAACCTTGTCTTATCTGAAATCTCTTTTGAAAGTATTTGAATCTAGACAATGATAGGATTTTCAGGGATTGCTCTAAGGATCGTTCTTCCATTACAACATTCAATAAATCATAGGTTTTAAGATATGATTTTATTTTCACTGAGCAAATATGACAGTTTTCGCAGATGCTTTTTCTCCTTTAAGAGGTATCTGTCTGAATAGAAAATGCATCAAGCACTTTATACGCTTTCCCTTCTCTACCATGTTATCTAAATTTAACTTGAGTGCAATATTTATCAAAACCATACAATGGAATTCATATTAGATTTGTTGCTCCAAAAATGGTTGTGTGTGTCAAGGATAGAAAGGAAAGATATACACTTGAAGAAGAAAATAGAAAAAAGAAGACAGAAGCCACATTTCATATAAGTTTTCATTAGGGCATGACTGATAAATACAAGTGCTAATTGTTAAACCATTAGTAGTAAATCAAGATAACTTGTATTTTGAACGCACAAATACATAGCATGCCACCATCTAATTTTGGAGTGAGCGTAGAAATGGGGAAATGCTGAAAACTGGAATCAAGTAATATGACTAGTAGATTCCAGTAAACCCGTAAATACCAAAAACAAAAATCCTCACGAGGAACAAACCCATGCTCCCGTAAAAAATTATAACATACTAACAGGCGACAGCAGACAAGTTCAGGAGTAACATAGCAAAGATCCAACATAAATCATAGGGTCCTAATTCCTGGGAAGTCCCAACAGATATGTAGTCAGGGACAAACAAGTTCATCTTGCTAAAAAAGTGCTGATTCAAGTGCTTGCTATTTATCTCTTTACTTGAAAAGTTCTCAATATGTGCTTGTCATGAATGTGAATTTTGCTTTTCTAAGCTTCATCGAATTTATGTGTTTTAAATATACCAGGAAGGCAAGAGTATGTCAATGACTATGTTTCAAATCCCTTGCATTCCTTGTATCTCTTAACTTAATTTTACTATCGCTATCATTCTCTCAATTTTTTGCAGATTTTCCAGGATATTCTAAGTTGGAAAGTTGTTTGTGAAAATGTGGACACACAGAATTTCCCCAAAGTTGGTGCAGCGTCATCTCTTCATACTGTCATTTGACTTCTGGTCAAGATTTTAGAGTTGGGCAACTCATTAGTTTCCCCAGTGAAGTGCAGTGGCATGTAATTTCTCGTATATTCTTTTTCTTTCCATTAGTTCATTTAACATAGAATTGGAATTAGAGAAGTGTAATGTGTTAAAAAGCTTTGGTTCCTCCATGTTCTCTGTTCAAAATGGAAAAAGATAAAGCAATAGAACAAGAATAAAACAGGTTAGGAAGTTTCACAGAAGTCTAGAATCCTTTTACATTTTTCAAGACCAAACAACTTCTGTCAATGCTCTGTTCATTAAAGGAGAATCCTGAAATCATTTCAACTGAAAGCAGAAGTATAACTCACCCTCAATCTGTTTCCGGATAAATGCCTCTCCAATTTCGGTAAATAAGGGATCGGAAGGACCAAGGAGAAAAGTACAACACCATCGAAGGTCACCACTAACAGTGTTCCTAAGAAAAGTATAAACTCCATCAGGTTAAAGTAGGAAATCTTCCCAGTATCTGACAATAAATGTTTTTCCGCCAGGGATGTACTTTCTATGAAACACTTCAAAAGCATGGAAAATAAGAATTACCAGGGATAGAATTTTTACTTTCAGAATCATAAAGTGAGTCCTTGAATTACTCCTACCTCTTCAACACAATAAAAGGTTCATCGGAATTAGTGGATTTCTCTAAAACGAATTTAAAATTGGAAAACTCTTGTTCGTTTTTAGATTATAGAAGAGAAGTTGGTCATAAATTTAGAGGGCAGAGGAAACAAACTAAAGGGCGCATGTCACTAGCTGTCATTAGCTTATCATCTAGCGAATATCACAAAATATCGAACTTTGTTCATAAACATGTTGAATAAAAGTTCTATAACTTTGCATGGAGAGTGAAGCGACAGAAAAGAAAGAGATTGTGAAATATTTGCAAATTCTCAAAACAAAAACAAGAGAAAACAATGTTATGAAAAGGACCAGCAAGATGGCAATGTGGCCATTTATATCCAGACAGAAAGTTAAGAGTAGTGTTCTATCTGCCCAAAGATTTATTCCTATTTGAAGTCCTCTATTTTTTCCAGCGAGAACTTTTATTAGTCAAAAATAGGAGGGAAAGGAAACGATGTCTCCCTATTGCGCAATGCCAGTTTCCATCTTAAACAGAGGCTCAGCAAAAATATTAAAGAATGAGAAATATTCAGCAAAAAGTGATGTTTCCTATGCCTTCGAAATCAAAAGGAGGCAGGCAATTAATGCATAAAAGGAGGATCACCACCTAATCTCACATGATATGGTGGCATAGAGCGCCTGAATTCAGTGGAAGTGGAGAATATCACCCGAATATGCTAAATCATATGTGACACAGTATATTAGCACTTCTAATAAATACAATCCAAGAGGAAGGAAAGGAACAGAAACATTTATGGGAGACAATAAGCTGGAATATTGAAGTTAGTGACACCGCACACTTCAAATTGACATACCAGTCTCCAAGCCTCGTAATATTTGCAGACGGAAATATCTTTTTTAATGCAGCTGGAACATTTCCAGAGAACGATGGAAGCACTAGCAGCCATTAGAGGAAAAAAAAGACAAACAAATTAATGTAAGCAATCATATTGTGTATTGAAGAAGTAAAGAACAGAAACACCTTTAGCTTAATTACAACACTAGGCTACCAGAAGCCATGGTCTGCTAATCAGAAATCGGACATAAAGAAGAAAGACAAATAGTTGAAAGATTCCTTTGAAACCAAAAATAATGTCATACCTGGGGTCATGCCTAACTCTTTCATCCGAGATAATATCTGTTTCTGCAATGCTAACTGAATATTTAACCAGTTTTGAGATAAAGGCCCACCCCATCTGCAGTGGCATATAGCTTTGGAGTGTTAATATCCGAAAATGAAACACAATACGATACAGAGAGCAATCCACAGCAAAATTTGAAGCATAAATCCCATGAGAAACGTAATACAAATAGGGATGAATTCAGTCGCATCTGCTAAAGAATGCAGATAAGGATGCATGCTTTCACTTTCATCCTTAAGAAAAGCAATCTCTATCGAGAATTATAAGGGATTGTGATAAGATAAACAATCCTCGTGAGGATAAAACATCACACCTGGTCTTTCTTACCTCGACAAAAAAAATGGTAAGACACAATGGCAAAGGATAACAGGCAGCTAGAAAAACATGGAGATGAATCAGTTTAGCTTCGCAAAAAAATTGAGGCCCAAATGATTTTTCAAGCTCTTATAAAATTGATAGAAAATTAATTTACATATGAATCCCATCGCAAAAAGAGTCTATTAAGAACCAGAGGCCACAACAGGATGGAATGTTTTTATAGGTAGACCTAGCCTATCACCTGCTGGCCATCCAATTGTATAAGAAGAATTGCATGAATCAATCAGATGACAAGTAAATTTAGAATTCATTATAGATCTTATTAGGCAAGCAAAACTCGCTTAGATGTAGTGGAACAGCCTAAAATAGGTCTGTTCAGCACATCTGAAATATCCTCCTTTCTTAGGTACTACACCGTTTAACTTCGAGCTCCATATACAGAAGTTCAAAGTCAATTTTCCACATGACATTTAATTCACAAAATCTTTACAAATTATATCCCCTGGCCTCACAAGATACCTGAACCAGATACTATTTGTTACAATACAGTTTGCCAGCATTATGGCTGGAAATGCCCTTAACTGAAAATACAAGTTAGAAGTAAGAGACGGATTATGGAACTCACGCGTGTAGGTTTCCCATGCGAGCCCAAGCCAGGAAGGCAGGTCCACCAAAGAAATCATTTAGATCTTGGGTAGTAATATTAAAATCCTGATCATAAACAAACATGAACCACGAAAATGCTTATAAGCATCCGATGAAGCTTCTTATAAAGCAATATCAGACTGTCATGAGCTAGAACTAATCAATCACAGTGGTATTTGTCTCTTACACACTATCAGTATTAAGAACCCCAAGGTAAACATCAAGCAGATATAATCTCTGTAGCAACGATAGATATGGAGAAAGTGACCATAGGAAGGTAACACAAAGCAGATATTGGCACATCACTTTTTAGCACCAAATAAAATAGTCAAGACTTATAGCATGAAGGGTATATATTTTCAGTAAATCTCAGAGAAAAATGATGATCTGATGGCAGATGAAACTTTAAATACTTTGGCACAAAGGATAAACATTTGAATTAACAAACTTCATCTGAAATTGTTGATTCTCCCACATCAGTTGTGGGATGGGAATTCAGACTTCTTATATGGACTTGGGCAATCCTCCCCTCATGAGCTAGTTGTAAGGTTGAGTTAGGCCCAAAATGCATTCCTTACATGGTATAGAGCCAGATCCATCCCAATTCATTATTTACCCGATGTTGGGCCCCATCATATATTATCCACGCTCCAGATGTCCACTCCTCCTGGGCGTGCACGGGATGTTGATTCTCCCACATCGGTTGTGGGATGTGAATTTGGACTCCTTATATAGACTTGGGCAATCCTCCCCTCATGAGCTAGCTTTTGAGGTTGAGTTAGACCCAAGATCCATTCTTTACAAAAATAATGCCCAAGTTCTAGCCTACTTCATAGAAGTAGATTCAAGACAGAAATGCTAAGATTGGAAATATAAAACAAAGCATGGGTTGGAAAAAAGAAAGGTTTGTAGCATTGGTACTACCACAACTGATTCCCCTAACATACACAAACTCAAGCCCTTGCTCAAAGGTATCAAACAGATAGTATGACTTTCTCATTTAATATCAGGCAGGAATTGCTATGGCAACAACCATTTGGTTCTAAATTAAGCTAGGTGAACCCACAAAATCCAAAGCAATAAGAATACCAAGAAAACTTTTTGCCAGATAGCTTCTTGTCCCGTAAACGCTAGAGGTAAGTTGATTCCTTGAAGTGCCATCCAATCAATCTCTTTCTCCCATCTTTGCCAATCCCACCAAACATATGAATCTGCATGGAGAAGTTGAAATATGCTAAGCTGTTACACTAGCAGCATCTTAAAAATACCAATATAAAAGTAGAAATACGCTAAGTTGTATAGCAACAACAACAACAAAAACATACCCAATGTAATCCCACACAGTGGGGTCTGGGGAGGATAAGAAGTATGCAGACCTTACCTCTACCTTTGTGGGGTAGAGAGGTTGTTACCGATAGATCCTCGGCTAAAAAGAACGTAGTCAATGCAGGAATTCAAGAAAAATAAGACAACAAGATATCATACTGCAAAACAAATAAAGCAGCACATAAGAATACACATAGAGGAGTATGAGTCTACGCGAAACCTAAATAATACTACAAAGAACGAGAGAAGAGGAGATGAAGAGGCTAGCCCCCTACCCATCTCACACACATAACTCAACTAGCGACTAACCTTCTATCCTAATCCTCGACCTCCAAATCTTCCTATCTAGGGTCATGTCCTCAGTCAGCTGAAGATGTGTCATGTCCTGTCTAATCACCTCTCTCCAGTTCTTCTTCGGCCTACCTCTACCTCTCCTAACTACTGCTATCGCCAATCTCTCACACCTCCTAACTGACGCCTCATTACGCCAATCTCTCCCTTGTTCTTGTACAACAGAACCATTGTACTCCACCTCCATTCTTCTGGCATCTTAGTCGTCCTAAATATGATGTTAAACAATCTAGTCAGTCACTCTGTACCTACCTCCCCTACGTTCTTCCAAGTCTATAGGAATCTCATTCGGCCCGGTCGCTCTTCCCTTCCTCATCTTACGAATAACCCCCCTAACCTCCGCAACCTTAATGAACCTACAATACCCGAAGTCTCTACGACTCTCTAATTCCCCCAACACGATAGCCCTGTCCCCTTCTCCATTCAGAAGCTTATGGAAGTACTCATGCCATCTCCGTCTAATATGTGCTTCCTCTGTCAACACTTCGTCATTTTCGTCCTTGATGCACTTCACTTGATCCAAGTCGCGAGACTTCCTCTCTCTCGTCTTGGCAAGCCTATACAACTTACTGTCCCCACCTTTGCCCTCGAGCTCTTCATACAAGTGCTCAAAAGCTGTTGTTTTAGCCGCCGTGACCGCTAGCTTCGCTTCTTTCTTTGTTGTCTTATACCTCTCTTTATTCCTCTTCTTGTCCTCCACATCCACACTTTCCACTAGCGCCGCATAAGTAACTTTCTTGGCTTCTACTTTTCCTTGGACCTCTCCATTCCACCATCAATCCCCTTGACGTCCACCTGAGTTGCCCCTCGAGACCCCTAGCACCTCTCTAGTTGCTTCCCGAATGCATTCAACTGTCCTAATCCATATACTATCTACGTCCCCACTACTCCCCCAAGCCCCCATAGCCACCAACTTCGCTTTCATCTCCTGAGCTTTAACCGCAGTCAGGCCTTCCCATCTAATCCTTGGCCGGTCATGCGCAACCTTACTCTTTTTATGTCTCTTGACCTCTAAGTCCATAACCATGAGCTTATGCTGGGTTGTAAGATTCTCGCCCGGAATAACCTTGTAATCCTTGCAGACACCTCTATCACCTTTCCTAAAAAGCAAGTAATCTATCTGGGTCTTAGCCACCGCACTACCGTAGGTCATCAAGTGTTCCTCCCTCTTTCGAAAGCTTGAGTTAGCTATGACCATCTCAAAGCTTTTGCGAAGTCTAAAAGCGACACTCCTCCTTCATTTCTATCCTCAAAGTCGAACCTATGCACATCATCATATCCTCTTGTAGTAATTCCTATGTGACCATTAAAATCTCCTCCTAACACTATTTTGTCAGTCTGCGGGATGCCTCTCACAACCTCGTCCAACTCCTCCCAGAAGCGCATTTTGTCCTCTTCAGCCAAACCCGCCTGCGGCGCATATGTACTAATAATGTTAAAAGTCAGCCCTCCCAAAACTAGCTTAATGTCCATCATCATATCATTCACCCTCTTAACCTCCAGTACTTGATCCCTGAGTTCCCTGTCCACTAAAATGCATACGTCATTCCTACCCCTCGAGCATCCTGAGTACCACAACTTAAACCCATCTACATCCAACGCCTTAGTTCCTACCCATTTGGTTTCTTAAACACACTAAGTTGTACAGCAACGGCATCTTAAAAATTACCAACAGTAAGCATCCATAAATATTAAGCAGGACTAAAATAGAGTATTTAGAGTGCAAGTTCAGTGGCGTTGCGCATGAGACGGAGGTTACATTAAAGATAGAGGAGCAAGTCATACCTAAGAAAGGAAGCTTCAGGTATCTTGAGTCCGTAATCCAGGGTGATGGTGAGATAGACGATGTTGTCGCATTGGAGCGGAGTGGGAGAAATGGAGGCTTGTTTCCGGGGTACTATGTGATAAGAATGTGTCGCCAAGGCTTAAAGAAAAATTCTACAAAGTGGTGGTTAGACCAGCATTGTTGTATGGTGCAAAGTGTTGGCTAGTCAAGAATGTCCACGTTCAGAAGATGAAGATAGCTGAGATGAGGATGCTCATATGGATGTGTGGGCATATGAGGAGAGATATGATTAGGAACGAAGTTATACGGGACAAGGTGGGAGTGGCTTCAGTGGCGGACAAAATGAGGGAAGTAAGGCTGAGGTGGTTTGGGCATGTGAAGAGGAGGGGCGATGATGCTCTAGTAAGGAGGTGCGAGAGGTTGGCTGTAGCTAGAGTTAGGAGAGGTAGAGGTAGGCCGAAGAAGAACTAGGGGAGATAATTAGACAAGACATGACACAACTTCAGTTGACTGAGGACATGACCTTAGATAGAAAGATATGGAGGTCTAGGATTAGGGTAGAAGGCTAGTAGTAGGTAGGTGTGGGGAGGGAGGGGCGAGTTTTCCTCATCTACTCTTTTCCTTTTAGTAGTAGTTGTCAGTTATCACATTATTTTATTTCCTTGATGGTTATTACTGTATGTTTCCACCTTTATTTTATATCTTGTTATTTGCTCTCTACTTTCATATATTTCTGCGACATGTACTTTTCTTCTGAGCCGAGGATCTACCGGAAACAACCTCTCTACCTCACAAAGGTAGAGGTAAGGTCTGCGTACATCCTACCCTCCCCAGACCCCACCATATGGGACCAAACTAGGTTTGTTGTTGTTGTAAGCATCCATAAATAGAAAAAATGTGATTCTCCTAATGTCAACACTCAACATAGTAGACTTATCAAGTAAAAAAGGGTTTTCAATCAGGCTCAACTCAATCTGAACAGCTTAAACCTACTGGAATGGTTCACAAAAAGTGGCTGAAGTCGTGAGGTATCTACAGCTCCATCACTTAATATAAATGCTTTGATTTATGAACTTAACATTCTTGATTGACCCGACTTCAATCTCGTGATAAGTTGTCCATGACCAGAGTAAAACTGATTACAGCCTTAGAAAAGATAAGGATGACATGTCAACTAGATATGTTTTTTTTCTCTTTTTTGCTCTTAGGACATCGTCTTCTAATAGGTTCAGGCACAAGAGAGAATTTTCTAAGAGAACCTTGGTATTGCATAAGATATCCAAATGAAAGTCCTCAAACACCACACCGCTAACATACAAATAATAAGTGTATTGAATTATGCACAAGTATGCCAGGGAGGATTGAGGAACATCATGAATGTGGTTTCATCGTCCTATGGTTAGATAAGAAAAGGAATGAGTTCTAAAGAGCACAAGGAAGAAACTAGAAAAGAAAAGGCAAAAGAAGATATCAATTTCAATAGCTAAAACACAGAGAGAGATTACAGTGGTGTAAGGCTTTGGATATCAGAAGACAGATGCCCACACACTTTAAAAATCAACTAAATGCTGCATTATGTTCTCCATCATTTATGTATTTGGGGGAAGACCTACTACCAGTATTTCGGTGATATTGCGTCTGTAACTGCACTTTATTATGCGATAACGATCTATGCATAAAAGGTTGTTGTGGGTTGGGGGAGAGGAGAGTTGTATGCTTACAGCTGGATGTGACGACATTTTGATAGTAGTTCCATGGTACTGGCCGTTGGATCATTACTCCCTCCACTTCTACAAGAGGCAGTGATCCTGGCTTTGGAACTGAAGCTAACTGAACACCCCCTGTCTTGTCCCATGAAATATGAGCTCCACACCTATACTTTAAATACCAGTGTAGCCCCGATGTGATTTCAACAGCTGTAGTTCCTTGAATCCTAAGAGAAAACAAATAAAAGATAGATTCATAACCCAATTTAAGCCTCTTTCAGACTAGTGGTTGAAGCGGAACTAGACGTGGAGCCGCATGTTCAACTGTATCTCAGCATTGGATAACAAAGTTTTAAATCTCATCTTGCCTTCTACTTTGAAAAGAAAATCTGGACTACAGATGCCAAAAAAGGCTACGGCAATCAACTGTCAACCTTAAGACATAAATATATCATATCCAAAAGCTCGTACTGATTACGAAGAGTGCTAATTAATATCAACAAACTAATCTCTTTAGGAACTTCACAAGAAACTTGACCAAAACAAGTCTCACTTTGCAGAAATCAGCAGCCACCTGGTATGGGCGCAAAGTTGGCAATATTATGAACCAAGTGCTTAAACCAAACAATAACTAATCAAACAATGTTCATCTGGAAGAAGTATATTAGGAGTATAAACCACCATTGTCTTCTTAAAGGAAAACACAATTTCTACAGTAAAAAGAACACAGCATATTTAGCAATACCAGTCAGAAAAATACACGTCAAAAAGTAACATAATAAGATCTCTGTAACCGTTTGTTAACATACAAAATCTCATGTGCATTTCTGCTTAAACTCTTGTAATTGGTTATACGAAAACAGCTTCGTCCGCCACAAAGATCCTACAGTAAATATAAAATGTCAATTATAAATTGCAAATACTCAAGTAGCAAGTCAGTTCAGCAAGAAAAAATGTGCCAGTAACAAAATTATACAAATATAAAAGATCCTAACTTACAGCAGCCTAAGACAACAATTCAACATCATTAGGGAGAAGAAAGTTATGCAAAGCCACTTACATATAATTTCTTACCAACTTATTCAAGACAGATTATTCTATCCTTATATACACAGTGATCATAAAGTAAGTATCATTTACCAATTCTAATGGTACTAATAAGTGTTACAACGATAATTTCTTCTCAAATTTGTGCTTCTGTTTTGAATTTATTAGTGAACCAATTAAAAGTTCACACAAAGGACATATACTGATAGACATTTGTACTTATTAAGTTATAACCATAAAAGTCAACCAGTTCTTCAAAAAATGACATTATTTCAACAATCTTCAGCATTTATCAATTAAACCAAGAAAAGCAGTAAACTTTAAGGGGTCGTTTGGTAGGGCGTAATAAGTAGAATAACGCTGGTATAAAATTTTAGCACAATGTTTGGTTGCAAATTTAAGTCTAGTAAAACTGATACCAGACATAGTTAACCATGGCATTAACAATACAAGTACTATTCTTCCCAAAATTTGTGCTGTTGGTTTTGAATTTATTACTGAACCAATGTTCACACACAGGACATATACTGATGCCATTTGTGCTTATAACCATAAAAGTCAACTAGTTCTTCAAAGAAAGACATTATCTCACAATCTTGAGCATTTACCAATTAAACCAAGAAAAGCAGTAAGCTTTAAGAAATGATAACAGCATAACTAATCTCAGCATTACTAATCCCAACACTATTTGTCTTCGAACCAAATGACCCTTTTAAGTTAAAAACAATGAATTACCAAGTCCAAAACAAAAAGGGACTAAATGAGAGAGACCCAAAACTGGAAATAACTCAAGGCAGGTAATAGTATAGTACCTTGGAGACAATCTTAAATTCAAAACTGTGCAAATGAGCAGGAAGTAGCCTCTGCAAAACACCCTTAGCTGCAGATTCTTGAACTATTGATGGGGCCCGTTTGTTATCCAAACGCCTTAAAACAGACTCTATAGCATCTGATCCCAGTGTTGCTGATGATGCTGTACATAGGAACACATAAAGAATTGCAAGTAGAAACCAAGACTTCAAACTTATCATATTTTTCTTGGAATTTGGAGCTTCAGAAATGAGTTTAATTGTTGCTGATCCTATAATGTTAATTTGAATACCAAATGGTGAATAGTGTAATTTGTGTCTTTTTCTTTGTTAGGTTTTTGGCTAAGAAGAACATTTGGAATTTTCAACTAAAGGTTTACTAAATGGGAATCTTGAACATTAAAGAATTAGACCCATTTTGGATATTTTTATTTTAGTTTAGTACTACTTAATAAGGTTCTTCTTCATTGTCTCTTGTCTGGTTCCTCAACTGATGATAATGGAGAAGATTAATGTCTTTTTTTCCTTCTTTTTTTTTTTTGGATTTAGAGTAGATGACAATTTTAATGAGAAAGCATAATTTATGTTTTATCTTTGACATGAACCAAACCCACACGGGAATTCGGAAATTGGTTATATTTGCCTACTAATGGGTGTAATGAGAAATGGGAAGTTAAAAAGTTGTAAAAAGAAACGGCAGAAATTATTCCTTCAAAAGAAGTTACATGAACATTTTGAGAAGAATAATATTTTACAGAACAGAAGACTTGTTATTTTGCAATCAGCATTCTCTCTTAATAAGTCATAGGTCTCAGTCTCAATAACTACAGTAGTAAATATAGGGCAATTGGATTATCACCAGTAAAATTACTCCCAAGATTGATGCACGACAAACTAACAATCAACATGTATTGAGGTTAGCCGAGAGTGCAACACCCCGCACTTTGGCGCTCAAATGGTGCCCATTAAATTGAGACGAATCCCAAGAGCGCGAGATCTTTAATTCGTATGGTCGTTTATGATTCAGATCATGTTAAGAAGGTATCTAGAGGTTTAGAGATTAAACAAATTGAAGAAAATACTTTCCGGCGAAGTTCGACAAAACAATGATATTTTAGGGGTTGTTTTGCGTCGTATATGGCTTTATGCTCCGCAGATTGGGCTGCATTTTGGTCTAGCAAGATGTGAGATTTTTGTTACCAATGTGCGGTGGAATCTGCGACCGCATATGGTGGTATGGGTCGCATAAGCCCCCACAAATTGGAGGCAGTGGAACCTCTATTTAAATGGTTCAAACGAAGGCTCTCATTCTTATTTCACTTTCACTTTCACCAGATCCAAGAGCTTTTCAAATTCTCTCCTAAGTTTACTCTATCATCTAGACCAAGTTCCATGAGATTTCAACGTGATTCTTCCTTCGAAAAGATCGTAGTGCTTGTATAAGCTTAGTTCTCTCTTATTATCATTGAGTTGGAGGTTTCTTCAAGTTGACGCAAGGTGTCCAAGGGCTGGATCGTGTTGTTTAAGGTAAGATTCCATCTATCCTTCACGTGTGTAGGCTTATTCAAGCTTTAGATGCGTTATTGTGGTAAGAACTTACGAAACGACAGTCAGAAAATGCAAACTAATTGTTAAGTGTTGTTGTATGTATTTTTCTGGACTGTTCTTGTTAGATGAAGTTGATGGAGGTATTAACATGATTAAATAGGTGTGTTGTTGTTGGTGTCATGGAAGTAGAGGGAGATAGGCATAGAATAGTGTCATAGAATCACTCGTAAAGCGAGTTTGCCGCTCGTCGGCTAGTTGTTATATCCTTTCTTGTTAATACTAGTGTTGTCTCTTGTTGTAGGCTAATTTGTGAAGAATGTTGACTTTGTCGTCGTCGAGGAAGGGTTGACTGAAAGGTATGTAAAGGCTATTTTGATATCGCTTTCTTTGGCATGAATCTTTAATAAGTATTTCCTCCGAAATACGATTTCCTAGAACAGAATGTTAGAGGTACTCTATTCATGTGTTTGATAGTTTCACGTACTTTCTTTTGTTATCCCCCTGGCGAGTCAAGTTTCATATTATTGTTGATAGTCTCTCGCCTCCTTCAGAAAGTATGTACGGGCTACATCGGCACCTTCCAAAGAACTTTTGTAGCTTGATGAATGTTAGTTATGAATGGTATGAGAACTTTATGTGTTTGGTTATGGTGGTGTGTTATGGTAGCTACCCCGACAGGTCCTGTGACCTGGTAGATACAACGTGCTATTTAGAAGATACAAGCTTGATAGCTTGGTGAATACATATTCGCTAGTTCGGAAGTTACTGGCTCATTTGTCGGGTAGACATTACCGGCTTGTTAGTCAGGAAAGTACAGACTCACTAATCTGGTAGCTAGCACATGCATACGAGACCTTATTATGACTGAGTAGAGTAGTTATTACATGTTTACGCAATGTGCGTAAAATAGACTACGATGATATGTCATCGTGATTGATATTGTCCTAAAAGGATTCAAAACGTAGAAGCCACAGGGCGATGCGACACGTTGTTCGTAAGGATATGATACGTAATTGTGCAGGTTGCCCTTGATACTTGTTACATTCAGTTATTTCTTTCAGCATTCCTTCATTTTATTACAATAGTTGCTTTATGATTATTCAGTTGTCTTACATACACAATACATACTTTCGTATTGATGTCCGTTTTGCCGGGGTCGATGTGTTTATGCCATATGTTCAAATAGGTCGTTTGTCGAACCTCCACAGTAGGCACTGTCAGTATCCGGCAGTTGATCGGTAAGACTCCATATATTCAGAAGTGGAATCGAGTCTAGAGGTATTTGTTTTGATTTTGTATATAGACTTCACGGGTAAGTCGGAGCCCTGTCCCGACCATATTATGTATATCAGATATTCCTAAAGGCTTTTGTAGACGTATATGTACCTGTGGTCAGTTGTAAATTGTTAGCAAGTTGTATGTACATGTTGAGGCTTCGTAACCCCCCTCCCCATATATATATATATATATAGTTGATTGTACTTAGATGTTACAAGTATGACAGGTTATGAGTCTTACAGGTTGGATCGCTCGGTCAAGGCATCAAGTCCCTATCCGCCTCACCCAGGTTTGAGGCGTGACAGAGATGAGGGATATTAATACCACTTACAAGTAGCTCAAAAGGGTATCCCATATAATCAAAGTTTTTTTCTCTAAAAATAGAGAATTTTATTTACCAAAAGTAGTATTTACAATGAAAAAATAAGTAGTTGAGCATAATCCCTCGCTCTGGTATTCAGCAACCTTACTAGTCTATTGGAGTTTAGCAAGTCGACCCTCAGGTGCTTCAAGATCACGTTTGCGAAATCGGACCATCAGTTTTTCGGCAAAATGCTCCCAATTAATTAATTGTTTGTTGCGAAAAACTCAGCGGTACCATTTTAAGGGGCTCTTTGCCAACAAGTCACTTTGAAGACTTATATTGGTGAAAAGGCCAGAAGTCTTAAAGTATTGACAAAACAATCATCTATTATTAGGTCAGCAATGTCAGTTTTTGCTGCGTCTAAACATAATCCCAAAGTTTTAAAAAATATATTTTGGCCCCTAACCCCCAATATTTTAATTACCCAAAAATATAGGAAATTAAATATTTTCCTCCATTTAATTACCCCAAAAAATAATAAGAAAATTAAATATTTCCCTTCAAAAGCTCCCGATTTATTTACTTTTCAGATCCTGTTTCGGGCAAATTTTTTGTCTTTTCATCAAAAAATCAGTCCAAACAACTTATTATAGCGTCGATTACAATCATGGATCATAGTCATAGTCTATTAGAGATTTATTATACCGTCGATTACAGAATATATTATAGTAGTTGGTGATTACATGGGTGAATGGGAGGAGATCTCAAAATGTTGGAATTGAATTTTTATGAGCAATGTGACATGATGATCATGACAGTGATGACGAAGAGTGTAACAAACAAAAAGAAATGAAACAACAAACCCCAACCCCAAACTCCAAATTACATAAATTTAAGGGACCGTGGATAGGTATATCATAAACCGATCGTCGTCAATAGTTAACAATTATCATTTAGGCTCGACTTCATGCATGGTCAATAATTTTTCACATGTTATATATAAACCAAGGATAATATTTGTCTAAAAAGTCATAAATAAAATAAATAATAGAACATGCCACTATTTAAATATTATAATAACACTTTAATACATCATATGAGAGTCTTCATCCATTCAACAATGATTAAAAGAGTTTTAGGCCAAGTAATGATACTTAAAAGGCCAATATTTATCTAAAAGTTATAAATAAATAAAAAGACTTTATGCTATTTAAATATTATAATAAATAACTTTAATACATCATATGAGAGTCCACATTCATTGAACACGTGATCAAAAGAGTCTTAGGACAAGTAATGGTACTTAAAAGGTCAATATTTGTCTTAAAAAGCCATAAACAAATAAAATAAAATAAATAAAAAGACTTGATACTATTTAAACATTATCATAACACTTTAATGCATCATGTGAGAGTCCACATCAATTGAACACATGACCAAAAGAGTTTTAGAACAAGTAATGATACTTAAAAGATCAATATTTATCTAAAAAAATCATAAATAATTTTTTTAAAAAAGTAAATAAAAAGATTTGATACTATTTAAACATTATAATAACACTTTAATACATCATATGCGAGCCCCATCCACTAAACACATGATCAAAAGAGTTTTAGAATAAGTAATGATAATCATAACATTAGTATCAAATTAGTCTGACAACAAGGTATTGTTCTCAAAACACAACCTTGTTCTAAGGACAACTGTTACTTGTGCTTAAACTCTTTGGATCATTTGTTCAATTGATGGGGACTCTCATATGATGTATTAAAGTGTTATTATAATGGTTAAATAATATCAAGTCTTTTTATTTATGACTTTAAAGATAAATATCGGTCTTTTAAGTACCATTAAATGTCCTAAAACTCTTTTGATCACGTGTTCAATGGATGTGAACTCTCATATGATGTATTAAAGTGTTATTATAATGTTTAAATAATGATATATCATTTTTTCCATTTATTTATGTCCTTTTTAGATAAATATTGACCTTTTAAATACCATTACTTGTCCTAAAACTATTTTGAGCATGTGTTCAATGGATGAAGACTCTCATTCTCATATGATATATTAAAGTGTTATTATTATGTTTTAATAGTGGCATGTCCTTTTATTTATTTATTTATTTATTTATTTATTTATGTCTTTTTAGATAAATATTATCCTTGGTCGATATATAATATGTGTATAATTATTGACCATGCGTGAAGTCAAGCATAAATGATAAATGTTAGCTATTGATGACAGTCAATTTATGGTATACCTATCCACGGTCCCTTAAATTTGTGTAATTTGGAGTTTGGGGTTGGGGGTTAGGGTTTGGGGTTTGGCGTTTGAATTTCATTTTTTATTTTTTTCATGTTAGACTAGTGGAGATTCAACATGCTTCACATTCTAATCGTCGCCTTTATTTCTCTAGTTTATCAACGATCAAAATATTCAAAAATTATTCTAAGTAGTGAGTTATTATAGAGCAAAGTGATTTATTTTCGGTTTGACTTATAATTGATCCAACGTACTTAGCTTTATTTCGACATACATTTCTATTAATTGACCGTGATAAATTTGAAGAAACATAAAAAGCAATACTGAAACAAGCAAAATAAGTAGAAATAACATATATTTCGACAAAAAAAAAAGACTAAAATTCAAGTCTAGTAATAGACCAAGATGAATTTGCAAACAAAAAACAGAAAAAAACACAATTAAAACAAGCAAAATAAGTAGAAATCAAATAACCCATATTTCAATGAAAAAAAGGCTAAAGTTTCAAAAATTTGAAAAATCCACAACTTTATGAATACTAGAATTTAGCAAGTTCGAAATAAATAAGAACTTTTATATAGGCAATATGGAGCTCAAAATGCTCCGGAACTGATGTAAAATTAATTAACATGTCCGAAAATGACGATTGAAGAGCTTTCGAGCTATGAGAGAAGAAAAATCAAATGGAGAAATTGAGATTTTGATAAAAACGAGGAAAAGAGATGGAGACTTATTCATAATTTAAGAAAAAAAAAAGAGTGAACTTTTACATATTTTAATACAAGTGAAAGTGACTTTAAGTGTAGAAATTTAAAATTTTCCAAAGGCTAATTCACAAAAATAAATTAAATGACCTGTTGGGCAAATTTAAGTTTGAGAGTGCGAAATCTTGTCTTATAGTAACTAGGAAAGCACATATTCGTATATTTGTAAATTGCTTGGTTAGTACGCGTCTATTCCTACCAATTTATACCCCTCATCCCAAATTTGCCGGCGACTAAGACGATATATACAAGTTTAGGGTTAGCATTGTTTGATATCGAAAGCATCAAAGAAAAGATGATAGAGGTGGTGTTGAACGATCGATTGGGGAAGAAGGTGAAGGTGAAGTGCAACGAGGATGATACCATCGGTGACTTGAAGAAGCTTGTTGCTGCCCAGACTGGTACACGTGCCGACAAGATTCGTATTCAGAAGTGGTACAATGTCTATAAAGACCATATTACCCTTAAGGACTACGAAATTCATGATGGCATGGGCCTTGAGCTCTACTACAACTAGAACAACAAATGGTAATTTTGGGTTTGATATTATGATGTTGTGTTGAGTTGAAAATTTGGGATTGATTTTGTTTTTGATGATTTGGTTGGCTTGGAATTGAATGGTTAATTTGTCTTTGTGATTAAGGTTTTGTGCGCCTTTTCGATTTTGTTATACGTATATATATGCTGATGGGTTGATTTTATCAGGTTTGTTGAGTTGAGAATTTGGGTTTGGTTTGGAATTGAATGGTTAATTTATCTATGTGATTTAAGTTTTTATGCTCCTTTTGAATATTTGTTATATGTTTATGCTGTTGTTATGCTATAATTTTATTCCGTTTGGTGGTATGAATTGTTGCAATATTCTGTTTGGGGTATATAGAGTTTGAGGCAGAAGTTTGTGATCCTAAGATTTTATGCTTCTTTTCGTGTTACTGTTTTGGTGATTTTAGCATCCTGTTAGTGGTTTAAGAGGGCGTGTGTCTAAGAAAAAATATAGAGGGGAAAAGTGCCAAAGCTTTGTGAAATTAGATTTTTTTTATTCAAAGTGTATGATGTAGAAAAGATGTTTATTCCAACTCCTTGGGTTGCAACATGTTGCTAAAACTATGTAGTAGCACGGCATCAAACATATAGTTGGGCATACACGCGTATGATACCAACAAAATTTCGTGAAGTTGGTCGCTTGAGTCCTTGAATAAACACCCGGAAGGGCACCAATTTGGCTGATATTCTTTGTTCCAATTACCTTTGGACTGTTTTTGGTTGGGATAGGTACAAGTCACGCCTTTTCCTTTTTTTGTAATAAGTTTGGGATAGGGTAGAAGTCACATTTTTTTTGTATTAAGTTTGGGAGGGGTAAGTCATTCCTTTTTTGTAACAAGTTTTGGAGAGGGTAGAAGTCACGCCTTTCTTTGTAATAAGTTTGGGAGAGCTGTAGAAGTCACGTGTTTCATGAAATACATTTACAGAATTTGATTTTGAAGCTCACTGTGAGAATCAGATCACTTGAGTCCAAACTTCTATTCTTTTTTTTGACAATGTGTCCACACTTATATTCTTCCTTAAATAAAGAACACCACTCAACCAATTTTGAGAAGTAAAGAAAGAAAACATGGGATTAGACTTTTTTTTTTTGATAAGGTAAAATTTTATTAATAAAGTACCAAGTTGGTACAAAAGGAAACAAGGTTCATACAAAGATCAAGCGGACAAGCTATCACTCTTTTCTCTCCTAACAATTTCAGAAAATCCATGTATTGGACCATAATAACTAACAGATTCCTATAACACCCGAAAAATAGATTATGCAAACACTTATTCTTGACTTTAGAGATGTGAATTTTTGTCCTTCAAAATATGCTTTGTTCCTCTCCAGCCATAGGGTCCAAAAAAAGCAAAGTGGGACGGTCTTTCAAATTTGCTTCAGTCTTATGGGAACCTTTTAAAATTTTCAACTATCTAATAAGCTCCTTACATCTCTGGGCATTACCCATAAGATGCCCCAAAGGTTTAGAAATAGTTCTCAGCATTGTCTAGAGAACCTGCAGTGAGGAAATAGGTGATGTACTGATTCCGAGTCATCTTCACATACGTAACATCTATTGCATAAAGAAAAACCCCTCTTCTGCAAATTGTTTTGAGTTAAACATGCTCCCTGGGCTGCAGTCCACCCCAAACAAGCTACCTTCACTGGAGCTTTCGTTTTTCAAATCATCTTTCAAGGCCAAGTATTATCCCAATTACCTGAATCTTTTAACAGTGTAGTGTAGCACCGGAAATTTCTTATTCACTGGAGCTTTCGTTTTTCAAATCATCTTTCAGGGCCAAGCATTATCCCAATTACCTGAATCTTTTAACAGTGTAGTGTAGCACTGAAAATTTCTTATCTTTACTGGCTGTCCGTACCAAAGAATCCACCCGACTGTGATCGAGCTGGACTGAGTACAATTGTTGAAGTATTTGATAAAAGTCTTCTATTTTTCAATCATTCAGATTCCTTCTAAAATTGAACTGTCAACCTGAATCTGAATGAAATTCAGCAATAGTACCACTCTTATTAATAGAACAATTAAACAAGACAGGGAATCTATTCTTTAGGCTATCATCTCCCACCCAAATATCTGATCAGAAATTTATTTTGCACCCATTCCCAACCTCCAATTTAGCATATTTCATAAACTCCTCCCAGAGCCTACAAATATCCTTCCAGAGTCCACTTTTAGCATTTGATTGAAGCGGAGGAGAGCTCCACCCAACTTTTTTACCATATATAGCGGAGATCAACTTCTTTCAGATATCGCCGCATTTCTTCCAAATTGCATACCTGTAATACAGCAAAAGTTCACAGCCTTATTTAACATCAAACTCAATATCTCCAGCACCAAGGTAAATAAATAGGGTGACAGTGGATCCCTTGCCTCAACCCTCTTTGTGAATCAAAGTAACCATTAGGGTTCTCGTTAATTAATATAGAGAATCTAACAGTGGATATGCAGTACCTGATCTAGTCTATCCATCTATCACCAAAATTCATCTGCTTTAATAAATTTAGCAGACAAGACCAACTGACATGGTCATACGCTTTTTCAGTATCAAGCTTACAAGCAACTCCCCTTCTCTTCATCTTAATTAAATGATCAATACTTTCATTGGCCACCAGAGCTGCATCTACTATTTGCCTTCCTTTGATAAAGGCATTTTGGTTGACTGACACTAATCAATTACCAGCTTGAGTCTTTCAACCAATAATTTTGCAATAATTTTGTACACACTTCCAAGTAAACTAATGGGGCTGAAATCTTTTACTTCCACTGCTCCCTTCTTGTTCAGTATTAATGCAATAAAGGTGGAATTCAGACTCTTAAGGGAAGTGCCTTTTTGATGAAATGACACTAACGTCTTCTAGACATTATCCTTGACCATGTTCCAACATTTTTGGAAGAAATGCAAGTTAAAACCATCTGGGCCTGGGGCCTTTTCTCTTTGAATGACTGTATTACATTTTCTACCTCTTCCAGAGAGAAGGGTCTCACAGCCAGACTTTGTCTTCATCAGAACGGCTCAAACCTAGCAAGTTAGGATCAACTATATGAGTCCTAATTATCCATGTCGCTCCATTTAAGTTCTTAACATGTAGTATGTGTTAGAATGATGATTTTTCATTGTGCAATCTTTCTACCTTGAGTTATTTGGGTAATTTTATAGTGTGGTGATAATGTACTTTATAACTCATGAAATTGGTGATATCTATAGTTATTAAATAAACATGTTTATTGATTATAATTGAACATCAATCACTCGATTTTATACACAGTAAAACATAACCTTATTGATTTGATTATAATTGAACATTAATCAAGAAATAAACTTATTGATTTGCTTAAACAACCATTGAAGCTGTTCAAACAACTACTGTAGTTGTTTTAAACAACTACCTTAGGTCTTATGGAACCTCTTGTTTAAAATTTAGCTTGTTGATTAGACTATAATTGAATATCAATTGAGTGACTCTACTAATCGTTAAACATAATTTATCAATTTGATTAGAATTGGACATCTATATTGTGATCCTATACATTGTAAAACATAGAACTATTGATTTGATTACAATTGAACCTCAATCGAACCGAAGTTGTTTAACAAGTGCTGGTGTGGTGGTTGCTTGAACAACTTCAGTAGCTGTTTACATGACTCTGGAAGTCCCTCCACCAGTTGGGATTTCCCCCCACAAATCTTCTCAACAAACACAAACACAAACACCATCCATATAGAATAAGAAAAAGGCGTAAAGAAATGAATTTCTTTGGGGGAGTGATGTTTTCTTCTTCTTTTATACGATATCGGATAGGATATTTACACCATGTAGGATGTATTACCTATATTGCGTTAAAGAAATAGAAAAGAAAAGCCCGACCATAAAATCCCTCTTTTTTTAAGTCCACACTTGTGAGGCCTTTTTGCCTCATTCTTCTCTAGTGACTAATATCATAGCACTGCCTCCCTTCCTGTCCAATGCTTCTTTATTTGAGTAGCATGGTATATGCAGCCTTTTACCCAACCAAGTTTTCTTTTCCTATCAAAAAATCCCTTTCTTTAAGTCCACACTTGTGAGGCCTTTTTGCCCTATTCTTCTCAAGTGACTACATAGCACCAACTCCCTTTCCACTCAATGCTTCTTTATTTGGGTAGCATGGTATATGCAGCCTTAGCCAACCATGTTTTTGTACTCCATAAAGCTTACCTTTATTACCTTGATGAGGCAAGCAAAATGAGTGGTTTTACTCATTGATGGTGTTAGGGAATTAAGAGTGCCAATTCGTTCGGTGCCACCAATGAACTGCTGCCCAAAGCCTTCCAAGGATCATTTGTCTTTTGAGCAAAGAACCTTGAATAGGATGTGTGGACCTAAATTGAAGCTGCATGCTCTGTGTGAGACATTACATGTGGAAGAAGAGGCAAGGATTCTGCCCCGATAGTGCGTTAGATTCTGAAATTTCTGAATGAATTGCTTTTTTGGATGAGAGATTGATACATTGCTGACGTTTTTTCGAGGTCATTCTTTCTTTAACACAGTGAAGAAGAAGCTTTTTAGTAGTGACTTGCTCTAGTGTTTAAAAGTTTTGCTTTTATTGTGTTTCCAGTGGCATTGTTCACTATAGCATATCTTACTAGTACATTATTTTTGGCCATTGATATTCATTATTTCCATGTCTTATTTTAGGTTTATCGTGTGAAGGAAATACACTGGTGGACGTATCTCAGCTGCCATGTTTTAAATAAAAGATTGATTGTTGGTTTGTAATGTAAAGTTTGGCATGTTTAATCAACTCGAAGGAAAATGCTCAGCTTTGTGAATGTCATGTGACTGATTGGTATTTTGCCTTGTGGTACAAGGGTTTACATATGTTCTCACATATTTTCTTATTAAAAAATGTGGTTAGCGATTATTAAGTTACACACTACACGAGCCTTGAGTATTATTTTGATTCTAGATTTTCTTTTTCTTGGCTTAACAATCCAGTAGAGAGAAAGAATCAACAAGCTATAGCAAACCTTATAATAGAGAACTCGTATGAGATTGTTTGTTGCATACTCCTGTCCAAACTATCTATCCTACTTTAATTTCTCTTAGGATTGTTTTCAAGATTGTGCCACATTTCCTAAATGTTGTACGAGGCTGCATAGGCTTTTTAACGTTTGGACATTTTATTTTATATACAAATATTTGACTGGATACGATGGCAATTTAAGAATTTTTTTGGCACATGCTAAGAGGTCTTTTAAAGCCTGTCGTTTTAAAATGGTAAAATGTTATGTTTAAAATACTTAACGAGGTTCAAATATATAAATGTGACTTATCATTCGTTTTAGAACATACGAAAAAGGAAGTGTCATATAAGATTGAGCATAGCATGTGAGGAACACATTATTAGCCTAATATATAGATGGGGATTTTCATGAGATGATAATTCAGGAATCCATGCTGTTCCATCATATAAAGTTTTTGTAGTGGTTCTCGTTACTTCCCACACTTATTTAGGTTAATGGTTCTATTTAGGTCTTTGACACAAAGAACAACTAATCCAAGAGCTGGAAGGACTAATTGTGGGTTAAGATTTTGAGGAAGTTCTTCTGGATCAAGCTTCCAACAGTGTCCTTCACGGTCAATTCAAGACATGTGAATTTGACGCCTGTAGTTTTTCCTCTTTCACCCGATATCTGGAAGGTCGGGTAAGGGGCAATCCATATTTTTCAAAGCTACATCAAAATATAAGAATTGTGCGTGAAGATCATGCTTAATTCACATGGAAACACAACGATATCATGGTAAATACTAAATATTAATGAAGGGGTTAAACTGAACCCAACATTTTCAAAACGAAAGATAGGTTATATATGTTACACATTACTAGTATATACAAATATAAGAAATTTGAACCATGACTTCAAACGTACAACGCTTCAGTGGTAAGAATAGACATAACTCATCAAATTTAAATACTAAGTTCGCCTCTGACTACATAAGAACCTCGAGTACCATCCTTGATTGTAGTTGGTGTGGAAAAGAGCAAGAGATAGTTTTAGGTGTAAAAGTGATACTACAGTGAGTACTCAAAACAAACTGAGAAAGTATCACGGAGCTAAAACAACCTTACAAAGAAAAAACATTAATTGTGGCAGAAATTGTTTCTTGTTGCATACTGCTTATGTCCAAATTAACTGTCCTACTTTCGGATTGTGAAGGAGGGATTATAACTTTGTATCATTTCTGCTTTTCAAAATTGAAACAAAGAGCAACTAGTAACTGTAAACTTGTTAGATTTCTCTTATGCCTTTGCCGTTCCCCTATATATTTTGAATCATCCCATTAGTTAATTAAATGGTGGCTTGATTCAACTCTACACATTATAAGGTGTCCTAGAATAAACACATATTGTGAGATGTTATTACGTTTTCTCTGCTGAAAGAAGATCAAGAAAACTATGATTGAAACGTTGGCAATACTTACTTCCCAGGGATAGTGATGGAAGGATAAAGCTTTTGTATAATCTTCAAAAGCAAAGAAGAGTATCCGTCTACCCCAACTAAACAGTATCTTCCATTTGCTGAACGAACCTCAAATGCTAATATATGTGCATTTGCAACATCCCTAACATCGACGAATTTATATATTCCACCAGACCATGCTTCCTTTCCTGCATCAGATATGACAATGTGTTAAAACTCTGCATTTACTATCAAAAGCTGATTTGAACTCCAAAAAAGCTAGGGGGGGGGGGGGGGAGAGTCAAAGAATAAAAATACTTAAGAACCTAGCTTCCTATAGCAACTAAATATCAATAAGCCGGCCCTTTTTCTTACCATTTTACCATGTACCCGTTTCGGAAAGCTGAGCAAGTTTTTGTAACCACATATTACTACTTCTAGTTTTTCAGAGAGGTATTTTTGTTGAAACTTCACTCATCTTAACTTAAGAATAATTAAACTATATAAACACGCATGTCTGTTATTGTTAGATGATATTAATCTCCCTTGGGGAGTCTTTCATTAATATCAAGGTATATATAGAGTACAATATTCATCCCTTATACAATAGGAATCCTAAGCCTATACAAAAGAGGAATCCTAGTCTTACCATAATTATATTTACACAATATATGAAAATATTCTAATTATGGGTAGGGAAATATTGTTTCCTATATTTACACGTTTACACACCCCCTCAGTCGGAGCGGGAGGAGGCCGGACGCTGAGACTGGATCTGAAGTCAAGAAATAACTGTCTGGGAAGTCCTTTGGTAAATATGTCTGCATACTGATAGGATGATGGAACATGTAACACTCTGACATGGCCTAACGCAACTTTCTCATGAACGAAGTGTAGGTCTATCTCAATATGCTTGGTTCGCTGATGTTGAACCGAATTATGAGAAAGATAGATGGCATAGATGTTATCACAATACACAATAGATGCCTGACGCAAAGGACCTTTGAAGTTCTAACGGTAGATTTACGAGCCAACAAATCTCGGCTACTACATTTGCAACGCCTCGTACTCGGCCTCGACCTTTGGAGCGAGATAGGGTAGCATGTCGCTTGGCGGACCAAGAAATCAGTTATCCCTAAGAAAACACAAAAGCGGAGGTGGAGCGTCGCGTGTCCGGACACCTGCCCAATCTGCATCCGTATATGAAAGCAACCTGTCAGTGCGAGAGGGGTATAGGTGCAAACCATAATCAAGAGTGCCCTTAATGTATCGAATGATAAGCTTAAGAAGCGGTGAAATGCGACTCACTGGGGCATGCATGAATAAGCACACTCTTTGAACAACATAAGCTATGTCCGCCTGGTGAATGTGAGATCTTGAAGTGTACCTGCAAGGCTCCTATGCTGAGTAGGATCGAGACTGGAGCACCATCCATAGCGAGCTTAGATTTGGAATCAACTGGAGTAGGCACCTCTTTGCAGTTCGTCATCTTAGCCCTGTACACAATCTCTTCTGCATACTTACGCTGACACAAGAACATATGATTGGCAGACCTGGTCACTGATATCCCCAAAAAGTAACTCAACTTCCCCAAATCAGTCATTGCAAATTCGGACTTGAGCAAGACAATAATCTCATTTTTCAATCCGTCGGAGGAGGCAGTAAGAACAATATCATCCACGTAAAGTAATAAGTAAGCAGTGCTACTACCTCGATGAAAAATGAAAAGTGATGTATCACTCTTGCTGCATACAAACCCAATATGCAAGATATACATGGCAAAACGATCATACCACGCACGGGGGGCCTGATGCAGGTCATATAGTGACTTACGGAGACGACACACATAGTGAGGAACTGCTGGATGGGTGAACCCTGGTGGCTGATGCATGCAGACTGTCTCTCAGATCCCCATGTAAGAATGCATTCTTCACATTAAGCTGATGGATCGGCCAATGTTTGCCCATGGCAATGCTCAAAACTGTGCGGATGGTAGCCAGTTTGACAACCGGGCTGAATGTCTCACCACAATCAATGCCCTCCTGCTGATTTGTGCCATTAGCCACAAGACGAGCCTTATACCTCTCAAGATCCCCATTGTCTCTGAACTTGTGACGAAATAGCCACATACAACGAATGACATTCAGCCCCTCAGGTCTAGGTACTAGATCCCACATGTGCTGTTTAGTTAAAACATTGAATTCCTCATACATAGCCGCATTCCAATTAGGGTCTTGTTTGGCCAATTTTGGGTTCTTTGGAAGTGGAGAGATGGTTTGGGCAGACAAGTTGAAATGGACTTTGGGTTTGAAGATTCCATGCTTTGAACGAGTTTCCATTGGATGGGTAGGGATAGTGGATGGCGGAGTGGTGTCTGAGACGGGGGGTAAAGTCAGATAAGGAGAAGGTGGGGGCGAAGCCGTCGGAGGCGTCGCGGCTCCTGGATCGAGAGTCGCGGCGCTAGAAGGTTGATAGGCTTCTCTGAAGTTTGGGCGCCGCGGATCTGACGACAGAACAGAGGATGTGAGTTGTTCGATTATGAGGGGAGAGATGGCAGACTCGTCAAGAAATGAGTAGTCCTATTTTTGGAATTTTTGAAGATTCGAAAATGGGAATGTGGTCTCGTCGAATGTGACGTGACGAGATATGTGGATCTGACGAGTCGACAAGTCATAACATAGATAGCCCCTATGGTTCGGCGGAAATCCTAGAAAGACACATGGAGCGGACCTGAGAGCTAGCTTGTGAGGGGCGGTGGAGCTAAGGTTGGGATAGCACAGACAACCAAAAATCCGTAGATGATCATAAGAGAGGATTCTATGGTAGAGGATTTCGGTAGGGGTCATATTGTGAAGAATGCTAGTAGGGAGAATATTTAGAGTGTATTCTGACATTTTAGCAGCATAGACCCAGAAGGGTGGAGGGAGGGAGGCATGAATCAATAGGGTGCGAATCATATTGTTAATGGTGCGGATGATTCTTTCAGCTTTACCGTTTTGTGGTGAGGTGTAAGGGCAGGAGAAGCGAAAGACCATGCCATTAGTGGTACAAAAGTGGTGAAACATAGAGTTGTTGAATTCACGACCATTATCGCACTGAAATGATTTTATGCCTTTTCCAAATTGTGTTTGAATGAACTTGCGAAACTCAAGAAATTTGACAAACACTTCCGATTTAAATTTAAGAGGGTATAACCAAACATAGTGTGAAAATTCATCAAGCAACACAAGATAGTATTTATGACCGAGAGAACTAGAGATAGAAGATGTCCATAAATCGGCATGTATGATATCAAAAGGAGCAAATGTAACACTAGTAGATGATTTAAACGAAAGACGAATATATTTGCCTAAAGAGCAAGAAACACAATTTTGGGCAAGTTTCCCATTACAAGCAATGAAATTGTTGCCTCTAAGAAATTAAAAACTGGGACTCCTGGATGACCAAGCCTATTATGCCAAGTTGAAGAAGAAACAACCGCTAGAGTGACTGGAGAGCAAGATCTGGCAGTGGAGGTGGAAGTGAATGGATAGAGATCCCCCGTGCTATTGTATCTCGTAAGAGGTGTCCCCGTATGAAGATCCTTTACAGTAAAACCAAAAGGGTCAAAATCCACAGAGACAGAATTATTACGAGTAAATTGGCGGACATATATGAGGTTCTTAATCATGTGTGGGGCATATAGGGTGTTTTTGAGGGAGAATGGTGGATGAAGAGGCTGTGTGTATGAGGTACCATAACCCTTAACTGGAATGCGTTGTCCACTACCAACTGTAACATATTGATGATGCTTTAAACTAAACAGTTTAGAAATAGTACCTGCAGACTGGGTGACGTGAGATGTGGCGCCTGAGTCCATGTACCAAGTATTGTCATGCTATTGCATAGAGAGGGTGCTGAACGCCTGACCCAACTCAGTAGGTGTCATGCCGGAGGAGGGCTGCGGGACCTGACCTTGCATGAAGTGGGCTCTGTGGGAGTGGGCGGGGCCTAACAAGGGGTAAGAATACGGATTGTATGGCTGGAATCTTGGAATGGACTTGGCGCGCGGCTCTGAGGCAGAACACAGCGGCTTGTAGATGAAGCTTCTTGAGGATCCGCGGCCCGATTGTTTTGCGATCTCTGTTCTTTATTCTTCTTTGTTGGATTCTGTTGACCGCGACCCTTGCCACGACCACGGCCTCCTCTACCGCCGCGGCCTTTTCCACCCTTGCCGTCGCGGCCCTGCCGCTGTTAGGAGTTATCTGGTGGCGTCTGATCTTGGGGTTGCGTATCGACAGCTAACACATGTTGGGCGTGCTCATCCTACTTAGCACGACGAGTTTCTTCGAGCAACAATTGTGAGCGAGCTTTGTTAAAACTCGGTAGCAGATCTGCCTGTTGAATTATGGTGGCCAAAGTATCATATTCGCCCTTAGTAAGGCCAGAAATCATTTGTAGCACCATTTTATCGTCAGTGACAGGCGTGCCGATGTTGGAGAGTTGATCCGCTAGAAGTTTAAGCTACTTGCAGTACTCAGAGACATTGGAGAAGTTTTCAAGACGTGTTTTGTTGAACTGTTCTTTCAAATACACGGCACGAGTGTGCTTGTTGTCTTGAAAAATTTCCTCCAAACGATTACACAAGTCAAGGGCCATGGAGTCAGATTTCATGATAGTAAGGAGCAAATCCTGAGAGATACTACTATATATCCATTGTTTGACGCCGGCGTCGAGACGATGCCAGATAGAATCATCAACCTCCGTAGGGCGGAATAGTGTCATCAATATGGTCAAGCACGTTATAGAGACATGCATGATTGCGAAAAAGTTCAACCTAAGGAGAATACTGGTTGTTTTCTTGATCAAGAATAATGGGAATATGGTTCTTGATGTTGAAAACAATAAGGGCAGGGTGAAACGGGAGTGATGACTTTGTGGTGGGATTTGTGGAGGTAGAGGCGTCAGAAAGTGTGGAAGAATCAGGGATAGCCATTTAGAGAAGAGAAGAAAGGAAGAACAAAACCCGAAAAACAAGAAGAAAATCCGGGAGGGCATGCACAGAGAGAAGCGCTGGCTGTGGAAGAGAAAGGTTTTTAGGGTTTTGTTTATTTGGCTCTTGATACCATGTTAGATGATATTAATCTCCCTTGGGGAGTCTTTCATTAATATCAATGTATATATAGAGTACAATATTCATCCCTTATACAATAGGAATCCTAAGCCTATACAAAAGAGGAATCATAGTCTTACCATAATTATATTTCACAATATATGGAAATATTCTAATTATGGGTATGGAATATATTGTTTCCTATATTTACACATTTACAGTTATGCATAGAGTTTTTTCCAAAATTCTAGTCTATTAAATATTGTCTGAACAGTAAAGAAGAAAGACTGTCCATCTAACAACGGACTAACCCCCTAAAATTGGAGCAGTGAATCCTGATTCCTGATGAAGCATTAGAGGAAATAAAGTTAAGGTCCCTATATGCGTTGAGGATACAAAAGGTCTCGGTGTAATCAAGGGACTTTGGCAACACTTACCAATCTCAACATTTGATTTGCAAAATATCTGATGACTTCTGTTCAGAGTTGATTTTGCATGAGATAAAGTAAAAGAGTGTTGAAAGATTGTTTTCATAGCAGAAACGTAACAGATAGAAAGTAAGATTTCCTTCTAAAGACATTTCAGATCATTTAATTTGCCAAAAATTAGCCACTTGTGTATATGATGGCTCTTATTATTATTCTCTTTGAAGGCTTTACAAAAGAAGATTGTTAGAAACTGTACTATAATGCCCACAATCAGAAGCAGAGGTCCATATTTCTGAATCAAGGAAACACTAGACCAAAGTAGTTTCTGTTTACATGTATCATTAAAATCCTAGATTATTAGAAGCTAGCCAAACACACGACAGAAAAAAGCATAATAGCTCAAGGTGTGTTCCAAATTTTGAGGTTTACCTTGAGTTATGAAGTTGAGTATATGTATAGCCTCGGAAGAGAAATTGAGGGTAGGCTGCAAAAATGGACCAATGACTAGCCCTGGATGAAGTGTTACCAAGTCAATCCCATTCTCTTTTGCAAATTTCCAAGCAGCTTCTTCAGCCAAGGTCTTGGACAAATTATACCATTGCTTCAAAACAAATTAGAGACACCTACCTTCAATAAGCCAAATAATGCTAGTGTTGTCTTTATGTAATCGGAAAATAATCTAAAACATAATCTGGAAAGAGAAGAAACAATCTAAAACAGAATCTGGAAAAATTCGAGCCCAATGTATTTACAGTGTGTCCTTAAGGAGATTATTCCTCTCAAGTACCAGAGATTATGGAATATATCCTCCCAGGATAGAATGAATTAGCTCACCAACGTAGCGGTACCTCAAACCCCGGTGAACGGCGAATGCAACAGACGGCAGAAATCACACACAAAAAACATTTGAAGTACAAAAAAAAGGAGGAAGATGATCAGAATTTTCGTAACTAAAATCTGATGGAAATGACTATGTATTTATAGCCAACAAAATAAAGGAATGAAGATGTGTGAATCCTTTTCATGAAAAGGTGCAAAGGACCATTTCCCATTCACACCTATTCGCAAAATTCTAACAATCCCCCACATGAATGGGGAATGGCTCTATGATAAAGAAATGCACAGACAAGTGTGTGATTTGCAGGTAAAGAATAATTGCATCTGAATAAGTAGGTTTCCCTTTGAACTTTTCATAGTGAACATATGTCGGATATACTCAGTCAATCGGTAGATTTGATATCTTTGAACCGTTGAGCTTTGGTGTATACCTAGACAATCATATGTCACACAATTAATCTTTAACCGTCTTTGGTTCTCACTGTTGTGTTCATTTTAGCCATGAACATCGCCTGGTTTCATGAGTGCGTAGAGCGTGTGCTTTTACCTAACATACTCCTTGAAACGGCTTACACTTCACACTCATATACGTGATTTGTAAACGTGTCATCCTGTAGATACACTATTTGGTCATACCTGCCAAACTTAGAAACCATTAAAAACCTTAATCGTAAAGGGGAATAGGTTATTTTGCGCATCCAACAACTGAAGTGGAGAAGTGAATCGGGTTGAAAGTGAAATCCGCCAAAAACTGGCGGAATGCTCTCGAAACCAATTCACTTGAGTAAGATAGATGAGAGCTTTATTAACTCGTTAAAAAGCCTTAATGCTTTATCCTTATTTCTGAACATTGTCTTCATCATGAAAATAGATTGAGTTATTTGATAATGTTGAACCGTCATTCATAACTTTGTTTGATCTCTTTGAATCTAACTCTTGGGATCTCCAGTCTACTAGGCAGAGTTACCACCATGATGACATGACCTAGGCCTTAAACCTATTCCCCTCGTTGATCTTTCAACCACCTCTATAGTTAGGCCTTTTGTAAGTGAATCCGACACGTTAGCTCTTGACTTTACATATTCAATTGTGATAAATCCACTAGAGAGTAGTTGTCGAACGATATTGTGTCTCCGTCGTATGTGACGAGATTTTCCGTTATACATAACGCTCCCTGCCCTTTCTATTATTGTTTTTCTATCGTAATGCAGGCATATTGGTGCCAATGGTTTGGACCAGAATGAAAAATCTTCCAATATATTTCGGAGTCATTCAGCTTCTTCATCGATCATGTCTGGAGCTATGAACTTAGACTCTATTGTGGAGCGGGCAATACAAGTTTGTTTGAACGATTTCCTGGTTCTCTACTAACCACTGTATCTACTCAAAACTTACTTACTATTCCCAACTAACCACCTGTTAGCATCATGTTCTCTTGTTCTGTCATGAATACTAAAGAGAAGCATAAGATTATTTCTAACTTTTCTCATAGGGCAATTACATTTCTCTTAAATGAAAGGTTGAAATATCTAACCCCAACATTCTATACACCTTAAGGTCGTGTGAAATTATACACATATGGGATAAACACTTAAATCACATAACCTTAGAGGGAACTATCACATATTATAGTAATATCTACTTCTTGTAGTAACTTACTAACGTCATACTCTCTGGTTCTGATCTGAATAAACTTAAATAATTTAAAACTATCCCCAGAAATTCAATATCATCTGCTCATGGTTGTCCTATCGTACACAATCTCTTCTTAGTCATGTGCATGAGTCATATGACAAAATATACATTTTTGAAAACGTGAGACATTCTAGAATCACAAATGATTTGCTCTAAGGTTATTTCTGTTCAACACTATAATGGGCAGTTTATGCCTACTGCGGCTAACTTCTTAACGTGTTACCCTGTAGGGTCTTAATCTGAACTATCATCCTTATACTTGTAGCTCCATGGTTTAGAAATTCAATTAAACTTATTATGTAAAGTATGGAACATACATATACTACCATGCACAAGCTTGTCATTCATAGGAACTATCACCTGATAAATTACTTCATGCGCCATTTGCCGAGTCTTGGGTATTAACCTGGACTTAAAACACGCGAAGCTTTCACCATAGTCATTGTCACTTATACTTCCTTTTAGCTCCAATAGGCCTCGTTGTATACTCACAAGCCATCAAAATCTCGATACACTAGAAATTAGAAGTGGGACAACTACATAACTGAACACTGGTGTACTAAATAACTATAACCCTGCTAATTGAAATGATGTATAACTGGTAATTGAGGTTAACTGATAATCATAAATCGTGATAATTGCTTTTGCATTTTCTGTTAAGGGTTATTCTCTAGTCTATAGTAACTATGCACTTTGTCCCACTTTTAATATCCTCACAGGTCTCATTTGTTACCAATATGGACTTTTTTATCATACCCCAATAGGTAGTCATCCTCACTTGAACCTTGAATTTCCTTCTCGTCTCTTGCGCATTTGATACATTCAGAATTCAATGGAAAGGAAATGTTACTTACTGCTCTAGGATTCATGGCATGAGTTAGAAGAATTATTGAAAGTACTACTCTAATTGCACGATCTAGAGTATGAAAGAAGTGAGACAATTCTAAATATCTTGCTGGTAAATCATTTATATGTGTGGCGCGCACACACATATAAAAGTGACCCCACTAGAGACGGTTTCATAGACTCCCTAAGACACTTAAACCTAGGCTCTGATACCAATTTTTGTAACGCCCCGAATCATGGCCTGGGCGAAACACGACACTCGGTGCCTGACTGCATGTGACCGAGTAAACAACACGGTTGTTGAATCAACATGGGCATCCAAAGCATGCACTAAAAATGATAATAAAAGATGCAAACTGAATATAATCTGAAAATATATATTTTGTGAAAGTATCTGAAAACATGTTAAGTCTGAATTCAAATATAAAATGTAAAAAATTAAGTGATTTTCAATGGTACAAAAACACGTTCTTAACTAGAGTAATGCTTAGAGAAGATTCCAGCCAACCATTTTGGAAAGAAAAATTCTTAGCATGATTGTCTATCCTTTTAGGAGAAAATGTTAGGAATGAAATTAGGGAAATATGTGGAAAACAAATAATACCCTATAATGAATTCACATATGGACAACTAGTCAGTATAATCCAACAAGAAGGATTAAAAATATGTCAAGATCTAAAATTACAAAAACACATGAAATTGGAACTAAAAAGAACTACGTTAGAGCTAGGTTCGTTTTGTCAACAATTTAATATAAATTTCAAAAAAAAAACCTTCTCTAGATTGTACAGAAAACTGTAGTAAAACTTATAGAAAATCATATAGGAAAACACAAAAAGGATATAGGAAGAAAAACTTCAGATCTAATGAAGAATATTATAAAAAACCTCTTTACAAATCCAAAAATGAAAGAAATCCTAAGAAGTATGAATCTAGATACAAAGATATTACATGTTACATGTGTAATAAAAAGGGACATACTTCAAAATACTGCAAAATAAATAAAAAATTTCATGAATTAAAATAGATCAAAAAATCTCTAATCTCTTAATAGATTCTTCTGATTCAAACACTGAAACAGAATCTAAAATGTTTTCTTCTTTATCTTCGGAAGATAATGAACATATTCAAGTAGATGAATTAGTCACGACTAGTTCATCTAAATATTCTAGAAAAGAAAAAGGAAAATGTATATGTGTATTAACTAAAGATCAGGAATTCATGTTAGACATGGTAAAACACATAGATACCCAACATCAAAAAGAATATTTAAATAGACTCTTAAAATCTTTTACGAAAGAAAACAAAGAAGCTAAAAATATTTTTTTACCAAACACATCTAAAAATACTTATGACTTGATAATCTTAGGAAAAGAAAAAAATATAAAAGAAAGTAAAGAAGTAACGACTCAAGAAATACAAAAAAAAAATCAAACAAGTAAAATCAGAAATAAAAGAATTAAAAGAAAAACAAAAACAAGATTTTGATTTAATAAAAATAATTCTTTCAAAAACTATGCAGGAAAGCTCCTATTCTGAAAACTCCGATTCCGAAAATCCCATAGAACCTGAAGAAAACATTGAAAAAGAAATAAAAATCTAGAAGAAGTCCCATAAGACTTTCTTAGTGTATTAAGACAAATTACATCTAAGAAATACCTAATAAAAATAACTCTTAAATTCTCAAAAAAATTTAAATATAAAACAATTGCCCTTTTTGATACAGGAGCAGATTTGAATTGCATAAAAATAGGTATAATACCAAAAAATCTCCAGGAAGAAACTCATGAAAAATTAGCAGCCGCTAATAATTCTAAATTAGAAATTAAATCTAAGACTAGTACGTCAATTATAAATGATGGGGTTGCTATAGCAACATCATTTGTCTTAGTAAAAGATATACATAATTCAGTCATTTTATGTACACCTTTTATGAATCTTATAACTCCATATAAGGTAGATAATTATTTTATATCTTTTAAATTCAATAACAAGAAACTAAAATTTTATTTTATAACAAAATAAAAAACTAGAGACCTTAATCTAATAAGAGCATGCTCAATCCACAAAGATAGTATAAATGCAAAAATACAAGGAAAAAGATATTATCTACAAGAATTGAGAAATTATTTTTCTTTTAAAAGATTAAATACATAATTAGAGATACCAGAAGTTAAAGAAAGGATATCTAAACTCCAAAATTCTTTTGAAAATGAGATATGTTATGATATTCCAAATGCTTTTTGGAGTAGAAAACAACATATCGTAGATCTGTCTTATGAAAAGATTTTGACGAAAAGGATTTATTACAAAAATTGCATTCTGCTTTAATACTCTCAAAGTTTCATATGAAATCCGGTTTTTGGCAAGTTCAAATTTCTACAAAAGATCGTTACAAAACAGCTTTTACGGTCCCCTTTGGACAATATGAGTGGAATATAATGCCTTTTGGTTTAAAAAACGCCCCTTCAGAATTCCAGCGAATAATGAATGATATCTTTAATGATTATTCCAAATTCTGTATAGTTTATATTGATGATGTTTTAATCTTCTCAAATTCTATAGAAGAACACTTCAAACATCTTAAAACCTTCCTTTATGTTACAAAGAAAAACGGTTTGGTAGTTTCCAAATAAAAAATGAGTGTATTTCAAACTAAGCTAAGATTTCTAGGACATTATATATCCTATGGTATGATCACCCCTATAGAAAGGTCCTTAGAATTCGCAAATATATTTCCTGATAAAATTCTTGATAAAACTCAATTACAAAGATTCTTAGGAAGCTTAAATTATGTTTTAGATTTTTGTCCAGAGATAAATAGAATGGCAAAACCACTTCATGATAGACTAAAAACATGCTCCATAGACCGATAACCATACTATCCGTGTCCATAAGATTAAAAGGCAAGTGCTAGAAATCTCGTGTCTTCGTATAGCATACCCTCAGCTACCTAAAATAGTAGTAACATATGCGTTTGATTTGGGATATGGGGAATCTTGAAGCAGAAATCAGGGGGGGGGGGGAATGTATAGTCCAGTATACTTCTGCCCATTGGAATGACACCCAAAAAAATTATTCTATCATTAAAAGGGAAATTTTGAGCATTGTTTTATGCATACAAATATTTCAAAGTGATTTACTAAATCAAATTTTTTTACTCAGAATTGATTGCAAAGGTGTCAAAGAAGTTTTACAAAACAATGTTCAAAATCTTGCATCAAAACAGACTTTTGCATGATGACAAGCAATTCTTAGCATTTTTTATTTCGATATTGAATATATTAAAGGAGAAACAAATTCTATTCCAAATTTCTTAACCCGTGAATTCCTCCAAAACATGAAAAATGTGTAGAAAACCCACCAAAGAAGAAAAAGATAAAATCTCTGCTCCAACTTCTGCTGAAAAACCCAAGACATTGTATGATGCAGTTATGAAAGAGGAAAAAGAACACAAAAACACCACACCAGAAAATCACGCTCAGGAGACGACTACTGAAAACCTTTTACAACTCCTTGTCAAATCCCCAGAGCTACAGAAAACATTGATGCAATTACAGATTCCTAAACAAGAAATTATCCAGAGTTCAAAAGAGGTTAAACCCTCTCAAAGTTTTGTTAAAATATAGAAAGGAGAATCTTCAAAAACCCTTTCTCAAAAACAATTTTCAAATTCCCAACTTGTGGTACCACAAGTTGCAATAAAACTCACTTCTGAATTCTTTATAAAACCTTCTTTCAAAATATTGTGACTATTTGAAAAATGATGTTTTGATAACGATCATTTTATGGCAATTCAAAAATATTTTGGACTATGATAGTTTTATAAACCATGGGATATCCTCCAAACCCCTATTTTTACCAGGCTATCCCAGAAGTATCAGGATCAGCCATAATAAAAATAATTTTTATAAAGATAACAAGGATCCCTCACACTCCACTTGCAAAATAGTTAGAGTAATTGCCCCGAGTGATTGGGGAAATGACCTCTCAATTTCTTAATTTTCCTGATACCTATAAAATACCCCGTTCTTCGATATTCTATTTAATTACTGAGATTACCAATAAGTTTGGTTTAATTTTTTTTTTTGTTCAAAAGTCAAGCGAAGCCATACCTGGCTCTTTTATTTTGATACCTCATGCATTCCATCTCAATTCCCAACATGGTGAAATTCACGGTGGGAATAATTTGGATCCACTTTGGATATATTAAAACCCCAAATTATTTAATCATTTAACCTCTTTAAATCTCTCTATAAACCTATCGATGAGGAAAGAAGATCCATGCCCCTAATCTATTTCATATCAGATTCCATCTGCCGTGGGTATTCACATGGTTCGTAGATTACTCTGAAAATAAAACTTTGACAATTCAAAGAAGGTTTAAAATAAGATGGTGGGACAGCTTTAAAATACCACTAAGTTTAACCACATCAAAAGTCCAGGAATGGTTAAGTACTCAAAAAAATATTCATAAATAAATACCACTGCAAACACCGGAGCACACTCAATTCCTTGCCCCGAAATTTCGGAAGAAATGCAGTCGAAAATTCTAAAATTTGCACCATTATCTTCATTAAAGAAAGGCTCTTCATCATAAGAAGAAGAACCGTTGATTGATTTGGAGGACGATGCAATTTTTGGCAATAGTGAATTCTGAAAAAAATTCCAAAAGAAGACAAAAATGCCAGCAATAAAGTTCAGACAAAATACCGATAACAGAAAATATCACAAAAAATACTTTCAAAAAGGTAATGATGAAAGTGGAGAAATTATGCAAAATATTCCAGCAACAATGCAAGAAAATGCCAAACAACTTACACTTAGATGATGTCATTGATGATGTATTTTTCCACTTGCACCTAGATGATGTATTTATTTTCCTTTCTATTTACAAAATTGTCATATAAATTTCCTATAAAATGATACCATTTCTCCTTCCATTGGCAAGCTAAGTTTTAGAGAGTGAAAGAAGTATAAAAACCTAGAAAGAGAAAAATCTTATCCCAAAACTCTCAAGATCTCCTCAAAATATTCAAGTCTAAATCTTTGTAAGTTTTGATATTTTTAATGCATTTGATTATAGATGGTAATACCACCTAATCTTTTTAAATTCTTGCATTGTGTTGTTATAAATTTGACCGGTTCTACCGCCTATCTCATAAATTCTCGCAGATCCTTTTGAATTATGAATTCCGTCTTGGGAACCTTAATTTAAAAGTTTAATTCTTGCATTATGTTATTATAAATTTGGCCGATTCTACCGACTATCTCATAAATTTTTGTAGATCCTTTTGAATTAGAAACTTTAATTTAGAAGTTTAATTTTAATTTTTTTTCATTCTTTATAATTATTTTGAAAATTTTGTTATCCCCTTAGATCATCGGTATATATATATATATATATATATATATATAATTGAACTTGAATATAGGGTTATTATGAACTTGACCAAAACCCTCGTTTTGAAGAATTCATGTTTCATGGATGACATGTGGCGTGGAGAAGAACAATGATGTCCCCACGTGGATAGAAGCTCTACATACCTCAATCGTTCAAAAACTTGTCTTAAAAATCCAAAATTTGACGAATAATCCCAACGCTTGAACCTCATTAATTCCCTGAGTTGGGTTTTCTTGAAAACCCTAGGGTAGAAATAGTGAATTACGCTTAGGAATTGATTATATTATAATAGAATCGCATGAAAATACATGGAAATGACTTACCTTGGTGTAAGAGATGGTTGGGAAGAGAGAACCTCCGTTCTAGGGCTTGGAAATATGAAAAATTGATGTTTGAAAACTAAGGGTCGTATTTATACTGTTTGTTGACGGTCTAAGTTTGGGCCGGTCAATATTTTGACGGTCCGTATAATCCAGAGAGTTGAAAAATCTGAAATTCTGAGACTGTGAAGATCGACGGGCCATCAATAATTTGACAGTCCGTAGAATTTACAGTATGGCCGTCAATTTCATTTTTGAAATTGACGATTCATAAATTAACTTAATCCCATTTTTACCAGCTTCCGATATGGTAAAATCCATACTCTTTCAATAACAAGAAAAAAAGTATATATCAAACCTCATTAAATAAGAGTATAACACATAATTACAATATTCCTAAAGCAGAACAAACAAAAATCTCACATAATTTTTTAAAAAAAAATAATCAATGTACTTTTTTCTCATCTGTCTTTAATCTTGATGGATAAAATTAAACTAGGAACTTCATGGCTTTGAGGAAGGTTTAGCCTAATTACCTTTTCGAAATAGAATGCTTTTCTTGACAGAGCTTCAAGCAAGAGAGAGGAAGATCCCTTATCGCTAATGGATCACTTAGTTCGAATAAACGGGATTAAATTGTGTAGAATAAGTCATTTTCCTCCTATTTTCATGAAAATATATCAAAAGAATAGGCACATATAGAGTTGTGTGGGCGTAAAACATTTTACAGTCCATATACCCAGGCATCAAATTTCATCTGCAGAGCTGAATTTAGTTTTTCAACTTAAACTCCCCGTTCTGATTTCCTACATTCGTGGATCATGAACAAGGCTTAGTTTAAAAGTACGAAGTGTTACATTAACCATTGCAGGTTATAGTCCCAAATGATAGGTCATATATGAAAGTGAGTAATATATACTCGTTAATAATTTGATGGCTTGTCACTGATTCAACCTGTGGCGAAGTTAGAAATTCCGTTAAGATTATTCAAATATTTAATATATATCTCTAACAAGTCAGTATTTTTTTTTATCTATATACACAATAGTATTATTTTTTATATGCACAATATAATTCTCTGACTTGGTCTATGTAGCTACGCCAGTGGATTCAATTGTTAGAAATCAAAAGACAGCCACATTAAATGAGTTAGTTTCTGTTAATCTAGTAGGGGGTTTAGACAATATTTGATTGAAGCTGAAAAATATATATTTGAAGTTGAAGTTGGAAAAAAATATTCAAAAGTTTAAATTAGCATCAAATTCCTTAACAATGTAGAAATAATCCGATCTCTCCTCTCCTTAGCCCTTGTTTAACCCACATGAAACAAGTAGAGGTAAGGTAAGAAAAATACAATCACTTTGTTAAAGAAAAAGCTATTAAAAATTATCTACCAACATTCATAGAAAGTATACACTCTGAAGTCTGAACCCACTTGGGAAAAGAAATCAAGTTTTTTTTGTATTAATCTTCTCAAATAGAAATTTCTTCCTTTTAGCGCCAGAGAAATGCTTATAATATATGTGTGGAAACTCCAATAGCAGCAAGTATCAATTTTGGCAATAGATGAATAATGGTACAATTTAACCCAAAAGAGAAGATATGATTTTGAGCTTATGAGATCTGAATTCTAGAAAAGACGGCATACGAGTTCTGTATAAAATAGTTATTCATATTAAGTGGATTTTTAAACACATATAGGGTGTGGGCCAAAGTTTCTGAATTCTGCCAAACCCGCAGGCATAACTCTGTGTATTCCACCAACTAATTGTTTAGATGTGGAGGAAGTTCTTTTCCATCAAGCTTTCAACAGTATCCTTCACGCTCAACTCAAGAGGTGTGAGATTGACTCCTACACTTTTTGCTCTTTCACTGGATACTTGGAAGTGTGGGGTAAGAGGCAATCCATCTTCAAAACTGCATCCAAATTTAAGAATTATGAATACCTCAATTGCTTTAAATAGAACAAAAAATTCTTAATTAATAGAAGATCACTTAAGCTTAAGCAAGCAAAACATGTCCAATTACAAGCCTGCAGTGTCTAAATAGTCCACTTCTAAGAGTAGTTGGAAATCCCAAATAATTATTGGATTTTAGTTTGAAGAACTGACAGCGTAAGAATTTTCTAACCAGTGATAGCAGATGAGTTATCATTTTAACTAGGTTAGTAATCTGGGACTAAACAAGGAGAGTTGGTGGCCACACCTGCTGCGATAGCGCTGGCGAAGATGACTACTCCAGCTGGGGGACAGCGAGCTGTTCTCTAGCAGCTAAGCTGGGAGGTCCATCGCAAACTCACACCGCCGCTAATGGAACAGTGCTCATGACGCTGGTAAGCAGACCAGTCACTGCTCCTGCCGCGATTTCACAGCCGGCTGCAGCTGCTCGGCCTGAGAAGGCGGTTGCTGAACAAGGGAACTGGGCGACTCTGTTCACGGAGAATAAATATGCTACTAAAGGTATGGAATTATATATATTCCTCCGGTGATTGTTGAGGGTGAGTAAGTAGCTCAGCTGCAACAGAGTGAACTAGATACGGAGACTGCTAAGTGGAAACATGCACTAATTCTCTATGTTGTGGGAAATTCCCCTTTGATAGGGGATGTGGAGAGATTCGTGGTTTCCAATTGGGGAAATATTGCGAAGCCAAAGGTATACTATCACAATAATGGGTACTTTATGGTGAAGTTTGGAACCATAGCTGAGCGAGATGAAGTACTTTTTCCAGGACCACAAACCCTGCATAGCAGACCTGTTATTATGAAGATATGGGAGACAGATTTTGATTTTAACAAGGAAGTTCTCAGGATGATTCCCCTGTGGATTAAGCTTCCCAAATTGCCATTAAGCTGCTGGAGCATAGATTCCCTTAGCCATATTGGTAGTGTACTAGGTCGACCTGTGTATGCAGATGATTGCACGTCTAATGCTGACAGAATATCCTATGCATGACTATTGGTGGAGATGGATGTCACTAAGCCTATGCCCAACGCAGTTAAAGCTAGGGATCCAGCTGGAAATGTGTATGACCAAGAGGTAAAGTATGAATGGAAGCCAATATATTGTGATACATGCCTGCAAATTGGTCACAAATGTCAGGATAAGCCTCCTCCCTATGAGTCCTTACTTTTGCGGAGGGTCGGCGGGACATGGGAGCCTCAGCTCATGCATCGGTTTACCGAAATAACCTCTGCTCTCCCACTTTCTTCTATTACAGAAGCCAAGACAGAATAGAGGCACTAGAGTAAACATCACTTGGCAACATCGTGGAGTTATACCTGGTAAAGGGAAGGAGAAAGTGCAGGGCACTCAACCTGCTCCAGTGATGGAGCAGAGGGGCACATCACAACAGGAAGGGTGGACAGAGGTGATTGGGAAATCTGCAAGTAAGAATGGAACAATTCAACCCCCTGCTAGGCTTGCAACTAGGAACGGTTTCACACCACTGAAGGAGGCTACAGAGCAACACAGTGGGACAGCTACAGAACCAGTACAGCAAGCTCAGAAGAAGACTGAGCCCGGACAAGGAATTGAAGTACAAGATAGTCAGAGCCAAGTTGGGTCCTCTGGTGTAGGTGGACAGAGGAAGCAACAGGAGGATGCCATGAGACCACCTGACCCCCCACATTCTGAATGAAGGTTATTACATGGAATGTGAGAGGCCTGAATAAAGTTTATAAGCATAATGAGTTAGTAAATTTCCTAAGGGTGAATAAAGTTAGCTTGATTGTTGTGCTTGAGCATAGAGTACAAGCTAAATATTTTTTTTGAGATTGGTAACAGGATTCCTGTAAATTCCTTTTTGCACAGTAGGGATCTTGGCTTATTTGTAAGTATGGTGCTGCACTAGCTTAGTGCTGATTATAATATATAATATATAATAAGCACTAAGCTAGTGCAGCACCATACTTACAAATAAGCCAAGATCCCTACTGTGCAAAAAGGAATTTACAGGAATCCTATCGTCTATGAGGGAATCTGTCTCCTCTAATCTACTTTCTTTACACCAAAAATAGAACTGAATACAACTCATCTTGAGTTTCTGTGTTGAATTCTGCTTGCCTTAAAAAATTCTAGCATTTCTTTCTATCCAAACTGACCACCATATACAGGCTGGCACCATTCTCCACCATCCCTTCTGTTTCACTACTCCTCCATTGGAATTCCAAGAGCTCAGGACATCAGCAGTGGTAGCTGGCATCACCCAATTAAAACCCAGCATACTAATGAAGAGCTGCCACAACTGGATAGTAATAGGGCAGTGAAGGAATAAATGGCTATTGGATTCCACTGCTGCATTACACAAGGAACGTCTAGAGCATAGCTGGACACCTCTTCTTCTGAGATTTCCATGAGTTAAACATGTTTTTCTTGCTACTAACCAAGTGAAACAAACAACTTTGAAGGGGGGCCTGGTTTTTCAAATAGCCTTCCAAGGCCAGAGAGTACAAGCTAAATATGCCCAAAGAATAAAGATGAAAGTTGCTCCTAATTGGCATTGGTGTAATAACTATTCACCTGCCGGAGGAGGGAGGATATGGATTATGTGGAACCCCTGCTGATGTTGAGTATACTACTGATATAACCCATGATCAGTTCATTCATGGAAGCTTGAGGTTGTTAGGCCTGAACTAAGTTGGTGTATGGGTGGGTTGCACACTATAACTAGTATAAGGCCACTATGGATTGAGTTAAGATCAATAGCTGCTAATCAACAAACTGCTTGGGTTGTTATGGGAGACTTTAACACTATCAGGTGTATGGAGGAAAGGTTCAATGGGAGCCCAGTGCAGGAGTTTGAGGTTGCTGATTTCAACAGATTTATAGAGGACACAAACATGACTGAAATGCGAATAGTGGGAAGGAGATACACCTGGACAAATAATCACACCCATAGCAAAATTGATTGGGTTCTGATTAACAGTGAGTGGCTGCTTGATTGGACACAAATGGAAGTTGAAGCTAATCCATATTTTTCTGATCATACACCTCTGGCTACAGAATTCAAGGAGAACTCTAAAGTGGGAGCTAGACCATTTAGATTCTTCAATCACATAGCCAGACATCCAGACTTCCATATTATTATGGAAACTCAATGGAGAGCTACAAGCAGAATATGGGTAAATCTGCAGAAAGTAAAGCAGGGGCTAAACACAAGAGAGTTCCAAAGAGTGGAGGAGAAGGTGAAACAATGTAGAGTCCTCTAGCTGATCTTCATATCCAAACAAGAGATCCTAACCAAGCAGAGGTATTGGCTGACCAAGAGAAACTCTCGAAGGAACAATTGGAGAAATGGGTGCTCATTGAGGAGAGTATCCTCTGGAAGAAGTCAAGGGTTAGATGGTTACAACTGGGAGATGGGAACAATGCTGAAGAATAGATTCTCTCAAAACCAAATAAGGTACTTAAATACATTAGATGGGCACATTGCACAAATAGAGAAGAATATAGAAAATGAGGGAAATAATTTTATAGCACATTGTTGGGATCTGCTGCTCCACAATTGCCTGCAGTTCATAAAGATATATTTCAAGAAGGGTATAGACTAAATAGAGAACAACAACTGCAGCTTATAGGAGAATGTGAATTTGGACCTTAGATACACACGTTGACCAGGATATAAAATTAAACCCAGAAATCAAATAGACTAAACAAGTTTCAAAAGGATCCAAATACACAAACATGGAGAGAAAAAGAGAGAGAACTGACTGAGGTTACGAACAGTGGCATTGACAGTGTAGCCACGCTGTAGCAACAACTTCACCAGCCATGAAGCTATGAAACCAGATGCCCCTGTTACACATACAACTTTTCCTTCTCCACTCTTTCTTTCCATTGAAAGATGCTACTTCAAGTTATTCACAGAGAAAGTAAACAAACAGTGCCTTGTATTTGGCCATAAGCCGTTTGTTTAAAATATATATTATGCTCTTGGAAGTATTCAGGATGTCTTTAAATGAAAAAGAATCAAACCATTATTTTATTATGCTGGTGTTAGAGGTAAATTTTGTACTGGTAATTATAATATGACTTTGAATATACGTCATTAAGTTAGCAAAAACAGTGCACCTTTGATCGGGTAACTGAACTTCTAATGGAACCCTGTATTAGGGAAATCCGGGTGGGACACGTGGCATCATAGTTGTGTCTCCCGCCAGTAGGAAGACTTCGTTTGTACTCCGAAGAAGAAGCAGGGAGTCCGGAACGACCGGGCTCGGTTGCTTCACACAACTGGCTCCCACCTTCCCACTGACAGGAGGGATGATTACCTCTGTGAACCCGTCCCATCAGTTATACTTAGCACATTGAAAAGTCTAGGGTTGTGTAAACAAATATACCTTCCGTTCCCGTCTCACTTGTAACCCTAACAACATTTTCTACTCTCAAGCTTTGAATATAACACGTTATTCTTATTGTTCCATGATCGACCTACTTCCATTATTTTCTGTTATCTTGCTCATATGTTTCTGTTTATATAGCCTTCTGGCTCATCACGAACAAATCGGATCGAATTCGACTCACTTGTCTTTTAACTCCATTTTTCTAACAAATTTGATTGAATATCATAAAATCATTATAAACAAACCCATCTAAATCTAACGGAACGTGGACGACCAGGCTAAAACAATGACTCTGATGGAGGACTTATATCCCTCTAATTCCAAATTCCCCTTTCTATGGACCTTATTAACATCAACAAGGTTGTTCCTAGACTTCATTAATTCAATCATTTCTGTTTTTGCATTATCCAGGACAATTAAGACTTTATAGGAAACAGCCTGCCTACCCTCCCCAGACCTGGTGGTATTTAGGGGTAATGACTTGATAATTATGCTGAATAATATTATAATAGTGATAGCTTATGACATTAGTGATTGATACAAGTGATTAACGATATATATAGTGAATAGTGATTGTCAATAGTGATCGGTGGACGATGTAGTAATAGTAGTTAGCAATAAGAAATATAAATGGTGGTTAGTGATTGAAATAAATAATCCCTTTATTATTTTTATAGAGGTATATATACATGATATACAATATCTAAATATGGAAAATAAAATGTATATTTTCCTAATATAAGACTAATACCTAGTCCTAATATAATATTAATATCATAATTACACTTGTACAAGAATTCTATAAATATGGTAATTTGTGTCATTAATTTTTGGTCCATGGTATACCTTCTATCACAACCCCGCAGTCATAGCGGGCGGTTCGTCATACGCCGAGACTGTCCCTAAAATTTTCAAACAGAACCAAGGGAAGACACTTATTAATATATGTCAACAATTTGGTATCTTGAAGAAACATGCAAGACACGTACTTGTCCACGATCTACCTTTTCGCGAACAAAGTGAATATCCATCTCAATATGTTTAGTGCGCTGATGTTGGACCGGATTTCCAGAGAGATAGACTGCACTAACATTATCACAGTAGACCAAGGTAGCTTTCTAAATAGAAAAGTAAAGCTCTAACAGAAGATTACGCAGCCAACATGACTCAGACACCACATTGGCTACCCTTCGATACTCGGCATGCGCATTGGATCGCGATAAAGTAGCTTAGCGTTTTGCCGACCAAGAGACCAAGTTATCACCAAGAAACATACAATAATCAGATATCGAACGTCTGGTATCTGGACAGCCACCTCAATCAGCATCTATATAAGACATGAGAGTAGAGACGGAGGATGAATATAAATGCAATTCATAATCAAGTGTGCCCTATATGTATCGTATAATGTGTTTGAGCACATACATGTGCTCAATCCGCGGATCATGCATAAATAAACACACATGTTGTACTGTATAAGTAATATCGGGTCTCGTGAAAGTAAGTTACTGAAGAGCCCCTACAAGACTCCGATAGTGTGTGAGATCCTCATATGATGTGCTAAAAGTAGCACCCAACTTTGGTTTGGTATCAACCGGAGTAGAAGATGACTTACAAGATGACATGCCAGCTCTCTCAATAATCGTAGCCGCATACTTCTTATGTGATAAAAATAGACCACATGCATGACGAGTGACAGTTATACCCAAAAAATAACTCAAGGGTCCCAATTCTTTCATAGCAAATTCAGAACTGAGAAGGGATATGATAGACTGGCGCAGATTATCAGAAGAGGCAGACAATATTATATCATCCATATATAATAGGATGTATGCTAGAGAAGTACCACGATGATAGATGAACAGCGAATGATCAGACCTACTATGAAAAAATCAAATAATAAACACATAATCTGCAAACATCTTATACCAAGCCCATATAAGGACTTCTTCAGCAAACAGACATGGTGAAGATAATTGGGTAAAGGTCTCCCTGACTATTAGACCTCATTAGAGATATCTCTATCGTGAAATCCTTCACAGAAAAACCAAAAGGGTTAAAGTTAACAGAAACTCAATTATCAGTTGTGAATTTTCGAACTGACACCAAATTTTTAATTAAGTTAGGGGCATGAAGGACATTTTTTAGAACTAGAGGTGGATGTGGGGGGGATAAATTTATGTGATCATAACCACGAATTGGAATTGAATTGTCATTACCAATAATTATGTCACGATTATTGCTCAAATTGAAATAAGACGAGAGATTACCTTGCACGGACGTCATATGAGAAGTGGCTCCGGTGTCCATATACCAATTTACGTCCGGGGGATTTAATCAAAGTGTATGCATTGCGACCTCAATATATGTATGTGTCGGACTAAGAGTGGCTAACAGGACGGATCTGGGGCGGGTCTCGGTGGGACGGGACCCAACGGGACGAGGGGGTAGGGCGGGATCGGTACTCGGCGGGACTGGCGAGTTTTCCGATGTCCCGTCCTGATCAGGTCGGAAAAGAGATCGATATTATCGGGGCGGAACGGGGTCGGGATGGGGGGGGGGTTTTCGGATTTTTTTTTGCACTTAATTTTAAAAAGAAAACATATAAACAAGATAGTGTAATAAAAACATATCAAGGTTGTTGTTGTGCCTCTTACATTATTTAATAGAAATATGATTTTTTTGTAATACAATTGTCAAAATTGCAACTTTGTGGTGTTGAAAGTTGCAAATAACATAGTAAAATTGTAATTAAAAAAATACATATTTAAAAACACATTTCTAGTTTCTTTATAATTTCTTGTGGTTCTTCGGTTGGAATTGGTATTTGTTGGTCAAACTGCTCGACGTCGCTTCCACCTCCGTCGGATAAGATTTCGTTGTAGTTTTCGTCTTCTTCTTCGTTGATCTCTGGTTGACCGCACCTTCTCCGCTCTGCTCGTATCCAATCTCTGAATAATACTGTAATCTCCAAGCTGTCTCCCGCTAATGAGTGTATGTTTTCTCCTATTTGAAATCTGCCGGTCGAAAAAGCGCTTTCACACGCTGTTGATGACACTTGAATGTTTAACACATCTCGGGTCATCTTTGACAGTGTCGGAAATGTCTTCTCATTCTCCCTCCAATATTTTAGCAAGTCTTCACGTCATTCTTCATTGAGAACTGCTTAGTACGGTACAACACTCTGCAAAACAAAAACATCAAACTCGCTAACTTGGTTAGTAGTGTTACCACTATACATTCTATTTCTAAGGATTTCAATACTAGCCGCAGAAACAATGTCTTTTTTGAGATTGTGTTGAATAATAAGAAGATGGTATGGAAACCGGTTGGTTGCTAGTACTTTCTAGTTGGTAATGCCTGTATACTTTTTTTGCATTCATCTTATATGTTAGACAATACTTCTTCGTTACTTTGTTCAATGAGTGGTGGGCCGGTTGGATTTTTTGGAGTTGTAGGTGGAAGTATTGTTATACAATCATAAATAGTTTCAATTAATGATTTACAACCGTCTATTTTAATAGTCGGATTTAATACACCATCAATAATATAAATGGTTGGAATAGGAACAAAATATTTTTTTAAATTTGATAAATGTTATTTTAATAGGTTCCTTATAAGCCGATTTTCCATATATTAACTAAGTAGTAAATATATTAGAGCTATATAAAACAACATAGTAGAAATAGTATGATAATATATACCGGAAAATTCTTTTGCTGCTTGAAAAAAATTATATAGAAATACAATAAGTTCTGAAATTTTTTCCCAATCGTTATCCACAACCATATCATTTGGATTTCAATTATGGGCGTTAAAAAATAAAGTTATAGGTCTTCTATAATCATAAGCAACAAGTAGTTGCTCGTATAAAGAATTACACCCAATGACTACTTCTTCGAGAATTTTTCTATAAGGTAGTCCTCAATCGTGACAAGTTTTTTTATATTCTTTTTTCGTTGTATTATATTACTTCTAAAAATAAAGTTTATAGAAATTTGTATTTTATTAAGAATGTCTGCAAAAAGTGTTAGAACATCCTTTACAACTAAGTTATAAATATGACATGCACATTTTATATGAAAATGATTTGGAAAAGATGGAGTTAAAAGATCTTTTAAAAGTCTAATAGCATAATTATTAGAAGAAGCGTTATCCAATGTGATAGTCATAATTTTATCAGTTATGCCATAATAATCGCAAACTGAATGAATATTTTGTGAAATAAAAGTACCAGTGTGCCTATCATCCATATATCTATACGCTAAAATATTTTTTTGCATAGTCCATTTATAATCAACTCAATGACATGTTACCGTTAAATAATCATGGTCGTTAGTACTATGACCTATATCGGACGTGATAGATACTTTACCTGAAAAATGATATAAGGAATAACGTAAATACTATTGATATTCATGTGCAAATTTAAATACATCTCGTCTAACAGTTGATCTAGAAAAAACGTTAAAAGCAAGATTATACATATCTCTAATATAATGAATAAAATCAGGAGAGGAAGGAAATGAAAAAGTCAAACCCTCAATAATAACCAATCTTGCTATTGCTTCCCTATCTCTATGTTTATCGTATTTAGGGCCTATATTTTCCCCTGTCACAGGGTTAATTTGACCTTGTACTTGGTCCGGGACAGTATATGAACTTTGTCCCGACTGAGAGCGCATTGGCGCACCTGATTTTTCAGTCAGGTTTTGGTTCCACCTAGCTTGGTGGAAGTTTTGTATGTATCTTAATAAACCTCCCGTCCTACCCTGACATTTTCCCATTTTAAATTTAAAAACATTTTTACAAATTAGACATCTAACTACTTGATTCTCTTCATCCCTATAAAAAAGTTCCATGCATCTGATTTTAATTTTTGTTTTATTGGACCTCGTCTCATACTAGGGGGAATATGAGGCATTCCAGTTGGAGGTGCACTAGTGGGTGTGTCATTTACATTAGTGGGTGTGTCATCTAGATCATCTTCTAAATCTAAATTAAAGTCTTGTTGAGTTCCAGAAAATATCTCTGCGTCTAAATCTAATGGTATTTCAGGAAAATATCCAGTTTCAACCAAATCATCATGTCTAGGAATATGATGACTAGAAGAAGTACCCTTGCCCTTGTTACCATTACTAGAAGAGGCATGACCTTTACCCTTACCCGTAATCATACGTTTCAATCCTTTCATCTTAATTGTATAAATAAATAATTAAAATAAATAAAGTTAAGTGCGCTAAATAAAATAAAGAAACAACAACAATTTAATGAAGGAACGAATGTATCAAACGATGACGTAACGTCGACGTGTAATCGAGAGGTTGAAAATTGAAACTTTGCTCGATGAAAGATCCTCAAGCTAGTTGCCAACTTCACCCCCAAATGAATAAATAAAATTGAATATTTAGTGGACAATGTAGTCTTGTAGAGAGATAGATTGAGAGATTAGAGAGATTGTAGGAAGATTTGTGAGAAAGATGAAGAGAAAATAAGGTATTTATAGTTGAAAAATTGGGTTAAAGTATAAATATAATAACTTAAGGGTTAAAAATAAATATTAAGGGGGAGGCCAAAAATGGTCGTTGCACAATGGCCAAAATATAAAATGGTCGTTGGTGCAATGACTATTTTGTGCAAAGGGGAGGGGTCAGGCGGGACATGGGGCGGGACGGGCCCGGGCGGGATGAGCCCAGGTCTCGTCCCGGTACCAATTTTTTTATTTATTTATAGCGGGGTCGGGGAGGGACCGGGCCAACCCGCCCCGTTGGCCAGCCTTATGTCAGACTGAAAATTGGGTCCGCAACAGTGAAGGCCTGCTGAGGACGAGGCTCAAGCAGGCCAGCCTGATTCCAGGGCCCAGCCGGCTGCTTGGACTGGTACTGCTGGAATTGGGCCTCTGGCTGGCCCAATTCGCTGGAACGTCTGGGTAACCTGGAAAGGCCATGTGGGCCACTGGCCACTTGCCCAGCTGCCACACAGCCATTGTGCAGTGGCCCAAGGCTGCAGCCCAGTTGGCCCCATGCCATCACGTCCTCTACCGCTGCCATTGCCAATGTCGCGGTTCTTGCCACAATTTTCCAATTTTGACCCTTTTTGCCGCCGCCATTGTTACGATTTTGGCTAGAATTTTCCGAGAATGAGTGAGAGTCATCAGACGTAGCCATAATCATGATAGAATTAACTCCGGTAGCCGCCTTTTTAGCCGAGCCGACCTCTTCTAATGTGAGCATGGAACGGGCATGATAGGACGGTGGAAGAGAATTACTCTGACGAAGAAGCGTCTCAACACCATTATAAGCCTTAGATTGGCCTGCAACCATATGAAGAACGAGACGATCATTAATGACGAGCGCACCAACTTTCTTGAGTTGATCTGCCAATTCCTTCAGTCTTTTACAATAGGCTGAGACATTCGAAAAATCCTCCATATTGACATGGGAAAATTCCTGCTCAGGAGTGACGGCATGAGATTTTTTGTTATCTTGGAATATATCACGCACCCGATTCCAAGTTTCCATCGTCGTGCTGTCGAGTTCAATAATCGTCTGCAACAGGTCCGTAGAGATAGTGGAATAAATCCAGTGGAGTACTGTTGCATCAAGAGTCGTGCATAACATAGGGTCATCATCGCGGTAGGCACCTTCTACTTGCCTGTTTCCACGGGGATGATGTGATGAAGGACTTGATGCGAGCGTGCATGAACTTTAAATAATTCTGCCCACATCGCGTATTGGACGTTTTCCGTCTCAAGAACGATAGGGGTGTGGTTCTTGATGTTGGACACAGTAATGACAGGATGAAACATGTTATTTGAGGTAGACATTATGAAAGAGCAAAATGAGAATGATGGATTTGGAAGAAAAATTTGGGAGAAAAAAAAAGTTGGCTGGCGGCCTGACTTTTGGTTGTCGAGAATGAAGAGGGCATCGGAAGGTTTTTGGGAGAAGATAGATTTGCCCTAGACTTCTGATATCATGAAAGAAATAATTTCTTGATTATTTTCATTAATGAAGATGTATATATACATGATATACAATATTTAAATATGGAAAAAAATCTATCTTTTCCTAATATAAGACTAATACCTAATCACAATATAATATTAATATCATAATTATACTTGTACAAAAAATATACAAATATGATAATTTGTGTCATTAATTTTCGGTCCATGGTATACACGAATCTATCAATGATAGTAACGGCTAAATGTTGTGATTGATGTCATTGGTGATTGTGCATAATTGATGGCAGGTAATGAATATTTGTTAATGGTGGGATGCAATGACGCCGATTAGTGATGAAAGTAGATGAAGTGTGTTAAAATGTCATCTTTGCCGAAATTCTTGAATAAATAATATTTTAATGATAATATTTTTTTAAAATAGGTTTTAATTATTTTATTTTTTTGAATTCATTAAATGATTGTAAAATAAAAAAAATATACATATTTAATCTGAATAATTAAGATTGACCTAAAAATGAATATATTTAATGTTTGGATCTGAAGACTAAGACAGAAACGTTTAACAAGTGCAAACAAATGAGATTTAAATGTACCTCTAATTAATTATTTTTACTAGTTTTTTAGGTAGAAAATATATTATATTTTAAAAACTATACCACATTAAATAAGAAGTAATAGTCCAAACTTAAAACAACATATAACTAATGGTATATTTGAGAAGATTCACAAGATTAGAGACCAAACGTGCTCACTCTCAATTAATTATAGGTTACAATGCTTAACTAGATATTATAAGGATCAAAATCAATATTATTGATATTAGAAGGACTCAATTTGGCAACAAAAAGTTTTGACAGTGAACAAGTTACTTCCTAAAATTTGGCAATTTCACTTTTACACCCATTGTTTTTTTTTTTATAGTCATATTCTCCAGAACCCGCGACTTAACAGTAGATCCTCCCTGAATTTCCAGATCTCATACATTCTCGGCTTCAATGTCAATGGATTCGGAAGATCCGATGGACGAAGCATCATCACCGGTCACCGGACTTCTCCCACTGGCGTCGGCTTCACAACAGCCTTACGTCTCCGAACTCCTCTCTTTCACTCTCGATCGCCTTCACAAAGTACCGTTAAAATCGCTACCTTACGCAAGCTAGAAATGTAGTTGATTTGAATGAATTTTTAATTCGAATTCTATTTGTGCAGGAACCGGAACTTCTGAGAGTGGATGCGGAGAGAATTCGGAGACAGATGCAAGAGGTTGCCGTTGGAAATTATCGTGCTTTTATATCTGCTGCTGATGCATTGCACGCGATTCGAGAAGAAGTTTCTTCTGTTGATAAGCATCTTGACTCCTTGGTAAAATTTTCATCTTTTCATTACTGAAATTTTGGTGATTGCTTTGATTTTGATTTGTTGAATTGCTATTTTTGTTCTCATATGACTTAGAAGTGTAAATTTCTCTATAAACGACTAGATTGTAATCCTAAGCACTAACTGAATAATGATTTAGTCCTCATTTTTCCTTGCTGAAATTTTGTTAATTGATTTGATTTTGATGTGTTGAATTGCTATTTTAGTTCTCACATGATTTAAAAGTGTAAATTGCTCTATAAACAACGAGATTGTAGTCCTAAGAACCAACTGAATAATGATTTAGTTTTCATTTTCCTCACTGAAATTTGGTTAATTGCTTTGATTTTGTTGTGTTGAATTGCTATTTTAGTTCTTGTACGATTTAGAAGTGTAAATTGCTCTATAAACGAGATTGTAATCCTAAGTACTAACTGAATAATGATTTAGTTCTCATCTTTCATTGCAGAAATTTTATTACTCCCCGTGTCCCAATTTATGTGATACTTTTCGAGATAAATGCATGAACTTTGACCAATATTTTATGATGTATTTTTTCACCCAAATTGATATGAGAAATGATGCAACTTATAGTATGTAGTTTTCAAATATATAAATTTAATTTTAAAATATTGAGTTAATCTAATCCAATTTAGCTTCAAAGTTTAGTCAAATTGACTCTCGAAAAGTGAAAAATATCGCATAAATTGAGACACGGGTAGTAATTGATTTGCTTTTGATTTGTTGAATTGCTATTTTAGTTCTCATATGATTTAGAAGTGAATATTTGTCTATAGACGAGATAGTAACCCTAAGGACTAATTGAGACTGGCATTTTGTAAATGATTTGCTCAGTTGCATTGTTATAGCTCGGATAGATTTCCAAAAAAAGTGTGACTGGAATAGTAGTGCATGAATTCTTGTTGGTTATATCTCTTTCTAGAAGAAGATTTAAGCTAACTACACAAAGCTTCTAGACGTGCCTCATAGTTGGCTCCAATGTTTGTATCATTTCAATTTATTCATTAAATTTTTTATCATAGTTTCTCTTTTCAACAAAGCACTATGTTAAACTCAAATCAAACAACCAAACAGCATTGAGATCAATAAAACAAACTCAAGTCATGGGTTTCGAATCCTCTACCGTAACAGAAATTGTTACTACATACCAGCGGTAACAAACCAAAGAGAAGCACAGACGATACCTTCATGCTAATTATAATTACAATTGAAAAAGAACTTGAATGCTGTTAGCGTGGCTTGATTTTCTAGTCCGACTTTTCCTACTTCTCTTGTTGTCATCCAAGTGTTTCTCTGTCTTTGAAGCTCAAAGCTGTTCTTTGCCCTCCTTCAATGAATTCTTAAAAGCCATTTTGTTATCTATCTGTAGAGGTCAAAATCATCAACCTTCAAAAGTTATAAACTTTTCCGAGTAGAGCTGGATATGCCTTTTCCAAGGTGTCAACAATCTCTTCTTGGATTGTAGAAGGCCTCCAAAGAAAAAAGAATCATCTTAGCTACTCCTCTCCCTCTTGCACAGTATATTTCTTTGTTTGAGCACCGGTGGGCTCATTTCTGTCTCGAAACTGTTCAGTGGCTTGTGTGTCACACCTTCAGTAAAATTACTATATCTTGTATTAGGATAGTCCAAATTGCTAATTACTTGTTTTTTTGGAAAAAACTCGAGATATGATCTCCCCAAATGTTATGACCAAACCAATTCTAGACTGGTACATGTTAATTCTTGAAATTGAGTGATAACATGATATATTGTTAAATATGGGCAAGTTCTCTCACTTCAATTAACTCAAAGTGCAGCAAAAATAAATCAAAGAAACCCATAAAATGTCGTGAGGACTTGGCAATTTTTTTGAAACTGGTAAAGGTGTATTCCTCAGCATTAAGGGTATGCTTGTCACGCCCCGAACCATGGTCGGGGTATAACACGACACTCGGTGCCTGACTGCAGCCGAATCAACATGGGACATGTAATGATGCGGAACGTAATATAACATACTGAACTGCTGAAAAGTCTAACTGAATAATCATAAATGCGGAATAAGTCTGAAATATAAAAACGTAGCCATCATGGCTAACATAAAAGCGTGCTAAAACTGACTGATTGCAACTCTAGTCTATGAAGCCTCTAATGAATACTGAAATACTGACTGTTTACCGGGACAAGGCCCCGACATACCTGACTGTCTAATATGATTGAAAGACTGAAAATAATATAACGCCCCGAAGGAAACTGGGGCTCACCAAGCAGCTGATTCGAGAATTCTAGCAAGCAGATTCGTCGTCCTGTAAATCGTTACCTGCACCGTGAGATGCAGACCCCAGGTAAAAAGGGACGTCAGTACATTTGAATTGTACTGGTATGTAAAACCAGCTTAAAGTATAAATAGTTGTGGGGTGCTTGAGAAAGGGCAGCCCAAATCAATAAACATGTAATATATTGAAACATACTGATAGCTGAACTGCACAAGAGAAGTATAGTCATAAGTACCCCTGTTCTGAATGTAAAATCACATGTTTTAACTAAGTTAATAATATGTGGCCTCAGGCCCAATATAAGTGCACAAATCTGTGGCCTCAAGCCCAAGTAGACATATACATAAACTGTAGTCTCGGGCCCAAATACAAGTGTTCAACATTTAACAATTTATATTAAGGAATTGAGAATCATAGTGTAATGCATAACACTGGAATACTAAACATAACTATGCTGAGACATGTGTTCATGAACTGATTATGGAGCTTAAAACATTAACTGCTCATAAGCATACTGAGTTTTCATGACCGAGACTCATGGGATATCAAACATGAGTCTAAATAGTGATTACATGCTGAGTTCACGACATTCAGAATGATAATCATGAACGAATTACCAAACTATATTGTTTAGAGAATACAAGTTCCGAAGCTCTTCATGAAACTAAGGCTTAAACTCTATTTCTGAGGCAATTCATAATAGTCGTAAAAGAACGAGGTGTGGAGAGAATCATTAACATTCCCACACGTAGAGGGATAGCCTTACATACCTCAATTCCGACCTTTAAGCGTACTACAACGTTCGTCACCCCTTTTGACTTTAATCTATAGTAACATAGGTCAAAGAGAATCAGTATTAGTAATATTCTTCATGTTTTGGTCATCTAAGCATTTTATCAAACACTTGGTGGGCATGAAGCTCCACAACTCTCATCAATGGTGTTTCTACACACAACAACCCATCTCTTGCTTCTAGGCGGTTCTATAATCTCATATTGCTACAATCAATATCATTCTTCATCACCCAAATAGCATACAATGAAGTAGATGCTGAATTCTTTCCAAAAAATATATCCCAACCCAAGAGGTGTATGCAGTAAAGATTCCCATAAGATAAACAACACTCTTAATCAACACTCAACAATCCAACCCTACAACAGTTCATGCTTTTCTATCAACCCATCAACTCATTTCTCGTGAACTTATAGTCTATAATCATCAATACAAAGTTATAATCAATTAAAGGAAAAAGGTATTACCTTTTTGACGTTCAATTCTCGTGAATTCGGATTTTAGGGTTCTTTCGTCCAAAACGAGTCTCAATCGATTATCTATGGATTTGAAGGGTTTAATCATGTTAATAAGGTGTTGGGGAATTGAAATCAACTTAGAATCATCATTTGAACTTACCTTGAAGTGTTTTTGAGGCTTTGGACGAGTTCTATCTCCTTTTAGGTCATTTTTCGTGTTGGGGAAGTTGGAAAACTAAACCCCGACCTTAATTATATAAAAAAACGTGTAACTAAAAAATCACGATACCTGCGGCACCTCCGCGTCGTGTGTGTGCTGCACAAGGAAAACACAAGTGCAGAGAGGCTGCCTGCACATGCCACCTGCGCTACACGAGAGTGCCACGCACTGCCTTTAGTAAAACGGGCATAACTTTTTGTACGGAGCTCCGTTTGGGCTGATCCATATATGGTTGGAAAGATATTTCAAAGATCTACAACTTTTATATTTTAAGTTTTCTCAAAATCCCTACGGATTTTCACGCAATCTGACTGGAAGGCAGACCTACCGTAAACTTAGTCGATTCTATTGAATTTTATGCACCTCACTATTCGTCTTGATTCCGAAATAACTATTTCCACCCGAACTCATCCCGATGGAACTTCATATGGCTAAAATGTCACTTTAATACTCATTTAACATATTCACACCTAACCCGGATTTACGGAGTGTTACAATGTGGCAACCTCCAAAAAGTGAGTAACCAAAAGAAAGGAAAAAGACCTACAGAAACCTAGTAAATCTACAATCTGATCTGTTTCCTCATACAAAGTTGTTTACACCGAAAAAGTAAAGATACAATACAATTCATTTAACTTTCTGAATAGAATTGGATCTATCTTCAAAACATCTCCCATTTCTTTCTGTCCACACAGTCCACCAGATGTAGGCCGGTATTATCCTCCACCACCTTTTCTGATTTTTGCTCCCTGCCCTTCTAATCCAACAACTGAGCAAATCTGAGGTTTGCTCTGGCATAATCCATCTAGTATTAGTTTGTTTGAGGAAGATTTCCCAAAGATGAGCAGTGAACTCACAATGAAGAAACAGATGTTTGTTAGTTTCCCCTGTTTTGTTACAGAGAAAGCATCTGGGCACTAACTGCATCCCTTTCTTTTGTAAAACTTCTTGAGTGAGACAGGCTCTCTTTACCACTTACAATGTGAAACATTTCACCTTGGTAGGTACCAAGCTTTTCCAAATGGAATTCCATTGGTATTGTGGCCTTCCAACTACATCTTGCATCTCTATCTTGTATGCACTGTTAACTGTGAAACAACCATCCTTGCTATGCTTCCATATAACCCTGTCTGAGGACTTAGCAATTTTTAAGCTAAAGTTATTTGTTTTATCCTTAGTTCCGTATAAAGATGAAGCATCAACTCGTCTTTTGGCTATTTGACACTGATTTTTTAAATAAAAATTTTCCTCTTTGCTTTGTTCAGAAATAAATTTTAGGTTTTACGGCTTCAAATAATTCAAATTGAGAGAACTACTAATGTGCGAAATTTTCCCTTTAACTTTGCTACTAGATTTAACCAAATTGAGTCAAAATCGAGTTTATATTTATCTGAACCTTTCAGCTTTTACATCAAATTTGGTAGTGATCAGAACCAAGGAACATCTCGTATGCTATCTTCGTTTTATCTCAACTCTATATGCCACTGTTTTTGGCAAAGCTTAAGAAGACTGCTACATTGGTGATTCTTTATGTATTCACCTTTATATGCTGCAGTTGTAATTGCAAAACTATTAGCTAGTTTCTTTGCTCTTGCTTTCTTTTAGTTGTCAGTGTAACTGTGCAAGTGGGAAATGCAATTTCTCATTTACTGTAAAACCTTTAGGTAGAAAAGGGCGTAAAAACTTATGGTTGTGTTTCTTGGTTTGCAGATCAATGAGATACCTAAGCTAACTTCTGGTTGCAGTGAGTTCAGCACCTCTGCAGAACATATCTTGGAGAAAAGGAAGATGAACCAAACATTGCTTGCAAATCATAGTACTCTGCTTGACTTGCTTGAAATTCCTCAGCTAATGGACACGTATGTTTTCGTCAATGCTGTAAGGATCACACGTTAGAATTGAAACTGTAACCATGATTTTGAAGGGATTAAATGTCAGTGGTACTTGCTAATGATGTAGGTTACCTTCCAAAGTGCAGTTTATGTATTTGACTAGTAAATTTGTGAGAGGATTGATTTTGGTGTTGACATTGTGATCAAGTTATAATATCTAACTTCTATTTTTAGACAAGGGATCTTAGCCTAGTTGAAAAGACCTTTTACCTCAAACCATGAGCCATGAGGTTGGTGGTTCGAGTCACCAAGAGAGTAAAGTGAGAAGAGGTATTGTTTGGTTCTAGGTAGAGGGGTTCGAGTATGGGGTTTAGCATATAAAAAGATCCATGTTTTTTGTTTATTTTGGGTGATGAACAATATTGTGTTGTTCTTGAAACCATCACTGTTGTCATATCTGGAGATTCAGCCTGAATTGTCTTGGACAGCACAGTTATGCAAGTAGTCAAGCTTGAAGAAGAAGCTTTATGTGTTTCAGAGCATAACGTGTATAAAAATTAATATTTCATATTAGTGAATGAAAAAAAGGGCAGCCCGGTGCACTAAGCTCCCGCTATGCGCGGGGTCCGGGGAAGGGCCGGACCACAAGGGTCTATTGTATGCAGCCTTACCTCACATTTCTGCAATAGTATCAGATTTTTTACTTTCTGTGCTTTGGTGGTTCTAGACTTAAGTGGTCTCTTAATTTTGCAGATGTGTGAGGAACGGAAACTATGATGAAGCTCTTGATTTAGAAGCATTTGTTTCCAAGCTTTCAACAATGCACCCCAAGTGAGTCTTTTTCTTTGTTTTTCTGTATGAACTGATTTAAACTGAATTTGATGAAAACTTATTAAGTTCTTATTGTTTCTTTTTTCATCTTCCCCTGAAGGTTACCTGTCATTCAATCACTTGCTGCAGAAGTTCGGCAGACTACCCAATCTCTTCTTTCTCAGCTTCTCCAAAGACTTAGGTCAAACATTCAGGTGACTTCTGGCATAGATTATGTATATCTTGTTGCAGTACTGCTGTTGGCGCATACTTGAATGGAAGTTCTCCATAAATTATGAACCTTAAGACCTTACTGTTTACAATTTATTGGTGCAGTTGCCTGAATGCCTGCGTATCATTGGATACTTGCGTCGAATAGGAGTGTTCAATGAGTATGAGATGCGCTTACAGGTGAGAATTGATATATTTGAACAACACTGGGTTATCCCAACACCTTTATCTCCCATTTGCTTTTGGTCTTCAGTTATTGCATTTCGTTCTTCTGTTTTTACCAATAGTTGACCATGTTTTGCCCCTTCAACAGTTTCTAAGGTGCCGTCAGGCATGGCTTTCTGGGATCCTTGATGACTTGGACCAGAGAAATGCTTATGAATACCTTAAAGGGATGATACAATGTCATCGGATGCATCTCTTTGATGTTGTTAACCAGTACCGTGCGATATTTGCTGATGATACTTCAGGGAGGGAAGAAAACTATGATGGTGGGCTTCTCTTCAGTTGGGCCATGCATCAAATTTCTTCCCACCTTAGAATTTTAAAAATGATGCTACCGAAGATCAATGAAGGAGGTTCTTTATCTAACATTCTTGATCAGTGCATGGTGAGCACATATTTATTTGTTCTAGGCAGCTCATCTAATTTCATTTTACTCAAATAAAAGGTCTATTTGGCTGTGATTGACCTTGAGGTCTTCTGCTTGCAATCACGACGAATAATAAACACATGAAAGAAAATGTATTGCATTTTGAATACAGAACAAAGGGAGATGTAAATTCCCATAAATTGTTGGAGAAACATAGTTTAAGTTTGTTAGAACAATTCAAGTAATTTGTTGCACTTTGGCCATCCTGCTAGAAACATTCCAGATAAATTTTTTGATATGATTTACGAAAGGCAAAAACCAGGCAATTGTATTTTCTTCTCTCTCTCTGGTGGGGCAAGAAGGTGGGTGGTATAGCACAAAAGGAAAGAAGGATATTTACCTTCGGGTATACTTGTGTGGTGAGCTAATCAGAAGAGCCATATAATTCAAAAGCTAGACTGAAACCTAATAGAGTAGCGTCGAAATCCATCCCTTTATTTTCTTCTAGTCGCTACACTTTACTCGGTCAATTTCAATTTAATCTTTCTCCACTCTTTGGCCCCTACCTCCATGAAACCAAAGCAGATGGCATTAACTTTCCCGTCCTCTCCTTCTCCCATGTTAACAATGACAAATAAGTAGGCTGAAAAGTTCAATCACTTGACAGATTTAAAATCTAAACTGACCTGGCTCTGATGGCATAAAATAAGGTAGAAATATCTTTATTGTATGTGCCATTATAATGAGAACTAGCAGTTACAAGAGTATGCCTGCGGACTTTTCTTATATTCCCTCCGTCCTGTTTTATGTGGTATCATTTGACTGGCATGCAATTTAAGATGTTAATTTGACCATTACCTTCCTGTGCGCGAAGCAAATGGGCGTTGTGTCGTGGGTCAGTCTCGGGGTGGGGAGCAAAGAGAGACCAGAAGAATTATTCACCTGGATCGGCGAGCCTTTTCAGCCCAAAATCTAAGAATCAATGGAATGTCTGAATATTAGTAATAGTAGAAAGTATGAATAACATCAAAATTTAAAATTTGCCCCAGGATGGAAAGAAGCTTGAAAGAGAGAACCAGGAAGTACCAACCCATGAACCCTCATCATCATATATTAAATCTCTCTTAGCCTCAGGGTTAACCCCGAGCTTGTATGTTGTAGTTTTCTTCTGGACGGTGAAAGACCTCCAATTACTTCTCGCTACCATGTTGATAAAGAAAATTCGTATTTGAGAGAATAGCCAGATTAGGGAAGTGTTTCCCGAGTTCGAGCAAATGCAATGCGACATCTTACTAAATGAGATTAAGTTCTTGAAAATTGTGAAACTTATGTAGAATTGTATTATTTTGAGAATCGTGTCAAACATTTTCCAAAGCCAAGACTGTCATGTAAATTGCAACCGGCTGACTAGGGTAGTATGCTTTATTTTGCAGGGTTTTCTGTGTGTGTGTGTGGGTTGGGGGGGGGGGGGAGGGATTCACCAGGCATCAGTTCTTCGCTGGTTATTATCTACGAGTTTAGGTGAACACAAGTATGATTTGAAGCTATCTATTAAGGGGTTCATATTTCTTAGATGCATTGGCGAGATAGTTATTGCTTGTTTCGTAGCCTTGCAATAGTTGTTTCTATTGTTGCATTTATTATATACCTATTCACGTGTTTAAATCAAGCTTTGGGTTTTATTCACTGTATTGATGTTTTATTCCTTTGTTGTTGACAGTATTGTGCTATGGGGCTTGGTTGGGTTGGATTGGACTTCCGCGGCTTGCTTCCCCCTCTTTTTGAAGAGTACACACCTGATTGGTTCTTTGTGATTTTGGAATGTTAAACTTGGTCACTAAGCTAGTTCTTTTATGCATTTCATTTTCTGATGACTTTTGCAGGGCGGTCCTAAATCTGTTTTCGAAGAACATGAATGCAGCTGTTGAGAATTTCCAGGTATATATTTTAGACCAATGGTAAAAATCCTGTACCTAACAGAGTCAGCCTAAATGGGAACACTTTGACCTGAAGTTATCTTTTGAAGTAAAGCAGCCTATCATTCTTCGCTCAGGATTGGTAATATGTATACTTTACTTGATTCCAGTTGGTCCTTGATTCTCATCGCTGGGTTCCATTACCAGCAGTCGGCTTTCCTGCCAGCAGTTTGAGTGAAGAAAGTCATGAAGATGTTACTCCTCCCTCAAGTCTAATGGAGCACCCACCTCTGGCTGTATTTGTTAATGGTATGTTACGAGATCAGTTCACTACTTAAGCCCTTTTGCAAAGGTTTCCCTCTACTTCATTGTCTGCAACTGTTAATGCACCAAGAAAAGGACAAGTACCAAAAGAGGGGATTTCTAGGCCAGCATCAGAGATATCTAGGTTTTGTATTAAAATTCGCCCTTTGGGCTCCTGCTGGAGTACTCTAATAAAGTAATGGTGTTATGGATAAAAGTATGTCACCAAAAATACTTAAATGTCTGCGAATCTGCCTGTGGTCTCGTACCAAGCAAAGGAAAGTCTCTTTTAGAATCCTGCAAGTTCATTCTTTGGTTTTTCCATGAATAAAAAAAGAACAAAGGATCTTATAGATTTACTCACTTTGCTGTAACTTTTGTGTGAGTTCACTCTGTTTCATCTTGTTGAAAATCGATTTTAAGCCATTTTTGGGGAAAACATGGTTGCTGGAACTTTTGAGTTCTGATGATGAAATCTGATTATCTATAATTGAGAACTCAACTATAGAACTGAAAACTGTTTATATTAGTGTAAGCATCTCTAATTTGGGTGAATGTATCTTCATTGAGTGCTACGACCTACAGGTGTGTAAAAGCCGAGTCTTTGATATAGGCCGAAAATTGAGCTGAATTGTTATCTTGATCAATTTACTATTTGAGCTGATACTGTCATGACTAATGGTTTCAACACCACCCTGCACCAATTAGCTGCTGTCAGGTTCTAATCCCGAAGGCTTTTTCCTCGTTTAACTTCCATTCCTCACTATTCATGGGCCCATCTGCACCAATAAAAACGAACAAAAGAAAGTTTGGCCACTGTAATTTGGTATCTCTAAGACGATAGCTTCACCAACTACTAAGAATTATTGACCTTTGCACTGATCAAATAACCTTTGGCTTTCCTTCTCAAAAAAATAACCTTTGGCTTTATGTTTAGAGCTCAAAAAAAGGGAAGGAAATAGTCGGCTTTATGATTCAACTAATTGCTAAGTAGTTTACACTAATCCAGTTATTTTAGCATCCTCTGTATGTAATTTGCAGGTGTCTCTGCGGCAATGAATGAATTAAGACCTTGTGCTCCCTTAAGTTTAAAACACGTGCTTGCACAAGAACTGGTGAAAGGATTGCAGGCTGTTTCTGATGCTTTACTGAGATACAACACTACTCGCATGCTTCGAGAGAACGAGTCTCTGCTTTTCCTATCACTATGTCGAGCATTTATTGAGGTAGCATCATATGAACTTGTTTGACCTTCATGTACAATTGAGATTTGCGCAGCAGTTGACTCAAATATACAAATTATGTACTTTTCCAGGTTGCTTTCCCGCACTGTGTTACTTGCTTTGGCCGTTGTTATCCTGGTGGTTCTGCTCTTATAGGCGATGCCAAAACTCTTTTTGATGGAATTAGCCGATTATTGGCAACTAGAGAACTTCCAAAACCAGTTTGTAATTCAGAGGCCAAGAGTATATCAGAAAATGGTGAGGTGCCTAACAAGGAAAATGGGGAAATTCCTAGTACTGAACAAACTGAGAGTACCAACGCAGAAGAGGAACCCAACAATGTCCCTTCAGAAAATGAGGAGAAGCCTGGTAATGTATCATCGTGATGTTGAAGAGCATATGCATTTAGAAAGCCAGTTATACTGCATTTTCTGATGAAGTTCTATAGAGAATCAGAAAGATGCTTGTTTTCCTGCTTCAAATCCAGGGAGTAACCTTTTCATCCAATGAGATAATTGTGGCGGCTGATTGTGTCTGATCAGATAGCTATAATGAGCAACCGCGTTTGTGCTCATTTTAAAGGAAGGTACTGCTCAGATGGAGTTTGGTCTGTAACATCTTTGGAAAAAGTTTCTTCCTGTCCCACCTCACTTATTCATAGTTTTACTGAGAAATAATTGATTATATATGAGATATCAAAGTGTACTGAAGATTTTGTACATACGGTGATGCTTTAGGGTCTGCGAAGGCACTAAGTTGTATGAGCTCTAAGATATTGTTTAATTTTGAGAACCAAATGGGACTTGTATGCTTCCTTTAAGTAAATTAGTGTTTGTTCCATATTCTGTGGCAAATCTGAAGAACTTTTGGATGGATTTTTCTTCTATTGTTAGAATTGAGGATTCAACTCCCGCATAAAGTCGGAGTTAAAGTCGTGCTTCTTCACTGTCACCTCGTCTAATCTCGACATAACGCAATAGCAATACTGCTCCAACGTGATTATCATCATAACTTGCATAGCTAAATTATTACAATTAAAACAGAAATCTGTCTCAATGACTACAGATTTGTTTAAAGCATATCAATGTTTTATTTTTTGGGTCACTTGAGAACAATATTTTCAAATTCACCGTTCTTTTTCAGTCTCTGCCAAAATAATGTCAACATCAAAAAACATAAGTATAATACTCAAAAAGGAAAAATAATGTACGCTCTGAGCAGGTAATGAATAGTAACAGATTTTGTGAAAATTGTGCTACTATTATTATTTCAATGATTTGAGAGAGTTCACATATACAAAAGGGCATTATACCCAAAACTCAATGAACATGTAACATTCTAATATTGAATCAGAACCTCCTATCCCAGCAGCGTTTGGTAGCACAAGGGTCTTTCGCAGGTTTAGGCATATCATGGAATTCCACCATTACCATCCTTCTCTTTGCTTTATTTTGCTCTGCAAACCTTTCCTCGAATTTCCTCTTGCTTGATTCAAAGTCCATCGCCAATCTCTTTTTCGAGTCTTTCCCAACAATATTGTAGTTATTCTGTTCCTTTCCTTCACTATGTCGCCTCTTCTGCCCGGAACAAGTACCAATGAACTGTTTGTCATGAGGAGGAGCAACTTCTACACGCTTGATCGCCGCGTTTCTTGGAACTCCTGTAGTAGTAGTCCTGTTCTCGAATTCCTCGGTCCCTTTGTGTTTTTTGATGGATACTTGTATTTTCCTTGAATCCCCACTGTGATTCTTGGACATTGATGTTACTGAATTCATATTCTTGCCTTGAGTGTCGGCATCAATATCTGTCTTCTTGAAACTCTGTTTTTCTGATGTTACTGTAGAGTTGTAGTTTTCTTGAAACCTAGGACTCGTTTCTTTATGATGTTTTTCTTGAGACGTAGGATTCTTTTCATGAACAATTGCTTCTATTTGCTGCTCGAATTCTGCAGACAAATCAGCATCATCATATTCATCGTCACCTAGTTTACCCGGATTCATCAACAGTTTCACTAATTCATCTTTGTGCTTGTTAAACTCTGCAGGGTATTTCCATTCAGCAAGACCAACAGCAGCTTGAATCAACTCAAATATATCAGGCTTTTTCTTTATTGAGAAGTGATTTAGAAACATTCTTTCTAAATCAATACGGATTACTACACCAACCATGACTCAAGGAGAATTTAATGGGAGAGAGAATAAATCTTGGTTTTGGAAGATGAATGGGAGTACTTATTTATAATACGAGTACCGCTCAATGCTTGTATCCCACTCAAAGTGGGAAACACAAACCTTTTCCCTATGGACTTCTTTTATTTTATTTTTCCATTTAGGAAACTTTTTTCCCCAAACTTTTCTTTAAACAAAAATTTAAAATTTAATGCAAAGTGTTGTCCGCTTATCCTTGCATACAAGTGTCGTATTATTATTTTTTGTAGCTTTTTGTTTTTTGAATCCTGCTATTATATGGTGTTTTTGTATTTCGATTACCGTATTATTTTTGATAGTTTCTGCTCCTTTTTTCGGACTACTATCATGTTTTTATAGTATTCTATAATGACTTATTCGCTTTCGTTATTTCTTTTTGCGTATTGCTTTGAATTGATTGTCCTTGTGTCGAGGGTCTACCTCTCTACCTTCCAACATAGGTGTATCGTTTGCGTACACTCTACCTTCTTCAGACCCCACTTTGTTGAATTTCACTTGGTGTGTTGTTGTTGAAAAGCTTAAGAGGATATTTATTTAGGTGTTTACATTTTCTCTTATTTAAATTTATATGATGATGATGATGATATGACCTTTCATGAGATGGTTTGGTTATATCTTGCGTCGATTTCTGGCTATATAGGTCAGCAAGTATAAAATCATGGTGAATAAAGATGTTAAGCAAAAATATGTCTGTATTGGCGGTACTACATTACAAAGTATTTGAGTTTCCAATTGAACTTGCTGACATATCCCTATTCCGATTTGATCTCTGTAGAAATTCTTAGTAAGGATGGAACTATCTATACAATTACGGACTCTTTGTCTCTTGTGAATCTACTGTCCGAGATCATACGAATTATTTGTTTTTAAAGATGGATCACCAAGTTGTCTATCAAATATTGCTTTAGTGTAAGTCGGATGTGGCGCTATAAATTTAGTATTTCCATGTGTTCCATTTGATTATGGTCTTGTTCTGCATGTATTGTATGTTATTACAGATGCAAAGTATTCCGGAGATCGTATTTTTGAGGGACTTTCAACACTTGATGCAATTTGAATACAAATTGTATATGTTTTCAGATACAAATGATAAGGGAATTGCTTTGCTAGATGGGTTGAGTAGAGCAGGAGTTGACTATGCAACACTACTGGTTGGGACACAGATTCCCCCCCCCCCCCCCCCAAGATAATCAAGAGGATTTACGCCTTTTTGTACAAGATGCTCTTGTTAACGTTGTCTAGGCAAAATACAACTTTGGCATAGCCATGCTAATGTTGAATAGGTTAGTTGATGGACGGAGAGTGTTGCGCAACATATGGAGTTCAACAGATGGTAGAATCACTATGATAGAATGTTAGGGAGATTTACGAATGATGATTGGAGAAACGAATCTAGCTAAAATATCATCAAAAGTGTGTTGTAGATCTACATGAGCATGTCACGTACCCAAAACTTTTAAAAACTATTCTAGGTTATAGAGAACTTCACATTACTTGTGAATGATGTATAGTGAATGTTGAAATCAGGAAGCTAAAATATTCACCTTACTAAAATGAACTTTCATAGTACTCACAATAGATGTTGAAATTATAGTGCTTGTTGTAACTTATAAAAAATTTAATCTTTCAATGTAAAATATGGCAACGTCTCGGCTACCATTTTTACTTTCCAGTAAGCTTATAAATTTGCCACCTTCGAATATTATTTTAACGTTAACTGGTTAGATAATATGTGCAATTTAGATAGATGGTTAGATAATATGTGCAATTTAGATAGATGGTTAGATAATATGTGCAATTTAGTTAGATAAAATACTAGTAATAATGAGTGGCCAAAGACGAATAAAAATCATTCTTTTATTAGTTTTAATAATAAAAAATTGATTTAATTTAATATAAATTATAAATATAATAAAAATATAATAAAAAGAAGTCTATTTTAACCATTTCTCGTAAATCAAACATAACGCTTCATTTAAGATTATAGAGAATAATTATAGGGCAACAATTCTAGGAAAATTAAGAAGGAAATAAACAGCTAAATAGTTTCACACAAATTGAAATAATCTTGATGCATGATTCTGAGCCCAAACATCATCCTATATATTGTGATGCATCCTCCGGCATAACCATTAGTCGTAAATAAAACAGAATGCTTCATTTAACAAAATAGAGGGCATATATTATAACAATTCTTGAAAAAAAAATAAGAAAGAAATAAAACAGCTAAAAATGTTCACACAAATTGAAATCATCAAATACATGATTCTGAGCCTAACCATCATCTTATATATTGTGATGCATCCTCCAGTGATGTTGTGAAATGAAAGAGTCCTTTATGCTAAATTAATTCCTGGAACAACAAAATACAACATCTCGCTATTTGTTTTTTAGGTGAAGGTTTGCATGTACAATTAGAGAGAAAATGAAAAGGAGTAACGACTGGAAAAAAAATTGTGTTGCAAGCAGTGATGAAGATCGAAGGGTATTACATGAGTTTGGATATGAAACAGAAAACAGGAATGTCCACGATGGTTACCTAGATACCTTTCCCGGATTTTTTTTTTCAACGAACAAAGCCGACTGTAGTAGGCACTTTCTATTTAAAGCCACAACAACGATAAATTCAGAAACTTTTGAATTTAGAGTTATTGTGGCTTCACAAAGAAGGTGTCTACTTCAATCAGCCTTGTTTGTTGGAAAAGCTACAAATCCGGACAAGATATCTGAATAACCACCTATGTCGTTACTGTTTCAAAACTCGCTTGACACTATTTTATTAGAGGATTGGATGCAAAATTTTATATAGGAAAGAGAAATATACATGAAAAAGATGAAGAAGTGAAGGGGGTTAAATAGACTTGAAACTATACAAAGCTCCACGCTGATATAGAGTTGAAAATAGCCTTGAAACTCAACCAGCAATTTGACTAGCCTAGAAAATAACCTTGAAACACAGCAACACTGTTAAACTCAGCCTTGAAAATAGAGTTAAAAATAGCCTTGAAATGCAGCAACACTGTTGCACTCATAAAAAGTGGTGATGGAGGCATTGGATAAGTACCCAAGGCTAGTTTGAGTTGTCAGACAACAACGGTTGGGCGTAGATGTGGCACGCACCCAACAATTTTTATCGGCCTTGAAACTATACAAAGCTCCATCACTGATATACCACATGAAGGTTTGCCAATATAAGCACTCAACATTTGTGTTGTTGCATCGATATGAGACTTTTTCACATACAATTGTTGCTACTATTAAGTATTAACACAATTATTGAAAATTCTAACATTAGAAGATAATACTAATAATATAACCTTCAGGTGGTAACATAATTAAATTAAAACTACATCCAAAAATAATTAAATCAAAACTACATCCAAAAAGAAGTGATGGGTGCTTTGGTTAAGTCCAAAGAAAGACAACACAATTGTTTAAAATTCTAATATTTGCAGATAATACTAATAACATAACACAATACAAGCACATGTTTAAAACTAGTTTATCTCTACGGATCAATTGTTCCTTCATCCCAGACAATTTTGAAGACAATCTCGCTCATGATATCCCTATGCCCATGATCAATTATCTAAAATATAAGGACAAACCCGCTCCTGATATTGTTGTCCACAACAAATTCTTTCCAGCCTCCTCCTGAGTCTTCTTTTTTTATTACAACCAACAGCTAAAGTTGCAGACCACCAAAACCAACGACTACAGAGCATTATAGTGGTCAATGTTGGTGGAAGATGTTTATAGATCTTTTTGGGAAGATACTGCGAAAATATTAAGGTGTTATTAATAGAGTAATGCTTAATAAAAATGATTTAAACCATATAAACATATCAAATCATCGTGGTTGATGTAGGAATCTGTTATACGCACTTCAAACGATCGACTGTTACATGCCATTTTTGTTTAGTGTATGAAAGTGTTTGTCTTAGTGTTTTTTATATATACTGAATTTTCCCTCTATTAAGTAATTTTATTCATTTTGGTTTCCCTCTCAAAAAATTAAACCTAGGAGCGGGGGGGGGGGGGGGGGGGTTGCATCGCTCAATAAAAGGTTTTTGGGAAAACTAAAAGGTTTATGGAAAAACAAAAGTTAGTATTGACTTTCAAGGGAGAGAAATACACTCTCCCACTCGCACCAACTGAAGTGGGGATGCAAACACAAAACTAAGTAGACTCTCTCACTCGCACCACACGCAGTGAGGATGCAAACACAAAATTAAGGAAAAGGGTATTGTTGTCTTTGCACATGTGTTCGTGACATTCGTGACACATTTTTTCGTGCCGCCAAACCTCACCCAAATAATTGGGGCAAAACGGGTCATAGTCACTATAACCCGTCGGTCAAAAGTCAAAACTAATATTGAACATTGAATGAAGGTTTTTTTTTAAAAGAGGTAAAGGAAACTACACCTTCCAACTTTAGCCTTCTGCAAGCTATATATATATATTAGGTAATTGTGATTTCATTAATTTCATCATTTATACAATCTCAACATAACTAAATTAGTACAAAAAAATTGCAAGCTTAGATGGCACAATTAATCAAGTTTGTTAGATTAAAATCGCATTGACGTAGATAAATTACTGAATCATAAATATGGGTGCACTCTATAACATACTACCAGGTTTGCCTTACCCCGTTGTTATAATTGTTGGTATGTCTAAAAAGAGGGGAGGGGTTGGGTTATGTTGGGCGGGTAGATTATGATCCGTTCTGTGATTCATTTTTATCCAAGTAAATTTTGGACAAATTGAATCTTGACTCAATAATTAATTTAATCTATTTTGATTCACCCAAATTTAACTCAACTTGTCCATTTTCCACCCTTAAATTCACGAGTAGCCCAATAAAGAGAAATAAAACAGTTCTTGACAAATGTCTATAGACCAAATCGCACGAATTTCCCTTCAATTGGGGGTCTTTAATTTTTACCCTTCAAATGGGTTGGTTTTTACTTTTGCCCTTTAACAATTGAATTTATGTTTTGTGAAGCACAAGTTTTTAAAGGGCAAAAGTCATGCGGGACATAACTTGTGAATATTATGATGTGAAAATATAAATTTATGTCTTTCGAAAAAATTATTTGATGTCAACTAGCTATCAGCCACCAAAATAGCAACAATTTGATGGGAAGGGCAACCCAAGATAACACATCGCCCATTTTATCAAAACTTGCAGCAAGGTAATACACACGGCGATCTCCTTGTCAAGCAGTTTGTACCCTCATTGAAAGAAAATGTCTTTGATTGGTACACCGATTTAGAGCCATGATGAGCAGCAAAAATGAAAGACCAGGACCAAATAGGGGAATAGTGCCAATGACCCATGTCTATAGTAAGTTTTTGAAGTTGTTTTACTACTACTATATTTTATCCTAGAATGAAAGTGTACTGCATACCGAATAAGATGATTCCCAACATTTACAAAAAAAAATGACCATACGCTAAACAGTTGTTAAACTTATCTGTATTCAATTTTTTGTTGTCTTGAAAAGTTTGAAATGCTTGGCATGTGCTTTCAAGAGCTATGTTTTATTTCAATAAATTTTGATATTCTTATAAGAGACTACTAGCCTGTTCCTAGTATTGTAAATACAACTTAAGTATTTTGCCAAGAAAAAGTGTTGTTTTTTCGTCGATGTAGAGGACTTTACATGAAATTGAAGACAGTAATGAGTGCTTGTTTCGTGCTAATTAATGTATATATTTGGTTGATCTCATGCTCATGATGCCAAATTCAACATGCCAATAAACCTTCTTACAAAGTTCTTTAGTGTAAATGCTATGTAAACAAAATTTAACATGTTAGGAAATTAATTATTATACAACGAATAATAATGTGTTAAATGTTAAGTCGAGGATTATATGATCTACTTATCTTTAGTTATTTTTTATCCATGCATTATTTATACATATTTTCTTATTCCACATTCTATTTCAAATAAAATAACACACGTATTATGCATAACTTATGCAAGCATTAATCATGTGAAATTTATAAGGATGGTTAATTGTTGTACTATTAAGTTATGTCGTGTTTATTTTTCTTGTACAACCAACCAAGCATGGTAGTAACTTATGTGGAAGTTTATGCGAGAATTATTTTAAGGGGAAAGAACATGTGTCCCCCTCAAACCAAAATAATTACCTGCCCCTATTTTCATTATTTTTATACTCCCAAAAAAAATTAAAAATATTTACCCGAGTGCCTCCAGATTATGTTATCAATATGATATATAAATATACTGAGATTGTATCACAGAAGACTGCTTTAGTCTTTCTCTTAGTCCTCCATAGACCTGTTCATCGGGTCGGAGATCCGCCCGACTCGGCTCGACCCAACCCAACCCAACCCGAAAAAATCAGGGCCAGTGTTAGCTTATATCTGATCCGTGAGCCACCTGATCCGAAAAAGCGGAGACCCGTTCATATGTAGGATCGGGCCAGGGTCAGAATTTTTTACCCGTCTGACCCGACCCGACACCGACCCGCGTGACTTAACCCTTCACTATATAAGTGAAGGGTTAACCCTTTAGCATTATCCTCTTCACTTCACTACAATCCGCCGCACTTCATCTCCTCTCCAGTTCATTCCGGCATACCTTCCTTTCCTCTCCACTTCAATCTGCCGCCCCTTCCTCTCCACTTCTGTTCAACCTTCCTCTCCTCTCCGGTGACAACCTTCAGAAGTCAATTTGGTATATTTTGTGTATAACAAATTATATACAATATTAATACTTATTTGGTATAGAAGTTTGCATTTATATTTTAACTTTTATTTTTTCTTATTTGACAGAATTCAATTATAATATGGAACGGGCTACCGAAAATAACAACGTCAATTCTACATGTACCTCTAATGCATCTGTAGCAAAAGAAACCCATGATGGTTTTATTGAATATAATAAAGTTTTAAAGAAGCAAAAACAATCTGGTGTTTGGACTGAATTTGAGAAAAGTATTGGGGCTAACTCGGAGATGACTAAAGCTAGATGCACTCATTGTAAACGTGAGTTGACTGCTAATAGTAAGCATGGAACTTCTCATTTGAAACGTCATTTAGAAAAATGTCCTCATAAGATGCATCAAGATATTAAACAATACATGTTGTCTGCTGAAACTAATGCTTATGGTTCCACTATTTTAAATAAAGTTAAGTATAATGATTCTGAGAGTAGAAGAGCTATCATGTTTTACTTGATTGAAGAAATGCATCCATTTATTACAGTACAGAAGAGAGGATTTAGGAGAATGGCTAGAAGGTTAAACTCGCAATTTAAACCTTTTAGTAGACAAACAGCCACGAGAGAGTTATTTGTCATGTTTGTGAATGAGAGGGATAATTTGAAAGAGTTTATTGCTAAGGCTCCTAGAAAGGTATGTTTGACAACTGATAATTGGAAATGCAAATATACTAGGGAAGAATATATATGTGTGACTGCCCACTTTGTGGATTCTAATTGGTGTTTGCAAAAAAGAATCATAAGATTTAGGTCATTGGTTCCTCTGTATGATTCTACTTGTATTTCTGATGAGTTAATCTTGTTTTTGGGTCAATGGAACTTGGAGCACAGAGTTCTTACAATCACAATCGATAATGCTACATATAATTTTTCGATGATGAGATTGATTAAAAGTCACATTCTTTCCAAGTATTTTCTTGTTGATGGTGGAAGTTTTTTTCATGTTCAATGTTGTGCACATATTTTGAATTTAATTGTGCAATCTGAATTGAATCCTATTAGAGAAATACTTGATAGCATTAGAAATATGGTAAAGTGCATTGATAGGTCTTCCACTAGACGAAAAAACTTTTTTGACATTGCTGAAAAAATGTTTAACTTGTGAGTTGCTACAAGGTTTAGACTTGATACTCCTGTGAGGTGGAACTCTACCTATATATTGATGGATCGTGTCCTTTACTACAAGGATGTGTTCATATCTGTTGATGCTAGAGATGTGAAGGTTAAGGAATTGGCTCCTCCACATACTTCTTGGGACAAAGTTAGTCAAGTTCACAAATTTTTAAAAGTATTTTATGATGTGACTAACTTATTTTCAGCTTCAAAGCATCCCACTTCTAATTCTTATGTTTTAGGAGTATGGAAAGTTTATAAAGCTTTGCTTGACCTTTCTAAGAGTAAAGATAACTTTTTAGGTGATATGTTAAGCGATATACGATGCAAATTTGACAGGTATTGGAGTGAGTATAACATTGCATTGAGTTGTGCTACACTTTTGGACCCCTGATATAAAAAACATTTTAAAAGTATTGTATTGTTAAGATGCATGGGGATGAAGGTTGTCAAGAGCGCATTGATCGTATCATGAACGCTATTAACGTATGGTTTGAGGAGTATAGAAGGGCCATTGATAGTGAGACATATGTACATAATAGGGTAGATGGATCTGGTACTAGTGGTGGCAATTTTATTACTCAAGATACTTTATCGGATTTTGAAGATTATGATGTATTTGTGACTACAGAGATAGAAAACAATGTAGTTGGTAAGACTGGGTTGGATTTGTATTTAGAGGAACCAAATCATCCAAGGGATGATGATTTCGATATTTTGGACTTTTGGTATATGTCTTCAGCTCGATATCCAATTCTGGCAGTAATGGCCCGTGATCTATTAACCATTCATGTTTCAACTGTAGCATCTGAATTTGCTTTTAGCATTGGTGGGAAAACAATATTAGCTACTAGAAGTTATTTGAAACCAAAAAATGTGCAAGCTTTGGCTTGCCTTCGTGATTGGGTTCTTACGGAAGATATATTGTATACATATATATATTTATCTTTTTAATATAATTTATATTATTTTTCCTTTATTAATATTTATTTTTTACTTATATAGGTGAAGGGACAAACGAAGAAGAATCTAGTGACGATGACGATGATGATGCTTATGATGATGTTGATGAATTATCGTTATGTTGGTTTGTAATTTTATCGTGGAATCTGCTTAAGTTCTTTTTTGTTTAATTTTTAATGATTTCATGCTTCTGTTTGTTGTAATTTTTAATTGGTGACAAGTTATATCGAATAACGGATTGGGTAGAATTGCAGTGTTTGCTTAGTGTTTTATTTTGTTTTGTAGAGCGGGTCAGGGCCGACCCGTGACCCGTAGGGTCCCCGAAGGGTTAGGGCCAGGGTCTGAAAATTAAAAAATAAAACAGGATCAGGGTCGGGCAAGTAGAAAAAAAACCACATGACCCGGCCCGATCCGAGTCATGGACAGGTCTAGTCCTCCATGATACCATCTCAATATATTTATATAACATGATGATATCATGGATGATCATGTTCATTTATGCAAAAAGACACTTTTTCTCGAAAAAACTCTATGATAACATCATGTTATATACATATATTGTGATGGTATCATGGGGGATTGTTTCAGTCCTTCAATGAGACACTCCTCAGGACCATGGTACTATCATGATATATAAATATATTGAGATAGTATCATGGAGGACTGCTTCAGTCCTTCTCTTAGTCCTCTATGATACGATCATGATATATATAAATATACTGCAATGGTATGATGGAGGAAGGATTTTTGAGCGAAGGGTATGTCGAGTAATTAGTTTCGGTTGATTGGGTAAAAATTGGAATTAGTTTAGGAGGAGCATGAAGCGGATAATTATTTTATGTTTTAGGGGTATTTGGTGTTGTTTCCCGTTATTTTAATTAGTGTAGTAGACCCAATTAGTCTTAGAGTTTGCAAAAAGAGTTAAGTTTGAAATGCAATTTTTTTAGTTTTTGAAAGAAAACAAGTAAATTTTTATGATGATTTTCAAACTCAATTTTAAAATCTTTAAGAACCCAAAAAATAAAAAATCGAGTTTACAAACTTAGTTTTTACAAACATCAAAATAACAAGTCTAATTACAATTTAAAAAAAAAAAAGGTAATAGAAGATATTAAGTTATAGGCATAACAATGTGAAGAATGTTTTACAATATTACTATATTTTGAGTTATTATAGAAGATTATTTTATATTTTAAAGGTATGGCAATCATCTTGCAATTACATTTTGAGTATTAAGAGATCTTTATTTTATATATAAAAGATCTGAAAATTACATAGTTATAAATTTTTGGGTAAGGATTATTTTTTTCTATTCCATTGTAAATTGATTTTAAATCTTTTTACTACTTCAGTGCCCATGCCATGGAGTCACACGACAAAACAGTCCACAACCGTCAGATCATCAAACCCGCATCTCATCCATCGAATTCATAATTCAAATTTCAAATTTCAAATTTCAAATCCCCCAACTTTACCGTTAAAGCGCGTATATATAATCATATTACTATATATAAACCCTAAAAAGACACCATCTCTGTGTCTCCACAACAACAACAATGGCAACCAAAAAATTCCCACTTCAATCAAGCAACAACGCCAACATTCCAAACAACAAAACAATCGAACAAACCTACCAAAAGAAAACACAACTCGAACACATCCTTCTTCGACCCGATACATACATTGGATCCGTTGAAAAACACACACAAACACTCTGGGTATGGGAAAATGACTCGATGATCCATCGACCGGTTACCTACGTGCCTGGTTTGTACAAGATCTTCGACGAGATCTTAGTGAATGCAGCTGATAATAAACAGAGAGATCCTAAAATGGATGCAGTCGAAGTCGTTATCGATCCTGAACAGAATTTTATTAGTGTTTATAATAACGGTGATGGTATTCCGGTCGAGATCCATCAGGAAGAAGGTGTGTATGTGCCGGAATTGATTTTTGGGCATTTGTTGACTAGTAGTAATTATGATGACGCTGAGAAGAAGACTACTGGTGGAAGAAATGGATATGGTGCTAAGCTTACGAATATCTTTTCAAATGAATTTGTTATTGAAACTGCTGATGGAAAGAGGCAGAGGAAATATAAGCAGGTAATTTTTCACATTTTTCGCGATTTTTGTTTCATAATGGTGTTTTTAATGTTAATTATTGCGGAAAAAATATTTGATTTCATGAAACACTATATTAGCAGCAATGTGCATTTTTCTTTTGTGCCGGAAACTTTAAATAAGTAATGACGAATATGCTCTACACTGGGTATGTTGTTGTTGTAATGACGAACGGGGTATGTTGTTGTTGTAATGATGGATATGCCCTACACCGGGTATCTTATTGTTGTAATGACGATTATGCTGACTGTGAGAAGGTTTAGGATATCTAATTTATTTTATAGACGAATCCATTTATATGTAATTATAATCATCGAGATAGTTAGGATTATTGTGGGAATTTTAATTTCTGATTTCACGAAACACTAAATTAGCATCAATATGCACATATTTTTATGGCGGAAATACTCAAATGGATTTACTAATTATATCAAATTATAATTATAAAGATAGTTGGATTGTGGAGTTTATGCTAATTCGTTATAGTTCTTTAAGAGGGTATATGAGCCTAGAACTTAGGATTACAATAACGGACTACTTGATGTCGTAAATATACTTTTAAACAAATGGACTAACTGATGTTTAATTACATTTTTTCAAGGGAATTCAAGAGCTTAGTAAAATAGGATGATAGAATTTACATCTTTTTTACTTAGGACAACGGAAATTAGGGATTTTCGATTAAGCTTCTTTTTTCCATTGCCAATGAGGATGCACTAAATTTATGGTCTTTCTAGTTGCTTTGATGCTGCTTCTAAACAAGTGAATTTTGTGTACTGCCAATGAAGGTTTTCTCTAACAACATGGGAAAGAAGTCTGAACCAATCATAACAAAATGCAAAGCAAGCGAGAATTGGACAAAAGTTTCATTTAAGCCAGACCTGGCAAAGTTTAACATGGAACAACTTGAAGCTGATGTAGTTGCTCTAATGAGAAAGAGAGTGATTGATTTGGGTGGATGCCTTGGAAATACTGTGAAGGTGAAACTCGATTCACAGCGCATTCCCGTCAAATCATTTGAAGAGTATTGCAAACTTTTCTTAGATTCTACTGATGCGAAAAGGTGAAATGTTTCTTCTAATCTTTATTTCTTTTTCAAGCTTTTTACTTTGAATGTATGCTAACGTTTACTAATTTTGCAGGGAGTTCCTAAAAGTTAAAGACGCAGACGGAGTATTAAGGTGGGAGATATGTGTAAGTTTGAGTGAAGGACAATTTCAACAGGTACTGATGACATGTTGCTTGAGCCAAAACTATTGTTGTAATCTATGAAATATTTAGGTCTGAAACTAACATTGTCTAGCATGATGATTTGGGCAGGTCAGTTTTGTCAATAGCATCGCGACAATTAAGGGTGGAACTCATGTTGATTATGTGGCCAACCAGATAGCAAACCACATAATGGGTGTAGTGAACAAGAAGAATAAAAATGCTAACATCAAAGCCCACGCAGTGAAGAACCATTTATGGATGTTTGTTAATGCACTCATTGACAATCCTGCTTTTGATTCACAAACTAAAGAAACCTTGACCCTGCGTCAGAGCAGTTTCGGTTCGAAATGTGAACTTCAACCAGATTTTCTGAAGAAAGGTATGTTAGTACAACTACAGGCCGTTCTCTTCGAAGCTTGCGAAGACCAATTATGTTATTAGTTCTATTAAGTATGTGTTTTTTATTATTATTTTTTCGATTTTACTGCAGTTGAGAAGAATATTGGCATTGTGGACACTCTACTCTCCTGGGCAGACTTTAAAAATAGCAAAGACCTTAAGAAGACAGATGGAAAAAAATCTGAGAAGGTCAAGGTGGAAAAGCTAGAAGATGCTAATGATGCAGGAGGGAGGAATTCCGACAAATGCACATTGATTTTGACTGAAGGAGATTCAGCCAAGGCTCTAGCTGTATGCCATACCTTTTTTACTTTCTTTAACCTCATTATGTTCAATACCACCTTTGATATGTTTCTAACAGAACTGAGCTGTTTCACAGATGGCTGGAATATCTGTTGTTGGGCGAGATCACTATGGTGTGTTTCCTTTGAGGGGTAAACTGCTAAATGTTAGGGAAGCAAGCCATAAACAGGTTTCAGAAAATAAAGAAATTGAAGCTATCAAGAAGATTCTTGGACTTCAGACAGGCAAAGAATATGACAGTGTCAAATCGCTCAGATATGGTCATCTAATGATTATGACTGATCAGGTGCCCTTTCTTTCCGCAATATCCATCTTTCTGCATATGTTGAATGGTTTGTGGTTTTTCTGTATTCTCCGTGATTGAACTATATTTTATACTTGTGCAGGATCATGATGGTTCACATATCAAGGGTCTCTTAATTAATTTCATCCACACTTTTTGGCCGTCCTTGCTGAAAGTTCCATCTTTCTTAGTGGAGTTTATCACACCAATTGTGAAGGTGTGAAATTTATACCTTTTTTTAAATAGCCATCAGGTTCAATAGATCTTTTAGTAAATACATGAGTCTGAACATTGTTGTTTTGCAGGCTACTCATAAATGTGGGAGGATACTGTCATTTTATACCATGCCTGAGTATGAGTCATGGAGAAAGAGTTTGGGTGCTAGTTCAAGTGGTTGGTCTATTAAGTACTATAAGGTTTGTCTACCAAACATTTCATGGAACCATCAGATGTGGCTTTCTGCTAATTGTTCTCTTTATTGCCTTGATAGGGGTTGGGAACAAGTACCTCAAAGGAAGGAAAAGAGTACTTCCAAGATCTTCAGAAACACAGGAAAGATTTTATCTGGGCAGATAACCAAGATGGGGAATCAATAGAACTTGCTTTCAGTAAGAAGAAGATAGAAGCAAGGAAGAATTGGCTTAGACAATTTGAGGTTGGAACCAATAATATTTACATCTTAGTATTGATTATAATACATCCAAAATCTCCCGATTTGACTCGTCAATCTCTATTTTTTCTTATACTCTGCAGCCTGGTACCCATCTTGACCAGAAAGAAAAGTACATATCATACACCGAGTTTGTTAACAAAGAGCTTATTCTGTTTTCAATGGCTGACCTTCAAAGGTCTATTCCATCAATGCTTGATGGTTTGAAACCGGGTCAAAGGAAGATTCTGTTCTGTGCATTTAAGAGGAATTTTATCAAGGAAGCAAAAGTTTCCCAATTTTCTGGTTATGTCTCTGAGCACTCAGCATATCATCATGGTGAGCAGAGTCTTAGCAGCACCATCATTGGCATGGCACAGGATTATGTTGGCAGTAATAATGTAAATCTTTTGCAGCCAAATGGTCAATTTGGCACTCGAAATATGGTGAGAAACTAAATTTCATTTTTTTAATCTTACTTTTATATCACATAATTCCTTTGCTTTTCACTTATTCATCGACTGCACAACCTTCAATTGCAGGGAGGCAAAGATCATGCAAGCTCTAGGTACATTTACACTAGGCTTTCACCAATTGCAAGATTTCTGTTTCCTAAGGATGATGATACCGTTCTTGATTACTTGAATGAAGATGGGCAATCAATTGAACCTACTTGGTAAGTATAATGTAACAGACAATTATATACCTTCATATTTAGTGAAGAAAAATCAAACGATTGCAAATAACTGAATAGTTGATTCTCTTTTTACTTAGGTATGTACCAATCATTCCAATGGTACTTGTGAATGGAAGTGAAGGTATAGGGACAGGTTGGAGTTCATATGTTCCAAATTATAATCCAAGGGACCTTGTTGCTAATGTAAGGTGTTTACTGAATGATGAGCTAATGGAGCCAATGGATCCATGGTATAAAGGTTTCAAAGGAAAAATAGAGAAAACAGCAACAAAAGAAGCTGGAGCTACCTACACTGTCACTGGTATCATAGAGGAGGTTAATGAAACGACTCTTAGGATTTCTGAGTTGCCAGTCCGGAGATGGACAGAGGATTATAAGCAGTTTTTGGAATCCATGACAGTATCAACTGACAAAATCAAGGATGCCTTCATAAAAGTACGTCCATCGAGTTAATCACGATTTACTTTTTTTCGTTTGAAAAGTACTCCAAAGTAGACAAGTAATAAGGAGCTTTTTCATGCAGGAAGTCAGAGCGTATGGTGATGAGAACTCTGTATGTTTTGAAGTGATCTTGTCTGAGGAGAATCTGCTATTGGCCCAGCAAGAGGGTTTGCTTAAAAAGTTTAAGCTGACTACTACAATAAGCACCAGCAATATGCACCTTTTCGACTCTAGGGGCAAAATTAAGAAATATGACACCCCAGAAGAGAGTACGTAATTCCCACTTGATTACATTAGTTTAGTAGAAAATATATGCTGTTGTTTACCGTTTAAATTCTTTTACTGCAGTTCTTGAGGAGTTCTACCATGTACGACTTGAGTATTATGAGAAAAGAAAGGCAAGTTGATGAAATAACTGAAAAGAAATACATTTCTTCCTCTTGAATGCTGGCCATTGACTGTATACTTGTAACTTATGCAGAGATCTCTATTGGAGATTCTTGAATTGGAGTTGCTGCGAATTGAGAACAAGGTGAAATTCATCCTTGGAGTTGTGAAGGGCGAAATCATTGTGAACAACAGGAAGAGAGCTGATCTCTTGCTTGAATTGAAGAATAAAGGTTTTACTCCTTTCACCAAGAAAAAGGCTGTTGAAGCTGATGATCCAGAAGATAGTGAAGAGAGTCCAGAGGAGTCAAATAGAGGAGTTAGGGCAAGTGATTATGACTACTTGCTGTCGATGGCAATAGGAACATTGACTCTTGAGAGGATTCAAGAGCTGTGTGCTGAGAGGGATAAACTGAATGGTGAGGTTGAAGATATGAGAAATGCAACTCCAAAGGTTTTGTGGATGAAAGATCTTGATGTCCTTGATAAACAGCTTGATGTATGCCACTCAAAGTTCCTTCATTCCAACTTTTGAGAATACTTTTCCTTACTCATCTAAATAAGTAAACACTTTCGCTTATATTCTTCAGGAACAAGATAAAATTGATATCCAGACTGAGGAAGCTAGAGAGAGGATCAAGAAGAAGGTGATGAACGCAGCTGGGGTTAAGGCACCCAAGCCTAGACCCCGAAAAACTACTAAGAAGGCTGCTGTAGTGGAGTCTACTGCTGAACCAATGGACGTGTCAGTTGGTTCAACGGCGGAAACAGGTCAGTATCTAATTTTCATGGCATTTGCTGTACTCTTACTGGATTATATTAATGTACTGATTGGGTTATCTTCTGTTGTCCTATCTAGCCAATGTTACTGAGGTTGTGAAACCAAAAGGAAGAGGAGGTCCAAAGAAAGCTCCTGCAAAGGTGTGGAATCAGATTAGATTTTCTTCAAAGATTTTGTTTCAACAAGGATATTCTTTTCTTTATTATCATAGTCTGCTGATATATTAACTTTCAATACTATCATTAGCAGGCAAAATCTATTGCTGTTGAAGATGATGAAGAAGACAATGATGAAGTGCTAGCGTTGAAAGACAGACTTGCAGCTTACAACCTTAACTCTTCTCCAGATCGCTCAGAAGGTAAGTCAAATCTGCTGTAATATATCATAGGAGGTAGACTATTTTTCATGATTGTGTTTTGTCTTCTAGAACTTAAGTGAACTTTCCCTGCAGTTATGGAGACTGAAGTGCCAAAAGCTCAAAAGAAAGCACCTGCTGCACAAAAGAAGAAGATTGTGCCATCCAGTGCAGATGTTTCTGATGATGAGGATGAGATTGAAATTAGTGATGATGATGAATTTGAGCCAGAAGTAGCTGTGGAAGCGAAAAAGAAAGGAGGGAGGAAACCAGCAACTACAAAAGAAGCAGCAGCTAAACCTCCAAAGAAGAGAGCACCAGCTAAGAAGCAATCACAAAGTATTGGTCAGAGACTCATAACTCAAGTTCTGAAGCCTGCAGAGGATGCTGGTGTCTCACCAGATCGTAAAGTGAGGAAAATGAGGGAATCTCCATTTAACAAGAAAAGTGGAGCTGTTCTTCAAAGTCCTGTTTCTTCCTTGGGCAGTCTAGAAGAGCAAGTCAGCGAAGCTGTTGTGGCTCCAAAAGCTAGACCACAGAGGGTAAATCGTGGGAAGAAGACAACATATGTTATCAGTGATTCTGATACTGATGAGGAGGAGAACAATGATTTTGAACCTTCTGATGATTCTGATTCCGATGGAGATGATTATTAGAGAAGATGTTAGCTGCTGCTGCTCATTTCAGAAATTTGAAGTGTTCCCTTAAAATCTGTAGTTAGTTACTGACGTGTGTTGATTTTTAAGCCTGTGTAATAAACCAATAAGCTTGTTGGTTTCTTGAAAATTTGACTGTTGCTAACAAATCAATTTGCCTTTCAGACACTTGTTAATTTCTATGTTTATTGTTTTCTTTTGTTTTTTTAAGTCTCATATGGCCATTAGATTGTTTATTTTACTGCCTTGCTAATATTCAGAAGGTAAAATTTCAATCATTTTATTAACAAGGTGCAGGTTTGATATATTTTCGGAAGTCTTAAATGCAAATTATATGTTGCAGTTAGTCTTGTTGCACACGAGACTTTGAAACTTCTGTATGAAGAACACTTGTGAACTAATCCGAAAGTTTATATCCTATGTAGTACACGACTTCTCCTCTCAACTTTAAAAATTACAAATGAGAAAGTAAACGTAAAAACTCTAACATTAAAAGATTACTTGGGTCAAAAACATAATTGTTTCTGGCCATTTCTAAATTTAACTTAAAAAAAGACTTTTCTCCTGTCTTGTAATAAAAAATAAGCTAATTCTTTCATTCTATCTCTAAATAAGCCAGGAAGGGGTTGGATCTATTTCCCCCTAATGAGAGAGGAAGAGACAACTCACATTAGACATCACATGAATAGGTCAAATGGCAAACGCACACAGTGAAGTAGGTGAAAATCATGGGAGACTAGGGTTCAAATACCGACGGTCAAAATCACCCGATAACACATGTTGGTTGTTGGACCGATAAATATTTTAGGTGTTCACAAGCTAACCAGACGACATCGTTGTATATACAAAACAGAGATCTAGTGATAGCCATTTCACTTGTTATAGAAATCCCTAGATAAACACAAATGGCTCTTCCTCAGCAATTATATTCTCAACTCCAACACAATCACTTAGCTGAAATAGTTTAGAAATGATCAATATAAAACTCCCTATTTGAAAAAGAACTCATTTGATACAAGGAGCCAGGATAATCAAGTACTGAAATCTCTACTTTCCTCGTTTTCTCATCTTATCCATAACTGGAGTTCATCGGTAACATAATTAAAGACATAAGGTGGTCTCTGTACAGATTCTGGTTAGCAGAATACAAGGACTACTAAACTACAAGTTAATATACTTTAGGTGTTTCAAACCTTGCAAATACTGCTAAAGAAAAGAACAAGGTTGCCCTAAACCAGATGCTACTAATTAATCACAAACTTAGATTCCTTCTAGTAGCTTCCATTTTCAACAACAGATCTCTGATGTTATTTTCCATTCTCATTTTCATATTGAAGTAGTCCTGATAAGCTCTTTCTAAAGACTGCAACTCTTGCAACTTTTGTTTTCGCATATCCTCAGCTTCAGCCAATCGCAATTTTGTGATTCGAGTTGTGTATTCTTCTTCAATTCTTTCACTCTTAGTTACAGCAATGCGTTTCAGAGCATCAGCCTCTTTCCTAGCTTCATCAGCTCGTGCTTGGAACATTTTAGCTTCTGCGTGTTTGATTCTAACAATGCTCTCTAGTTCATCAAATACTGGTCCCTTTTCCATACTTGGCTGGAAACTCGAATTCATCACCTGCTTTTCATTCCCGAGACTATCAAAACTTGAAGGCAAACCTGTAGGCTTTTCCACTTGAGGAGCCTTCTCTGAACTAACAGATTTCAGCCACATCGCTCCCTGGCTGGGCCAAGCAATGACATTGTTCCCTTCGTGATTCTTTGTTGATGATTCCTTTCCTTGACTAATCGGAACATTGTCAGACTTGACCGAATCAGGCTCTGCATTCACAGTCAAAATGAAGCAAGTGAACATCCGTGTCAAATTGAGCATTAACATTAGGACTTGGGAGTGACAGAACTCGATAGTCCCAAGGACGTCCACGGATAGGAGAGAGGAAACAAGTGAAAAAGCCATTAAAGGAATGTTCCAGCATTTTTCAACTAAAGAATTGAGGATATCTCAATTTCTATTCCTTGGTAAGTAATATGATAACCCATAATCCATCAGATTTAACCAACAGCCAGTGGTAGGAATAATGTCACATGAGTAGAAAAGTAAGTATAAGTCACTTAAGTGTGTTTGGCAAAGCATAACCACTTTAACTTCATCTAACTATGATGAAGTCTTTATATATATTAAGAAAAGGGAAAAGGTGCAACTATACCACGTAACTTTGCGATATAGAGCAGATATACCCCTCGTTAAAAAAGTGGTGCATATATACCCTTGTCATTACACAAATGATGCAAATATACCCTTTTGCTGACAGAATATTTTTAAAATATCCTGTCAGCTTATTTTGTAGTTCAGAAAATGCCACGTGGCTTTAAAAAAAGTCTACCCATTTTTTAGTAGATTTATTTTTGTAAAGGCACATGGCAATTTTTTTCCTGTGAGTTAGGTCTGGTTCGTTTAAAAAATGGGTAGACTTATTTATTTTAAAGTCATAAAGATATTTTTTTAAAACAAACCAGACCTGACCTACCAAAAACAAAAAATTATCACGTGACTTTAAAAAAATAAGTCTACTAAAAAAAATAGGTGGACTGATTTTTTTTAAAGCCACGTGACATTTTTTTAATTAAAAAATAAGCTAAATATAATAACATACCCGGTGAAATCTCACACCGTGGGATCTGGGAAGGGTAGAGTGTACACAGACCTTACCTCCAACTTGGTAGGTAGAGCAGCTGTTTCCGGGAGACCCTCGGCTCAAGACAAACCATAATAACAAGCAAGACAATCAAAACAAAGCAAGAGTAAAAGAGTAAAGCAAGAAAAACGGTTAGACTCAGATAAGGAATTAAAGAAGTATAAAGTGCATTCGAACAAAAGGGAGCAGTAGCTAACACAACTAAATAAGCTAAATAAAATATCCTAAAGAAACATAGCAGCAGAAATCAAACTACAGTGGATTATAAAGAAATAATGTGCCTATAAGTGTGATAGGCTAATCGGATCTACAGTAATAACACTACAACTATCAATTGGTAAGCATACGTAGGACTACGCTCGAGTACCTACTACTCTTCCACCCTAATCCATGTCCTCCACAACCCCTACCTAAGGTCAGGTCCTCATTAAGTTGCACATGCGTCATATCCCGTCTAATCACCTCTCCCCGATACTTCTTCGGCCTACATCTACCCCTCCTGAACCCGTCAATACCCAACCTCTCACACATCCACACTGGGCATGTGTCTCTCCTCTGTACATGCCCGAACCATCTCAATATCGCTTCCCGCATCTTGTCATCTACCGAGGCCACTCCCACTTTCTCCCGAATATCATCATTTCTAATCTTATCTCTCCTTGTATGACCACACATCCATCTCAGCATCCTCATCTTCGCAACTTTCATCTTTTGTATGTGCGAAGTCTTGACTGGCCAACACTCCGCCCATACAACATAGTCGGTCTAACCACCACCCTATAGAACTTGCCTTTAAGTTTTGGTGGCACCTTTTTGTCGTACAAGACTCCAGATGCGAGCCTCCATTTCATCCACCCTGCCCAATACGATGTGTGACATCGTCAACAATCTCTCCGTTCCCTTGGATAGTAGACTCTAGGTACTTGAAGCTTCCTTTCTTTGGAATGACCTGAGTACCAAGGCTCACCTCCACGCCTATCTCAGGATCGCTCTCGTTGATGAACTTGCACTCCAAATATTCTGTCTTGGTCCTACTCAACCTGAACCCTTTAGACCCCAGAGTCTGTCTCCAAACCTCCAGCTTTGCGTTCACTCCGCTGCGGGTCTCATCAATCAGGACTATGTCGTATGTGAATAACATACACCATGGTACCTCCCCTTGGTTAAAAAATAAGCTTAATATTTTTTGTCGTATGTGAATAACATACACCATGGTACCTCCCCTTGGTTAAAAAATAAGCTTAATATTTTTTTAAAAAAAAATTGTTACCGAAAAGGGTATATTTGCAGTATCTTCTCCAATATAAGAATAGTTAAATAAATTATCAATTATTTACACCACAAATAAAAGTCCAGAGATGAAAAACATTGAGATAAGTGCATTATGCACCTGAAGCAAATCCATTCTACTCTTTATTCTTTTGATAAGACATTTTACTTTCTTTTTTTCTTTCAAAAAAGTGAAGCAAACCCATTTTACTTCCAGGCTGACATAGACAACAAAAGTAAAGACATGGGTACATTTCTTGGCATGGTAAACCATTTACTCAGATGATCCTTAATTTCCAATTAGTAACGAGGAATATAGGTAAAGATGGAGCTCATTACAAGGGTTTGGTTCAATTTCCCACCTTTTCCTGTTCTCGGTGCCAGGGAACTTGATGGGTGGGGCCATGGGGGCTGGTCAAGTAGGATAAGACAGAAGATGATTAAGGGAGAAAGGCGGTAGGGTAAGATAGGAAGAAAGAGAGGGGGCTTAGAGGGCTCAGAAGAAAGTCCGATACAGTCATATTCTTCTATTAATACATTCTCTTCCATTTCTTTTGTTTCGACCCATGGACTGTATCATCCATCACTCTACTAGAGGGGAATGCACAAAAATAGCATCTCACAACTCCAGATGAATTGCAACTTTTATACTAAAGCTTTATTACGCCAGACATCAACAACAATAGGGCATGTAGAATTTCAGACAAATAGGACAGTAAATAAGCCACCATGTACTGGTCACAAGTATGTGGTTCCCATACATATCAATGCTAAGGGTTTCAAACAAAAACTTGCAAGTTTACACAATTTATATCATATCATGGAATATACGTTGTACTTGAAACATAGTATAAGCTTTAAGACTTCAGCAACAATGTTACCAGCTGAGAATCCATCTTGAACTCAAATTACCAATTCAGTTTCAAAAGAAAAGATCATTTGCAAGTAAAGACGAAATATCAATAAAACCTGATTGACAGTCAAGAGCTTACCAGTCAGGAAGAAATGCATAATTTGACTTTGAACTTCTTGAAGGTCAGCCTTAATTGCCAATTTTGACAGCATATAATTAGCAATTTCATGCAAGTGTTTCCCTCTGACATCCTCACTGGCACCGAAAATTCTTTTCACATATTCAAGTTCCTTGGAAAATGCTTCTGCCGTCCATTCCTTTGCAAAGTTTTGGAAAACTTCTTTTACAAAGCCGAACATTTCAGATGGATGGTTACAGGCAACACAATGGAACTGCATCTCAACACTACCCTTTGCACCAGAAGCACTACGTCCATTCCTGATGTAAGATTCACGTAGCCCACAATCAGCGTGACACCAATGCAGACATACATCACATCCAACCCAGCTACACGTATTAGATGCCATGTCAAACTTGGAACACACAAGACACATGCAAGCACTACAGAAACCATTCTTCTGTGAGCATACTTTGCACTCGCATTCATCCACAGGCAGCGAAGATCGACAAGTGAGATTTCTACATCTTAAATTCAGAAATATGTCTGCCAAATCAGATGATGAAACATCATAACTTGGCCTAAGAAATTCATGGAGACCAGTTTTCAGAGCCACCAACAACTCTAGTTGACTCCTGTGGGATTTCAGTAGTGTATCCAAAGTGATGTCAGACCTATTCTGCAGTGCCTTTTGCAGAGCACTAAGCTGCCAGTGTTTACCAGGATTTGTGATGATGTCGGAGACAGCCTCCTTCAGATAAAGCAAATGTTGCCCAGAGATCTCATTAAACCTCCTGGCAGTCACATGTATTGGTTCAGAAACCATGGTGGTGATTACTGATTCAATGAAGTCCGCTCCAACAGCCAATTGGAGCTCCTTGCCATCAGAACCACCGAACCTATAAAAGCTACTATTTGCTCTAGTTAATTGTTTCTTATCTTTATTATACTCTGATCCAGTTTCATGAGACCCAACACTCTGCGTGGGAGATCTAGCTCCATTTGGATGACGAGATGCTTTACCAGTACTTAGTTGCCTGTCCAACCCAGCAGGCAATCTAGAGCCTCCATTTGGAGCTCTGAGAGATTTTGCTACAACTTGACCACTAGAATTTCCTTGAGATGCTTGAGATTGCTGATACAAACCAGTTCCATTTGATAACATGCCTTGACAATTTGGGATGTCATTATTCTTCTGCTCATTTGAAGCAAGGGCTTGCCAATCAACACCTTGAAAGAGAGGGCGGCTTTTAACAGATTGCTCAAAATCAACTGGATCATGTGTCAGTGAGCAGCTAGGATTATGAGTGAAGTGCTGTGATCCTGAAAAGGACATAGACATGGTATAGCCATCAGAATTTGTGCGAAATGAGCTGGCAAAGGATTGGAAACTCCTTCCTTGACTAGGAGAACCAGGAGGCTGGTCTTCATTCTGTGCACCAATAGGCAACAGGACATTTGGCAAGCTAAGAGAAAGCTCAAGTGGTTCCAGACCAAACTTTTCCTCTTTGGTCACGCATTTACTAAATTTGTCTGTTTTCTCAGGGTTTTTTACAGGACCAGACAAGAACAACTCAAGGCCCCTGGTACTAGGTCCTTCCATATCAGAGTTTCCACAAGGTACAATAGTACTTGGCTCGTTATCCATCCTCAAACCATCTGTAGGAGGGACTGTGATATTACCAGGAGAAACAGCGATACTTTTTCCCTTGTCCTTGACACACTGTGATACATCTTCACGTGCAACAGAAGAAACGGAGCCTGGTGGTCCACCTTCCCGAATAAGCTCCCTATTTAATTCACGAATCTCAATACGATTTACCTTAGACTCAGCATCTCTGTTCTTCTCCTCCCCTTGTTCCCTTTTCTTAGGTGGTAGCTTCTCAGCATCTACATTCTTTTCTTCTTCCCTAGAGCCACTGCTTTTCCTGGTGGACTCATTCTTTTCACCAACATGATCTACTGCAGTCTCAGTTCCATTTACCATTCCACTGGGGCCCATTGAAGTGCCGTGAGCAGACAAACCATCACCGTCCTTACACATGTCTTGGACATTATCCAGCTGTGTCTCTTCAGACTGCTCAGCTGTGACACTTACTTTACTGAGCTCAACCTTCAGTTCATACGAAGAATTCATCACATCATCTCGCCTCTTACTCTCAACGTGACGCTCACTCTCATGCTCCATCAGTGAAGGGTTCACCTCACACGTAGCTTCATCTTCAGCAGCAGGCTCAGTGGCAGAAGATGGATGATCAGGCTCCACTTCCCCCTCTTCCATTTCACTGCTATGTCCACCATTCTCCATTAGCAAGCCGTCACTTTTCTTAACTTCAACACTCCTTGATTGCTCACTACCAGAGTCCTTTGACCAAGCAGGTGATTTTGCATCTCTCCATCCCGGGGGTGACTTTGCCTTCCCAGCATCTTCTGATTCTATTCTACTTCCTCTTGCTGAATCCCCACCACTCTTCGTACCCTCGTCACTATCTTTCCCACTACCAAACCTGCGCCATGACGACACACTCCCCTCTCGCCTGGACCTATCCCTCTCCGATCTGACCCCCTTTGGGAATTCCCTCCTTGGTCCAGAAAAACTCTCTGACCTATGAATCCGGTCAGCACCATATCCACCTCGTGGAGAAGAGCTTAAAACCCCTCTTTCGTTACTATGACTGTACCGATTGTAACTCTTCCGCCTCTCATAGTTGTCCACATCATAATCTGATCGCTTCTTTATCGGTCTCAGGCTCTCGCGGTCATCCTCAAACCGATCATATCTAGATGACGAAGAAGAAGACAACCCCTTCCTCCCGCTCTCAGGCTTGTAATAAAAGTTCCGATTGGAAGATGAACGATGCAAACCTGGATCCTCCTCCCTTCTTGCCCAATCTTTCAACACACCTTTCTCCCCAGATGACTCAAGATCCTCACTAGACCTCAATCTCTTCATTGTGAGCTTACAAAACCAACTTCCTACAAGTCAAAAGGTTTCATTCAACTTTAATCAAAACTAAATTCATCTCTTCTAAATGCATCATACCAAACAGAGAAAAACTCTTCAAAACCCTAATTACCAAAGGGTACGAAAGCAACAATAACAAAAAGAATAAATCTTTCAGCTCTAATCAATTCTGAATCTTCAGCAAAAAATAGAAACTCAAGCTTAAACAAGCCCAAACAAAATTTCTTCAATATCATCATCAAACACAGATCTCCGAGAGAACTATTCTAAATTCACCAAACAAAGTATACAAAGAGATAAAAGCTAAAGTACAATAAACCCATAAACTATAAAAACCCATCTTTTTTCAATCCAAATTTCAAGAATCCAAAATGGGGTTTTTCAAGATTACAACTTTTTGCATCAAGAGAGCTCAAATTAAAAAAACCCAATCTTTTTCAATTCAAATCTCAAGAACCCAAAATGGGGTTTTCAAGATTACAACTTTTAGCATGAGGAGAGCTGAGATTCAAAAACCCATTTGAGAAGATGTTCGTATTACCACAGCAGTCCAGTCCACCAGAGTAGCTTCAAAATGGAACCCTTTTGTTCAAAGATTTAGAGCATTTTCTTGTGTATGAGTAGCTTCAAAATGGAACCCTTTTGTTCAAAGATTTAGAGCATTTTCTTGTGTATATTCTTCTACTCCTAGTAGAGAGAGAAATGTTAGGATTAGTCAACGGGAGTTTTAACTGCTAGCGTACTTGGGTTGGTCTTTCTTTTGTGGTGGGCGTGGGGGTGGGGGTGCGTGGGGGTGTGAGGAGAGAGAGAGAAGGAGACTTGAATACGCAAAGTGCGTAGAACGCATCGGTCAAGGGGATATATTGGGAACCTGCAAACTTTCTACAATCCCTCCTTGTATTTTGGAGTAATACTAATTTGCTTCTCTAGAGTTAGAGAAAATGATCAATGGTCCTTAATGTATAAATATGAAGGAAATGCTCCTTAGGGTTTGTTTGGAAAGCCACTTGGTAATTGAAATTGGTGTAATTATGATAACTTATTTATTTGTCATAAGGTTATTACACTGTAATTACAAGTGTACTGTTTGGTTGAATAAGTATAATTACAGAGTTAAATATTTTAAATTTTAAAAATAAAAGTTAATTATCAAAAACTAAACGTTAATGTTTGACAAATATATGTCCTTATAGGAAATATTACTCAATTTTATCTATCATTGTGCATTCATATTAGTTCGAATATATATAACTAATTAATTATAATTTTTTAACTAGTATTGTAAAAAGTTGATATATATAAATACATAATACTTTAATTAAATCAATTAATAAGAACTTTTTACGAAGCATACATTTTGCAATAACATCATGGACAACATGTTTGACAAAAAAAAATAATATTTACAACCATAATTTCATAATATTATGTAAATGTTAAAAAATAATCTATCAATGTTAACATCACTCAATATAAGCTAAGTTTGCATATAACCTCATCCAACAACAAAAATCAACTTCAATTGCATCAGTAGCTCGTTATAAATCAAGTTTGTGGATGACTTATCATTTTTAAGATTATGAGGTGTAACTTTTAAAAAGAAGAATAATAACATAGCAAGCTGGAATTAAAAAAATGAATTAGAAAGTTAAAGTGAAATAAAAATAATAATAAAGAAGCACAATACGAGAAATTATGTAGAAGAACGTGAAGTAAAGGTTGAGAAATGAGATATAAGAAATAAAAGATAATAATATAAAAAGAAAAATATTTGGGAAAAAAGAATTTAAAAGTTAAAATAAAAAATGAATAAAAAGAATAGAAATAAGAAATAAATTTAAAAAGAATAAAAAAGATTCAGAAAATAACATTGTAATTACACCATGTAATTACCTGCAATTCGCAGTCCCCCTTGAGAATTTGAGAGTGTAATTACAACCCTTCAATTACACTAAATTACATGCTTATCAAGTAATTGCATGATCAGCAAACATATCAAAACTGTGTCATTACACCAAATTACACTCAAATCCAATTACAGGGTGGCTTTCCAAACAAGCCCTAAATGTATTTCAAAAAGTGATCAATTTGGTCTACGACATATAAGGAGCCCGTTTGGACATGCAATTTTATCGCATGACATAAAATTTTAAATTATCCAAAAAGGCATGATTTGGAATTTCAAATCATGATTTCAAATTTTTTAAATGTAAAAGTTGATCCATAAGTTTATATTTTGTAAAAATAGATTCATAAATTGGTAGATATGTTTACCAATCATGTGTACCAAGTACCAACCATTTATATCAAATATTAAAATATCTACAAAAAATTACTCTTACCAACTACATGAGAGGATTATATTGAAGAGTAGTTACACTACAACTCATGTTCAATTTTTTATTTTATTGAACAAAAGTTTGATCAATTGATGTTGTCTTTTTTAGAAGGACCTTCTAGTAGCGTATTAATTTTGTTATGAACTATGACTTGCTCATTTGGTAAGATTGTATAAGAATTGAAAAGTTCTTATGGTTTTCACAATTTGTTGTTTTTTATGTCTATAAGAAAAAATACAACTTAAGAAATTTAAATTGCATGTCCAAACAAAATTTCAACTTCAAATTGTCATGATTTCATCTCATGATTTTAACTCATGCCCAAACAGCTCCTAAGTAAAGACAATGTTCTTGTCAAAATAAACTGAGACGTTCAACATTTTTTTTCATACACAACCTACTTACCTAATCAAAGACATTCTAGGCTTCTATCATACTTCATTGAGTATATTCATCATATCTTCAAGGCTTACCTTGTATCAAAAGTTTTCATATGACTCTTTCAAGTTAATGTTATAAATTTTAATGTGGGGTTTGAAATTGGATTGAACAACACAAGAAGGTAGCTTTGTTGTGTAGTTTGCCAACACACATACATTTCACATTTTGAGGGCCTCGTTTTATTTTGACAAGCAAAAGTAATGGTTGTCTTTACTTATATATGGCTTAGAACCAAATTAATTACATTATATAATTTGCCATCTAACGGATTACTATTAAGTAGATATATAAAGAAAATAAAGTTTAGAACAATTACTCATAGTAGTGGTTTAAGAAAAATGAAAATACTTTCTAAAAAATGTGGCTAACTTAACAAAAAATACTTAAAACGGTCACGCTAGCTAAAATATTACTATGGGAATTTCTAAATAAATTGAAGAGTAAAGGTGCAAATATAATTCTCAACTTTGCGATTTAAAGTAGATATATCTTTCGTTAAAAAAAATGGTGGATATATACCCTTACCATTATAAAATAGTGCAAATATACTCATGTCGTTACACAAATGGTGCAAATATATCCTTTTCGCTGACGGAATTTTTTAAAAATTGTTTAGCTTATTTTGTAATTAAATAAAGTGTCTCATCGCTTTAAAAAAAAGTCTACCCATTTTTTAATAAATATATTTTTCTAAAGCCACATAATAAATTTTTTCTAGCGGATCGAATCTGATTTATTTTAAAAAATATTTCCGTGGCTTTAAAAAGTAAGTCTATCCATTTTTTAAGCGAACTAGATCTGATCCATCAGGGGGAAAATTACCATGCGGCTTTAGAAAGATATGTCTACTAAAAAAATGGGTAAATTTTTAAAAAAATCCATGTGACGTTTCTTTTAATTAAAAAATAATATACATTATTTTTTAAAAAAAAATCATCAGCAAAAAAAGTATATTTGAACCATTTTATTATGGCAGGGGTATATATCCACCACTTTTTTAATGAGGAGTATATCTGTTTTAAATCGCAAAGTTAAGGAATATATTTGCATATTTTCCCTAAATTAAATGGCATATATGCTAAATGTAATGACATGTGGGACTAAAAGTGAAAATTAAATAAGTTGAGTGCTGTAAATAAAATATACCTTAACGAATTGAAACGAGAGAGAGAGAGAGTGTGTGTGGTGCATTGCGCGTAGGGAGCATTTAAACGAGGAAGTATAGTCAACTATGTTTTGAAAGTTAACGTGCACCACTCTTAACTTTACACCTCACCCTCTAAACCAAAGTTTGAATTAGACCCGTGTCTTTTTACATTTTCTACTGCTCGCTTCGTGTAAAAAAAAAAAATGGACCTAATTTAACTTGTCATAAAATTTTAAAAAAATTAAAATGTATAATTCAAAATAAATCTTAGATATTTATATGAGTGTAAATAATTTTATAAAATTAAATTATTTTTAAATATAAAAAAATATTAATATTTTTGAAACAAATTACAAAGAAAAATAAGCCAATTTTTTTTGACAGAGTGATTATTTCGTTTCATTCTCGCTTTTTTGCTTATCTCTTCTAAAGTCACTGATGGCATTTGCATTCCATCCATATAAATTATCTTGTAGTATAACTTATCTCAACATATTATAGTGCTGATTTAGTTTATAACAATAACAACATATACAGTGAAATCTCATAACGTGAGTCTGGAGATGGTAGAGTATATGCAGAACTTACCTTGGTAGGTAGAACAGTTGTTTTCGAGAGACACTCGGCTCAAGATAGAGCATAAGCACAATCAAAGCAACAACAAAAGCAAAGTCAGAGCAAAGCAAGAGGAACGGTCAGACTCGATCAGAAAAAATTCAAAGCAGTATGAAAATGCTGATATCAAAAGCAAATAAGCCATGATAGCACATTTCGAAAAAGTAAGCAGTAATTAGCGCAGAAAAATAAGCTAAACAAGGTAACTAAATGACACATAGCAACAGAAATCAAACTACAGGGGACTATAAGATAATATTGCGCCTATTAGGATGATAGTCTAAGCGGTGCTACAATAATAACACTACAACTATCAGTTTGCAAGCGTAAGTAGGACTACGCTCGACTACCTACTACCCTTCTACCCTTATCCGTGACCTCAACAACCCCCTATCTAAGGTCATGTCCTCAGTAAGTTGCACCTGAGCCATATCCCGTCTAATCACCTCTCCCCAATACTTCTTCGGCCTACCTCTACCCCTGAACCCGTCCATAGTCAACCTCTCACACCTCCGCACTGGGGCACTTGTGTCTCTCCTCTACACATGCACAAAACCTCTCAACCTCGCTTCACGCATCTTATCCTCCATCGAGGCCACTCCCACTCTGTCTCGGATATCATCATTTCTAATCATATCCCTCCTTGTATGCCCGCACATCCATCTCAGCATCCTCATCTCCGCAACTTTCATCTTCTGGATGTGAGAAGTCTTGACTAGCCAACACTCCGCCCCATACAACATAGTCGGTCTAACCACCGCCCTATAAAACTTGTCTTTAAGTTTTGATGACACCTATTTATCGCATAAAACTCTAGAATAGTGCTGATTTTAGTCTCATAATTATAATTTTGAAATATTCAGGTTTCAAACCAAACATCCTCTTATAGTTTAGTGCATGGAATAAGAATAAAAATTTTAAAATAAAATTTAAAATTAATTTTATCCCGTATTTAATTTGGGATGTTAACTAATTTTGAAATAACTTTCACACTAAAATGATGAAATTAGTTATCCTATATTGAAGTTGGAATAACTAACCCTATGAAATATCCTCGTCATTATACCAAAAGACCCCTTAGTGTTTTTTTATCTTGTTGAGAAAAATTATGTTAAAATTGTGTTATGCCAAGTTTTCTTCTTCTTTCTTTTCCCTTCTGCCTCTTTCTTTTCATCGTCCTTCTTTTATTTTAAAGTGTTATAAAATATTGAAGATTCATTACTAATTTATGGTTTAAATTAAATAGATACTATTTCATTTTAGGTCAAATACATGAGCGACCCTTAAAGTTGTCATAATTTTTTATTTTGACACTTCAATTAAGACTTGTTCCTATTATACACTTAACATAAGTCTGAAATATGTCAATTGAACCCCTCATCAACAACCACCACAAAAATCAAGTGTGTGTGATTAGCAAAGTGCTGATGTGGATAAGTGCCAAATAAACTGAAGACGTGGCATTTAAACTCATATATTATTAAAAAGAATTTTGATAAAATACAAAAATCAGTGAAAGCATTTGTTTTGCATGGGAATTTGGGATATGGGTAGATGATTTTAATAGCTCGTTAAAGTTTAATTTTTCTGTTTTTATCTTGTCATTAAGGAAGGAAATTGAGAAATCTTGTAAATCGCAATCACAATCACATTCACACAATCCTATGCTATATCTTCCAAATGTTTTGTGATTCATCTTGTATTGTTGCTGGAAAGATGAAGGGAAAGAGGAGCACTGGTGATGGCACTGGTGATGGCAATGGTGGCCGGAAAGCCCGGTGATATTAGTGGTGCCGAGGGGAAAAGGGAGAAAGGAGATAAAAAATAAATTTAATTTTTGCTTTTCACGCTCTTTGAGAAAGTGTTTGTGTTCAATAGCAACACTTTTAGTTATGTTGAAGTGTCTAATAGAAACATACCTTAGTTGAAATGCCAAAATGAAAAATATGTCTTAGTTTAGGTGTCAAAATGAAAAATCTCGACAACTTTAAGAGACCATTTATGTGTTTGACCTTCATTTTATATTATCTATTTTTAACGATTTGAATTAGTTTGGCTGGAGAAAAAAATGAAAAACATTACTAAAACTTTTGAAGAAGACAAAGTGAATTTGTTGATTTTTAAAGTTTTAGATTGAAATATAATAAGTAAAAATGTTAGGTTGGTATTAGAAGGTTGTATATTAATTTTGGAGTTGATTTGAATACAAAATAGAAAAATTCATCAAGTAATGGTGATCATCAGGATTTCGTGGCCAATTCTGATGATTTGTCAGAATTTGTGATCATAATTTTGGTAAGTCATCATGATTTGATCACAAATTCTGATGATCGGTTAGAATTTATGGTAAGACAAGTTTTGCCATTAATTTGAATTTAGGAATTGACCCGTAATCCTATATTGAAACTTATCCTAATTTTTATCCACGATTCGAGTACTGCAACATCGTGTTTCTCAAATGTAGGATGATGAAGACCTCCTTGTTATGTATTTGATCATCAAGAATGTCGCACAACATTTCGGTATTTGAGTTGATATTGTGTAAGTGCTCTTCTTGATCACTTCAACTTTGAGAAAGACAATATTTAATGCTTAATATTTTTGTGAATATTCAAGAGTATATGAGGTATTCGAGATGCGTTTTCAAGAAAATATGCACCTTTTTATATAGGCGTGAGTTAAATTTGGGATAGAGTAGCTTGCAAGAAATCATTAATGGACTTTGGACTAAGAGACCATGGATGGGGTGAAAGAAATAATCCCTTGATTATTTTCATTAATTGAAAGAGTATATATACAATTTACATATTTTCATAATAGGAGAATCATATTCCTATTCTACTCCTAAAACCTTATTCTACTTGGACACCAACTATACAATTATGGTAATACAATTATGGTAAGTGTACAATAATAATTACAACCAAACTTTACCTAAATTAGGACACTAAACCGTGATATACACGGTTGATATACACCATGTATATCACGGCCCAACAATCCAATTATCTGAAGGCAGCCCGTGATATACACGACGTATATTCTGTGTATATCACGAGTCTATTTAACATATCTAACACACCCCCGCAGTATCCCTGCTCAACCCTGGGATCATGCATAAACAAACACACCTGTTGTACGACATACGTAATATCTGGTCTCATAAATGTGAGATACTGAAGGACCCCTGCAAGACTGCGATAGCGGGTCGGGTCCTCGTATGGTGCGCTGGCCGCAACACCCAATTTGAGTTTAGTATCATCAACTGGAGTGGAAGTGGACTTACAGGATGACATCCCAGCCCTCTCAATGATCTCGGCTGCATAATTTCTCTGTGACAAGAACAATCCACCTGCGTGACGAGTGACAACAATCTCCAAAAAATAACTCAAGGGCCCCACGTCTTTCATAGCAAACTCAGAACTGAGCATTGTCATGATAGACTGGCGTAAGGCATCGAAAGAGGCAGTCAAGATAATATCATCCACATATAATAGTATATAAGCCAAGGACGAACCACGACGATAGATGAACAAGGAATTATCCGACCTGCTGTAAGTGAACCCAATAGTCGAAACATAGTCGGCAAACCTCTTATACCAGGCCCGAGGGGACTGCTTAAGTCTATATAAGGACTTTTCAACAAACAGACTTTTTGATGCATATAGACTGTTTCCTTGAGATCACCATGTAAGAAAACATTCTTCACATCTAACTGATGAATGTGCCATGCTTTCGAAAGAGCCAAGCTGAGCACAGTGCGAATGATAGCCGACTTGACCACAAGATTAAACGTCTCCTCACAATCCACACCAACCTGTTGAGTCTTACCATCACCCACAAGTCGAGCCTTATGCCTTGCAAATGAACCGTCTGAATTGTCCTTATGAGCAAAAATCCACATAGACCTAATAATATTAATACCATATGGACGAGGCACCAACTCCCACATTTTATTATCAATAAGAGCATTATATTCATCGGTCATAGCAATTTTTCAATTCGGGTCATTTAATGCAGACACATAATTACGGGGTAAGGGTGATTTAAGAACATTATACGTTAAATTAAAATGTCTTTTTGGTTTAAAAACACCCTGTTGACTACGAGTGACCGGTCTATGACTTGGGGAAGAATTGGATGGATTTTGGGAATTTTCTGGACTCGGGACGGACTGGCCAACAGGTAGTGAGCATGCTGGCCCAGCTCGGTAAGCAGAAACAGTGGAGGATGCAGGAACTGGACCAGTTCCAGTATTGGGCTGGACTGGCCCAATTGCTGAAACTAGCCTAGTGACGAAACTGGACATAGAGGACTGCGACAGACCAGTGGGCCCGCTGGAGGATTTGGGGTGCGGGATATGTCCAAAAAATGGTGAATAATATACGGAAATATACCATCATCCAAAAAATTATACGAACAGGGCACGGGATTACTAACCTTAGCAAACGAAAACTGGGATTCACAAAAAATTACATGGCGACTAATGATGATTTTATTAGAGGATAAATCAAAACATTTATAACCACGGTGATTAGACGGAAACCCCAAAAAAAAACACAGAGTAGATCGGCCCTGAAGTTTGTTAATTGTGGTGGACGAAAATAACGGATAACATAAGCACCCAAATCCTAAGATGTGAATACGAAAGAATCTTATTATATAAAATTTGAAGGGAGGATGAATATGTCAAACCTTTGAAAGGAAGAATGTTTAGGAAATATGTACCCATTTGTAAAGCATGATGCCAAAAAGATGGGGGTACAGAAGCATGAATCAACAAAGTGTGAACAATGTTATTAATAGTACGAATTTTGCATTCGGCTTTTCCATTTTGTGAAGACGTATGAGGGCAAGAAAAATGAAAATTGATCCCATTAGTTGCACAAAGTTTCTGAAATACCTCGTTGTCATATTCCATGCCATTATCACATTGAATATTTGTTATTTCTCGTTCGAATTGGGTTCTAATGAAAGCTCTAAACTTTACGAAGATGGAAAAAACTTGAGATTTTTTCGCTATTGGAAAAGTCCATAAAAATTTAGAATAATCATCCAAGAAGAGAACATAATACCGATGACCCAAAGAACTAAGAACAAGAGATGTCCATAAGTCGCTATAAAAAATATCAAATGACATTAAAGTATGAGAATTAGAGTCTACAAACGACAATCTAATAAATTTTCCTAAAGAACAAGAATGATAATTCGGAGTACTACGTACCCTTACATGAAATAACATTATTTTGATCTAAGGAAGACAGAATAGACGACCCCAGATGACCAAGACGAGCATGCCACAAGGAAGGAGCAAGGGCTGCAAATGCTGACGGCAAGGTTTGACTCTATAGACCGAAACTTGGCGTGATAGGATAAAGATCTCCCCTACTATCACACCTCATGAGAGGACTCCCCGTATTGAAATCCTTCACAGAGAAACCAAACTGATCAAATTCAAATAGATACGGAATTGTCAGTGGTGAATTTACGGACATACACTAAATTTTTAATTAATTTGGGGGCATGTAGGGTATTTTTCAGGATAAGGGGTGGATGGGAGGGGGAGACAAAGTTTTATGACCATAACCACGAATTTGAATAGAATTATCATTACCAACAATTATGCCACGAGGGTTGCTCAAATTGGAATAAGATGAGAGAGTACCTGAATCGGATGTTATGTGGGTAGTGGCACCGGTGTCCATATACCAATTTGTGTCCAGAGGATATAATCCAAGCGTGTGCATTGCGGCTTCGATGTCGGTAGAAGTGGGGGCCACTGTGTGGTGGGCCTGCGGGGGCCGAGGCTCAAGTCCCATGCTTGCTACCTCGGCCCAGATGGATAACTAAAATTGGGCCACTGCATGTTGGGCCTTGGTTCTTCTTGGCCGCGACCAGCCGATGGTGAATCATTGGCTGCCTTTGTTTGGCCCAAAATATGGGGCCTGCTCTCTGCGTTGGGTCCCAAACCGATGTTATACCGCCCCCAGGGCTACCACTGCCACCACCATTGTTCCGGCTGCCGCCGCGATTCTTGCCATTATTTTTCTTATTTTGTCCTTTTTTGCCGCCACCATTGTTGCGGTTTTGGCCCTAGTTGTTGGAACCGGTAGGCTAAAAAATGGACTCGGTCATCATGACTACGGGACTAGCACAGGTAGCCGCCTTTTTAGCCAGGCCTGCTTCTTTGAGTGTAAGCATAGAACGAGCTTGATAAAATTGTGGAAGAGGATTGCTTTGACGAAGAAGCGTGCCAACACCACTATAGGCCTCGGAGAGGCCTGAAACCATTTGGAGGACCAAACGATCATTCAAAACCGGCGCGCCAACGTTGCGAAGTTGGTCCGCCAATTCCTTTAATCTTTTGCAATAAGCCAAAACGTTAGGGAAATCTTCCATGTTGACGTGGGAGAATTCCTGCAAGAAGGGCTCGGTTTTTTAGACTTAGGACGGAAAAGTGCAAGAAATTTTGGAGAGGATTTTAAGACCTAGACTTCTGATACCATGAAAGAATAATCCCTTGATTATTTTCATTAATTGAAAGAGTATATATACAATTTACATATTTCCATAATAGGAGAATCCTATTCCTATTCTACTCCTAAAACCTTATTCTACTTGGACACTAACTATACAATTATGGTAAGTGTACAATAATAATTACAACCAAACTTTACCTAAACTAGGACACTAAACCGTGATATACACGGTTGATATACACCATGTATATCACGGCCCAACAATCCTATTATCCGAAGGCAGCCCGTGGTATACACGGCGTATATTCCGTGTTTATCACGGGTATATTTAACATATCTGACATTGGGCTTCTTGTAGAAGCCTGATTAAATTCCGTAAATTTTTTACGTCTACAAATGTCTTCGACTTCAACACTTGTCAGAGTGTATGTTTGATGAAATTCAAAGATGAGATTTGAAGTATCCATAAAAATAGAGCTTTCATCTTTGCATTTTTTTGCATGCAATGTTATTGATCTTTTTTGCGATCACCAAAATAATTGACTCTATATTTTGCAGATCAAATTTATGAGAGAAGAGATAAATGACAATTTGATCCACACTAAATGTATCAATTTGTTTGCAGCAAATTTTCTCAAATATAAAAATAAATTGCAATCAAACGAGCCCTTAAAGTTATTTCTACTCAAATCTAAAACTTTCAGTGAGAATAAACGGCTAAAACAATTGGAAATATCTCTTTGGCACATACTAAAGAAAGAGACTTTAAAAACTCTCGAGGCCAGTATATGAAACTCTAAACTCTAAACTCTAGCTACTAAACTTCAGATCAGTATCTTAGCCCTTAGGAGAATAAAAAGCATATGTTTTAAAATGTAAGGAGTATTAGTGAAAATTATGTGAACATGTAGGCTCCACTCGTTTAAAATGACAAAATGGTCCAACTTGGTGAGTTTGGTGGGTGGTCCAATCAAGTGAATCACAGGATATGACTCTTTTTGACTTTTCAGGATTTTTTTTTTTTTTTTTGTTGCAACTCTTGCAACTTCTTATTTTAAAGTTTAAACCATTCAACCCCATATTTCCAGCACAACATTCAAGGCAGACTTTGAGGAATATTGGTAGTAATTTATTATGTTCAACGGCGAGTTCTTTAACAATAAAAGAAGAACGTGTTTAGTTTACTTAATGGACCGGTACAGAAAACATCCCGCTTTAACAGAATCCGAGGAGTAACCGCACACAAAAGAGTTTACTTAATGTACCAACAACAAATTACAAACCTTTTGTGATATATACTATTTCAGTATTTTCAGTTCAGTAATTGCAAATGCCTTTCTTCTTCCCATATTTGCTAATAGGAGTACTGGCGTAGTTCTGAAATGGGGTTTAACTAATTCATAGCCAGGTATCATGTTTCATTTATCTGTATGACCAGTACAAGAAAAAACTATGGATACCTGATGTAGCCTAAACTATAAATGTCTAATGAATCTCATTTCTAGCTTATAACAAGCATTATCTATGCATACGCACTTTGTCCTCATTGTGTCAGCTGTAGTTTGTAGGGGAGAACTATTACTACAAGACCAACTGAAAAATATACTTCTAAACCAAGGGAAATTGCAATATCCTAAATGCATGTATCATTAACAAACATTTGAATTCAGAACGAGAAAATAATTAGCAAGGTGTTATCTTACTAGCAAATTACATCATTAAAACCTTAAATTTCTTTGGTTAGAAATTTTCTTCCAACACAAAAGTCAATGAAAAGGCTTCTAGAGCACCAGAGGTGTGTTGCTGGAGTAAAATGGTGGGAAGTAGTTTCTAAAATTTGGCATCAACAATAACATCTCCTCCAAATTCAGTTAGTCATCCTTGCACGCCTTACGCCTGAAAAGCATATAAAAGAGTGACAACAACCATTGCCAAATGACAATCAGCCAATTTCTCGACTTTGGTTTAGGCTCCGGTCTTGGTCCAAATAGTCCTTTGTAAAGTTCCTTTTGTTTTTGATAGACAGCCTTCTCGTGTTCTGCAATCAAATGTAATTCCCTAGCAATGGCTTTATCTTGTGGAGCAAGCTTACGTGCTTTAAGTAAGTCCTCACGAGCTGCATCAGTCTGACCAAGTACAGACCTGGCCTTTCCACGTCTAAACAATGCTTTTACATTGTTTTCATCTTCCGTTAGAACCTAATCATCATCAGCGAATCAAGCTCAACACTAGTAATTTTTTTTCCAAATAATGAGTTTAAGGATACAGGAGAAGATAATGCAAATAAATTTCATAATTCAGTCACCTAACTGCTGTCATGTATGCACCTAGTCCTGGAAGAAATTGGACGACTGTATTCTCAACGGTAAAAAAAATGTAAAAATAAATCATAGCAAACTAACAGGGCAAGGTCCTTGGCACAAATTATAAATTTATAGACCACTTCTACAAGGGAAAGCAAGACCATGCAGATGCCTTTTTCCGAGTCTCCATGAGGTAACCAAAAGATAGTAAGCTACAGAAACAAAAAAAACTACGATAAAAAATTATCTACAGAAACAGGAGGCAGCAACACGTATCTAAACATTGAAGAAGTGTGTGCTTACAATGCTACACTGTGCAATGGCCTCGTCATATCTCTGGAGCATCAGCAGGCAGGCTGCCGTGTTCAAATGGCAGGGATTCTTTACTGCTAAAGCCATGTCACGGAACTTACCAAACAACTGAAACATGAAGTCATCTCCCATATATGCTATGGCCTATGGAACACAAATAGAATATCATGTACTATGAGGATAGAGGACACTTGGATAGATACAGGAAAATATAGACTAATCAATTATAAGCAGTGGTGAGACCATTTCATACTGTTGCATAGCCTCCTCAAGTTTCTCTTCCTTGAATAAAGCATTTCCATCCATCTTTCTTCTATCTGCTGCCCCAATTCTCTCCTCTACTGTCATGTCACCTCGTGCTTTCCCCTAAATATATTGCACAGAAAATTTTGAGCACCAGCACCTTTATTAAGTACAAACCAGAAATTAGTTGAGGAATAAATAACTCACTTCTCCGGACTCATCGAAGCCAATCAACTCGACTTCACACAAAATATCAGCTGTAGGTGGGACATTAGGAAAAGAGAAGCTTCCTTCTTTTCCATAGGCTAGTTCCCAGCCAACATGCAATAGAGCACGCTCACCAGATTTCATGCTGTTAACGCCAATAGCTAGGCCAGTCATTTCCTTTTTCTCTGCAAGAAAACAACAAGACAATACATCTTATTTTATATTACAAGAGCCAGTTTGGGTTGCCTAATTGTAAATAACTAATAGAAGTTTTAAGCGCTGAAACTGATTTTATATATTAGCAGCTATGTGTTTAGATATAAATGTTGAAACTGATAATAAGCTGTTGTTATGTTTGGCAAAAAAATGATGAAAAGTGTTTTGGTAAAATGACTAAAATGCCGTTCATTAAATTTATAAGAAAAAACTTTGTAAGGAAAATCAGAACGACGGGAAATGGAATGGAGAGGAAATTAGAAGTTTGTTTTGGGAAAGGTATTTGAGAACTAGAAAAAAAAATTAATGATAAAATAGTAAGAATCTTGGTCAAACTAAAAGTGCTTATAAGCTGAAAAGCCATAAGTTAGGGGTAACTATAAGTTCTTCAGGTTTTTACCAAATGCATATATAAGGCAAAAGGTGCTTATAAGCCAGTTTGACCAGCTTATAAGCTTACCCAAACCCCCTCTAAGTAAATTCAGAAATCCAATGGAACTTGAAAAAAAAAAACTTCCTCAACTCTATTGTCACTTCAATAAAATTTAAACCATTTCGTGACACTTGCTTTGTTTCCACGAAGGGAAGCAGACACACGTGGAAGCAAGCTATCACTAAATGTAATACTTTATAAGCATCAATTGCTAATTTACTGTCGCAAAAACTCAGAGGATAAAAAGAAATCAAAAGTAATGACGCTGAATGGCCTGCAATATTGTAAATTGAATATATACCTTTTCCTATAACAAGCTCAAGAGGTTGTTGTTCACGCCATGTATCTTCAAACTTGTGCAGGGTGCTTTCAGCCCATGCCCTGTAATGCACTATAAAGACAATTCTAGTCATTTTCTGCACTTGAGAGGGAAGGAGGACAGACTCTACCTCACCAAAATTTGAATGATTATAGAAGAAATACAACAAAGAGACTGCAAAACTAACTAGTGATTGCAGTGATGGACTGCACTGAATCTGTGTGGCATGCAATGGTCAATGCCGGCCACCATTAAAAGTATAAAGTTCAGCTGGGCCGTAAAAAGAGGGAAAAAAATGCAGAGCATGTAATGTACAACACTTGGCACTAATGTGGATAGTTTGGAGTGAAAGAACTAACAGAGCTTTTGAAGAGAAGGGAAAAAACTTTGCTACTCAAGTGATCCTTGTATTTTGTTTCTTGTTACTTTTTTGGTGCACCTATGAGATTCCAGTTAATAGAGATAACAGGACACTACTTGTAGAAACTATATTTTTGGTTAGCATCTCGGCTTATTGTATATCACTTGTCTACTAAGAGTTTTGCTATCAAATGACTACATATATTACTTTATACAAAACAAATAATCATGATTGGAAAATTGTGGTTGATGATCCAGCCTTAAGCACTGAGTGTCTCCTTGTCACCCATTCTGTTGAAGATAATTAGGGTGTCAAATTTCGCAGTATCTGTCTGCTATTTTTTCTTTTATTTAGTTTTCACATTAATAAACACATAATTATTAGTTTTTTTTATATAAAGAATAAAGACGTATTAGTTGTGCGATACTCATCAAATTATTTAATACGAAAATCAACGAGGATAACAATACCTTATTATAGGAATAACAATACATTTATTAACAATAGATGTGTCAGAAGACAAATGATAAAGAGTCGTTTTATGTCATTATATGTTTAGCGAATCACTTCTTATTTGTTTTCTCCATTTATTTCTGTTAGAATAGGAACATGCTTTCACATATAGTATCTTACTAGGAAAATGATTGTAATGTACTGTCTATAAATAAGGCTCAGTGTAATCATGTAGATACAACAATTTAATAAATATTTTTTCTCCCATATTATCTCATATGGTATGAGAGCAATTGTGAGGAAAATATCGTTGGGCATCATTCTGGTGACATTCAGGAGAAAATCAGCCGTCACCGCGCAATTGTCGGTGACCTAAGCGGCTGTCCAAGCAAATAATCCTTTCTGCCCGTGTTTTTCAAAAATTAACAACACCACCATCGGACCCGGAATTTCCCGACGAGCAAACCCAGTGAGCCTCATCGGAAACTAATCACCCACGCGCCCTCAGAGCCGCTGTTCCAGCGAGCGCGTCAGATCCACGCTCCGGTGCGTGAGGTACCTTCCGACTACTTTTTCGGAAAATTTCTTTTTCCAGTGAGATCGCCCCTCCGTTCCGAGCCTACCCATCCAATTTTTCCCAAATTCCGATAGCCAGAACCCTAATCCGTTCGTCAGATATGCGTCTTTCCGACCAGGTTTTTTGAAATTTACTTTTCCTATCCGGCTCGCCTGAGCATTACGAGCTGACTCATAATTTTCTTCAAGATTCGATATTTTTTTTACTTTTTCCCGCGAGTTTTCCGATCAGATTCCGGTGACTGTTTTCTGCAGCTTCTGGATCACGATCTCTGAGCATTATCAACCTCTTTAGATTTCTTAAAGTTTTGAATCATGTCTCTCGGATTTGATGTTTTTAATTCCAAAAACACGGGAATTGAAAATTCAAGTCCTATGATTAATTCACAACCCTTAATAAGGAGATCAGAAAATCAAACATCACAATCTAAAATTCGACGAAAAAGAGGTTATTTTGGAAAATCTAAACCTAAGTGTAGTTATTGTAAAAGGCTTGGACACACTTGTGAAGTATGCCGATCTCGACCTAAGTGTAGTTATTGTAATATGTATGAAAATGCTCTCTGCATGATCGACCACCCAAGAATACTCATATTGCACAGACTGCCACTAGAGGTAACCAACGAGTTTATTTATCCAAAGAAGAATATAATGAGTACCTTCAGTATCGAGCAAGTAAACAGACATCTCCACAAGCAGTCTTAGTCACACAATCTAATATCGTCGGATCGTGGATTGTAGACTCTGGCGCTTCTGATCATATTTCTGATGATAAATCACTCTTGTCGAATATTAATTATTCACCGTCTCTTCCCGCGATTACTTTAGCCAATGAGATCCAAACAAAAGCAAAAGGAGTTAGACAAGCTAAACCCATATCTTCGGTCACTCTAATGTATGTCCTCTATGTCCCTGGGTGTCTTTTTAATCTTGCATCGGCCAGTCATTTGACTCGTGCCTTAAATTGTGTCATACTGTTTCTTGATGATTTTTTTATTATATAGGACCGCAGTATGGGACAGACGATTAACATAGGATATGAATCACAAGGTCTCTACTACCTTACCTCTACTCTTAAATCCTCCATAGCAGGTCTAGTTACAGATCCTCCAGACTTGATCCATAAACGATTGGGACACCTGAGTCTGTCCAAGCTACAAAAGATTATGCCTAGTTTGTCTAGTTTGTCCAAATTAGACCGTGAGTCGTGTGAACTTGGGAAACACACTCGCACTACCTTTCCACGTAGTGCTGTGAGTCGTGTAGAGTCTATTTTTTCAATAGTTCATTCTGACCTTTTTTTTATTATGATATTTGAAGTCCTAGTAGAGTCAGTTCACCTTTATGATTTCGTTATTTTGTTAGTTTCATTGACGATTTTTCCAGATGCCCATGGTTATTCTTAATGAAAGATCGTTCTGAGTTATTCTCTATATTCAAGAGTTTTTGTGCTGAAATACAAAGTCAATTGGGTGTTTCTATTCATACTTTTCGTAGTGATAATGCCTTAAAATACAAATTCTCTCAGTTTCAGCAGTTTATGACTCACCAAGAAATTATTCATCAAACATCTTGTCCGTACACCCCCTCAGCAGAATGGGATAGCAGAAAGAAATAATAGACATCTCATTGAGATTGCTCGCACTCTTCTTAATGAATCTCATGTTCCGCTGCGTTTTTGGAGAGATGCAGTCCTCACAACTTGTCATTTAATCGAACGCTCTCATCTTCTATTCAGAATCAGATTACATATTCCATAGTATATCCTCGGTCATCTCTATACTCTCTTCCTCCTCGTGTTTTTGGGAGCACATGTTTTGTGCATAACCTAGCTTCGGGAATAGATAAATTAACCCCTCGTTCTCTTAAGTGTCTTTCTTGGTTATTCTCAAGTTCAAAAGGGGTATCATTGCTTCTCACCTGATCTCTGTCGATATCTTGTCTGTCGATGTCATATTTTTTGAGTCTCAACCTTACTTTAGTTCTCCTTCTGATCATCCTGATATCTCTGAGGTCTTACATGTACCTCAGGTTTTACCTACACTAACCTTTGAGGAATCTACAATTACTTTTACATCTCCAGTCGTAATTCCACCACTTCTGACTTATCATCGTCGACCGCGTCCAGCATCAGGCCCAAATGATTCATGTCCTGCATCAGACCCTGCACCTACTATGGACTTGTCTCCTTCTGATCAGCCGATTGCACTTTGGAAAGATAAACGGTCCACTCGTAACACTAATCCACATTATACCCTTTTTAAGTTATCATCGTCTATTATCATCTCATTATGCCTTTATATCATCATTGTCCTTTGTCCCATTCCTAAGTCTATAGGTGAAGCCCTTTCTCATCCCGGATGACAACATGCTATGATTGACGAGATGTCTGCTTTACACACAAGTGGTACTTGGGAGCTTGTTCCTCTCCCTTCAGGTAAATCTATTGTTGGTTGTCATTGGATTTATGCAGTTAAAGTTGGTCCGGACGGCCAAGTTGATCGGCTTAAGGCTAGCCTTGTTGCGAAGGGATATACACAGATATTTGGGCTTGATTACAGTGATACTTTCTCTCCCGGGGCTAAAATAGCATATGTTTGTCTTTTTCTATCCATGGTTGTTGTCTGCCATTGGCCTCTTTATCAGTTTGACATTAAGAATGTTTTTTTCCATAGTGATCTTGAGGAGGAAGTTTATATAGAGCAACCACCTGATTTTATTGCTCAGGGGGAGTCTAATCTGGTGTATCGATTGGGTCAGTCACTTTATGATCTAAAACAATCTTCTCGAGCCTAGTTTGGTAACTTCAGCACAGTAATTCAGGAGTTTGATATGGCTCGCAGTGAAGCAAATCATTCTGTGTTTTATCGATATTCTGCTCCAGATATGAGTATTTATTTGGTGGTTTATGTTGATGATATCGTTATAATTGGCAATGATCAAGATGGTATCACTAATTTAAAGCAACATCTCTTTCAGCATTTACAGACTAAGGATCTCGGCACATTGAAGTATTTCCTACGTATTGAGGTTGCCCAATCCACGTCAGGTATTGTTATTTTGCAATGCAAGTATGCCTTAGACATTCTTGAGAAGACAGGAATGACGGGATGTAAACTCATTGACACTCCTATGGATCTGAATGCTAAACTCTTGCCAGGACAGGGGGAACCACTCAATGATCCTGGAAGATATAGGCGGTTGGTTGGTAAGTTGAATTATCTCGCAGTGACTAGACCTGACATTTCGTTTTCTGTGAGTGTTGTAAGTCAGTTTATGAATTCTCCCTATGATAGTCATTGGGATGCAGTTATCCGCATTCTGCGATATATTAAGTCAACCCCAAGTAAATGACTGCTTTTCGAAGATCGAGGCCATGAACAGATCGTTGGATATACAGACACTGATTATGCAGGATCACCATCTGATAGACGATATACACACGTTGGTTATGTAGGATCACCCTCTGATAGACGTTCTACATCCGGATATTGTGTGTTAATAGGAGGTAATTTAGTGTCCTGGAAGAGTAAGAAACAGAGTGTCGTTGCTCGATCTAGTGCTGAATAAGAATATCAAGCAATGACTTTAGTAACTTGTGAGCTAGTTTGGATTAAGCAGTTGCTTAGAGAACTAAAATTTGGAGAAATCAGTCAGATGAAACTTGTGTGTGATAACAAAACGACCCTTCATATCGCATCAAATCTGGTATTTCATGGGAGGACTAAGCACATTGAGATTGACTATCACTTTGTCAGGAAAAAGATACTCTCCGGAGATATTATTACTAAATTTGTAAAGTCGAGTGATCAGCTTGCCGATATTTTCACCAAGTCAGATGAGGATTTGATTATAAATTTACTTGAAGGGGTACAAAATAAAATTTCTATGTTTAGAATAGGAGAATGTAAGAGGTATTAATTCATATTTCTCATATTCTAGTGTTTTGAGATAAATAAAGTTAGATAATTACAAATTTATCTTCAGGATAATAAAACAAATACTAGATATGTGACCAGGAGGTCACGGGTTCAAGCCGTGGAAACAGTCGGTAAGGCTACGTACAATAGATCCTTGTGGTTCGGCTTTTCCCCGGACCCCGCGCATAGTGGGAGCTTAGTGCACCGGGCTGCCCTTAGACTAGATAAGATAAAGTGAAGTAATATAGGCCAAATGAATTGATAGGAAACATCAATAGTTTATTGATTATTCTACATTGTATTACAACTCGTGCACTATAATTCATGTATAAGTTCTCCGCAAACCAAACAACAATAGTACTTAACTTTTTTTGACAGCAATCACATTCATGTTTTGTTGACGAATGGTCCCTCCACAAGAAAACAAAGAGATCCTTTTTGGTTTGGTAACAGAGATGTGATATCGTGCATGGCAATTTTTTATCACAGAATACAGATAGCTTCTTGTCATAAAATAAGAATAGAACATGAAAAGAAGGAATCTAGGAGATGGGTAAGAAGCACTTGACAGAAGAAAGAAAATATATAAGCATGAGTTGTTCAGAACCCCCAAAGATAAAAGAAGTAGGTGTTATATATCCTAAACATATATAAGAAAACGATTGCAACAACTAGCATTAGGAGAGAACTATTTAGGCAAACAGGATACTTGTAGTTTAGCAGAGGAGAAAACATGCTAGAAGCCAACCGATTGAATCAAATAGATATAAATGAACCAAGGTGACGAATAGAATCCTTCTCAAGATAATCAGCAAGATTTTTGAAATTACAAAATACGGAGTAACTATTTATCTAAACAGGGGCAGCTTAAAAGAGATACTGCTCAATCTCCACCAATCAAAATATATCAGGAGTTTGTTGTTTCTGAAACCAGAAGTCGGGATAGGGCAGGAAAGGGAAAAAACAACCAACTAAGAACAATCTCAGCATCGACTTACAGAAGCATGTCGCGTATTTCGATGGCTTCTGACCATGACCTTCTTTAATAATTTGCTTGGTCACTTTTTCATGGAGGACTTCCACTTCAGAATCAACTTTTGGTGGTCCAGCATCATCCTCTTGAAGTTCTCCACGAACAACTGAAGCGCCTTCAGTGATGATTTCGTCAGCACCACCACCCTCATCTGCATATAATTTAACTTCGGTAAACAGACCTTCTTCAGAAACAAGTATGAACTAGTAGTTTAAGACTTAGGTCTAACTTCTCCCAAAAGAATAGACTTCACTTTTAACAATTAGTTCAGCACTGATACAAAAAAGAGGCATGTGTTCAGTAAGGCGAACAACTTCTGCTGATAAGCAGACATCACTTTCAATCCTAAGTAAGAATGTAGATTTCTTCACAATCCATGATCCAAATCCTTAACCTCAAGATATATGGCTAGTCACTAGTTAAGTGGACTTGTGAAATAAGAAAACAAAGGTGCAGGAGGAACTAACAATGACAATATAAAATTACAATTCCTAATCAGTTGATCATCACAACAAATTGCTTCCAATCTATGTTGCTCGGACTCTTCAAAAATGCCAACATGTGCGTGCAAGATCCTCCATATTAGTGCATTTTGGAGGATCCAATACGGGTGGGGCAACATTCTTGGAGAGTCCGAGCAACATAGCTTCTGCTTGCAATGAAACATTCAAAAGGAGAAAAAGGTTCTCAAATATGGAAAATTACTCCCAACTTCATTGCCAACCGAATGTCCTCCAAATTTGAAGTGGTCTAAGATCGTAGTCCAAGATGTAGCTGGAAAATGCTCTCTCAAGAACAACATGAATGTCTCTAAAATACTAGAAAATTCTAAAACATGTAACTCTTCAGCAGAAGTCAATCCAGAATCATCATTTCAGTAAATCAAACTTTGAAATTTACTTCACATTCCAAAATCATATTAAACAACCATCATAATATATTAATATTAAAAGGGCAAAGCTGAATAATAACCAGGGAAAACTGTCAAATGCCAATTATACCATAACATTAACCATTCAAGGAATAATCACAATTATGTGAATTAAGAGCTAAAACTTCATAAATGATACTATTATTTAGCTGAGTAGCAGAAGAAAGACATATAGGTTAAAGCATTACCAACTGATGAATTCTGTTGCTGCTCCTCTTCTACTTCAGCCATTATTCCAAATCTTGCTCAATTTACTCAATAACTAGCAACCAAGTGCCCCTTCACTCCAATGTGAAAAAAGAATAATTTTAAAAAAAATTAATAGGCAGGGGTAGGGGAATGGAAAATGGGGGAGGGGTAGGGAAATGGGAAATTGGGGAGGGGATTACAAGGCGGGGAATTGAAGCCTAGCCAACAAGGTAGTGAAAGTTCAGCTAGTTAGTCAACCAACCAAACATCTCAGCTACTTAGATTCTATAATAATTATAGCCAGCCAACCAACCAACTGAGCTATAATAATTTGTATTATGAAAACAGGGGTTCGAAAGAAACAAAAAAATCAAATCTTTATCAAAACCCTTTAAGAAAAAAATCATAATTTTAAAGTATCTTAGCTCAGTAATCCAACAATAACAAGTATTAACGAACTGGGATTTCAGAAGAAGAGTGATACTCGTGCCAATTTAAGTGTTAGTGTTAAAACTTTTGAATCTTATGATATTAAATTAAAATGGATAAGGTCTTTAAATCTTCTAGTTTTAACAAAACTTATTAAATATAAAAATATGTACTCTTTTTTTTTTTTTTTAAAAGTAACACACTTAAATTAGAACGAGAGACTAATAAGTACTAAAAATATTACCAAGAATCAATCTTCTTGACAGATAGGAGGAGTATTTTGATGTGGGTTTCTGCAGGCTTAGGGTGTCTATGGGTTTTTATGCGAGTAAGTTTTGAAATTATCCAAGAAGATTCGAGATCGACATAGAGAAATAGACAAATGGCTTATATGTGCACTATGCTAGTGAAGACCAAGTTTGACCAAAGAGAAGAAAACCAAAATAAATGAGCAAATAACGTAGTACCGAAAAAGAAGTTCCAAAAAAGAGAAAATACTAAGGACCCTTTTCGCCATTGATATTATTTATTTTTTCCAGAATTTTTTTTCATTTAAAAAAAAATAGCTTTTGATCATGAAAATTTCAAATACAATTTTAAGTTATATTTGAAATTTGAAAAATAACCAAAACCTTATTTTTATATTTTTTATTTTTTATTGCTGCTTTTGTCTTTCATTTTTCAAATTTTATCCTATATTTTTTGTTGTTATAAATTTCACCCTATTTAATTCAGCTGATCGGGAAATGCATGTTCGACAGAGACAGACTATTCACACAATGTAGGAGGATTATATAAAAGAATAATTATTACTACTAGTATTGTTGATTTTTAGTAGTACTAATGGGTCTTTATAATAATATTTAGAATTGACGAAGTGTAATACTATATAGAAGTTCGTAGGCGAAAAGAAATGCAATGAATCATTTTAGTTTTGTAGCTCGTATGCATCAGTGAACAAGTTCATGCTTGTGATTAATGACGATACATGTTGAAGATGTTGGAAATTTGCCTTTGGTGGGGAGGTGCATCAACCTATATTTAATGAATTAAACACTAGTGTTCCGCATGTTGGAGGCTTTGTCTCTTCACACGTGCATAATCTACTAAGTGAGTAGATGACCGTAGGGTCAAGAATCGTTAAATTTTGTTGACAAATGAAAGAGATATTGGTCCACGAAGTAAGGTGTTTGAGGCATAGAAATATGGTGTGGGACAAATCTACCACATCGGTGGGAAAATGAAGAATTACTTTCTTTATAAGTCTCATAGTTGGCTAAGGGTTTGGGACCCCAAGGGTATCCCATGTGTTTAAAGGAGGGAGGACCAAGATGTGCTTGGGTTTAAGGCTAAGCCCACACGCGCGCCGCCGCTGCCCGTCCGGTCTCGGGTCGTGGGTCGTGGGACTTTCTGATATTATCTATTTGGACCCCCAAATTGCTTAATATTTACAGTTTGATCCCTGGAGTTTCTGAAAAGGTGAATTTGGCAACAACGGAAGGCAGAAAGTTTCTGCCTACCGTTTGGACTGATTTTTGGAGCATTAACCAGCCATTACTTGGCTGTTAACTCCTCCATAAATAATCCTCCTTTATTGGCCATAAACCTGCCATTAACAACCCTCCTTCAATGGCCATAAACATTCATTACTTGACAGTTTACTCCCTCCTTCAATGGCCTTAAACAATCATTTTCTTGGCAGTTGAGAAGTCCCCCCTTAAGCTATATATTGGAGCCTTTTGGACTGAATTGTGTGGACAACATATGGACAAAAACAGTGACGAAAAATACACAAACAGAATATAGAAAACGAGACAACATTTATATACACAGAGACAAACAGAAGAGACACTGAATTCAGTCCAAAACGTTGGGACTGAAACAAAAACTCTTCCTTTTTTTTCTATTCTTCAGCAAGGCGTTTCGTGTTTGTTTTCTTCGTCAGACTCAACCTATTTGTTTTGTAGTGTTGAGATTAAAGTGTTGTTTTATCTTGGGAGACTATTGCCTGTTGTAACAATCCAAATTTAGTGTTTCTTGATTTCAGATTATCAAGATTCAAGACTCAACAAGCTTGCGGCAGTTCTGAACATTGGCCTATTTGTTTATCCTTTCGAACACTTGTAATGTTTATTTACTTCCTGTACTGCTTTACACAATAACCAACAGAAGATACGAATAATTGTAAACTTGATTATATCATAATATTAAAGAAAGTCTATATAAACCATGCTTAATGTATATGAAATGATGATGGGCAGTGTTTACGGACTAGTTATGTTTATTAATTTTTTTGGGTTTGCTAGTTTTTACAAATTGGGGGTATAAATCATATTTCATATTTCATATTTTTAAGAAAAAGTACATTTCAACAACCAAATATTATTTGCAAAAATGATGACCAAATACAACTCCAACTCCAAAAAAAAAAGTGAATTTTCTTTTTTTTATTTTTATGGCGAAACGCCTACTAATTCCACCATAAAACCTCTGCATTCTTAACACAAATATTTTGTATTAGTAATGCAATTTTATGTAGCTGAAACACAGTTAATGGAGTATTATATTTGGTTTTCATCATAAAGTTCCACATAAGTGATGCTCTCTTCGCCTCATTTTAAGTGTCTTATTTTCATTTTCGATCAATCCCAAAGAATATGTCTCTTTCCATATTTAGTAAGTTGACAATTCAAACATCATACATGACAAGTTTATAACCACAAGATTCAAAGAACATTTTAGTACATTATACACATCTTTAATTTAATATCACGGAATTCAAAAGTCCCTATTTATTTCTTAAACTTCGTGCCTAATCAAATTAAGACACTTAAATTAATTAAATAAAAATACTTAAATTGGAACAGAGGAAGTATTTGCTAGTTACGATTTCAAATAATTTATGTATCACTATTTTATACAAAATCATTTAACTTTTCTCTGTAAGCTAGAGTGATAGAGAATATATAAATATTCTCCATATATTATGTAATTATTATTCTAATGTAATTATGTAAAGTAGAGATCCTTCTCCAATTAGGTTTGTAAATTATAAACACCTATAAATATTGCATTAATGAGAAGCCTCCAACCAAGGAGAATTACATTATTCTATATGGTATCAGAGCCAGACTCATTTTAATTATTTATTCGTCGATGTTGGCCCCAAAATTATATTGTCCACGCTCCAGTTAACGAAGTATGGGCGTGCGAGGGAGCGTTAAGAGTCCCACGTCGGAAATGAAATGAGAATTTGGACTCCTTATATGGACTTGGACAATCCTCCCCTCGTAAGCTAGCTTTTGGGGTTGAGTTAGCCCAATATTCAAGAAGGGCAAAAGTATTCCCACGAAGAAGAAAGGCACTATTGATAAATATATTTGTCATTTCTGCAGAAAGAAGGGACACTGGAACAAAGATTGTCTGAAATACAAGAAATGGCTTGAGAAAAAAAAGTAATTTTACCTTTGTATGTTATAAATCTAATTTTACTGAAGTTTCTCATAATACATAGTGGATCTATTCTAATTCCACAACTCATATTGCCAAAACCATGCAGGATTGTCTAACTCTAAGGAAGCCGATGGGAAGTGAACAAAATGTTTATTATGGCAATGAGATGCCATCACATGTGGAGGACGTGGGAACTTATAGGCTCATTTTGAAGGATAGTTTTCAATTAGATCTAGAAAAAACTTTTTATTTTCCATCGTATTCTAAAAATTTAATTTCTTTCAAGACCATCAATTGTTGGTTATGATTTCAATTTTCATTATTCTTCAGTGAAACTTTTAAAAGATAATAAAGTTATTGATTTTGGAAATTTGAATGGAAGATTATTTAAATTTGAGCTAGACCCCACGATTGAATGTAATATTTTAACTCTGCATGATAAATAAGTTGGCACTAAGCGATGTATTATCAATGAGAACTCATCAAGTCTTTGGCACAAGAGATTGAGACATATCTCTATTGAAAAGATCAAAAGATTGGTTAATGGATGAGTTCTAGGAGCTCTTGATTTTTCTGACTTTGGGACTTGTGTGGACTGCAAAGGAAATTAAACCTTTGCCGATAGACCAATCAATGGTCCCCTATCCTTTCCATTTTTGAATTTCCAGGGTAAGCAGAACAACAAATCCACTAAAGATGTCAAAAAGAGTTCTCAATTGCTTGAGATCATACATACAAATATTTGTGGACCTTTTTCTATTTGCTTGAATGGTGGGAGATATTTTATCTCTTTTATTGATGACTATTCGAGATACATATATCTCTATTTTCTGTTTAACAAATCAAAATCACTTGATGCTTTTAAAGTTTACAAAACAGAAGTAGAGAAACAAACAGGAGCTCAGATCAAAATTGTAAGGTTTGACAGGTGTGAAGAATATTATGGTAGGTACACAAATAAGGGACAAGATAAGGGTCCATTTGCTGAGTTCCTTGAAAGTGAAGGTATAATTGCTCAATATACCATGTCAGGAACACCACAACAAAATGGTATGACAGAAAGAAGGAATCAGACATTAATGGACATGGTAAGAAGCATGATTAGTAGATCAAGTTTATCTGTATCCTTATGAAGTGAAGCCTTAAAAATTGTTGTGTATATTTTAAATAGGGTTTCATCCAATGTTGTCCCAAGGACGCCTTTTGAATTATGAAAAGGATTGAAACCTAGTTTAAGCCATTTACACATTTGGGGATGGCCAACTGAGGTGAGGGTTTATAACCCACATTTGAAAAGGTTGAATGAAAGAATAATTAGCGGTTTTTTATAGGCTATGTAGTTAACTCTAAAGGATTTAGGTTCTATTGTCCTTCTCATTCTCCTAAAATTATTGAGGCTAGAAATGCTAAATTTCTTGAGGAACATAAAGTAAGTGGGAGTGGTTTGACTCAAGTGGTGAAATTGAAAGAAATAAGGGAACCGCCTGTGGTACCTTTATATACTGGGAACTTGAATGTTGTTTAGATAAATTCTCATGAATTGTCCGAAGAGCAACAAGTTCAAGGGCCACCACCACATGAGGAGCTACATGAAGATCAACTCGCTTTACATGAATCCAGTAAAGGAGTATCTGGACTAATTGGAGTAAGAAAATCCTCAAGAATTCACAAACCAGCAATTTCTAGTGATTATGTTGTATACCTTCAAAAGTCTGATCATGATATTGGTCTAAAAGATGATCCATGCCCCTTTTCACAAGTCACGAGTGGAGAGAACTCCATACTTTGGTATGATGCCATGAAAGAAGAGTTGAAATCTATGGCAAGAATAAAGTCTGGAATCTCGTTGAATTACCAAAAAGGAGTCTCTACTATAGGATCCAAATGAGTTTATAAAACCAAAAGAGGTCCATATGGTAATATTGAACGATATAAAGTCAGGCTTATAGCCAAGGGTTTTACTAAAAAATAAGGCATTGATTATCATGAAACCTCCTCTCCAGTTTCAAAGAAGGATTCATTAAGAATAATTATGGCATTAGTAGTTCATTTTGATTCAGAGCTACATCAAATGAATGTGAAAATAACTTTTCTGAATGAGGATCTTGAAGAAGAGGTATACATGCGTCAACCTGAAGGATTTTGTGATAAGGATAAAAGTCACCTTATTTTCAAGTTGAATAAATCCATTTATGGACTAAAACAGGCTTCCCGCCAATACTATATTAAATTTTATTATGTTGTTTTATCATTTGGATTTACGAAAAACATCATTGATCAGTGTATATATCTTAAGATAAGTGAGAGCAAATATATTTTTCTAGTCATATATGTGTATATGATAATTTACTTGCTAGTAGTGATTTGGGATTGTTGCATGAGACAAAACAGTTTCTTATTCCGAATTTTGAGATGAAGGATATGGGTGAAGCTTCCTATGTCATTGGCATAGAGATTCACATAGATAGATCTCAAAGATTACTTGGACTATCTCAAAGGACCTACATTGAAAGAATTCTGGAAAGATTCGGAATGAAGAACTGTTCACCTATAACAACATCCATCATAAAAGGTGACAGATTCTCATTGAATTAATGTCCACATAATGCATTGGAACAAAAGAAAATGAAAGGCATTCTCTATGCTTCACTTGTTGGTGTCGCACCCGATTTTGACCTGCGGGCTTCGCGACGCTATGGCGTCGATCGCCTCTGGATTGACTAAAAATGCTTGCTTTGAGGAGTCGCCACCTAATTATTCTAAGGTGAATTAGGGCACCTGAATATTTAACTAAAAACTGTAAAATAACTCCAATTTTGTGATCTACGAAACTAATGAAATTTTGGATAAGGGTTCTTTATTATCCTAAAGGGAAGGGGTTAGGCATCCTTTAAAATCCGCTAACTTGCGGTTATCCGATCAAACTCAGGTTAATTATTATAGTAAGAAAAATGCATGTTTTTACAAGTATAACAATAATGTTGCAAGTAGTTAATGAAATGATGCATTTGTACGAGTATACATTTGTACGACATTAATATATATGTAAAGCTAAAAAGAATGTAAATATGTAATTGTATGAAAATTGATAAAAATGTATGCAATGTGATTTTTATGGGCGACGGGCCTAAAAATAAATAAACTAGCGATTTTCAATTTTAAAACTAATCGAGCCTAAAAATAAATAAACTAGCGATGGGTTTCCAATTTTAGACTACCCTATTAATTAATTCTATGTTTGCCTATTCTAAATATTTCAATAATTTCACGAGTACAATAATATTACAATACAAAATGGAATAAAGCTGAATTAAAGAAAGTAAAAGACAACAACAAAAATAAGTAATATTCGAGGGGTATTTGCCTTCTTTGACTTTATCTTTGCAAGCTGTCAAGAATAAACGGTTAGAAACAATTGAATATACATAACTTCGGATCCGTATCCAAAACAATAAATGTTTTGATTACGGAGGGCTCAGACTTAAATTTTGAAAAGATCATTCCAATTACGTCGTGGTTGCGAACATATGACTCGTTGGTCATTTTAGTTGCCTTGCCTATCGAACATGTTGGTCTCTCGGGTGAAAAAGATTTAAGTTTCATCCTTGCCCAAAAGCTTTATTTTCCGTCTTTACAACTGTGGAGGCCTCAAAAATCGACGGATATTTTTTCATCGGCCAAAATGCAGTATTTAATTCAAAGACAGTAAACAGTAAAAAAAAATAAAACAGCAAAAAGCGCGGCCTCGAATTTAATTTCATCGGCCTAAATGCGGTATTAATAAAATAATAAAACAGTAAAACAGTAAGATATCCGTTGCACGGATGTTTAAAACAGTAAACTGAAAACAGAGAAACGAAAGAAGAAAAGCGCGGCCTCGAATTCAATTTCATCGGCCTAAATGCAGTATTAAATCAAAATCAGTAAAAATAACAAATAGCCGTGTAATGGATATTCAAATAAAAATAAATTAACAGTCCACGATTAAAACATCCGACCTGAATTCTGAAATTTCAAACCGAAACAGGATATGGAATGTTTCTGAAAATCTGACCCGGGTTCGGAATAGTGAACCTACCCGGATTTCGGGTCGACCCGACCCGAAATCAAACATTTTTTATTTATTTATTTTCAGATAACCAACAACAAAGATACAAAAATACAAAAATGAAATTTACTTGACCCGACCCAGAATCATTTTTTTTATTTTCAGATAGCCAACAACATAATATAAAACACAAAAAATATGAAACTATTACCAGACCCGGGTCGACCCGAAACAGAAATCCGACCCGAATCAGTTTTTTTTTTTAATTTTCTGAACAAAGTGTTCTCCAAAATAGCTACAACATCAACGCCAAACACGAAGAAATAATAACAACAAGAACAAACATCAAAGAAGGTAAGATTGGAAGAAAATCACCAAAACGCAGCTACTGTTCACCGACGACAATCTGGAGCTACAGATCTCCGAATCCACCTCTGTCAGTTCCCAATCAAAGACTGAGATGAGAGGAACACTCTGTCCAAATATCAGCTCAATCGGACAAGGAACGAAGCGATAATCGACCAAAGAAGTTGGCTGCTCCCCATGAATTTTCTGCAGAAAATTTCTGCACATTTTTTTTAAAAAAAATCTTCTTTTTTTCTTTCAGACTCGATTTTTTCACTTTTCTTTCCGGATTTTCGGACCCTCTTTAAAAATATGAAGAACAAAGGATGTAATGCAAATCAAGAACAACAAAAAAAAATCCGACCCCTTTACAATGAAGAACAATGGGGTTTTTATAGATGAAAAATTGGGTTTGAATTTCAAACAAAAGTGGGCAAAAAATATGATTTTTGGGGCGGATTTTCGGGGATAAGGGTGTGGGTGGTGTAGGGTTGGTGGTGGCAGGGTATGGTGACCGGCGACGTGGGGTCGCGGGTATGGGGGTGTGGGTGAGGGTGTCGGCTGATTTGAAAAGAGAGGAGAGAGGATTTTGTTTTTCTTTTTGTTTAGGGTTGTTGGTTTTTTCTTTTGTGGAGTTAGATATTTTGGGGATGAATATAAAAAGATGGGCTGGGGATGTAGGCTTGGGATGTGGGCCTGGTCGGGTTTGGCCGACTGGGCCCTATTTTTTTTGGATTTGGTTTGATGAATAATAAGGGAAAAGGGTGTTCGGCTTGGGAATAAAGGGATGGGTGTTTGGTCGAATGGGCCGATCCGGGTGGGCCTTGGATGGGGTCCGAAAATGAGTGACTTGTTTTGGGTAGAAATTATTTTAGGTTGGAAAATAAATGGGTTATGGGTTTAAAAAATATAAAAAGGAGTTTTATTATATAAAAGGAAGCTTTGCAAAATTTATAAATTGTAAAGATGACAATATGATAAAAACATAATATTTGCGAAATGCTTTGTGCTAAAATAAAAAATAAAAAATGCAATGACGTTTTTGCGAAAAATAAAATAACATTAATATTAGGATAAAAGTATGATTATGATATAAAATGCAAATGACAATAAAAAATGCAAATAATAATAATAATGATATATGTATATATATATATATATATATATACATATATATATATGCCTATATTTTAAAATTATTTTAAAGTGTCAAAAAATATTAAAAATTGCGAATAAAATCATAAAAGATGGGACAAAATTGGGTGTCAACAGATGCCCCTCTTTGGCCGGAGACAATGAAAGAGTTTTCGGACAAAGAAGTTGACTGAGTAGCCAATTTTGTCCTGATCATCGGGACTCGAGGGAAGGTTAGAGATGCGTGGGATGAAATAGAATCCCGACGGGGAGAGAAGTTGCAATAGATTATGCACATTCAAGAAACAATGACCCAGTGTCGACTTATGATGACACTGGTTGCAGATGTGGCAAAATACTGGGAGAAGGGTTGAACGATGTTCGAAGTATTTCCCAATGTAGATGATTATGTAGCATATGCGTAATGAGGTGACGTCGTTGCTTAGACGTTATGCATGGCGCAGTTGCATAGGCCTGATTGAAAATGAAATACCCGCATTAGGAGGTGGGCGCCTGACTGAAAATGAAATACCCGCATTAGGAGGTGGGCGCCTAACCGAAAATGAAATACCCGCATTAGGAGGTGGGCGCCTGACCGAAAATGAAATACCCGCATTAGTAGGTGGGCGCCTGACTGAAAATGAAATACCCGCATTAGGAGGTGGGCGCCTGACTGAAAATGAAATACCCGCATTAGGAGGTGGGCGCCTGACTGAAAATGAAATACCCGCATTAGGAGGTGGGCGCCAGACTGAAAATGAAATACCCGCATTAGTAGGTGGGCGCCTGACTGAAAATGAAATACCCGCATTAGGAGGTGGGCGCTGATCAAAATGAAATACCGCGTTAGGAGGTGGGCGCTGATGAAAATGAAATACCGCGTTAGAAGGTGGGCGCTTCAAATTGAAATACCGCGTTAGGAGGTGGGCGCTGATGAAATTGAAATACCGCGTTAGGAGGTGGGTGCCTGATGAAATTTAAATACCAGTATTAGAGGTGGGCGCTGGCGAAATTTAAATACCCGCGTTAGGAGGTGGGCGCTGTTGAAAATGAAATACCGCGTTAGGAGGTGGGCGCTGATGAAAATGAAATACGCGTTAGGAGGTGGGCGCTGATGAAAATGAAATACCGCGTTAGGAGGTGGGCGCTGGCCGAAATTGAAATACCGCGTTAGAAGGTGGGCGCTGGTGAAATGAAATACCGCGTTAGGAGGTGGGTGCCTGATCGAAATGAAAATACCCGCATTAGGAGGTGGGCGCTGATTGACGTCGTTGTATTGACGTGATGCGTTTGTGACCAGCGTGGGTTGAAATAGCGTCGTTGCATAGGCGTGGTGTGTTGAAGACGTCATTGTGTAGGCGTGTTGTGCAGATGACGCCGTTGCATAGGCGTGTTGCTGATCACGCCGTTGTATGGGCGTGTTGCTGTCGTTGTAATGTTGTGAAGGATGTAAATGACGTCCATTGCCGTCAATTTGGTGTAATATGATTCCACGTTGTGTTGAATCTTCTCGCCGATTTAAACTCATGTGGTGTGAATTAAAATGTCATTCTTGCAGGCGAAAATGTGAGGCGGCGTCTTTGCCAAATTAAGCACACGTGTTGCGGCTTCTCGCCTTTGTCAACCTGAAGACCTGCACTCAAAGAAATTTGTGAGTTGTAGCTTTTGCCTGGGCGCTTGCAAGCTCATATTGGTTTAGATTGAAGACTTGGTTGTCTGGCATTTTTCAGTTCGTTGGCATATTCTTGCGATGAACCCTTAAATATGCCCCGGTTTACGGTATATATGAAGATGTTGAACTTCTAAGCTGGACAAAACCGAAGTCTGCGGGCAACTTGCTTGTCTGTTAAGGCAATCATGTGAGCCTATTGCGTTGTGTGCAAGATAATGGAAGAAAGATTTCCAATGGTGTGACCGAAGGCGATATAGGCCGCCACGTATTCGATAAAGGAAATCAGGTCATAACGTAGTTATTTGCAAGTAAAATAGCGATTGTGAAGTTTTCCAAAATGGGGAAGCCGAGCTACGTATCCGTAGGGAATCAGGTCATAACGTAGTTCATGCAAGCTAAAAAGATTTGTATTTGTAGAATGTTTTTTTTTTTGTAAAAGAGAGTGACTAGAGTTTGAAAAATGATGCAATATATTTTGCAAGTTTTTTTTTTTGTTTTTTTCTTTTTTTTTTTGTGAAAATATGAAAAAGACATAATCACGTCTTGACTTCGGTTGGTACCAACAATTAGTATTGTGCTTAGGAGTTTTCATTATTTGCTTTCTGTCAAATCGAGACAGACTTCAAGGTAATTCCTACGACCGGATGCTACCTCAGACATACCTGAGTATCGACACTTGCTTCAAGCCAAGATTTTGACATATATGCATCCTCATGTTTCAAATGCCCTCACTGAAAGAAAGTCCCTTCCTCACATGTATTTCAGTATTTTGAACTTTGGGACGTCTAGAGAAGTACACTCACCCTCAGAAAGATGTTCAATGCATTTAATTGTGATACCATAGGCTTGGCCGTCATGTGAGTATCCACTAATGTGAGAACCCTCGGTATAGGATCATGTAGGGCTTGTTATGGGTTTGTAATGTAGGCTTGGGGAAAGGAAAGGATATTATTTGGGTAAAGAGTGACTAATCCTTCCTTGAGCGTTGGAATATGTTCGTGCTTGGTATTTGTGTGCATTGATTCCGATTTGCTTCTTTTTGCCCCCTTTTGTTTTGTACCGGCTTCTTTTGAATATTTCGCTTTGAAGCTTTTTCCCTTTTTTTTTTTCCTGAGTTATTTCCTTCTTTTTCCTTTTATATTGTCGGGCCTTTTAACTTCCTTTTTGTGTGAAGTCGTCCTTTGGTTTTGTTTTGTTTTCCTGTTTTGGGAACATTGCAACTTCAACTCGAATCATTTTCAAAGAATTTGCATATTTCTGATGCGCTCAAGGAGGTCGGGCCAAAAGAGGGATAGCGCGTGTACGCACTCAGAAAGGGTATAGGCATAAGATGTGGTTGTTCAAAAAAAAATAGGCTTCAGGCTCAAAGGGGAAATGCTACGGATAATGTTATTTGGTAAGCTGGAAAGGCTCAAACGGATCAAAGAAAGCCTACGATCCTTTCCTATACCAAGTGTTACTCAGGATTTCGCCTCAACAAACATTCGAGCCAAGTTCTAGATCACAATGCAATGCAATTGAACTTATTCTAAAAAACTCACCACACAATGCACATGAAACGATGAGGTTGGCTTTGTTCATATCTTGGAAGCATGAAAAACAATTTTCTAAGTGTCAACACAGGCGTGAATGAGAGGTACCAGAAGAATCTATGGTTTACCACGAAGACAATCTTCTCCACTTGTTCTTTCCTATGCACACTCCTAACTGTGTTGGTATCAACCAAGTCCATCAATGATTCTTAATTTTTTTTTTTGTATTTTTGAATAAAGGGTACCGAACCCGAATAGGGCTGCCTACGTATCTCATCTTTGACGAGAATCAGGTGTGCGTAGTTCGTGCAGAAAGTAAAAAAAAATTCAGCCATAATAGGATGGTAAAAGTAAAAAATTGTATAAAACAGATGATTGTCCACTATGGGACGAATGCAAAGTAAAAATAATTGTCCACAATAGAATGAATGCAATGAATAAATGATTATCCACAATAGTATGCATGTAAATAAAAAAAAATGAATGTAAATTATAGGATGAATGAAAAGATTAATAAACCAGATATGTCCCTCTCTACGATGGACAAAGAAGTGCATCTTTTTTCTTTTTCTTTTCTTTTTTTTTTTTGGATTTTTTTAGTGCTGTCGAACCCGAGAAGGGCTACCTACGTATCACACCGAACGGTGAGAATCAGACACTCGTAGTTCGTAATGATAGGTTATAAAAAATGTAAGATTGAAAAAGAATTTATCCACGATAAGATACTAAGTAAAATTGTATGCAATAAAAAAGTGATTGTCCATATTAGGATGAATGCAATGAAAAAAAAAAATAATCCACAATAGGATGTAATGAAAAAAAGATTGTCCATTAGGATGTATTGAAAAAAAAAGATTGATAATCCGAAATCATATTTTTCATTTTTTTTTTATTTGATTTTTTTAGGGTGTCGACTTTGAGAAGGGTTACCTACGTATCACACCGTATGGTGAGAATCAGACACTCGTAGTTCGTAAAGATAGGTTATAAAAAATGTAAGATTGAAAAAGAATTTATCCACGATAAGATAGTAAGTAAAATTGTAGGCAATAAAAAAAAAGTGATTGTCCATATTAGGATGAATGCAATGAAAAAATAATAATCCATAATAGGATGTAATGAAAAAAGATTGTCCATTAGGATGTAATGAAAAAAAAAAGATTGATAATTCGAAATCATTTTTTACATTTTTTTTTTTTATTTGATTTTTTTTTTTTTAGGGGTGTCGCACCCGAGAAGGGTTACCTACGTATCACACCGTATGGTGAGAATCAGACACTCGTAGTTCGTAAAGATATTGTAAAAATGGTATGATATAAAAAAAAAAAATTATGTAACGAAAATTAAACATATCAACTGAATTTGCAAATATGTAACAAAACAAAAGTATAGACAAATTAAAGAGATGATTCGTTGAATCTGGTGTTGGCTGACTTTTTCCAGTCAAAACATCTTTCGATCATCTTTGTGAAAGCCTTTGGCTTTGTTCTTTCCTAGAGTATATCCAAAAATAATGTTTTAGAACGATCCCCCCAAACTATTCGCGAGGACGGTCTTCCTGCAAAAAATAAGAGCAACGGGTGAAAGGAGGAAAGTCACTAAAAGACTAATAAAATGTAAGAGTGAAAGTATGGTCAAAGACTCCCCTGATTGCTTCACGAGATCCGAGTCTTGATGTTCAAGAACGCTTTATCCTTGGGCAGTGACACAATTTTTGTTCAAGAGTCGCAAACGACATGGTATGATGTGTACAAAATTGAAGCAGCTAATTATTGCATTAAATAATATGTACAGAGATAAAAGAAGAAAAAATAGCAAACAAACTGGACAGGAATTAAATACGCGTCCTATCATGCATGGAGCCTCTCTTATGCAGAGGTGGGCCTAAACGCCAAATATGAGAGATTATGACAGAATAATCCAAGCTGTCAAACTACAGTGCTTTTGTTGGAAATGAAGACAAAATGTATGTACATTTTTCAATATCGGCATGTCATGATTAAGCTTGGATTAGTCCATCATTATCACGCTACAAATAATATGTTGATGGTCGTTGGGGGAGCGAGACCCGTCGACAATATTGGTGGATTTCTAAATTGTGGAGTCGATGCCAAGGATCGACCCACCTATGGTGTATGTATGCATGATTAAAAATAAAAAGGGTATAGCTCTATCCTAAATTTACTAAGATTAGGCTTACTGGACTCAAGGTTCCCGAGCTGATTGCCGAGTGAGAAGGCTCTGTGACCAACAGGATGGTCAGGACACTCCGCGCATATACCAACTCTCCTAAAATTTTGGAAATTTGAAAGAAGTTTATGGTGCGCAAAACACACCTCGCGTGTAATGTGTGATAGTGTCAATTTTCCATAGTGGAAGAAATATGAGCGGAATGCCAATTTAAGGAAAGCAATAAAAGAATAAAGCAATTATGCAAAATTTCACAAATGAAACATATCAAATCATTAAATCAAATAATGAGCAAAAAATAAAGCGCAATAATAATTAACCTGAGTTTGCTATGGTTAAGAACCTGAAATTTCCCCAGTGGAGTCGCCATGCTGTCGCACCCGATTTTGACCTGCGGGCTTCGCGACGCTATGGCGTCGATCGCCTCTGGATTGACTAAAAATGCTTGCTTTGAGGAGTCGCCACCTAATTATTCTAAGGTGAATTAGGGCACCTGAATATTTAACTAAAAACTGTAAAATAACTCCAATTTTGTGATCTACGAAACTAATGAAATTTTGGATAAGGGTTCTTTATTATCCTAAAGGGAAGGGGTTAGGCATCCTTTAAGATCCGCTAACTTGCGGTTATCCGATCAAACTCAGGTTAATTATTATAGTAAGAAAAATGCATGTTTTTACAAGTATAACAATAATGTTACAAGTAGTTAATGAAATGATGCATTTGTACGAGTATACATTTGTACGACATTAATATATATGTAAAGCTAAAAAGAATGTAAATATGTAATTGTATGAAAATTGATAAAAATGTATGCAATGTGATTTTTATGGGCGACGGGCCTAAAAATAAATAAACTAGCGATTTTCAATTTTAAAACTAATCGAGCCTAAAAATAAATAAACTAGCGATGGGTTTCCAATTTTAGACTACCCTATTAATTAATTCTATGTTTGCCTATTCTAAATATTTCAATAATTTCACGAGTACAATAATATTACAATACAAAATGGAATAAAGCTGAATTAAAGAAAGTAAAAGACAACAACAAAAATAAGTAATCTTCGAGGGGTATTTGCCTTCTTTGACTTTATCTTTGCAAGCTGTCAAGAATAAACGGTTAGAAACAATTGAATATACATAACTTCGGATCCGTATCCAAAACAATAAATGTTTTGATTACGGAGGGCTCAGACTTAAATTTTGAAAAGATCATTCCAATTACGTCGTGGTTGCGAACATATGACTCGTTGGTCATTTTAGTTGCCTTGCCTATCGAACATGTTGGTCTCTCGGGTGAAAAAGATTTAAGTTTCATCCTTGCCCAAAAGCTTTATTTTCCGTCTTTACAACTGTGGAGGCCTCAAAAATCGACGGATATTTTTTCATCGGCCAAAATGCAGTATTTAATTCAAAGACAGTAAACAGTAAAAAAAAATAAAACAGCAAAAAGCGCGGCCTCGAATTTAATTTCATCGGCCTAAATGCGGTATTAATAAAATAATAAAACAGTAAAACAGTAAGATATCCGTTGCACGGATGTTTAAAACAGTAAACAGAAAAGAGAGAAACGAAACAAAAAAAGCGCGGCCTCGAATTTAATTTCATCGGCCTAAATGCAGTATTAAATCAAAATCAGTAAAAATAACAAATAGCCGTGTAATGGATATTCAAATAAAAATAAATTAACAGTCCACGATTAAAACATCCGACCTGAATTCTGAAATTTCAAACCGAAACAGGATATGGAATGTTTCTGAAAATCTGACCCGGGTTCGGAATAGTGAACCTACCCGGATTTCGGGTCGACCCGACCCGAAATCAAACATTTTTTATTTATTTATTTTCAGATAACCAACAACAAAGATACAAAAATACAAAAATGAAATTTACTTGACCCGACCCAGAATCATTTTTTTTATTTTCAGATAGCCAACAACATAATATAAAACACAAAAAATATGAAACTATTACCAGACCCGGGTCGACCCGAAACAGAAATCCGACCCGAATCAGTTTTTTTTTTTAATTTTCTGAACAAAGTGTTCTCCAAAATAGCTACAACATCAACGCCAAACACGAAGAAATAATAACAACAAGAACAAACATCAAAGAAGGTAAGATTGGAAGAAAATCACCAAAACGCAGCTACTGTTCACCGACGACAATCTGGAGCTACAGATCTCCGAATCCACCTCTGTCAGTTCCCAATCAAAGACTGAGATGAGAGGAACACTCTGTCCAAATATCAGCTCAATCGGACAAGGAACGAAGCGATAATCGACCAAAGAAGTTGGCTGCTCCCCATGAATTTTCTGCAGAAAATTTCTGCACATTTTTTTTAAAAAAAATCTTCTTTTTTTCTTTCAGACTCGATTTTTTCACTTTTCTTTCCGGATTTTCGGACCCTCTTTAAAAATATGAAGAACAAAGGATGTAATGCAAATCAAGGACAAAAAAAATCCGACCCCTTTACAATGAAGAACAATGGGGTTTTTATAGATGAAAAATTGGGTTTGAATTTCAAACAAAGTGGGCAAAAAATATGATTTTTGGGGCAGATTTTCGGGGATAAGGGTGTGGGTGGTGTAGGGTTGGTGGTGGCAGGGTATGGTGACCGGCGACGTGGGGTCGCGGGTATGGGGGTGTGGGTGAGGGTGTCGGCTGATTTGAAAAGAGAGGAGAGAGGATTTTGTTTTTCTTTTTGTTTAGGGTTGTTGGTTTTTCTTTTGTGGAGTTAGATATTTTGGGGATGAATATAAAAAGATGGGCTGGGGATGTAGGCTTGGGATGTGGGCCTGGTCGGGTTTGGCCGACTGGGCCCTATTTTTTTTGGATTTGGTTTGATGAATAATAAGGGAAAAGGGTGTTCGGCTTGGGAATAAAGGGATGGGTGTTTGGTCGAATGGGCCGATCCGGGTGGGCCTTGGATGGGGTCCGAAAATGAGTGACTTGTTTTGGGTAGAAATTATTTTAGGTTGGAAAATAAATGGGTTATGGGTTTAAAAAATATAAAAAGGAGTTTTATTATATAAAAGGAAGCTTTGCAAAATTTATAAATTGTAAAGATGACAATATGATAAAAACATAATATTTGCGAAATGCTTTGTGCTAAAATAAAAAATAAAAAATGCAATGACGTTTTTGCGAAAAATAAAATAACATTAATATTAGGATAAAAGTATGATTATGATATAAAATGCAAATGACAATAAAAAATGCAAATAATAATAATAATGATATATATATATATATATACATATATATATATGCCTATATTTTAAAATTATTTTAAAGTGTCAAAAAATATTAAAAATTACGAATAAAATCATAAAAGATGGGACAAAATTGGGTGTCAACAGTTGGGAGACTTATGTATGCACATGTTTGCACTAGACCTTATATAACCTTTGTAGTGGGAATGCTTGGCAGATATCAAAGTAACCCTGGTCTTGATCATTGGAAAACCGATAAAAGGGTTTTGAGATATTTGCAAGGAACCAAGGATGTTAAGCTCACATACAAATATTCGGACTCATTGGAGGTCATTGAATATTCAGACTCTGATTTGGGTGGATACAAAGACTTTGGTAAATCTACTTCTGAATACCTTTTTCTTCTTACTGGAGGTGATGTATCTTGGAGGAGTGTTAAGCAAACCATTGTTGCAACATCTACAATGGAAGCTGAATTTATAACATGCTATGAAGCTACATCACATGCGTTATGATTGAAGAATTTCATTTCGGGCCTTAGAATTATCGATTCTATTGCAAGGCCATTGAGAATGTTTTGTGATAATTCAGCTGCCGTATTCTTTTCAAAGAATAATGAAAGTGGAAACCGAAGCAAGTACATCGACATAAAGTGTTTGATGATTAGAGACTATGTCAAGAAGCAAGATGTGAGTTTTGAACATATTAGTATTGCTTTGATGATTAATGATCCTCTGACTAAAAATTTACCAGCTAACGTTTTCAAAGATCATGTAACCCGTATGGTCTTAGTAACTCATTTTAGTCTTGCTTTGTTCTCTAATACTTTATCTAGACACTATCATTTCTTTGTTATACATGACATTACACATTTTAGTTTTCATGTATTGTGTGTGATCATTGGATCAATAAAGTTGAACTCTGAATGACTTATATTAAGTTTATTCATAAAGTTGTTGGACACTTTGTTAGAATATATTATACATTGTAATACATGGAAGTAAGTGTTTGTTTAAGAACATGACTGCATGATTCGTGTAGTAATGTGTTCAAATTAAAATGATTGTTGCATAGCAGTTCTGTCAAGTGAATAAAGTTTATGGCCACATTTATCACTCAAACAATTATCTGATTATAATATGCATGCCAAATTAGAGAATGTAAGAATAATGTCTCTTTAATGAGATATTTAATGTGGCTCACATATTATGGTAATAAATTATTTACCTTATCTTCCAAGTAAATAATAATTATAGCAGATAATTATTTTTGGTTATGCATATCCGAAAGTTTCCTTGATGGGAGGAAACATTTTGTTAGAAGCCCATAATTATATTTTATGAAAAAGTTCCTGGGGTTAAAATATTTGCCTAAGAGTCCCTATCCTACCTATAAATACGCCTGTGACTCCATCAATCCAGCATACTTTTTTGTGATAGACATAGGCTAGAAGACTCTAGAGATTTCACTATTCTTTCAGGATTACAAGTCGGCGCTAGATCTCTACGACACTTGAACAATTAGGTAAGTTCCTATTTAATTTTCCGCTGCATTTACTCTGTATTAAAAATACAATATGACTTTCATCGTATCAATCACGCCCTTAGAAGTCTATAAGGCCCTCCATCTTCAATGGTTTTATCAAGACTCCAACACATTACACACCCATGAAAATAGCATTCATCATGTATTACTAATAACAATGTTAAGGACTTCAAAAGGCAAGCACCAAATTGTATCCCAACTTGAAATCCAGTAAATAATATATACTCTCTCAAATTAAAATATTTGTGGTGTTTTTATTTAAAATGGAGTTTCCTTAAGAACGTAAAAAAACATGTGTAATTGTTAACTAAAGATATATAAAATGTATTAGAATGTCCTTGGCCTAAACATGCCATGTGCATGTGAAAAGTTGAAATTAAAGAGCAGTCAAAAAAAATAAAAAGACGTTCATTTTGAAATGAACTAAAAAAATAATTATAAATATTTTGAAATAGAGGGAGTAATTAAGATTTTAAGTTATATACCCGCCACCGGTAAGCCATATTATTTATCCTAACATAAGATCCTATAAATGAAATAAAATTAAGAATTAAAATTATATACATCATCAATATTAACAATACTTACATTATCATGTTATAATTTTTATATTTTAAAAAAGCTTACGTATACATATCTTTCAAGTAACCTGAAAATATACAACTTAAACACTAAAAGTAATTGTACTTCTCCGTCTCAATTTATATGATATAGTTTAACTGGGCACGGAGTTTAAAAAATAAAAAAAGACCTTTGAATGTTGTAGTTTAAAACAAGCCAAAAATATTTGTGTGATTATAGATCATCTCGTTAAGTATTAAAAATAAATTATTATTAAATAAGTTTGAGATTAACTAAGAAAAATGTGTAATATAAATTATACTGAGTGAGGAGTAGTTAGTACAGAAGATAAGAGAATTGAAGCTGCAGGAAAATAGTTGGTGGCCTTTATTGAAACTGCAATTTAACTCAAACAAAATCAGAGCCTTCCATTGTGTGATATAATGAATCAAATTTTCTTTATTTGGTTACTCCTACGTACAAAAGTACGAATTTTTATACGAGTGAAAGAGAAGCGGTGGATGTAGTACACGTGGTGTCGCCAGTGAGGTCGATGGTTGCAGCTTCCCATTCTCTCTTTGCATTTTGTTTTATGCTCACTTCGATTACTATATAGTATATATGTTGATACTGCAGGGAAAAATAACAGAAAATTCTTTTGGACACATAGCTTAGTCATCTTTTTGTTGCATCACAATTTCATAATGTTATAATTTTAGCAATAGTTTGTATTGTTGGAGGCCAAACAAAAAAGCAATAACATGTGTCCCTCATCAAAGTTCTTCGTCAAGAAGTAATTCTCCTTTATATGAATGAATGATTTTAAAACTTGTTTTAGAATTAGAAAATTTACTAAATATAGAAAGAAATACTTTTTTTGGAACAGATAAAAAAAAAGCAAGATACTTAAATTGGGAGGGAGGGAGTAACACTTTCAAGGAATTAAAAAAAAAGGAGAGAGTTTTATGATATAATAACACGTCTATGTTATAGTGATGTTAATAAGAATTGATATTAATACTTAATTCGTTGACTAGGAAAATAAAAACAAGGTGAAGAAAAAATGCGCGGCCAAGAGGTGCAAATTTATTTGTTTTGTATTTTAGTTTTTACTGGATACTGAATAGTTTACAAAAAACAAAAAAAATGCGAGCATGTTATGTTTACTTCATTTATTTATTTATTTATTTATTTTTGTATTATACCGTAATTTCACTTTATCCTACTGGATCGAATTCTAATATTGTTGCAAGCCACACTTCTGACCATTGTGTTGGAAACTCAGATTATGAAAGTTAAGATATTAAAATTTCATTGACAAAGATTTGATTATTGATATCAGCTTCTTTTAACACATACGGAGATGCATGAAACTAATATAATTAGCAATATCCTTCATAGTTTATACTAATACTTATAAGAGATAGCCCGTGCTTAACACGGGCCCAATAACACTTAAAAGAAAAGCTGATTGTTGTGTATTTTTAATATAAATTTAAGCTGATTGTCACGCCTGTGTGTTGCTTTCCTTCAAACAATGTTCATCTAGTTTACCATTGAAATTTAATTTGAGTTTTTGTAGAAAAATACACATTGATAATATTTAATTTAGATAATATTTAAAGTAAATAATGCTTAAATAGTATAGTTAAAAATATGTTTTGACTTTTTAAATAGTAGTAACAAATTTATGAAAATGAGCATTCACATCGCAAGAAGTTAGTTCACTAGTAAAATAATAATATTTAAAATATAAAATGCTCTAAAGTAGTAACAGTACTTTTTTAAGACAGTAAAAACTCAACTCTATCTATAAAATTGAAATTTAAGAGAAGAGACTCAGATACTCGGTATACTTAAAATTAAAACACTACTGTTGATTATAGATTTTGCAGTATTCAGAAGACTTTCTGTTTTATGTTGTGCATATATTAGAATTACAATGAAGAATAAAAACATTTTTAGGTTAAAGAAATAAGGGTAACTATTTCGTATTTTCTATGCATATGTATAGACTTCGTAGTATATTGAAAGATATTCATTAACTTAAATAGATTCATTACAAATCTATGAATGTTCTAAATGTTACTTGACTTTGGTCAATGCAATTTAATTAATCCATATAATGTACACAAATAGTTATTTATACTCTATATATCAATTTATATTTAGACGCTTTTAGATTTTTGCACATCAAATTGAAGGCAGAATTTACTTCTGTTAAAGGGCACAAAATTCAGCTGCATGGTTATTTTTGTCTATCTTTACTTCATGCTTTTCTTATATGTATATACATGTACATGTATATGTATATGTATATAATGCATACATTATATGTACGTATGTATATACTATATAGGTATACAACAGAAGAAGAACCAGAGGGAAGAAAAAGTACACCAAGCTTTCACCCAAAGAAGTAAAACAGGGAAGAAAAGCTAGTGCCTTCATTTATGAATTATATTATAGTTATATTAGAACATATGTACATTTACATAGAAATGATATTTGTAATCCTCTATTTCTACAATCTTATATTATCTTGAAAAAGATCTATACAAAATTCTTCATTTCATTAATGTTCGACTTAGTACCTTTCCTCGGATCAAATGGATAGGAAGATCGATACAAGAAGAATGAATTCAGAATACTCTCCAGTACCAGAATGAACAGATTGCAAAATTGGCAGAGGAATGATACAAAATTTAGATAAACGAGAGATTCTTCAAGCTTTTGCTACCTCTCAGTCTCTTAAAATGATGACTAACTGCCAGCTGCCTTCAAAAAGTTGTCGTATGGACTTGAGGCAGGTAGCGCAAAGAAGTTGGATTCAGCTGCACATGGCATCGGTGGGACGTTGATAAAGGGATTAAACAAATTGGACTCAGAGCCATGTTTCACATGTGTATGTTCAACCTGCAACATACATGGAGTTTCAGAGCTGAACTATAGGATAGAAATTTAAGCTTACACACATAAATATATTTGTAGCATGTAAAGCCACTATTTCATGCATGCTTGATGAGAAGCTAAAGAAGAAGTGTGAACTCCTGTATGAATACTGTAGTGCACACCTACAAGGAAAACATGACATCATATTTCTGACAAATTACACTGAAACAATCTCTCTAGCACCGGAGAAACGTATTTCCACACATACCCTCATCTGTCACCAGCATTTTCAAGCTCTTTCCAGTGAAATTAGAACGCACTAATAATTATCTATTAAAAGAAGGGATAGTTCTTGCCTGTTGCATGGTTGTAATAGGATAAGAACACTCTCTCCATCTCCAAAAATACCCCTGCCACCTTAGTTTATAATGTGATTATCCAAAGTTGTACAGCATTTCCTTGTTTCTCAATTGTGCATGGTATCATAATGCACTTGATGGTGTTTTTTTTGGAGGGGAGGGGGGATTTTGAGCTTCCAGTGTATTCAAATTACAATTTATGGAAGCAAACAAGGGAGTAACCATACGAAGCTTCCCTTCTTTTTCCTTTTTTTCTCTTCAAACTAAACATCTATGTATACCATGATTCCACCACTTCAATGAAAAGCTGATGAAAAGCTGCTGCTTAGTTATTACTGCATGTAAGTTGCTTCTTAGTAGCCCTCCACAATGCCACTTTAAAGTCTATAAACCTAAAGGTTCCTTTTTAAACAGTGTGAAATGGATTTTTGTTGGAAGGGAAAATGGGTAAATGATATTCCCTCCCTTGTAATAGCAAAGTAGTATTCTAGCAACACCCTCCATAATATACCTGGTTTAAAAACTACATCTTCCAGTCTTGTTATGGGAATGATGCTCAAAACTGAAAATTGTCAAAACTATAAGACGAGTACATTTCTTTTATACTTACTGTAGATTTGACGTCATCGCAATTGTTCGAAGGCATCATATTTGTCTGGATATAGTCCTGTTCGTAAAAGTCGAAAGGATTTTTTCGAGGCGCTTGGGCAATCATTAGATGTGACATCTTTTGCTGCTTCCCAGCTTGAAGGGCTTCACAATGGCCTGCCATGTCCTTGAAAGTCATATCAGAAGTTGAGACAGAGAGTCTTCCTCCTTGAAGTGTTGTATCAGATACCTGCATAAGTTTCAGTACATGATTTTAGAGAAGTTAACTATAGACTAGGGAAAGAGACTTGCCTACATGATATTATCCCAGTGGTAGGAATAACTACTATTACACAAAATAACTTACAACCATGCCCAAAGGCCTTTTCCCACAAACCTCTGTTGAGAAACCACCCCTATTTCCTATAACCCCCTCAATTAGAGGCACCAAAAATCCCCTAAAAAAACTATTCCAGTCTTCACTTGAAACCAATGATGAACTTCAAAATTATATGTGGGAAAGAAATGGCAAAAATAACCTTTGCCATTACCAGCTGCCCTTTTGCCATTCTATTAATATAACCACCAGATTGGAATTTTAGCATTGGAATGACAGCATTGAAAATCTGTATTTCCTGTAATTCTTCCGTGCCAAAATTCAAAATTGCCCAATTTCTTCTTTAGAAGACCTCATCATTTGATTAGTAAATATCAAGATTCTTTCAGTTTTACCTTAAGTTCAGATCAATACGCAATTATCCCTCCACATGATGTTATGCCTATTTCTCTCTTACCACCTGTTTCTCACCAAGAAGGATCAAGCAAACTTAAGACTACACACTCAGATGTCACCTAAATATATTATATTCTTAAGGTTATGTGAAGGTTTCCTAGTTTCTTTGGCGCTTTACAAGGCACTGTTTGAGAGTATATCCCCCTATAGAACTCTCAGATATGATTATTAAAATAATTTGTTCCTTTCTGTATTTTCACTGCAGTTGAAGATTCACACTTACGGTCTCATTCCATTCTACGTATTGCAAACTGATATAGAGAATACACTTGTCCCTTACTGGTTGTGTAAGGGTTTATAATGTCTCAGGCAACTCTACCCATTGCCTTAAGGTTTTTGGACGAATATTTAGATTCTTTTACATGGTATCACAGCCAAACCCATTCCTATTCTTGGTTTATCCAATGCAGGACCCATATGTTATCATGTTCATGCTCCAGCCATTGTCTCCTTATTCAGTCTTGGGCAATCCTCACCTCATGAACAAGCTTAAAGGTTGAATTTACCCAAAGTTCATTTTCTTAACATGGTAGTATATGAGAATGCACCTGTCGGTCATTGATTGAGTTACACCCATTTCCTTAAGGTTTTAGGTTGGATGTTCAGATTCTTCGATACCTTGACTTTCATCCCTCCGACCCTATGAATAATATTCGCCATTCAAGAGGTCATGAAGGCTAAAATTTCAGAGCCCTTTTCTTCCACAGAACCAGACCAGAAAAAAGCCCAAAACATTTTTTGGTGGCTTCATAGTTTATGACTTTATTCTAATGAACCTTCACTTCCTTGTACCACCTTATTAGAAGGAGTATTTAGAAAAATGGAGTCTATTTTTTTACATTGAAAAAAGAACTTTCAGGACATCTTCCAGAAGTTCCTAGAAAGAATTATGACAGCCAAACTATTCTTTACGCAATTCCGCATTTGCTCTGTGCATGACACAAAATAGAAGATATGCAAGCAGAAACGTACCGAATCTAGGAACTGAGTGACAGTTATGAGGTCTGGTATTTGCAGAGTAAGATGTGAGTTAGATAAATTCTGATTCTCAGTTGTGAAGCCATCCTCTAAGATGGGTAGAGTCAGGTCCCCAACCTGCTGGTACAAAACAAGGATATAAGATAAATGTTTAGTATTGGAGAAAAAGATATAAAGACTTAGAAGCAGTGGCTCCCAACAACCTCGTCCAGACTTTTATCATCATTTGAACCGAATTGGTAGATCTGCCCTGATTCTGAGACTAGCTGAGCTCCCAAAGGACAAACATCATCAGGAAGAAAGTCTTTAAGCAACTGATCCTTTATAGCAGCAGCCTTATTCTGCACATAGGTCAAATTTCAAAATGTATTCACCATTGCGTAAGTAATCATTGAATCACAAAATGAGAACAGATACGATGTTTACTTTATAAGAATTCCTCAGGCTCTCGACTATTATTGAAGCAAAGTATTCTGTAGTTTGGTTACTAGATAGTTGTATTGCCGAAAGTGATTTCAGGGCATCATCGTCATCCTCTTTTGAGCCATAAACTTTGTCTGCATGCTTTGTTTTACCAGTTACAGCTTGCAGTTTACAGTCATCTACCAGCTGAAGAAAAGGATCAACCTGTTGAAGGCATTATTAAACATCAAATTAGACTAGCCAACATCGAAGAAAAAACATTGTTTACAATATCTACAAATGAGCACATTGAACAAAACAGACTGATGAAAGTCCTTACTGTTTTATCCGTCAATGCAGCTTTAGCACAAGCAACAACAGGGATAAAGTTGTAGGCTTTAGATAGGAAAATAATCATGGATGTTGCCAACATAAAGAGTGACCTGCGACATGATGGTGGTAGAGTTCCTGCAAACAAAATAAAGATGACAAGAGGCAATGCAGGTGTGTTACTAGGGAATAACATATCACTGGTTTGGTCAATAATACAGCACCAATTAGCAGTATATCAGATCATATGCAGGCATTTGTAAAACATCTAGATAACATGTTTTTTAATTAAGGATAATGGAATATAAATAACTTCCCAAATTCAGATTCAAAACTGTTATACCTTTCCCGCCTATAGAAATGTTCCTCAAAGAAAATGCTAGCTGGAAACTTCGAATAAGAGCCTCATGGCTGGATTTCTGGAAGACGAGATACAAGCAAGTTATCAACAATAGCCTAATACATTATAATAAATGTTATTAAGCAAATTCAAAAGTTTGTCCTTCTGATGCAAAGTCAGCATCTAGAGAACAAGTTTAAATTAAGAAGATAAAATTGACTAAAGACAAGAGAGATGTGTAGCAAAAACAACAATAATAACAAACCCAGTGTAATCCCACAAGTGGAGTCTGGGGAGGGTAGTGTGTACGCAGACCTTATCCTTACCTTGAGAAAGTAGAGCGACTGTTTCCGATAGACCCTAGGCTCAAGGAAAGATGAAAAAGAAGCAGTAACAACAAGAAGATAATAAGATAACTTAAGCTAACGAAACAACCGGTAGTAGCAGAAATCTAAGAATAAGAAAATACACGAATAATACTAATACTCCTGGTACGGAAAAGAAATACGCTCGACTACCTACTAACTTTCTACCCTAATTCTCGACCTCCACACCCTCCTATCAAGGGTCATGTCCTCGGTGAGCTGAAGCTGCACCATGTCCTGCCTAATTACCTCAACCCAATACTTCTTTGGACTACCTCTACCTCTCCTCAGGCCCCGCTATGGCCAACCTCTCACACCTCCTTATTGGGACATCTGCGCATCTCCTCTTCACATGCCCGAACCATCTCAGCCTCACTTCCCACATCTTGTCCACCACGGGGGCCACTCTCACTTTGTCCCGAATATCTTCATTCTTAATCTTATCTTTCCTGGTACGCCCATCTCAGCATCCTCATTTCTGCTACTTTCATCGTTGAACATGGGAATTCTTGATTGGCCAACACAAGAGAGATGTGTAGCAATTTAGGAAAATGGAAAGATACTTAGTTTTTCTTTCTAGAGCAGATTCCAATTCATCATAGAGCAGAGTCTATAAACATATACCCTTATCTAATAGTTCCCGAATCTTTTATGTTGTCGGGTCGTAACACCCTGCATGCACACCCATAAATTTTTTATAACAAAAGGTTCTGGACCAGTCCAAAATCTTCTAAATGAATTTGTTTCAGTCAGAACACTTGAAGCCTAGACTCAGCTGCCACTGAGAATTCCACAATCACATTCATGTTAGTCCAGATTTTCAAAAGAAGAAAGATAATTAAAGGTTTTATTTGTCCGCCTCAGATTTTTTAATATTACAATGTCTTCGTTTTATTTTTCCACCGCACCCTGTCTTTGATTTTGAAATCCTGGAGTTTGTGTTTTTTTTCTAGAAACCCATTCGTACTAATTTCATCATACCAGTCATTTTCTGCAATCTATCTCATCACACAAACATCACGTAACAACATTATCACCAAAAGAAACCTATCCTCAACTGTAAGAAAGACTGGCTCTGCATGATGGCCAACACATAAGAAGCAAAACAGGGCTCCAAAACTTTGCTCTCAGGGTTTGAAATTCATTTATGCCCCAGAAGTTAGAAGCTTTTAGACACGACATCCTCAGTTCCCCCTCCCCAGCACCACCAAAAAATAAAAGGTTTAGCATAGAAGTTTCCATCAAAATCTTCAGTCAGATACCTACTTTTAAATACTGGCCCTATTTATCTGTAATAGACGTTAGGATTTGCCACCACATAATGTGGACTAATTTCTTACTTCTAAAGAGTTGTCTATCTAGGCAACACTCAAGATCATAGACACCAGCAGGAACATTCAATAGTACCTAGAGTACAAACTACCTGTTCTTTCTTTGATAATTCAGAACGGCATTACTGAAAATATCTCTAGAAGGGGGTGAAAGGACTCGCACATCAGTAATACAAAGCATATAGATACATAAGCACCTCTACTGCTCAAGTTCTACAAAGTTTAAAGAAAGAAAAAAAGATAAAGAATCAAATTAAAAAGGAGGTTGGTAAATATATCAGTGATGCAGATTATATCCACAACCAAGAAAAACATAACCACCTTTGTTTGTGAAAATAATACCACCAAGCTGTAAGTATGAGCAATTGCTTCATAATTCTCTGGAGTATTTGTAGGAGAGATTGCCTGCACCCACAGTGAAGACAGCAAGAGGCTGATCTGTCGAATTTTCAGCTTGAGAAAAATTCCATCCTGAAATGAAATGAAATGAAATGTGGTAAGGGGTAGCCAAGAAAGCATATCTCGTGTTCATTAGTTTTTCCAACCAAATGTAAAAATGTTGAATTGAAATGCATACTTTCTCCTCTCTTTTTTTTTTTTTTTAGAAAGGCAACTAATACTATATATCTTTAGCACAAATGCTTACCTGCTCCTCTTCTGTGTTACCATTCTCTTTTCCTTCATCAGTTCCAGGTACTGAATTCCTTTTCACAGTATAAGCTCGACTATAGCTTGATGTTAATCTTTTCAGCATGGATTGGTTTTTTACCAATGATTTAGCATTGAATGTTTTTTCCTTTCCAGCCACATTTTCATGAGAGGGAGATTGTTCTTTCTTTAATTTATCAAAAAGTGCAGCTGAAGAAGAGAACACTGAAACGGTTCTAGATAGGGTCCTCTGAATACCAGTAGCCTTTGTTGACCGTGGATGGACAGAGTTAGGACGGGGGCAAACTGAAGATGGGACAAGTACAACAGAAAAGACACGATGTGCCACAAGCCTTGTTTCATGGTCTGGGGAGACCATAGCTAAAAGAATTTGATGGAACAATGCCTCCGGGAAAGCCTGAAAGGTAGAAGGAAAATGAGAAAAAGGATGTTGACAATCAACCAGTTGAAAGCATCACTAAGAGAAAATGAAGATGCCAAGAATAGAGTCCTCCTTGCCTTGTTTTTATATGAAAGATTTGGTAAGGATGCAATAATCTGAGCAGTCCGATAAACAGCAGCCATCGTATTCCTCACCATAACTGTTACATTTGATATGCTTTCCAGCATCACTGACATCACATCAAGAATAGGACCAGCATCTCCTACCTGTTTATCAGAGGATCACAGTTTATATTGTTTACACTCAGCCATGTAAATTAGGCAGTATATTAAGCTTTTCCTCTCTCTTCTTGTCAGGAGATCTTGTCTCATCTAGGACGATGTTTCCAAGTATCTCACGAAACAAAATTTCTCAAAACTGATAACCTCATTTAGAACAAAGGTAAATAGGGCATAGTGCATACTTTTGGTGAGAAGTGGAAATTTTAAAAAATAGACTTGGGGATAAAGCATGAAATTCACCTTCTGGGACATCTCGACAAGGCATTCATCAACAGCTGCGTACAACTTTCTGTTCCATTGAATTACTTCTTCCCCAAGTTCCGAGTCATCAAGGGAACAGAGTATGCTCTTGCGGAGGTGTCTCATCATATCACTAAACGCACCAACTATCGTCAGAGATGACTGGGCCTTTGTTGCCTTAGAAAGGGAGCTGGCAACTTCAACAATTTCTATCTGCATATTTGGATTTTTAAGGACATTCTTGTGATCAAGGTGCTTGATCAAAGTAGACAGCAAGAAATGAGTGCTTTGCCCTGCATTTAAGGAAAGGAATGAAGTGAGTCCAAGGCGTTAAGGTGACAAATATGAAATATACTTCTTAACCCCAAGATTTAAAAGAAAGAAAGGTAATCACTGAGATTAAAGAAAGATCAACCACCAGAATTTTCCATAATAGATTGCATGTCAAGCAAAACAGCAAGGGCAACTCCATGTTGAGGAGACCAAAGATCAGCATTATCGAAATAACGGAACAAGGACTCCAGAACACGCCGTACAGTTGTTTCCTCCTTCGCTAATTTCGCCATGTTATGTAAGCACACCTTTGACCAGAACTTGGGGTTTCTCGAATCTTCCCTGTTCATAAGAGAAATGTAATTGGAGGTGAGACGATCTACAAAAATAAAAATAATTTAACATATGTAAAGACCAATGAAAGAGGAATTACGCAGTCACATTAAGGCCTCTGTCTGTTACTATATTCCTCCAAGAAGTAGCCCTTCTCAATTCATCAGAGGATGATGACATCTGGTTTTCACCGGAGGAAGCTAGTTGGACTTCATGATTCTGTTTATCTTGATTATCATTATTAAGATCCGGCTTCTCCTTAGGGCCTTCACAATTTTCCAACACTGTAGCCGCCACCTGGTAAGATCAATGAAATTTAACCAAAATAATCTCAATCACCAGACAGGACTTCCCAATACTTCCCCAAGAAAATGCAAGTTCAGTATTTGAATGTTAGAATTTAAACAAGTATTCATGTCCTGCACTAGACATATATAATATGTGTATTGTTTTTGACACCTATAAATAGGTATCTTGTTTCACTAGAAAAACAAGGCACATTGAAATAGATTGACACTTCATCTGACAAAATACCACTTATCACTTCGTCAATTCAAACGGAGCTTTAAGCAGAAATTCTTATAAAATCATTTGGAACTTTAGGATCAACTTTATATTTGCTACGAGTTAGGAGCACAATATGCACGCTCCAACTTGGAGAAGATCATTCAGAACATTTGTAAACATGAAAAGAATTCCTTATCCTATAGTTATGTAATTTAGCAAGATTATATGGCTGTAATTTCTTGTAAACACCATTTAATCTGCACTAACTTTAGAGAGTAATCAAACAATTCACTCTCAGCATATTCTTCTCTCTTTTCTTCACACATAGTATAGGCAAAATAAAAAAATTGTGATGCAAAAATATATAAAGCCTTTCAACGACAATAAAAATGTGATCCAATTAGAAAAATAATAGAGAAGCAAGATGGTACTGGAACTAGGTGCAAGAAAAAATATCTGTGGAAGATAAAGAGATTTGGCCTAAACAACACAATAGTTCGGAAATTGGGAAAAAGAAGACCTCACAGAATGGAAATACTATACCAATTATATCAACAACTGATTAACCAGAGAAGCATAGAAATGTCTGCAATAACTTACACTATCGAATTCCGCTGGCATGTGACAGAACTCACCCATAAACCATATCTGTACATGAAAAGTTGACAGAAGAAACAGAATTGCTCAGATTGTCCATTACAAATGATATCAAACTTTAAGAATCCAGAGAAACTGACAAAGTAAGTAGAAAGACAAACATCAAAAGTAAATAATATCAGAATCCTCACAAGGACCAACCAATGAAACTGCATGTTGTTGTTTCTTTCCAACTTTCAGAATCAGTAACAGGACCCTCCGTTTACAAGAAAAGAAGGTTTGGAGTGAATAGCAAAGGACAAGAGTCCTCCAAATCAAAAGAAGCTGAAAATGGGAAGCAAAGATTGCAATCTGGACGTGGATCAGTCAAGGCAAGGTGATATTAGAAGCAGTTTCCTTACATGATATAATTAGCTTTTATAGGATTTCTACGAATTGTATTGATATTGAAAGTCCTTCCATTATACTCTATCCAAACACACAACGCCACTGCCAACATAACACATTCCCTAGATTCTATCCATCTGCCCCACAGTGATTGATAGCAAAATGTCCAATACATCTAGACTGAAAAACAACTGCTTTAGCGCACATGCAAAATGGTTTTTCCGACATGTTCATGGGAAATGCACTGTCCTTACATGCCAAACAATACTTTCTACATGTTCCTAGAAAATTCCCTATTGATCTACCATCACAAACAAACCATGTGAGTTGCCTTTATCTGCAAAAGCATTGCAGTCATCCAAATGAATGAGGCCTGAAGACAGTGCGGCAGACAAAAGGCCCCACCAAGGCGTACAATTCAATGAGGGCGGAGTACCTCCACCCTCTGTCTCTTTACCCCTCTGCCCCTCACCTTTTCAAGTATACCATGAGTGCACCCCTTCCAGTCAGAAACTATAATTGTATACTCCCATTTCTTTGCCCAAATGGAGGAAAGAGAAAGCTTCACTGTCATTAGCACTATCAATTACACATTTACCGGACAACAGAATTGTTCTCCACATTTCATATCTCAAGCTCCAAAAGTCCTAGGCTTCTTCTCAGTTCTTTGTTGCGGTAGCAGATTTTTCAGTTCTTCTCATTGCTGTGCAGTGGTGACCTTGCTCAGTTTCCTGATTCCCATACCTTCTTGACCAAAAACTATTTTCTTTTGGATCTTTTTTGTTTATTGTAACTTGTTCAAAAGGTTGATCAATTCTTATTTAGGTAACTTATTTGTAATATTTGCAGTCCATAGAATCAGCTATATTGTTAGTTGCGAATAATTAATAAATGGAGGAACTATATATATTAGTTTATGAATTTAGTAAAATTTAATTTTGGGTAAAACTGATGTTCTGTTTTGTTATTTATTAGATTATGCATCGAGTGAGATGCAGATACAAGCTTTTTCTTTCGACCCAGCCCAGTGATTTCAAGATTATCAGTCTATTTAACAAAAAGTCCTTCAAACTCTATTCTATAGGTTTCTCCATACCAACTCTTCTAGTACAATAACAGATATGTCGAATTGGTCAGGCTGACCACGATCCAATCCCTTTTTGTGGTTCCTCGGAGGCTGACCACGACCCAATCCCTTCTAGTTCTGTTTTGTTATTTATTAGTGCCTACGCCCCGCAAGCAGGCTTGGACGAGGAGGAAAAGAGGCGCTTTTGGGAGGATTTGGACGACGTGGTGGGAGGTATACCGGCCACTGAGCAGCTCTTCGTAGGATGAGATTTCAATGGACACATCGGGTTAGTTTCGGGGGGTTATGACGATGTGCATGAGGTTTTTGGCTTCGGGGACAGGAACGGAGGAGGAGTTTTACTTCTGGATTTCGCAAGAGCTTTTGGATTGGTGGTAGCTAACTCGAGTTTCCCGAAGAGGGAGGAGCACTTGGTGACCTTCTGTAGTTTGATGGCTGCGACACAGATTGACTTTTTGCTCCTTAGAAAGGATGATAAAGGGCTTTGTAAAGACTGCAAGGTCATTCCGAGTGAGCACCTTTCAACCCAACATAAGCTCTTCGTGATGGATTTAGAGATCAAGCTGAAGAAGAAGAAGAGGGTCGTAGATGACCGACCTAGGATCAGATGGAGGAGTTTGAACATGACTAGTGCCTTGGAGATGGGGGAGAAATAAATGGCTATGAGGGCCTGGGAGAGTAGTGGGAGGCGACCAATATGTGGGATAGGACGGTCAGTTGCATTAGGACAATAGCTAGGGAGGTGTTGGGGTCTCGAGAGGTAGCCGTGGTGGGCATCGAGGAGACTGGTGGTGAAATGGAGAAGTTCAAGGGAAGGTTGAAGCAAAGAAGGTGGCATATGCGAAGTTGGTAGAAAGTAAAGATGAGGTGGAGAAGTGGACGAATAGAATACTGTATAAGATGGCGAGGAAAGAGGCAAAACTGGCGGTTTCGACGGCAAAAACGGGAGCTTTTGAATGCCTATATGTTGAACTAGAAGACAAAGGTGGGGATAAGAAGTTGTTCAGGATAACCAAGGTGAGGGAGAGGAGGGCACATGATTTAGATCAAGTGAAGTGCATCAAGGACGAGGATAGAAAAGTATTGGTGGAGGACGTTCTCATTAGATGGAGATGGATGTCATACTTCCATAAACTCTTGAACGAAGAAGGGGACATAGATATTGTGAGATATTGTGTAAGGAGATTTGGAGCATTCCGAAAGGCGTCGCAATTTTAGGTATTGTAGAAGTGTTAAGGTTGAGGAGGTTAAGGGTGTTGTTCGTAGGATGCGCAGGGGTAGAGCGACCGGACCTGACGAGATTCCTGGGGAATTTTGGAAGAGCGCAGGCACAACAGGTTTGGAGTGGCTGACTAGGTTTTTTAATGTTATTTTTAAGACGACAAGGATGCCCGAAAAATGGAGGTCGAGTGTAATGATTTCTTTGTACAAGAACAAGGGTGATATCCAGAGTTGCAACAACTATAGAGGTATCAAGCTGCTAAGCCATACTATAAAAGTGTGGGAAAGGGTGGTGGAGATGAGGGTGAGGAAAGGCGTGTCTATTTTAGAGAACCAGTTCGGATTCATGTTGGGGCGCTCAAATACAAAGCCATTCATTTTGTAAGGAGACTGGTGGAGCAGTACAGGGAGAGGAAGAGGGACTTACACATGGTATTCATCGACCTGGAAAAGGCTTACGACAAAGTTCCAAGGGAGGTCCTTTAGAGATGCTTGGAGGCTAGAGGTGTACCTGTGACGTACATTAGGGCGATCAAGGACATGTATGATGGAGCCAAGACCATGATAAGGACAGTAGGAGGAAACTCGAAGCACTTTCCAGTTGTGATGTGGTTGCATCAAAGATCAGCTCTTAGTCCGTTTTTATTTGCCTTGGTGATGGATGGATTGACGCGGCAAATTCAATGTGAGGTGTCATGCTTTATGCTTTTCGGGGATGACATAGTCCTGATCGATGAGACTCGCATCGGAGTTAACGCTAAGCTGGAGGGTTAGAGACAAACTTTGGAGTCTAAAGGATTCAAGTTGAGTAGGACCAAGATAGAGTAATCGGAGTGCAAGTTCACGCACCTCATGAGGTTGACGTGGAAGTGAGGCTTGGTACCTAGGCCATCCAAGTATCTTGGGTCTGTTATGCAAGACAACGGGGAGATTGACGATGATGTCATACATCGTACTGGTGCAGGGTGGATGAAATGGAGGCTCGCTTCCGGAGTGCTATGTGATAAGAAGGTGCCACAAAAACTTAAGGGCAAGTTCTACAAAGTGGTGGTTAGACCGACTATGTTGTATGGGGTAGAGTGTTGACTAGTTAAGATCTCTCGCGTCCAGAAGATGAAAGTTGTGGAGATGAGAATGTTGTGATGGATGTGTGGGCACATGAGGAGAGACAGGATTAGGAATGAGGCTATACGGGACAAGGTGAGAGTGGCATCGGTGAAGGACAAGATGCAGGAAGTGAGACTGAGATGGTTTGGGCATGTGAAGAGGAGAGACACAGATGCCCCAGTGCGGAGGTGTGAGAGGTTGGCTATGGCAGTTTCAAAAGAGGTAGGGGTAGACCGAAGAAGTATTGGGGAGATATTATTAGACAGGACATGGCACAACTACAACTTACCGAGGACATGACCTTAGATAGGAGGCTATGGAGGACTCAGATTAGGGTAGAAGACTAGTAGGTAGTCTCGCTTATCCTTTCATATTAGTAGTCGCAATATTGCTCTATAGTTTAGTGTGCTTTGATTTCTGCTACTATTTGGTATTTCTTGTACTTCGATTATCTTATTTTATCTGTGGTAGCTACTGTCCCTTTTTCAAACGACTTTATCTTGGCTTAGTTGTTTTCGTTATTTCCATTTTCATACTGCTTTGAATTTCTTGTCCTTATCTGACCTCTTTCTATGGTTTCTCTTGAGCCGAGTGTCTTTCGGAAACAACCTTCCTACCTTGGTAGGGGTAAGGTCTGCGTACACTCTACCCTCCCCAGACCCCACGTTGTGGGATTTCACTGGGTATGTTGGTGTTGTTGGAAAATATTTTCTGACAACCAAACACTAGAAATGACTTTTCCAGAAAAAAAATTCCATTATACCGAACACACAAGTTAAGTTTAGTTTTAGAAATTTTAATATTAAATCTTAGTTAAAAATTAGTTTCAATCTCAGAAATCAATTTCTTACTTAAGTTCAAAATTTCAGCATTCTTGTGGGATCACAATCCCCATTATTTCCCAATGGCTACATCAACCTTACATACTTTCAGATTTAGGGATTCATTTACTTTGGAAAACCACGTCACCGATCAGACAGCAACAGAACATTATAGTGAAACTCAACATGAAAGAACTCATAAGCAACTTACTTATCAAAGCAAATCTTGATTATCAGCAGGGGAAGCAGTAAAGGAGCAATTCACAGCAAAGTGCTAAGCACAAATTTCATTGTATAGAAGCAATGAATTCTCCAAAAAGTATACTGTTTCACGAATTATTAACATATGATGCAAAAGGTCAAGTGTGTGCTTACCACCCCAAAGGAAAAGGGAAAAGAGAAATTGATGAACGACGCTCAAAGAAAAACCCTTCAAGGTGTTGTATTACAGTTTTGACACAGTATTGCCAATTTTAAAATTTAATGGTGCAGGTGCAGGTGCAGGAAGTAATTCAAAGACTTCTCTACATAATCTTTAGAAGGGTATCTTCTTCAAGTTAGACATATCTCTGCAGTTCGAATATTGAATGATGATGATGTGCTTCAACAGGACGCCACCCCTAAACTTTGGTTCCTACTCTATGGGGCACAATTATACAATGAATGCGCGGAATAATGACAAATCTAAGGTCTTCAAAGATCTATGCCATTGTCCTAGCACATGCTTACGTAGAAACAAAAGACTAGGCTGTTATACAACTTTACTCATATATCTGTGTATTGTATTAAGTTTTTGGGACGTCCAACTGAATGGAAGTTGTCTTTGACAAAATATTCAGTCAGTGTTCATGAGTGTATCTCCACACACATGGAATTAATCAAACAAAGTTCACACCTCAGAAAGAGCATAAGGAAAATAACAGGAAGTTTATTTGGCAGTTTACCATAGCAGACAGGGCTTGAAGACCAGCGCAGCGCATTTTAAGCACCCTTTCATCCTCACCCATCTCTTGAGCAAGAAGACAGATTTTAGGAATCAGGCCTTCAAAGTTAAACATATATGTAGAGTCTCTCTGCACCATGCACATTCAAATTCGAAAATAAGCTTTAACTGTTGAGGAGAACTTGCATTATCTTCAAGATAACTATCACCAATATAGGGTAAAGCAAAAAAAAAAGGCTATCGACCTGGTTAATTATGAAGTCAAAAAGAGCTTGGCATCCAACTATGCGCATTTCATCGTGCCTCATCTGATCCAGCAAAATGTGTATTATACTGAGAAAACTGCCTGCAAATAGTGGCCTGCAGTGCATATGTAATAGTTCAGGATTCATTGTATGAAAAGCAGTAACAAAATCAACAAACCCCATAGTTTGGAAACAAATCAATGATCTCCAATCGATTAAAAACTAATGGAAAACAGTGATAAAAACAATTATATCATGGAACTGTGCAAATCTCATTTCCTTAACTTTTGTAGATATCCCGGTAGAAGAAGCATCAGTGCTTCGTTTCGCACAGTAGCAAATGAGGAAATTCAAATTTTCATTTCAGCCTCGTTTCCCTCACTTTCCCTCAGTAAGTGCAAAAAGCTTCCATTTCATAATATTCTTCCAAGAGTTCCTGCTATCCATCAGCTTTGCAGCCAATGTTTCTAATCTCCTATATTGCCCGTGTAATGACCTCCATGGGTAGGAGACCTGGTATGTTACGAATCTAGAGAGTAAACTATGGCACCTAAAATAAGAGCCTCAGTTTGATTTTATGCCTATTGGAGTCTGAGCTTGCAGTAGCCAAATTATCAGATGTGACACCTCCATGCAGAAAAACTGTCAAGCATGCAAGTAAGCCATGTTGAGACATGCTTGACTTGAACAAGATATATTTTGTTGTCTCATAATATGACATGACTTACGAGTACTTCAAAATGTAAGATAACCATGAGGTTTCATGTTCAAATCTGAGGCAAAAATACTAGGTGATTTATTCTCATCTATCCAAGCCTTTGTGGACAGAGTCATCCGGTTCTGGTGTTGGTGGGAGGTAGAAGGTACCCCGTGGAATTAATCGAGGTCTACACGAGCTGGCACGTGCACCATTATTATAAAAAAAAAGGCATAATACATAGATAGACACTTAAACTTGGCCTCTACTAGCAACTAAACACTCTAACTTTGAGAATGCACATCTAGACACCTCAACTCGTCCCACTGTGTCAGCTGAACACTCCAACTTACAAAATGATCATCTAGACTCTCAAACTCGTTCAACATTAGGCATGAGATGAGAAGAAACTACTCTTCTGAGGTACGTCTATAGCAGCTCAGAACCTTGTAACTCACAACGTGTCTTTAGAAAATGTAAAAGAAAGATTAGCACATATTCACAACATTATCCTTTTCTTGATCAGAAACCTTCTCCCATCAATGTAAAAAGAGCAAGAAACTTACATTTGTTGCTTACAGGATGTAAGCAACTTCCGGTAGATACACATGACTACCTTTACAGACCCCAGATTCTCGTTTCTTAGTTCTCGGTAGCACCTTTGCTCAAGAACAGTCGTTATCTGGCCATAGATTGAAGTTCATCAGCTCTTCCCAGACTTAAAATAGCGTAAATATGTAATTGTAGAGCATAGTGGCTTATCAAAATCTCAACAATGTTTTAGAATCCATTTATGACATGGTTGTAAGAATACTATCTAAATGCTTTTAAGGAAAAAGGAACAAGAAATGAATCATAAATTTAAAAATCAAAATAAGTCCATCTTATCAAGTTTGTTCAGTATCTCAGTAACACAACCTTGGGTATCCGAAGTGGATTTTTTGAAGCATATTCACACAATTTGTTGATCATTCTATCATTAGGCTCTCCATCCTGTAAAAAATACAAGATAACTTAGTTCCTGAAGAAACTTAGTCCTTTCAAACCAATAAAAAAAATCAACTTCTAATGCTGCCAATGAGTAAAGGAGGCATGGGAAATGTTAAGGAGCTTATATCCTACCTCAAGTTATTCAAGAAGCTGAAACATAAATTTCAAGAATACATCACTACTACCATGATGGAATAATCCTAAAAGATTCATACTCCAGAGCGAACAACATAAAAACCTACCTGTGCTAAAGTTTGTTCATCTCTCCAGCTGAACTGGGGTCAAGTTTTGTTATCCACACTAACTTAAATTTAGTTCCAACTAAGCCAGAACTACAACTGTTAGGCGGTGTTCTTGTTCAAAACTCATGTTGGCAACTAATGAGTAATGACCTTTCACGTCTTTTACCATGTTATAGGCACCAGACTTTGGCTGAATATATAAGAGTGGAGCAAATTGTGGATATTTAGGAAGCACGAATACTATTAGCTAGCCGTGGAGGCAGCTTATAAAAGCAGAGTGCTAGAAACTAGGAAGTTTAACAGGTGAAACAACTATTGGACTCTAGGATTAAGAAGTTTACTTGTTGCCATCAGAATCAGGTAGGACCTCCAAGGTTCAGAGGTACATAATCAATGAAGTGCTTACATTACCAAAGAAGCGGCTATATTAGCAAGCAGCATCAAGATTTAAGTCATGAATGCTCGAGTCGCAAAAATCTTTAATGAAGGGGAATTCAAATACTAAAGGAGAAGATAAAAGAAATGTGTTCCGTTTCAGGAAGAATACTACACCTGTAGCAAGCCTCTGCCCAATTTCTAATTATTGATACTCATAATGGTTAACAAAATATGATTTGCACAATTAGAAGGCTTTTAAATATCAAATTTCTTAACGTAAAGAAACATATGTTGGGAAAATGTTCAGGACGTAGCATGAATGATGTTTCTGTGGGGCCATTACCAATTCAGGTATAAGAATATCTCACAAATACTGACTTAAGACTGAATTGATTGTTTCATCCTATTTCTGCATCAGGAATCTGTGGATGGATATATTGCACACAGTATAGAGCTTGTATCCAGAGTACTCATAGCATCACGATACAAAAGTGCACAGCTATCTATAAATTTCAGGAGTTCTTGCAATCCCATATTTGCAACCTTAAAGAAATAATAACCCAAATATTTAGAGGCAAACGATCTGACTTTTTAATTTACTTAGTGCTTAACCTCATTCTACAATACTAGAGGAGAATTGGTTAAACTTCCCTGATAAGAATGTCCCAAATCATTAGTAATAACTAGTAAGTAACTCATTTTCAGAAATAAAAATTAAAAAATAAAGAAAAGGGAATATAAGGATCTAACACATGCTTAAATGAGTTCATTAACTCCATAGAAATAACATAGGAAATGTCAAATGAAGCCTTTAATCGCCTAAAACTACCAGAAAGGCTGAACATCTAAAATCAATAGACTAGTCACCTAACATAAGAATTATCAAAAAGCAACCTACAGGATGTCATTGGGGTATAATTCCAACATACATTGTGGAAAAAATTATAAGTTTCTCAAACAGAACACCTGACCTCCCCAAGCTATGCACTTCCAGTCGCTGGACAACTAGCTTTATGATTTCTCATAAGGTTCAATTGCATGTACAAATCAGAATTCAAAATTGTACAACATCTCATCAGAAAGAGCGCAACAACCACCTAGGAGTTGTTTTGTGGGGGGGGGGGGGGGGGCAGGAATCAGTCCAACCCCTTGATCATATTGTAAGCCAAAGGATTGCAGATTCTGCTCCAAAGATTCAAGATCACATACACTACCTATTGAAAAACTAAACAATCCACCAAGGCAAAAAAACTTCACAATATTCTTTTTTTTAATTGTTTTCAGTACATGCAGTAAAGAAATAGATGTTGGGTCTAACTCAATCTCAAAAACTCGTTCAAGAGGGGAGGAATGTCCAAGAGCATATGAGGAGACAACAACCAATTTCCTCCACCAATGTAGGACACACTTAACACCCCTTTACTCCCATAATTGGACATCTGGAGCATGGGCAACATAACACGGGGTCCAACATTGGGTAAACCAAGAAAATGAATGGGCCAGGCTCTTATACCATGTAAATAAATGGATCTTGGTTTTAACACAACCTCTAAAAACCTAACTCAAGAGATGATGATTGCTCAATACGATATAAGGAGATAATATCCCATTTCCTAATTCCTCCACCAATGTGGGGCACTTAACACCCCTTCACGCCCATAACTGGACATCTAGAGCGTGGAAAACATAACATGGGGTCGAACATTGGGTATACCAAGAAAATGAATGGGTCGGGCTCTTATACCATGTAAATAAATGGATCTTGGGCCTAACACAACCCCAAAAAACTAACCATATAAGAAGGCAACATCATGTTTCCTAATTCCTCCACCAATGCCCACTTAACACGCCAAACTAAAACTAGGGAAATCATAAACGCCCATATAAAAGAGGGGAGGAATGTCCAAGAACATATGAGGAGACAACAACTCATTTCCTCCACCAATTCAGGACACTTAACACCCCTTCACGCCCAAAACTGGACATCTGGAGCGTGGACAACATAACATGGGGGTCAAATATTGGGCATGTAAACCACGAAAATGAATGGGTCATGCTCTTATACCATGTAAATAAATGGATCTTGGGCTTAACACAACCCAAAAAAGCTTACTCCTATGATGATGACTGCTCAATACCATATAAGGAGGCAACATCCCATATTTCCTAATTCCTCCACTAATGTGGAGAACTTAACACCCTTTCACGCTCATAACTGGACATCTGGAGCATGGACAACATAACATGGGGGTCGAACATTGGGTAAACAAAGAAAATGAATGGGTCAGGTTCTTATACCATGTAAATAAATGGATCTTAGGCCTAACACAACCCCAAAAAGCTAACTCAACAGATGATGAATCCTCAATACCATATAAGGAGACAACAATCCATTTCCTAACACCCCAAACTAAAACTAGGGAAATCAAGAACATAGAAAAAGATAAACAAATAACAAAATTCAATTTCTATTGATCCAATATTAAACAAGACTAACCGGGGATCGAGGAAAGCTATCAGAGATCAGCTTCTTATAACGCTTAACGGGTTGGCGGGACCTTGTCCTCATTGCCGGACAACACACACAGAGTTGATCACAGGCAGGCATTATTCTATGAGAAATACCCATTATTCCAATTTTCAAAAAACAAATTACCCCTTTTTTCTCAAAAAATCAAGGAAAATACGAGGTGGGTTTTCCTGTTTATGTATTCAAATTTCAAGAAACACCCACCAAACAAGAAAGTTTCTCTTTTTTATTTATTGAGCCAATTCAAGAAAAGAAAAGAATTATGAGAAATGGGTATGATGGAAAATGAAGATTGGATTGCCAGAGAAAAGAGGGAGATCGGAGAATACTCACGGATCTCCAACTTCCTCAAACGGCAAAGACGAGTGGGAGAGAAAATGGGAGTATTTTCTTTCTCTATTTGAAATATTGGCCCTCTCCCGACGTTTTGCATGGGATTCACGTTCCTTCTCTAGTTTTATTTACGCCAACGCCTATCTTGTCGTGCCACAACAGCCACACAAAATAAGAAGAAAAAAAACAAATACTAGAAATTTTGAATTATAAAATTTGAATAATATAGTCCACAGGATAATAGTAATCATAGAAGTAACCTAATCATTATATTATGGTAGGTTGAGTTGTTGCTTTGCTAATATGACATCATTGATTTGAATGTTATGACTTATTTTATTTTTGTATATATATGGCAATGTCACGCTTTGAACCTAGGTATGTACAACAAGATACCGAGCGAACCATATGGTCTGTTGAATCAATATGGAACAAGTACTAATGCGGACTATAAGCTAAAACATGAAAAGTCTGAATAAACATGTAATTTCATAATAATATTAAAAAAATTATTTTAAAACATAAGTGCGGAATAGTCTGAAAACATGATAGTGTAGCCCACAAGGCTGAACATAACTGAATATCCAACATGACATGACTGACTAGTCTATGAAACCTTTTACATGAGTCTGAAATACTGAACTGCTACTGGGACAAGGCCCCAGCATACCTGACTCTCTAACATGACATGACTACAGGAAAGTAAAGACAACGCCTCGAAGGAAGTAGATCTCACCAAATAGCTGATATGATGAAGTCCTAACGAGCAGATTTGTCATTTTGTAAATCAATGTATGCATAGTAAAATGCAGGCCCCGAACAATAGGGACATAAGTACACTAGAATTGTACTTGTATGTAAAGCAACTGAATGAACGAAAAATAAGTAAAGTGCTCGGGGAATAGGTAACCCATATCAATAAATATGAATACATGAAGTAATACTGAACTGAAATTGTATACTGAAGCTGAACATGAACATGAACATGAACGTGAGTATAAACTAATATGAATGTAATAACATGGATAAATCTGCTTGCATGTAAGAGAGCATTAGTAAAACCGACATGTAATCCACCACATGAACAAATTATTGAAGTATGTGACTATTTGATCTAAAAGCTTAAGCTTTTAAATAGAACACACTTTTAATATTTTATTATATTCTCAACACGCCCCCTCACGTGCTGGCCTGATTTTTTTTCATGGTCCAAGCACGTGGAAATTCTTTTTGAGAATGTGTGGCGGTGAGGTTCGATCCCAGGACCTTTAGCCTGCTTTGATACCATATTGAAGTATGTGACCATTTAAGCTTTTAGATAGAACACACTTTTAATATTTTATTATATTTTCAACACAAATGGCGTCTAGCCTCTGATCTGTAGCCGAGTTATCTCATACCTTACCGGAGTATGAGACATGAACATGACATGAATGGATCCATCAATAATAATCTCGTAAAGGTAACATAAAGGAATCGTCCTAACTGGACGGAGCAATCCTTGACATATGTTGGCATATGTAGTTTCAGGTATTAAACCTTCTCGATAATCTATACTACTCCCAAAACGTGAACATGAACATAGTTGGCTTAAAATCCCATAGATTCCATAAACATTAGTTGTATATAGTTTAACATAAATATATATGTATGTATCAAATGTATTTTCTTGAGACATGGAAAACATGTAAAATCCTTGGAGTAGAGTAACACGGGGTAGTGATTTGAAATTAAGAACTCATGGACTTGAAATCACGAGTTTACATGGATTACGAACAGATTCATGAAAATCGGAATAACATTCATGTATCTATGGTTTATCATGAATTGAGACCAAGCACCCTAGATATTTGAGGAAAAACGCAGTTCATGAATCAACCGTAGCGTAGGAAAGAACAAAGATGTTCTCACACGTGAATAGAATCCCTACATACCTTAATCGCTCCAAAACACCCAAAGAAGAATCCAGTCTTTGAAGAAGAGTCCCAAAAATCTGAACTTGAATTATTCAGAAGGGTTTTCTTGAAAATCCTAGGATTGTAGAGTATAATATTATTAATAATCCATTTATAATAGTTAAACATACTTAGAAATACTTAGGAGAGACTTACCTTGACGTGGGAGAATGAGGAGATGATAGAACATTCATGCTAGGGTTCAAAAAAAATAAAGAACAAAATGAAAAATTAGGAAAAACGCACTTAAAAGTTAAAAGGTTGCAGGGGTCGTGTGCCCAACAGCATACGCTGTCTGCGCTCGCTCGTGATTGCACCCGCGATGGGCCTCACCTTGCTGGCTGGGCGCGCTTGACATAGCCCTGGGAGGCTAGTCTGCTCGCATCGCAAGCCCGTGGACGAGCACCACAGATAACTCTTTAGTAAAATATGCATAACTTTTATATAGATGTCCATTTTAGATGATCCTGATATAGACGGAAAGACATTTCAAAGGGCTACAACTTTCATCAAAGAAGTTTTCTCAAAATTTCCAACTTATATGGGATTTATACTCGCTTTAACTGATGCCTTGTAAACTCACTTGAAAATATGATTTGTAGTGTAGCTTCCAACTTTGATTTGCCCAATCACTCTTCTTATAGATTTTATAGGTTTCAAAACACTTCATACACTCTCCATATTGGTTCAATTATATCTTCATCTTAAGGGTCAAACCTTAGCCCAAAGGTAGAGGTGTTACAGGTACTTAAGCTTGATGTTTGTTCGGGTCGCCCCTCGATTGTGGGTCATTACACAAAACAATTTCACGTTCATAAACAATTCCTAATATGTCTGTCCAAAGTACATTATTCACAAACACATGAGGAACTGATAGGATTATGATCCCTTCAAAAAGTTGTTGTTTTCCACCTTCCTTAGTCATTAGGTCTGCCACTTTGTTTTGCTCCTGGTAGCTATGCCTTAACACTGGATGATCCAGCCTCGCATTAAGGACATGCATTCATGGATAATAGAATTATAAGGTAAGTGTCCATGTGTTATTATTGATATTGCCTCTTTTGAATCAGTGTTGATCTCAATTGGCATCAAGTTATTCTCCAATGCTAGTAAATAATAAACACTGAAAATAAACAGAATCAGTGTTGAAAAATAAGAATAATTTTTCAGAATATAATCGAGCCCACTTAGTTCAAAGTGTGTCCTTAAGGAAATTATTCCCCTCAAGATTTCGAGGTTGATGGAATATCCCCTCCCAGGATAGAACGATTATCTTACCAGAATAGTAGTACTCCAAATTCAGGTAGCGGTGAACCACTCAACGGCAGTATATCACACAGAATTTATTTATGCAGAAGAAGAAGAAGTTTGTATTGTTCAGAAAATTCGTAAGTAAAATTCTGAGGAATCAAACGAATTTATAGCCATGGAAGTACTGTTTCTGAAGGTTTGCAACCTTTCTGAACAGCAACTGAAAACTGGTGAGAAATTTAAATATGGAAAAGAAACCGGGTCGCGGGTCAGACACGTGGATCCGACCGGGTCGCGGGTCACTAACGGGTAGGATTGGATAAGTTAATTAATTTAATTAAATAATAATTAATTAAATAATTAAAAATTAAAGAAAATTTGGTCCAAAAAGATTATCAATCAATCAGATCATTTGATCAAATCCAAATCCAAATCCGAATCCGAATCCGAAGCCGAAGCCGAAGCCGAGCCGAGCTGAGCCGAAGCCGAGCCGAGCGAGCGACGACGACGGCGCGAGGGGTCCTTGCCCCCTCAACCATTTTACTGACAAGAAGGAGTAATTCTACTTATAAGTAGAAGAACTTTTCTTTCCACTACCGATGTGGGACAAATGCTTATTTTATAAAGCAAGAGGGAACTCCCACTTTTCTTTTCACTACCGATGTGGGACAACTCCCACTTTTCTTTCCAATCATTTCCCATTCACCAATATCAATACCCAACAATCCCCCACATGAATGGGGAATGGTTATAATATAAAAGCGCGGACAAGTGTGATATACAAGCGAGAATTGACTGCATCTGGATAAGTAGGTTTCCCTTTGAACTTTCCGTAGTGAACTTATATCGGATATATTAGATCAATCGGTAGATTTGATATCTTTGAACCGTCTAACTTTGTTGTATACCTAGACAACATAAGTCACATAATCAACCCTCAACCGTTTATGGTTCTCACGGTTGTGTTCGTTTCAGCCATGAACACATCCTGGTTTTATGAGTGCGTAGAGAATGGGCCTTCAATGTCATTCCCCTTTAAAACGGCTTACACTTAACACTCACATAGGTGATTTCTAAGCATGTGGTCCTGTAGCCACATTATCTGGTCATACACTGCCAGATTTAGATAATCATTAAAGAACCTTAATAATTTATTAACTCATTAACAAGCCATAAAGTTTTATCCTTATTTCTGAACATTGTCTTCATCCGAGAATGGGTTGAGTTATTTGACAACGTTGAACCGTCAGTCACAACTTTGTTTGATCTCCTTAAACCTAGCTCTTGGGATCTCCAGTCTGCTAGGTAGAGTTACCGCCATGATGACTTGTCCTCGGCCTTAACCCCATTCCCATTGATGATCTACTAACTCCCTCTCTAGATAAGCCTTTTATAAGCGGACCCGCCATGTTATCTCTTGACTTTACATAGTCAATCGTGATAACGCCACTAGAGAGGAGTTGTCTAACGGTATTGTGTCTTCGTCGTATGTGACGAGATTTTCCGTTGTACATTACGCTCCCTGCCCTACCTATTGCTGCTTGACTGTCACAATGTATACATATAGGAGCCAAAGGTTTGGGCCAGAATGGAATATCTTCTAAGAAATTTCGGAGCCATTCAGCTTCTTCACCGGCCTTGTCTAAAGCTATAAATTCAGATTCCATTGTAGAGCGGGCGATGCATGTCTGTTTTGATGATTTCCAAGACACTGATCCACCCCCAATTGTGAAAACATAACCACTCGTGGATTTAACTTCAGATGATCCGGTGATCTAATTTGCATCACTATATCCTTCAATCACGATGGGATATTTGTTATAATGCAAAGCATAGTCTTGGGTGTGTTTTAAATACCCCCAAGACTCGTTTCATTGCCATCCAATGAGTTTGATTGGGATTATTCGTGAATCGACTCAGCTTGCTTATAGCACATGCTATATCTGGTCGTGTACAATTCATAATATACATCAAACTTCCCAAAACTCGTGCATAGTCCAATTGTGAGTCACTTTCACCTTTATTCTTTTGAAGTGCAAAACTTACATCAATTGGAGTCTTTACAACATTGAAATTTAAATACTTAAACTTGTCAAGTACTCTTTCAATATAATGAGACTGCGATAATGCTAGACCTTGTGGAGTTTTATGAATTCTGATGCCTAAGATCAAATCAGCAACTCCTAAGTCTTTCATATCAAATTTGCTAGCCAGCATACGCTTCGTAGCATTTACATCGGTAATTTTTCTACTCATTATCAACATGTCATCAACATATAAACAAACAATGACTTCATGATTTGGAGTATTTTTAATGTAAACACATTTGTCACACCCATTAATCTTAAATTCATTTGCCAACATTGTTTAGTCAAATTTCGCATGCCATTGTTTGGGTGCTTGTTTAAGTCCATGAAGTGACTTAACAAGTTTGCACACTTTCCTTTCTTTACCAGGAACCACAAAGCCCTCAGGTTGTTCCATGTAAATTTCTTCCTCCAATTCTCCATTTAAGAAAGCTGTCTTGACATCCATTTGATGGATTTCAAGATCATATACGGCTGCCAGTGCTACTAACACCAGAATAGATGTTATTCTTGTTATCGGCGAGTATGTGTCAAAGTAATCAAGACATTCTTTTTGTCTATAACCTTTGACCACAAGTCTTGCCTTATATTTGTCAATAGTGCCATCAACTTTTATTTTCCTTTTAAAAATCCATTTTGATCCTAAAGATTTATTTCCAGGAGGAAGATCAACCAATTCCCATGTATGGTTGTTCAAAATTGATTCAATCTCACTATTGACTGCCTCTTTCCAAAATGCTGAATCAAAAGAAGACATCGCTGCTTTAAATCTTTGAGGCTCATTTTCAAGCAAGAATGTCACAAAATCTGGTCCAAATGAAGTAGATGTCCTTTGACGTTTGCTACGCCTTGCATCTGCTTTACTTGGTATATTTTTCTTTGGTTCTTCCCGCGGTCGTTTAGATCTTTCACTTGACGACTCACATTCAGTTATATACGGATAAATGTTTTCAAAGAATTCAGCATTATCTGATTCAATTACCGTATTAACATGAATTTCGGAATTGTCTGATTTGTGAACCAAAAACCGACAAGCTTTGTTGTTTGTAGCATAACCAATAAAAACACAATCCACAGTTTTTGGTCCGATTTTTACCCTTTTTGGCAAAAAACTTGGACCTTTGCTAAACACCCCCACACTTTGAAATATTTCAAGGTGGGTTTTCTTCCTTTCCATAGTTCATATGAAATAGATTGTGTTTTGATGTGGGGCACCTTGTTGAGTATTCGGTTAGCTGTAAGGATAGCTTCCCCCTACAAGCTTTGCAATAAACCGAAACTTATTAGTAAGACATTCATCATTTCCTTTAATGTTCGATTTTTCCTTTCCCCAATTCCATTTGATTGTGGTGTGTAAGGGGCAGTAGTTTGATGAATAATTCCATATTCTAAACATATCTCTGCAAAAGGAGATTCGTACTCTCCACCCCTATCACTTCTAATCATTTTTATCTTTTTATTCAATTGATTTTCCACTTCGTTTTTGTATTGCTTAAATGCATCAATTGCTTCATCCTTACTTTTAAGCAAATACACATAACAATATCAAGTGCAATCGTCAATAAAAGTTATAAAATACGTTTTCCCACCGCGAGATGGTATTGACTTCATATCACATATATCTGTGTGAATTAAGTCTAAATGATTTGAATTCCTATCAATAGACTTATATGGATGTTTAACAAACTTAGATTCAACACAGATTTCACATTTAGATTTATTACACTCGAATTTAGGCAATACTCCTAAATTAATCAATTTGTGCAAGGTTTTGTAGTTGACATGTCCTAAACGAACATGCGGTAAATCATTTGACTCCAATAAGTAAGACGAAGCTGAATTTTTATTAATACTGTCAACAACCATTACATTGAGTTTGAAAAGGCCCTCGGTGAGGTAGCCCTTTCCTATGAACAATTCATTCTTACTTATTACAATTTTCTCACTAACCAACACACACTTAAACCCGTTTTTGACGAGTAGTCAGCTGAAACTAAATTCTTCCGAATTGTTGGAACGTGCATAACATTATTGAGAGTCAGGACCTTGTCGGAAGTCATCTTCAGAAGTATCTTCCCATATCCTTCAACCTTGGCTGTTGCAGTATTTCCCATAAATAGTACCTCTTCGGGTCCAGCGGGAGCATAGGTTGCAAATGCTTCTTTTGTAGCGCAAACATGTCGAGTGACACCAGAATCAAGCCACCACTCCTTTGGGTTTCCAACCAAATTGCACTCCGATAGCATTGCACACAGATCATCCATATCATCATTCTTTTCCACCATATTGGCTTGTCCTTTTCCCTTGTTCTTTTTCGGGAGATGACAATCTGGGGCTTTGTGTCCAGCTTTCCCACAATTAAAGCAGTTGCCCTTGAACTTTTTCTTGTTGGAATCCTTCTCCTTTCCAGAAGGCCTCTTCCTTTTCTTGTTCTTTTTCAGAGCAGCATCTTCAACGATGTTTGCCCCTTCAATTGGTGAAGTCTTACGATACCTCTTCTCAGCGATTTTGTTATCTTCCTCGATCTTGAGACGAATCACAAGATCTTCCAACTTCATTTCCTTTCTTTTGTGCTTAAGATAATTCTTGAAATCTTTACATGAGGGAGACAACTTCTCAATCATTGCATCCACTTGGAACGCTTCATTTACTACCATACCTTCAGCAATAAGGTCATGGAAGATAAGTTGAAGCTCTTGAACTTGAGTTCCAACGGTTTTTCCATCCACCATTTTGTAGTCTAGGAATTTGGCAACCACAAACTTTTTCAAGCAAGCATCTTCAGTTTTGTACTTCTTTTCAAGTGCAGTCTATAGTTCTTTGGAAGTCTCTACTGCACTGTAGACGTTGTACAAGTCATCTTCTAAGGCACTCAAAATGTAGCCTTTACACAAAAAATCAGCCTGTTTCCAAGCCTCAGTAACCATGAATTGTTGGTTGTTAGGCATGTCGGCGGCAGGCACGGGAGGGTCCTCACTGGTGAACTTTTGCATACCAAGGGTGGTAAGCCAAAAGAACATTCTTTGCTGCCATCCTTTAAAGTTGGCACCGGTGAACTTCGCAGGTTTCTCAACCGGTGGCACAGCGGTACGGGTTGTAGGAGTAACCGCTGGTGCAGTATTCACAGAGGTAGTTCCAGTCTCAATTGCCATTATTCGTTTGTCACTGTCAAATTGACAAACTGTTTTAGTTAATAAAACCAGAATAACAATTCAATCACAGACTTAAACGATGAAGATTTTATTTCTTCAAATCGCAGTATAATTATGAAACTTTAGTTTTCCAACGAAGTTTTTATATCTTCGAGTCAGAATACTAATATTCATATGGAGTAGAAAACTACACAAGTTTTAATCTCCAAACCAGAATACAGCAACGATGAAGTTTTTATGTTCTTCAAATCGTTGTACAAGTATGAACTTTAATATTCCAATGAAATTTTTATTTCTTCAAGTCAGAATATGAAATTTCATACGGAGTAGAAAACCACACTGGTTTTAGTCTCCAAAACAGAATACATATTAATCTAAAAATATAATTTCCTTAAGATTGTTATTAATCTGTATTCCAAAATACCAGTAAATAATAAACACTGAAAATAAACAGAATCAGTGTTGAAAATAAGAATAATTTTTCAAAATATAATCGAGCCCACTTAGTTCAAAGTGTGTCCTTAAGGAAATTATTCCCCTCACGGTACTCGAGGTTGATGGAATATCCCCTCCCAGGATAGAACGATTATCTTACCAGAATAGTAGTACTCCAAATTCAGATAGCGGCGAACCACTCAACGACAGTATATCACACAGAATTTATTTGTGTAGAAGAAGAAGAAGTTTGTATTGTTCAGAAAATTCGTAAGTAAAATTCTGAGGAATCAAACGAATTTATAGCCATGGAAGTATTGTTTCTGAAGGTTTGCAACCTTTCTGAACAGCCACTGAAAACTGGTGGGAAATTTAAATATGGAAAAGAAACCGGGTCGCGGGCCAGACACGCGGATCCGGCTGGGTCGCGGGTCAGGGTCACTAACGGGTAGGATTGGATAAGTTAATTAGTTTCGAATCCGGAGCCCGAGCCCGAGCCGAGCCGAGCGACGACGACGGCGCGAGGGGTCCTTGCCCCCTCAACCCTTTTACTGACAAGAAGGAGTAATTCTACTTATAAGTAGAAGAACTTTTCTTTCCACTACCGATGTGGGACAAATGCTTATTTTATAAAGCAAGAGGGAACTCCCACTTTTCTTTCCACTACCGATATGGGACAACTCCCACTTTTCTTTCCAATCATTTTCCATTCACCAATATCAATACCCAACAGCTATGCCTTAACACTGGATGATCCAGCCTCGCATCAAGGACATGCATTCATGGATAATAGAATTATAAGGTAAGTGTCCATGTGTTATTATTGATATTGCCTCTTTTGAATCAGTGTTGATCTCAATTGGCATCAAGTTATTCTCCAATGCTAGTCGAAGTTCATGTATATAATGGTTGTTAGTTCAGCAAAGTTATTAGTGGTGTGAGGTAAGCCTTTCATAAAACCAATGACCCAGTTCCCTTTGCTATTCCTGATTACTTTTCCTATCCCATATTTTTTGGGATTTCCCATATAGGAACCATTAGTGTTAAGTTTGTATTTATTGTTGGAAATTTGCCTTTGGCGGGAGTTGCGACCGACCAACTTTAACGGCTTAAACACTAGTGTTACGTATGTTGGAGAATCCGGTTCTTCACACATGCATGATCTACTAAGTACGTAGATAACCGTAGGGCCAAGAATCGTCAAATTTCATTGAGATATGAAAGAGATATTGGTCCACGAAGTAAGGTGTTTGAAGCATGGAAAGTGTGGTATTGTGTTCAATTCTCCCTCATCGGTAGAGGAAGAAAGAATTGTTGTGTATATAAGACTCGAAATTGGTTTGGGGTTTGGGACCCCAAGGGGTATCCCATGTGTTTAAAGGAGGGAGGACCTAGATGTGCTTCGGTTCGAGGAAAGACCACACGCGCGCCGCCGCCGCCCGCCCGTCCGGTTCCGGGTTCACGGGTTCACGGGTTCACGGGTTCACGGGTCACGGGTCACGGGCTGTGGGCTGTGGGCCTTCTGATATTATCTTTTTGGGCCAGAAAACTTTGCCAGAAGTACAGTTTGATCCCAGAAGTTTCAGATATACAGTTTGGACCAGAATTCTTTCAGATGTGCAGTTTGGTCCCTGAAGTTTCAAGATGTACAGTTTGGTCCCTGAAGTTTCCAGAAAATCAGAATTTCGACGGTCAAAAACAGAAATGCCAAGCACTCAATTCAGCCATTTATTTTGGCTGAATTACTCCTCCTATAATGGCCAAAACAGTTGGTCTTTCTCCCATTTATGTTGGTGACTTTACTACCTCTATAATGGCCATTATTTGGCTATTATGGAGGCGATGCAGCGAAACAGCCCCTCCCCCTCCTATATAAATACCCCATTACACCATTGTTGAGCACTAAGACATATGCACGAAAATACATAAACAGATGCAGAAAAACAAGGTACCTAAAATACACAACCAAAATAGTTTTCTTCCTACAACTTCCAAGGCATCATTTCGTTACTCAATATTCTTCACGGTAGCTCTTGAGTTTCCTTTGCTCAAGTGTTCCATTGCTGTTTTATCTTGGGAGACAAATTGTCCAGGACGTATAAAGGATACATACGGGGCAATATTGTCTTAAGGACAGAGTGCCACACTCGACTCAGCAAAAACAATTTCAATTTTTCCATCTTCTACAAACTGGAATTTCGGTTGTGTGTAACTATTGTAATTTCAGATTCCATGTTGAATTATTGAATCTCTGTTTATCCTTTCGAATACTTGTAATAGTTATATACTTCCCGTACTACTTTACAAAGTACCATAGAGCAAAAACTACCCAACATTTATTATGTTCAAGATGTTCCCATTTTATGAAACTTTTAGTTCTAATGCTAGCATTTATGTTATGAGTACAAACTTTGGAGAATTCAATGGCTTGACTATATAGGCCTGTGAAGGAGGGGTGATCATGCTTGTCATTGTTCAACCATATGCCCCCGAAACAAAAATGAATTAAGTTGGCCCAACTGATTATGTGATCAAGTCTTTCTTTTTAAGTTTAGCCCAATTGTTGATCCAGTTATTAGCGTTGATAAAGGTGAAGTTGTTGATAGGGGAGGTGACTGCCAAAATTGTTTGTTGATACCACATTCAAACAAAATATGGTTAATGTCTTCCTTAGGATGTCTACATTGCTTACATTCAAGGTTGCCAATGATGTCAATAGATTGACGGAAAGAGATTGTTGTCAATGATGTCAATAGCCAAACGATGGAAGTATTAGTAGGTCCAGAATACTGAAGAATATTTTTTGTGTTATTTTTAAAAATCTTAGTAAATAGTTTGAATATTTTTCTTTTAATTGAACAAAGGCATTATTAATGTATGAAATGCATTATTATTATTAATAATATTATTTGATACAAAATATGAGTACTCACAAATTATGTATTCTTCTGTAATTATAAATGTTAATAGTGAAATATGACAAATTATTGACCTAGATGTGAGAAGGTATAAATAAAGTTCCATATAAGTAATGTGCATAGCACACAACTCACAAGCAAAGTAGTAGAAAATTACAATAAATCTAATGTCACACTGTCAGTTACATTCTCTATATTCATTTTTATTTGGATTTCATGTTGAACTGTGACAGTTACATTCTCTATATTCATTTTTATTTGGATTCCATGTTGAAATCTGTTGATCATGAAATAAATTCATGTTTCTATGGTGAAATGAAACCAAAGTTCTAAAGGAATTAGCTTTAAGGAATGATTTTACTTTTGTTATATTATAATTATATTCATTAATTCTAATTGAATCTCTTGTATGCAGTTATGACTAAATAATGCCATAATGTCATATATAAAAAGGAAGTTACCATAGGTTGGACTAGAGAATGTATAAACAAAAAACTTCGTTACGTTCTATCATTTCAACGTGCACTAAAGTAATACAGGCGAGTTGTATGAAATGTCCCCATTTTTTTCAGGAAAAAAGTAACCATTAACAAATAATTTCATATTTTAATACATTTTTCTTAGAAGTAATAGATATTTTTTATTGGAAGATGCCTAGCGTATGTTTTTTCGGTTAGAACAATTGTTTTAATATGAGGATGGGTTGGATAATCAAGGGAGCTATTCATCCTTTTAATTAAATTCAGTTCACGTATTTTCACAATAGAATGTAGAGTTAGCTCAATATATAATGGATATAATATTTGAGATGGTGAGTGGGTGGAAACCCGTTATGCTCAAGCTGTAAGAGTAAGTACTCGAGTTGCATGAGAGAATGTCAAAGTCTCATACCAATTATTGGTAAAATAATTTTCATCGAAGACGAGATCATATTCGAGATCATACAAAATATGGAACTTTATGAGAAGAAGTGTGTAACACCTCGTACCTTCAAACTAAGCTTTGTTCATGATCTATGAGTGTAGGAAATCACAACGGGAGTTTACGTTGGAAAACCAGGTTCAGCTCTGTAGAGAAAATTTGACGGCAAAAAGTACGGATCGTAAAACGTTTTACGGACCGTCAAACGAACCGTCAATCTTCACTTTAAAAAATGACGATCAAGTTGTGAATTCTACAGACCGTCAGACTATTGACGACCCGTCAATCTTCTCTGTCTCTTAATTCCAGATTTCACCACTCTCTGAAAATCTTCAAAAAATAACGGTACGGTCAGATTATATGAACCGTCAAACATTCGACAGACTGTCAATTTGGACCGTCAAAAAATTGACGGCCTAGACTAAGACCCTCAAACATTCGACGGACCGTCAAAATCCCACGACAACAAACAATATAAATACGACACTTGATTCTAAAAATCAGTTTTTCATATTTCCAAGCCCTTCTCAACCATCTCTTACATCAAGCCAAGGTAAGTCATTTCCACATATTTCCATGCGATTCTAACATAGTATAATCAATTCCTAAGTGAATTTCATTACTCTTAACCTAGGATTTTCAAGATAAACTCAATTTAATGTTTCAAGGTGCAATCTTTGGAGTTCTTCTTCAAAGTCAAGATTTTTAATACAAGTTTGGAAGAAACTCATGTATGTAGAGCTTCTATCCACGTGTGAGAATATTCATGTTCTTCCCCACAACACGTTCTTCCATGAAACACGAATTCTTCATAAGTTTAGGGATTTATTATATTATCATGATAACCCTAACTACATGTAATATTCTATATCATGTCTATATTATAATTCATCAATTGCATTCATGATATGTCTATGATCGTCATGAACCTGTCTGTAATCCATGAACACATGCTTTGATTTCCATGAGTTCTTAATTATCATGTCATGAATTATTGCTTAACCTATGGAATTATACATATTTTCTCACAAGTTATATATATTATGATATTATGTTCGTGTTAAACTCTCTCAGATCATGTTTACAAGTTATTTCATGAAATTCATGGGCTTACAAGCCACTTTTTTTCAAGTACATATTTTGGGAGTTGCATAGTTTACTGAGAAGGCTCTAGTAGCATGAAACTACGTATGCCACCGTAGGATAAGGGTCGCTCCGCCTAAAGGATGATACCTTCAGATTGTATCATTTCCTGCCATGTTCATGTCTCATACCCCGACAAGATATGGAAAAGCTCTGCTGGTCAGGTCAGGTACCAGACTCCACGTATCCACATGGTGTTCATGTTGTCGGTTATGCTACTGCTCTCTCCATGGATATAAAATTATATATATATATATATATATATATATATATATATACAGACAGTTTTCAGACTTTACTCATGTTATTATACTCATGTTTCGGTTTCATGTTTCTCTTATATCATATGCCTGCTTATTTCCTTCAGTTGCTTTACATATGGTACAATTCAAATATACTAACGTCCCTTTGCACGGGGCCTGCACTTCATGGTGCATGTGCTAAGTTTCAGGGAGACGGATCTACTCAGTAGGACAACTTCAGTACCAGCTATTTTGGTGAACCCCATCTCATTCGGGGTGTTAGTCTAGTACTTTATAGTTATGCATTATTAATATATGTATGCCAGGGCCTTATCCTAGTAGATAGTTTTAGAGACTCATATTCAGAGGTTTCATAGACTAGTTCAATAGCATGTTATGTCAGTCATGTCAGCATTAATTTTCAGACTTATTATATTTTCATATTATTTTCGCTATGACTATTTCAGACTTCTTTCCACACTATAATTTACATATTTTCAGTATCATATTTAGTGTATGTTTTTATGTCTATGTTGAAAAGCAAGCCATGTGGTTCACTCGATCACATGCAGCCACGCACCGAGTATCGTATTCCGCTCAGGCCATGGTTTGAGCGTGACAAAGCTTGGTATGAGAGCATTGGGTTCAAGTGTGAGGGAGTCTATAAAACCGTGTCTAGTGGGGTCATTTTTATGTGTGTGAGGGCCCCTTACATGTAAATAGTTTACTACCGAAGCATCTAGGATTGTCTCACTTCTTTGTACTCTAGATTGTGCAGTTAGAGTTATACCTTCAAGATATCTATCTAACTCATGCGTATTACGTATTTCAGAAAATGCCTGCAAAAAAAAGTACACCAAATGGACTTCAGCTAATAGCCAGAGAGCTGCAGATAATGCTGCTCGCAAGGAAAATGCTCAGGCTTAGGGAGCTAATTCGGGTACAACACCACTCGATACCACAGGGCCTGTGGAGATCCCAGTTTCGTCGCCCAACACTATGGACTTTGATGTTAGGGGAGCTATTCAGTTGCTCACCCAGCTTGTGGCTGTTCAAACCCAACGTCAGGGAACGACTCCAAATACAGGAACAAATGAAGAGTCATCCAGTTTTAGGACTCGTGAGTTTCTTCCCATAGACCCTCCAATGTTCACAGGGTCTTGTAAGAAAAAAGATCCACAGAACTACATTGATGTGCTTCAGAAAATCTTTTGTATGATGCATGTTAATGAGATAAAGGCAGCAGAGTTTGGAGCTTATCATTTGCCAGATGTTTCTAACATATGGTATGAGTCTTGGGAGCAGTCCCGTGGGGAAGATGCACCTCCAACAACTTGGGATGAGTTTGCAGACGCCTTCATTGAGCACTTTCTGCTAATAGAAGTCAGAGAGGCTAAGGCTGTGTAATTTGAATAGCTAAGGTCGAATGGCAGGACTATGCAGGAGTACTATCTTCAATTTATGTCTTTGGCAAAGTATGCTTCGCATATGGTCTAAGACATAAGGGCTAGAGTTAAGCATTTTGTATATGGCCGTGATCCCCATTTGTACGATGCAACAAATATCACAGCTCAAAACATGGAGATGAGTATTACAAAGATGGTTGCTTTCTTACAGGGTAATGAGAACAAGTTGAAGGAAAATGAAGCATTACAGAAGAAGAAAGACAAGGAATTCAATAAAAGAGACAAGTTATCAGGTCACTTCAGTCATGGGGGAGGCGGAGACATGCAGTTCTTCAAAAATAGGTCATTAGGACCTACTCCATCTTCAGCTAGTGCCCCAGTCCCAAAGTTCAGGAATGATAACAGGAAGTAGAATTTTAGAGCATCAGGTTCCCAGTCACAGGCCAGTGTGGGTCAAAGTTCCTTCAGCAACCCAGTTTGTGCTAAGTGTGGTAAGAGGCACCCAGGGGAGTGTCTCTTGGATATGAATGTCTGTTTTGGGTGTGGACAACAAGGTCACTTTCATCGAGATTAACGGTCAGCGAGATAGGGTACATGGGGTAATGTGGCTCAGTCCACAAATTCGGCAGTTTTTAGTAATTCTCAGGCCCAGTCATGGCGTAGTCCAGCTAAGTCCGATAATGCAGGCGGAGGTCCAAACTGCTTGTATGCACTATCAGGCCGACATGATACAAAGGCCCGCGCAGTGTGGTCACAAGTATATTCATCGTATTCACTTTTGACGTTTATGCTCTTATGGATCCTAGAACCACTCTGTTATATGTAACCCCATTTATTGCTAAGAAATTTGGGATAGAACCAGAAAAGTTGCATGAACCCTTTGAAGTGTCCACTCCAGTCGATGAGTTAGTTATAGTCAGGTGGGTATATAGGGGTTGTCCAGTTAAAGTCTATCACCGCATTACCATATCTATTTTGATAGAGTTAGAAATGGTAGACCTCGATGTAATCATGGGTATGGATTAGCTGTCTTCATGTTATACCACAATAGGTTGTAGAACCAAAATTGTTAATTTTAAATTTCCCGGTGAACCAGTCATATAATAGAATGGTGATGCAGTATCACCCATGTGTAGGTTTATTTTCTATTTTAAAGCCAGAAAGATAATATCCAAGGGGTACATTTACCATCTAGTTCGAGTTAGGGATGCAGATACCCAAACCCCAACTCTTCAGTCTGTACCAGTTGTCAATGAGTTTCCAGAAGTCTTTCCTGAGGATCTTTCCGGAGTCCCCCCCGATAGGAAGATTGACTTTGGAATTGATCTATTTCCCGGTACTAAGCTGATATCTATTCCGCCATACATAATGGCTCCAGTAAAGTTATGAAAATTAAAACCCAGTTGAAAGATCTCCTTGATAAGGAATTCATCAGACCAAGTATCTCACATTGGGGTGCACCAATCTTGTTTGCTTGGAAGAAAGATGGGTCTTTGTGTATTTGAATTGACTACCGGCAGTTGAACAAGGTCATAATTAAGAACAAGTATCCTCTTCCCAGAATTGATGATTTATTTGATCAACTTCAGAGTGCTCAATATTATTTCAAGATTGACCTCAGATCAGGGTACCATCAGCTTAAGGTTAAGGAAGTTAATATGCCGAAAATCGCTTTCAGAACTCGTTATGGTCATTTCGAATTTTGTGTCATTTCATTCGGATTGACAAATACCCTAAATGCTTTCATAGACCTTATGAACACGGTCTTCAAGCCTTATCTCGATTTTATCATTATTTGTCTTCATTGATGATATTCTAGTTTATTCCCGTAGTGAGATCGATTATGCAGAATATCTCAAAATAGTGTTGCGGACACTTAAAGACCACGAGCTTTATGCGAAATTTTTCAAGTGTGAATTTTGGCTTAAGTCAGTGGCATTCTTAGGCGATGTGATTTCAGACGAATGCATCTAGGTTGATTTTCAGAAAATAAACGTTGTTAAGAATTGGTCCAGACCCAATTCTGCCTCAAATATTCAGAGCTTCTTGGGTCTGGCAGGCTATTACAGGCGCTTCATAGAGGTTTTTTCTTCTATCTCAGCTCTATTGACTAGGTTGACTCAAAAGAAAGTTAAATTTCAATGGTAAGATGCTTGTGAGTGTAGTTTCGAAGAATTGAAAATAAAACTGACTTTTGGTCCAGTGTTGACATTAACAGAGGGAATCGAGGGGTTCGTTGTCTATTGTGATGCTTCTAGGATTGGTCTTGAGTGTGTTTTAATGCAACATGGCAATGTTATAGCTTATGCATCCAGACAGCTTAAACCTTATGAAAAGAACTATCCGACTCATGACTTAGAATTGGCAGCCGTGATTTTTGCATTCAAGATATGACATCACTAACTGTGTCGATATTTACACAGATCACAAGAGCCTTCAGTATATTTTCAAACAGTGGGAGTTGAATCTCAGGTAAAGAAGATGGCTCAAATTGATAAAGGATTATGATGTAGATGTTCTCTACCATCCAGAGAAGGCGAATGTGGTAGCCGATGCTCTTAGTCAGTGATTCATGTGAAGTTTAGCTCCTGTTGAAGAAGGTAAGAAAACCACGACGAAGGAGATTCATCGACTAGCCAATCTAGGAGTTCGACTCATGGACTCCGAAGATGGCAGTGTTGTTGTTCAGAATAAGTGTGAATCCTCTTTAGTGGCTGAAGTGAATGAGAAGTAGTTTAGTGATCCCTACTTGTTACAGTTGAAAGATGGGATTTACAAGCATAAGACTACGACTTTCGAACAAGGGAGATATGACAATACTCTGAGGGACCGAGGCAGATTATGTGTTCCGGATGTAGACGGACTCAGAGAATGAATCATGACAAAAGCACACCATTCCAGGTATTCTATTCACCCAGGTTCTACAAAGATGTATCATGATCTTAAAGAGGTTTATTGGTGGAATGATATGAAGAAGAATGTGACAGATTTTGTAGCCAAGTGACCGAATTGTCAGCATGTGAAAGTCGAGCACAAGAGGCCTGATGGGTTGGCTCCGACCATTGATATTTCTGTTTGGAAATGAGAGATAATAAATATGGACTTCATAATAGGTCTACCTCACTTAGCCCAAAGGCATATTTCAATTTGGGTGATTGTGGACCGACTAACTAAATCAACCCACTTTTTACCAGTCAAGGCAATAGATTCAACAGATGATTATGCTAAGTTGTATATCTGAGAAATTGTCAGGTTTGTGGGACCCCAATGTCCATTATTTCAGACTGTGGTGCTCAGTTCACGACATATTTTTGGAGGTCATTTCAGAAAGGATTAGGTACCAAGATATATCTCAGCACAACTTTTCATCCTCAGATAGATGGACAAGCAGAGCATACTATTCAGACTCTTGAGGATATGTTGAGGGCACATGTTCTCGATTTTAAAGGTAATTGGGATGATCATCTGGCTTTCATTGAATTTGCTTATAATAACAGTTACCATGCTAGTATTCAGATGGCACCGTTCGAAACTCTGTATGAGCAAAGATGTAGATAGCCAATTAGTTGGTTCAAAGTTGGTGAAATATAATTATTAGGACCAGACTTGGTCTATCAGGCTTTGGAGAAAGTAAAGTTAATTTAGAAGCGTTTAAAAACAGCTCAGATCGTCATAAATTTTATGCACGTGTGAGGCGTATAGACTTGGAGTTTTAAGTTGATGATCGGGTATTCTAAAAGTATCACCTATGAAGGTGTCATGAGGTTTGAGAATAAAGGGAAGCTCAGTCCCAGATATATCAGACCATAGATGATTTTGAGGAAAGTTGGTCAAGTGGCTTAATTCCACGAGAATTTGTTATTGTTCATCAAGTGTTTAATGTGTCCATATTGAGAAAGTGTGTGGAAGACCCGTCGTTGGTTGTTCCTACCAATCCTATTTCAGTTAAGGATGGTTTGACCTATGAGGAGATTCTTGTGGCTATTTTGGATCGTCGGATTCGGAAGTTGAGAACTAAGGAAGTTGTCTCAGTGAAAGTGTTGTGGAAAAGTCAGAGTGTTGAGGAGGCTACATGGGAAGTCGAAGAAGACATGAAATCCAGATATCCGCATTTATTTGAGGAGCAGGCAGAAAATGAACAAGGTAAATATCCTAAGTATTCATGTCACGTCCCTTGCATATTCATGTCTCATGTTTCACGTTCATGTATTCAGTACTCATGTCCCATGTCTATGTTTTCATGTAATCATGTCAGTTTAGTTTTCATGTTTCATGTCATGTTTCTTCACGTTCATGTACTCATGCTATGTCCAGTCTCATTTCTAACCATGACCTATCATTCGAGGATGAATGATCCCAAGAAGAAGATATTATAACACCTCGTACCTTCAAACTAAGCCTTGTTCATAATCCACGAGTGTATGAAACCAAAACGGAGAGTTTATGTTGGAAAACCAGGTTTAGCTCTGCAAAGGAAATTTGACGGCAAGAAGTACGGACCGTAAAATATTTTACGGTCCGTCAAATGAACCGTCGATCTTCACTTTTGAAAATGACGGTCAAGTTGTGAATTCTACGACCCGTCAAACTATTGACGACCCATCAATCCTCTTCGTCTCTTGATTCCAGATTTCACCACTCTATGAAAATCTTCAGAAAATGATGGTACAATCAGATTATACGTACCTTCAAACATTCGACGGACCATCAAAATCTCCCGACAACAAACAATATAAATACGACACTTGATTCTAAAAATCAGTTTTTCATATTCCCAAACAATAGAACGAAGGTTCTCTCTTCCCAACCATCTCTTACATCAAGGTAAGTCATTTCCACGTATTTTCATGCGATTCTAACATAGTATAATCAATTCCTCAGTGAATTCCATTACTCTTAACATAGGATTTTCATGATAAACCCAATTTAAGGTTTCAAAGTTGCAATCTTTGGAGTTCTTCTTCAAAGTCAGGATTTTTAGTACAAGTTTGGAAGCAAGTCAGGTATGTAGAGCTTCTATCCACGTGTAGGAATATCCATATTCTTCCCCATGGCACGTTCTTCCATGGACCACGAATTCTTCATAAGTTTATGGTTTTATTCAATTATCATGATAACCCTAACTACATGTAATATTATATATCATGTCTATATTATAATTCATCAATTGTATTCATGATATGTCATTATGATCGTCATGAACCTGTCCATAATCCATGAAACCATGTTTTGATTTCCACGAGTTCTTAATTATCATGTCAACAACAACAACAACAACAACATACCTAGTGAAATCCCACAATGTGGGATCTGAGGAGGGTAGAGTGTATGCAGACCTTATATCTACCTTGGTAGGTAGAACGACTGTTTTCGAGAGACCCTCGGCTCAAGACAGAGCACACGCCTAAGCAAAGTAAGACAAACAAAGTGAGTAAGTCATGATAGCGAATTTTGAAATAGAAAAGAAGCAAAAAGAAGTAATAAATAATGCAAGTAAATAAGACAAATAAAATAAACATAACATCATAAATTAAACAACCAGGGACTATAAGGCAATACTGTACCTACTATTATGATAGGCTAAGCGAGCCTACAATAATAATATTACAACTACCAGTCTGTAAGCGTAGGCATGACTATGCTGGACTACCTACTACCCTAATACGTGTCCTCCATAACCCCCTATCTAAGGTCATGTCCTCAGTGAGTTGCACTTGCGCCATTTCCCGTCTAATCATCTCTCCATAATACTTTCTCGGCCTACCTCTATCCCTCCTGTACCCGTCCATAGCCAACCTCTCACACCTCTGCACTGAGACATTTGTGTCTCTTCTCTGCACGTGCCCGAACCATCTCAACCTCGCTTCCCACATCTTATCATCCATCGAGGTCACTCCCACTCTGTCCAGGATATCATCATTTCTAATTCTATCCCTCCTTGTTTAATTATCATGTCATGAATTATTACTTAACCTATGAAATTATACATGTTTTCTCACAAATTATATATATATTATGAAATTATGTTCATGTTAAACTCTCTCAGATTATGTTTACAAGTTATTTCATGAAATTCATGGGCTTACAAGCCACTATTTTTCAAGTACATGTTTTGAGAGTTGCATAGTTTACCGAGAAGTCTCTAGTAGCCTGAAACTACATATGCCACCGTAGGATAAGGGTCGCTCCGCCAAGAGGATGATACCTTCAGATATGCAGATTAGATCCTTTCTTGCCATGTTCATGTCTCATACCCCGGCAAGGTATGAGAAAGCTCTGCTGGTCGGGCCATGTACTAGACTCCACGTACTTACATGGTGTTTCATGTTGTCGATATGCTACTGCTCTCCCTACAAATATACATTTATATATACACACACACTTGTAATATTATTTGACTCTACTCATGTTCATGTTTCTCTTATATCACGTGTCTGCTTATTTCCTTCAGTTGCTTTACATATGGTACAATTCAAATGTACTAACGTCCCTTTGCATGGGGCCTGCACTTCACAGTGCATGTGCTGAGTTTCAGAAAGACGAATCTACTCAGTAGGACAACTTCAGTACCAGCTATTTCGGTGAACCCCATCTCATTTGGGGTGTTAGTCTAGTACTTTATGGTTATGCATTATTAGTAGAGGTATGCCAGGGCCTTGTCCTGGTAGACATTTTTACAGACTCATGTTCAGAGGTTTCATAGACTAGTTCAGTAGCATGTCATGTCAGCATTGATTTTCAGACTTATTATAATTTCAGATTATTTCCGCTATGACTATTTCAGACTACTTTCCACACTATGATTTATATGTTTTCAGTATCATATTTAGTGTATGTTTTGATGTCCATATTGACAAGCAAGTCATGTGGTTCAATCGGTCACATGCAATCAGGCACCGAGTGCGATTTTTTGCCCAGACCATGGTTCGAGGCATGACAAAGTGCTTCACATATGGAGGCATTTATTAGGATATCAGAAGTCTCAAAAGGAAGGCACTAAATTTAATGAGAATATTATAACGAGGAATGTCAAGTAGATAACTATATTTATTCAAACTTAATTGATAAAATTATGTGTTTTCAATTTCTTATAATAAAAACAATTCATATAACAACAGTACTTATAACTCTAGCCAACTGAACTACCCAAATATTTCGTGGACTCGAGCAATACCACAATGTTTTTTAGCACGTTACAAGTAAATTAAATTAACTTGAACAGATGTCACACTTCACTAACTAAAGAAATGCTAAATTGTAATGCATCAAAATGACTCAATATCAAATCATATGCAAGGATTTTGGAAACTCAAGTAGGCCAAGCAGTAATGTGATCTTAATAGACATTCCCGAAGTATTGATATGCAATGCGTAGATAAATTTAACAGAACAAATGTAAATAATAACTAGGACGAGTCACTAAGGCATCAAAAAGAGGTCGAGAAGGAACAAAATTATATAGTGTAATGAGCCGGCCGGTAAATGAAAATCTGACACATATAAGAGAACAAGATCATGAAGAAAATCTTTGTTGGTTGAAGGAATATATTAAGTATGAAGTAGTTGTGCAAAAGGAAGAACTCGGTAACCTATGCAATATCAACTACCTATTAAGATAAATGATTCATACAGTTATATTAATTCATATTTTCTCTTATTCTTGATCACTCTTTTTATAACTGCCAAGCTCTTAAATATCATGCAACAATGTTGTTTATGTCTTCTTCGACCTATTGGTCATGTTGATTAAGTGTTAAATTCATATTATTAATGATATGATCAATAACAAAAAGCTTTTCTTAGCAAAAAATTGAAAGATTTGTATTGTGTCCTTTTGATTTTCTACCTAAATCATATGCCTTTCATTGAAATTCATTAGTCTTAAAAACTATTAGTATCTTAACCATATGAGAAAATGTGATGTATTCAACTTGGAATTAGATAGTCCGAGGTTAGAGTAAGTTTAACTTAAGTCGCACCACGTGCTATACTTGTTATGCATAACACGTTTTTATTAGTATCTTAATCATATGAGAAAATGTGATGTATTCAACTTGAAATTAGATAGTCTGAGGTTAGAGTAAATTTAACTTAAGTCGCACCACGTGCTATACTTGTTATTCATAACACGTTTTTATTTTGATAGATTAAAAGTGACTCCACTTTTATAAACGTCAAAGACTTTTTAAGATTATAAAAAGAAATGACTATTCGATGTTATATTTTATAATACTTGTTAACCCCGATCTTAAGGGACCACAAGTGTTTTTTTCTCAAAATTCTCTCTTGTTATTTGATACACTTAGTATTAATATTGAAGACTATTCACGATTAATAAAAAATACTAACAATCTTAAGGGACTATAGGTGTCGCTCTCAAAGTTTTCTCATTTATTTATCCTTTTAAAACCTTTTCTTTTTAAGTTTTTCCCACTAATACACAAAACAATCATGGATTTTAGTAACATATTCAAAACTTGAATGGGCCAAATTTGATTTTTTCCTCACCTTATAAACTTGTGAAACCCCAAAACCCGCACCCAACCCCTCCCTTTGTCTCTCTCTTTTCCAACGAAAGGGCTTTTCCCAAATTAAACTCTTCAAAAATTCCTCATACAACCAAATCTTTATCTCGCATATGGCCTTTCACGTAGCTTGCCCAATTACCTGGTACTACTACAAACTCCCCTCATTCTTTTATTTTTTTTGTATTATTATTTGAGTTATAATTATCTCTCTTTATTATCACTCTTTCTCTCTACTCTCTCTCTTATATAGCCAAGAATGCCATATGGGTTTCTTGGTTTTGTGGTTTTAAGTTGTTTACTGTGGTTTTTATTAACCTATATAGAGTTTAAGAAGGTGGGTTTTGGTTATTTTGTGGTATAGCTGAAAGATCTGATATCTCTCTCTTCTCTATATATTGATGGATAACAAATTGGTTTCTTGATTTTGTGGTGTATTGTTGTGTTCTTTGTGTTTTCTGACTCGTTTGTGTGTTTTTGTATGTGGGTGTTGGTTCTTTTTTGGTGTAGTCGAAGGATTTGTTACTGCCCACTTGGGTTACCTAAGGGTAAAAATGAGTTCTTGGAAGACGTGGCTAGGGTTGAGGAGTTTCTTAAGGACCCATGGTTGCTTAAGGCAAGAGAAGGTGCTACAATTCAGGTTAAGGTGCCCAAGATTGTTGTTGCTCGGCCCCCACAGGCTCCGGTAGGTGATGGGGGTGGTGATGGGGATGGGGAGGAGGCGGCTGCTATTGCTTCAGCTCAGACAAAGCGTGCTGCTTTGCAGAAGAAAGCTGCTGCTGCCTCTATGGTGGCTGAGGATTTCGCTAGACGATTTGAGTCTGGTGATTTGGAGGTCAGTAATTGTAGTTTTTTGGATATATTTTCATGATTTTTGAATATGGATTGTGAAAATTAGGATTTTGAAATCAATCGACTTGTTTTGTGTCCTATTTATTATAGTCAGGATAGTGGGATATATGGTTTGCTGAGATGATCGGTTTCCAAATCACTGTCTGCTTATATTTCATGTGGATTTTATGCCGTCATCACAATTGTGTTCATTTTTCGTTTAATGTTGAGCTTCTTCCGTCGAGGGAGAAGAGAATTTATGTGGTCCACAGAAAGGTCTAGATGTTCTAGGTTGTATGAATACTTTCATGGTACTTGATAAATAACTCCATTCACACTTAGGCTTTCAAGTGATTACACTGGGTATGTTCTTGTTGTTGTAAGTGTTTGTATAGTATGCCGCTTCAGGAGGAGAAAAGATATACCAATGCTTAGCCTGTCCTGATATTTACTCTTAAAATAGAGTGAATTTTCATGGTGCTTCCTATAGGATTGAGAAATTCATGGGTTATTAAGTGTTTGAATTATATAAAGTATGAATCTCCTTTTCCAATGACTAGGAGAATGTATACACCCTTAATTCAGGTAATAGATCATTCTTGAAAATTCCTTTTCCTTGTGAGAGACTATAATGTTTAGTGAAGGCTGTTAGTTAAATGCATTTTAGTCACACGCTTCATCTCTACTTTTTGGGTTATGGTTAAGTTCTTTGGCTATATTAATTTGGGGCGTGAGAATGTTCTATGAAGTGGACAACTTTGGACATTATGCTCTAAGTGGTCGTTTGGTTTGATGTATAGCAATAATTAACATCAGCATAAAATCCCACATAAGATAGTACAATATGGGTTGGACACATGAAAAACGGTATAACTAATACAAAGTTTGGTTGGCGGTATTAAATAATACTCGCTAAGTTGTGCGTGAATTTGTGTATTATTTTTTGTGGAATGAGAATACATGTATTCGCAATGCGGGGTTTAAACTATCTAAAGGAAGACATACCCTTTTAAAGTAAGTAATTCATATATAATTATCTTCTCGTTATTAATCACCACATTGACAATTCCTTCATTATTAATCACCATATAAATCCTTAATTATTAATCACCCCTTGAACAATCCCTGCATTATATTCCCCATATAACAAGTATGTCAACCAAGCGCCCTGAAAGTAAAGATCTACTAGTGCTCCAAACAAAAAGCAGTGATCTAGAAGCCATTTGGATTTAAAATCTAAATACCCGCTGAGGTGTGAGTTTTTTGAAACATGATGACAGTTAGGATATTTCTTTTGTCGTGCCTCAAATTCAACCAAATAGCTGTTGTCACTCACCAGCAGAATATTCATATTCTAAAGGTGCATTGTTACTGAACATTTAATAACCCCTTTTCATTGCTCATTCTACTGATATTCATTTTTTTTATCTTGTCCAGGGGGGGGGGGGATCATAAATTGTTAGTACATGGTAGCATTGATTTTTTTATTTACAAATAAATATCTGCCCTCAGGGCTCCATGAAAGATGTTGGTGGAGAAGAACAGGGTCTATCGAATGTTAAAGCGATGTGTAGGCTATGCTTTTGTGGTGAAAATGAAGGAGGTGAAAGAGCAAGGAAAATGATGTCCTGCAAAAGTTGTGCGAAGAAGTATCACCGAAGCTGCCTAAAAGCTTGGGGTCAACATAGAGGTACTTTTATAGGTTACAAGATTTGTCAGTTTTTAGTCTTATGCTTTTGCTAATATGCTCCTTTCTACAGATCTCTTTCATTGGAGTTCATGGAAATGTCCCTCATGCCGGCTATGCGAGGTAAAACTTTTGATTCTTTTCAATAGTGAAACGTAGTTGGTTTTGCTTTTAATAGCTTCCCATAAAAGGCTGTTGTACCATGAATTGCTTGTTCTTTTCTGTGATAAGGTCAAATGTTGTTCGACAAGACATTGACTTCTATTACCTAACAAAATGTAAAAAATGAATTTATCAGAGAGAACCAATGCCCTAATTTTCTCTGCTAGCCATAGGTAGCAACCTGAGGTTTTCATATGTAGGCATTTTGGGTTCTAGCCTGCTGCCTAGCTCTATAAGAGGTCACCCATGTCAGTTTTGACACAGAAATCTTCAGTAAGGTACACTGATTAAAAAAAGATCTGGAGTAAGGTGGGTGTCATAAAAATAGAAGTTCTTTCTACATCTCTGTGTTGCCATGGACAGTCAATTGAGAAACAAGGATATTGCTTTTAAGTCGATGCTATCAACTGGATTCCTCCGTATGTGTATGGTGTATGACACTCAATGGAGATGGCGCGGAACAGGTAGAATTTGGCCCATGGCCCCACTTATATACAAACTTATTAGTAATTAATTATACACTTGACATATCAACTACTCTTTGTCCTCTAAATAACAAGGAAGACTACTTTCTGCTAGATCAAGTGGACCCAACGTACATTGGTCTTGAAACGTTAGTGAACTTCTTTCTAGCTTCTCAAATGTGCACCATGTCAAAGAGAAATAAGCTGCAAGCAATAATTGCTTATAATGATAAACCCCATGTCGAAACCCCAATGCCTGGTTGTAAGAAATCATTTGATAATCAGCGGAGGCGAAAACACTAAGTGATTTCTTCCCATCTTTAGTTACTAGGTTGAATTAGTCGAAGTTTGTGCAGGCTGGTCCGGGACCACAGTTATTTTAAAAAAAGTGATTTGATGTGAAACGAGTCACTATAGTTTCATGTTTCACGTTTTATGGTATAAAGCTTGTCATGTTCGGTTGCAAGGTGTTACTGAATCACATTATATTTACTTTTTGGTTTTTGTTTTGCCCCTTTTTTCTCCGGCTTTCTTTTTTGGTCTTTTGGTTTTTATCCTCGTGTCCTTTGGTGACTTTGATTTTGGTTCCTGTTTCACATTAAACCTTCATATTATTTGGGATGAGGTAGTTTAGTCCATCTAGCCAATGGGGTTACAAAACATTAGAACCAACCGGCCTCTAACCTTTACCCCTCCTTTGCTACTCCCTCCGTGGCACCACGAGACTTGCTCACTGCGTCTAGGTTTTACTATGAAGGTTTCTTGGGGGGGGGGGGTTAGAAAACTGGCCTTGTAGGTAGGGATATTGGTAGGATTTGAGCAGTATTTTTAAAAGTGAAAATTTGCAAAAAAGCAATAAGGTCCTTAAAACTTTAATCAAAAAGCAAAAAGCAGCGTACGATCCATCAAACATGAAAATACCTAAACATATGAATTTAGCACTTATAAGATCAGATAACGATTAATATTATTATTTTCAGTACCCGTTATACAATAATTGACAATATGTTGTCCAACACCTCAAATTAAATAAAATAAAAATAAATTTCAACAAGGACATAGAATAGTAACGTCAATAGCAACAATACATAAAGTTGGAAGAGGAGCAAAAAAAAAAAGCTCGAAATCAGCAGTAGTTGAAGAAGGGGGGCTTGCATACTAGAAAGTGTCACCTTTGAAGAAGAAAATGAAATTTTAAGAAATTACAGAGAACCAATAGTAAAAGAAGAAGAGGCGTTAAAAACTTGAAACAAAGAAAAAGAAGACAACCATGTCAAACAGAACTTAATTGTATAGAGGAGTCTTAGTACTCATATATCATAAAGAGCTACTCTTCTTGCTCCCTTTTTCCTATATTTTCCACATTTTAGAGTCACTTTCAAATATTCGCTGAAAACAATTTCTGTCTCCTCCTGTCTGAACCATGTTTCCCCAAATTGTGTGACATCATACATGAAGCAATAACCCCTGGCTTGTCATCACTTCATCGCTTGCTTGACTCAACACTGGATTTGAGGATGTATGAGAGGTTTTTGACATATTGAAGGAAGGGGTGGTAGAAGGTGTCAAAGGAAGGTGCTCGTGGAAATGTTAATTTTATTATGCGAGTGACTGCAAGGACTAAATTGGCTTATATCACACAGATTGAAGGTGTTGCTGCATATGTTGCATGGGAAGGAAATGGGTTTATTGGTTGCGATAGTGGTAATATATGAGGATGTGGGAAATGTTTTTGATGGTTTGGAGGGAAGGGGTGGGTAGAGGGTGGACAATGACAGTACCAGTAAATAAGGACTAGATTTGTTCTCACACAGATTGGAGTTTTTATGTGCTGAAGATATACACAAGGATGAATGTCTAAAGCTAGTAGCCTATTATCTTTCCTTTCTATTTGAGTCTTTGATGGTCATGGATGTTGCTGATAATGTCTTCTTATCTGCTCCTGTTAAATTGCAAGGTAGGTTGCTAATCTATTTGAGGCAGCGTCACATGATGCACAATTTCTGCTGAAATGTTGATGATCAAACATATTAATCTAGGCAGAGCTCTTGAAGTTTGAAGTATCCTTAAAAAACTAATGAAGTGTCCCTATCGAGTAGGATTATAAATGAAACTATTGGCTGCTGTTTTTTTTTAATCTTTTCATAAAGCAACTCTCTGTTTGATAATTGGACATGCATTCCACATCATCCTCTAGTGATTATTGCATTTCTTGGCTATTTGATGTCTATGTTATTGTTCAACTCATGTTCTTGTGCTCACTATATTGCTCATATCTACTGACTGTATGTATGCTCCTTGTTTGGTGCAGGCCTGTCGAAGAACTGGAGATGCAAACAAGTTCATGTTTTGCAAAAGGTGTGATGGAGCTTATCACTGTTACTGTATGCAGCCTCCACATAAGGTTCTTGTGTCTTAGTCCTCCAGTTCTGTATAATGATAAAAGTAGATTGTACTTAGTTGTTTTTGATATGTGCAGAACGTTAGCAGTGGACCTTATTTATGCCCCAAACACACCAAGTGTCACAGCTGTGGTTCTAACGTTCCAGGAAACGGCCTGAGCGTAAGGTGTGTAGTATGGTCCCTGGGCAGCTAGTTGACATTCTGTTGGATGCAAGTTTTGCTTTATTTTATGATGTTATTTGCACACTCAAATTAACTGCATTTTAGTTAAAAGGCTTATTCGTGTACCCTTTCTATGTCGTTTTTTCTTTATCTTCACAGAGGAGCATCACGTAGGAGTTATATTTGATTTACATTATATAGTATGATAAGGGATTTGAAAGCAATTTAACCCAGTTCTCTAGTTTGGCCTTGTCCGTAGCACGGTTAATGTTCCACATTAACGTCTTTTCGAGATTCCAAATACAAATTATTGCGATGGCATCAGATAATGTTGTGTGCTGCATGTGATTTATGAAAATCATTTAAGGCATGTTGATATCTTGCAAATCCTATTGTCTCTAAACTATTGATATCTTGATCTATGGCAGGTGGTTTTTAGGATACACTTGTTGTGATGCTTGTGGAAGGTTATTTGTGAAGGGAAACTACTGTCCTGTTTGTTTGAAGGTAGATAGCATGGCCGTTTTAATTATCTGAGATTCTCTTTGTTTGATTGTACAATGAGGTTACTTGTACTATGGTGTTTTACTAATGTAAAATTGCTATTTTGTCGGCAATTGTTACGGGATGCCTTTTGTTTTCGTTGCTTTTCCAAAGCAATTGAGTATTTTTCTTCCCACAGGTCTATGAGGAATGCAATTAATTGTTATTTTACACTGTAGGTTTATAGAGATTCTGAATCAACACCTATGGTTTGCTGTGACATTTGCCAGCGTTGGGTGCACTGCCAATGTGATGGCATCAGGTATACCTTAGAATTTGCTTTTAAGATTATTAATTTTTTGGTTTTGCTTTGGTGCCTTTCTTATAAAGTGCAATTTTATCTCTTGACATATGGCATATAGGAAAACATGGATGTGCATTAGGTTAGACTTTTCTGTTCTGGAATTAAATATCAGAAATCTATTTCAGCATCCTATACCTTTATGGTGTTCGTCAGCAGATTTTGTTAACATGTGGAAAGTGTTTCCAAAATAGTCTCATCATTCCCCGTTGACTTTTATTGTTTCATTGAGTAATTGAATGACATTTTGGGGACTGCTGTTTATGCTGCATTCTGGCTTGTTAAGAGTTGAGTCAGTTGACAGGGAGCTAGTTCTAATTTCCAGAAAAGCTCCTCTTCTGGCCTTTCACTATAAAAATATCCTGACATCTCTGTCATTTGCCAATTTGTTCTCCTGTCATTTGAGATATAAAGCTGTTAACTTATGCAACCTTGTTCGTAGTTTCACTAAAGCTTTGATTTAGGGACTCCTTTGGGACTTTTAATTTGAAAATGGGTATTTTCTTTGCAGTGAGGAAAAATATTTGCAGTTTCAAGTGGATGGAAACTTGCCGTATGCATGTCCAACATGCCGTGGAAATAGTTATCAGGTGTGTTTACGGCAATGATTACTTAAAATAGAAAATTTAAACTAGAACGTTATCCTTGATAATTTTCTATTGATGCTCTCAGGTGAGAAATCTTGAGGATGCTGTTCAGGAGCTTTGGAGGAGGAAAGATGTAGCTGATAAGGATTTAATTGCAAGTTTGAGGGCAGGAGCTGGGTTGCCAGTTGAAGATGAAATATTTTCTATTTCACCCTTTTCAGATGATGAAGATCCTGTAGTAAAAAATGAACATAGTCGATCTTTGAAGTTTTCTCTTAAAGGTTTAGTTGATAAATCTCCCAAAAAGAGCAAGGAGTATGGAAAGAAATCTTCTTACAAGAAATCTGGTAAAAAGAAGGGGTTAACTGGACAAAATGAAGCACATCTAGATGCTGCATCTGTTGGATATAGTGCTGGTGACGTGAAGAATGAAGAATTGCAGGCTTATGGGGAACTGGATAGCTTTTCTTCTCCTGTTGGTAGCTTGACAGAAGGTATATGTTCGATTAATCAGGCAGGGGTTATAAAACACAAATTTATAGATGAAGTTACTGGAAACAAGGGTAAGAGGACAGTCCAAATGAAAGGTAGCAAGCGTCAGTGTTTGGACAGGGATGATGTCGGGATTCAAACAAGCATGCCAAAGACCTCTAAGGGACCAAAGCTTGTTATACATTTGGGCTCACGGAATAAAAACTTAGTAGGTTCCCCAAAGTCCGATGCATCAAGCTGTCAGAAAGAGCAAGATTTGACTACTTCAAATGGTATTCTTTTTCTCTATATGATATCTTGAGGTTCCTCTTTCTTTCTGTTCTCTTACTTGGATGAATCTTGTTTATACTATGGCTTCTACATAGAATTTGATGACTGTTAATATACTTTTCTACTAGCTTGTGTCACTTGTGACACGAAAGCTATGTCTTTCTAAATTGTTATCTCTTCCAGACAAAAGGTTCCGCCAGTGGGAGAAAGATGATTATATTTTTTCTCTGTGCAATATTATTTCTTGGAGATTCTCTTTTGTGATTGGTAAGGACTTCATAAATAAGTTACCCCAAGGGCTTTAAGTGGCAAGAGCACAACACGTGATCTGTGGATTAGGCGCACGTCACACGTGCGAACCCTGCCGCCGACAAATTCATGGAGATTGGTAGACGGGAGAGCTCATTATCCTCACTGGGTTTTGAACCTTATGTCACTGGCCCTTGGGGGTTTCTCGGTTATAAAAAAAGGACATATAAGTTGGCTAAGGAATATCATAAAGTACTGTGATTCTCGGCATTGCTTTTTGTTCATAGAAGCCAGAAGCATCTCTAATGTACTTTTTTTGCAATGCATTTTCTTGTAGATAAAAAACTAGCGTAGATGTAAACTTGTGCCACATATTTTCTTCTCCTTGCCTTGGTTAATTGGTTCCTTATTTGGCATATGATGAATGTGTGCCTTGGTCATCATGTCATCTGATGTTTGTTACTTTTAGCTTCTTCATGATTCAAGTGGAAAATTATAGTGAAAGTAAAGCAAATGGGGATATTCAAGTCACGTCCTCAAAGTTTTACATAACAATGTTAATCATTGATTAGACAATGGTAAAATGGTAAGCCAGTAGTTTAAAACTTTCTTTTTAATGAGCTTGACAAATCTTAAAAGAGTAGAGGACTCGTGCCTACATCTTACTCACAGACCTCTTCACTTTTCTCAAGACTCTGAAACTGCTTTTGTTGTCTTGATGGATATACTCTGGCATAAAACCACAGTTTTCTTTGGTTTGGGAATGGAAGGTCTGTTCAGTGCCTGATTAAACTCTGCAATTCTTGTTCTAGTGTGGTGTTCCTTCTCTATATTTTTCCATGCTACAATAATTCAGATTATTTCCTGTGTGAATACTTGCAGCTGAAGAGTTCGGAAAGCTGCTAATGGCCCCAAAAAATAAAAAAAGTAATTAATCTAAAGTAGTTGAATATCTGAACTCAACTAAAAGTTCATGCTGTAAATTATTTTAGTTTTCTGATGTTAAACCCCTGTGAAATTTTAGGAAATATGGTTTAATTTGTAAACCACTGAGCTCATCCCGTTGAAACGGGTAGGCGGCAATACTTCTGTTTCCTAATTTTTTTTCAAATTCAATTTCTAGATTCTCTCTTCATCTGTTGTTCCCTAAAATTGTTTCAATTCAATTTCTAAATTGCTTGATCAAGACAGCAATATTTCTTGAGATCAAGTAATTAGCTTTAATGCTCTATATTCCTGTTCTTATATGGTGTAGATTCTCTACTTTTTAGGGTACTTTTTGTATATGGAAGTTTTTCCCAAATTAATATTTTATACCTTACCAAAAAATATTCCTATTCTTATATGTACTTCCTTTGTTTATCAGGTAGTGAGGATCTGGGTCAGCTGAGAGAGAATGAGAACTCAGAGAGGAATGACACTGCAGCTAAACTTGGTGGCAGAAAAGGTAAGACGTGTTGTGACTTGTTCACTTTCTATGTTGGCGGTGGGGGTGGTGCAGGAAGATAGAATTGTATTTATTGCTTTTAGGAGCATATTTTTAGTGTTCTATTAGTAACTTTTGGTTTTCGTTTCTGTGCCTGAAGGACATAAGGTGGATCATATGGACCAAATAAAGGGTCAAAATACTAGAGGTAAAGAAAGTCACTTAATAAAGATCAAGAAAGTAAGTTCGGAAGCTACTCATTTCCCTGCCAAAGTTGGTGGAAAATTTGCCGATGGATCTGGACCTAATCCTCCGCTCAAGACTTTTGGTATCTTAGGAAAAAGCAGTGACGGTAGTGTTATTACAAGGGCTGGAGCTGAAGTTCCTGCTACAAGGGGCAACAAATTGGCTTCTGTAAAACATGCCGAAGCTGGGCCCGCTTCTTGTAATGACCTGAATGATGAGAAAAATAGCACACCTTCAGTATCTAATTCAACGAGGAAGGATCCAAAACCTCTTCTAAAGCTCAAGTTCAAAAATCCTTACCATGAAAGTCAAAATGCCTGGGCTTCTCCAGGAGAGGAGGAGAAAAGCATGGTTAAGGGCCAGAGGTCTAAAAGAAAGAGAGCACCGGCCTTTGGAGAAAAAGCATCAAGCAGAGCTGATGATAATTCATCACAGTGGTATGAAGACAATACAATGGATGAGTTCATGGATGCTAACTGGATACTGCAGAAGTTGGGAAAAGATGCGAAAGGAAAGAGAGTGGAAGTTCATCATTCATCTGATAATACCTGGTAAGTCTATTGTTACGTCAAGCTGACTACCATGCATGCTTAAATTTATGCAACTTTAATGGAAATGAGTGTTGTGATATTTCAGATTAGTAATCATGATAGCGATGAGAAAAAGGCAATCAATAGAGCAAGTGATTGCATGGGGGCAAAAGGATAGTAGGATAAAGAAAATGAGCACGTTGTCTATTGTGAGAAGTTTCACTTGGGTTTTTAACTCGGGTGACTCCCTTGCTGGTTCTTATTTATCAAATTATATAGGAGAGCATTCATATAAATCTGTACCACACTTTCCTTGAGGTGCGTTAGTTTGACCTTTCAATTTGTTTTCTTTTCAGGCATAGAGGGACAGTCATAGAAGTCTTTGAAGGCTCATCAGTAGTGTCTGTTGCTCTTGATGATGGGAAGAAGAAGAACTTGGAACTTGGAAAGCAAGGAATACGTTTTGTATCTCAGAAGCAAAAACGTTGACTGCTATTAAACTTGGGTTATTAGATGCTGCTTATCTTGCGACTTTAGATGCCAAGAGCATGAGAGTTGCAGCATGAGCAACTGCTTATTGTTGCAGATCAAAACTTCAAGGTTACTGCACCTTGCACCGTGTGTTTGCTGCACACTTGCTAACCTTTGCCTACCATATTTTAAATGTAAGGCGTTGGTTCTGCTTTATTGTTACCTTTCGTTTCCTAGTGTACAGCTTCACGTTTCTGGTCAGAGATAGAACACAATTTTTGAGCCACTTGGTAGCACTTTAGATTATCTTGCTGGATTTTTCCAGTTTTAATGTACATTTTCTAGAGATTAGGAAGCTCCGCAATCTCGGGCTCCTACTGGTTGCAACTCTAGATGACTACGAGAGACTAAGACGAGAATGACAAATCTTGTGTATTGATTTATTGGCATTGGTATATTGATGGTATGAATGATATTACTTCATGTGCTATAGCAGCGTGAATGAATGAAAAAGGAGAAAAGCAAGTACTGCAGCCTTATAGTTTCTTCTATCAACCCCGTTCCACATCCTTTTCATACTGGTTGTCCTGTTTTGGTAGGAAAAGAGTTGTCGCTACTTCACAGATATGAAACTGAGCTCATTAAAAGGGTTAATAGTTGGTCAGGAAAACTGTTTTCCATTGGCGGTTGTAGGGTCGCTTCAAGATCTTGAACTGATGGCAGATCACTTCAAACAATGGCATACAAATAGGCATTTATGGACATTTTGCCATGTATAATTTGCTGATAATTGTGGAAAAGTAAATTTCATGCACCTGCAAGTATTGTCTGTGGCTAGGACTACACATTAAGTTATACACGATGATCTGACATAATGTGTCGGTTTGTTAGTCCTGCATTGATTAGACGCAAATCGGCGGGTTGGGTTAAACTCAACTAGGTCAAATTTGACTATTGGTTAACAACCGACCGCTTTATCACTAAGAGGAACAACCGGAGATTCGATTTCATAATGTTTAAATCATGTTATCAATCCATGAATAATATGAGCTTGAAGTTGTATAAAAGTTAATTATATTTGAGCTATTTTTTCGGAGCAATTCAGAAGATTTACATTTTTATTTTAAATGAAAGAAATTGAATTTTTTTCTGAAATAGTTATCAAAATGAAATAACGAGTAAATATAAAATTCAATTGAACAAGAGAAACAAACAACTTGACTATTTCTAAAAAACTCGAATTAAGGGAAGAAAAGAACGGTAGAAAGGGGATATCACCAATGTATGTTGAAAATTGACATGCAAAAAGTATACGATTCTGTGGAGTGGCCTTATGTTGAACAGATTTTCCAACTACTTGGGTTCCCTGATTTTTTTTTGTAAGATCGGATTATGGAGTGCCTAATGACAATATCATATTCAGTGATAGTAAATGGACACCACACTGCTCCATTTCAGGCTAGAAAGGGGCAGACCTATCACTCTATTTATTTGTCTTTGATATGGAATACTTGTGTAGATTGCTTAAGACACTAAAAAAAAAAATCCTGATTTTAAGTTTCACCCTAGATGTGTCAAGCTAGGGATTGTACAGTTGGGATTCGCTGATGATCTTTTTTTTTTTTTGTAGAGGTGATGTCCTATCTGTGCAGCTGATACGTCAAACGTTTCTAACTTTTTCCCAAGCTTTTGGACTTACTGCTAATGTAAGCAAGAGTTTCATTTATTTTGGGGGTGTATATTCTAATATTCAGCAACAAATCATTGAGATGTTGGGATTTGTGAAGGGAGATATGCCTTTTAGGTATCTTGGTGTTTCATTGAGCACCAAAGACTATCTATACTACAATGTGAGCCTCTTATTGATAAAATGTTGTGAAGGATCACTGCATGGACAACTAGATATTTGTCCTATGCTGAACGGGCTATACTTGTTAAAAGTGTATTGTTTGTCATTTAAACCTTTTGAGCATAATATGCACTGTGACAACTAGATATGATTTGTAGGAGATTTTTATGGACTGTGACAACTGAAGCCTCAAAGAAAGCGTTACTTGCATTGAACATAATATGCACTCCTCAGAAAGGGGGGGGGGGGGTCAAGTTGAAATGCTAAGTCACAGTCTGCATCATGAATGGTGCAGAAAATATTTAAAGGTAGGAAGTACTTAGAAGAGGCAGGATATACTATTGATGAACTTATTCAGATGAGGAAATACTCAATAAAAAAAAATGTACCAAAGGATGCAAGGAAGATTTGAGAAAGCCTCTTGGAGGAGGCTCATTTGTAACAACCAAGGGGCTCAGAAGTGGATCTTTATGCTTAGGTTGGCTGCACATGAACGACTAACAACTAGGGATATGACTGCAAAATGAGGTGTTGATACAAATCTGTCTTGTCCTATGTGGGGTGTGGCAAATGAGAATGTGCAACATCTGTTTTCTGAATGTAGCATCATTGGTTCAATCTGAAAAATGTTTGTCAGATGGCAAGGCATTACTAAAGGAAACCTTATATGGAATGAAGAGCTGAAATGAGCAGATAAATTTTTCAGAGGTAGAAGTAATGGAGCTAGTATGTACAATGGAGCTAGTATATACATGATTACACTAACTGTTGCAGTTTATCATTTATGGCTTGAAAGAAATAGCAGAATATTCCAGCAGAAGAAGCAGTTGCAAGATGCACTACTGAGAAGGATCACACAAGAGACTTATTATAGAGCTAGTTTATTTTCAAGATTAGCAGCATATCTCAATAGGCTGGATTGGTATCTAAGATGATTCTGTAACTAGTCTAGGAGTAGATTAGTCGGTTGAGGTGGAGAGTTACTGTGGGGTATACACTCTGACAAACTTCAGTGAGGCATCTGTTTTTTTGTCTTGAGCTGTACATACACACTTTTGGTAAACAAAATTGTTGACAGAACCAGTGATATACACGGCATTGTATATCACGGAAGAGTTTAATGTTGTAATCAAATTAGTATACAAAATTACCATAGTTGTAGAATTATTGTACAAGTACAATTAGGATATTAGATGTATAGTATGAATATGATTTTCTATATTTGAAGATTGTAAATTGTATATATACCCTATTCATTAATGAAAATAATCAAGAGATTATTTATTTCATGGTATCAGAAGTCTAGGGCTAAAATACTTTCTCTCAAACACTTCCGCTGCCCCCTTCTTTTCTTGGTTTCCGTGACCTACTCTCGGATTCCGTTGATTTTTTTCTCCTATATTCTCAAATTTTCTTCCCAATCCCTAATTCACATATTGTTCTTTCGTCTACGTCAGAACATGTTTCACCATGCTCTTACAGTTTTCAACATCAAGAACCGCATCCCTATTGTTCTTGAGATGGAAAACGTCCAATATGCGACGTGGGTGGAATTATTCAAAGTTCACGCACGATCGCATCAAGTCCTCCGTCACATAATCCACTCGGTACTTGGCGTGGAGAAGGTGCCTACCCCCGAGGATGATCCTACGTTATGGACAACCCTTGATGCTACCGTTCTCCAGTAGATTTACTCCACTATCTCTACAGACCTCTTACAGATGATTATTGAACCCGACGCTTGGAATAGGGTGCGTGATATATTTCAAGATAACAAAAATTCCCGAGATGTCACTCTTGAGCAATAATTTTCACATGTCAACATGGAAGATTTTCCTAACGTTTCAGCCTATTGTAAACGACTCAAGGAATTGGTGGACCAACTCCGCAATGTTGGTGCGCCTGTTACCAATTATCATCTTGTTCTCCAGATGGTTGCCGGCCTATCTGAGGCCTATAATGGCGTTGGCACATTGCTTCGTCAAAGTAATTCTCTACCACCATTTTATCAGGCATGTTTCATGCTCACGTTAGAAGAGGGCGACTTAGTTAAAAAGGTGGCTACCAGAGCAAATTCCGTCATGATGATGACAACGTCAGACGACCCTCACTCATTCTCTGAAAATTCAAGCCAAAATTGCAGCAACAGTGGCGGAAAAAAGGGTCAAAATTGTAAACATAATGGCAAAAACCACGGTGGCAATCGCGGTGGTAACAGAGGCAGACGGAACAGTGGTGGCAGAAACAGTGAACCTCGGGGCAGTGAGCCACATGCCAACTGGTCCTTGCCGTGGGCTCCCTGGCCGTGGAGCTGGGCCAGTGGCCATTGGCCCAACAACCCCTATTTCTCGCCTAGTCCATATCCGGGTAACTGGGCTCAGTTTCAACAACAATCCAGGTCCAAATTCTCGGGTCCAAACAGTGGCGGCATGTTCTCTTCTGGGTCGGGGCCGCAGGCAGGCCTGCTTGGGCCTCGGCCTCCGTGGGCTTTTCATGATGCGGGCCCAAATCAGATCCCGACACCTACAGATATTGCGACAGAGTGCATACACTTGGATTAACTCATCCGGACGTGAATTGGTACATGAACACCGGCGCCACTTCTCATATGACGTCTGATCAAAGTACTCTCTCGTCTTATTTCAATTTGAGCAACAATCGTGATATTATTGTTGGTAATGGCAACACAATTCTAATTTGAGGTTATGGACATACTACTTTGTCTCCCCCACATCCACCTCTAATTTTGAAAAATACTCTTCATGCCCCTAACCTAATTAAAAATTTGGTGTCTGTCCGAAAATTTACAACTGATAATTGAGTTTCCTTTAATTTTGATTCCTTTGGGTTTTCTGTGAAGGATTTCAAGACGGGGATACCTCTAATGCGATGCAATAGTAGGGGAGAGCTTTATCCACTCACAACCTCCACCACTTCCACGAGTCAAGCCATACTATCTACATTTGCCGCCCTTACTCCTTCCTTGTGGCATGCACGTTTGGGTCATCCGGGGTCGTCTGTTATTTCTTCTTTACATAAAATAATTTTATTTCTTGTAAGGGTACGCGTAGTACTCCACTTTGTCCTTCTTGTCAGTTAGGGAAACATTTTAGATTACCATTTGTAGCCTCTATTTCTTGTACTTTGATGCCTTTTGACATTATTCATAGTGATTTATGGACATCTCCCGTTCTAAATTCTTTGGGCCATCATTATTATGTTCTATTTTTGAATGTTTATTCTAATTCTTTGTGGACCTTTCCTTTAACGAAAAAATCTCAAGTTTTTTTCACATTCTTACACTTTAGAGCATTCATCCGTACACAATTCGAACGGGAAATTAAAAATATTCAATGTGATAATGGCAAAGAATATGATAATGGCAAAGAATATGATAATGGGTTGTTTCATGCATTTTGTGATGCTAATTAGGGGTGAGCGGGTCCGGGTACCATAATATTTTTGAACTACCCGGACCCTACCCGGTAAAAGATCGGTTCCTAAATTTACTACCCGGAACCTACCCGTAGCAATCACTACCCGGAACCTACCCGGACTCGCAGAGTCCGGGTAGGTTCCCGGGTACCCTGTAAATAAAAAACACAAATTAAGCAACAATTTTTAAGCCTATGAGAATAAAAAAGAGTTCTAAAATAATTTCATCAAGTAGTTTTTTAGCATGCAATCAGAGTTTTTAGTACCCTTATAAGAAGTTTTAGAAAACTTATTCATTGTAGAAAAGCTAATTCTGTAACAAAAACCTAAAATTGCAAGCCAAATTTGACACTCAATTAATTGAACGTGTTGATTTTAAAATAAATTTAAAAATATCTGAATTAAACTTATTTTCGTGTTCATAAGCTCTTCGATACAAAAGAAAAGCTTTATTATACTAGTAAATCCCTAAATTTCATCTTCACAACTACAAAAATATACACAAATTTTAAAAATAGATTTACATTTCAAATAAAAAAGTAATACAAATTGAAGATGAGTATCGCCTGAAATAGAACAGAAGCATATGATATTAAAAAGAAATTGAAGAGTTAGATATGAACCCATATGCATTTTAGGAATGACATGAACACAATCAAGGGAGAGAAAGAGGCAAATGTGAAGCTTCAATGACGACAACGATGAAAGTACCTGAGAGAAAGCTTCAACAACGACGACGATGAAGCTCGGTGGTGTAGCTAACACGCCATTGTTATTGAGAGAGTTTTGAGTGTTTTCTCTTAGGGCACAAAGAGCATTCTAGAATAAAGGGGTGAAAAAGCTAAAATATTTACGTCTTGTGGTGGGGAAAATCAATGTGCAGGCGTGCAACAAACAATTTTGGAGAAAGTTAAAAGTGGTCCAAATATTTCTAAAAAAGGTAAAAATATTTAATATTTTATAGGTTCCGGGTATCGGTTCCGGGTCCGGGTACCCTGTCTCTATTTGCCGGAATCGGAACCGGACCCGACATTGATCGGTTCCTAATTTTACTACCCGGACCCTACCCGTTATTATAATATATCTACCCGGAACCTACCCGTTAGTGTCGGTTCCGGTCGGGTATCTGGGTACCCTGTACCCGTGCTCACCCCTAATGCTAATGGCATAGTCTTTCATTTTTCTTGTCCTCATACGTCTTCACAAAATGGGAAAGCCGAACGAAAAATTTGTACCATTAATAATATTGTCTGAATTTTATTAGCCCATGCTTCCGTACCCCTTCTTTTTGGCATCATGCCCTATAAATGACTACTTACCTCATTAACGTACTTCCTAACAAAAACCTAGCATATAATTCCCCACTTTAACTTCTTTACAATAAAGATCCTTCGTATTCTCATCTTAGGGTGTTTGAGTGTTTATGCTATCCTCTTTTTCCATCCACTACAATTAACAAACTTCAAGCTCATTCTACCCCTTGTGTGTTTTTGGGTTACCCATCTAATCATTGTGGTTACAAGTGCTTTGATTTATCCTATAATAAAATCATAGTTAGTCGTCATATTATTTTTGATGAAACTCAATTTCCGTTTGTTACAGTGTGTAGTTCCGTGCCTAGTTCGTATAATTTTCTAGATGACGAGGTCTCACCTTATATTATCCACTATTTATCTGACTTATCCCGTGACCGAAATACGCCAGCAGGCCCACTGCCTGCTAGCCCACAAAATATCGTGTCTGTGGGTCCTAACAATTAGCCTAGTAGGCTAGAATCACGCGCCAGTACCGATCTCGGTCCTGTTCCGCAATCCCAACCCACTTTAGTGTCTGCCTCGGTCCCGGTTTCAGTTGTTGGGCCAACACACCCACTGTCTGCTGGCCAGTCCGTCATCACCCCACACATTGATCGTAATACACCCAATTCTATCTCGAGTCAAGGGTCCTTTACTCATAGTCAACAAGGTATTTTTAAACCAAATGATATTTTAATCTCAATTCTAATGTCCCTAAATTCCCATTACCACGTAACCCTGTGTTTGTCCTACATGACCCGAATTGAAAATTGGCTATGAACTACGAATATAATACTCTTATTGAAAATAAGACGTGTGAGTTAGTACCCCGTCCATCTGGTGTTAATATTATTCGGTCTATGTGAATTTTTACTCATAAAGAAAAATGATGGTTCTTTTGAGAGGCATAAGTCTCGTCTTGTAGGTGATGGTAAAACTCAATAGGTTGTCATGGATTGTGGTGAGACGTTTAGTTCGGTGGTCAAACCGACTACCATTCGCACTATTCTCAATTTGGCTCTCTCAAAAGCATGACCTATTCATCAGTTAGATGTAAAGAATACTTTCTTGCACGGTGATCTTAAGAAGACAATATACATGCATCAACCCTTGGGTTTTAGAGACCATTATCATTATCATGTCTGTTTACTGAAGAAGTCCTTGTATGGGCTTAAGCAGGCCCCCTTGCTTGGTATAAAAAGTTTGTAGATTATGTATCTACTATTGGATTTTCTCACAGCAGGTCTGATAATTCTCTGTTCATATATCGTCGTGGTACTTCTCTGTCATACATTTTGTTATATGTGGATGATATAATATTGACTGCCTCTTCTGATAATCTGCGCAAGTCTATCATATCCCTTCTCAGTTCTGAATTTGCTATGAAAGACTTAGGGCCCTTGAGTTATTTTTTGGGTATAACGGTCACTCGTCATGCATGTTGTCTATTTTTATCACAGAAGAAGTATGCGACTGAAATTATTGAGAGAGCTGACATGTCATCTTGTAAGTCCTCTTCTACTCTGGTTGATACCAAACCAAAGCTGAGTTATACTTCTAGCACATCATATGATCATATGAGGATTCCACACACTATCGTAGTTTTGCAGGGGCTTTTCAGTATCTTACTTTCACGAGATCCGATATTACTTATGCAGTACAACATGTGTGTTTATTTATGCATGATCCGCGGATTGAGCACATGCATGCGTTCAAACGCATTATATGTTACATACATAGCACACTTGATTATGGATTGCATTTATATTCATCATTCGTCTATACTCTCGTGTCTTATACAGATGTTGCTTGGGGTGGCTGTCGAGATACCAGACGTTCGATATCTGGTTATTATATGTTTCTTGGTGATAACTTGGTCTCTTGGTCAGCAAAACGTCAAGCTACTTTATCGCGATCCAGTGCAGATGCCGAATATCGAGGGATAGCCAATGTGGTGTCTGAGTCATGTTGACTGCGTAATCTTCTGTTAGAGCTTCACTTTTCTATTCAGAAAGCTACATTGGTCTATTGTGATAATGTTAGTGCGGTCTATCTCTCTGGGAATCCGGTCGAACATCAACGCACTAAACATATCGAGATGAATATTCACTTTGTTCGCAAAAAGGTAGCTCGTGGACAAGTACGTGTCTTGCATGTCCCTTTCCGGTACCAAATTGTTGACATCTTTACTAAGGGTCTTCCCTCGGTTCTATTTGAATATTTTAAGGACAGTCTCAGCGTATGACAACCGCCCGCTATGACTGCGGGGTGTGACAAAACCCGTGATATACACGACATTGTATATCACGAAAACATTGAGTTTATTGTTGTAATCAAATTAGTGTACAAACTTACCATAGTTGTAGAATTCTTTATTTGAAGATTGTAAATTGTATATATACCGTTTTACCCTATTCATTAATGAAAATAATTAAGTCAATTGTATTAGTTACCAAAAGGAAAAAAAAGCAAGTTATTTATTGTAAAGTAGATTGAAGCGAAGGAAGACAAATTCTTTTCCGTGTTCTTTAAAGTAATATTATTTATTGTAAATGGTGAAAAACTCTTTTTTTCTGCTAATAACAAAATATAAAAGAACTTAAGCATAATATTTAACAGTAAATAATTAATGTGTTAATTATTGGGGTTCAAGGTGCAATTGGTGTTTGTCAATGAAAATATTTTCTTGCAATATCTAAAAAAAAGTTGAAAACTAAATGAATCAACATATTTTTTTTGTATAGTTTCGACATATTTTATTTGGAGTTTTTTTTATTTCAAGGGGCTTAATTCAAATTTGAACCTAAATTTCTGATTAAAGCTCAATAGTGGAGAAATTCTATTTATGCCACTATATTTGTCGATTGTATGGTAAATATGTTGGATGTCCTAAAATATTATTTTTCCTTCCTCGTTGGTTAATTGCAAAAAAATGCCTATTTTCTCAAATAAGAAAAACCTTCTCTCAATAATTTAGTACTCCTACTATATGACATAAAATTTTTGCTCAGAGGTGAAACTTGTTTTCATCCTTTAATCTTTGATTAAAAGCGATTTTCTTTTAAGTTTTAACAGAGAGGAAAAAAATAGAGCTATTGTTGTTTTTACAGAGGAGAAAAAATGCGAGAACCAGAAAATTTTGCTTGCTTATTCATTCACATTGTAGAAATAAATAGTTGAAAGACTACTATTTTATCTCAACTAAGGTACCAACTAAACAACTAAATTTCAGAAATAGAATACTAAATTAAAAAAAATACAGTAAATATCTCAATACTTCAACACTCGCACAGAGAATTTTAAATCTGAATTTGGGAAGAGCTTTGGTAAATATATCAGCAAGTTGATCCTCAGAACAACAATGAACAAACTTGATTTCCTTGTTTTTCTCAGCTTCTCTAATGTCTAATGGCATGAAACTTGACAATGATATGCTTTGTTTTACCATGCTGCACTGAATTTTCTGCAATTGCAATTGCTGATTTGTTATCACACTTGATGTTAGTTGCAACTTGCAATTCCATTCCAAGATCCTTCAAAAAATTTCTCAACCAAATAGTTTGAGTTGTTGCTGTAGATGCTGCTACATACTCTACCTCTACAGTGGACTGCGCCACTATTTCTTGCTTTTTTGAATTCCATGTAAACACACCAGAACCCAACGAAAAAGCATAGTCAGTAATGCTCTTCATATCATCAATATTTCCAGCCCAATCACAGCTAAGCACTCTTATCGCAGCTGCAATATGAATGCCGCTAGAATTATGCATAAATCTTGAAAGAAAACTAGCAGCATACAATAAATCAGGTCTTGAAGCTGTCAAGTACAAGAGACTTCCAATCAAACTTCTATAAAATGAAGCATCACACTTTTGGGCTCCATCTTCCTTTGAAAATTTGGTATTCAAAACCAATGGTGTAGGAACTGATTTGCAATTTTTCATTCTGAATTTTTTCAGAATCTCCAAAGCAATACTTTTACTGATTGAGAAAAATTTCAACCTCTGATTGGTGTACTTTCAGCCCCAAAAATACTTAATCTCTCCCAAATTTGACATTTCAAATTGTTTCTCCATTTTCACTTTAAATTTCTGCAACTCTTGCTCATCATTCCTGTAACAAGCAAATCATCAACATATAAAGAAACAATTAATGGGTCATCATTAGGGAGAGTCTTCATATAGATCGTAGCATCATTGTCACTCTTTTGGAAACCTTGATTGCACAAATGAGCATCGATTTTGCTGTATCAAGCCTTTGGAGCCTACTTCAACCCATATGAAGCCTTCTGAAGCTTATACACCTTACCTTCACTTTCTTGAACCACAAAACCTTCGAGTTGGGCTACATAATCTCCTTTTCTAGAAAACCATTCAAGAAGGTAGATTTGGCATCTAAATGCCAGATTATTCACTTCATTTGTGCTGCCAATGCAATCAAAATTCTGATGGTGTCCATCCTTGCAACAGGTGCAAAAGTATCCGAGTAATCAACTCCAGGTTGTTAAGAATAATTTTTAACGACCAACCTTGTTTTGTGCTTGTTGATAGATCCATCTACATTCAACTTCACTCTGTACACCCATTTAACTTCAATAACTTGCTTATTTTCAGGTTTGTCAACGAGTTTCCATGTTTCGTTCTTCTCAATCATGGTTATTTTCTCCTTCATGGCTTGCTTCCATTCTTTAATCTCATTGTCATCTTGAAACTTTGAAGGTTCCATGACAGCAAGATTATATCTTTCATAAATTTCAGTCAACGGTCTAGTGCCTTTGACAGAAAAATCTTCATCAGTTTCTGCTTCCAAGTGTTCATTTGAATCTTGAAAAGCAGGTTCAACAATCATCTTTCTGACTTTGAGAGATATTCCAATCCCAATAAGCATCTTCATCGACCTTCACATCTCTACTTATAAAAACTTTCCCATGTTCAATATTATAAATTCTATAGCCCTTAGAGATAGAACTATAACCAACCAAAATTTCTTTTTCAGCTTTTTCATCAAGCTTACTTCGTTTGACAGCTGGTACATGAGTATAGCATAACGAACCGAACACCTTTAGGTGCCTAATTGATGGTCTTATACCATTTCAAGCTTCAATTGGTGTCATCCCATCCACAGCTCTTGTTGGCAGTCTATTTTGCAAATAAATTGATGTGTTTACCTCCTCTGCCCAAAAGAACTTCGGCAACTTTTTCTCAAAAATCATACACCTGGCCATCTCAAGAGCTGACCAATTTTTCCTTTCAGAAACTCCATGTTGCCGCGGTGAGTAAGGGACTGTAAGTTGATGCTAAATTCCCATATCATCACAAAATAAATGGAATTCACTTGAAGTATACTCCTTCCCATTGTCTGTTCTGATTTGGAGCCCCAAAATTCGGGTTCGGGTGGCCAAAATACACGTCAAAATAATTGGCAAAAACGGGGTTCAAATCGAAATAATAAAGGACACAATAATAGTGGAAAGGGACGTGGAGGGGGCCAAACCGCCAGCGGCAGCAGCCAGCCCGGGCAGTGGCGGCACTTTTCCAGGCAGCATCGGCGGTCAGTGGGGGCAGTACCCAACGTGGGCCCGGTCCCCACAGTGGGCTGCCCCATAGGCTGGGGCACCCAGGAGCACCGATTTTTATTCAATTTAGGAAGAATAATTTGCTTTCTTGTAATAGAACTTTGGACTCTTCAGTTTGTCAAACCTGTGTGTTTAGTAAACATATTAAACTTCCATTTTCTGTGTCTACTACTACTATTATCCCAAAGAAGAACTTTTTCAACGATTCTTGTGTCTGAAAGCTCTTCTCCCAGAAGTCTGATCTGGTTTACAACCTTTGTCAACTTGTTGTAGAATTCTTCAATGGTTTTCGAGTCCTTCATTCTGAGAGTTTCAAACCATCTTCTTAGATTTATTACTCTTATGCCTGGTCTTATCACTTCCTTTGAATTCTTCTTTGGGAAAAGGTCAAATTTGTCATACAACTATGCTTTATAGTTTAATACTGCCTTCCGTCAAACTTTGCTATCAAATTTGTCCTTTCCGTTAGCATACTTATTAAATTTGCTCTCAGCTGGATGGAAGTCTTACTTGGACTCCATGTCGGATCCACATAAACGTCATGTAGGCGCACACCCAATTATTTTAACTTGTACGTGTTACCCCATCATTAAAATTATTTCAACCCGGTCCATTACACCTAACAACACAAGCAGGATTCATCACTCCACAATACTTATCTTTGGCGAAACAGGCAAAGGAAAAAAAAGCCTCTCAGAATTTTGTTAAGGAAAAATAAAAATAGAAGCTTTAATATTGTTGGGTGGAAAATCCTCGTACAACTTTATCCATTTAAGTTGTTTTCTGTAATTTTAATTCTCATAGTATAGTTTTCTCTTTATATGCATTAATTTTCTCCAATTTATCAAAAAAATAAAAATTAATAAGAGAAACTTAAGATGATGAGAAAACAACAGATCTACAATCTAAGGTTTCCTATATCGATTGTCAATATTCTACTATCACAACCGGCACCGATTGAGTTTTAGATGATTCCTTGTCGGTTATGGCGGTGTCTCCATCATCTTCACGGAGGAGACAGTGGTGGGAGAGTCGATGCAGCAAATTACTCTGGTGGAATTTCTTTTGTCGCCGCTTGACTATTCCCGTCGGCGCCGCCGTTTCTTCCGCCGCATGATTTCGTCGACGGCGAAGCATCGGACGATGATGGAGGTGGTGCTTCGTAAGGTGTAGGCCACGTGGCGGAAGAAGAAGACCGAATTGGTTGTGAAAGCTCTTGAAATTCAGAAAAATTAAATTCTTCTTCTTCACCTTGTGCGTTGAATTCGAAGAATGTGTATGCGTCGATCTTAGGTATCATTTGCGATGCCGTTTAAATGAGGTTGTTAAATGAGAATCCATTAATCAACTTCTTTCTACACTATAACTTTTTTTCGCTAAAATTGAAAAATTGTAGATGAATAACTTAGGGTTTATATGAATTCAATTGTAGGATCGAAAATATAATAATTTTTTTTTAAATTTGAGGTAAGATTATTTTTTTTGGAGTGTTGGAATTAGGATTTATGGAAAGGGGAAAAGAAGAAAGATATGAAAATGGACCAGGTGTGAAATAATTTAAATGATAGGGGTAACGGGTACGGGTACGGGTTAAAAGAATTGGGTGGCGCATATATGTCGTCTACGTGGATCCGACGTGAAGTCCAAGTCAGACTTCCATCCGGGTAAATTTAATAAGTATGTTAACGGGAAGGGTAAATTTGATCGCAAAGTTTGACGGAGAACAATGTTAAACTATAAAACATAGTTGAAGGGCAAATTTGACCCTTTTCCTTTCTTCTTTCAACTTGTCCCAAACCTCCTTTGTAATCTCACAAGCCATATCTGAAAGTGCTGATTGAATACAAGACAAAGCTTTGAATTTTTTCGAAACCTCTTCTTTGTGATTCTTAATCTGCGCCATTGTTAGGTTATTTGGCAAAGGATTGGTTCTCCTCCAACCTCTACAACTTTGTTAGAATAATTATGGGAAAATCCCATAATTATGTTTATTCTCATTAATTAAGATATTGTAATTAGTTGTAAAATCAATTAGTCATCATTAGGAAGATTAATCAACATTTTCTATTTTAGGTAACCTTAGATTAGTACTAGACCTATGATTGTATATATTACATATGATTGGAATAAGATGATGGAGGAATCAATTCTTACATGGTATCATTAGCCTAAAGATCTTTGCCCTAATTCTCTTCTTTTTTTCCCTCTCTTAGCCGTAAGTTTACCCTTTCATCTCACTTGTTTTTCGTCTACTTAAATTAGGGTTAGTCCTTTTAAAACCCTAAACCTAAACTACCATTCTAAAGACCTAAAACCCTAGCTGAAAACAATACAAATCACCCACCCCCTCGGCTAGCATATTTTTTTGGTTTTCCCAATCCACTGTCATCCAAAACACAACTTCCTTCTCTTTCTTTTCTTGTTGATTCTAAGTGGAAACTATGGCCGAAAAACAAACCTTTCATCCCGCTCTTGCTGTCAATAACGTCAAGAACTTCATCTCCATAACTCTTGAAATGGAGAAAGGGCAATATACCTCATGGGCAGAGCTTTTCAAAATTCACTGTCGTACTTATGAGGTGATTGACCATATTCTTCCATCCGAGTCGCAGTCGGATACCACTACGGTGGACAAGAAATTATGGTCCCGCTTAGATGCTATTGTCCTTTAATGGATTTATGGCACAATTTCGAATGATCTCCTTCATACCATCTTAGAACCTAATTCTACGGCTAAACATGCATGGTAAATATTAAAGAATATTTTTCAAGATAACAAAATGTCTAGGGCCGTCTATCTTGAACACCAATTTACAAATATTAAATTGGATGATTTTTCTAACATCTCCGCTTATTGTCAAGAATTAAAAGTACTTGCGGATCAATTGTCCAACGTTGGTTCGTCCGTGACAAATCAAATGTTAGACCTTCAATTAATTGCGGGGCTGAATGAACAATATGATGGTGTTGCTACATTTATTCAGCAAAGCAATCATTTACCTCCCTTTTACGAGGCCCGTTTGAGGTTAATTCTCGAAGAAACGAGGAAGGCAAAGTAGGCATCATCGGGCACAAACCACAGGTGGAACGACTCTCGTCTCTACCAACTCTTTTTCCACTGATTTGGAGCCCCAAAATTCGGGTTCGGGTGGCCAAAATACACGTCAAAATAATGGGCAAAAACGGGGTTCAAGTCGAAATAATAAAGGACAAAATAATAGTGGAAAGGGACGTGGAGGGGCTAAACCGCCACGGCAAGCAGCCCACTCGGCGATGGCGGCACTTTTCCAGTAAAGGCGGCGGTGCAAGACCCACCGTGGGCCCGGTCCCCACAGTGGGCTGCCCCATCGTGACCTTTTCCGACCTCTTCGTGGGCCCGACCTCCTCCTTCTTCAAATCGCCTACCCGGTATTCTCGGATCTCGTCCACAACATGCGTATGCAGCGCAGACACCTTCTTCGGTTGGATATGCACCCGCGGATATTGAACAAGCCATAAGTCATATGAATCTCAATAGTCCAGATGAATCATGGTACATGGATACAGGGGCTACGTCACACATGACATCATTTCAAGGTAATCTTTCGTCTTATTTTAATATAAGCGGTAATAAAAATATTATTGTCGGTAGTGGGCAGGAAATTCCAATTCGTGGTGTTAGTCAGGTAACACTACCCTCTCCCCATCCATCTTTATGTTTGAAAAATGTCTTACATGCACCTAAATTGATTAAAAACTTGATCTCTGTTAGACGTTTTACAACTGACAACAATGTTTTTGTGAATTTTGATCCGTTTGATTTTTCTGTGAAGGATTTTCAGACGGAGATGCCGCTCATGAGATGTAACAGCACGGGAGACTTATATCCCGCCACCTTTGTTTCCATCGATAGCAGGATCAAACCATCCACCTTTTCAGCCATCTCTCCTAGTCTATGGCACAATAGGCTGGGGCACCCAGGAGCACCGAATTTTAGTCAATTTAGGAAGAATAATTTGCTTTCTTGTAATAGAACTTTGGACTCTTCTGTTTGCCAAACCTGTGTGTTTGGTAAACATATTAAACTTCCATTTTCTGCGTCTACTACTACTACTATTATGCCATTTGATATTTTGCATTGTGATTTGTGGACTTCACTTGTTTTAAGTGTTGCAGGTCATAAGTATTATTTGTTTATCCTTGATGATTTTTCAATTTTTTTGTGGATTTTTTCCTTAGGACAAAAATCACAAACCTTTACCATTTTGAAACAATTTAGTGTGTTTATCAAAACTTAGTTTGAAAAATCCATTAAATGTTTTCAATGTGATAATTGGGGGGGGGGGGGGGGAGGAATTTATAAATGTTAAGAATTTTTGTCACCAAAATGGGATGTCTATCCGTATTTCCTGTCCACATACATCTTCTCAAAATGGGAAAGCGGAAAGAAAGATTCGAACAATCAACAATATGACTCGCTCTATCCTTGTTCATTCGTCTACACCACCAAATTTTTGGCACCTTGCTCTTCAAATGGCTACATATCTCTTAAATATTCTTCCTAGTAAACTCATCTCCAATGTGTCCCCTACTCAGGTATTATACAATTGTATCCCCTCGTTTACACATTTACGGGTTTTTGGGTGTTTGTGGTATCCATTGTTTCCGTCCACCAACATTCATAAACTTGAAGCTAGATCTACTCCTTGCGTGTTTTTGGGGTACCCCCAAAATCATAGAGGATATAAATGTTTTGATATGTCAACATGAAAAATTATTATCTCTCGTTATGTCATCTTTGATGAGTCAACCTTCTCGTTTGCAACATCTCGAGCGGCATCCTCACATTCATATGATTTTCTGGACGACGAAATTCATCCACTTTTGAGGTATCATCTAAACTCTCAAACTAACAATTTAGGGACATCACTAGACCCTACACCATTAAATGTCAACCCACACCCTTCCCGTAATCCCACTGGCCCAGACCAGTACCAAGCCTCCTACCTCGGCCCAAAATAGCGAAACTACTTTACCCACTGTTTTGGCCCAAAGTACCAAAACCACCCAACCATCCAACAGTACAACTCCTAAACGGATAATGAAAACATGTGCTATACACATAATTTTTCGACCTAAACACCAGTTTAGCCTAACCACCTCAATCAAACCCTCACCAATATCGAAAAACCCCAAAGCTGCCTTATCAGACCCGAATTGGAAGGTTGTCATGTTAGATGAATTTATTGCTCTTATTCAAAATAAGACGTGAGATTTGGTACCACGACCGTGAGATTTGGTACCACGACCATCTAATGTGAACATAATTCGATCTATGTGGGTGTTTTGCCATAAAAAGAATTCTGCCGGTTCTTTTGCGAGATACAAAGCTCGTCTTGTTGGTGATGGCAGGTCTCAACAAGTGGGAGTAGATTGCGGTGAAACTTTTAGTCCGGTAGTCAAGCCTGCAACCATCATAACTGTTCTTAGCCTGACACTGTCCAAATCATGGTCCATTCATCAATTGGATATCAAGAATGCATTTTTACATGGCCACTGCAGGAAACAATATACATGCATCAACCGTTGGGATTCCGCGATCCTGCCCGTCCAGATCATGTGTGCCTACTGAGGAAATCCTTGTATGGTCTGAAACAAGCCCATCGGGCATGGTATAACGGGTTTGCCAGTTTTGTTTCCACATTGGGATTCTCTCACAGCAAGTCCGATCAGTCTCTCTTTATTTATAGGAAGGGCACTAATATGACTTATATACTTCTGTATGTTGATGACATTATCCTCACTGCATCCTCGACTAAGATTCGCCAGTCTATTATGTCCCTTCTTGCAGCAAATTTTGCAATGAAGGACTTGGGCCCGTTGAATTATTTTCTTGGCATTGCTGTCACTTACTCTGCAAGTGGATTGTTTCTCAGTCAAAAGAAATATGCAGAGGAGATACTTGACAAAACAGGGATGTCTTCGTGCAAACCTTCCCATACTCCGGTTGACACAAATGCGAAGTTGAGCAACGCTTCATGTACTCCATACAATAACCCCACACATTACGCAGCCTTGCAGGTGCATTGCAGTATCTGACCTTTACACGGCCTGATATTTCCTATGTTGTCCAGTAAGTATGTTTACATATGCATGATCCGAAGGATGAACATATGGGGGGCCCTAAAGCGGATTCTGCGGTATATTAAGGGTACTCTCCACTTCGAACTACATCTGTATAAGTCCTCAATATCGAGTCTTTCAGCCTACACAAATGCAGATTAGGGCGGCTGTCCGGACACACATCGTTCCACTTCAGGTTATTGTGTGTTGGGGACAATCTCATTTCCTGGTCGTCCAAACGACAATCCACTATGTCTCGGTCAAGTGTTGAGGCAAAATACCGAGGGGTATCCAATGTGGTTGCTGAATCATGTTGGCTCCGTAATCTACTATTGGAGCTACATTACCCGATTGAAAAAGCAACAATGGTATACTGTGACAATGTGAGTGCAATATACTTATTATGCAATCCTGTTCAGCATCAACGCACAAAACACATTGAAATTGATATCTTATTCGTCCGGGAAAAGGTTGCTCGTGGAAAAGTCCGTGTTCTACATGTACCGTCCCGCTATCAAATTGCACATATATTTATGAAAGGTGTTCCGCGCGTACTCTTTGATGATTTCAGGGACATTCTGAGCATACGTGAACCTCCCACTAAGACTGCGGGGGGCTGTTAGAATAATTATAGGCAAGTCCCATAATTATATTTATTCTCATTAATTAAGATATTGTAATTAGTTGTAAAATCAATTAGTCATCTTGTAATTAATTGTAAAATCAATTAGTCATCTTGTAATTAGTTGTAAAATTAATTAGTAATCATTAGAAAGATTAATTAGCATATTCTATTTTAAGTAATCTTAGATTAGTACTAGACTTATGATTATATATATTACCTATGATTGAAATAAGATGATGGAGGAATCAATTCTTACAAACTTCCCACAAATTATATGCTCGCAAATAGGTTCTCATTTTCACAGCCCAAATTGAATAATTCTCTCCAAAAAAATAGGGGATGAAGAAATTGAAAAATTGCTTGAAACCATAGCAGTATTGAATTTTATGTTTTTACTCACAAGCCCTTAGGATAACAATTGTTGTTTCTAAAGAGAAGAGAAAAAATGCGAGAAGCAGAAAAATTCTGCTTGCTTATTCATTCACGTTATAAAAATAAATAGCTTCTATCCCAACTAAACAAACTCCTATTTTATGTCAACTAAACAATTAAATTTCAGAAATAGAATACTAAATTAAAAAGTAAATATATCAATACTTCAACAGGTATTCCCTTTACAATTGGAGCTATAATAATATCGTTTTGTCATCTCCAACTGCCACTGGATTCGTCTCAGAAGTAGCTGCCGCAGCTTCCATGTAAAACCCTAATTCCTACTTTCCTCCTTTTACATTCATCTTTGTATTATTACTATTATTTATTCTTAGTTATTAGTATTGTTTTTGTTATTTCTGTTTATCTTGGTCTTTTTTGCTAAACCTCGAAAAACCCCATAATTAATATATTTTCATGTGCGCACTTATTTTTGGATCAAGGCCTGGTAGAAGGAAAAGGCTAAGTAGGCGTTTGGCCCTGAAAATCAAATATTTTTCATTTTCTTTTGGAATTTTGAAGATGACGTTGTGTTCGGTTCTAGTTTTTGCAAAGAATATTTGGTTGTTTGAATGTATTGAAAGTGAAAAAAGTGAAAAAGTGTTTTCCAAATTCCAGTTGTATTTGCAATTTTCATGTCCAAATGCTGATTTTCAAATAATGTGAAAAAACAATTTTGGAAAAAAAGTGAAATTCTCATGGCCAAACGGGTCTTAAACTTGGGAAGAAAGTACTGAAGTGTAGAAATTGGGTTGTTTTGAGATTTTGGGTATCTGGAATATGATTAAGATATTAAACAATGAAAACAAATAGGAAAAGTTATTTAAGAGCTAGTTTTTTTGGGTTGGAAGCTGGAAAGGGTAGATTATATGAGTAGCAGATGAAAACTTTGACTCGTTTAATATATGAGTAGCAGATGAAAATGCCAAAGCGATTGTTAAAAAGTTAGTTTGAGAGAAAAACATTGTATCCAAGTATAATTTGTTAGTGATGTAAAATATTGAAACTTGTGATAATTGTATAAAAAATGTCCTTTCTGCGTTATATGATACTCCTACTTTGGGATGTTCTGAAATGTTTAACACTATTCCAGTTTTGGTATTATTCCATGTAAGTTCACAAATTTTAAGAATCTAATTCCTTTTACTATTCAAATTCAAAACTTCTATTTGATTTTTCTATCTCATACAACAACACCAACAACAACATACCCAGTGAAATCCCACAATGTGGGGTCTGAGGAGGGTAGAGTGTACGCAGACCTTACCTCTACCTTGGTAAGATAGAGCGACTGTTTCCGAAAGACCCTCGGCTCAAGACAAAGCATAAGCACAATCACAAGCAAAGCAAGAGAAACGGCCAGACAATCAATTTAGAACAGTATGAAAATGATGGTAGCAAAAGCGAATAAGACATTATGCGCATTCTAAAAAAGGAAACAGTAACTAACGCAGGTAAATAAGATAAACAAAGTACACTAAAGAACACATAGCAGCAGAAATCAAACGACAGGGGGATATAAAACAATACTGCACCTACTAGTATGATAGGCTAAGCAGGCCTACAATAATAACACTACAACTACCAGTTCGTAAGTGTAAGTAGGACTACGTTCAACTACCTACTACCCTAATTCATGTCCTCCACAACCCCCTATCTAAGGTCATGTCCTCATTAAGTTGAACCTACGCCATATCCCGTCTAATCACCTCTGCCCAATACTTCTTCGGCCTACCTCTACCCCTCTTGAACCTGTCCATAGCCAACATCTCACACCTCCTTACTGGAGCATTTGTGTCTCTCCCTTGCACATACCCGAATCATCTCAACCTCGCTTCCCGCATCTTATACTCCACCGAGGCCACTCCCACTCTTTTCCGGATATCCCCATTTCTAATCCTATCCCTCCTTGTATGCCCATACATCCATCTCAACATTCTCATCTCCGCAACTTTCATCTTTTGGATGTGTAAAGTCTTGACTGACCAACACTCCGCCTCATAAAACATAGTCGGTCTAACCACCACCTTATAGAAATTGCTTTTAAGTTTTGGTGGCACCTTTTTATCGCACAAGACTTCAGATGCGAATCTCCATTTCATCCACCCTTCCCCAATACGATGTGTGACATCGTTATCAATCTCTCAATTCCCTTGAATAATAGATCCATGTACTTGAAACTTCCTTTCTTTGAAATGACCTGAGTAACAAGCCTCACCTCTACGCCTGTCTCATGGTTGCTCCTGTTACTGAACTTGCATTCCAAGTATTTTGTCTTGGTCCTACTCAATCTGAACCCTTTAAACTCCAGAGTCTGTCTCCAAACCTCCAGTTTAGCGTTTATTCCTCTGCGAGTCTCATTAATCAGAACTATATCGTCTGCGAATAACATACACCATGGCACCTCCTCTTGAATTTGTCGCGTCAGTCCGTCCATCCATCACCAAGGCAAATAAGAATGGGCTAAGCGTTGATCCTTAGTGTAGCCCCATCAACACTGGAAAGTGCTCCGAGTCTTCTCCTACTGTCCGTATCCTGGTCTTGGCTCCATCATACATATCTTTGATCGCCTTAGTGTACGCCACAAGTACATCTCTAACCTCCAAACATCTTCATAGAACCTCCCTAGGGACTTTGTCGTATGCTTTCTCGAGATCAATGAAAACCATATGTTAGTCTCTCTTCCTCTCCCTATGCTGCTCCTCCAACCTCCTAATAAGATGAATGACTTCTGTAGTTGAACGTCCCGATATGAATCCAAACTGGTTCTCAAAAATAGACACGCCTCTTCTCACCCTCATCTCCACGATCCTTTCCCAAACTTTCATAGTATGGCTTAACAGCTTGATACCCCTATAGTTGTTGCAACTCTGGATGTCACCTTTGTTCTTGTACAAATGAATCATTGTACTTCACCTCCATTCTTCGGGCATTATTGCCGTCGTAAAAATGACATTAAACAACTCAGTTAGCTACTCCAAACCTGTCCTGCCTGCGCTCTTCTAAAATTCAACTGGGATCTCATCTGGCCTGATCGCTTGTCCCCTGCGCATCCTGCGAACATCACTCTTAACCTCCTCAACCTTAATGCTTCTACAATATCCAAAATCCCGGTACCTTCCGGATTGCTCCAGATCTCTAGCGCAATGTCTTTATCTTTTTTTCATTCAAGAGTTTATGGAAGTAAGACTGCCACTTCCGTCTAATATGCGCGTCCTCCACCAGTACTTTTCCGACCTCGTCCTTGATGCACCTCACGTGATCCAAGTCACGGGCCCTCCTCTCCCTCACCTTGGCTAGTCTGTACAACTTCTTATCCCCGCATTTTTCCTCTAATTCCACGTACATGCGTTCAAAAGCCGCCGTTTTGGCTCCCGTAACTGCTAGTTTTGCATCCTTCCTCGCCATCTTATACAATTCCCTATTCGTCCACTTCTCCACCTCATCCTTGCTTTTTACCATTTCTGCATACACCGCTTTCTTTGCTTCCACCTTCTCTTAAAATTTATCATTCCACCACCAGTCCCCTCGATGCCCACCATGGCTACCCCGTGAGACCCCTAGCACTTCTCTAGCTACCTCCCGGATGCAACTGGCCGTCCTGTCTCACATACCGGTCGCATCCCCACTACTCCCCCAAGCCCCCTTGGCCATCAACCTCTCCCCATCTCCTTTGCACTAGTCATGGTCAAACTCCCCCATTTGATTCTTAGCCTGTCATCCGCAACCCTTCTCTTCTTCTCCATCTTGATCTCCAAATCCATCACCAAAAGCTTATGTCGGGTTGTAAGATACTTACTCGAAATAACTGTACAATCTTTACAAAGACCGTTGTCAACCTTCCTAAGGAGCAAAAATTCTATCTGAGTCTTAGCCACTTAGCTACGGAAAGTCACCAAGTGCTCCTCGTCCTTCATGAACCTCGAATTGGCTATCACCATCCCAAAAGCTTTAGTGAACTCCAAGAGTGAGACGCCTCCCCCGTTCCTGTTCCTGAGGCCAAAGCCTCCATGCACGTCGTTATAACCCTTCGGATGTGACCCGATATGTCCATTGAAATCCCCTCCTACAAATAACTTCTCAGTGGGTGGTATACCTCCCACCACCTCGTCCAAATCCTCCCAAAAGCGCCTCTTCTCCTCCTCGTCCAAGCCCGCCTGTGGCGTATAAGCGCTAATAATGTTCATAGTGGACCCTCCAACTACCAACTTAATCGACATCATCCTGTCATTGACCCTCCTAACCTCTACCACCTGATCCCTTAGCTCGCTGTCTACCAAAATGCCTACCCCATTCCTATACCTCGACCTACCCGAGAACCATAACTTATACCCGTCCACATCCTTAGCTTTAGGTCCTACCCATTTGATCTCCTGGACACATGCTATATTAATCATCCCCTTCTTAAGAATCTTAACTAGATCTATGGACTTTCCCGTTAAAATCCCAATGTTCCAAGACCCTATTCTCAGCCTAGCATCCTGTCATTTTTCTATCTCAGACTAACTCTAAATAAACCTTGAAATTTTCTTCCTTTACTACAAATATTATGTACAGGTCAAATTTAACTTACTAAACTCCATAGCCAGTCGAATAGCATCACTTTAAATGAGATGACTAGTATATGATTAGTGGAATATTGTGAATTTTTTTGGGACTTTTAAAGTAGAAAGAATGTGATTAATTTGCTTTTAAGTAATATTTTATTTTTATAGAGGATTCATATTACCGACCTTGACACGCTTAGGGTTGAGATGTAGTTCATTGTTGGTTGATGGTAATATTTGATTAGCCACAATAGCACCAGGTGGGTCCCGGTTAAACAAGAAGGCTATAAATGATCCCTGAGCCAAGGAAATCCTTCATAGCATCTATATCAACTTTGTTTTTTTAGATTGCCCTGAAAAGCTAATGATTTTGAACATTTGTATTGTAAACGGTGAAGTACATCAATTCTTCCTTCTATAAGCGTCTAGAACTTTTCTTAACCACAAGATGAATGCTGGAATCGTACTCCAAATGTTTTTAATTTGTCTTTGCAGTTTCTGTTCTTTCTAAGTTGTGAGGGTGACTTTTCCAGTCTTCTAGGCAATACCTACAGCACCTGTAAAATTGAAAAACATGTTCCAATAAGTTGAGCCTGTCTATCTTCTTCCAGCTCCTGGCAGTTTGTTCTTAATCTAATGACCCAAGTATTTTTTGGCTTATATTGAGATAGGTGGCTTTAGGTCTTTATTTATTAAAAAAATTAGTTATCTATTTGTGGAAATGTTTAAAGCGCCTTTGTATTGTATATGGAATGTCCTCTTGTGTGATGCCAATTTCTATCCAATGGATAGGTACATAAAAGAGCAGCCTACGTTCGAATTAGAGTAAAGAAGAAATCTACAGGACATTGTTTGATTGCTTCTTTAACTCCTTTTCATTCTGTTATCGTGAAAAGCCGTGGCAGATTGTCATAAAACTTCTTTTATGGAATTTCAAGCAAACCAAGGACAGTGTATGCTTATTGTCAAAACTCCAAACTCCACTCTACTTCTCTAATGGGTGCAGAGCGCTATCCTCCTCCATGGTTCAGGTGCATATACTCGAGTCTAATTTTCTCTCTTTACAACGTTAATAAGTTCTCTAATATTTCCTTATTTAAAAGCAAAAAAAAAAGCAACCTAATATTTGTAAACCTTTGTATTTAAACAGTGTTGCCCCCATGATGGAATGGACCGATAACCATTACAGAACTTTGGCGCGTCTTATCTCAAAAAAGGCATGGCTCTACACAGAGATGCTTGCTGCAGAAACAATTGTTTACCAGACTGGCAATTTGGTAAAGTTCTGCTCCATGGAATGAGACTCTAGTACTTCTCTACCCAACTATAAAGTGCTTATTTATTTCTTACTGATAACTAGAGTGAAGCAAAAAGAAGAGAACTATGCTAGCTAATCCTTTGTCTTATTCTAGACAAAAAGAAATGAGAAAGAGAAGAACATTTACCATTCTTCCAAATATCCTTCCGAAGGTGTGGCATTCTTGCAGCCCCAGGGGCTTTGGTCTAGTGGTTAGAGCACAGTGCGTGATGTGTGTGTTAGGCGCACATCACGGGCTTGAAATATGCTGCAGACAAAAGCATGGTATTTAAGCGGAGAAGGGTAATTAAGTTTCAAACTGTGCGTCCCTAGCTCTCGGGGATATCTGGGTTACTTTTTTTTTAACAAGAAAAGGTGTGCATTGTTGCACTCCCTCTGCCTCAAATTTTGTTATCAGTTAGCATTTGGCAAGCTACATGAATTGGTACCGTGCTATAGTAAGTAAATGGTCACAAGTACAAAGGATTCAAACTAGTCTACGATAATTTAACTCAAGTACAAGTTAAAGTTTTCACTGAATGTGCATAAGTCAAAATATCCTTTGGTTTTATTTTACCCATTTGTTTCAAGTCTTGAGACGGTGAAGTAGTCAAAAGTTGCTTTCTGCGATCTTGATCCTCTGGCTGCCAGCCCCAATTTTCATGATAAAAGGAAATAGTGGATGTATGTCTCTGTGGGTATATACCTACTTTATACATGATGTAAACTTGGCCATCTACAAAGAGAAGTCTTCCAATTAACACTTTCATAGATCGTGCCTGACACTTGTATTTGATTGACTAAATCGATTAATTGGACTGTTTTTATTTCAGTTACTATAGAATCTTTGGGTTGTCTTTCCAGGATCTAGTTAGCCAAGTTGGTTGGTCAATTGGCTTTGCCTAGTAAGACCCTTGTCTCAGTTAGATGGCCCCTTAGAAAAGGAGTATTTATTTCTTTGGTGTACAACACTTGGGAAAGAAGGGGACCTAGATGATGTATTATTGTAACCTAGACCTCCAGAAGGAACTTCTTTCTACTGATAGGTTACTGTGCTTGCAGTCTGGGCCTTTAAGAGCAGTTTGACACTGACTGACTAATGCTTATGCGTTTCTATCGTCCAGTGAGATCTGACATTTGTGTGATTTTTCTAATATATCAGGATCGGTTCTTGGCATATGGCCCTGAGCAACATCCTATAGTGCTTCAAATTGGGGGAAATAATTTGGAGAACTTGGCCAAAGCGACACAACTGGCAACTCCTTATGGCTATGATGAAATTAATTTTAAGTTCGTTCTGCTTTTCCTATCTACAATATAGGCTTCTAGCTTTTATTAGACCCATAACTGATACTTCTTCTCTATTATATAACAGTTGTGGATGTCCTAGCCCAAGAGTAGCTGGACATGGGTGTTTTGGTGTGCGCCTCATGCTTGATCCAAAGGTTCAGATTTGCTTGTGTGATACATCAAATATATTATTTATCTGTATAATTGCGCTGATATATGCATAACTTTTACAAGGAAAGTTTGTTGCTGAGGCCATGTGCGTAATTGCTGCAAATACAAATGTTCCCGTGAGCGTCAAATGCAGAATTGGATTGGATGACCACGACTCATACAATGAACTATGTAAGCTCTTCAAACTTTCACTCACTCACAGGAAATGAGAATCAAAATTTAATTCTTCAATTTTCAATCTTTTGACTTTTACTTGTTCCTTTCTCTTGTCTTGTGGGTTACGACTCCATTTTTATGCTCCGACCTTGATTCAAGAATCATCAAAATTGAAGCCTTTAGTTTCTTTGTAATATATTTCCAAGCAGGTCTTTGCTGTCCTTGTAGCTGTTTGGACTTCCGAGTAGATCCTAGAAAGCTGACAATAACTTGTAACTATGAACTAGAAGCAAATTGTATGACCACTTAACTCGGAGCAGCAGTCATGTTACACTCACATGGTCTTTTTGTTCCCGTTGAGCATACTGTATTAGTAGGTTTGTGGAGGCTGGAGGGGAGCACCTCAGTACTTGCACACCCGTTGACACAAGTTACTTAACCGTTCTCTCTCCGTACTGGATCTGAAGTTAAATGTGTCATCATACATATAAGAAAGAGAACTGGATATCATAATTAATAGATAAAGTGTGATTCATTGTCTCTGCAATGGTACATAGGGAAATATGCGTAGTTGCCTTATCCAAAAAAGTTTCTACATATAACTTTCTCAACTAGGTTAGCTGATAGCTTTGGTACATTTTTTGGCTTGAACAGAATTCCAAATTTCCCCTCTTAGTATATATAACCCATTAGGCTTTTATGCATTATCGCTGGATGATTTAATACGAGTTTTGATCATTATCAGCTAGATGATACAGATACAAAGTTCACGTTATATGACTCGATGCCACAGAATTAGGCATCTTAGCTTCTTGCATGATCATCTACATTTTTGGGTACATGCCCCTTTAGTTGACATTCTTACATAATTTGCTAAGACCTAGCAAGTTGCATGCTTAATTTGGCTGAGTACGTGAATCTCATGAATATTTGCCATATTTGTCTACTGCTGCTGCTGTTTGGGATATTTCTTATGTTTGTATGCACTAGAGCTAGCTATGATGAGTGCTTGGTTCTGCCTCATTTTTAAAAGAACAGATCTATTAAAAGAAAAAAAGGAGAAAAAGATAGAATGTGAAAAGTGTTGTCTGATAACTGATTGACCTTCCCAATGAGTCTTACCCTATCTAAGATGGGTTAGTTGCACCAGGTGGGGTGGTAACTAATACTGCTATCTTCCCCATAGGTAAGAAAAAAGTTGACCATTTCCTTTCATGTGTACAGGTGATTTTATTTACAAGGTTTCTTCTCAGTCACCAACTCGGCATTTTATTATACATTCCCGGAAGGCATTACTTAATGGAATCAGCCCCGCAGATAATCGAAAAATTCCCCCACTCAAGTACGCAGTTTGTAATAGCTTAATAATCCAGCAAGGATTTTCGATAATGAAACAAGTGAAATTATATATTTCTGTTTAATCATTTACTGGTGTATTTGTAGCTGAGACATTGAACTATTGCATGCCTGTCTTTAGATCTTAATAATTGTTCCTAATGACTAATTAAGTTGGCCATTGACAGGTACGAGTACTACTATGCCCTTTTGCGTGATTTCCCTGATCTACAGTTTACAATAAACGGAGGCATAAATTCTATTGAGGAGGTAAGTATCTCAAACCTAATATGGAGTTAACATGTACTAATTTGGGAAATGTTGTGTTAAATGATAAAATCAGATGTGCTGCAAAATAAGTTCTCCACTATTACCTTACTTTCAGGCAGGACTATTTCCTTTATTTTGAGCAAAACAAGCTACATTAGGATGGATTGGTCTTGACATAATGCAGGATATCTGATCCATTTAAAATATCTAATTAGTTCCACGGCCATCTATAGAGAAAGCTATGACATTCTCTTCATAAACTTCTTCCGGTGAAAATAACTTACTAAAAAATATAACAGAGATGTATTTACATGCTCTTTCTTAGTCGGCAATTCTTGATATTATGGCCACTAGCGATTCAGGGTCCCAATCTTGTGCAAATTAGGCTTGGGAATCTTGCTGAGAACTTCAAAAGTAAATGGTTTTTAGTCTGAATTGCACATTGATTGTGTAAGCTTTGTCAAACTTCATATTTGCACATAGGATTTCTTCTCTATGTGCCATTTTTTTGGTCATTCGTATTCTATGTTTAACGCTGCACTCTTGTAGTACCTAACCCCTTTTCTGGTTATTTCATTTGTAGTTTCATGCAGCACGTATGGAAGGAGCTCATGGAGTTATGCTGGGACGTGCAGCTTACAGCAAGTATGATAAGTGTCAATACTAGTAACCATTTCAATAATTCGTCTAGATATTATTGTGACTTTGTTAGTTTGATAGATGTCTACATATTTGTATCGTCCCTACTCCTAGATGTCTACATATTTTGTTTTACACTATTTCCACTAGTCTCTTTTATTTACTACTTGACACCTGAGTATGACCTCCCACTTATTGATTTTTTATGGATTCTGTAGGCTTGTCATCTTCTGTAATCTCTAGAGAACTTGAGAGACAGCTTTACTTTTAGCTGGTATTGCCAATAAAGCAGATAATAATCTGAATAAAGACGGCTTTTATAACACGTGAATCTTTAAAATTATAAATATGCTAGGAACTTCAATGAATGGTTTTGAGCTATTCTATCTGGATAAACTTGTCAGTGTGGATCCATGTGAAAGATGAAATCTTGGTAAGTAGAAGGTTTTGATATTTGTAGGGTTTTTGAGAAAAAGAAGAGCAGCCTTTTGACATCTGTAGGGGAATATGTGAAAATATCTTGTGCATGTAATTCCCTTGGTGATTTGTTGGTCCAGTGGGTCTTTGTTGTGACTCCGATTCTAGTTTCTGGTTCAGTAATGTAGAATTATAAAACCCATCTTGTGTTTTAAAGCTCTAACTGCTAACCTTGACATCTTAGTTTTTTCTTTATTTCTCTCATTTTCTTGACATGTTAACACAACTCATGTTTTTGACAGTCCATGGCAGATTCTAGGACTTGTTGACAGTGCTGTATACGGTGCACCTCTGCGTAGTATAACCCGGCGCCAGGTTCTCATTGCCATCTGCATCCTAGTTTTTCTTTTGAGTGACATCCTACTTAAATATCATATGGTTTATTTATTACTAGTGTCTTCGTGGGAGCAGGTTCTTGAACAATATCAGGTGTATGGTGATTCAGTCGTTAGAATGTATGGGAGTAAGCCAAATATTCGGGATGTTGTCAAGGTAGGGTCACTCTTCATTTTATCCTTTCGAGGTGTTAACCTTAGCTGTGTCCGGAGTTTGCTAGCATAAACACACTTCTTTTAAAAGCTTAGTAGACGAGTTTTCCTTTGTCCTGGACATTGTGACCCTACTGATGCATAAAAAGGGCAGCCTGGTGCACTAAGCTCCCGCTATGCGCGGGGAAGGGCCGGACCACAAGGGTCTGTTGTACGCAGCCTTACCTTGCATTTCTGCCCGAGGCTGTTTCCACGGCTTGAACCCATGACCTCATGGTCACATGACAACAACTTTACCACCCTACTGATGCATGGTTTGCCTTTTCCCCCTCATAATTGCTGTCATCATAGGATTTTACTATATACTGCACTATTTCAATATTTGTTTTTCAAGTTTAACATTTTGTGAGGGCTTTGTTCTAAAAACATTTTACTGCTGTCATCATTATAACTTTTCCATGTACAGCCTCTGCTCGGTCTATTTCATGGAGAGCCTAGAAATGTTGTGTGGAAGCGTAAGGTTGATGCTGCTCTCCTCAAAAAAGGCATGGTATGTCACTATTGAATTATGACAATTGGAAGTGCTCTCTTTAATAACACTATTAACAGTTGGGATTGTTCTTTCCATTGCCATATTCTTGCTGTGGTGCAATTATCTCTTTCACCTAGTATGAAATTTGTTCCCCGCTAATCACAATCTCTGAAGTTTCTGACTCTCTACGTTTCATTTTCCCATCTGGAATCGGATTTACGTAGTTTAGAGAATTTTTTCGGATGAGTTATAATGTTTCTTTATGGAGGAGGCATAATAAAATAACCATGGGAAGATGTGAAAATGGTAGCCATTGCTACATATTAATTTGACTTTATGAAATTTGTGGACCTTGCTATTTTAGGAAAGATGTCACATTCACATGCATTTTAATCACATCCATCCAGGAGCAAGCTCTATTAAATTTTGTTAGTTACTGTAAATGTTCACATTTATCAATATATATGTTTAAAATCGTATTTCTATGCTGTCTAAATTCCTTTTCCATTTGGGTCCTGCAGTAAGCTGTTGCTTTAAGTTTTTAAAACTGATTTTAAACCTTGTAGACAATTAAATCCCTTTTGGAGGAGACATTAGGGGAGATTCCAGACAGAGTCCTTGATGCCCCCATTACAGAAGTGCACTCTGGTAGTACGGATACATTCATTAAGGCGAAGAGTTTGTTACCTCCCCCATACACAGTTAATGAAGAAGAATTACAGTATGCTTAAATATACCTTTGTGTTTGTATTATGTATTCTAGTTGCCTCATTTTTTGGGAGACCAACTCTCTCCAATGTAACCAGCTACCTGGCTTGTATAAGTGAACTGCTACAAACTCGCTGCTGCTATGAACAGGAAGCAGGTGCTACTGACATATTTTTCTAATTTCTTTTCAATATTTTACATGGGGAGAATTTGAAAGGAATAGTTGAAAAATTGAACCCCTATCTATTGTGTAAAAGATTCAACCAATACTGCCTAAACTGGAAGTGTCCATGTTATTAGATTCTATTTATACTCAATAATTATAGTCATGACATCTCATTTATTTTGTCTGATGTTCTTGTTTCATTAAACCTTTTATCAACTTCCTTTTAATAATACTTATTTAGGAATCATTTTTTTTCGAGTTCCTCGAGAAATATTATTGTTTTGGTCTGAAACTTTATAAATTAGGTTGTGTTAATATTGTTTACGTGAAAATCGTAGTTTCCACTTGTACAAGGAACTTTGACTTCGAAGTGCTTGTTGGTTTAACACTTGCTTTCTCAAAATCTCTGTGAATTAGAGATCATACTATTAAATATAAGTGTCGAATTTTGGTTCTGTGAAATCTAGATTAAAGAGCTTCAAATTTTTGAAGTGATACAAACTTACAGTGGTGAAATTCATATGATAATGTAATACCAAAGAATCTATTTGACAGTTTTGGCCACCCATTACTAAAATTCGCTAAACTTCAAATATCAAGTGCATTAACAGACAATAGAAGTTCACGTAAAATAATCTTGTGTTCTACTTGGATTAGAGGACAGCAACTACTAAAATTGAAGCTACGAACTCTGTGGAAGCTCACAGAAGACTTTCACTTGATTGACTTAGGGTCGGCAATTCGCAGGAATGCCTTATTTTGGGGTGGTCTTCCATTTTTGCCCATCAAATTGAAAAGTTTTAATTTTTGTCCTTTGCCTAAAACCTCGGGGTTCTGGGGTCGAACCAGTGCAGTAATTGTTTTTTAAAAAAATCGCAAGGCAGAGTTTGGATTCGCAAGACAAACTCTTCAGGCATAAGACAACCTCTGCCTTGCGATTTGTTTTTTAATTTTTGATTGAGGGAGTTCGAACCCGAGACCTCGGAGTATTTTCGGCCACTCTTTTAGGTGAAGAGACCCAGTACCTTTGAAGGACAATCTGCCCAAAAATATGAAAAGATTCACTCTCGAGGAGATTTACAAAGAGCTCAGCACGACGAACCTTGGCCACTTCTTATCGGTACCCAACAGACTCAACTTACATATTCAGCGATCTGTATCTACTTTACCATTAAACAAGATGGGTAATAACATTACATATTCAGAACTTCCCTTGAAATATTACGATAGAGACTTTTTTCAAGAGTGGGTAATAACATTGGCAAGCTATTGAAAATTTGGAAGACACTCATTTACCATTAAACAAGATGCAAAATACGTTAACCCAAGCTTCAGGAACTAACTCTCCATTAGAAGTCACTAATGTCACGATTAGTGAATCATCTCCTAATATCAATGAAGATCTAGACGTAATATACACAAATAAAGTACACCCTTCGTTTCATAATAAGTGATGTTTTTGCCTTTTCATTTTGTTTCATTGGTACTTTACAAAATAAAAAAGATATTAATTTATTTATTTTCAATGTTACCATTATTTAAATAGGTGGAGTTATACATAATCAGGAAATCATCAAAGAGCTACAGTTCTTTGAGATATTTTGATTAAGGTAAGTTTTTAAAAACACTTTTTACTTTCGGGCGGTGAGTAGTTTTCTTAAGTTCATGTGTGATGCCAATTTCCATTTAATGGATTATGCTTTGTCTTGAGTCGAGTTCTTCCAGAAATAACCACCTACCAAGGTAGAGATAAAGTCTGCGTACACTTTACCATTCTAGACCCCACATAGTGTAATTTCACTGAGTATGCTCTTGTTGGATTAGGCACATAAAAGAGCAACATAAGCTGGACATATAGAGGGAAGATGAAATCTACAGGACATAGTATGATTGCTTCTTTAACTCCTTGTCATTCGGTTATCCTCAAAAACTATGGCAGATTCTCATCAAACTTGTTTATGGAAGTTCAAACAAAACAAGGACATCATGTGCTTATCATCAATACTTCAGTACTTCTAAAATGGGTGCAGAGAGCGCTATCCTTCTCCTTGGTTCAGGTAAGTGCATATATTTAATTCTAATTTTTCTCTCTTTATAAACTTAATAAGTAAGCTCCCTAATAGTTCTTTATTTAGGGTGTGTTCCGTATGAAGGAAAAATAAGTGGTTTTCTTACTTATTTTCTTGTATTCGGTAAGTAAATAAAATATTCTAAAAAATATTTATATATAATCTAGAAAAATTCCATAGCCGAATTTAGGATTTTTAGAATATGAGTGTACCACTAAAAAAAAAGGAAGGTAAAAATGTATTAAGCGGGGTTTGATACCCCTAGTCCTCTAAATAAATAACTCAACGTTCAATCAAGTGCATCATTTCACCTTCTTATAGCATGAGTGCTAACAAATAGTAATATTATACCAATTTTATAAAATATAGACATAAAATACCTAGTTTGGAGAGACTATGGGTTCACGTGCCCCAAATTTAACATATAAATTCGCCTCTGACAAATACTATGGGAGGTATGGGTGGGGCTAGGGTTGTGGGGATGGGGGCTTAGGGGGTGGGAGTGAAGATGAGGTAATCAATGTGAAATGTTACTTGAAACTTGTTTTCAATACTTCAGGAAGTCATTTTCTTTATTGTAAGGAGCTTGTTTTCCTATTTAAAATGTCTCTAAAATTTTAGATCAATCAAACATGGAAAAATAAAAAAAATATTTTCTGAAAAATGTCTTCCTCCATAATACTGAGCACACCCTTAATAGCCACAAAAAAAAAAAACTCCCTAATCTTTGTAAGCCTTTGTATTTAAACAGTGTTGCCCCCATGATGGAGTGGACGGATAACCATTACAGAACTTTGGCCCGTCTTATCTCAAAAAAGGCATGGCTCTACACAGAAATGGTTGCTGCAGAAACAATTGTCTACCAGACTGGCAATTTGGTAAAGTACTGCTGCATGGAATGAGACTCTAGTGCTTCTCATTTCTTTTTGTTTCTTACTGATAACTAGAGCTAAGCAAAAAAAAAGAGATTATGTGAGCTAATGCTTTGTTCTTATTCTAGACAAAAAGAAATGAGATAGAGAAGAACATTTACCATTCTTCCAAATATCCTTCCTAAGGTGTGCATTGTTGCAGCCCCAGGGGCTTTGGTCTAGTGGTTAGAGCGACGTAATGGTTAGACGCACGTCATGGACTTGAAATCTGATGCAGACAAAAACATGATTTTTAAATGCAGAAGGGTTTTCTTGATTAACAGAGCCATCATGGGAAGGTTAAAGAGCATCCAACGCAAAGCGGCCTTTCATTCCCTTGTTCTGTTGTGGACTCCCTCCCCCTCCACAAGCATCCCCAACTTACGGGAACCAGAAAAGGCCTTTCGTTTTCCACCCTTCATTGGCCCTTGCCGCCTTTTATTGAGTCATGAAATTTAAAATCAAGGAGTATCCAATTGAGTTTCAAAACATCCCTAGTCCTCGTGTATTTCTTGGTTATTATTTTTTCTAAAAGACGAAAAGGTGCGCATGGTTGCACTCTCTCTGCCCCAATTTTGTTATCAGTTAGCATTTGGCAAGCTACATGGATTAGGACCGTGCTATAGTAAGTAAGGGCCCACAATTACATAGGAATATAGGATTCAAACTAGTCTACTAGTATAATTTAATTCCAAGTGTACAGGTTAAATTTTTCACTAAATGTGCAACAACAACATACTCAATGTAATCCCACAAGTAGGGTGGAGAGGATAGTGTGTACGCAGACCTTTACTAAATATGCATAAATCAAATGCCAAACTCATCGACGACCCCTTGTGGTCATCCAGATTTGTCACTTAGACACCTCAAGTAAACCTTGTACCAATTGAGCATTTACATTACATCAAATTTGGACAATACTCCCCTTATGAGCTAGCTTTTGAGGTTGAGTTACGCCCAAGATTCATCCTTTACATGATATCAGAGGCAGACTCATCCCAATTCATTGTTTACCCTATGTTGTATCCCCATCATATATTTTTCACGCTCCAGATGTCCCGTCCTGGCGTGCGCGGGGGTTATGTTCCCACATCGGTTCTGGGATGGGAATTTGGACTCCATTTGGGCAATACTCCCTCATGAGCTAGCTTTTGGGGTTGAGTTAGAGCCACAATTCATTCTTTATCATGGTATCAGTTTGGGCCCCCATCATTTATTATCCACGCTCCAGATGTCTAGTCCTGAGCCGGCGCGAGGGTGTTGATTCTCCTACATCAGTTGTGGGATGAGAATTTGGACTCCTTATATGGACTTGGTCAATCCTCCCCCTCATGAGCTAGCTTTTGAGATTGATTTAGGCCCAAGATACATTCTTTAACTATCCATTTGTTTTAAGACTAGAGACAGTGAAGCAGTCAAAAGTTGTTTTCTGTAATCAGTGGCAGCCCCAATTTTCATGATAAAAGGAAATAGTGAATATATGTCTCTGTGGGTATATACTTACTTTCTACATGATGTAAACTGACCATCTATAAAGAGAAGCTTACAGTTTACACTTTTATGGATGGTGCCTGAAACTCTTATTTGATTGACTAAATCAATGGATTGGACTGTTTTTTTTTCAATTACTACAGAAACATTTTTGGGGTTGTCTTTTGAGGTTTGAGTTAGCCAAGTTGGTTAGTCATTTGCCTTCCCCTAAACTAGGACCCTTGTCCCAGTTAGATGATCCCATAGATAAGGAAGCTTTATTTCATTGGTGTAAAATATGTGGGAAAGAAGGGGGGACCTAGATGATATATTATTGTAACCTAGGTAGATTTCCAAAAGGAATTTCTTGTACTGATAGGTTATTATGCTTGCCACTTGGACCTTTAAGAGCAGCTTGTCACTGACTAATGCTTGTGTATCTATCGGCCAGTGAGATCTGACATTTATGTGGTTTTTCAAATATACCAGGACAGATTCTTGGCATTTGGCCCTGAGCAACATCCTATAGTGCTTCAAATCGGGGGAAATAAATTGGAGAACTTGGCCAAAGCGACACAAATGGCAACTCCTTATGGCTATGATGAAATTAATTTTAAGTTCGTTCTGCTTTTCCTATCTACGATACAAGTTTCTAGCTTTTTATTCAGACCCATAACTGATACTTTTTCTCTATTATCTAACAGTTGTGGATGTCCTAGCCCAAAAGTAGCTGGACATGGGTGTTTTGGTGTGTGCCTCATGCTTGATCCAAAGGTTCAGATTTGTTTGCTTGATAAATGATACATCAATTACATTATTTATATGTAGAGTTCCTCTGACATATGCATAACTTTTACAAGGAAAGTTTGTTGCTGAGGCCATGTCCATAATTGCTGCAAATACAAATGTTCCTGTGAGCGTCAAATGCAGAATTGGAGTTGATGACCATGACTCATACAATGAACTATGTAAGCTCTTCAAACTTTCACTCATTCACAGGACACGAGAATAAAAAAATTCTTTAATTCTAAAATTTTGATTTTCACTGTTGTTCCTTTCTCTTGTGTGGGTTATGACTCCAGCATGTTTGTTTTATGCTCCAACCTTGCTTCAAGAAATTCATCAAAATTGAGCTCCTTTAGTTTTTTCCGAAATATACTTCCAACTTTCAAGCAGGCCTTTGCTGTCCTTGTAGCTGCTTGGACATTCGAGTAGACGTTAGAAAGCTGACAATAACTTGTATATGAACTAGAAGCAAATTGCATGATCACTTAACTCGGAGCAGAAGTCATGTTGCACTTCAGGTGGCTATATTTCACATGGTCTTTTTGTTCGCTTTGAGCATAATGTATTAGTATGTTTGTGGAGACCGGAGGGGAGCACCTCTGTACTTGTACACACATTGACACAAGTTACTTAACCGTTCTCTCCCCATGCTGCTGGATCTGAAATTAAATGTGTCACCAGACATATAAGAAATAGAACTGGAAATCATAATTTAAGAAAAAGTGGTGGCTTTTGTCTCTGCCAGGGCTTATGCTTAAAAAATGCTATGTAGGGAAATATATGTAGTGGCCTTATCCAAAATAGTTTCTACTTAAAACTTTCTCAGCTGGGTTAGCTGATAGCCTTGTACATTGTTTGTCACTAGGGCTAGCTAAGATGAGTGCTTGGTTCTGCCTCATGTTTATCAAAACACAGCTATGAAAAGGAAAAAAAGAAAAGAGAAAAAGAGAAGACTATGAAAAGTGTTGTCTGTTAACTGATTGACCTTCCCAGTGAGTCTTACCCTATCAGTTAACATGGGTTAGTTCCACCAATTGGGGTGGTAAATAGTACTGCTATCTTCTCCATAAATTAGAATATATTGACCTTCCGCTTTCATGTGTACAGGGGTGATTTTATTTACGAGGTTTCTTCTCAGTCACCAACTCGGCATTTGATTATACATTCTCGGAAGGCATTACTGAATGGAATCCGCCCAAAAGATAATCGAAAAATTCCCCCACTCAAGTACGCAGTTTGTAGTAGTTTAATAATTCAGCAAGGATTTTTGATAATTAAACAATTGAAATTGTATATCTCTGTTTTATCATTTACTGGTGTGTTTGTAGCTAAGACATTGAATACATGCCCGTCTTTATATCTTTATAATTGTTCCTAAACACTCATAATTACTAGCTAGTTGGCCATTGACAGGTATGAGTACTACTATGCCCTTTTGCGTGATTTTCCTGATCTACAGTTCACTATAAATGGAGGCATAAGTTCTATCGAGGAGGTAAGTATCTCAAACCTATATGGAGTTAACATGTACTAATTTGTGAAAATGTTGTTAAATGATAAAATTAGATGTGAAAAATTAAGTTTTCCACTATTACTTTACTGTCAGTCAGGATTATTTCCTTTATTTTGAGCAAAATAATTTGCATAAGGATGGATTGCTCTTGAGGCAATGGTTTCTAATGCAGGATATCTGATTCATTTAAAATACCTAATAGTCGCATAGCATCTTGAGAAGGTTATGATATCCCCTTGATAAACTTCTTCCTGTGAAAAATAACTTGTCAAAAAAAGAAAAAAGAGATGCGTTTATATTCTCTTTCTTAGTAGACAAAAATCTAGATATTATGCCCCTAGCAATTCAGGGTCCAATCTTGTGCCGATTTAGACTTGGGGAATTTTGCCGAGAACTTTAAAAATAATTTTTCTTGTGAATTGATTGTGTAAGCTTTGTCAAACTTCATATTTGCACAGAGGATTTCTTCTCCATATGCCAATCTTTTGTGGTTATTCCTATTCTATTTTAACACTGCACTCTCATAGTACCTAACGCTCTGTCTTGAGCTGAGGGTCTCTCAAAAGCAGCCGCTCTACCTACCAAGGTAGAGGTAAGGTCTGCGTACACTCTACCATCCCCAGACCACACGTTATGGGATTTCACTGGGTATGTTGTTGTTGTTTGTTGTTACTCTCATAGTACCTAACCCCTTTTGCATTTGTAGGTTAATGCGGCACTTACAGAAGGAGCTCATGGGGTTATGGTGGGACGTGCAGCTTACAACAAGTACGGGAAGTGTTAATACTCGTAGCCGTTTCAATAATTCGTCCAGATATTATTGTGACTTTGTTAGTTTGATAGATGTCTACATATTTGTATCGTCCCTACTCCTAGATGTCTACATATATGTTTTACACTTTACTACTAGTCTCTTTATCTACCCATTAACACCTGAGTATGACCTCCCAAATATAGATGTTCCATCGATTCTGTAGGTTTGTCATATTCTCCTGCAATGCCTATGTGGATCTTTTTGAGAAGAATGTGGTCGTACATCTTGCAAGTTGAAAATTGTAAGTTTGAGCTAGCCGTTAAATGTAAAATTGTCTCTAGAGAGCTTGAGAGACAATGCCCACTGGCTTCTCTTTTAGTTGGTATAGCCAATAAAGCAGTTAGGTATCTGAAGACAGGTGGCTTTTACAACACGTGAGTCCTTAGAGTTGTAAATATGCTGTGAACTTCAAATTTATTGTTTTAAGCTATTCTGTTTGGATAAACTTGTCGGTGTGGATCCATAGGAAAAATGGATTCTTGGTAAGTTGAAGCTTTTGATATTTGTACGGTTATTTGAGAAAAAGAAGAGCAACAACCTTCTGGCCTCTTAGGGGAATATGCAAAAAATATCAAGTAACAGTAACTCAGTAGTGGACATCACGTTATAAAGTGGAGATCTTGTGCATGTAATTGCATTGGTGATTTGTTGGTTCAGTGGGTCTGTATTGTGACTCTGATTCATTTTTTTGGTTCAATAATGCAGAATGACAAGCCCCTTCATACGTTTTGAAGCTCTAACTGATAACCTTGACATCTAACTTATTATTTCGCTCATTTTCTAGACATGTTAAGACAACTCATGCTTTTGACAGTCCATGGCAGATTCTAGGACTTGTTGACAGCGCTGTAAATGGTGCACCTCTTCGTAGTATAACCCGCCGCCAGGTTCTCATTGCCATCTGCATTTTCTTTTTGGAGTGAAATCCTCCTACTTAAATAACATATAGTCTCATTATTACTCACGTCTTCATGGTGGCAGGTTTTTGAACAATATCAGGTTTATGATGATTTAGTCCTTGGAATGTATGGGCCTAGGCCAAATGTTCGAGAAGTTGTCAAGGTAGGGTCTCTCTTCATTCTATTATTTCGAGCTGTTAACCTTAGCTGTAGCTGGAGTTTCACAAGTTAAACACACTTTTAGAAACTTAGAAAGCAAGTTTTCTGTTGTCCTGACTCCTGGACATTGTCATTCTACTGATGCATGGTTTGGCTTTCTTCCTCATAATTGCTGCCATCATAAGTTGAATCCCTTTTCGAGGAGACGGTGGTGGAAATTCCAGACTCAGTACTTGATTCCCCCATTACAGAAGTGCCCTCTGGTAGTACTGATATGTTCATTAAGGTAAAGAGTTTGTTACCTCCTCCATTCACAGTTAATAAAGAAGAATTACTGTATGCTTAAACATGTCTTTTTCCCCTTTGTGTTTGTATCATCCGATAATGTATTCATTCTTTCTGTATTATGTATTCTAAGTGCCTCATTTTTTTTGGGAGATTAACTCTCTCCAATATAACCAAAGCTCAAATGGCCTGTAAAAGTGAAACAATACAAACTCACAGCTGGTATGAGCAGGAAGCAGGTGCTACGGACATATTTTTCTAATTCTTTTATATATCTTAGATTGAGAGAAATGGAAAGGAATAGTGAACATCAAGCTCATGTCTATTGTGTAACAGATTGAACCAACACCCACTAAATTGTAAGCCTTGATGTCATTAGATTCTTGTAATTTCACTTTTCTTTGAATTTCCATTTATACTGAGTAACTATACTCATGGCATCTAATTTATTTAAAACATTCATAATTTATTTTATCCGATGATCTTGGTTCATCGTACCTTTTATTAAATTTTTTTTTGCTACTATATTTACTGGGGATCACTTTTTTGGAGTTTATCTATAAGTAATATTGTTATAGTTTGAAGCTTTATAAGTTGTGCTAATATGTTTCTTGAAATAGTAGTTTATACTTTAAAAGGAACTCTGGCTTTGAAGTTATTATTGGTTTAACACTTACTTTCTCAAAATCTTTGTGAATAAAAGATCATAGTAGTAATAAATAGTTTTGATTCAACTCTAGAATAGAGAGCTCCAAATTTTTGAAGTGTTACAGACTTAGATTGGTGAAATTTATATAATAATGTAATATCAAAGAAACTATTTCACAGTTTTTCCCGCCCATTATTAAAATTCTCAAACTTCAAATGGCAAGACTAACAAACAATAGGATCTCACGTAAAGTTAATACAAGTTTCTCTGTTAAAATATTGTCCGTGTTAATTCTTCAAAAGCCAAACTGCATGTGTCTTGGACGAATTTGTGTAAGAAAATTAAACTTTTTATGACTTATCATTGCGTCTTTCACACTATCTTTTTTATTTATAAATTTAGTCAACTAGAATGGTTTTGACCGAAGTTGCAAAATTGCAAAATTGTGGTATTATTGGTAGATTGTGGGGTATCTGGAATAATTGGTTCCGATTTAAAACTGTTGGAAGTTCCAATTTTGCTCAATTGATCCTGTATAGCCTGAATAAATTCAGACTTGTTTTGTCGGATTTTTGACATAATCTTTGGACACCTAAAAGGGTTTAAAGATTGATCTTTGGCTTTTCAATTTCATATTCTTAGTCGTTCCTGGGGAATCTGTAGTGACTAAAGGGTGGTTTTTGATGTGTTTTCCACTCTATTCAGTTGTTTTTCTATGGTATCTAAACTAATATTGGTAAAATTATTCTGTGCGTGAACATATTTTGTATTCATTCTTTCATCCTCTGTTGGATTTTTAAGAGGAATTGCGTCTACAGTGCATCCATGAATGTTTAGCTTAATACCATGTAGAGGAGGGTGGTTGGACTGGACTTTTCTAGAATCAGCTTGGGTTTTCCACTCCAGTGTTTTGTTCCTAGTTGTAACGGGATTTACCATTTTAGAAAAGGGAGATTCTATGGAATTTTCGAAGGAGTAAATTTCAAACCAGTCAAAGAATAGGATGTTTATCCTATGTTCATTTACAAAATCATAGAATTTTCCTCTATTTGAGTCATAGTATTTAAAAAGGGTTTGAAGAATCAAATTCTTTTTTCTAGGTTGTATTTTTCATAAAAATCATTTTGTAGGAATTTCTTATCAATTTGGAATTCTTTTTTTAAAACTCCAATTTCGTTAATTATGTTCTCTGTTATCGAAGAAAATGTCGAACTAGTAGGTTCTTGGTCCTCCATATTTTATCTAACAGTGAAATTTTTATAAACGGGTCTAGGTATTTCATTAGTGTAGTCTACGTTTCTTAGATTGGGTAAACCTGACGTAGAATGTCTAGGTTTTGTTTTGTAAGGAGTATTTTTTACCGAAGGAATCTGTGAGACTCTTCCTAAGTCTAGAGTTTCTACGGAACTAGTATCATCATATCTACTACTCGTAGATCTTCTATGGAATGATAGACTAACTCTACCATACGGGTATTGGGTTATTTCTCTCAGATGGGTATTTGGTTGGGAAGTCTCTACAGGTTCAGGTTTAACTACACCTTCCAGAATTCATTCTTCTGGTAGGGTAATATCCTTCCACATAATAGGTCTTGGTATTACGGTGTTAGATCTGGAAAGTTCTGTTTGTAAAAGAAGGGTTTCACCTTTTTTACTATGGTATCTGACTTTTGTGGCAAAAGTAGATGGCATAGCTTTGTAATGGATTTTAAAAATTATTGCTACAGGAATTGATCCTTCAAGCATTTGGTAATTGTGTGTCTTTATCTGTAAGACAAGATTTTTGGATATTTTTATCCTTGAGGGATACTGAGAAATTTGGGTAATAATCAAAAGATATTAGTCCTGTGAAGAGACTAGACTCAACATAACTCAATAGGGAATCTTCAAAATTTGTGAATCTTGCATCTCTTAAGATAGCAAGGATTGATGTGTTTAGTCCTTCATTAGTAAGTGGTTTTATCCCTACTTGGACTAAGCCAATATGAATGTAATTGTAATTTCTTTCTCTGTATTTTTTCAAGGAATTTTGAGAAAGTAATTGGATTGTTTCAAAGGACTGAGATAATTGGATATCTCTTTCCACTATTTTGATAGTGAAATCAGTTTTGAAAAACTGGTATTTGGAATTTTTGTAAATCTGATCTCGATTTACTCTCGGTATTTTCCAATTATCAATCGATTTTTCAAAATCTTGTATAATAATTTCTTCCGAATTTATTATTTTCCTTGAATCCAAGAAAGAAAATGAACCAAAATCATAAGAAGTAGATCTGTTGAGAAACAGATCCATGTATAAAACCATATTTTTGAAACTCGGATTCTGCCTACAATTTCAGGTGTTTCACGGAGTCTGACTGCCTACACCCTTGAGGACTTACTACTCTGATCTAGACATATTTCTCTCTACAATGTGGAATCTAATACAATAAGGATCCTAAATCTACCATAATTATACAATACTAAATATTACAAAATATATGGGGGAATATTTAATAATATTCGCTAATATAAAATTTTGATTCCTCTTGAATAAACACTAAGCGGCCATAACAATATTCAATTTAATATAATCGTTATGTCGATGATAATGAATTGATTATCTGTATTTGCTTTTTAATTTTTCTCTTATCGAGGGGATTGGGAGATGCTAGGCTGAGAATAGGGTCTTGGAATATTGGGACTTTAACGGGAGAGGCTATAGAGCTAGTTAAGATTCTTAAGAAGAGGAAGATTTATATAGCATATATCCAGGAGACCAAATGGGTAGGACCTAAGGCTAAAGATGCAGACGGGTATAAGTTATGGTTCTCCGGTAGGTCGAAGTATAAGAATGGGGTAGACATTTTAGTAGACAACGAACAAATGGATCAGGTGGTAGAGGTGAGGAGGGTCAATGACAGGATGATGGCGATTAAGTTGGTAGTTGGAGGGTTCACTATGAACATTATTAGTGCTTATACGCCACAATCGGGCTTGGACGAGGAGGAGAAGAGACGTTTTTGGGAGGATTTAGACAAAGTGGTGAGAGGTATACCACCCACTGAGAAGTTATTTGTAGGAGGGGATTTCAATGGACATATAGGGTCACTTCCAGGGGGTTATGACGACGTGCATGAAGGATTTGGACTCGGGGTCAAGAATGGGGAAGGCGTCTCACTTTTGGAGTTTGCTAGAGCTTGTGGGATGGTGATAGCCAATTCTAGATTCTTGAAGAAGGAGGAACACTTGGTGACTTTCCATAGTTCGGTGGCTAAGACTCAGATAGACTTTTTGCTCATTAGGTAGGTTGACAAAGGTCTTTGTAAAGACTGTAAGGTTATTCTGAAGGAGGATCTTACAACCCGATGGATTTAGAGATCAAGTTGGAGAAGAAGAAGAGGGTTGTGGATGACAGGTTAAGAATCAAATGAGGGTGTTTGACCATAGCTAGTGCAAAGGAGATGTGGGAAAGGTTGATGGCCAAGGGGGCTTGGGGAGTAGTGGGGATGCGACTGGTATATGGGACATGACGTCCAGTTGCATTCGTGAGGTAGCCAGAGAACGCTAGGAGTCTCGCGGTGTTATCATGGTAGATATCAGGGGACTGGTGGTGGAATGCTGAAGTTTAAGAGAAGGTGGAAGCGAATAAAGCGGCGTATGTGAAATTAGTAGAAAGCAGATATGAGGTGGAGAAGTGGACGAATAGGGAACTGTATAAGATGGCGAGGAAGGAGGCAAAGCTAGCGGTTACATCGGTGAAAATGGCGGCTTTTGAACGCCTGTATGTGGAATTAGAGGAGAAAGGCAGGGATAAAAAGTTGTACAGACTAGCCAAGACAAGGGAGAGAAGGGCCCATGACTTGGATCAAGTGAGGTGCATCAAGGATGAGGACGACAAAGTACTGGTGGAGAAAGCGCATATTAGGCGGAGGTGGAAGTCTTACTTCCACAAATTCTTGAACGAAAAAGGAGATAGAGATGTTGTGCTGGGAGATCTGGCGCATTCTGGTAGGCATGAGAATTTTGGGTATTGTAGAAACATTAAGGTCGAGGAGGTTACAAGTGTTATTCGCAGGATGCGCATGGGACGAGCGACCGGGCCTGATGAGATCCCAGTTGAATTTTGGAAGAGCGCAGGCAGGGCTGGGTTGGAGTGGCTAACTGAGTTGTTTAACGTCATTTTTAAGACGACAAGAATGCCCGAAGAATAGAGGTGGAGTACAAGGATTCCCTTGTTAAAAAATAAAGGTGATATCCAGAGTTGCAACAACTATAAGAGTATCAAGCTGCTGAGCCACTCTATGAAAGTTTGGGAAAGAGTCGTGGAGACTAGGTTGAGGAAAGATGTGTCTATTACCGAGAACCAATTTGGATTCATGTCAGGCATTCGACAACCGAAGTCATTCATCTTATTAGGATGTTGGTGGAGCAGTATAGGGAGAGAAAGAAAGACTTACATATGGTTTTCATTGATCTCGAGAAGGCATACGACAAAGTCCCTAGGGTGGTTCTATGGAGATGTAACAACTATAAGGGTATCAAGCTGCTTAGCCACTCTATGAAAGTTTGGAAAAGAGTCGTGGAGACGAGGGTGAGGAGAGACGTGTCTATTTCCGTGAACCAATTTGGATTCATGCCGGGGCGTTCGACTACTGAAGCCATTCATCTTATTAGGAGGTTGGTGGAGCAGTATAGATAGAGGAAGAAAGACTTACATATGGTTTTTATCGATCTCGAGAAGGCATACGACAAAGTCCTTCTATGGAGATGTTTGGAGGTTAGAGGCGTACCTGTGGCGTACACTAGGGAGATCAAGGATATTTATGATGGAGCCAAGACTAGAGTACGGACAGTAGGAAGAGACTCGGAGTACTTCCTAGTGATGATGGGGCTGCACCAGGGATTAGCTCTTAGCCCATTCATATTTGCCTTGGTGATAGACGGACTGACGCGACAAATCCAAGGAGATGTACCATGATGTATGTTATTCGCAGACGACATAGTCCTGATTGATGAGACTCGCAACAGAGTGAACGCCAAGCTGGAGGTTTGGAGACAGACTCTGGAGCATAAAAGGTTTAGCAACGGGAGCTACCCTGATACAGGCGTAGAGGTAAGACTTGGTACTCATGTCATTATAAAGAAAGTAAGCTTCAAGTACCTAGGGTCTATTATCCAAGGGAATGGAGAGATTGATGACGATGTCACACATCGTATTGGGGAAGGGTGGATGAAATGGAGGCTCACATCTGGAGTCTTGTGCGATAAAAAAGTGCCACAAAAACTTAAAGGTAAGTTCTATAAGGTGGTGGTTAGACCGACTATGTTGTATGGGGTGGAGTATTGGCCAGTCAAAACTTCGCACATACAAAATATGAGAGTGGCGGAGATGAGGATGCTGAGATGGATGTGTGGGCATACAAGGAGATATATAATTAGAAATGATGATATCTTAGAGAAAGTGAGAGTGGCCTCGGTGGATGATAAGATGCGGGAAGCGAGGTTGAGATAGTTCGGGCATGTGCAGAGGAGATACACGAATGCTCCAGTGCGGAGGTGTGAGAGGTTGGCTATGGATGGGTTCAGGAGGGGTAGAGGTAGACCAGACGGGATATGGCACAGGTGCAACTTAATAAGGACATGACCTTATCTAGGGGGTTGTGAAGGACATATATTAGGGTAGAATAGTAGTAGGTACTCGAGCGTAGCCCTACTTATGCTTACAAATTGATAGCTGTAGTGTTATTATTGTAGGCCCGATTAACATATCATACTTATAGACACATTATTGCTTTATAATTCCCTGTAGTTTGATTTCTACTGCTATGTGTTCTTTAATGTATTTTGTTTAGCTTATTTAGTTGTGTTAGCTACTGTTCCCTTTTGTCCGAATGCACTTTGTACTGCTTTAATTCCTTATCTGAGTCTGACCGTTTCTCTTGATTTACTCTTTACTCTTGCTTTACTCTTGCTTTGTTTTGATTAACTTGCTTGTGATTATGCTTTGTATTGAGCCGAGAGTCTCCCGGAAACAACCTCTCTACCTACCAAGGTGGAGGTAAGGTTTGTGTACACTCTACCCTCCCAGATGACACGGTGTGAGATTTCACTGGGTATGTTGTTGTTGTTATTGAAAGGGGGTTGGGGACCGTAAATAACATTTTACTGTTGATGACGCTAATGCTGGATGAAATTAATTAAGTTGCACGCCCTATGTTGGTAAAGTCATACTATGATATTTTTCTTCTTTTTGCACGAGAATTGTAGAAGAATATAGTCTCGATCGCACAAATAAATTTCCTTCAACAAAGTAAACATATTCCTTTAATTTAGTAAAAGACCACACGAACGTGATATACATGGTAAGTGTATATCACGATTTGCACCACAATTAGTTGCAATATTTTGTACCATATTATTTGTAACTAATTAGCATTGTACTCTTACCATAATTATATGATTCTTGTACAAGTAGAATAAGGTTTTATGAGTAGAATATGAATAAAATTTTCCTATTATGAAAATTGTAAATTGTATATATACTCTTTCATTAATGAAAATAATCAAGAAATTATTTCTTTCATGGTATCAGAAGTCTAGGTCTAAATTTCTTCCACTCTTCTCCAAATTGGTTCTCAGTTTTTGTGCCCTCTTCTCGGCCGAATGGGTGTCCCGATATTTCCCAAAATCCGCTCAATTCTCCCCCGAGTCAAAGACCAGTCACTCGTAGTCAACGGGGTATTTTTAAACCGAAAAAACATTTTAATTTAAATTCTAATGTTCTTAAATCACCCTACCCCGTAATCCCGTGTCTGCTTTAAATGACCCGAATTGAAAAATTGTTATGACCGACAAATATAATGCTCTTATTGATAATAAGACGTGAGAGTTGGTGCCATGTCTATCTGGTGTTAATATTATTCGGTCTATGTGGATTTTTGCTAATAAGGACAATTCTGACGGTTCTTTTGCGAGGAATAAGACTCGTCTTGTAGGTGATGATAAGACTGAGCAGGTTGGTGTGGATTGTGGTGAGACATTTAGTCTAGTGGTCAAACCGGCTATCATTCGCAATGTGCTCAACTTGGCTCTTCGAAAGCATGGCCCATTCATCAGTTAAATGCGAATAATGCTTTCTTATATGGTGATCTTAAGGAGACAATCTATATGCATTAGCCCCTCGGGTTTAGGGATCCCAAATATCCTCATCATGTCTGTTTATTAAAGAAGTCCTTATATGGGCTTAAGCAGTCCCCACGGGCTTGGTATAAGAGATTTGCAGATATGTTTCGACTATTGGGTTTTCTCACAGTAGGTCTGATAATTCATTATTCATATATCGTCGTGGTTCTTCCCTGTCTTATATACTATTATATGTGGATGATATTATCTTGACTGCCTCTTCTGATGCATTACGCCAGTCTATCATGCCCAGTTCTGAGTTTGATATAAAAGGCTTGGGGTCCTTGAGTTACTTTTTGGGGATTGTTGTCTCTCGTCATGTAGGTGAGTTATTCTTATCCCAACGAAAGTATGCAGTTGAGATCATTGAGAGAGCTGGTATGTCCTCATGCAAGTCTACTTCCACTCCAGTTGATACTAAACCCAAGTTGGATGTTGAGGCTGGCTCACCTTACGAGGATCCAACCCTCTATCGCAGTCTTGCAAGGGCCCTTCAATATTTTACTTTCACGAGAATATTACTTATGCCGTACAACATGTGTGTTTGTTTATGCATGATCCCAGGGTTGAGCACATGAATGCGCTCAAACACATTATTCGGTACATCCAGGGGACACTTGATTTTGGCTTACATTTATATCTGTCATCGACGTCTACACTTGTCTCGTATACAAATGTTGATTGGGGTGGCTGTCCAGACACCAGACGCTCTACGTCTGGCTATTGTATGTTTCTTGGTAATAACTTGGTCTCATGGTCTGCAAAGCGTCAGTCGACTTTGTCCCGCTCTAGGGCAGAGGCCGAGTATCGAGGGGTAGCCAATGTGGTCTCTGAATCCTGTTGGTTACGTAATCTTCTTTTAGAGATTCATTGTCCTATTCAGAAAGCTACCTTGGTTTATTGTGATAATGTTAGTGACATCTACCTGTCTAGTAATCCGGTTCAACACCAGCGCACTAAACACACCGAGATGGACATTCACTTTGTTTGCGAAAAGGTAGCTCGTGGACAAGTACGCGTCTGCCATGTCCCTTCCAGGTATCAAATTGCAGACATCTTTACAAATGGTCTTCCCTCGGTCCGTTTTGAAGATTTTAGGGACAGTCTCAGCGTACGAAGATCGCCCGCTATGACTGCGGGGGTGTAAAAGACCACACGTCTGTGATATACATGGTAAGTGTATATCACGGTTTGTACCACAATTAGTTGTAATATTTTGTACCACATTATTTATAATTAATTAGCATTGTACTCTTATCATAATTATAGGATTCTTGTATAAGTAGAATAAGATTTTATGAGTAGAATAGGAATAAGATTTTCCTATTATGGAAATTGTAAATTATATATATATTCTTTCATTAATAAAAATAATCAACGAATTATTTCTTTCATTTAGCTTTCTATCTCACTCAAGGAAAAAAAAATCAGAATTAGACATTAGAAGTTACTCAATAAATACATTTTATAAGAGAAAAAAATCTTTCACAACATGACCAACTCACACTGAGAAATACATAATACATTAGCAGTTGTAATTCCTAGCCAACATGATTCTAAAATATAATTGCACTTCCTTTATATCATTTCCTATTACTCCCCTTATATAATAGAACTAATTTTCTGTTTGACAAATGCCAATGACTGTCTCAAGAACAAAAGGAGCAGTAAAAGTGAAATAAAGGGACATGTACAAATGAGAAAGGGAGAAATAGAAATATTATTAATTCCAAAAAGATGTTCACCAACGCTCAGAAGGGCATTTTGGGAAAAACACCCCATTTGTTGTGTATTTGACGTTTGCACATAAAGCTTTGACAGTTGAACCTCCTTCGTGACGTATATCCACATTTTCCATTTGTATCCCTTTGCATGGAATAGTTTTGCTGCAATTTAATTTAATAGCAGTTTGCGTAGAACTCGTTCCCTTAATATTTTTGTACATTATATTACTCACACGCACTGCTTCTTTCTGAAAAAAAAGGAAGATAAAAATATAAATATTACTACCACTTACGTTTAAAAGAAATTTGACATGAGTCACATGATCGTTAATTAATTACCTGCTCTTTGCATGGTTTATCTTGGTCACAGTAAAATTGATCTATGATTATGGGGTTGGTCACATTCACCATCACTATGTCTTGAAAAAGAATGTCTTTTGCATATCCACGTCCTCCCTATTAAAATTTCACAATAAAAAAAAAACACTCATGTCATATTTATCAGTACAAACATATCGAATTATTGAAATGAAAGGAACTCCATAACATGAATATGTTGTGGAGCTTAACATGCTGCATGTAACCAAATTTCTCTAGATATAGGGTGTAGAAAAATACTTTTGGTAAAATATTTTTTAGTTTTTTCATGTTTAGTTGGCTTAAATATTTTTTTTTTAAAATTAAGAATATATTTTCTTTTAATTTCTAGATATTGACTTCCTAGCATGAGGAGGGAAGTCATTTTTCGAAACTCTCTCATTACATTTCCAAGATCGCAAACTATAAATTAAACTGTTTCCCACTAATAGGATTATTCAAAGATAATTAAAATTATTTTTATTTCTTGAAAGTAAATGGAATAAAATAATAACTAAGATAAAGTGAGGTGTAAATAACGTTATTTACCAGTTTCTCAACAAAACTAGACAGATTTACAGTTTTAGATTCTATGTGATTTGCTAAATGAGTGGTGAAAATTTGTTAGGAACTCAAAATACATGATTGTGTATGACTATATTAGAGTTAATAATAAGAGTCGGAAACCAAATCATATACCTGCCAAGACTTTATTCTTAATCCATTAGTTGTTCCCCTCAAAGTGGCATCATGTACATAAATATTTGAAACAACATCCTCCTCTTTGTTTTTCCCCAAGCTTCCAATACTAAAAAAAAGAAGAAAATATTCAAAAATTATTATCTCAGAAAAGAATAATCCAATAATTGAACATAGACTTCCCTTGTTTTATTCTTTTTAAAATTTTCCCTTAACCTTAGTAAAATTAGAGGTGGAAGAAAATGTCAATATCACGCATCCAATAAAATTAAGAGCTTAACTCACTGATACTGAACATATATCTTTACACTATCATGTCAATATTACATATGCAGTAAATTTTTGAAATTAATTGACTAAAACTGATGAATAATTCTTATCTTTGGGTTGAATATGATATTTGGATTTTAAGTGTAACTTTTCACTAAAAATTTCCCAGTTTTAACAACATTTGTGAAAATTGTATTCACAAGTAAACTAAAGTGTGGAAATATATATAGACACAAACTTTTTTATTCTCTACCATAAATATTGCATTAGTTACCTGATTCCATGGCCAGGTCCACAGTGTATATATCTTGCTCTAACATTAGTGGAACCATTTACTATAGAGATACAATCATCACCTAACCACACAAACATTATTCAGTCATCAATATTTTTTTACAATATTACAAGTTAAAGAAAGAAAAAAAAAACAAATAAATATTGTCATTTTTATTTTTTAAAACCTGTTTCAATATAAGAATGGTGGATATCAATATCTTTTGTCCCAGAAACATGAATGCCATCAGTGTTGGGGCTATCAGCAGGTGCTGTAATTCTCAATCTTGAAACCTCAACAAGTATACTTTTAGTAATTGTCAAGTGCATTTTCTGTGGATTCTTCAACTCTAAATTTCTCACTATCAAATTTGTGCAATTGTAAAAGGCCATAGCCTGTCAAAAAAGTATAAATATTCATTATTAATGCTTTATTGCTGAATTTTATAATCTATAAAAAAAATTATGAATATATTAAAGTTGGAATGAAACTTACAGTTGGAATTGTTAGTGTTTTTGCGTTGCATGGCTGCAGAAAAAGAGAGAAATTAAAGTTAACGATACAATTAAGTGACGTTGCCTCTTAGAACAAGTAAAATAACTTGATGGTGTGATTTTTTTTTCACATGTATATAACTTAAACTCATACAATAAACATGCTTATTTTTTTTACATGGTGTAACGTAGAAAATGAAAATAATTAATAAACTCACAATTGTTTTATCAACTTTGCAAGAGCGTTTCCACCATACTTGTCCATTGCCATCGATGCTTCCTACACCTTCAACTATAAAATTTTCCATGTTTTGGAATAAAAGCCAATGTCTTCTATCTTGTTTATAATCTGATATGTCCTTTGAAGCTATGAGTTCTCCATTTATCTAAATGATACAACAAAAAATCAAATACAAAGATTACGAAATAAAAAAGGTAATTATGAAAAGAAAAATTACATATAATAAGTTAATTTTTGCTAATAGTAGATATTTTTTTGCTAATTATTTAAACTTACCATCATTCTAAGGCCTTTCTTGCAAGGACCATGAAATTTAATTGGTCCAATGTAATATATCTTGTGCCTTGGAATCAAAAGCACACCATTTTCTGTTTGGCATGCTTTCTTCCAAGCCTTTATAAATGCCTGAAATTGGAAATGATTAGACTTTAAGTTCTATAAATTGATAGTGTAAAAAATATTTTGTATAATTACATCAGTAACAAAATTAAGTAAGCACATATAAATCTCTATAATAAATATTAATTGGTAACATAAAAATGATAATTAACCTACCATAACAGGTTAAACTACAGTGTGTGTATATATATATATAACTTAAATCCTTTCAATATTATTTTCTACAAATAATATAATAAGAAAAAAATATCTTCTATAATGGAAATGCATGTAGAATAATTTGATGCCTCTTGTAGATAGAATTATATTGTCCAAAATAAGTGAAACAAATAAACAAAACTAAATTATCTAAAAAATAGAAAAAGAATAGAATTTACTTCTGTATCATTTGTGAGTCCATCACCTTTGGCTCCAAAAGCTTGTATATCGATAATTGCTTGTGTCTTGCTTTTCACATTATCAATTTTTGGAGCACTATGACCACGTTTTATTGGTTTCCTAATTTTCTTTCCATTACAAGAGGTTGAAAATAATGAAGTGGCTAATAGTACTATAAGGAGGCTTCTGAAAAACATTTTTTTCTTTTCTTCTCCTTTTGGAATTAATTTAAGGAAATATGAAATCAAAATGAAAAAGAACTTGTGCTACTTCAACTTGAATTATCATCTATATATATAGAGGGAGAAGATGGAAAATTTGCTTAGAGATAGAAAAAGGAAAGGAAGAATGAAAGTGTTATCTTTTTGGTAACAAAAATATGAGAGGAGGCAACAATTTCAAGATTCAGGTATATCTCAACTAGGATGTTGGAAAGGGACTAGAATTTTCTCACAGTAATGGTTTCTTACTTTCCTTATGCTTGTTATTAGTCATCACACAAGCATGAATCAAGTGTATGAAAAACTGCTAGTTTCCTAATAATTTATCTAGATAAACTTACCTTCTTTTTAAGTATTCGATGTCTGAAAATTTATTAACCTGACTAATGTAAATTTGCACGGTAAAAATCCCTCAAAAGGGGTTGTAACACTTCCTATGAAAGTGAACTCGATTCACAAGCTCGAATATGAGACGGCTAAAGATGTGTAATCTTCTTTATTATTTCATCAAATCCTTTCCGGGTAACTAAACCAAATAATAGAAAGTTGCTTCTTCAACCAAAGATATAACCATAACTAGAGATTTGTATAAAACATATAAAAAAATCATTATACGGGAAGACTTATTTCGTCTTTAAATTTCCCTAAGTAAATATGTGAGCGTGAATATAATCCATGGAATTTGAATTAGAAAAGTCATCATACTTTAGATTTAATTAGTTGCGTAAGCTATATAAAATTAATACTCCAGTGGTTCACTTTTTTACTTGTCCATTATATTAAAAAGGCTTAATGCATATGCGGCCTCCTAAACTTGCTTTTTTTTCATTTTGACACCTCAACTAAGTCTTATTCCTATTAAACCCTTGAATTCGTCCTCAAATATCGATCAAACACAATCCGCCTTACATAATATTCCATCTTCAATGTAGCAACATGCTAATATATGTTCTACTTTAATTATGCCATCTTTTAGCTAAGATTAGCAGCAATTGAGAGGGGGGAAAAGAGTAGCTATTAATTAAGCTGGCGGTGGAAGAGCTGAACCAACAGAAACCAACACATCCATGACCTAAAGAATAGCTTACCACATGTCTAAAATATTATTCCGCCTTCATTTCCTCAATTTAATTTATGTTTCTAATAAAAATAAGATTTAGGGGGTTTGATAGACACACTTAAGGATGAGTTCAGAAGTTCAATAGGAACAACACTTCGTTAAGGTGCCAAAATGAAAAAAAAGGGGCAAGTTTAGGGGGCCGCATATGCATTAAGCCTATTAACAATAATATTTTTTCTTTTACTTATCCATTTTGGTAAATCAAGAGGGAATTAATTTTATATTTCAATTTTACCCTTACCATTAGTAATCATTTACCAAACTTATTAAAGTACTAGTAGTCAAAATTATATTTCCTAAATAGTTAATAAAGATAGCTTAATGAAATGCAAAATGTTAACCGGACAAGAGGGGATATTAATTCTCGCAACACATTATTTAAATGGAGCATTTATGTCGGAAATGATTATGTGACAGACTTATGAACGTTGATTCGTGCTTATTTTAATCTAGGTTTGACTAACTATAAAGTCAAAAGATTTGTAGAGAACTGAGGAAACCAACGTCAAAGTTTCCATCCGTTTTCTAATAAGTGATTCTTTTAGCTTGTGTACACTCCTTAAAAAAATATTTACTTCTAAAAAATAAAAAGTATTTTTTATTAATTTATCCCTAATCAATGCTTAGAAAAAAAGAAAATGTAGTTAATGAATGTTGATTATTTAAATAAGAAAAATTTTGGAAGAACATGCTCAAAGTATCCTTGAAATTCTAAAGAACCACTTATTTTGAAAAAAAAATTGAAAGGCCTAAACAACCACTTATTATGAAACGGAGGGAGTACAGTTAAAAAAAAAGAGAATATATAAGATATCTTTTCGATATTTCTATTATCTTTATTTTTCTGGAATAAAAGAACAAACTTCCGACTATAAATACTACACCTTTATAGAAAATATAGTTAAAAAGAAACATACTCACTTTAAGTTGGTAATCAGCGGGATACTCCTTTTAAAGAGCTTAAAACAGGGGACCAATTTGGTAATGCTCTTTAGGCGACATTGACAAAAGTACAGTTTTTTTGTTACTTTAATGTTTATCAAATCAACTGAACATCATATGTGTATTTTGTATATATTTTTATTACTTAATTATAATTTAGTACTATGTTTTCTATATGAATTTATCATTCAACTATGATTCAAACATGTGTAAGCATATGCTTTTCCCAAAACAAAACGTAGAGATATAGCTAAGTAACATTTCCACACGTGTAGAATAACCATAAGTTTCTTTTCCTTTTCAACCATTAGAGCTAGAGGATTTTTTCTTTGACCTATCTAAAAGTTCATTAATATTCAAAGTAGGAAATATACCAAATTACCAAACTAAGCAACAAGTCGTTTACCACTTTGGATCATAAGAAAGGAAATTAGTGTCTCTTTTTCTTATTTGTCTTTTCATTTTGTGCTGATGTACATTATTAAATAATTAGAAAATGAGGCATGAATGAAGGAATTTGGTAAGGAGTGTTGGGGAAGTTAGCATTAATTTAGGTCTAAAATTGACTACTCTATTTTTTGTGTGAAGGAAAAGAGTAAGTTTGAAGAAGATAGAAAATGGGAGACTTGCATGCTTTTAAGTGTGACTTGGGCAGAATTAAGTCTATTGTTCTATTTTTGACTTGCTATTGTGTGTTTGGATTAAAAGCATTTACATATGGATTCGTAATAGAGATGATCAATTAATTAATGTTTAAGAAAAATAGAAGGTGGGTCCTATTCCCTTACCAACTTGATAATAGAAAAGCTCATGTCAAATGGGATCAACCTTCCACTTATCAAATTCTAGCGAGACTTACACTATGGTTTGGGTGGAAACTTAGCTCATGAAAATGTGATTCATTTGATCGCTCATGTTTAATTGAGTTGGGCTCGATATATTTTTAATAATGCACTTCTAAGTAGAAAGAATAATTGCTTGACGTTATACAGAGACAGATCCAAAATTTTAAGTTTGTGGATTCCTAATAAAATGAATTAATATGTAATGAGCGGATCCAAAATTTTAAGCTGGTGGGTTTCTAATAAAATAACTAATACGCAATGATAATTAGACAAAAAGATTCTAAGGGGATCGATCACACACAAATACAAGAGAGCTAAAACAAGTTCCTTCTTTTGTCACTGAACCAACAACTCCTTTAAGTTATGGGTTCTCAACTAGCAATTTTTTTTTATATATAATTAAGAATTCTCAATATAAATATAGAGTTCGGGTAAAGTTACTGAATTTTTGGAACCCCCCCCCCCCTCGAAATCCTAAATCTGTTCCTGGCATTGTATACTATATACAACAAGCTCGTTTCGTATCATTATGCTCAATAAAAGAAATGAAGAAAGATAAAATATAAAATATGGGAAGGAAGGAAGGAGTATTTTGAAGATGAATCTTTTTTTTTTTGGAGTTAGGAACAAATTATTCTTCCTAACCCAATTTAAGGCAAAAATTTCTTATCTCTACCATAAAGTATTGATACTATTATAGTAAGGTCTATCTCACAAGGTAGAAGTAAGATCTGTCTACACTCTAAGTAACTTTTTATTTATAATATTTATTATTTAAAATTAAAAAAAATTGAGCTTACACTCTGATTCGAGTAGCATGGGATACGCGGGATCCCGTGTGAATCAACAAGGACCACCTTGCAAGGCTAAGTACTTCTGAGCGCTCCTCTCTTTACCGTCAAGTGGTTGAACGCTCATCTCCTTACAGTCAAGTGGCTCACCCTTCCCGTACCCCACTTGTGAGATCGCACTGGGTATGTTGTTATTGTTGTACTATTTGTCAATCTTGACAGGGTAAATTTCATATGGTTACATAACTATGCATTTCTTTACTAAAATCACTTAACTATATTTTCTAACATAAAAATTAAAAATCTTTCACCCTATTAACACAAAAATCACATTTACCGGAAAATTCAAATTCCGATGGATAATACCTTTTTCTCTTATTATTTCTAATCTAATAAATGAAAACCAATTAAAAAGAATCGATCCGGCCCAAAACTCATACACAAAAATTTGAAAAGGGTGAATATTAGGTCCCTTGAGATGTAGAGAAAAACATCTTTTTGGCTTGAGAGCTTCCGAGAGAAGGATCGTATATTCGGAGGAAGGGTGATTTTATTTCTTTAATATTTTAATTTATGCATATGAAATTTGGTTTGGGTAATTCAGATCGAGCCTGTTCTTTTTAATTTGGTGTGTATTCATTAAATTAAAAAATAAAAAAAGAGTTAAAGGTATTACTAATCGGAAGTTGAATTTTTAAGTAGATGTGATTTTCATGTAACAGGGTGATCATAGTTTTATAAATTTTGTGTTAGAAAATATAATTAAGTGACTTTAATGAATGTACTTGAAAATTAGATGGTGAAAGTGCATTCCTTTTTTTTTTTCTTGAAATCAAATATGAAAAATGGCTTTTATTAAAAATATGAATTTTTTTAATTTTTATAAAATTCATTTTTTTACAAAAATATTCTGGAAAATTGGATTTTAAAAAAAAAATCAGTTTTTTCATATTTCTTTTAAAATTAATTCATATTAAAAAAAATATTTTTAGGACACTTTTTTTAAATACTTTATAGATTTTTTTAATTAAAAAATTCAAAATTTCAAAATATTCTTTTTAAAAAGGATATTTTTGAATACTTTGCTAATGGTAGGGGTATATTTGGCCCTAACTTGTAATTAAAAGGGTATATTTGACTATTTTCAATAACAGAAGTCAAAATTTACTAATAAACTAAATTAGCCTTTGAGCGAAATGTAGCAAAAGAAAAGGAAAGAAAATTTATGGACCGACCCCATCATCTCCACCCCCTATTGATATTGGAAGACCCAACCGATTCTTCCAATATATCATTTCTGGGTCCAATAGAATTCATAGGTGGGGTGGGGTGGGGTGGGGTGGGGTGGGGTGGGGTGGGGTGGGGGGGGTTATATTTGACCTTTTTCCAAAGGAAAATGAAGGACGTATAAATATCCACGTCCTACCGTATGCGACATTTTATCCAATCGCAATATTGCATTGAAAAATGATTTAAAATAATTGTAATAAAATACTTCGTGTGAAATTCCTTTTTGCTCCCTCCCAGGATTCCAAAATCAAAGGAATTTATTCCTTCTGTTTTTATCCCCAAACAATATATTACAAATATCTTAGAAAACAAAAAATAGAAAAGAAAAGCTCGAAATTAGGAAGACAAGACCGACGGGTACTCAACACGTGGCAGCAGCATCTCCGCCAACTTAACGGATTCACTGTTGGAAATTTGCCTTTGGCGGGAGTTGCGACCGACCAACTTTAACGGCTTAAACACTAGTGTTACGTATGTTGGAGAATCCGGTTCTTCACACATGCATGATCTACTAAGTACGTAGATAACCGTAGGGCCAAGAATCGTCAAATTTCATTGAGAAATGAAAGAGATATTGGTCCACGAAGTAAGGTGTTTGAAACATGGAAAGTGTGGTATTGTGTTCAATTCTCCCTCATCGGTAGAGGAAGAAAGAATTGTTGTGTATATAAGACTCGAAATTGGTTTGGGGTTTGGGACCCCAAGGGGTATCCCATGTGTTTAAAGGAGGGAGGACCTAGATGTGCTTCGGTTCAAGGAAAGACCACACGCGCGCCGCCGCCGCCCGTCCGGTACGGTTTCGGGTTCCGAGTTTCCGGGTTTCCGGGTTTCCGGGTTTCCGGGCTATTATCTTTTTGGGCCAGAATTCTTTCAGATGTACAGTATTAAAGTACCATAGAGCAAAAATACCCAACAACTTAAGACAATATTTGTATAGTATTATTATTAGTGTTCGAAAGATGTCGGTCAAAAGTTGTGTGACCAAATCGGGATATGGAAATGGTTTTCTGGTAGAAGAGAGTGATGATGATGAACGTATTCATAGTGTCACCGCTACCAAGACTGGTGGGAACAAGCGCTCTCGAGAGCCTGAGGATGTCAACTGGGACAAGAGGAGAAGACTGAAGATGTACTTCTATCTTGCAGCAGAAGGCCTGTATCTATCCCAGACAAAAGATCTGAATAATGGTAAGAAGGAACTGGACACTCAGTCTGATGAAGTGACTGAAGTGAGCCAGAATCCGAAATTGGGATAAGTGTTTTTCTTACTTGTCAAGAATAAAGATTAGATGATGAGTATTTTTCTTACTTGTCAAGAATAAAGATTAAATGATGTCTGATTAAAAAAAAAATAGATTAAAGTAAGGAGGAATATGAAAATAATTTATATTCCTTACGCTTTAACAAATCAGAAGCTTAATCTCATCTTCTTTTCCGTTTAAAGATTGGAGTTTGTAAACGACTTAAAAAGATCCGTTCTTTCAAGTGTAAATTATTAAAAGCGTGTAAAGTATGTTCGCACATACGATGGAGAAAGATCCACTAAGCGTAAAAATCGTTACCACTCTTAAGTAAGCGCCAAGAATTATCTGGGCACCAATCTTAACGGAAGGAGTCTAAAAGTTAAAGATGTAGAACCTGTCATACTATTTGGCAGAAGATCCTTCATAGGATGATATTGGACACTCAGTCATACAAAGCCTCCGGGCGACTGGAGTGGGCCAAAATTCCTTTGATATGATGATATTGGACACTCAGTCATACAAAGCCTCCGGGTGACTGGAGTGGGGCCATCTCTAAAATCAAAGGGGCTGGAGAGGTTGTCCTCAATAGGACTTCAAGGAATGAGATCACTCTAAAAGAGGTGATACATGTTCCTAACTTGGTTTAAGGGACGTTGTTGGTCAAGTTGGTTTGAGACTAGTCCAACAGGTCTGTAATAACTAAGAATGGTACAATATGTCTATAGCCCAATGAATGATATATTTGTAATCCGTGCATCTATGCCATCATAGATTAAGACACGTTAAATAATAAGTCATTCAAAAGCTAACGATGTTGAGATTGTTGCCTCCTTTCGACATAAACCCTCAAAATGAATGTGAGGTAGGCGAAGAGGCAAAAATCACCTTTCCAAATTCCGTCAAGGGAATAGCGAAAGAAGCACCGCTCCTCTAGAACTTAGTCACACCTACTTGGGTGATTTGAAGTTTATACAAAATAGAGGGGGGAGACAAGTACGTTGTGATCTTCATTGATGATGGTACAACGTATGGAATCCTTTGTTTGTTAAAAAGCAAAGATGAAGTTGTTGAAGCGGATAAGCGCTACAAAGCAGAAGTTGAAAATCAACTAAGCCTATGGATTGCGAAATTCATAGCGATAGAGGGGGAGAATGTGAAGCAGCGTTCATTAAACGACTGTTCATTACTCACCTCAGCCTAACGGTGTTAGCCAAGCGCAACCCCGTACGCCTAAATTATGTGGGGCAAGGCGATCCTTACCGCTAATGCGATCCTCAACGGAACTCCGCATAAGGATAAAGATAACTCTCCGTGTGAGACATGAAAAGGATCTCACATACAAAAGTTGTGATGTGGGGTGGCTTGGTAGAAGTTGGACTACCGAAACAGGTCAAGTTCGACCTAAGACTGTAGATTGCATATCCACTGGATCTGTAAATAACAGTAGTACTTATCGCCTATTGGCGTCAAAGAATGTTGAATTCTTATAAGATAACTTTCCTTGAAAAGGAAAAAGGAGTAATTGCTCAAGGTTAACAAGAACCCGCGAGGGTTCGACCGTCCGAACTAGACGCCCGTATCTATAGGACTCGAAAGTTCTTTGGCTATCCGAACTTAATATTCGGATCTACGTAACTCGTGGATTCTAGATGTTGAACCAAGACGGAGCAAAGAGGGGACAAGGACCTGTTCCAGTCTTTCTAGCTTGTATGGTTAAGAACGAACCATGGACAATTAACAAATAATTGGTATCTCCAAAAGCGCTGCTTTGGAAAGAAGCTAAAGAGAGAAATATATTCCATCATATAGAATCATACTTGGGTAATGGTTGATCTTTCTCCGGGAAAAGAACCTTTGGGTTGTGAAAAATGATACTCAAAAGTGAGTACAAAGTAGATGGATCTACTGACGAGTTCAAAGCATCGGCTACTTGTACATGTGCTCCCCTGGGAGTAGCTTAACATCATGGGCCATTGCAGTCTTGCGTGGCATGAATGTTAAAACAGCCTTCCCAACCGGAGAGTTGGAAGAAGAGAATCAGAGTTGGTTTTACGAATTTGTTGGGCTTCTTCTGAACTTTCATCTTGGTCCTGAAATGTTTACATTTTGGTCCTGAAAGTTTCAGATAAAACAGAAACAATGAATCTGAGCACAGAAACATTGAATCTGAAGTTAGAAAGCCAACAGTTGGAGAATCAACAGTCTGAAAGTAAAAGTCATATTGAAACAAAGTCTCGATATGAAAGATATGGATATCACAGATGACATCTTAGGAATTGGATTTCTAAAGACATCTAACGGACTGGTCGATAGTTGACAGTCTCGTTGAAGCCGTCAATGGATATGAATCATAGAACTGATTGGAATCATGATGCACCCATAGACAAAGAGCGATACACACAGATCACGTGTAGTTCAATGTATTGTACACACTACAACCGACCTGGTATCGTCCTACAAACAGATCAGTTGAACTAAGTTTCACTGATGATCTTAATACATGATCAATAGAAAGTGTCAAGTCGGATATGACGATATCTGAATTATTCACTTATCTTCGGATTATAGTATTCTGGATGTCCAATGTTACGAGAACACAGTGATGCAGCCCGACATCGATTCAAGAACACCAAAGCCACAAGTAAATGTGTATGGTGGTTCTTGGAAAATCCTCTAAGCAAACTTGCATCGGCCGATTCATGATGGAATCGGACTTTATCGCTTTATACAAAGCATGAAAGAAGTTGAGTAACTTCACGACTCCTTAGAGGACGTCCCCTATTGGGAGAAACTCGTGCCTTCAGCAGTTATAAACTGTGGCTAGCCGGTCGGCTTTAGGAAGGACACGGATGACGGCGTCTGGACATATCTGTCAGGATTTGTCAGGAGACATAAGACCGTATGGCAGTTGATCATCACGGGTGTCACTTCCTTGTTTACTAACTAAGGGACTACCCGGAGATCAAGTGTTCTGCCTGTCTAGGGGAATGGGCTTAAAACCCAAAATATACGGACCAATACAGTGGTAACCCAACCTTACGAACTGGAGATCCCAGTAATTTGGTTCAATGGGAAAACTAAGCTGTAAAGGTTCAGTTGATCGCTTCAGTGGAAGCATGAGCACTTCGGATAGTGATTTCTGAAAAGAAACACCAAATCCAAAGCCGTTCCCGCGATAGACTTTAAGTGCTATCTGCAGTGTGGGTAAAGGTTAAGTTTTCAAAACCTGTAATGCTCCTCAACAGTTAAGGTTAGGTTTTTTTGGGAAACTTTTAATGGTTCCTAATACTTGTGAAGTGGGGTATAGCAGGATACCTTGTAGGAGACCACCTATTTAAGTGCGAGGACGGGCCGCCTCAAAATGAACGCACTTAAGAATCCAAGACGTTGTCCATGGCCAAAACGGACAAAACATTACGAAGAAGAGAGTAAGGAAATTTGTTGTGTTGGTATCATTGTCTTGGCTTACACTAAACACTGACGGTTCAAGACATCACGTTCACCGCGCAGTAAGTAAGTCCGATGGTATTCAACTATGGAAGGTTCAAAGCTGAGGCTACCTCTCCTTATGCAACATCGGTCCGCTGAAAAATTGCTGGAAATGAAAAAGACACCATGTGAGTGCGCCAAAATCTCTTTCAAGAGGGGATTGTTGGAAATTTGCCTTTGGCGGGAGTTGCGACCGACCAACTTTAACGGCTTAAACACTAGTGTTACGTATGTTGGAGAATCCGATTCTTCACATATGCATGATCTACTAAGTACGTAGATAACCGTAGGGCCAAGAATCGTCAAATTTCATTGAGAAATGAAAGAGATATTGGTCTACGAAGTAAGGTGTTTGAAGCATGGAAAGTGTGGTATTGTGTTCAATTCTCCCTCATCGGTAGAGGAAGAAAGAATTGTTGTGTATATAAGACTCGAAATTGGTTTGGGGTTTGGGACCCCAAGGGGTATCCCATGTGTTTAAAGGAGAGAAGACCTAGATGTGCTTCGGTTCAAGGAAAGACCACACGCGCGCCGCCGCCCGCCCGTCCGGTCCGGTTCCGATTCTGGGTTCCGGGTTCTCGGGTTCTCGGGTTCACGGGTTCACGGGCTGTGGGCCTTCTGATATTATCTTTTTGGGCCAGAGAACTTTGTCAGAAGTACAGTTTGATCCCAGAAGTTTCAGAAGTACAGTTTGGACCAGAATTCTTTCAGATGTACAGTTTGGTCCCTGAAGTTTCAAGATGTACAGTTTGGTCCCTGAAGTTTTCAGAAAGTTGGAATTTTGACGGTCAGAACAGAAACGTCCAAGCTCTCAATTCAGCCATTTATTTGGGCTGAATTACTCCTTCTATAATGGCCAAATCCGTTGGTCTTTCTCCCATTAATGTTGGTGGCTTTACTACCTCCATAATGGCCATTATTTGGCTGTTATGGAGGCGATATCGACCCCTCCTCACCTATTTAAACACCCCCTTACACCATTGTTGACACACAAAAGAATGACCAAGAACACACATATAATATACACGAAATTCAGAAGCTTACACAAGCAGAAACTTTTCTTCTTCCTACAACTTCCAAGGCATCATTTCGTTACTCAATATTCTTCACGGTAGCTCTTGAGTTTCCTTTGCTCAAGTGTTCCATTGCTGTTTTATCTTGGGAGACAAATTGTCCAGGACGTATAAAGGATACATACGGGGCAATATTGTCTTAAGGACAGAGTGCCACACTCGACTCAGCAAAACCAGTTTCCATTTTTCCGTCTTCAACAAAATTGTAATTTCAGTTTTGTGATTATATTGTAATTTCAGATTACTAGTTGAATTATTGATTCTTTGTTTATCCTTTCGAATACTTGTAATAGTAATATACTTCCCGTACTGCTTTATAAAGTACCATAGAGCAAAAATACCCAACATTCACCCCCCAAACCCCCAATAATATGTGGGCGTACTTGTTGGAACAGAAAATTTAGAATTTTTTTTTTTAAAAAGTGATAATTATCAGGTAAAATAAAATCAGAAATTTAAAATTAAATATTTTAAATTGGAAAACTAAAGTTCTTAGAACATGAAATTAAAAAGAAAACATACCACACAAATTGTAAATGATGAGGTTCAATTTTCATCAAAAATAAAAATATTAAGTGATTTTTTTAATCATTTGATGGATAGAATTATCTGATATCTGATGATTGAAAGTTGACAAGTATAATGTGAAATTAATGGAGGTATGCTAAAGGTGAGGGGAACACAGAGTTATAAGAAAAAGTTAAAATAAAATGTTATTATCATGCACATGAGCTGCAGCTCAAGTAGTTTCGTACATATATAAGAAGAGCTTCCACACACAGAGAGAGTGTGAAGGAGGAGTGGTGGTTGTGAACCCAAAGCCATAGACTGGTTGGAATGGGGAATGATCAAGTTAATGCAAGCCACTTCACTATCTTCAGGGGAATTTTGCACCTCCTCTTAATGACCTTGTTGTACAAGGCCATCTTCCCGTCAGTTCACTACTTATTTTCTATCTCTACTCACGAAATATGAACCATTTATTTATGTCTATCCATTTTTACTTGAGATAATTTATCATTTCATATCTACGTTTTTTTTAGATGATTTAGAATAACTAGGGGTGCGCTCCCAAGTCAAACATCCGGGCAGAGGGGTAGGGTGCTTAGAGAAGAAGTTTCCGACAAAGGCTACAAATTGGATAATTACAAACTTCATTTTGAGGAACGGTAGTAGGAGAAGTTGTAAATTAGTACGGAGTAATAATTGGATGCTCATCTTTTTCTATTATCAAAGAAATAGAGGAAAAAATGAGGAAGTGAAAAAACAAGCCAAAAGCTAAGGAGTAACACACAAACAAACAACAACATACTTTAATCTCATAAGTGGGGTATGAGGAGGATAAGATTGTACGCATATCTTACCCCTATCTTAGCGGGCTAGAGAGGTTGTTTCCTATAGACTCTCGGCTCAAAAAAGAGTAATCAAAGCAGAATTGAATGGAGAATAACGACAGAAAAATGGAAAGATAAACAAAACAAATGAAACAACAGGTAGTAATAAGAATTGAAGAATAAGCTACTACGTGAATACTAAATAAAAAAAAGTCCGGGGAAGGGCCGGACCACAAGGGTCTATTGTATGCAGTCTTACCTCACATTTCTGCAAAAGGCTATTTCCACGGCTTGAACCCATGACCTCCTGGTCACATGGCAACAATTTTACCAGTTAGTTCAAGGCCCCCTTCACGTGAATACTAAATAGTACTACTAAAAAGGGAGAAGAGGAGACTTGCCCCTTGCTTCTCCCACATAAAAGTACCACGACACTCGACTATTTACTACTCTTCTATCCTAATCCTCAACCTCTATATATTCCTATTTAAGGAGTGTTTATCTAATAATTAGGTTGGGGTTGATCAGCATGTTTGGGGGAAATTTAATTTGATCCTTCTGGGTTCTAATGAAAATAGGTAATTCGCAATAACATTTACCATTGGATTATGGGTTTTGTTACTTCTGAATAGTAATAATTTCAAATTTTAAAGGGTATTAATTACTCCAGTGACAAGCAGTTATCCAATTAAATTCTTTTTGTCGAAGTATTGTTATTAAAAATTTACGAGTTTGTATGAATTCATCTCAAACAACTTTTCTAGAGTTCCATCAGTGTATTAGGAACTGCTGATCATCATAAAATATACGAGCTGTCTGATTAATGGGAAAGACAGAGGTGGTTCTGTGAATCAGGGAGGCGGGGAGGTTTCCTAGTTGTTCTTGTTGATGTGAAGATTTCATTGTTATCATTCTTGGTGCAGGGAACATTTGCTTATATTGCCGTAAGATTTCTAGGGAATCTGCAAGATCTTATATCCAAATCTATAATACAGTTTGGTTAAAGCCAATGTGATAATGTTTAGAGTAGATTGCTTGACAGTTTAGTGCATGCAGCGTGTAAATGTGAATGGTGGAAATTTACTAATGTGAAATTAAGTTTGTCACATTATTTATGACTCGAATAATTGGGGCCCTGCACGTCGGAAATGTCGTTTCCACACACGTGCAATCTTAATGCCAAGTATAGTAAATTTCGTTAATGAAAGAGATATTGGTACGTAAGTGAAATGTTTGACACATAGAATGATGGAAGGTTATTGGATAAATAACAAGTGTTCCACGTTGTTAAACGAATGAAGGATTGTGCAAAGTGTAAGATGGTACGGGTCGGAAAAGGGCCGCGGAGCCGAGAAGGGCCGCGACGCCTGGTCGGCAGTAAGCTTTCTGGCTAATTAGAGCCGTGACGCTTCCCAGGCAGTGACTGTTCGTCAGAATTCCAAAAGTTTGGCTGTTGAGATGGTTTCAATGGCATTGAATCCACCCAATAATGGCCATTACTTGGACCATTATGTTGCTGCATTACTTGGGGATTAAAGGGCATCCATTACATGGCAATTGAATGTCATTATGAGGCATTTGAAAGGTCATCTTGCACACCTATAAATTGAGGTATTTGGCTCAATTCTATAGATGAACGGAAATGAACAAGTGAACATACTTGTAAGTTAACAACACCACAAAGAGATCAGTTTTTCTGATAAGCAATCCTTCTCTTAGCAATCTTCATTATTCGTGTTCTTCGCTGAGATCATTTATGTAGGGTTTTGCACATTTGATAGTTTGTTGTTTCATCTTGAGAAACTATTGTCCACACTTCCGTAAAGTCTATATACGGGGGCAATCTTGTCTTAAAGACAGAAAGTCATCTCTCGACTCAGCCAGGTAGTGTTGTGATTATCTAATTGGTTGCTAAGTGTTTCAGATGTGAACTAGAATCTCAAAGGACTCTAACTGTTAGGATTCTCAACGGATCTACAAGCCACAAGTGTGGCAGTTCATGTTCTTGTATTTCCGAATACAAGATCCATATTTGAAGTTTCAATTCAAGATCAAGATATTGATAACTTGTTGTTGTATTCTTTATTGTTTATCCCTTCGATCACTGTAATAGTTATTTACTATTCTCGTACGTGCTTTACATAACCAACAATTTTAAGACAAGATCGTATTAGTGCTCGAAAGATGTGTGCCAGCAGATATGGTCCCAAATCTGGCTGTGATTTTCTTCTTGAAAACAGTTCTGTTAACAGTTCAAAAACTGTCTCTGTCAACAACCGTGCTTTAAAATCTGGTCCTAGTTTTGGTTCTCTCTTTGACAACAGTTAAAATCTGTTTCCATCAAATGTGGGATCTCTGGATCTGATGCTGAGTTTCAAGATACTGCTGATAGTCATGCTAGTACGGCTAAAGATCAAGGAGGAATTGGTGTCACCGCTCCCGAGGGTGGTGGAAACAAGCGCCCACGAGAGGCTGATGATGTCAACTGGGACAAAAGGAGAAGGCTGAAGATGATGTTCTATCATGTAGCAAAAGGCCTATATATGTCCCATACAAAGGATCTGAATTATGGTAAGGAGGATATGGACACCCAGTCTAACTGAAGTGGGCCAGAATCCAAAAAGGTCTAAGTTAATTATCCTTCCTTATCTATAATGTGTTTAGTTAATATCTGAATGAAAGTGTGTAAAGCAAGGCTGGGAATATGAAAGTGTTTTCATTAAAAACTTATATTCCCCACACTCTAAAATCATATATTGAATCTCTTTCCTTCCCGGTTAAAGATTGGACTATTGTAAACAAAACTTAAAAGATCCGTTCTTTTGGGTGTAATTATTAAAAGTGTGTAAAGTATGTTCGCACATACGAAGGAGAGAGATCCACTGACTGTGCGAAAATTGTTACCACTCTTAAGTAAGCGTCAGGGATTTCCCTGGGCACCAATCACAAGGGAAGAAGATTAAAAGATAATGGCTTATCTTAAGACGTTGAACCTGTCACACTATCGGACAGAAGATCCTTTATTTGATAGGATGATATTGGACACTCAATCGTACAAAGCCTACGGGCGACTGGAGTGGGCCAGAATTCAGTTGAGATGATGATATTGGACACTCAGTCGCACAAAGCCTACGGGCGACTGGAGTGGACCAAGAATTTCCAAGTCTTAAATGATCTGAAGGCCAGAAGAAAGGCAGAAAAGTAATGGACACCTGGTGAGGTGGGCCAGAGTTTCCAGGTCTTAAATGATCTGAAGGCTAAAAGAAAGGCAGAAAAGTAATGGACACCTAGTGAGGTGGGCTAGAATTTCCAGGTCTTAAATGATCTGAAGGCCAAAAGAAAGACAGAAAAGAAATTGGACACTCAGTCTGCCAAAGCAACTGGAGTGGGCCAGAGTATCCAGATCACATATGATTTGGTTACGCCCTAACCACGGGAAAGAGATTGTTCATGTGAAGCAACGTCACCTCTAAAGTAGAAGGGGTTGGAGAGGTTGTCCTCAAAAGGACTTCAGGGAATGGGATCACTCTAAAAGGAGGTGATACATGTCCCAAACTTATTTTCAGGGACGTTGTTGGTCAAGCTAGCTTGAGACTAGTCCAACAGGTCTGTAATAACTAAGAATGGTACAGTATGTCTGTAGCCAAATGAATTATATATTTGTAATACGTACATCTATGCCATCATATATTAAGACACGTTAAATAGAAAGTCATTCAAAAGCAAACAAAGTTGAGATTGTTGCCTTCTGCCGACATAAACCCTCAAAATGAATGTGAGGTAGGCGAAGAGGCAAAATCACCTTTCCATTCCGTCAAATGAAGAGCGAAAGAAGCACCGCTCCTCTAAAACTTAGTCACACCTACATGGGTGAATTGAAGTTTGTACAAAATAGAGGGGGGGAGACAAGTTCCGTCAAAGGAATAGTGAAAGAAACACATCTCCTCTAGAACTTAGTCACACCTACATGGATGATTTGAAGTTTATACAAAATAGAGGGGGAGAAAAGTACTTTGTGACCTTCATTGATGATGGCACAACGTATTGCATCCTTTTGAAAAGCAAAGATGAAGCTGTTGAAGCGGATAAGCGCTACAAAGCAGAAGTTGAAAATCAACTAAGCCTACGAATTGAGGAATTCGTAGTGATAGAGAGGGAGAATGTGAAGCATCGTTCATCAAACGATTGCTCATTACTCACCTCAGTCTAACGGTGTTAGCCAAGCGCAAAGTCATACGCCCAAAATATGTGGGGCAAGGCGATCCTTATTGCTAATGCGATTCTCAACAGAACTACGCATAAGGATAAAGATAACCCTCCGTGTGAAACATGGAAATGATCTCACCTACAAATGTTGTGTTGTGGGGTGGCTTGGTAGAGGTTGGAATACCGAAACAGGTCAAGTTGGACCTAAGACTGTAAATTGCATATCCACTGGATCTGCAAATAACAGTAGTGCTTATCGCCTCTTGGTGTCAAAAAATGTTGAATTCTTTGAAGATAACTTTCTCTGAGAAGGAAAAAGAAGTAATTGCTCGAGGTTAACAAGAACCCGCGAGTGCCTGACTGTCCAGAACTAGACGTTCTGTATTTACAAGACTTAGAAATTGCTGACTATCCGGAACTTAATATTCCAGATCTACAGAACTCAGGGATTCTAGATGTTGAACCGAGACTGAGCAAATAGGGGACAAAGACTTGTTCCAGGCCTTCTAGCTTGTATGGTTGAGAACTAACCATGGACAATTAACAAAGAATTGTCATCTCCAGAAGCGTTGCTTTGGAAAGAAGCTACAGAGAGAGAAATATATTTCATCATATACAACCATACTTGTGTAATGGTTGACCTTCCTCCGGGAAAAGAACATTTGGGTTGTAAAAGTGGATACTCAAAAGTGAGTACAAAGTAGATGGATCTACTAACGAGTATAAGGCCTCGGCTCCTTGGACATGTGCTCCCATGTGAATAGCTTAACATCCAGGGCCATTGTAGTCTTGCGTGACATGGATGTTGATGCCGCCTTTTTAACTGGAGAGTTGGAAGGGGAGGATCAGAGTTGGTTTGTTGGACTGTTGGGCTTGTTCCTGAACTTTCATTTTGGTCCCTGAAATGTTTACATTTTGGTCCTGGAAGTTTTAGATAAAACAGAAATAATGAATCTGACAACAGAAACATTGACTCTGAAGTTAGAAAGCCAACAGTTGGAAAAACCAAACGTCTGAAAGTGGAAGTCATATTGAAACAAAAGGCTCGATATGAAAGATATGGGTATCACAGATGACATCTTAATAATTGGGATTTCTAAGACATCTAACGGACTAGTCTAACTCCAAACTCAGTTGTGAGATAGTTGACAGTCTCGTTGAAGCCACCAATGGATATGAATCATATAACTGATTGGAATCATGGTGCACCCATATATAAGGAGCGATATGCGCAGGTCACATGTAGTTCAATGTATTGTACACACTACAACCGATCTAGTATCGACCTACAAAGCAGATCAGTTGAACTAAGGTTCACTCGTGATTCTGGAAATGATCGATAGAAGGCGTTAAGTCGGATATAACGATATCTGAAATATTCGCTTATCTACGGATTATGGTATTCTGGATGTCCAGCGGTTCTGGGAGAACATAATGATGCAAACTGGATATCAGATATGAAGAACACCAAATCCACAAGTAGATGTGTATGGTGTGTCTTGGAAAACCCTATAAGCAAACTTGCATCGGCCGATTCATGATGGAATCGGAGTTTATCTCTTTAAATAAACCATGAAAGAAGTTGAGTAACTTCACGACACCTTAGAGGACGTCCCTTATTGGGAGAAACCCGTGCCTTCAACAGTTATACACTGTGGCTAGCCGGTCAGCTTCAGGAAGGGCACGGATGACGGCGTCTGGACATATCTGTCGGAGACATAAGACTGTATGGCAGTTGATCATCACGGGTGTCACTTCCTTGATTACTAATCAAAGGATATAGTGGACCCTTTAACTAAGGGACTACCCAAAGATCAAGAGTTTTGTCTGTCTAGGGGAATGAGCTTAAAATCCAAACAATACGAACATTTGTGGTGGTAACCCAACCATACTGACTGGAGATCCCAAGAATTTGGTTCAATGGGAAAACTAAGCTGCAAAAGGTTCAGTTGAGCGCTTCGGTGGAAGCAAGAGCACTTCGGATTATGATTTCTGTAAAGAAACGTAAATCCAAAGCCGTTCCCGCGATAGATATTAAAGTGCTACCTGCATGGTGGGTAAAGGTTAAGTTTTTAATCCTTTAACGATCCTCAAACGGTCGATGTCTAGATAAGGAACTCAATGCCAGACTCTGATACAGTAAAGGGATAAAGATATAGAAGAAGTTGTGTATTGACAAAAAATATCTACAAGAAGAAACTGAGGAATAATTTTCTTGAAAAGTGCCAGAATAATTGTCAAAATATTAATGGGAAGAGACGGTGCAGCAAAAAAATTAATGAAAAGAGATGGTTATTTTATGCCGGAACAGTCAACAAAAAGAGGTGCGGTGCCACAAAAGGGTTGTCATAAACAAGTTTCCATTAGAATGGTCGGAAAGAGCAAAGATTAATAAAAAAACTTTAACCGGGTGCGGCATAAGGACGGCCACTAGTGAACAAAATGTACTTACACTTCTACTAAGATTGTAAGGGCTCGAGTACCATTTCAAGAAGCAAAGAGAAGGAAAACTTTTGTTAAAATTGGTTTTAAGAACATAGAGAATAATGAAATTTTCTTTAGTATTAGAATTCTTAACTAAAACATAACCAATGAAAATATTCTACTATCAAAAAAGAAAAATCAATGAGAATACTCTACACAATATCCATAATTGTTCTCTTGACTAACTCAATCATGAAGAATATTCTCCCAATATTCTGTGACTTTCAATTGTCTTCTTTGTTTATTGACTGCTTTTATCATTTTGATTACTTTACCAGCCAATGCTTGGGAGGAGGGAGATGAAGTCGTGCTGATCACCTGCCACGTTCAGAATCCAGACCTAGACATGGTCAATGGAGGCGTTAAAGAAAAGCTTGAGAATTTCTGCAATGAGCTGTTAGGAGACTCTGACAAAGATTGTTTAAATTGACCTTGTTTGTATCTGCCACAGTTCTTGATCTTGGTTGTGTTTTACAGATATGAAATGAGATTTAACATGAAGAGTGGTGCAGCTTCACAAAGGAAACTATCGGAGTCTGCTGTTGATTTTCCAAGGATCAACGAGAACTACAGTGGCAGGTTAGCTCTCCTATCTATAAAGTTATCAGACAATTTCCAATCAGCGTATCATAAGTATTGGCCATATAAAATGCTGGGTGATAAACCTTCATTTATCATCTGCCTATTTTGCTTCTGATTTTGTTCATGGATGCTAAGTGTGTGCTTTCCGTGTGTATTAACTTTTATGTTCCTTTTTGGTTTTGATTGCTTGATCTGGTTTGCCTAGATGTTTATCAGAATGCCTCTTTCTGGTATAATAATAGTAACTCTGTTGAAGTTTAGGAAGCAGCGTTATGTATATGGAACCACTTTGAACAGCTTTGCCAAGTGTAGGAAATTGACTCCTTCATTAATTTCATCTCCATAGTACAATATATATACAATCATAATATACTTGTCTTATGGAAGACTAATCTATCCTATCTAAAATATAATATGCTAATTATAATCATCCTAAATAATGAGATATTATAAAATATTACAATATCAATTATGAATAATGAACTGGAGGTAATTATGGGATTGCCCCATAATTACACTAACAGTCCCCCGCAGTCTTAGCGGGAGGTTCTCGTATGCTGAGACTGTCCCTGAAATCATCAAACAGTACGCGCGGAAGACCTTTTGTGAAGATGTCAGCAATCTGATAACGGGACGGTACATGGAGAACACAGACTTGTCCACGGGCAACCTTTTCGCGGACAAATAAGATACCCATTTCAATGTGTTTTGTGCGCTGATGCTGAACAGAATTGCCGGATAAGTAAATCGCACTCACATTGTCACAATAGACTACTGTTGCCTTCTCAATCGGACAATATAGCTCCAACAGTAGATTACGGAGCCAACATGATTCAGCAACCACATTGACTACCCCTCGGTATTCTGCCTCAGCACTTGACCGAGACAGTGTGGATTGTCGTTTGAACGAACAGGAAATGAGATTGTCCCCCAAGAACACACAATAACCGGAAGTGGAACGACGTGTGTCCGGGCAACCATCCCAATCGACATCTGTGTAGGCTGAAAGATGCGAGATGGAAGACTTATACAGATGGAGGACGAAATGGAGAGTACCTTTAACATACCATTGAATCCTTTTGATAGCCCCTATATGTTCGTCTGTCGGATCATGCATGTGTAAACAAACTTGCTGAACTGCATAGGAAATATCTGGTCTCGTAAAAGTCAGATACTGCAAGGCTCTTGCGAGGCTGCGGTAATGTGTAGGATCACTGTATGGAGTTCCGGCAGTGTTACTCAATTTCGCCTTTGTGTCAACTGGAGTATGTGACGGTTTGCACAAAGACATCCATGCTTTGTCAATTATTTCTTCAGCATATTTCTTTTGACTAAGAAATAGACCACATGCATATTGGGTGACGGCAATGCCAAGAAAATAATTCAACGGACCCAAGTCCTTCATTGTAAATTCTGCTGCAAGAAGGGACATAATAGATTGGCGAAGTGAAGTGAATGATGTTGTGAGAATAATATCATCGACATACAGAAGTATATATGCCATGTCAGCGCCCTTCCGATAAATGAACAACGACTGATCAGACTTGCTGTGAGAGAACCCCAACTTGGAAACAAATCCTGCAAATCGGTTATACCATGCCCTAGGAGTTTGTTTCAAACCATATAAGGATTTCTTCAACGGGCAAACATGATCTGTACGGGAATTCTCGAAAACCCAACGACTGATGCATGTACACTATTTCCTGTAAGTGGCCATGTAAGAATGTATTTTTAACATCCAGTTGACGAATGGACCAAGATTTGGAAAGGGTCAGGCTGAGAATAGTCCTGATAGTTGTTGGCGTAACTACCATACTGAATGTTTCACCACAATCGGCTCCAACCTGCTGAGACCTGCCAACACCAACAAGACGAGGTTTGTATCTCGCAAAAGAACCATCAGAATTTTTTTTATGACAAAAACCCACATAGACCAAATGACGTTCATATTAGATGGACGTGGTACTAATTCCTACGTCTTATTTTTAATAAGAGCATTAAATTCGTCTAACGTGACAGATTTTCAATTCGGATCGGACAAGGCAGCTTTGGGATTTTTTGGTAGTGGTGATGGTTGAACTAAGGATAGTAGGTTAAACTAACGTTTGGGCCAAAAAATCTTGTGCATGGCACGAGTTTCAATGGTCCGAGGTTGTTCTGTCGTTGGTTGGGTAGTATGGGTCTTGGGTACTGTTATGTGCCGAGGGGGTATATGGTGGCCCAAATGAAAACGGGCAGCCGATATGGTCTTGGGCTGGGATTCGGTATTGGACTGGTTTACGGGTTCATTTGAGGGAGTAGTGGGCTCCCCCACTTAGGCCTGCCCGCCACGAAAATCGGACTGGGCCGAGACCAGCGGTAATAATGTTGTGGTCTTCAGTCCAATGCCATTTTGTGGTTGGGCCAAAAAATGTTGGGTATTTTGTTGGGTTGGTTCCACTTGTGTTTAGTTATTAAGGTGGTGGTGTAAAATGGGATGTATTCCGTTATCAAAAAAATCATATGAAGGTGAGGATGCCATATGAGACTTAGCAAACGGGAATATAGACTCATCAAAAACCACATGACGAGATATAATTATTTTCTCATTCGTCTAATCATAACATTTATATCTCCTATGATTTTGATGGGTATCCCAAAAACACGCAAGGAGTTGAACGAGCTTGCAACTTGTTAATGGTATTGATGGAAACAAAGGATAACACAAACTCCCTCAAATGTGTAAAAGACGAGAGACGATGATACAACATTTGAGTAGGAGACACATTGAAAAGCAATTTACTAAGAAGAATATTTAAAAGGTATGTGGTCATTTGAAGTGCATTGTGCCAATATTTTGGTGGTGTGGAAGAATGCACAAGAATAGAATGAATCATATTGTTAATCGTTTGAATTTTTCTTTCGGCTTTTCCATTTTGTGGTGAGGTATGTGGACACGAAAGACGCAAAGACATCCCATTCTGGTGACAAAAATTATTAAATTCGGCATTGATGAATTTCCCCCACTGTCACATTGAAAACATTTAATGCTTTTGCCAAATTGAGTTTTGATAAAAATAATAAATTGTTTTAAAATGGTGTAGGTTTGTAATTTATGTCCCAAGGAAAACGTCCACAAAAAATTTGAATAATCATCTAGAATGAGCATATAATATTTATGACCTGCAGAACTCAAAACTGGTGATGTCCACAAATCACAATGCACAAGATCAAATGACATAAAAGTATGAGAAGTAGATGATGCAAAAGGAAGCTTAACATATTTACCAAACACACAAGTTTGGCAAACAGAAGAGTCCGAAAGTTTGTTACAATAAAACAAATTATTCTTCCTAAGATTATTAAAAACTTTGCTCCTGGGTGTCCCAACCGATTGTGCCATAGAGTAGGAGAAATGACAGCAAAGGTTGATGGTTTGGTCACGCGATTTCGGGAAACAGAGGTGACGGGATATAAGTCCCCCATCCTATTGCATCTCATAAGTGGCATCCTCGTCTGAAAATCCTTCACAGAAAAGCCAAACGGATCAAAATTCACAGAAACATTGTTGTCAATGGTAAAAGGTCTAACAGAGATCAAGTTCTTAATTAGTTTTGGTGCATGTAAGACATTTTTCAAGTAGAATGGTGGGTGTGGAGAAGGTAGTAATACCTGACCAATACCACGAATTAGAATTTTCTGCCCACTGCTGACAATAATATTTTTATTATTGCTCATATTAAAATAAGACGAGAGATTACCTTGAGATTCCATCATGTGTGACGTAGCCTCTGTGTCCATATACCAAGACTCATCCAGAATACTTATATTCATGTTGTTCATGGCTTGCTCAATGTCCGTGGGTGCATAGCCAACCGAAGACGGTGCCTGAGCCTCAAACGCCTGTTGTGGACGAGACCTTAGAATACCAGATTGGCGATTCGAAGAATGAGGAGGCCTGGCCCACGATGTAGTCGGATAAGGTCATGGCGGAGCATCCCACTGTGGGGCCCAGGACTATGGTGGGTACTGCCCCCACTGATTACCGCTACTGCCAGCCCGCCACTGCCCGGACTGGCCATTGCCACCGGCAGTTTGGCCACCGCCCTGGCCTCGTCCCTTTCCACAATTATTTTTTCCTTTATTGTTACGGTTTGAACCCCTTTTTTTGCCATTATTTTAATGATTATTATTGTCCCCTGAACCAGAATTTTGGGGTTCAAAATCCGTGGAAAATGAGTTGGTGGAGACGAGAGCAGTTCCGGCGGTGGCTGCTTCAGAAGATGCTTATTTTGCTTTCCGCGTTTCCTCGAGAATCAACCTCAAATGGGCCTCATAAAAGGGAGGCAACGAATTACTTTTTTGAATGAACGTAGCAACTCCATCATATTGTTTGTTCAACTCTGCAATCAACTGAAGGACCAACCTTTCATTTGTTACGGGCGAACCAACGTTGGATAGTTGGTCTGCAAGTACCTTCAATTCCTGACAATAGACAGAGATGTTGGAAAAGTCATCCAATTTAATATTAGTAAATTGATGTTCAATATAATCGGCCCTAGAAAGTTTGTTATCTTGAAATATGTTTTGTAAACGCTCCCACGCCTGTTGAGCCATAGAATTCGGCTCTAATATGGTATGGAGAAGATCATTCGAAATTGTGTCATAAATCCATTGAAGGACTATAACATCTAACCGGGACCATAGTTTGTTGTTCACGGTAGTGGTATCCGACGATGACTCGGACGGGATGATATGGTTGATTACCTCATAGTCGCGACAATCAATTTTGAACAACTTCGCCCAAGAGGTATATTGCTCTTTCTCCATTTCAAGAATTATGGAGATAAAGTTCTTAACGTTATTAACGGCAAGAGCAGGATGAAAGCTTTATTTTTCGGCCATAGGTTCCACTTAGAATCAAAAGAAGAGGAGAAGGATATGGTGTTTTGATGGAAGTGGATGGAAGAACCCTAAATGTTGGTTAGGGTTATTTGGGAAGAGAAACAAAGTCTAGCCGAGGGGGGAGGGGGGTAGTTGTCGGCTAGGGTTTGTTTTATTTTTTAGGTTTGAGGAATTGTTTAGGTTTAGGGTTTATGACTACTAAACCTAAGGGGGGGCCGAAAAAATTAGTAAGAAGAGAAAGGAAGAAATCGGCTAAGGGAAAAGAAAAGAGAAGGGTTTATGGCAAAGAATCTTTGATTCTTGATATCACGTAGGAAATTGATTCCTTGATTAATTTCATCCCATAGTACAATAAATATACAATCATAATATGCTTGTCTCATGGAAGACTAATCTATCCTACCTAAAATATAAGATGCTAATTATAATCATCTTAATTAATGAGATATTACAAAATATTACAATATCAATTATGAATATTGAATTGGAGATAATTATGGGATTGCCCCATAATTACTCTAACACCAAGGTAACTGGAATCATCAAATTTGATTTGCATGCTGAACCAGAGACTGGAAAATCACAGCTTGAAGTTGGAGGAAATGTTCAAGGCATCTTTGATTTAGGACCTGCCAGATTTGGTTCGGAGGCTGTATTTGTTCCCAGTCAGCCTGGCACAGAATGTGAAGAGGATGATGGCTACTTGATATTCTTCGTACATGATGAGAACACTGGGTACCTTTTCTTCCACCCTTTCACTTGCATTTTCATGAGCATCACTAAGACCATTCTGCATTGGTGGTCTTCCGAATGTTAAGAAAATATGGAAAATTCTTCTCTTCTACTGTTTGAAGTGAAAGAATGGCAAAAAGAGTCGGTTAAGACCGCTTGCTGGGTCCAACAGTTGAACCCACATAATATAAAGAGCATAGCATATTCTACCTCTAAGATTGTTATGTGTGTGTAGAGAACGTTTGCAACCACAATATACTGAAGCCACGTGCTTTTAAGATCGTATGATGCTCAGTTGTCTGTTTCTTGTTCACCTTGATATGAGCATAGCTAGAAATACGTACATGAGAAGAGCATTCTCTATCTAGTTATAATATTCTGTGGAGTTCATTTAGATAAAACTGAAAGTGGCATATGTCCCTATTTCCCCTGGGCATTGCACATGCTCGACCTTCACCAGTCCATTATATCTTAGACGCATACGGAGATATTAGCAAAGTTTATAACTGAAATTTAAAACAGAATCACCTTGACTGAACCATTTGTTGTAAAAATATGTTACTAACAGGATGAAACACAGAAATCGAATTGTTGTTCTATGACTTCAAGGTTCTTATGCAGATTCTTTCAGACAATTATTTCGACCCTTCCCAATAAATTTGCGAGTACAATAGGTCTCAGAAGTATTGCCTTCAAGATATAATGAAGCCCTAACAACGATGTTGAATTCAAAATTTGTACTCCCTTTATCTAACTAAGAACACACAGTATGAAGTTTCTGATGATGCTTAGGGAAGAAAAGAAAACAAAAGTTTTGATTCTTTTTCAATAGAAGTTTTGATTCTTTTCAACAGAAGTTTTGATTCTTTTTCAACAGAAGTTTTGATTTTTTTTCATATCTATTATTGAATGAGAAAGCATCTTTACTATTTATAGAGATTTTGCATCCATTGGTGATGTCTTTTCATCACCAACAGACACCTCCAAGAGGCATCAACGGTGGCTATTGGGAAATGTTGCGTCTGTTCAAATTCAAAATAAATATGAATTATGTTAACAGACTCCCCCTAAATTTGAAGGGGCATCACATCAATTATGGCTTTTGATTTTGCTGAAAATATCCAACATTCTCCCCCTATTTTTCAAAATAAAAAAACATAAAATAAAGTAAAATCTTTCAGAATAGGAATGGTTGCATCACTCATGTGACTGCCTACGTACCCGAGTGGGATCAAGCCAACGTAGTTCAAACAAAGTTGAGACAAAGCATCATCTTAGAAATCAATACATAAATTATAGATATCTTTTGGATTTGAACCTTCACTTAGTGTAAGAAATTCAAAGCCTTATCGAGGTTCTATGGTGAACTAGTCTTGAACCAAGTACCCCTTGTGATAAAATCGGAATCTCCACACATATTGACTTCAGAGAATTGTGTGTTCTGTAGCTTAGCACATTAATGGTCATGTGCTTATATCCTGGATTCATGAGTATTCTTTAGAGAATGGTCTTATTCTCATAGGAAACGACCTGATTTTCATATTCATATAGGTAAGTCTCTATGGTGTTTCTGCAATACACCTGTAAACAAACATAGACTTATTAAGAATTTCCATCCATCTTCAATCATGCAGAATCACTACACTAATACAGAAATGGAAAGTTTTGACTCAGTGTACCATTACCCATTGAACCTTGTTTATCTTTTTCAAAACATAGGTTGGGTTTCTGTTAACCGGTGATCAACCTTCTTTCAAAGACTTTAGTCCCATTTCCTTACACTTATTGAAACCACTGCCTTTGGTAAACTCTTAGTAAATGGGTCTGCCAAGTTCTTCTTTGTTTCAATATAGTTAACTGCAACTACTCCTCTCTTGAGTAATTTTCTTATTATTTGATGTCTAAGACTTGCATGTCTTGACTTTCCATTATAAGTTTTGTTTGAGACATTATAGATCGTAGCCTGATTATCACAGTTAATCAAGACTACTGGAGTTGGCTTCTTCCATAATGAGATCTCTATAAGTAAGTTTCTAAGCCATTCTGCCTCCTTACATGCATCTGCCTGTGCAATTAATTCTGACAACATTGTTGAATCAGATATACAAATCTGCTTTTTGGAACCCCAAGACATAGTAGCACCACCTAATTTAAATATTCATCCAGTAGTAGACTTGGACTTGGATTCTACATTGTTCCAGTTTGCATCACTGTATCATTCCAATACAGCGGGATAACCCTGGAAATGTAAACCATAATCTATGGTTCCTTTCAAGTAAGCCAACACTCTTGAAATTGCTTTCCAATGTTCAACTTCTGGGTTACTTGAGAAACGACATAATACTCCCACCGCTTGGGCTATATATGGTCTCGTGCAATGCATAGCATACATAAGACTTTCGATAATACTAGAATACTCAAATTATCCATGAGTCCTTCCAGTATTCTTCATTAATTTAATACTAGGATCTAAAGGAGTGGGGACTGGTTTTGTCATTGAAATGACTATACTTTTTGAGAAATTTCCCAATATAATGAAATTGGGTTAAAGCCAACTCATCTCCCTTTCTTAGGATTTTATCCTAAGATCACATCAGCCTCTCCTAGATCTTTCATATCAAAGTCAGAACTAAGAAAATTCTTAATTTCTTCCATACAAGATATGTCAGACCCAAAAATAAGCATATCATCAACATATAAACAGAGAATTACAGATTCAGATTTATCATGCTTACTATAGATACATTTATCAGCATCATTAACAACAAAATCATATGCCAAAGCTACTTTGTCAAACTTCTCATGCCATTGCATGGGAGCTTGCTTCAAACCATAGAGGGATTTCACTAACTTGCAAACTTTCTTCTCTTGGCCTGGTACTATGAAACCTTCAGGTTGTTCCATATATATTTCTTCTTCTAAATCACCATTTAGAAAAGCAATTTTGACATCCATTTGATGTATAACTGGCTTGTGAATAGAAGCAAGTTCTATCAAACAACGAATAGATGTGATGCGAGCAACAAGAGCATATGTATCAAAGTAATCAATTCCATGTCTTTGTTTATAACCTTTAGCAATCGATCTGGCTTTAAACTTATCAATTGTACCATCAAAATTCAATTTTCTCTTGAATATCCATTTGCATCCGATAGGTTTAGCACAGGAGGTAAATCAGATAGCACCCAAGTTTCATTAGACAAAAGTGAACGTTTTTCATCATTGATAGCGTCTTTCCAGAAATTAGCATCTCTGGAACTCATAGCTTCAGAATAAGTTTTAGGATCATCATCAATATGCATATCATACTTGATAATATTAAGAACTTCATTATTATTACCCTCTACCAGATATTGTATAAAATCTGAATAATTTTTCTCTATTCTTGCTCTCTTACTTCTTCTAGGTTCGATATCTTTAATAGAAACTAAAATATCATTGTTGTGAGTAGGAGCAGAAAGTTTAACATTTTCATTAGTCTCTACAGGTTCTAGACAAGGTAACAATGGGTTTTTAGTAGGTTGTGGTTGAGAACTAGACCTTGTCAAGTTTTCAAAAATTCTATATCTATAGATTCTATAATCTCAAATGTGTCAAGGATTAAGAATCTGTAAGTAATACTGTTAAGTGAATACCTACAAAAATACATTTATAAGCCCTATTTCCTAACTTTGGTCTCTTAGGGTCAGGCTTTCTGACATATGTCAAACAACCCCATGCTTTGAGTATGTTCAAGTTAGGCTTTCTCTTAAACCATAATTCATAAGGAGGGATATTCTTCTTTTTCAAAGGAACTCTATTCAAAATATAACATGCAGACAAAATAGCTTCACCCCATAAAAAAATTGGCAAACCACAGCTAATGAGCATAGCGTTAACCATATCTATCAAAGTTCTATTTTTTCTTTCAGCAACACCATTTTGTTGGGGTGTATATGGAGCAGTGAATTGATATACTAAACCATGTTCTTGACAAAATAAAGTAAATTCAGAAGGATAGTATTCACCACCACGATCAGAACGTAAAACCTTAATTTCCTGTCCTAATTGTGTCTCTACTTCTGCTTTGTAAATTCTAAATTTATAAAAGACTTCATCCTTAGATTTCATCAAGTAAATATATGTATATCTATCTAGTACTATCTTCAATAAAAGTGACATAGTATTTGTTTCCACCACGAGTCATATGACTTTTCATATCACCAACATCACTATGTACTAATTCAAGCAAGACATAATTTCTTATTACAGATTTAAAAGATGTTCTAGTTATCTTTGATTGCACACATATTTCACATTTAGAAACATTATCAAAATTGCAATCAGAAATCAATCCTAATCTTTTCATATTTCTAGGAGAACCATAATTCACATGTCCTAATCTAGCATGACATAAATCAACAGACTCAACAATATAAGTAGAACCATTATTTATTAAATTAAGCTTAACCATCCCATTACAAAAGTATCTGTGTCCAACAAACACTCCGTTCTTGGACAATACAAACTTATCAGACTCATATGTAACCTTGAATCCATCCTTGTTAACAAGAACTCCAAAAACAAGATTTTTACAAATGTCAGGGACATGTAAAACATTAGTAAGAGTAACAATCTTTCCCGAAGTAAACGGGAGATCAACAGTGCCTTTGCCAACCACTTTGTTGCTTTGGTTGTTCGCTGAAGTAACTTTGTTTCCTTCTCCACTAACCGGTTTGTATGTCTTGTAAAGATTTCTATCTTTACAGATATGAATGGTTGCACCAGTATCGTACCATGATCTGCAACAGTGTTGACCACTAGCACTACAGCGATACGCTTGCTTTTGTCATCGACCACATTCACTTCATTTTTCATTTGTTTCTTTCCTTGACGACAGTCACGAGCATAGTGGTCGGGTTTATTATAGAAGTAGCAATTTCCCTTTTGCTTATCTTTCTTGTTGGGATCTTTCTTCTTAAACCGAGTATCAATCTTAGGTTTCAAAAAAAATCAGTTTTTTCGATTCTTCCACATTATTAATCTTAGAATGATTTTCAGTTTGCTGACTATCATTAATCTCTCATTTACGAGCATCTTCTGCAATACGAAGATGATGATGTAAACCTTCTAAGTCATAGTCATTGATAGTCTCTTGCCAACGAGTGAAACCCTCACAATCAAAACATTCTAAACGATTCAAAGTTTGGTTCATTACTTGCAATGATTGAGCAGCAATTGAAGTTTCACCCTCCATGTCAATAATTGTCTAAAAATTGTTGTAAAAATATGGTACTAACAGGATGAAACACAGACACTGAATTGTTGTTCTCTGACTTCAAGGCTCTTATGCAGATTCTTTTAGACAATTATTTCGACCATTCCCAATAAATTGACGAGTACAATAGGTCTCAGAAATATTGTCTTCAAGATACAATGAAGCCCTAACAACGATGTTGAATTCAAAGTTTGTACTCCCTTGATCCAACCAAGAACACACAGTATGAAGTTTCTGATGATGCTTAGGGAAGAAAAGAAAACAGAAGTTTTGATTGTTTCGACAGAAATTTTGATTCTTTTTAACAGAAGTTTTGATTCTTTTCAACAGAAGTTTTGATATTTTTTCATCAGAAGTTTTGATTCTTTTTCATATCTATTATTGAATGAGAAAACATCTTTACTATTTATAGAGATTCCGCATCCATTGGTGATGCCTTTTCATCACCAACAGACACCTCCAAGAGGCATCAACAGTGGCTATTGGAAAATGTTGTGTCTGTTCAAATTCAAAATAAATATGAATTATGTTAATAAACTTTCCCTAAATTTGAAGGGACATCACATCAATGATGACTTTTGATTTTGCTGAAAATATCCAACACCATTCTCCTATAAATTTCTGTAGAAAGTCCGCTGTGAATGAATTGATGCAAAAACAATGTCCGCTGAGCCTGTGGCAGTTGTTGAATTACCAAAAAGAGTTCCTTATGGATTCCATGCTTTCTTTGTTACATAGGCGAGTCATCCCAATTACTTTTGGTTCTTTGCCCTTAAATTTCTTTCTGTAACAATAGAACCAAAAGTATATATATAATTTGATGGAACTCAGATACATTATCAGAAGTCTTGGTGGTGCCTAGCCAGACCTTTTAATAACAATGGTGTTAGGTCAACTTGCGCGCATGAATAAATCTAATCACAAAGACGTAGGAGTGTGTTGAATCCACATAAATCTAGTAATGTGGGGAAGCCATGCCTAAGAATATATATCCATGTGACGAATTTTGTACCACGCAAATCTAAATGTTGCCATAAAAAGTTGAGTGGACATTTTGGGGATTATATAAATCCAATCATGTGATTTTGTAGAATGAATTGAAACCAATGGTTTACGGTTCAAAAAAAAATGCCCATACAGCGTTTTTATGATTAATGAAAAACAATCTCATACAGGGTTTTCTTAAACCATAGTTGAAGAAGCTAACTAATAATAATAGCGAAGAAAATTTGAATCCCGAAAGCAATTACAAATCAAAATCAATTGTTTTCTTTTGGAGTTTATCTCAATTGTCTATTTGAAATTAAAATAAAAATCCCCTAAAATCACGAATGAAAATAAAATGAAAACTGAGAAAAATAATAGACTGCTATTAATACCCTGCCGTTAACATATCGGAAGATTAACGGCGTACAATTTGTAAAATATTGGGACGGCGGATGCGACAGTGTAACGGCGCTACTTATTAATCCCTAGCCTATATGAGGTCTATTTATTGGACGGATTTGTGCTTCGAGCCCTTCTATTTTGGCATATTTGTAGTTTTCACCTGCACACTTTTAAGCACCTAGCCCACCAGTCCACGGTATTTCATGTATCATGTATGGACTTCTCTTTCTCTTTTGACATATACTAGGCAGGCGTTTGGACATGAAATTACTTCATCTCATAAGATGAAATCAGCGTTTAGAAATGCAATTCCAAATCATTCAAAAAGGCATCAAACTCCAATTTTAAATTTTTTAAATGTAAAATTTGGTACATAAATGTATATTTTATAAAAACAGATTCATAAGTTGGTAGATATATTCATACCAATCATGTGGTGGATTATATTAAAGAGTAGTTACACTACCACTCATGTTCACTTTTCCATTGTATTGAACTAAAATTTGATCAATTGATGTTGTATTTTTTAGAAAGGTCATATAGTAGCGTATTAATTTTGTTATGAAATATGATTTGCTCATTTAGTAAGATTGTATAAGAATTGAGAAAGTTTTTATAATTTTCACAACTTATGGGGTTTTTATGTCTATAAAAAAATACAACTTAAGAAATTCAAAGTGCATGTCCAAACAAAACTTCAACTTCAAATCATCATGATTTCAAATCATGCCTAAATTGCTCCTGAATCAACATAAACAAATTAATATAATATAATAAAAATAAAGATATGGAGTAATAGTTGCTTATGTGTATTAATTAATAGTAATATTTAACCTGAATTGATACTAGTATACGTCAAAATAAAGAAGGAAATATCGGCACTAATAAATTGAGAATGTGGTAATTGTAAACAATTTTTATCTCTAAAAACATATTCCTCGATATTTATAATACAAAAGTTAAAGGTAAAATTTACTCACACAAGTAGTCGCACCTATTTAAAAATAATGTTTGTCGTCACATACATCATTATCGTCATTGTTAATTCGCTTTTATTTATTACTTAACCATTAAAACTAATATATTCTAATATGATTTGGTGACAAATTCGAAAATGACTATTTCTTAAATAATGATATATCCGATTTGAAGGAGGGCATTGTGTCACCTATAAATTACGGGTTCAAGCCATAAAATTAGTTGTTGATTCTTACATCAAAGTAAGTTGTGTACATCATAGCCCCTTGAGGTACAATCCCTTCAAGATCCTACGTGAGCACATAATACGTCGTGCACCAAGCTGTACTTTAATGATAATATCTGAATTCTTTTTTCAACGCTTCAAATTTATTCGCATTACTATGTCTTAGGAGGAAAGGTGAATAACCATTTTCACTTTTTTAGAATGTGACTCTAGTCTTCTTAGTTAAAAGAGAAGCTAATAGTTTGATTTCGAATATAATACGTTGCATTTCCAAATGCTAGAGAGATTATGTGCCACAAACACTATATGCTAGCTTAGTGCACCGGAATGTCCTTTTAAACACTATATGGAGGGAGGTAATTCGTATTTAATTCTTTTTGCACAAACAGTGACAAAATGACTCATTTTTCATAATAGCAACATTTGAAAATACAATCCACCAAATACCATCGCATGTACAAGATAATTCTATCAATAAAAAGTGAGAAGTATTAACCAAAAGATATGAGTTCTCTTCTTTTTAATCCCCATTTAAACATATTTCTAAACCTTTAGGACTGTGATTGTAAAGCTGGAGAAAGTTTATAGCTTTAAGGAAACTAAACTCCAGCTATCAGGTGTTTTTTAAAAAATTTATTTATTACATTCCTCATCTTTTAAAAGCTAAAAGTAGGCGTAAATACACTTATTTGCGCCAAAAAAATATGACCAATGGGTGAGTTGGAGCCTGGAGGGCACACTTTATTATATTTTAATAGATAAAAGGGCATAATCATCCAATGGTGAAAAAAGTGTTCCAAGGATTGCAGATCCTCATTGGAAAATCAAGCAAACAACACAAAAGCAACTTCACAGTATGTTCAATTTAACAATCCAACAAAGAGCCACACGTTCAAGATACTGCAGTACTTTGTAGTATCAACTGCTTCTAATCCTACATGCTGACATATTTTTCTTTATTTACATAACAGGTGAGGGGAAAGACAAATAAATGGCGAATTTGTAACATATATATTATACTCACCAATACTCTTTTCTGCCTCACCGCCGCTCATAAAGTACAAGTAACCAAGCCAAGAATGAATTGCCTGAGCATATCCATGCCACAGTGAAGTTACCTCGCATGTACGATGCAAGAAATGGACCTATGGCACGAGAAAATGTTGTCCCTCCATCAGTGGAGGGAAGCTTCTTAATTGCTGGATGCTGCCCCGCGAGAAGCCTGATTGACCAGCATGCTCCAACTTCCACGACTATAGTGGTCATTCCCTTGATCACTTCCAGTGCTCTGGGAAAAATACACAGATGAACCATGGCCATTGCCAGTTGAGAAACCGTGGTTGTGTCCTTTGTGCATGTCTTGAACTGTAGATCCTTCCTTTCCCCCTTGATCAGAACTCCCGGAACCAGACGAGTTGCCAGAGTGAGTTGGAGCGGTGGCCTTACGGTCCTTGTCATTGAGCTTTTTAGTATTCAGAAAACGACCTCCAGATCCCCTTGCCCTTCTCAGAGCGTGTTGATGCCGAGATTCATGCAAATATGGCTATCAAATACAAACAAACTAGTGTCAGTTTAATCAGCAAGCCTTCCCAAAACCAGTGATGACATATTATAGGCACTAAATGCCAAAATGCAGCTATCTGCATACAGAATTGTTGATCTGATGTTCTTCTCAGCGTAAATATAAAAGAGAGGTTTATAAAAGCCACCTTTCGCGCAGCAATAGCATCACAAGGACTTTCACATGTATAAGTTATTTATGCACTAATGAGGGTAAACCACGTAAGAATGATCTTAATTCCTTCTCTCACTGTATATGAGAAAACTATAAGAATGATAATGATCCTTTTGCAGAGAAAATCTTGAGACTTTTGTCCACTGATTTAGAATTCAATAAAGCAAGATATAACAAATCAGAACGTAGAAATTTGTCTTTAGCAGGGGCCATATACTACATTTATAAAAGCAAAGAGAAGATAATGTGATTTGACACATCAAAACATAGCAAACCTGAGGCAACATAACTCTCTCTCTCTCTCTCTCTCTCTCTCTCTCTCTCTCTCTCTCTTTCTCTCTCTCTAACTGTGTGTGTGTGTCACCGCTAATCATGTCAGAGTAATGTACAAGCCTTGATTGACCTTCCAAGGGAAACAAAAAAGGCAGGTAATTAGTGCCTATCTGGCATGCTTGAAGCATGTCAAGCACATGAAAGCACATACCGGATGGTTAAACAATGAAGGAAGAATATTACTCCGACGCGATTAACAGTGTGTTGTTGGCTAGGGTCTCTTGACAAGCACAGAAACCTGCAGAAATCCCCATGCTACATAGCAAAATTATAAACCAAAATCACTGCAAACGGAGCACAGGTCTGATTTTAGAAGTACTAGAAAAGAGCATATTTGAATTGTTAATATGAAGCAGAGCTTAGAGTCGCACAGTGATGTGGTTATGGAATTGGAACGTAGCTATATATTGAAAGCAGGTCACAGCTCCTGAAAAGACTTAATTTGTTATCTATATGTGTCTTTCTTTCTTCCTTTCCTACGGTGTCTGCACCAGACGTCATAAAATATGGGACAATTAACATAATCAAGGCAGCTATTCTACATAAAACTGATAACAGAACTCAGTTTGACATTGTTCTGATAGATGATTGTTTGCTAATGTAAATTAACATAATTAGTTCTGCAAGAGTTCCGGTAATCTCTCTCATTTCGTCTATTGTAAAATATAGAGAACAGAGCTCCCTCAACCACACAATAAATCACCAGGAAAACCGCTCTCCAGACCACAAGCAGCAATTACTGCAAATCTCAGACATCTCTTTTTGCATAGCTCAACTGTTATTCATGGAAGGGGCAAATCCATCCACTAATATGCAGTTAAATCACCTTTTCCATATGCATGAACCAAGTCAATTCTTCCAATGGCGCAAATTATAGCACCATATCTGTCCATTAAGGTTCATCGTCAATTTTTTCTTATTATGAAGGCTAATAACATTCACAGGGCAAACCCGACCTTGAAACTAACTGAGGTCTTCAAATGGAACCAAAAGGCAGGATAACTTAATACTATAAAAGTTATTCATCCCTGCATTTCAATTCTGTCAGGCTGTACTTCCAATTATACGAGCAGAAAACAAAGAAGTAGAAGCTTCACTCCATATGGTATGAGTTGAAACTAATAGAGCTAGAAGCATCTCTATGCAGGAAAACAAGGTGCTTATCTCTAACATAAATATTCATGATTGTCCGAAAACCCACAAATTGATAGTATAAACGAACATCTTATCATATGTTCTAAAGCAGATATCACATGTAAACAACCCGTTTCATCATAACTTAACTAGTGTTAAGCAACCCTTCTTTTATCTGGGTTTTGAACCAGCAATGCAAGCTTTAGCCTGCAATCTCTTAAACTACATGTGAATTTAGCGAAGAGTTCAAACAAAAAAAAAAAGATATATTTATAGCAAAGAACAAAACACAAGATACCAGCCGGTTGGTATTACGACAGAGTCATACTAGGACACTTACATTAGGCCCACGTTCTGCTGGTAATCTTTTTACTTTGTCTAAAGGTTTGTATTGTATGCCGGTGTCGGTAGAGAACCTCTAGTTTAAAGAAAAAAAACTTGATTTTTCTTACAAGACAAATTATTAAGTATTGAAATTGAAAGGGTCCAAATAAGTGAAAATGTGAACTGGACACTAAAGATTCCTCTAGAAAACCCTAACTATTTAAGATTGAGGCGTAGTAGTTCTTACTGTTATTAATGGCCCACTTCAAGCTTTACTTTAACTGCATTACTTAAAACACTAACTGTCCAATTTTTCAAAAGACTGTGGAACAATATTAGTTCCTAAGCCAATTAAGAAGCAATATTGGGCATGTCTTCCGATTATGACCTCATAGATTTACTAATACCAATAACCTGAAAATTCAAGTGATATCAAGAATATGTCCCTGATTAGATAATTCAGGTCTGCTCCTCATTGGGGAAAAAAAAGTTAGTGGTAAAGTGATTCCCTATACTGATTATACCTTTCTGGCTTTAATAGCTTTCCTTTCAAGCTCTGCTTTAGCTCTTATCTGTCTTCGCCTTAAAATTCCACGGTACTGTTTTGCATTCACGTAGATAGGCTCCTCTTCCATGTCAAGAGGCAAGGGCATTCGGGCATGATGAATTTCAAAAAAGTGAGGACATACCTGCAAAACACCAATTTTTAGGTGATGATTTGCTTTACCTATACTTTGCCTTCAAAGCAAAAGAATTTCAAATATAGCAGCAATTCAAGTGAGGAATAATACAGAGTTAGAAGAGCAAAAGCTAAAGGCCAAAGGCTAGTACCATGTACAAACGCATACAACTCCACGGATCAATGAGGGTGATGATTAAACGCAATTTATTATATACAAATATAGCATTGAGTTACCAACCAAACAAGTACTCTTGAATAAACGTAACTCTTTGATAACAAGGAAACATGATTAGCAAATATCACATGGAAGCAGTTCATTACTACTAACATATTACCCTCACATCCAGAAAAACCAAATAAAGCCCTCATTTTTACTTGACAAGACAGTGCTTAAGAAAGGTGCTACTGCTTATCCAGACCGTGATGCTATGGCAGCCACTGCACTGTTTGTTTTCACTAGTACTAGTATAAACAACAAAGTGATGGAACACAAAATTACATCCACCCTCTCACCGGGTATGAATTCCTAAATCCATTTACCTCGACCAGGATCAAAACATAACACTAGCACTGACTACATAGACAAACGAGAAAGCACAGAATCCGAAGTTAATAGCATATAACTATTAGTATATGTAAAAAGAGGTTAGAGCAATTTGTTCTTACAGGTGCCCCATAAGTCATCATTCCCCCATACTGCATATCTGGATATGGATATGAAGGCAACATCTGCGAAAATAAGTAACTGAATAAATCTTTCAAAATAAAGTGAACTGCCAATCATGGAAAGAATGGAACCGCTAATTTGACTTCAATTGATGACAACCAGCTAGCTGTGATTGTGCACATCAGTTGTGGACGAAAAGAGAGGGACGAGAATAACTTACAGCTGAATGACCTGTGAGTTCCTTCTGCTGCTCACCCATGATGGCAGCAGCTGTGGGCGCAATATGCTTGAGGTGCTGCTTGTATTGCTCGTTATTTCCATCTGATCCTGAAAATATAAATTACATCACTAATAAAAAGCCAAATACAAATCAAGATTCGGAAAAAGTAAAAGCAAGATAAACATTATTGTAAATATGTGGAGTCATAAGAAACAATAAATAGGCAAATAAAAGCAAAGAGAGAAACTGAGAGAGACACAGAGTAACAACAACATACACAGTGGGGTCTGGGGAGGGTAAGATGTGTAGAGAGGTTGTTTCCGATAGACCCTCGGCTCAAAAGAACGTAGTCAATGCAGAAATTCAAAATACATAAATAGCCCCTTAAACTTGTCAAAATATTTCATTTAGACACTTTATGTTGAGGTATTACCTATTGAGCACTTTAAGTTATTGAATATTGTGCCAATTAACCCCTGAAAACCAGTCAGCCAAAATTGCCACTGTGCCGTCCCTCGTATTCTCAAAAACACCCGCTAAACTCCATTAGAACTCCACCTTCAAAATCCATGCAACACCATCCATTAACTCCATTGAGACTAGTTATCTTGAAATAACTTGAATTAGAAGAGTTTAAGTCCTTCGACCGAGACTCATTGCCGGCAAATAAACTTACCTAACCAACATATTTTCATCAATCTCTATATTCTTGAGAGAGACACAGAGTATGGCTAAATAAATAAAGCTTCAGATTGAAAAGAGTCAAAGGGATTCATAGAAGAGAGGGAAGACATTTAAACCCCATTTGGCAATGTAATAAGATACTTCATGACATTTATAGGCAATTAATCACTTACACCTCAATCTCAAACTAGTTGAGGTCGACTATATGAATCCTTTGTATCCATAATGCTCTATTCAGACCTATTTGACTCCACTACAATATAATTCGTCATTAGGAGTTCCCTAAATCTAACACATATGCCTACACAGACATCCTATATGGATATCATATTCCAAACCTGAGTAAAAAACCTCTTGGAACTTTGATCCTAAACAATCAAGTTTAATTCCAACTCGTTGATTTCGCCTCTATGAATTCTACCTTTGCCTGAACATCGTTTAAGACGAATCCCTCTATATTCTTAGATCTATCTCATCAATCATTGTAGTGTGACACATATATTGAGATCTATGTAGGACAAACTCTAACTATCTCATGCAAACTTTCCTCGTTTTATCCTCGAAGTGTGCTACTAGCACCATCTTTCGGATGTGATCATTTTAAATCTTGTCCAATCTTATAAAAACACGCATCCATCTTAACATTTACATTCCAAGGCATTATCATGTGGATATGATCGACCTCAGATGATTCCTCCACTATAACATTGTTGGTCTTATAACCATCATACAGAACGTGTCCCTCATTTAGTATCTTCCTACCACATAACACTCCAACATGACTCCTCTATTTCAGCCAACCTAATTTACTATGGGTGTAAAAACTTCATATAAAAGAAAATTATACTGAAAAATTAAGCTTAATACTCGCTAAATCCAAGATGCAATAGCTAGCAAAGCCATACTTCTATTGGATCCTTTCCCCACTTGTCACAATCAAGAACCAACAGCTTGATAGCCAAAACCTTCTGAAGTGTAGACGAGTGGCAAATGGCTCCTCAAGTAGGAGATGTCCTCCGTAACAAAATCCCTCTATTTTTTTGTTATTTTGGGGTAGAAGATATATCAATGCAGTGGAAATGCTTTCAGGATTTGTGTTTACTCTATAAGTTGTTCCATAATAAATATGAACCCATTCTCCACCAAAATATCACTTAAGCAGCCACCAGTGCGTAAACATTTATCGAAGTTATCTAAAGCAAGAGCCCACCAGCTCTGCGGCTCCAATATGTAGTTCTTCAACTAGTCAAATTTCCGCAATCGGTCACGGAGCAAAATATCAGTCATCTAGATACCACTTCTTTACCAAGTTCCCTAAAAATTGCCTAGGATTTCATATATAGTATATCCTACTAGGAAAAGGATTGTAATATAGTGTCTATAAATAGGGATCAGTGTAATCATGTAGATACAACAATTTAATAATGTATTTTTTTTCATAATTTCTCACATGGTATCAGAGCCATCATAAAATTTCATCACCGTGCGTCTTTCCGGTGACTGACTGTTATCCTCCAGCACTGTCAGACGAGATTCTGGTCTCTACAGTTGCTGTGCAAAATCTGATAATACCATCGCATTCATCATCATCTCGCAACCAAAACCTCGCCGGAAAATTCCCTCTCATGCGCTTCCACGCGCCGAGCAAAAGTGGAGTCCAGCGAGATCTACTCCACGCACAGGGCGCGTGAGCCATTTCCCGGCCCCTTTTCCGGGAAATTCTTTTGTCAATCAGAGTCGACTGGTGATTCCGAGTACAACCATCAAATTATTTTCTGATTCCAATCACTTTCTATTTTCCGGTGACTGTTTTCTGCAGCTTTTGGATCACGATTTCTGAGCATTATCAGCCTCTTTATATTTCTTAAAGTTTTGAATCATGTCTCTCGGATTTGATGTTTTTAATTTCAAAAACACGGAAATTGGAAATTCAAGTCCTATGATTAATTCACAACCCTTTATAAGGAGATCGGAAAATCAAACATCACAGTCTAAAATTCGACGGAAAAGATCATTTTGGAAAAGATCTAGACCCAAGCGTAGTTATTGTAAAAGACTTGGACACACTCGTGAAGTATGCCGATCTCAACCTAAGTGTAGTTATTGTAATATGTTTGGACATGCTCGTGAAGTATGCTATTCTCTGCATGGACTGCCACTACATGTAAACGACGGGTTTATTTATTCGAAGAAGAATATATTGAGTACCTTCAGTATCAAGTAAACAGACATCTCTACAAGTAGTCCCAGTCGCACAATCTAATACCGCTGTTGTAGACTTTGGCGCTTCTGATTATATTTCTGGTGATAAATCAGTTTTGTCGGATATTAATTATTCACCATCGCTTCCCGCTATTACTTTAGCCAATGGGATCCAAACAAAAGCAAAAGGAGTTGGACAAGCTAAACCCATATCTTCAGTCACTCTAAATTATGTTCTCTATGTCCCTGGTTGTCCTTTTAATCTTGCATCGGTCAATCATTTGACTCGTGTCTTAAATTGTGTCATACTATTTTTTTATGATTCTTTTATTATGTAGGACCGCAGTACGAGATAGACGATTGGCGTAAGATATGAATCACAAAGCTTCAACTACCTTACCTCTACTCTTAAATCTTCCATAGCAGGTCTAGTTACAGATTCTCCGAACTTAATCCATAAACGATTGGGACATCCGAGTCAGTTCAAGCTACAAAAGATGGTGCCTAGTTTGTCTAGTCTATCCAAGTTAGATTGTGAGTCGTGTCAACTTAAGAAACAAACTCCCACTACCTTTCCACGTAGTGCTGAGAGTCGTGTTGGGGTCCTAGTAGAGTCAGTTCACCTTTAGAATTTCGTTATTTTATTAGTTTCATTGACGATTTTTCCGGATGCACTTAGTTATTCTTAATGACAGATCGTTCTGAGTTATTCTCTATATTCAAGAGTTTTTGTGCTGAAATACAAAATCAATTTGGTGTTTCTATTCGTACTTTTCATAGTGATAATGCCTTAGAATACAAATCCTCCAAGTTTCAGCGTTTTATGACTCACCAAGAATTATTCATCAAACATCTTGTCCGTACACCCCTTAGCAGAAGGGGGTAGCAGAAAGGAAGAATAGGCATCTCATTGAGACTTGCTCGCACTCCTCATTGATTCTCATGTTCTGCTACATTTTTGGGGCGATGCAGCCCTCACAACTTGTCATTTAATTAATCGCATGCCCTCATCTTCTATTCAAAATCAGAGAATTCTCGTATATGAAGTTCGAACGAGAGCTTTGATGCAATTCAAATTGACAAGCGGTAGTGATAGCATTAAGGTTGATGAGGTTAAGGGTGTTGTTCGCAGGATGCGCAAGGGACGTGTGACCGGGCCTAATGAGATCACGGTTGAATTTTGAAAGAGCGCGAGCAGGACAGGTTTGGAGTGGCTGACTGAGTTGTTTAACGTCATTTTTAAGACGGCGAGAATGCCCGAATAATGGAGGTGGAGCACAATGATTCCTTTGTACAAGAACAAAGGTGATATTAAGAGTTGCAATAACTATATGGGTATCAAGCTGCTAAGCCAATATGAAAGTTTGAGAAAGAATTGTGGAGATGAGGGTGAGAAGAGGCGTGTCTATTTTCGAAAACCAATTTAGATTCATGTCGGGGCGTTCAACTACAGAAGTCATTTACCTTATTAGGAGGTTGGTGGAGCAGTATAGGGTGAGGAAGAGAGACTTACATATGATTTTTATCGACCTCGCGAAGGCATACGAAAGTCTCAAGGGAGGTTCTATGGAGATGTTTGGAGATTAGAAGTGTACATGTGGCTACACTAGGGTGATCAAGGATATGTATGATGAAGCCAAGACCAGGATACAGACAATAGGAGGAGACTCAGAGCACTTTCCAGTGATGATGGGGCTACACCAGGGATCAGCTCTTAGCCCATTCTTATTTGCTCGGGTGATGGATAGACTGACGCGACAAATTCAAGAGGAGGTGTCATGGTGTATGTTATTCGCAGACGACATAGTCCTGATTGATGAGACGCAGCGGAGTGGACGCTAAGTTGGAGGTTTGAAAACAGACTCTAGAGTCTAAAGGGTTCAGGCTGAGTAGGACCAAGACAGAATACTTGGAGTGCAAGTTCAGTAACGGGAGCGACCTTGAGACAGGCGTGGAGGTGAGACTTGGTACTCAGGTCATTCCACAAAAAGAGAGTTTCAAGTACCTCGGGTCTATTATCTAAGGGGATGGAGAGATTGATGACAATGTCACACATCGTATTGGGGCAAGATGGATGAAATAGAGGCTAGCATCTGGAGTCTTATGCGACAAAAAAGTACCACCAAAACTTAAAGGCAAGTTCCATAGGGCGGTGGGTAGACCGACTATGTTGTATGGGGCGAAGTGTTGACTAGTCAAGACCTCGCACGTCCAAAGAATGAAAGTTGTGGAGATGAGGATGCTGAAATGGATGTGCGGGCATACAAAGAGGGATAGAATTAGAAATGAGGATATCCGGAACAGAGTGGGAGTGGCCTCGGTGACGGATAAGATGCGGGAAGCGAGGTTGAGATGGTTTGGGTATGTGCAGAGGAGAGACAAATGCCCCAGTGCGGAGGTGTGAGAGGTTGTCTATGGACGGATTCAGGAGGGGTAGAGGTAGGCCAAAGAAGTATTGGGGAGAGGTGATTAGACGGGATATGGCGCAGGTGCAACTTGCCAAGGACATGACCTTAGATAGGGAGTTGTGGAGGACACGGATTAGGGTAATAGGTAGTCGAGCGTAGTCCTACTTACGCTTGCAAACTGGTAGTTGTAGTGTTTTTAGTGTGGGCCTGCTTAGCCTATCATACTAATAGGCGCAGTATTATTGTATAGTCCCATGTAGTTTGATTTTTGTTGTTGTGTTCTTTAGTGTACTTTGCCCATCTTATTTACATGCGTTAGCTACTGCTCCTTTTTCCAGAATGCGCTATCATGGCTTATTCGCTTTTGATACCATCATTTTCATACTGCTTTAAATTTTTTGCCACCGTTTCTCTTGCTTTGTTTGTGCTTATGTTTTGTCTTGAGCCGAGGGTTTCTCAGAAGCTCTACCTACCAAGATAGAGGTAAGGTCTGCGCACACTCTACCCTCCCCAGACCCCACGTTGTAGGACTCCACTAGGTATGTTGAAGTATTTTCTCCCCTAATTTCTCACAATCAACTATATCAACGGAAGTTTATCTCAAAAATGATTCTGCCAGTTAATTTCACCAAAACCAGAAGCAAATGATTACCCAAAAGACTCATCTAGATGCCAATTCTTGACCAAGTTCTATAAAAACTACCTGTACATGCACTATTCACTTCATCCAGGGAGGTTTAGCTCAAAAATGATTCTGCGAGTTAATTTCACCTAAACCAAAAATGAAGTGCTAAGATGTGGTGAAAACTCTTTTCAATTGTGGTTGGTATGGTAGTGATTGGAGGGTCAGCATCATTAGATTTCTGAGTCAGTTGTGAAAGGAACACGTTCAGGCAAAACACAAACTGTGGGTGGAGTGCTCCAACTTGTGAAGGTCCAACACAACAGTAAATAGTTAGACAAACCATGAATAACATGCAAGAAATTCAAATAATTGTTCCTTTCTTCACTATCCTAGCATCTGGACTACAGCAAAACATAAGATTATACACGGATGTAGACAACAGATGCAGAAACAAATTGAGTTCGATTAGTACTAGCTCAAGCTGTGTAAGTAATCAGCTAAATTTGGTCGCATGACATATATTTCTGTCCTTCAACATCAAAAATAGAGTACATTTCAGCACAAAGAAGACTTCTTTTCTAGATTGGTAACCAACATTCTCACCTTTTTTCAGGAATTATCATCAGAAGTCAGCAGTGTCGTTGATTCATAAATCAGATACAGGTAGAAACTAAGGATGAAACATTCACACTGTAGTATGTAATGGAAAATACCAGATTCTTTGGCTAGAGCATTTGTTTCTTTTTCCTCATTGCCACCTTCAGCATTCCCCTGGGCAACGGCATTTTCACTTGCCAAAGGCATAGTATTATCACCATAACCCTGCCACCATGGTTGCATTTGGGTAGTTGATAGTGAAGTAATGCGCAGCCCAGTCTCCAGCTGCCGGCCATCATGTTTAGCAATAGTAGGCATTATTAGACTCTGCCCCAAGTAATTACGATCTCCTAAAAAATTAACAGTATAGACTCTGTTGGTAAGAACAGTTGATATCTCATAAAGTTGAATAATAGAAGCAATCCAACTTGGACAGCCATCAAAACTCATCTTTTTGTGCCATGTGGAGTCAAAGACAGGTATCTCAAGTAACTACATTCTATATGAAGCTTTGTCAACCAACTACATTCAGACACTTGTTTTTTCTTTTACAACGTCAACTAAGTGTTGAAGAATTTGCCAATTCTGGTTATGATTTATCTCCGACTAATGTATTATCGAGTATGCACAAATGCATAAAGAAGGTTCTATAGAACTGCATCCCAAACAAACACATATTGCCATTTTTCACCTAAACCTTGTACCTTATAGCCAAAACAGTAGCATTGTCCACAGCTTCCATATTCCGCTATAAACTCATAAAGGGAACTGGAAATATACAGAGCTGTAGTGTAATGACATGACGAGATAATTACTTCTTTTATATCTTAGACCACCACATAAATCATTTTTTTCTTTTAATAAGATCTATTCCTGGTAAGAGCGTGAATAGAGCTTCTCTCATTCGTATGGGATAGTGCTACGGAGAACTACTAAGATGGAATTCCCCTTATGTGATTAGCGACTAGTTCTCAAGTGAGTGGCTTGGTAGGCAAGCTATCTTCAGCATTGTAAGTGAACGGTGTTAGTTAAGTGCAATCAAGACGACACACTGCATAACCCCAGGGGAACCAGATTATGCAGGCAAGGTATCACAAAAGCTAAAAGCACATATCTGATCCACAAACACAAAAGCTCATCTTTTTCTTTTTCCTTTGTTTCCTTTAGTATTTCTGGTAATTCTCGGCTTCGAGATTTCAATCATGTCATATATTGTCTTTTCAAACTACGGTCCATTAACAGATTTTTGAGAGGTTAAGAAAGATCTCACTACTTTACCTTCAATTTAACATCAATCAAAATTATTGCACCTTTTTTTGGTCAAACAAAATTATTACACCTTAACACACCTAAACCTCAATTCTGCAAATAAATGATAACACACGAGCAAAAATGAATATATCTAAAACAAATATTTACATGATCCCTACAATTCCTCAACTAAAGTGTTCCAGCACTCATTGTCTTAACCCTTATTATTAAGCATTACAATTCACCCCTAATTACCAAGAAAATAAACCCCAACAGTCAAATAAACACCAAGGATGCATAAATCAACCATTTTGCTCAGAAAAACAGAAACCTAACAAGTCACATCCAATTTCCATAAACCAGACTTCCCCTAATCATATTTCTTTCACACAAAAATTCAAACTTTTACCAATCAGAGCTTAAAGGTAAAAAATTTACCAATACTAAAATTGGTCAGACAAAATGATCCAGTACAATTATAATTGACCCACTATAGAAACCCCAATTGGATATTCAAGAATATATAGGGAATTTGAAAATTTGACAATTACAACACTAAAAATAGAAACTTTACCTTTCTTTTCTGGATATGACAACAGTTAAAGAAAAAACCCTTCAAGAAAAGCTCACAAATTTACATATGCAAAACTAAAAAGTAGTTGTATATATACAAATCTATATATAGAAGATATAAATATCTAGGCCTATTTGTATAAATAATTTATTGTAGAGAGAAAGTGGTGGCGGGGGGGGGGGGGGGAGATCACTGTGTTCTTGTTTGTGGGGTTTTTGTTTTTGGAATTAATGTATATGTCACGCCAAAGTCGCTCTCCCTGTCTCTGTTAAGGAAAAACTTTTATTATGATTAGCTAATTCTTGATTATTTACATTTTATTATGTTGTTGTGTGGTTAAATGACTAAAATGCCCTTGAAGATAAACTGAAATACCTAACACCCCTTTTTTGAAAGTTCTCACACATACTTGGACTGGTTAATGAAAATGGAAATAAGGTTCTAAGGGCAACTTACCAAACTTGAGGTTGAGGTAAAGTAACTCATACTTTTTCTCTTTGGTTGAAATGATAATTATATGCTTCTTTTTTCCTTGCTAAATTTGCATAAGAATTCAACTCAAAGCTATTTTTTAAAAAAATGGATCTCATAGTGATCTTAAAGATGCTTTTGTTCGATTTGTGGTGGGAGATGAAATGTATAGAATGATAACATAGTATAACAAGATTGTGAATATTTTCTGATATTTTGCTTTAACAATATCGAGAATTTCTTATAAATTATATGAAGCGGTGGTTAAAATGAACTGAAAGTCAAATTTTGAAATTTGTCATACGAATTCCAGTATTGTGGAGTCGTTTAATTTAAAATCGAGATATTCCAAAATTATAATTCTGGATTAAAATCAATATTATAACCTGGATAATTTATTTCACTTTTTATATGAGATAAGTTATATTAAGATTTTGGTACAAAAATAATACTATTGATTATAACTAGTATCTTCAATTAAATATAGGATAAAATTTAATTAAATTAGAATAACCCACCTAATCCTTTGAATCAAACTACTCCTAAGAGTTTTAATTCAATTAGTTTGTCATTTACTTTTGAAGATAACTTCATGTAAATGCTTTCTAAATGCACGAGTCACATAATATTAACACCTGTTAATGTTAAGATTTTGAAATACTGGAAAATAACAAAAATTGCTTGAAATTACTAGTAATGTTTACTCTTATATATATATAAAGGATCATTTTGAGAGAACCTCCAATAATAGGAGATCATTTTGGGATATTTCTAAATCTTCCACTATTTCACCTTGAATTTTCATATGTTAATAGCAAATATTTATTTGTTTTCCTTTTACAATTTTAAAAATCATTCAAAGAAAAAAAAATAAGGAGATTCCTAAGCAATCCTTATCTCTTTTTTTTTCTTTAATATGATACTTCCTCCCTAATAGAATTGTCAAAGGAACGTGTTCTTGACTTTTTGAGTGCATGACTTATCTTGCAAATTTAAATTAATATTATTTCGAACCCATTTTTTGTTCTTGATAAAGTCAAATCCACTTACGAGTATAATTATAAGATAGACCGATAGAATCATATATACTTTCCATAAAATATGCTATAACCATATGAAATGCTGCAAAAAAGGATCTATGAACTTTTATTAGAAAAATATTACGAATCTATAACATGGTAAGAAAAATTTCATTAAAAATACTCTTCCATTTTTACCATTTTTGTTTTAACTTGTATTATCCATTAGCTGCCCTCCAATATAAAATGTGTCCACTAAAATGACGGTCATAAATAGTGCGGCGTATTGGGTGGTTCGGTTCAGGTTTAAAAGTTATCGATTAAACCTATTGGTTATCGATTTGTAAACATGTTAAACCGTTAAAGAATCATTAAGATATCGGCTAATGGGTTATTGGTTAATCAGTGGTTAATCGTTATAGGTTCGGTTATCGGTTTTGTAGGGTGTCAAATACTATGGGAAATAAAAACAAGAGATAGAATAAATCGAATGTCAATTCTGTTTCAGAATGTCGTCAACTACATCGTCCGATACCAGTAACAACACTTAGTAAAACAGTAACTTTAAAGAGTAAATGCAGCGGAATTTAAAGAACACAAAGGTTTAAAATTTTCATAAGTTATATATATTAAATAACTTATGATGGTCAATGACCAAATGTATTGTATATATATTATATACAAAATTACAAATTCCTTTCTTTACAGATTTACAAGATAAAATGGAAAGGAATTAAAAGTTGAAGTCGCAGATGACTTCTGCCTGAAAAATCTAACTAAGTAGACATAGACAACCTCTCATTACAATCGCTCCAAACAAAACTAATCTAGAATCTAAACAGCAATTGTAATGTTGGATAGAATGTTGTCGACACACTCAGGCAACACTTGTGATCCAGATGTCTAAGATGAAATCCCGAGAGCTCTCTTGGTATTTTTGTAATCTGATTCTGGATGCTCAATTCACTATTGTGGCCTTTCTATTTATAGTAGAGAGTTCTCTTGAAATGTCCATCGATCGATTGTGGAAGTTGAGAAAAATTTGGGCAGCTTGTGGTAGATGATTAAGGAGTGAAAATCTCAACAACTTTGACTTGTTCCTTACTCGACTTCTTCCCCAAGCTTTGACTCTTTCTCCCACGTTTTACACAGCTCCAATTCACCACGCCTAAGTCATTTTTAACTCACAATAAAATATTACTGATTACCGTGAAGTAGGGCAAAACTGTTTTTCGAAGATGTTGGTCCGAATGTTATGACATTTGTCCCAACATTTTTATGCATTCAAATCAGTACATCAGAAGACATATTGGGTCAAATGTCACAACACCAAACCCAACATTAACAATCTCCCACTTTTTGCCTTTCTTCACAAAACACATTACAAAATGTACAAACGACTTAGTGCACTGTCACATATGTTGTCCAACACCTGTGATTACTGATAAGCTTTCATTTAACATGTGATGGCATACAAACTAAACTTGTGTAAACCAAGTCATAGGATTAGAAAATGATGTGTACACATATATATACATATATCATCCAATATATACAACACACAAAGAAAGACCCAATTGTCAGAATAAACCATTGTCAAAATAAACATCCACATCAACCATTAACCAAAACAACAAAAAAGTTCATAATTCAAACAATCATAAACCAAACATTAAAGTTTTATGATGCAGCACTTCAGCCCGCTTCTCCCTGGCTCATTATGCAGCAGCAACAACTTCCAGCAACTTTCTACTTTTGCATAACAGCTTCAGCCCTCATCCTTAGCCTGCAACACCTTTCTCTCAACAGTTTCTTCCTTTTGCATAGCAGTATCAACAGCTTCTTCAGCAGCAACAGCAGCATGTGAACCTTCAGCCTCTTCCCTCTGCTCCCCCTGCACAGAAGCATCATTTTCCTATTTTTGTGAAGAAAGTAATAGCAAAAAATGGTCTCTGGCTTGAACCAAGGCATCCCTAGCAGCATCAACCTCTGAAATTTGTTGGTTGATTTTTGCTATTTGATCCACTAGCCAGTCTGTTGATAGGGTTGGTTGTATTGAACCAGTGTTTCCCTGACTGTTGGTGACATTCCTGGCAACATTCTTCTCACATTCTACTTCCTTCTTCCAAGGCAAGTTAATTACCCTTTCTTTGCTCTTTAGGATTGCCTTGTTTACTGTGTACAGTTCAAGATTCTTCCCTAATGTGTTATCTATTTTAGGCTCAAAGCCTTGGGTAGTCAAGATTTGGTATATTAGAGAGGGAAATGACAGAATTAAAGTTGATTCCTTTTCAGTCAAATTGGCAACTTGATAAAAGATCATCTTTCCTAAATCAACTTTTAAGCCTTTTCCAATTTTAAACAATAGGGAAGCTTGTTCATAAGTCACAACTGAAGGAAGGAAACCAATTGTGAATTGTAATTTAATGAAGGGTGGAAAATAAGGTTGTTAGTTTTGAAGCTGGACATCTAGGGATCCATTTTTTCATTATACCTCCAGTGAGGTATTCAATCATTTTATCCCTATTTTCTGTCACTTGTACTGCATCTCTAACTCTCTTCAGTATCAAGTCTCATACATTGATTTATAATTGAGGGTGTAAACTGATAAATCTTGTTATAGAGATATACCTTCCCAAAAATTTTGGAGGAGACATCCTATATAGCAAGACTCAGATTATCATAAAACAACCTAATCACTTCATCAACATAGGGTTCTTTTTCTGTGACAGTTTTGAGAAGCTATATATCCTTGAGGAATTCTATCAAGCCATATTCAGTACATGAAGTAATATCTAACATTTTCTCAGGTCTAATAACTATATTCTTATACCAGTCTCATTTATCATATTTAGCTTTAGAATAGAATTTTTCTGAGAAAGCAGATATCACAATGTTTGAATCAGACATGGCTGAACTATCGAATTTGGTACTGCTGGAAGATGTTGGTGTTTGTGTCTCTTTTGATGTAGGCTGAAATGTTGTCTGAGATGTTATGGCATCAGGTTAACATTCAGAGCAACACTCGGTTTGGCATATCTGGGAATTCCCTTAGGAAAGAATTGCTTCAGTAGAGTTTCATCAGGGATTTTCTTGTTTTCTTGAGACACATTTTGCGGTATAGAAGCAGTTGGTTCTTCTTCACTCTCATCAGTTGAGAGCACAAAGTACGTGACGTCATCGTCACTGCTCGAGCAAGCAGGTATAGATGTATCAAACCTGGACCTTTTGTAGCTTGGTTCTTCATGAATTGTTCTCTCAAATATTCTACTCGATCGATGAGTAGAGAAGGTGGATGAACTTGGTCTTTTACCCAATGCTGAAATATCAGATGTTTCATCAACATCTATTGAATTGTTGTCATCACCTGGGTAGCTAATGTCTAAAGGTTCATCTAAACCTTTAAATACTATAGCTTTGGACAAGTCCTCTGTGGATGGTGAAGAAGATAACCGGCAGGGTTGCTGAGGTTTATCTTGATCAGATGATTCAGTGTTCATAGGAGGACTTGTGCTCGTAGGGGTGTTGGTTGGAGTGTTGGTTGACATTGGTGTTGACATTGGAGAGTTTTCCATCGATGAATATTGTGGAGAAGGTTTTGGTAATTTAGGGTTTGATATTGAGAGTGAAGTTTGATTTGGTGAATCTATCAGGTAAGAGAATGTATACTCGGTGTGATTTTCCCTTTTTTATGGGAAAATTCAAAAACTAATAAAATGATAGTAAATGAGAGGAATATTTATATACACGGCTAACCTTTCTTAGCAACAAAAATTCCTTAATTTTAGGTGTTTCATTTGTACACAATAACTTACACCTACAATATTGGGATAAAACAAATAAACATAATGATAAGGATAAACTTTAATCTCATCATTTTAGGTTTTGAAATTCCTATAAACAAGGCATATAATAGGGAGAGAGATCTGATGATTCAATGATCAGATAAGTACAATATCCCAATACATATCACATTCTGAAAATGTCAACAGCAATGTTGGCAATATTTTGGACGACACAAATATTTTTTATCCCACAAGAACTTTTCATTTTGGCAACAAATCAAGACACGTTTTATCTGTATTTTATAAATTTGACCACTGTACCAATGTAACATTTTTCCATCATGTCCTTGATCTAATCATATAATACATACAAATGAATTTTTCATGTCAACAATACGAATACTTATTTAGTATTCTCAAAATTCTTTTGAAGTACTTAATACTCCTATAAAATAGGAACGATATCTTTTCAAGAGCTTTGCCAACTTTGCTCATTTGCCAAATATGTGTATAGGCTTTGCCTTATTTTGATACTCTCTTATTATGATATATATGTATTTATATATCATCACAGAGAATCGTATCACGTTGGAAACACATTCTTATTGAAGGATCATGCTTGTGTGACAAAAGGGTATGCACTATACGACAAGAATAATCAGTTAGTGATATAACATAGGTAAATATCACCTGAAATGTTAGACAACGTTTCAGCCGACATTCACCAAAAATGCCTTGTTTTTAGAGATTACAGAGACCATGAGATTTCTTCAAGCTCGAAAATCTCTCATGGTCCAAAGCTTTTGTAAAAATATTAGCTAATTGATTAAGGGTGTCAACATGTTCAATTTTAACTAGTTGTTTTTCAACTAAATCATTTAAACAATGATGTCTGATATCAATATGTTTTGTACGTGAGTGTTGAACTGGATTTTTCAAAATATTTATCGCACTCAAATTATCACAATACAAAATTAAAATGTTGCTAGTAAATCAATAGTCGTCTAATATGTGTCTTAGCCATATTAATTGAGAGCAATAACTTCCAACTGCTACATATTCAGATTTAGCAGTTGAAAGTGAGACACAATTTTGTTTACGACTATACCATGAAATAAGATTATTGCAAAGATAAAAACATCCTCCATTTGTACTTTTTTTATCATCCACATCTCCAGCCCAATCTAAGTTACTAAATCCTATTTAATTAGGATTAGTGTCCTTGGAATACCTATTCCCAACTCATATGTGCCAGCAACATATCGCATAATATGTTTCACGACATTTAAGTGGGACATTTTGGGACAGGCTTGAAAACGTGCACAAACACAAACACTAAACATAATATCTGGGCGACTAGCAGTAAGATAAATAAGGATACCTATCATACATTGATATAATGTTGGATCGACATTTTCACCAACATTATCCTTACATACCTTCTGCGATGAACCCATTAGCATCTTCATTTGTTTAATGTTTTCCAAACCAAATCTCTTAACTAGATTCTTGGCATATTTACTTTGTGAGATGAAAATTTTATCATCACTTTGTTTTATCTACAAGCCTAAGAAAAATGTTAGTTCCCCAATCATGCTCATTTCAAATGTTGATGATATAGCTTCAACAAATGAATTTAGGTATGACTTTGAGGTCGACCCAAAAACTATGTCATCCACGTAGATTTGAGCAATTATATTATCTACACCATGTCATTTAATAAATAAAGTACAATCAGCTTCGTCATGGTTATAACTAAATTCAAGAAGAAAGTTAGTTAAACGATCATACCATGCACGAGGGACTTGTTTCAACCCATACAAAGCCTTTTTGAGCTTGTACACATAGTGTGGATGGTAAGGATCTTCAAATCCTTTTGGTTGTTCAACATATACCTCCTTGTCTAAATAACCATTTATGAAGGTACATTTTACGTCCATTGGGTGTAAAGTAATTTTCAGACAACAAGCAATGGCAAGTAAAAGTCTAATTGACTCAATTCTGGCTACATGTGTGAATGTTTCGTTGAAATAAATTCCTTCAACCTGAGTATATCCTTGTGCAACTAGACGAGCTTTGTTTCTAATAATTGTTCCCGATTCGTCTGATTTATTTTTAAAAATTTACTTAGTTCCAATTACATTTATATTATTTGGACGTGGAACTAAGTCGCAGACTTCATTTCGAGAGAATTATTCAAGTTCTTCTTGCATTGTTATTTGGACGTGGAACTAAGTCCCAAACTTCATTTCGAGAGAATTGTTCAAGTTCTTCTTGCATTGCTTGAATCCAAAAATTATCTTTAAGTGCTTCTACAACATTCTTTGCTTCTAATGTAGATATACAATAAGAAAGACTAACCTTTTGGTATATGGTTGGCATACACACATACCTTACCATTTCTCTATAGTTGAGTGATTCTTTCCCTTTTGTTTTAATTCCTTCAAAAACTCCCCTTATCACTTGGCCCGTTGGATGATTCTTCCTAATCCTTGATGAGGGGTCCCTTCGAACTTGGTCTAACAATTCAGCACTTGACTCCTCATCTGTGGTCTCTATTGTTGTTTCGGATGTTGCTTCAGGTGTGACAACATTTGTGGCACCATCCGATTCTTTTGCAATCTATGAACTTTCCACTGTATCGAAAATGTTACTTTCAATAGTTTTTTTCTGAAATATCAGAAAAATCATCAAAGATAACATTTACAGACTATTGTACAGTTCTAGATCTCATATTGTATACTCGATAATCATGACTATTTTTTGAATACCCAAAAAAAATCCTTTGTCACTGTTAGAGTCAAATTTTGCCAAATAATCTATGTCATTTAAAATATAACACATACACCCAAAAATATGAAAGTAACGCAAGTTTGGTTTCTTTCCATTTTTAATCTCATAGGGTGTCATCTTTGTTCATGGCCTTATATAGACTCTATTAACTATGTGATTAGCATTATTCAAGGCTTTTGCCGATAAACATTTTGACAAGTGTTTAGAACTAAGCATTACTCTATCCATTTTTTGCAATGTCCTACTCTTCCATTCTACAACCCCATTCCGTTGAGGAATTTTGGGGGCAGAAAACTCATGGAAAATTCCCTTTTTCTCACAAAAATTGTAAATGAACTATTTTCAAATTATTTCCATAATCGGATCTAATTCAAAAAATAGGAGAATATAATAAATTTCTAATTGTAGAGTGCAAGATTTTAAATATGTCAAATGTTTGTGATTTTTTTTTCAAAAAATATATTCAAGAATATCTTGAAAAATCATCTACTATCACAAAGGAATACATCATGTCTCATAGATTGTCTACTTCAATTAGACCCATTAAATCCATATGTCGCAATTGAAAACAGTGAGACGTATCTGAATGTTGTCCGTCATGTTAGACAACATTATGAGAGACACGGGTTTGCTTACCTTTCAAACAATCTTCACATACAGTTTTACCTTTATGGCCAAGTTTGAGTATGCCTCTAACAGATTCATATGAGACTAGGTTTTCTAAATTGCGGTAGTTGATATGCCCCAACTTATAATATCATAGTGTTGTGTCATCGATCTTAGCATTATTGCATGTCTCTTGTATTACAACAAGATAGCAATTGTCACTTGTTCTTGTACCTGCCATGACACATATATTTATTTCATTCGTAACTTTACAAGTATTCTTATTAAATTTTACCTCAAGATCGTCATCACACAGTTGACTAATACTAATCAAATTAGTCATTAAGCCTTTAACATGTAAGACATTTCTTAAGGCAGGAAATCCAGGAATATCCAAGATCCATTTTCTAATTATTTTGCTTTTACTGCCACCTCTATAATTCATGTTTCCTCCATTGAATCCCTCATAGTTCCTTAGAAATCCTTTTGTATCTGTCATGAGGCGAGAACATCCACTATCAAAGTACTAAGAACCTGAAATGTTAGTTATTAATGCAGTTATACAAACATTACAAGTTAAATCCATTTTAGGAACTCAAACCCTCTTAAAATCTTTCTTGCCTTTTGGCTCAGAAATGTTGCTTCGGTATTTATCCGGAATGTTGGACAACAAATTAGGCAACATTTTGCTCACATAATCTTGAAGTTTAAAACAATATGATTTTAAGTGTCCATGGGAGTTACAGTGATGACATGCAAACTTCATATTCTTTGACATATATGAGAACCTATTATTCATCCTTTTTCTTTTACAAAGTGTATTTTCTCACTTTTGATTAGAGCATATGATTTTAAGAGAGTTTTCGTACTCAATTCCTGCATGTGAAGGATTAGTAAGGTTGAGTATTTCATTCAATTTCGAAGTCCCTGAGTTGAGCTTGCAGAAGGTTGCTTCGGCTAAATCCAATTTTGCACGAATCTTACCAAATTCAATATCATTTTTGGGAAGTGCAACCTCAAGTCGGGTTATTGTGCATGTTAATTCTAAATTCTCATGAGTTAAAGATTTTACCTTTTTATCAAGTTGCTTGGATTCTATAATTAAGGCTTTGCAAATACTTTGTAATTCACTAATCATATCATCTTTGCATTCAACTTGATCCATATAATCATCATCACTAACAGAAACAGAACCACTAAAGAAATTGACATAAGAATTATTAAAGAATTCATACCTTTCGGATGTCGCTGAGGATGTTAATGTCGTTGCAGATGTTGGATCAAATGTCGTGACATCTGAGACAACATTGTATACGACATCTTTATTATCCAATAGAGATTGTTTGAAGACAGTAGCCAGCATTGCTTGTGTTTCAGTTTCTCAATCTCTTTCATTTTCTTCTTCATCATCACTAATAGAAACTCATAGGTTCTTACCAAATTTTCTAAGAGTGTTTGCAAATTCGTTAGCATAATGATCCCAACCCGAGCATGCATGACATTGCACGGACTCAAGTTATTTGGGATCAAATTTGGTACGGTCTGAGTTGGTTCTTCTTAGTTGATTTTCTTTTTGTACATTTGGAAGGAATCTAGTGGGCTTTTGATTTAAGACTTGGTTTTGATGCTCTTTAGATTTAGATTGATTTCTTTCATTGTTGAACTTCCTCACCATCAAATTGTATTTTCGAGTGAGTGAAGCAGCATTTTCACCTTCACCAATTTCTTCAAGATTCTCCTCCCCTTCTTCGATTTGACTCTCTGAGGATTGAACTTGAAGTGGTACATTCTTGCTTTTATACAATTCTTTTTTATTCTCAATGTTCATCTCATACGTTTTGAGTATGCTCATCAAGGTATGAAGGTCCATTGTGGCAAGATTGTGAGTTTCTTCAATAGCACAAATCTTTAAATTGAACTTTTCAGGAAGAGAACGAAGAGCCTTTTCAACAAGTTGAGTGTTGGTTAATGGTTCACCAAGCACTTGACATTCATTTGAGATGTCAATCAACTTTTCAAAATAAAATTTAATATCATCCGCTTCTTCCATCCTTAAACGTTCATATTTACTCATGAGCATGCGTAGCTTTGTTCGACGAACACTTGAGCTACCTTCACAATGAATTTGTAAAGTATCTCATGCGTGCTTAGCCATGAGACAGTTTTGAATGAGTTTGAACATGTAAAGAACAACTCATCCAAAAATTGCATTTAAGGCCTTTTTGTTAAAGCTAGCATTATTTGTTTCTTTTGTAGTCCATTCGGATTCAGGTTTAGCAATAATGCCACATTCCTCATCCGGTGGTAACATTGAAATAACATACTCATTGGTTATAGATCTCCATCCACGAATATCAATTGATTTGATATGCAAACGTAGGTGAATCTTCCAATAAGCATAATTTGATCCATCTAAAATAGAAAGTCTACCAATAGTTGGATTTGTCGGATTCATAGCTTATGACAACAGGATCAAACACTTATTGTTTTAAGTGTCGGCTCTGATACCACTTGTAGGGTGTCAAATGCTATGGGATATAAAAATAAGAGATGCAATAAATCGAATGTCACTTCTGTTTCAGAATGTCGTCAATTATGTCGTCCGACACTAGTAACAACACTTAGTAAAACAGTAACTTGAAAGAGTAAATGCAGCGAAATTTAAAGCACACAAAGGTTTAAAATTTTCATAAGTTATATAATATATATAACTTATGATGGTCAATGACCAAATGTATTGTATATATATTATATACAAAATTACAAATTCCTTTCTTTACAGATTTACAGGAAAAATGGAAAGGAATTAAAAGTTGAAGTCGCAGATGACTTCTGCCTGAAAAATCTAACTAAGTAGACATAGACAACCTCTCATTACAATCGCTCCAAACAAAACTAATCTAGAATCTAAACAACAATTGTAATGTTGGATAGAATGTTGTCGACACACTCAGGCAACACTTGTGATCCAGATGTCTAAGATGAAATCCCGAGAGCTCTCTTGGAATTTTTGTAATCTGATTCTGGATGCTCGATTCACTGTTGTGGCCTTTCTATTTATAGTAGAGAGTTCTCTTGAAATGTCCATCGATCGATTGTGGAAGTTGCGGAAAATATGGGCAGCTTGTGGTAGATGATTAAGGAGTGAAAATCTCAACAACTTTGACTTGTTCCTTACTCGACTTCTTCCCCAAGCTTTGACTCTTTCTCCCACGTTTTACACAACTCCAATTCACCACGCCTAAGTCATTTTTAACTCACAGTAAAATATTACTGATTACAGTGAAGTAGGGCAAAACTGTTTTTCGAAGATGTTGGTCCGAATGTTATGACATTTGTCCCAACATTTTTATGCATTCAAATCAGTACTTCAGAAGATATGTTGGGTCAAATGTCACAACACCAAACCCAACATTAACAGGTTTAACCATTAAGGTTTCACATGAAACTTTTTCAAGAACAAAAAACTCATTTTCAAAAATAAAAATAGCTTCATACAAAATTATCCTATTGGAATATGAAGGGCGTGAATAAACTTGGACCAAAATTATCAAAACTTATCACTTCAAAAAGCCAAACACCAAATTCATACGGAAAATAAGAAACATTCTTCAGGCAATTAAAGTTTCAAAATGCAATTTCACGTAAGAAACATTCTTCATGCAATAAATTTGTGAAAAATACAAATAAATGTAACCAAGAAATAACAGATGAATAAAATTATTTCTAGTATTTAAGCAAACAGCAAAATATTCTTCCTGATGTGTAAGAAGTAACAAATGAATGGGATCACACTTGTGAATATGGGTGCATTCAAGATTGTTGTAATCTCTCTCTTGTCCTGCTAAAAAATTAATATTTTATGTCTCACAAGAATGAAAAGGATGAAAAATTTTCTTTCAATATTCAATAGAGGAACTTTAAAATTGTAGTTGATGAAGAGAAATTTTCTACGTCCTAAGTCTAGTCAAGTGACTTTATATATGAAAGAATACAATTATAAATAAATGGTTATCGAATTATCGGTTCACCCGTTTACAAAAATGGTCAAAACGAGACCCAAACCGATACCCCAATAACCATAAACACCACCCGATACTCAAATCAATAATCCATTAACCCGAATTATTAATTCAATAATGCAATAATCAATTTAAATTATTTGTTTAATCGTTAATTACGGCCTTAGCCATAAAACTACCGGTAGAAAGGAATAAATAAGGTGACTCCCAAGAAGTGTTGAATCTTCATTTATGACAAAAGACTCAAAATTATCCAATGTTTTTGTAGTTACTCATCTCTGTCAATTTTGGTACACTTTTTTTTATAAAAATAAAAAGTGCACGTTGACATTTATTTCATTTTATATCATGTTATAAAACTGAAAGAGCAAATCACATGCTCCTTCAATCCCACTATGTTCATAGAAAACTTTATTATTATTTTTAATTCGATATCCAATATTTATATTTTTGAGCCAGACTAAATATTGATTCACGTTGAGAAGTCCACATCAGAGATAAAGTATTCTCTAATAAAGGCAATTTCATTCCAAACTCGAACACGACATCTTTAATTAAGGACAAAAGAATATTTGTCGGCGTCTCTCCCCTACAGTCCTGACATGTAAATACTTTATTGTTTAATTTGGAAGTTTAACTTTTATTTTAATTATTTAGATGATAATTGTTTTCCACTATTATCCATTAGCCGGCCTCCAATAAAAATTTGTCCACTAAAGTAATTGTCATAAAACTACAAGGAGAAAATAAGAGATAATTAGATGACTACAAGTCACAACAAAGATATGTCGACTTTAATTATGTCAGAAAGTTTCAAAAATCTCCAATGCTTTTGTATTTACCCGTTTATCTACTTTCGCTACACTTTATTCAAAAGTGCATGTTCCTCAAACGCACTATCACTTTCATAGCATGTTTAGGTTTAAAAATTGTGTTCAACAATTTATTCTTCGGAAACTAAATTATTTAAAAATGTTCAAACAATAATCCTTTAATTTTCAGTGTTACTATGTTCTTCCTATGTCTCATATCTAAATTAAGAAGAGATAAGTCATTATTATCCTAGGAACTTTTATCAAAGTTACAACGACATACATTATTTTTTCAAAAATTTTATTATTCCCTAAATTTTTTTAAATGCGAAATAGTCTGAAAGACTCTTGTACTTATTCATGTTTTATCATGCCGATATTTGTACTTATGAATTTACCAATTAAACCCCTCGACTCTTAAAAAAAATGAGCATTTTAAGTCCATCTGTCTGTAAGTGTTCTTTATTTGCTCTTACATAGATGATACATTAGAAAAATTAATGCCACATCATTGACTACATTATTTTTTATATTCATCTACTAAAAACATTTTTGCCCTCTATTTCCTTTTTAAAATTTAATTTTTATATAAGAAAACATTGAAGGTGGCAAGAAATTATATTTTGCAGATCCTATAACCATTTTTTCCGTAATAGATTCTCCAATAAAAAAACCAATGACAAATTTACTTACACTTCCGCCACCTCTGGAAAACTCTACAAAAACCCACAAACAACTGCAGCTTACTAACTTTAGCATGTCTGTCTAATTCTTATATTCAAATTTCTTCATTTACTTTTATTCTTGATTTTTTCCATAATTAGGTTTCTTAAAGACTTCATTTTTAGTTTAAAACTTCTTCTTTTTAAAACTTTTTTTTTTTGGGTTTGGTGTCGTAATAACTTTGACCAAAATTCAGGTGGTAACAATGCCTTATTCCAATTAAGAAAAGTATGGCAAATATTATTCGAGATAAAATTTAATCTAACTTTATACATCAAAAAGATAAGTATTCAAAGGCTATAATTTTGATACTTCTTCTTCAGCAAAAATCAACATGCTAAGTTTGGAACCCTTGTGATTAGATTTTCATTTCTATTTCTTCAAATCCAGCATGACATTGGAACCCTTGTAATTAGACTTTCATTTCTATTTCTTCAAATCCAGCATGACATGTGTCAAGAAGCGAACCTTATCGGAGATGAGTCCCTTCAAGGATGTGGTTCATTTCAAAACCACTTATTCTCTTCTGAAGACCATATCGTCCGTAGTATCATTGAAATAGTTGGAGTTACTAGTTTGAGTTTCGATAAGCTTAATTCAAATTCAAAGGATGAATGTCAATACATGTGAGCATCTAATAATTTTTCAGTCAATCAAGTAATTATATATAATGGAGGAAAATAAACCTCAATTGTTACCAACATGGATGAGTCTCTAGCCAATTAAATTAAATATACACAATAAAAATTAACACAAAAAAGGAACAATTTTTAATAGTTACTTGTACACCTTTATTCTTAATTCTAAAACTTCATGGCAAGTAAACTTCTCTAGAACCTTTAACCAAATGATGAATTCTTTAGTGAGTGATCTTGAGATTACTTGTGCAAAAGCCATCACTCACCAAAACTCCATGTAATTGGGGTAAGGTCAATCTCGTAATAAAGCCACATCACGAGGGCAAATTAGTCAATACAATAGTATTAATCAGAGAACATGGTTTAATTAATTAATGGGTTTTTTTTAAAAAGCTTTGAGACCACCTTTTGTTGGAGGCAACAACGTGTCAGGCCCATAATGAACTGAGCTTGCTTTGTGGGGATCCACTGTTTGGTGCTTGACACGTGGATATTTAGGAAAAAACAACAGTTATTGGTGTTGGTGGGAGAGATTTAACGGCGTAGTCGCCGTTTATTGACGGAGGTTTGTCGTTGTCCTAGGTAACATTACGGAAATCACGTGAGTGGCACGTGACAATAGGCGGCTTTCACTGTTTTAACTTTTAACTTCAGTAGGGTATGCAGGACACGTGGCGGGACATTGGAATTTTGAAGAACCAGACACCTCATCATTCCGAATGGCAGACTGTCTGGTTGTTCCAATTATATCACTCAGGTTAAAATAGAGTTCTTCCTATACTTTTAAGGGTTCGGTGCGAAAAATAAAAAAATATTATTTTTTATTCACATAAAAAATTAAAATAAACTAATTAATTAATATTATAAAAAAGCTTTTCGATTGGATTCGAACACGCGATCTCCCACTGGAGAATAATTTTTTAAGGGAGCCCTCAACCACTAGGCTACAACTCTCATTGATAAGATTGGAGACATTATTAATACATATCTTAATATTTGAAACCAATAAAAAAAATGAAAATTCTGGAGCTGAGGCCCCGCCGGTCGAGGGGGCCATGTGCGGCGCCGCCGCCTTGACCGCCCCAGGGACGGCTCTGTTCATCACATTGTTGACACCCAATTTTGTCCCATCTTTTATGATTTTATTCGTAATTTTTAATATTTTTTGACACTTTTAAAATAATTTTAAAATATAGGCATATATGTGTGTATCTTCGTATTATTATTATTATTCGCATATTTTTATATCATTTTGCATTTTTATAATAATCACAAGTTATCCAAAAATTCTATATTATTTTATTCTCGCAAAATGGCATTGCATTTCCCTTTTTATTAAGCATTAAGCATTTCGCAAATATATATTTTATTATTATCACGTCGTTATGTTATTTTAAATAATTCACATCTTTTACAAAATATATATATATATAAACACATATTTTTTTTAATATTAAACCCCTCTTATATATTTTTAAATCCATAACCCATTTTTATTTTCTAACCCAAAACTAATTTCTACCCAAAATATTCTATCCAACCTCCAAAGTCCATCTCCAAATTAATTCTTATTTTCGCCCAGATCCGCAATGTTCAAAACATAACCCACAAATATTCCCCCTTTTAAACCCCAACCCAACACACCAACTCCCCAAAACAATTAAACCCAACACCACAAGCCCAAACTCCCCCAATTAAATTCCCTTATACCCAAACCCAAAACAATTAAACCCAACACCACAAGCCCAAACTCCCCCAATTAAATTCCCTATACCCAAACCCAAAACAATTCTACCCAGAATCGGTCCAAATTTCAAGCCCAAATCCCTTACCCCTTTAATCCCTACCCACACCCGAATCCCTCACCCGACCAGAACTCCACCAAATTTCAACCCCTTTTAATTCCCCAAAACCCCAAAACGAACCAAAAAAAAAAATCAAAACCTAAACCTCCTTCAACCTCAAATCGCCGATGCCCCATACCCCCATGCCCGACCGGTCACCTCGCCCCCTGCCACCACCCACTCCCTGCCACCAACCCTGACACCCCCACACCCCTCCCATCACTTCATCCAACCCATACCCCTAAAATCCGCTTCCAAATTCAGATTTTTGCCTTTAATTCAAAATTCAAACTCGATTTTTGGGGGGGGAATCCACCTATAAATACCCCATGATTGTTCTTCATTTTAGAGGAGATTTTTCAGGGGATTAAACAGATTTTGGGAGGATTTTTTGGAGTTCTTTTCGGGTCCAAAGAAAAACACAAAAAAGGGGTCGATTTGTTCTTAATTTTCTTGTTATAAAATACTCCTTTTGGTTCTTAATTTCAATCCGAAAATCCTTTTGTTCTTCACATTTTGGTTCGATTCGTCGGGTCGTCGGTCTGGTCAGTCACGCTGGGCGGTCAGTTCAGTCGGGTTGAACATCAGAAACCAGAATTCTATTTCAGAGGAAGATCAGAATTCGAAAATCTACAACAAATCAGAATTCTAACATTTCCGAGCGGATTCGACGATTCAAACACGCCTCGGTTCGTTGTCCGAGAAGGTCAATTAAAACACATTCCTCTCGATTTGTTTTCTGTATTTTTGTGTGTTTGATGCTAATTTTGTTTGATTATTCATGTGGTTGTGTTTTAATGCCTAAGTGTGTTAAGTGGTTAGCCCTGTTTAATTACCTATTAAGATTTAGAAATGTCATGCCTGTATTATTAAACTTATGCAGATTATGATATGAGGTGTATGTTGTCGATACTTGTTTAGGAGAGTTATGAATAGTTAGATGTTTGTGTGTGATACATATAGTGTTTCCACTGTTTAAGTTCATGACTAGTATTACATTTAACACAATATGTTAAGAATGTTGTTCAAAGATCTGCTCAGTGAAGTTATGATGTAAATTAGTTATATTTTATCATGACTAATATGATAAGGTCATTGTTCGCTTTAAAGGTCATGATCTGTGGTGATTAAGGTCTGAATATATGGTTATGCTTTGGTTTTCCTTTACATATGCATGCGAAATCAATGTTAAATAGGAATAAAGTTTGGTCTCTTTGAAGATTTAGATGTATGTCAACTTTTGCATATTTTTATCAAATGAGTAAGTGTTTAGATAGGTCGGGTTTTAAATTCCTACTTTACGCTTAAATCTGCAGGGCTGAGTTCAGTGGTAGTAAAATGGGATAAAGAAGTATTGTGTGTATGTGTATGGTTTCGGATTTTTGAGTTTCTTTTAATTGATTCATTCCTAATAGATGATCAGTTGTTTATCGGTTGTGGTATATGAGTATTTGACTTGTAATATACTAGATAATCAATCCAAGTATTTATGCCATGAGAATCGCTTACTTATGCCCAACACTTCATATTTAATCTTAACTATGTATGTGTTGACTTAAACTATGAAATGGTGACCTTTGGTGACTAGCCATGCCTACTTCATAAAGTGTGTTGTATGACCATCTGCATTATCTGATAAAATATTGTCTTGCTCATGTGTGTACCGCTTTATGTGGATTCTTATGTGTCCATCCTATCCATGATCAAGATGCATGCCCTCATTGTTATCCCCGAGTAAATATTTGGTCATCTCACATGCCCCATATGTCCATTAGACTAGTATATGCTTATCATATCTGCCTAAGTAATACCATACTTAGTGTATAACATAACCGAGACCCTGTGGTTCATGCTTTGGTTTAAAAATGATCCTGTATGTTTGGAATATCATATGTGGCTAGTGGCATAACTCATTTCTATGTGCTTTAAAGTGGTCATGAATTGTATGCTAGCCTGATTAAGCGATGTTACGCCTCAAAGATGTTACATTGACTAGTGTACAGCATGAATATGCCATATATGTGTAATTAGACCACCGGTGGTTCTGTATAATCTAAGATATTATTTCCAAAGAGTCGATTAACTATTTACGCATGTTAGTTATGTGTGATGGACTGAATATACCTTTGCCTTGCCTAGTAAGTCTAATAAGTATGATATATTATGAGTTATTCCTCTAAGTGTCAATATGTCCAATACATAACAGAAAAATGGTTGTGTGTGCTTAGTACAGCTTAAATAATTCTGTGCTCTTTGAAATTTTGTCTTAAATGAATATTTGCCCATCTCCATGTCCTAAATGTCTTCTGAACTAATCATCTATATGTCTTTATCTATCTAAATGCTAGATTGCATCCATGACAACATATAATTCCTTCTGAGTCATTTGGTTTACCATATTAGTATGTTAACTGATCTGGGCACATGTGTGTATTTAGCCATTCCCAAATTGATAGTTCCCTTGTTTGAAATTTTCTATTATATTGCTTAGCCGGTGAAAGTCGAGGCAAGCTTCGGGTTAGGTTTAGCCTTCTTCGATAGCTTTGCCATGCCTAAGGTTCTAGAAACCTTTTGAATCTTGTCGCGGCATCGGAAATGAATGGTGGTAGCCCCTTGATCTTCTTATCTTTCAAATTTGAAGTTTAGAGTGATTGGTCTTTAAGTTGACCTTCCCTTTGTCTTTCTTTGTGCTACCAATAGTTGTGGTATCCATTGCACCTTGAGATTCTGGATATATGTCATCTTTAAATAGTTACGGTTATGGGTTTTGTTGCATTTTGGCTGCTGATTAGAGGCGCGATTCTTTGCAATACTTGGTGATCTTGCACTTTTGAGCCATTATTCTGCTGCTGCGTTTGCAGCGCCACAATTCCGCAATCTGGACCATTTACACTTCTTTTGGAAGCATTTTACTGCTGCATTTTGAGCTCATTTGATGTCTTATCACCGCTGTGTTTTCAACACAATTGCTGCTGTTTTCTTGGCTAAAGCACGCTACTTTAAATTTGTTCGGACAGCCCATCGCTTCTGCGTTTCTAACCCACTCTTTGCGTTATTTTTAAAACCCAATTCTTTGCTTTGTTTTCTACGAAAACAATTTGGTTCAAAACCGCTTTGGACAATTGCAATATTTCGACTTTCTTGTTTCTTGTTTTGAATAAATACCGCGCGTCTGTTGGCGCTGCTTTTTCTCGCTTCAGTTTGCTCCCGTTTGATTCTTGTTTCTTGCTTTATCATTTCTTGCTTTTAAACTAAACACCGCATTTTTCCAACATTGCTTTCTATTTCAGTTCACTGTTTGACATTCAAATTACGTTCTCTTTGCTCTCTTGTTTTAAAACTAGACACCGTCATTTTTAAAACAAGAATTCTCGCTCGCTTTTTTTTTTTTTTCTCCTTATCGCCTCACTTTGTTTTCATGCTATCGCTATCGCCTCATTCTTGTTTCATTTTTTCTTGATTTGAACACGATACTACATTGGCGATGAAAAATATCCGTCGATTTTGAGGCCTACATAGCTTGCAAAGACGGAAATATAACTTCGGGCAAGGATGAAGACTTAAACCTTTTATCCGAGATCAACATGTTTAGTAGGCGAGGTGACTAAAATAACCAACAAGTTATATATTCGCAGCCACGACGTGATTATAGTGATCTTTTCTATTTCACCCGAGAGACCGACACGCGTTTAGTAGGCGAGGCAATCAAAATAAACTACATTAGTCATATGTTTGCAGCCACGACGTGATTGGAATGTTCTTTTCAAAATTTAAGTTCTGAGCCCTCCGCGATCAAAACATTCAACGCTTTGAATACGGATATGAAGTTATTTGTATTTAAATGTTTCTAACCGTTTGTTCTTGGCGACTTGCAGGGATTAAAGTAAATAACGACGAATATTCCTCGGAGTTTATTTATTGTTATTTCTTTCTTTAATTCAGCTTTTATCTCGCTTTGTATTGTAATATTATTTATCGCACTTATGTAATTATTGAAATGCTTAGAATAGGCAAACTTAGGATTTATTCATAGGTTAGTTTAAGATTTGAAACCCGTCGCTAGCTTATTTATTTGTAGGCTCGCAAACTTAGAAATCCTTCGCTAGTTTATTTATTTTAGGCTCGTCACGCGAATTCAAGATTTTCAAAACAACTTTTGTCATCTTTTATTTTGCTTTATTAATCATACTGAATAAGTTTATCTTTTGTCAGTTTACAATTCATTGATTCTCAAAATTTTACTTCTTTGGCATTATAAATAAATTGTTTTACTATCAATTGTCAAAATACATATTTTTTCAACTCTACATGTATTTCTCTTTAGATATCATATAAATGCATATTTTGAAAAATCTCTCTATCTTTTAAAATGCATCCCTTTTTTATTAATTATTTGTAAACATCTTTTAACTTCATGCTTCAAACATGCATTTTTTCTAGCAATAATTAACCTGAATTTGACCGGATAACCGCAAGTTAGCGGATCTTAAAGGATGCCTAACCCCTTTCCTTTAGGATAATAAAGAACCCTTACCTAGAATCTCGTTAGTTTCGCAGACCTTAAAATTGGAGTTTACATTGCAGCATTTAGTTTAAATATTTAGGTGTCCTAATTCACCGTAAAAAATAATTAGGTGGCGATTCCTTAATTCTCAATACCCAGGAATCACCGAATACGTCCGAGCTCCGCTTTGACCCGAGCGAGGTCAAAATAGGGCGCGACAGCATGGCGACTCCACTGGGGACTTCAGGTTCTTAAACCATAGCAAGTTCGGATTAATTATTGCTTTACTTTTGTTCTTTATTTGATTTAGTGCTTTGATGTGTTTCATTTATGAGATTTTTGCATAAACTGCTTTAATTGCTATATTGTCTTACTGCTTTCCTTAAATTGGCATTCCGCTCATATTTTTTCCACTCTGGAAAATTAACACTATCACACACTACACGCGAGGTGTGTTTTACGCACCCGCAAATTTCTTTCAATCTACCAAAATTTAGGAGAGTTGGCGTATGCGCGGAGTGACCGGACCATCTGGTGGCCGCGTAGCCTTCTCACTCGAGTAGTCCGCTCGGGAACCTTGTGTCTAGTCAGCCAAATCTTAGAAAATATAAGATAGAGCTATACCACCCTTTATTTTAAGTCATGCATGCATACACCTTAGGTGGGTCGATCCTTGGTATCGACTCCACAATTAAGAAATCCGCCAAAGATGTCTACGGGTCTCACAACCCAACGACCAATCATCATATTATGTGTAGCGTGATAAGGATAGACTAATCCAAGACTAATCATAACATGCTGAAATTGGAAAATGGACATTCATTTTGTCTCATTTCCGACAAAGCATTGCAGTTTAGCTGCTTGGATCAAATCTGTCGTAATCCCGCATATCTGGCGTTTAGGCCCACCTCCGGCATAAGGGAGGCCCCATGCATATTAGGATGCGCATTTAATTGTCTTACAATCAGTTTGTTATTTTCTACTGCTTTCCACTATGTGTATATTATTTGAATCAATAATTACTCACCTTATACTAATTTGGTTTTCTTCATTTTTCAGGAGATTCATTTTGCCTTATTTATTTCCCCAAAAGTTGATTCGTGTTGACTAAAACTGGCGGAACACCCCATCTGTTATTTCCCAATCATGCCTATCCAAATTGTATTAGTACTTAATGAAAAATGCGATTTAAATTGAGGCCTGAACCACATTTTATGCAGTTTAATGTATTTTGCCTCCACCTTTTGAAAACTTAAAATGACAAATCTTCATTGCTTTTGCTATTTTAAAATCTGCTTTGTTTAGTAATTTTCCTTTCTTTTTTCATCATGCAAACTAATTTGTCGGCAATATGTGACATGTAATGAAACAAACAAACAAAATCCAAACAAGCAAGGCTTCGAAGAGTATGAGGAAGACTCGCAACCAGAAGAATTGACAGAGGAATTGGAACATTTTGAGAATAAACCAAAGCCAAATTTAGAAGAAACTGAGGCAATAAATTTGGGGGATGCAGAAAATATGAAAGAAACAAGAATCAGCGTCCATCTGAACGCCCCACAAAGGAAAGAACTGACGGATCTTTTGAGGCAATATATCGACGTATTTGCTTGGTCTTATGACGAGATGCCAGGATTGAGCACGGATATTGTTTCGCATAGATTGCCTATCGATCCATCTTACCCTCCGGTGAAACAAAAACCAAGGAAAATCAAGCCTGATTTGAGTTTAAGGGTCAATGAAGAGGTGTCCAAGCAATTCGACGCAAAGGTCATTCGGGTCACAAGATACCCGACTTGGTTGGCCAACATTGTACCTGTGCCAAAGAAAGATGGAAAGATACGAGTGTGCGTGGATTATCGGGATCTCAACAAGGCCAGCCCGAAGGATGACTTCCCTCTTCCAAATATTCACATACTCATTGACAACTGTGCAAAGCATGAGTTACAATCATTTGTTGATTGCTTTGCTGGTTACCACCAAATCTTGATGGATGAGGAAGATGCAGAGAAGACAGCATTCACTACACCTTGGGGGGTATACTGTTATCGAGTAATGCCGTTCGGACTCAAGAATGCAGGTGCCACCTACATGAGGGCCATGACTACCATTTTTCATGATATGATCCACAAAGAAATAGAGGTCTACGTAGATGACGTTATTATCAAGTCGCGAAGGACTTCAGATCACTTGACAGATTTAGAGAAGTTTTTTGACCGACTGAGGCGGTATAACCTGGTTAAATCCCGCAAATGTCGCATTTGGTGTCCTATTTGGGAAGGCTGTTAGGTTTCATTGTAAGTAGAAGGGGTATTGAATTGGACCCTCGAAGGTAAAAGCTATTCAAGACTTGCCTCCTCCAAAGAGTCGAAAGGGCGTAATGAGTTTCCTTGGTCGCCTCAACTACATCAAAGAGTTCATAGCACAATCAACGGTGATATGTGAGCCAATATTCAAGCTCATCAAGAAAGACGCCGCTACCAAGTGGACATCGGATTGCCAAAGAAGCTTTCGATAGAATCAAAGAATACTTGTCTAACCCACTGTTTTGGTGCCTCGAACCGGAAGGCCATTCTTTATTATATCTGTATGTGTTAGAAAATGCATTTGGAGTGCGTCTTTGGGACAACATAATGAAAACAGGAAAGAAGGAGCAGGCCATATACTACTTAAGCAAGAAGTTCACACCGTATGAAGCTCGGTATACTTTCTTTGAACGCACTTGTTGTGCCTTAACGTGGATTGCACAAAAGTTTAGACATTATCTGTCTGCATATACCACTTATCTCATCTCAAGGATGGACCCGCTCAAATACATCTTTGAAGCCCATGCCCACCTGGAAAGCTAGCAAAGTGGCAAATCTTGCTAAGTGAGTTCGATATCATATATGTCACCCAAAAGGCTATCAAAGGACAAGCACTAGCCGACCATCTTGCTGAAAATCCTGTGGATGAAGAATACATGCCTCTCCGGACTTATTTTCCGGACGAGGAGGTCTTGTTGTTGGAGAAGACATCTCGAGAAGAATACGGGTTGGAGAATGTTCTTCGACTGAGCCGCAAACTTCAAAGGGTTGGTATTGGAGCAGCTTTGATTTGAGAATCAGTCAACACTACCCACCTCCGGCAAACCTCCGACTCCCATGCACCAACAATATGGCGGAATATGAAGCTTGTGTACTCGGACTTAGAATGGCCGTTGATATGAACATTCAAGAACTGTTGGTTATAGGTGATTCGGACTTATTGATTCATCAGTGCAAGGCGAATGGGCGACCAAGAACGGGAAGATACTTCCTTAGCATTGCGTGAAAGAATTATGCAAAAATTCAGCAAGATAGAATTCAAACATATCCCACGAACTCAAAACGAAGTTCGGCGATGCTCTGGCAACACTGTCCCTCCATGATTCAACATCCAGATAAGAACTACATTGATCCCATCAAGGTGAGCTTATCGGATCAGTAACATATTGTTTCAACATAGATGGAGAGTTGGATGGAAAGCCTTGGTACCACGACATTAAGAGATATCTCAAGATAGGTGAATATCCGTAAGGCATAACCGGTATACAAAGAGGACACTTAGGAGGTTAGCAAACCATTTCTTCCTAAACGGAGAAATCCTTTATCGGAGGACTCCAGATCTCGGTTTGTTAAGATGTGTTGATGCTCGAGAGGCAAGCAGTTTAGTTGAAGAGATACACGGAGGCACGTGCGGGCCTCACATGAATGGCTTCACTTTGGCAAAGAAGATTCTAAGAGCAGGATACTTTTGGATGACCATGGAAACAGATTGCATCCACTTCGTGCAAAGATGCCATCGATGTCAGATTCATGGCGATCTAATCAAGGTACCCCCTAACGAACTCAATGTGACGAGCTCTCTTTGGCCATTCGCAGCTTGGTGCATGGATGTCATTGGCCCTATTGAACCTGCCGCATCAAATGGACATAGATTTATTCTAGTGGCAATTGACTATTTCACAAAGTGGGTAGAAGCATCATCCCACAAGTCAGTAACAAAGAAAGTGGTAGTTGATTTTGTCCGCAATAACATCATTTGTCGATTTGGAATCCCTGAGTCGATTATAACAGACAATGGGGCTAATCTCAACAGTAATCTGATGAATGAGATATGCGAGAAGTTTAAGATCACTCACCGCAATTCCACTCCGTACCGACCTCAGATGAACGGAGCAGTCGAAGCAGCCAACAAAAACATCAAAAGAATACTACGAAAGATGATTGATAATTACAAGCACTGGCATGAGCATCTGCCTTTTGCACTTTTGGGATATCGCACTACAGTCAGGACTTCTACTGGGGCAACGCCGTATCTATTGGTCTATGGAGCAGAAGTCGTGTTACGGCGAAGTGGAAATACCATCTTTAAGAATTATCCAAGAAGTCGAAATGAGCGGCGAAATGGATCTGAGAATCGATCACGAACAATTGATCTTGATTGATGAAAAGCGATTGAACGCGATCGCCACGGACAACTTTATCAAAACAGAATGGCCAAAGCTTTCAACAGAAAGTAAAACCAAGGACTTTCGAACCGGGGCAATTGGTGCTAAACGAATATTCCCGCACCAAAATGAAGCTAAAGGAAAATTCGCACCTAGCGGCAAGGGCCTTATATGGTTCACCGGTGTTGATGGAGGAGCGTTAATCTTATTGAAATGGACGGTGAAGTATGGCCAAAAGCTATCAACGCGGATGCGGTGAAAAGATACTACATTTAGGATTTTTCTATGTAATGCATTTCTTGTGTTGTAAAGTGCGCTCCCAGGCGGGATACGCAAAGAACCCATGTCGGGTTCCGTTTCCTAGATTGCAAATTTCCCCAGAAACACATTTCTTTGTAACATGAACTACGTTATGACCTGATTCCCTCGGCGGGATACGTAGGCGGCCACATCGGCTTCGGTCCCATTTTAGAAAATCCTTACAATCCTCTTTTGCTTGTAATGAACTACGTCACGACCTGATTCCCTCATGGGGATACGTAGGCGGCCTAAATCGGCTTCGGTCCCACCATTAGGAAATATTTTCTCCTTCATCTCACAAAAGACAAAATGCACCCATCTGATCACCCTGATAGGGCAGACAAGCAATCTACACAAGACTCGTTTGTCCGTTCAAAAGATCGTCATTCTCACATATCAGAAACTGGGGCATTTTTTAAGGTATCACCGCTGCAGGACGCCGATAAACATGGAAAAGCATCGGCAAACTAAGTCTTCAGTCAGAAGAATTTTGGATAAGACGTTTGCTTTGTTTCACCGCATGTCACTGCTCGACAGACATGTATATATATGTGCAGTAATTTTTATAAGCAAATTATTTTCAACAAACCTTTTCATCAAAATTCGATATAATTTTTATGTTTCTATTTTTTAAGATGCATTTCTACAAATTATTTTCGAATGTTTTCATTAACGGCTGGCCAAGACTGGGAAGCAGAGAGGGGCTACGGGTCCGAGTTAGCAGGACATGCAGATACCAAGACCGAAGATACAAAGTCAACGCGAATCAACTCCCCCCTCCCAAAACTCATAAATTTATTTGAGTACAGGTTCTTCAGGTCGAAAACAGCAGAGAAGCTGCAACATTTATGAGCAGATTCGCAAGGGCCTCCGCATCGCAACTCACTACAAGAATCACTTTCCTGTTTGGAGATTGTACAAAGGCGTCATGTTAAACTACATGTTCCCAACCGTGTTGTGTCCACGGAAAGAACGGTATTTCGACTTACAGTGGTCGCATTCTCATCTACTCAACTTTTGCCTCGCTTACGTCCACCCATTAACTATCATGGCATGGCACTAGGGCCCCACTTTGCATTACGTCAACACGACGACACAAATCAGGCGCCCCCCTTCTAATGCGGGTATGTTTTAAATCAGGCGCCCACCTTATAATGCGGGTATGTTTTAAATCAGCGCCCACCTTCTAACGGGTATGTTTTAAATCAGCGCCCACCTTCTAATCTGGGTATGTTTTAAATCAGCGCCCACCTTCTAATGCGGGTATTTAAATTTCAGTCAGCGCCCACCTCCTAACGCGGGTATTTAAATTTCATCAGCGCCCACCTCCTAACGCGGTATTTAAATTTGATCAGCGCCCACCTCTAATCTGGGTATTTAAATTTAAATCAGCGCCCACCTCTAATCTGGGTATTTAAATTTAAATCAGCGCCACCTTCTAATGCGGGTATGTTTTAAATCAGGCGCCCACCTTCTAATGCGGGTATGTTTTAAATCAGGCGCCCACCTTCTAATGCGGGTATGTGTTAAATCAGGCGCCCACCTTCTAATGCGAGGAGGTTTTAAAGCAGGGGCCCACCTTCTAACGCGGTATGTTTTAAATCAGGCGCCCACCTTCTAATGCGTGTATTTAAATTTGATCAGCGCCCACCTTCTAATCTGGGTATTTAAATTTAAATCAGGCGCCCACCTTCTAATGCGGGTATTTAAATTTCAGTCAGGCGCCCACCTCCTAATGCGGGTATTTAAATTTCAGTCAGGCGCCCACCTTCTAATGCGGGTATGTTTTAAATCAGGCGCCCACCTTCTAACGCGGGTATGTTTTAAATCAGGCACCCACCTTCTAATGCGGGTATGTTTTAAATCAGCGCCCACCTTCTAATCTGGGTATGTTTTAAATCAGCGCCCACCTTCTAACGCGGTATGTTTTAAATCAGCGCCCACCTTCTAACGCGGTATGTTTAAATCAGCGCCCACCTCCTAACGCGGGTATGTTTTAAATCAGCGCCCACCTTCTAACGCGGGTATGTTTTAAATCAGCGCCACCTTCTAATCTTGGGTATGTTTTAAATCAGCGCCCACCTTCTAATCTGGGTATGTTTTAAATCAGCGCCCACCTTCTAATCTGGGTATGTTTAAATCAGCGCCCACCTCCTAATCTGGGTATGTTTTAAATCAGCGCCCACCTTCTAACGGGTATGTTTTAAATCAGCGCCCACCTTCTAACGCGGTATGTTTTAAATCAGCGCCCACCTTCTAATCTGGGTACGTTTTAAATCAGGCGCCCACCTTCTAATGCGGGTACGTTTTAAATCAGGCGCCCACCTTCTAATGCGGGTACGTTTTAAATCAGGCGCCCACCTTCTAATGCGGGTACGTTTTAAATCAGGCGCCCACCTTCTAATGCGGGTACGTTTTAAATCAGGCGCCCACCTTCTAATGCGGGTATGTTTTAAATCAGGCGCCCACCTTCTAATGCGGGTATGTTTTAAATCAGGCGCCCACCTTCTAATGCGGGTATTTAAATTTCAGTCAGGCGCCCACCTTCTAATGCGGGTATTTAAATTTCAGTCAGGCGCCCACCTCCTAATGCGGGTATTTAAATTTCAGTCAGGCGCCCACCTCCTAATGCGGGTATTTTATTTTAAAACAGGCGCCCACCTTCTAATGCGGGTACTTTATTTTAAAGTGTAAACAGGCGCCCGCCAACGCCATCATCTGCACAACATTAAGCAACGACATCATTCCAACTTACAAAGTCATATTCTCACATACATATCTTATGCAACTGTTATACACTAACTTTTATCTTAGCTCTGGTCCACAGGAATTCGAATCAGCGGGAGCTTTCAGCACAACATGGAACTATATCTCACGGCGAACCAAGGCAATTTGGTCAAACGACCTACTTCGAACGTCGATCCGCTCTTTCCCATTAATTTCTCGTGTCTGCGACCAGTGTCATCTTAAGTCGACACTGGGGCATTGTTTTGAATGTGCACCATCTTTTTGCAACTTCTATACCCCTCGGGATTCTATTTCTTACCATGCAGTCCCGAGGATCAGGGCAAAATTGGCTACTCAGTCAACTTTCTTTGACCGAAAACTCTTTCATCGTCTCCGTCCAAAGAGGGGCATCTGTTGACACCCAATTTTGTCCCATCTTTTATGATTTTATTCGTAATTTTTAATATTTTTTGACACTTTTAAAATAATTTTAAAATATAGGCATATATGTGTGTATCTTCGTATTATTATTATTATTCGCATATTTTTATATCATTTTGCATTTTTATAATAATCACAAGTTATCCAAAAATTCTATATTATTTTATTCTCGCAAAATGGCATTGCATTTCCCTTTTTATTAAGCATTAAGCATTTCGCAAATATATATTTTATTATTATCACGTCGTTATGTTATTTTAAATAATTCACATCTTTTACAAAATATATATATATATAAACACATATTTTTTTTAATATTAAACCCCTCTTATATATTTTTAAATCCATAACCCATTTTTATTTTCTAACCCAAAACTAATTTCTACCCAAAATATTCTATCCAACCTCCAAAGTCCATCTCCAAATTAATTCTTATTTTCGGCCCAGATCCGCAACAGCCCAAAACATAACCCACAAATATTTCCCCCCTTTTAAACCCCAACCCAACACAGCCCAACTCCCCAAAACAATTAAACCCAACACCACAAGCCCAAGCTCCCCCCAATTAAATTCCCTTATACCCAAACCCAAAACAATTAAACCCAACACCACAAGCCCAAACTCCCCCCAATTAAATTCCCCTATACCCAAACCCAAAACAATTCTACCCAGAACCGGTCCAGCCCAAGCCCAAATCCCTTACCCCTTTTAATCCCCCGGCCCACACCCGAACCGGCCCTCACCCGACCCGTAACCCACCAGCCCAACCCCTTTTAATTCCCCAAAAACCCCAAAACGAACCAAAAAAAAAAAAATCAAAACCTAAACCTCCTTCAACCTCAAATCGCCGATGCCCCATACCCCCATGCCCGACCGGTCACCTCGCCCCCTGCCACCACCCACTCCCTGCCACCAACCCTGACACCCCCACACCCCTCTCATCACTTCATCCAACCCATACCCCTAAAATCCGCTTCCAAATTCAGATTTTTGCCTTTAATTCAAAATTCAAACTCGATTTTTGGGGGGGGAATCCACCTATAAATACCCCATGATTGTTCTTCATTTTAGAGGAGATTTTTCGGGGGATTAAACAGATTTTGGGAGGATTTTTTTGGAGTTCTTTTCGGGTCCAAAGAAAAACACAAAAAAAGGGGTCGATTTGTTCTTAATTTTCTTGTTATAAAATACTCCTTTTGGTTCTTAATTTCAATCCGAAAATCCCTTTGTTCTTCACATTTTGGTTCGATTCGGGTCGGGTCGTCGGTCAGGTCAGTCCATCTGGCCGGGTCGATTCAGTCGGGTTGAACATCGAAACAGAATTCTATTTGAGAGGAAGATCGAATCGAAAATCTACAACAAATCGAATTCTAACATTTCCGAGCGGATTCGACGATTCAAACACGCCTCGGTTCGTTGTCCGGAGAAGGTCAAGAAACACATTCCTCTCGATTTGTTTTCTGTATTTTTGTGTGTTTGATGCTAATCTGTGCTTTGATTATTCATGTGGTTGTGTTTTAATGCCTAAGTGTGTTAAGTGGTTAGCCCTGTTTAATTACCTATTAAGATTTAGAAATGTCATGCCTGTATTATTAAACTTATGCAGATTATGATATGAGGTGTATGTTGTCGATACTTGTTTAGGAGAGTTATGAATAGTTAGATGGTTGTGTGTGATACATATAGTGTTTCCACCTGTTTAAGTTCATGACTAGTATTACATTTAACACAATATGTTAAGAATGTTGTTCAAAGATCTGCTCGAAGTTATGATGTAAATTAGTTATATTTTATCATGACTAATATGATAAGGTCATTGTTCTGCTTTAAAGGTCATGATCTGTGGTGATTAAGGTCTGAATATATGGTTATGCTTTGGTTTTCCTTTACATGTCTGTCTGAAATCAATGTTAAATAGGAATAAAGTTTGGTCTCTTTGAAGATTTAGATGTATGTCAACTTTTGCATATTTTTATCAAATGAGTAAGTGTTTAGATAGGTCGGGTTTTAAATTCCTACTTTCTGCTTAAATCTGCAGGCCTGAGTTCAGGGTAGTAAAATGGGATAAAGAAGTATTGTGTGTATGTGTATGGTTTCTGGATTTTTGAGTTTCTTTTAATTGATTCATTCCTAATAGATGATCAGTTGTTTATCAGTTGTGGTATATGAGTATTTGACTTGTAATATACTAGATAATCAATCCAAGTATTTATGCCATGAGAATCTGCCTACTTATGCCCAACACTTCATATTTAATCTTAACTATGTATGTGTTGACTTAAACTATGAAATGGTGACCTTTGGTGACTAGCCATGCCTACTTCATAAAGTGTGTTGTATGACCATCTGCATTATCTGATAAAATATTGTCTTGCTCATGTGTGTACCGCTTTATGTGGATTCTTATGTGTCCATCCTATCCATGATCAAGATGCATGCCCTCATTGTTATCCCCGAGTAAATATTTGGTCATCTCTGTCTGCCCATATGTCCATTAGACTAGTATATGCTTATCATATCCGCCTAAGTAATACCATACTTAGTGTATAACATAATCGAGACCCTGTGTTCATGCTTTGGTTTAAAAAATGATCCTGTATGTTTGGAATATCATATGTGGCTAGTGGTATAACTCATTTCTATGTGCTTTAAAGGGTCAATGAATTGTATGCTAGCCTGATTAAGCGGTGTTACGCCTCAAAGATGTTACATTGACTAGTGTACTGCATGAATATGCCATATATGCGTAATTAGACCACGGTGGTTCTCAGTATAATCTAAGATATTATTTCCAAAGAGTCGCTTAACTATTTCTGCATGTTAGTTATGTGTGATGAACTGAATATACCTTTGCCTTGCCTAGTAAGTCTAATAAGTATGATATATTATGAGTTATTCCTCTAAGTGTCAATATGTCCAATACATAATAGAAAAATGGTTGTGTGTGCTTAGTACAGCTTAAATGATTCTGTGCTCTTTGAAATTTTGTCTTAAATGAATATTTGCCCATCTCCATGTCCTAAATGTCTTCTGAACTAATCATCTATATGTCTTTATCTATCTAAATGCTAGATTGCATCCATGACAACATATAATTCCTTCTGAGTCATTTGGTTTACCATATTAGTATGTTAACTGATCTGGGCACATGTGTGTATTTAGCCATTCCCAAATTGATAGTTCCCTTGTTTGAAATTTTCTATTATATTGCTTAGCCTATGAAAGTCGAGGCAAGCTTCGGTTGGGTTTAGCCTTCTTCGATAGCTTTGCCATGCCTAAGGTTCTAGAAACCTTTTGAATCTTGTCGCGGCATCGGAAATGAATGGTGGTAGCCCCTTGATCTTCTTATCTTTCAAATTTGAAGTTTAGAGTGATTGGTCTTTAAGTTGACCTTCCTTTGTCTTTCTTTGTGCTACCAATAGTTGTGGTATCCAAATGCACCTTGAGATTCTGGATATATGTCATCTTTAAATAGTTCGTTATGGGTTTTGTTGCATTTTGGTCTGCTGATTACGAGATCGCCATTCTTTGCAATACTTGGGCCGACATCGCACTTTTGAGCCATTATTCGCTGCTGCGTTTGTCGCGACATTCTTTAATCTGGACCATTTACACTTCTTTTCGGAAGCATTTTACTGCTGCATTTTGAGCTCATTTGATGTCTTATCACCGCTGTGTTTTCAACACAATTGTCGCTGTTTTCTTGGCTAAAAGCTCGCTACTTTAGGGTCGCTTTCTGACCCATCGCTTCAAGCGTTTCTAACCCACTCATCGTTATTTTTAAAACCCAATTGTCGCTGTTTTTTCTACTGAAAACAATTTGGTTCAAAATCGCTGGACAATTGCAATATTTCGACTTTCTTGTTTCTTGTTTTGAATAAATACCGCGTCTGTTCGGTATTTGTTTTTCTTTTGATTTGCTCCCGTTTGACATCTTGTTTATCGCTTTATCATTTCTTGTTTTAAACTAAACACCGTGATTTTTCCAACATTGCTTTCTATTTAGTTCTTTGTTTGACATTCAAATTACGTTCTACTGCTTTACTGTTTTAAAACTAGACACCGCGTCATTTTCAAAACAGTAAATTCTGCCTCTGTTTTTTTTTTTTCTCCCATCGCCTCACTTTGTTTCATGCTCTATCGCCATCTTTATTCTTGTTTCTTTTTTTTACTGATTTGAACACGATACTACACTGGCCGATGAAAAATATCCGTCGATTTTGAGGCCTACACAGTTGCAAAGACGGAAATATAACTTCTGGGCAAGGATGAAGACTTAAACCTTTTATCCGAGATCAACATGTTTAGTAGGCGAGGTGACTAAAATAACCAACAAGTTATATATTCGCAGCCACGACGTGATTATAGTGATCTTTTCTATTTCACCCGAGAGACCGACACGTTTAGTAGGCGAGGCAATCAAAATAAACTACATTAGTCATATGTTTGCAGCCACGACGTGATTGGAATGTTCTTTTCAAAATTTAAGTCTGAGCCTCCGCGATCAAAACATTCACCGCTTTGAATACGGATATGAAGTTATTTGTATTTAAATGTTTCTAACCGTTTGTTCTTGGGACTTGCGAGGATTAAAGTAAATAACGACGAATATTCCTCGGAGTTTATTTATTGTTATTTCTTTCTTTAATTCACTTTTATCTCGCTTTGTATTGTAATATTATTTATCGCACTTATGTAATTATTGAAATGCTTAGAATAGGCAAACTTAGGATTTATTCATAGGTTAGTTTAAGATTTGAAACCCGTCGCTAGCTTATTTATTTGTAGGCTCGCAAACTTAGAAATCCTTCTGTAGTTTATTTATTTTAGGCTCGTCCACCTTGAATTCAAGATTTTCAAAACAACTTTTGTCATCTTTTATTTTGCTTTATTAATCATCTTGAATAAGTTTATCTTTGTCAGTTTACAATTCATTGATTCTCAAAATTTTACTTCTTTGGCATTATAAATAAATTGTTTTACTATCAATTGTCAAAATACATATTTTTTCAACTCTACATGTATTTCTCTTTAGATATCATATAAATGCATATTTTGAAAAATCTCTCTATCTTTTAAAATGCATCCCTTTTTTATTAATTATTTGTAAACATCTTTTAACTTCATGCTTCAAACATGCATTTTTTCTAGCAATAATTAACCTGAATTTGACCGGATAACCGCAAGTTAGCGGATCTTAAAGGATGCCTAACCCCTTTCCTTTAGGATAATAAAGAACCCTTACCTAGAATCTCGTTAGTTTCGCAGACCTTAAAATTGGAGTTTACATTGCAGCATTTAGTTTAAATATTTAGGTGTCCTAATTCACCGTAAAAAATAATTAGGTGGCGATTCCTTAATTCTCAATACCCAGGAATCACCGAATACGTCCGAGCTCCGCTTTGACCCGAGCGAGGTCAAAATAGGGCGCGACACACATCATCCCCTAAAAATCAGGCAATGAGAAGGTGCCTACCACCGATGATGACATAGAGTTGTGGGCAACTATTGATGCTACGGTGCTCCAGTAGATTTATTCCACTATCTCTACAGATCTCTTGCAGACTATCATTGAACCCGACGTTACGACAATTGACACTTGAGATAGGTTGCGTGATATATTCCAAGATAACAAAAATTCTCGTGACGTGAAGGAATTCTCCCACATCAACATGGAGGATTTTTCGAATGTCTCAGCCTATTGTAAAAGGCTCAAGGAGTTGACGGATCAACTCAAGAACGTTGGTGCGGCCGTCACAAATGATCGTCTTGTTCTTCAGATGGTTGCAGGCCTATCCGAGGCCTATAATGGCGTTGGGACACTTCTTCATCAAAGTAATCCTTTCCAGCCGTTCTACCAAACATGTTGCATGCTCACCTTAGAAGAAGCCGGCTTGGCTAAAAAGGCGGCTACCAGAGCCAATTCCGCCATGATGATGGCCACTTTCGATGACCCTCACATTCTCGGACATTTCTAACCAAAGCTGTAATAATGGTGACAGCAAAAAGGGCCAAAATTAAAAAAAATGACTGCAAAAACTGCGACGGTGGTCGCGAGGCGGCGATGGCGGATGAGGATCGCCGGCGATGGCCGCCAGATCGAGTCAGAGCTCGGGCGATGCACAATGGCCGTGGGGCTAGGCCAGTGGGTAGTGGCCCAATGCACAATTTCCATTTTACCCAGCGAATTGGGGTAGCCAGCAAAGGTCCAATTCCAGCAGTTCCAGAATAGCGAGCCGACTGGACCTTGGCAGCAGGCTGGCCTGCTTGGGCCTCGGCCTCAACAGGCCTTCACTTCTACATGCCCAGCAGCAGTCCCGACACCCACGGATATCGAGGCCGCGATGCATACACTTGGATTAAATCCCCAGACGCAAATTGGTACATGGACACCGGTGCTACTTCTCACATGACATCCGCACCAGATAATCTCTCGTCTTATTTCAATTTGAGCAAAAATGGTGGCATAATTATTGGTAATGGTAATTCAATTCCAATTCATGGTTATGGTCACACAAAGTTATATCCCCCAAATCCACCTTTAGACTTGAAAATGTCATTCGTGCCCCTCACTTAATTAAAAATTTAGTGTCAATCCAAAAATTTACAACTGATAATTGGATTTTTGTTAACTTTGACCATTTTGGATTTTCTGTGAAGGATTTCACGACGGGGATACCTCTAATGAGATGTAATAGTCGGGGCGAGCTCTATCATATCACTACCACTAATCAAGTCGCACCGTCAATGTTTGCCGCTTTAGAACCTTCCTTGTGGTATGCGCGTGTGGGTCATCCGGGAGAGTCTGTTCTTTCGTCTCTTAAAAATAATAATTTTATTGAATGTAATAGTACACGTAGTACTAATATTTATCATTCTTGTCCACTACGGAAGCATGTTAGATTACCTTTTGTAGTCTCTACTTCTAGTACTTTGATGCCTTTTGATATTATTCATAGTGATTTGTGAACATCTTTCGTTTTAAGCTCTTTGGGACACCGTTATTATGTGCTATTTTTGGATGATTATTTTAATTTTTTGTGGACCTTTCCTTTATCTAAAGTCTCAAGTTTTTTTCCACATTCCTAACGTTTAGAGCATTCATCCGTACCCAATTTGAATGGGAAATTTAAAACATTCAGTGTGATAATGGACGGGAATATGATAATGGGCCGTTTCGGAAATTTTCTAAATCTAATGGCATATATTTTCAGTTTTCTTGACCTCATACGTCCTCACAAAATGAAAAAGTCGAATGAAAAATTCGTACCATTAATAATATTATCCGAACCTTACTTGCACATGCTTCATTACCACGCTCTTTTTGGCATCATGCATTACAAATGACTACTTACCTCCTCAACATACTCCATAGCAAAGGATTAGCATATCAATCTCCCCTAAAAAAATTACCATAAAGACCCTTTGTATTCTCATCTTAGGGTGTTTGTGCTATCCACTTTTTTCGTCCATTACAATTAACAAACTTCAAGACGTTCTACCGCTTATGTATTTTTGGGTTATCTATCTAATCATCGTGGTTACAAATATTTTGATTTATCTTCTAATAAAACCATAATTAGTCGCCATGCTATTTTTTATCAAACCCAATTTTTGTTTGCTAAGTTGTATAATTCTATGTCTAGTGCTTATAATTTTTTTGATGATGGTCTCTCACCGTATATTCTCCATCAGTGAGCCCAACCTGCCTGTGATCCCAATCTGCCAGTAGGCCCACTATCTACTGGCCCAAATGGTCTCGGTACCATTTCAGGTTCTCGGCCAGTAGGCCCAATAAATTTTTCTCTTGGTCCTGTGTCTCGGCTAGCATGCCCAATGCATGTTGGCCCAATAATGTCATCCCTACGTCCAGTTAATGGGCAAACAGGCCCATTGCCTGCCTGCCAGTCACAAGCCGACCCGCCAACGACCCAAATCCCGTACCCTTCTGTTTCGAGTCAAGGGCCGTTACTCGTAGACAACGGGTATTTTTAAATCGAAAAGACATTTTAATCTCAATTCTAATGTCACTAAATCACCCCTACCACGTAACCATGTGACTGCCCTTCATGACCCAAATTGAAAAATGGACATGGATGACGAATATAATGCTTTTATTAAAAATAAGACGTGGGAGTTGGTGCCCCGTCTGCCTGGTGTCAATGTTATTCATTCTATATGGATTTTTACTCATAAGGAAAAATCTGACGGTTGTTCTGAGAGACATAAGGGTCGTTTTGTAGGTGATAGCAAAACTCAACATGTTGGCGTAGATTATGGAGAGACATTTAGTCCAATGGTCAAACCGGCAACCATTCACACTGTTCTCAGTCTGACTCTCTCGAAAACATGACCCATTCATCAGCTGGATGTGAAGAATGTTGTCTTACACGACGATCTCAAGGAGATAATATACATGCATCAACCATTGGGTTTCAGGGACCCTGATCATTATAATCATATCTGTTTGCTCAAAAAGTCATTGTATGGGATTAAACAGGCCCCATGGGCTTGGTATAAGAGGTTTGCAGGTTATGTGTCTACTATTGGGTTTTCTCACAGCAGGTCTGATCATTCTCTGTTCATCTTTTGTCGTGGTACTTCTCTGGCATACATTCTGTTATATGTGGATGATATTATATTGACTGTCTCTTCTGATAATCTGCGCAAGTCTATCATTTCTCTTCTTAGTTTAGAATTTGCTATGAAAGACTTGGGACCCTTTAGTTACTTTTAGGGTATAGCGGTCACACGTCATGCATGTGGTCTATTTTTATCACAGATGAAGTATGCTGCTGAGATTATTGAGAGAGCTGGCATGTCATCCTGTAAGTCCTCTTCTACTCCGGTTGATACCAAACTGAAGTTGAGTGCTACTTCTAGCACACCTTATGAGGATCCCACCCACTATCGCAATCTTGCAGGGGTTTTTCAGTATCTTACTTTCACGAGACCCGATATTACTTATGCAGTGCAGTAGATGTGTTTATTAATGCATGATCCGAGGGACGAGTACATGCATGCGCTCAAACGCATTGTGTGTTACATACAGGGCACTCTTGATTATGGTTTGCATTTATATACATCCCCCGTCTCGACTCTCGTGTATTATACATATGTTGATTGGGGGGATGTCCAGATACCAGACGTTCGACATCTGATTATTGTATGTTTCTTGGTGATAACTTGGTCTCTTGGTCCGCAAAACGCCAGGCTACTTTATCGCGATCCAGTGCGGAGGCTGAGTATCGAGGGGTAACCAATGTGGTGTCTGAGTCATGTTCGCTACGTAATCTTCTATTAGAGCTTCACTTTCCTATTCAGAAAGCTACCTTGATCTACTGTGATATTGTTAGTGCAGTCTATCTCTCTGAAAATCCGGTCCAACATCAGCGCACTAAACATATTGAGATGAATATTCACTTTGTTCGCGAAAAGGTAGCTCGTGGACAAGTACGTGTCTTGCATGTCCCTTCACGGTACCAAATTGCTGACATCTTTACTAAGAGTCTTCCTTTAGTCCTATTTGAAGATTTTAGGGACAATCTCAGCGTATGACAACCGCCCGCTATGACTGCGGGGATGTGAAAGACTACGTATTACATGGTCTGTGTGTATACATATTGTATATTTTGTATATTATTTATCATAATTAGTAGAGTTCTTATATATGTATAATTATGGTAGTAGTCTTGTATTAGGAAAATGTAGACTTAATTTCCTTAATTAGATTTTGTATATCATGTATATATACTATTTTCATTAATGAAATAATGAGGAGATTATTCTCTTTCAAAAACAATAATAAGTGACTTTGATCCATGCAATAAAAGAAATTTGCATGATCATACGTGAAACGAACATATTAGAAAAAAATTTTGTGTACCAATTACATAGTACTCTAATATGAAGAAGGGCAGCACATGCTTCATGCTTGCGCAAGGTTTAGAAAAAAATTGAAACTTCAAACAGTCTGATGTAGTACGAATGTGTTCACAGTCACATGTGGCAAATTCCCTACTTCACACTTGCTATCAATTTTGAGAATTGTAATTTATATACTAAAGACTATGGGATGGAGAGAATTTGTAGGATATCTGTTAGGTATGTAGATGACTACACTCACGTCAGGTAATATTGAGCAATCTTACAACATTGAACTAATTAAGGACAAAGGTATTCCGAGTTTCATGGGCATCCATACTTAATAATGCTCGTGTTAGGAGTCATTCTTGAAGATATGTATGCACCTGATAAGAAGAATATAGTATTCATTTTATAAGCAACCACTATTTTCGAGGAAGATAAGAGTCAGACATTCTTATAAGCAACAGTACAGAAATAACTGCATGCATTGATCAAGTTTGACATAATTACTAAACTTGAAGAAACTTGTTCCACTTTTCTTTGCTGGCCTAGGTCTCCACTTTTTTATGTTGCAACTCCAACATCTGATTTATATGTTGGACAGCTACGATTTCAAACCAGGCCCAATTGAAAAAGGACCTTTTTCTAATTCATAATCACATTGGCCCTTCCCCGGACCCTGTTAATGCGGGATGCTTCGTGCACCTGGCTTACTTTTTAATCATAATCACATTGCAATAACAACTAAGCCTCTCAGAATGCGTCGTTTCCATTTTCTTTCCCACCACAAGCAAATTTGATGTTTCAACTTTCAGCACTGAATGATTAAAAAATTGAACATGGAGGATTGTTCAAATCAATAAGATGTGAAACTTTGCTGCTAAGTAACAGTAAAGGAGGTATAAAATCCTTTCGAAGGGACATGTGTTATATATTACTCCTCTTTACCGCAAAGTGGTCGAGAAAGTATATATTATAGCAATCGATTTTATCAGTGGTAAGCTCTTGGAGAAACAATGACTTCATGTAATTCAACCAAGTATATCAATTTACACATTTAACTCTTTCGACTCCAGAGTTAGACCTCAAAAAAGAAACTAAAACTATAACTAATCAAAATTTTGGTGTTGCAAATTCTATCAGTAGCTTTAGATTATCACCTTCTAGGAAGGGTATGACCAAGAGCATTATCCTATAGCAGCAACCTATAACTATTTAAACTGTCTAAAGCCTCTTTCATTTACAGTTTCTTTGGCCTGCAAATGTAGACCTGTAAAACAATCTCTCTTCCATTTAACAGTTCTGATTTTGAAATCTGCTCTTGATCGATCATTGTTGATCCACAACAATTCATCCTCCCACCTTCCAATAATCCTACTTACTCCCAGCCAGGCTAGCAGAGACTCCCATATATGCCTTGAAAAAGGCCAGGCAAAGAACAAGTGTGCTAGTGTTTCCTCTTCAGCCATATTAAACAATACACAGGTGAATCTCATTTCTTAAACCTGCCAATAGTAGATAGCCTTCTCTGCATAGTTAACCATAAAATGAACTGGTGTCTAGGCACTACACCCTTCACCAAAACCAAACTCTTCCATGGTACTTTTTGGAATTGTAGAAGAAATGAGTTATAAGCTTTCTTTATACTAAAAAAACACCGTTAACAGTACAGTTGTTAAGTTCTGAAATAAGATCCACAACCTTCACTAACCAATCCCTTGCACCAAGTATCTTTTTTCACCTACCCAGCAAGCTTGACTTGGGGTGCTGACTTGTGCCAAATCCTTGTTACTATAAAAAGCTATGAATCCGCTCCACCCACAACCATTCATTTCTCAGGCAAGGAAGCCAGTAAAAGGAAATGAATCTTCAAATAACATAGTAATAAATTTTCATTAAAGCATTAAACATCTATCACAAGTAGATATGCCTTTGCCTGTCCTGTATCGACTCATATCAGCTATGCAATATCTCTCATGAGTTTCAAAATAAACGAAACTTAATGTAGTAATCAAGCATACATAGTTCACATTCAATTTGATGGGCAGTACTTAATTAGCTATTCCATAACAATCAAAAGACTGGAGAGGGAAAAATTTCTCCCTGCTATACTAATAAAAAAAGGGAAATAAGTATCTACTCCTGCTACAATTCAAAGAAACTTCTTTTATATCAAAAACGCTGCTTGTAGTCTAGGCTACATGCTACACTACAGCCAAAGTGAATGAGGTGCCTTTTCTTTTGTTGAAGAGAGCTATAAAATTGACATTTGTTAGTACAATCTTCAAGATCAAGCATGATTAGAAGAAACAGATTTAAATGCAGAAAAACAAAGTACAAGAGCTGCAACTATCTGATTAGGAAGAGGTCCAAATAGTTGAAAGCCTATCTATAGATTTGGAATTTCTTTGTACAATGTTTCAGTTAAGGTGTCAGAAAGATGATTTTCTATGCTTCATCAGGAAAGCAACCGATATGGAAACCCTGAGTAGAATCCACACTTTGGTCCTCTTTTGGGACAGACTTTGACAAGAATTTTCCAGCACAAAAATCCCGGTAAGGGCGATTAACAGGAGGAAGTAGCATAGCAGACTCTTTGTCCATTGATAGTAGACGACTACACTTGCTGCAAACTTTTGAGAACAAAGTCTGGTAGCTGCAGGCCCACAACAGCAAAGAAAGCAAGGCTGTCTCGTTACCAACACCTGTAAAATGCTGTAAAGCCATAGCAGCATGCTCCGTAATGTGCCTATATACATGATTAACTGAAAATCCCCTCGCATGTACATATCTACCACCCTCGTCTGGCGAGAAGAACGCTACAGCATCAGGATCCAAGGAACCAGCAGGGGAAACTGATACTATGGCTCGAAAAACAGAAGGAATCAACAGTTCGATTATAGCAACCTTGTCTGGGACAACATCATCAGATGATCCTTGTCTTAATGTTGTTGTGCTTTGGAAAGTATTATCTTTCGATAATTCAATAGAATTTTCACTGGTCGAAGAGGGCAATGAGGTAGCCCGCTTTAACCAATCCAAACGCTGGTATGAGAAAGTTACTACATTTGGAATCTCCTTTTTCAAATGTGTCAAAACTTCAGACACTGTTTTCAGTTCACAAGTTTCTTCTTGATCACTTGACGGAGGACCACAAAGTTTCTTTGTTGCACCATCCCCACCACAATTGGTATCAAGGTGTGGGAAAAATCGTCTTTTCTGATCATTAAAGGCTTTGAGAGCTAACCTGGTCCTATCAACTGCAGATGCACCAGCCTGACCAGCAAGTTGTCTCTTCAATGCATATGCAACAACAGCTCCATCGGGACAAACCAAAGGCATGTGGAGGCCCCATGAATTACTTCGTGATCGAAGGGAATCATTGAGGACACCAGAATCTTCCAACTGCCTACCAACAGAGCGAAGGTCTTGAAGGTGTTGTTTCATGGAAGCTTCTTCTTTGAGGATAAGATGCAAAGGTTTAGAAAAGTGTTGTGGCTGAGCTGCCACAAATAGGGCTTCCAGAAGCCGATCTGCACCAAGTCTGATATCAGCTATGAGTCGACTCGCCTGCACCAGCCGCTCCAGTGCCATTGCCACCTGCTTCGGCGGCGCATCTCCACTCGCCTCATTGGACTCCGCCGCTGAAGCTCCTGGTACCACCGGCATGTGTGGTGGTGGTGTTGGTTGCTGCATTTTTGCAAGTCTGAACCTTGGGAAATTCTATTTTTGGCGATTATGCCCCCACGGATGAGGTGTTCTATTTTTCATTTAAAAAAAAAGGAGAACCGAGTGAGAGTCAACCTTAACCGATAACCATAAAAAACAGTTCAAAATCTACATCTCATCATATCATATTTCAAAAGTTTCAATGGTCACCTCAACACAATTCATTTTCTCACCACTTAGCCTCAAACATGTAAGTAATGTCTGATATCGTGCTTCCGAGCTAACATTCCGACCAACAACCCCATAAAATTAGGAACGTGTACATAAAGTAAGTGAAGGAAAACAAAAATGAACTACAGCAGAGGATGTGCGAGTGATTGTAGCCTCCTTTTCCACTTTGAAGAAGGAGACTGTTCATCACTCAACTTTATAGGACAACTTGATACAGCAAACAATCACTCAGTATTTTCTGTAATCTTTTTTGTCCAACTGTATGATACAAACACTCTAACCCCAGAATGGGGAGGCAAAGGATTTTTACAGCTATTGCATATTCAGCATGTCAAGAGGATGTCCGAGTGACTGTAGCCTCCTTTTCCACTCTGAAGAAGGAGACTGTTCATCACTCATATGTTGTAGGACAACAGGATACAACAAACAATCACTTGGTATTTTCTGCACTCCTTTTTGTCCAATTGCACTGTATGAACAAAAGACCCATAAATTGGAAAAGCAAAGAATTTCTACAGCTATTCCATATTCCACAAAATTATGCAGCAGCATGCTAAGAGGATGTATGAGTGGATTGTAGCCTCCTTTTCCACTTTGAAGAAGGAAAATGTTCATCAAGGACAATGGGACTCAATATCTTCCGTAATCATTTTTGTCCAGACAATAGGGGTTTTGATGTGATCTATCCATCTTGACATGCAATCACAGCAAAGTTTGCAAAGTGCATTTATTATTTAAGTTAGACGGGGAATGGATTTCCCTCGTCTATCAAAAAGTAGGGATGGGGAATAGGAATAATGTCTTTGAAGCTTCAATGCTATGAGATTCAGGAAAGTCTTTTATGTCAAGACAGAAAATTTCTAGCTTCTACTGCTGTAGATTGATAAATATACTCCATTGCGTTGCCATTTTATAAAACCTATACAGCCAACTTCTTTCACGAAGGAAAGAGAACGTGCCATATACAATTATCCTTTTCAGCCCCATCCTATTGGTCTTTGTGGAAGATTGTCTTCAAAAGTTGGAAAACTACAATGCAAAAATAAAGACCAAGGTGTCCTCGATAGTGTAGATTGGAATTATAAAAGTTTCTAAGACAGTTCTCCTAATGATAAACCAGAAAACTACTCAGTTGACCAAATAAAAGATACGTAATTATTGTAAAATAATTAAAAGTCCCACTAGGCAGCCAAAACCGACACCCCCAGTGCACATCTGGAAAAATATAGCAATTCATGTCAAAATAGTAGTGAAACAACTTTAACAAGAAAGTGAACTGTGGACAGTCAAAGAGGAAACACATTAATTTCTGGGAGGACAAAACGAGTCTATAAAGAAAAGTAGAAAGAGAGAAACATTCACAGAGGACTAGAAAGCATCACCATAGGAAACATACTCATAATATCATTTCCAACAAGACAAGCTTTTCTAGGTGGACCGACTTCCAGAATAATTACTCTATTAGATAATACCTCCAATTCCTACAATAGAAACAACTCCTCCCATCTAATACAACTGTGGTTCTATCTTCTAGTCTATCAAAACTTCTTACCTTCAAAACTACAGCTCCCAACCAGCAAATCCCTCATTCACTTTCCAGCCAGTGAATGCTAATCGTAAGCGACATAGAAGGCAAGGGATGAGATGATGTGTAATGGTGTCTCGGTTGGAGGCAAGGAGAGAGGCCAAAAGCATAAATGATCAGAACTTAAAACCTCCGGAAAGTATATCCAACAGAGATTTACAGTGATCATAGCCTCCTATTTCATTAGAAAGACAAAGAAGGGACTATGAATCACCATAAGTCACCAACAAGAGATAAATTATAGGCTATAATTTGCACACATTTTTGACTTCCACTGGTACGCCATCCAACTTATTGATATCAAACTTTCTGAACAAATGTGACTTCTTCTCGAACGATAAACCACAAATGAGTATACAAAGCCAAGGAAAATCAATAAAGTTATATTTTCTAAATTCACGACATGTCAATATTCATTGAACTTAAGGAGAATATTGTAGAATATATTATAGGATAAGATAAAATATTTTGTACTTTATTATGGGTATTACTATCCAACTACATGTAGTTGGTTAGGGATGTGTAGACAAGCTTAGTTTACTAGACAGAAGCAGCAGTCAACTGGTAACCAAATACAAATACACTAGGATAGATAGGAACCTTGTCACTATTCAGGAAATAAAACAGAAGTACAAATAAAGGGGGGGGGGGGGGATGCTGGCAAGGACCCGAAAGAATCACCAGATTCAACACAAACTAATAGAATCACCTCTAACAGAAGAAAGAGAATGCACGAGCTTTCTACAAAGGAACATCCAAGAAAACAAACACCCAGCACGAGTACGACCCCAAGGAACAACTTAACTCTTCACATCTAGTACAAGCTGGCTTATAATTTTTTTTTAAAAAAAAAGGTAAGGGTAGTTGAACAGGTAAGCTGCCTTATAGTTTCTAGTCTTAACAAAAAGTTCATTATTTTCACATTACAATCAGCATATCCTAGATGTGCTGTCCATCCACTTAACAGTCAATCATAAGCAATATGAAGGGAATGAGATAATGCGCATGGTACTCTGGGGGTAGGGGCAAAGAGAGGCAAGTTTAACTGATGACAGATTAGTAGCTTTTGTAAAGATAACTGAATAGAGATGTAGGGCTATCGTAGCCTACATTCTCATGAGAAGGAGAAAGTAGGGGACTTTGATCGCCACAACATGTTGGATACCAAGGAGAAACAAACTAATATTTTATCGTTTGCATGTCTTCTTGGTGTCCAACGTTTAAACAAACTAAAAGGCCATCAAACTTTCCTTAACCACATCAAGGAACTCTGGGGATAGGAGGCAAAAGAAAAGGCAACCAGTTTAAATGATCATAGAGTAGGTTCCATAAAGATAACTGAATAGAGATGTAGGGTTATCGTAGCCTACAGTCTCATAAGAAGGAGAAAGTAGGGGACTTTGAATCGCCACAACATGTAGGATACCAAGGAGAAACAAACTAATAGGTTGTGGTTTGCATGTCTATTGTCTTCTTGGTGTCCAGCGTTTAAAGAAAATAAAAGGCCAACGAACTTTCCTGAACCACATGAAGGACATAAATCTTGGTTTAAGGAGCAAAAAAAGAGGCAACAAGATTACATGATCATAGATTAGTACCTTCCGAACAGATAACTGAATAGAGATGTAGGGCTATCGTAGCCTACATTCTCCTGAAGAGGAGAAAGTAGGGGACTTTGAATCGCCACAAGATGTAGGATACCAGGGAGAGACAAACTAATAGGTTATTGTTTGCATGTCTTCTTGGTGTCCAGCGTTTAAGGAAAATATAAAGCCATCAAACTTTTCTGATCCACACGAAGGACATAACTTGGTCTCACAAGTAGAAACCAAAAATGGCTATACAATTGTATAGTGGTGTTTGCTCCAATGCACCTCCTGAGATCAAACTATGCAATACATTCTTTTTGGGTAAACTGAGTTGTTCAAGGTACGAGGAGGCCATCAGTCATCACCTTATCTAACAATTAGCAATTCAAGTTTAAAATGTGTATGGGCAACAAGAAGGGGATAATGAATCACCTCAGATACTTGATATGTCACCAGGAGGAAACAAATGAGTTATTAAATGCTTATGCAATTCTCCACTAATGATCAAGAACTTGCAAGGATTTTAACCTTCCTGTGACTTTCTCTTCAAGGTAGACCATGATCAATAACCAAAAAAAAGAAAGTCTACTGGAGCAAATTTTGACTCGATAGTTCTAATGTGATTCTAGGATAACACACTTTCTAAACTAAAAGTCATCCTATATCAATGTGTATTGCTGACGCCGCTGATAATTTCTGCTAAAGATCTATGCTGCAGGATGCATATCTGTGTCTGCAGGAACTAATTGATCATTTTAACAAAGAGATCTTTTCTTTGGCAACTTATACATGGAGGAAAATACACCAGACTGAAATGAGTGAAAGGAATTAAGAAAGGTGGAGGTGGACAGACACGGACTAAAAGAATACACCAGCCTTCCTTTTCTTTTCGACGTATCTAGAACAACTAATAGGGATGGGATGGAGGGTTAAGCAAAACGCTCGCAGAACCATGTCCATCATCCTTGCGGAAAAACCTTGGGGAACCTGCTCCACCATCCTCGCGGAAAAGGTTATAAAAATTTGATTTTTTTTTTTGCATTTTGAGGTATTTATCATGGAATTCAAGCATTGTCTATCAATAAGGAATCAGCAGAAAATTCCAAGCACATTTTCCCGGACCATAAAGTTGGCTGCTTAGGCATATAAGCATACTATAACATCTAGAAGCAAAGCTAATCTTTGATGATCAGGGGCGGATTTAGTTGGGGGCCAGGGTATTCACCCGAACACCCTCGGCAAAAAACTACAGTGTATATATATGATAGATTTTCTGTGTTTATGTACATATATTAACTTTTGAACACCCTGAACAATTATCCCTAGCATCCCAGGTTCGATTCTCAAGGACGACATTATTTTTATATTTAGCTATTGTTGTTTTTTTTCGAACACCCTGAGTAAAAAATCCTAGATCCACCACTGTTGATGATACAAGTAATAATGCTGCCCCCTCAATATGTAGTCCCAATATACCTAATGTTGTATCCATTTTAATCATGTACTAAAATAATACCAAGACATATAACTAGTTGAATTGATAAAGGGGTAGCTAGATACTCATGATTTAGCAGAAAAGAACAAGGCAATATACAAACACCAATACGCATATTCCAACTTACAAGGAAAATAAAAAATAATACTTTACTAAAAAATAGAGTTGGTGAGCATCACCTTATGAATTTCCCCTTGTACATGTAGAGAAGGATGAAAGTATGAGACTTTAACTGTTTTCTTGATCGATGATGTATATGTCACTCTAGATCAACGTTAATGGATTGCAAAGAGGAACTATTGACGGCTTAGGGTTTTGTTTCGGGTTGTTAGTTACAAACCGGCCTGAGACCAAAAGCCCATTTATAATTATTTGAGGCTTCCCTAATCATGCACCTTTGTGTTCTTAGAACATCTTAATTCCCATTTTTTTAGTCACCGACGCAATTGATACTTCAGCTTGCATGATTTTTTAATGTTCTAATTAATACTTTGACAAAAATTATGCATTTATGCCCCAATAATAATAAATTTTCCTATATTTTCTTTTATATATTTATCGTCTTCTTTAGTCTTATTGACTTTCATTTTTTCGGTGGATGAATTAGGAAATTCATTTCATCTTTCTATTTTTGTTTTTTTTTGCGTACTCTGTATTTAATATGACGAGGAAATGATAGTAACAAAATTTTGGCAATAGTTTTTGTTTTTCTGATTTTCATTCTTTTCTAATTGCTTCTTAAACTCTTTGTTTGCATTAGTTGCATATGAATTGTTACTCAACAGTTATCATCATAGTTGTCATCCAACAATTGCTATCAAAGTTGTCATCTATTCATTCATTAGTTCATGCCCATACTATGAAAATAGATGTATGATTTAACTTATGTTTTCTCAATCTATTCAAGTACATGAGAAGTTATCGCACAAAGAAGTCTCAATTTTATTGTGTGCTATCAAATACGAAAATTGAGATCCAATGACTGTTGGTACTCTATTGTACTTTATAACGCAGTACGGGAAGTAAATAACTATTACAAGTGTTCGAAATGATAAATAAATGGTCAATCTTCAAAACTGCCGCAAGCTTGTTGTGTCTTGAATCTTGATAACCTAAAATCAAGAAACAACTAAATCTGGATGGTTACAACGTTGTGTGTTGAGTCGAGTGATTGCCCTCTGTCTTTAAGACAAGATTGCCCCGTATATATATTTTTACGTTAGCGGACAATAGTCTTCCAAGATAAAACAATATTTTAATCTCAACGCTACAAAGCCAATAGGTTGAGTCTGACGAAGAAAATAAATATGAATGGACTTGCTGAAGATATGGAAAAGGAAGGAAGAGTTTCTGTTTCCTCTTCTGTTTTGTCTCTGTTGTGTATATCTTGTGTATATGAGGGTCTTTGCTCACTGTTTTTCCAGTGTTTTTCGTGTCTGTTTGCTCACTGTTTTGTGGTTACTTTCAGTCTGTATATGTCTGTTTTTCAGTCACATTATTGAGCCAAAGAGGCATCAATATATAGCATGGAGGATGAACTCCTCAACTGCCACAAACAATGTTGTTAATAGCCATTAGTGAGGATTGTTAATGGCTGGTTTAAGGCCATTAGTGTGGCATGTTTAAGGCTATAAGTGAGGCTGTTCATGGCCATTGAAGGAGGGTGATTATGGAGGAGTTAATCAGCCAAGAAATTGTTGGTTAATGCTCCAAAAAATAGTCCAACGGTAGGTAGAAAGTTTCTGCCTTCCGTCACTCCCAAAATCAACTTTCCAGAAAATCTAGGGACCAAACAGAAAGTCCTCACAGCCCACGACCCGAGACCGGACGGCGGCGGCGCGCGTGTGGGCTTGCCTTGAACCCAAGCACATCTAGGTCCTCCCTCCTTTAAACACATGGGATACCCCTTGGGGTCCCAAACCTTTTACCACTTTAGAGACTTATAAAGAGAGCAATTCTTCCTTTTCCCACCGATGTGGTAGATTTGTCCCACACCATATTTAAATGCCTCAAACACCTTACTTCGTGGACCAATATCTCTTTCATTTCTCAACGAAATTTGACGATTCTTGGCCCTACGGTCATCTACTCACTTAGTAGATTATGCATGTGAGAAGAGACAAAGCCTCCAACATGCGAAACACTAGTGTTTAATTCATTAAATATGGGTGGACGCACCTCCCCGCCAAAGACAAATTTCCAACAATGACATGGTCTGAATCATCCTACCGAATAAGCTACTTAGGAAGCCAACGAACATGTTGGTAAGGTATTTGATACAGTAGTGGTGAATGGCCCGTGCCATCACGGGCACAACGCTGAGGAGGCTCAACAAATATACAGTTAGCTTTATATAGTTGTTACTAAACAAATCTTTTTACATAAGATCAAGAGGAACACTCAGACTGGGAACATAAGGTTTTTACATATATTTAATAAGGAGCCGAACAGAGATTTACACAATACTTATGTACATTTTATTTACATATTAACAAAATGTGATGCATTGACTTGAAGGTTAGCTGCGGTGCAGATACTTCTGTTGTGATCTTCGATAAAAATATTGGGATTTGTTACACAGGGTAGACAAGGTGAATATTAATGTTTGTAAAAATATAAGATTGGAAAAAGGATTTAATCATACTTAAATATTGTACATGATAGTGTTGAAGTACTCCCTCCGACCCAATTTATATGATGTAGTTTGACTAGGCACGAAGTTTAAAAAATAAATAAATACTTTTAAATCTTGTTGTTTTAAACAAGCCAAAAATATTTGTGTGATTGTAGATCATATCATTAAACGTAAAAGGTAAAATTTAAAGTTAAATTATTGTCAAATAAGGAAATGTGTCATTCTTTATTAGACTGACTAAAAAAAAGTGTGTCATATAAATTGAGACAGAGAAATAGTTAATATTTACCAGGGAGATTTTTGAAGTAATCGTGTGCTGATAAAGAGTAAAGCACCAAAAAGCTCCATTGCAGGCAACAACTGTATACGTTAAAAGTCCCTGGTATCCCAATGCATCATGATTATGCTACATCTCAGAAAGGAACTGAATAGAGAAATATCACAAAAGAACCAGATAATTTGGTAAACAATAGTTTTAGTTTGTAGCTTTGTGTCACGTCCCAAAATTCACCCTGAACGCAATAGGCATCCGATGTTATGAACAACATCGGAAGCACCTTATAAAATTAATAAACATCTAATCTCTTTTAATAATCTTTTAACATTTATTTAATACAAGTCACTTAAGACTAACTGAAATCATACTCACTTATAAAATAAAATCAGCGGAAGTCTAATATAGATAATTAGTCATCAACGTGGCAAACGTCCAACAAGTCATACGAGACTTCAACTATCTACCCATAATCTGACACTATCTATGGAGCTTCTAAGATAAACAAATCAAGTGTCTAACTTCTGGACGCAGCCCGGAAACTAAAATAAATAAATGAAGATAGAGGGGTGTCCCACGAACAAGTATATGGGCTCACCAATAAGTATGTACATCATCAAGTTCTCCTACTCCGTACGCGTATCATGAACATGCTCTTATTTTTTTGCCTAACATACCATAAAAAACAACAATGGTATGCTTGAGTAATGGGTACTCACTACTCCGTACGCGTATCACGAACCTACTCTTCTTTTTTTCTTAACACACCATAAAAAACAACAATGGTATGTTTGAGTAATGGGTACTCACTGAGTGTCTCGGGGACAATAGTTATATAGAAAAAATACATAAATATCAAGTGTAATCGAAAACAATATTGAGAAATAGTTCAAAACAAATGATAACATCTTATGAATATCCAGTATAAGTCAATGATGAAGATATAATCACTTTGAATCCTTAAGTCATTCTCGCTACCTTAAGTTCTTCCAAAAACAGTTCAAAATCTGAAAGATAGAGTAAGTCGGTAATCTTTGTAAAATCACCAGTAAAAGCCAACAATATAAAAATATATCAATTTCAACTTATTATAATGTTCGTCGCGTTAAGTCTTTTCAACCATGTACTCAAGATCATCAACAAGTCACTCATAGAAAACCAAAGTATAACACATGTCAATACAGGCCCAAATCAATATAATGAAGGGATGACCACTTAGGGTTTCCTAAACTACATAAAAATACCACATCGGGGCTATCCTTCCTCCTGAATAGCTAGGCAAAACCACATCAGGGCTATCGACCCTCGATGACTATCTTTCCTCTCAAATAGCTAAGAAAAACCACATCAGGGCTATTGACCTAGATGGCTATCCTTTCTCCCGAATAGTTAGGGAAAACCACATCGAGGCTATTGACCCTCGATGGCTATCCTTCCTCCTGAATAGCTAGGCAAAACCACATCAGGGCTATTGACCCTCAATGGCTATCTTTCCTCCCGAATAGCTAGGCAAAATCACATCGGGGATATTGACCCTCGATGGCTATCCTTCCTCCCGAATAGCTAGGAAAACCACAATAGGATCCATAGTGACTACCCTTCCTCCCGAGTAGCTAGGCCAAACACAAATAATAGAAATCATGGCATAATAGTCGAATCACAATCATAGAATAGATACGGAATCATTCATTATGAATTATGTTAAATATCCTGTTAATAGGGGTACATCAAGTCATTAATAGGTTGAGAAACCATGTTCAAGTCATTAAGTAAGTTTCAACTTCAACAAAACCTGTTCATAGGTAAAACACATGAAATATCCAAGCTTCCGAAATCAAGTTTAAAACGTCCCTTATAGGGATAAATCATGTTCAAAGTCCAAAGATTTACAAATCAGTTTCAACAATCATTTGATAGGAAGAATCACGAATACATATATATATATATATATATATATATATAGTATGATACACCTAATATTCCACGAGGGCTTATCTCTCACACACATGAAACCTTGCTAAAGAAACTATTTTTAAAGGTTGAAAAAGTATGTTCGAAAAGAGACATACCTCAAATCCCATTAAACTATTCCAACGTAAGCTCCATGCTTCAAACAATCACTAAATACCCAATTGAAGTTTGTATGATAAAAAAATCTACAAGTATTCACCAAATTCGCAGCTACTGTGCATAGCTCAAATCATACTTCTCCGGGCCTCCAAATCCGATCTCCACCTCTCACATTTCATCCCAAATTCGACCTTGAATGAATTTTACAAAATCTAGTGATTCCAAATAATGATTCGGTGTTAATCTAGTGTTAACTTAATATAATTGACATAGGGATTTGAGTAAGAACTCACCTTAGGTGTTTGATAGCAACTCTGATCGAAAATCCTCACAAAAAACACTTTGGGGTTGTATTTATAGGTTATCATAAAGGCTTGGGCATTAAAACATAATCATACAAGAATCGGGATTTCCATTTTACACGTCCTCAGTAAATCAGAAATAACTTTCGTACAGATCTCCGTTTGACCTGGGCCTTATATGGATGAAAAAGTATTTCAAAAGCCTACAACTTTCATGTTTTGACTTTTCTCAAATTCCCTATCTATTTGGGTTATATCCGCTAAAAGTCAGGTCCGTTGGAACTTTTGATTTCTATGCACTTTTCAACTTGTCTTGGCTTAGAAAATTATGTACACCCCAAATTACTTCCAAAAGACTTTGTATTATTAATGAATAACATTATCAGTCCCTTTGGAAATAATCACAAACATTTATTGAGTTCACACCTAACCCAAATTTAATGAGTGTTACACTTTGTCTCATCTAAGCTGTTTCACTTCCTCTATAAAATGCAGGGAATCTCTTTACTTGTGCAGTTCAGGTAAAGAGCATAACAGAAATATGAACACATTTTAAATATCAAGATCACATCAAGCTTTGGTTTTACACATTCCAGTAATAATACAAAGGTAGTTATAAGCACACTAATCTAGATCAGTTCACTGTGCAGCAACGCAATTTTTGTGGTTACGGAAGGAACAAAAATGTTTTATGCCTAAATGGATTCACACATCATATCATATCAAAATAAAGAAATTATATACATCGCAAAGAGCCATATATAGTAACAGCTTTTATGATCCATTTGGCAAACTGCACACTACAATGTATATAATCTTGTTAGATTGTAACGACCCGTTCGGTCGTTTTTAGCTAAAGACCTTTGCTTATTTGACTCTTTCTGTAGGCTCTTGGTGAGGTTTGTGATGCGCGGTTCCCGAAGTTCATTTATATGAGTTTTGGAGGGAAAATCCAAAACTAGAAACTTAGAGTTGGTTAGTTTGACTCAAAGTCGACTTTTGGCTAGATGGGTTCGTTTCCGGGTTCTGTCGCTTCCGATAATTCCGGAGGGTCATTTATGACTTAGTCAATTGGTTGGCTTCCCAAGACAATCGGATGTATTTTGTGGCTTTATGTGTGAAGTTTGGATAATTGGTTTTTCCGAACGATTTTTTAGAAAAGTATGTCTTAGCTTAATTGATTGTGAAATCTGAGGGTACGAGCGAGTTCGTAGCACTGTTTACCACAGACGAACATGTTTGGTTTGTGTCCGGGGGGAGGGGGTGGTTCCGGGAGTGTTTCGGGTGTTTGATGGAGGTGTTGGCTAAATTTTATTTGCTGGTATCTGGTGTCCGCCGCGACGACAACAACATTCGCTCCGACGGGTCCGCCTCGGCGAGAGGTTGGCTAACCGAAGCGGATGTTTGGGGATGGGCAGTTTCAGCCGCAACGGAGTCGCGTCCGTCGCAACGAGGTATGAGGTATCAAGTGACCTCGCTCCGGCGAAGGCTTTTCCGTCGCAGCGGAGTCGATTCCGCGGGGGCAGAAACACTATTTAGATGTCCTTTATATTCCCTGGATCAGAAAAGTTTTTCCAAAATTAGTAATCCTCGAAGCCAGCCCCGCTTGGGAGCATTTTCAGAATCTTAGGAGCAATTCCAACCTTGAGATAATAGATTTATCCCTTTTATTGACTTAAGTTATGTTTCTAAGCTCTCTAACATTGGTTTAGCATGTTATATAAGTTGGAAAAAAATAGTTATGCATATTATGAGATTAAGAGAGCTATGTGGTTGATTTTAATGGAGGTTTATAGATTAAAAGGTATTATTATTATTGTGAAATAAGAATAGGTGATGATAGATACTCATATTTTTAGGCTCAATTTGATTATGAAAGCTTGTTTTCAATTTTGGGAAATTTCTAGGGTTTCAATTGGGGATTTTTATTATTGTTCAATTGAGGGACCAAATGTGAATAGATTTTCAATTAACTCACGGATATGACTACCTAGTATGTAATCTTGGTTATTATGTATTAAAATTCAAGTCTTAGTAGCATGGACCCGGGATGGGTATTTAAAGTGTTGTTTTTGTTGTGTTAACTTTATATTAACAATGTAATATGCGTGAATAAGCTTCGATTAACACGAGGCGCAAAGGAAGGGCAAGGCCAACACCGATGCTTGATTTTGTAGCGCACCTGCTCGACTTTGAGGTAAGCTACGATTTAGCTTTTCGAGACTCCGATAGAAGTATGTAATTAGTTATAAGTATTGAGGGGTATTGGGCGTGTTTGGGGGTCTCACTCAGCTAGTTGTGATGAACGTTTGAGTGGGTGTCGGTGTTGAACTGTGCTGTTTATTTAGGCTTGTTATCATAAGTGGGCTTGTCACCATGTTTGCCACTGGTTGTGTACTCATCACACATACTTTTAATATGATATCCTGATTTGACTTGGATTTGATTATGTGCCATGGACTTGATGAAAGCATGTGGTATATCATCTCTATACTTGATTGCATCTCATTATATCATGATGTCTTTCCTTATATTGTCATTGCATTCATACACTCATGGTTCCGTGACATTGTTATGATAGTCGTATGGATATGTTGTGGTCCAAGAGACCGGAAAGATAAGAAACCTGTGAGATTATGGCATTTGAAATGATATTGATACGTGGGGGCGGAGTTGCACGCCTGTAACATGATTGAGACTCGACAAATGAGTCATGCGCTCTAGTCAAATTCGTGTGTGGAATTTCGGCTGGCTAGGAGCGGTATATGGACTTCACTGGTCCCCATGAGTGTACAGATCATAATTAAACCTTGATGTACTGTATACTAGGTTGAGAAAGGTACCTTGCATATGCAGTGCATTCATATCATACATATTTATGCCATTTCATTGATGAACCGTGATGAACTGTGTATTGAGTTATTATGAATACTATGGTTGGATTATGAACTTGGAAGGTTTATTCATACTATTGATATTTGATATGTTGTTAAACTATGTGAATAACATGTTGTCTATGTGACATACTTGTGTTATTGAACTGTTAGCATAGGATTATTTGGTGTCAACTTAGTATTTATCTCTGATTATGTATCTTATGTCATTGTCGGCCTATGATGTCTACGGGGGTATGTTGTGTACTCATGCTACACTTGCTGCATTCTTTTGGATGCAGATTCAGTATCTTCCACCTCAGCACCTCCGCAGGACCACGTGGCTGAGTCAGAGCAGTGATCCTCAGTATACAGGGTGAAGATGATCCTTCCAGCATGCCCTTGGACACTCTATCTCTACTTACTATCTTTTGTTCATATTTGAGAGACATATTCAGACTATGTATTCAGTTTTGGCTTGCGTATCCATTTACTCAGACTTGTATTGCTTTGATTAGTGATCTTGTATGCCCAGACTAGATCACTTGGGGGTGTTATTAGATGTTTCAGACTATCATTTTCTTTCGCGTTATATTATGAGACAAAGATTATAGTATCGGTATTCTTCCGTTTTTGTTTATATCATATCTTGTTAAAGATTTGGGAAGTGGTTCGCCTACTGGTGAGATTATGTAGGTGCCACCACGATACCTGAAAAGGGGTCGTGACATAGACAATGTTAAAGGAGTAACCTTTACAGAAAAATCTGGAAGTAAATGCATTGCCCTAATTTCTACAGCCAAGAAATTGTCACTGAGTGGTTTCTCTAACAATTTAAGTTAGTATTCCATAAGAAGTCCTCATTTCATTTAGCGACTATAGCATCTAACTATGAAGCAACAAAGGATAACACAACATTGATGAAGGAAAATTGAATTGTTATCTATACGTGTTTTAATACAAGAATTATGGGAGCTATAAGTAATATTGGTCTATCATGAAACAGTAGATGTTGCAAAGAAAAGGAATACACAAACAATCATGTATAATGCTTTCCAATTATTTAAGGATAAAAACTTTTAGTTAAAATTATTGAGAATTTACTATGCAGTGATCAAGGAGACGAAAAGTTATGTGAAGTAGAAGAAGAAAAGGGCTAACCTAATATCAGAACCTCGCAAAGGCAGCAACAAAAGTAGTTTCTGTCTTCTTCAAAAACTTCAGCATCATATCTAGGAAATCAGCAGCAAAACTAGTTTCAACCATATCCTCGAGGAGGTAGTATAAAGTGGCTCCAATTGTATTCCAAAAGTAAGAAGAAAAATATTTTTCACTGGTGATGAAATCAAATCAAAGAATACTAATTAGTGGAAGTTAAGTGGAAAAGTTGGACTTCTACAAAAATTAACCACTGAATAGCAGACTGGGATTCTAGCAAAATTACATGAGATAAGTGTGTCCCATGGAGGAGTTTCACACCAATAATTTTGTGACTTATTGCTTTGAAGTCGATTTTATTGAGACCAACATCTCTCAAAACCATCCTAGATGGAGTACACAGTTCATTGTTGAAAGAAATAATCCTCTTGATTATTTTCATTAATTGAAAGGTTATATATACAAGTTACATATTTTCATAATAGGAGAATCATATTCCTATTCTACTCCTAAAACCTTATTCTACTTGGATACTAAATATACAATTATGGTAAGTGTACAAGTCTAATTAAGGTAACATTTACACTACAATATTACATCAATATACACACATAATATACTGCCCTTCCCGTGATGGGCTGATGGACCATTCCCGAGATGGGCTGGTCTGCCCATGACATTCCTAAAGGACCCGTGATATACACCATGTATACCAAGTGTATATCACGGGTATATACATTGTTTAACAATTGTCTCTTTAGATATCATCTGCTTTTCCAATTGCATCTAGAATATTAAATTTAACTCTCAGATCACGGCTTAATTATCTAAAATTAGAAATACTCAAATTACAAATAAAAGAACTAAACAAACTTTGAATACTAAATCAACACGAAGTGATTTGAATGTAATAGTTATGGAACAGAAAGTGCAAATCGACCTTTTTAGTGGATTAATTGAAGTACCTTTCGATAGTTTTTCGGGGGAGCAGTTTTCATCTCCAGCGCATGCTTGTGGTGAGAAGGATTTCCTTTGTTCGTTATGTTTTGGTTATCTTCAATATTCCTCTTGCTGCTTCCTCCTGCAATTCTTTTTTTTGCACAAAGGACGGAATGTATAATTTTGCGAGCGCTGCATCCATATTTTTTGCCAACGACCTTTTCATTTGAATGTTGAACGTCTTGCCGGTTAGTTGTCTTGTGACATTAGCAAGAGGTAGCATTTCCTTCTGGAAGAAAAGTTTGAATTTTTCATGTATAAAAATCAAAGGTAGAACAACTTGAAGTAGATATTTTTTAATTGTTAGAATTAGTTTTAATATGTACCTTGACACAACGAATATTGTAGACTTCTTCTGCGGTGAGATGCAACATTGTTTCAGCAGGAGATAAAGTATCGTTGCAGAACCAGTGTTGTCATGACAGTGACTTCAAATTGACATCTATCATAAAAATAAATAAAACAACTACTTGTTGGATGAATGAATATAGAAAATCTGAAATTGTAAGCAATTATATGGGAATTGACATTTATTATAAAAACAAATAGAATAAGTTCATATCCATGTCAACTAATTAACATAGGAATCCAACAATAGCAAAAAACAATTGTTTACAAAATTCAATAAGGAAAGTTGGTACCCCAAAATTCTATATACTCTACAAAAGCGAGAGAGAGAACCGCAAATGCAGAAAAGTACTCTAACAACAGATAATAAAAATAAAAGTATAAAGATTGCACATATTTGCATACGACACAAAAATATGGTGAATGTAAAGAGCTATCAGTTAAACAGAAGTTTTAAATTCCGTAAAAAAAATGAAAAATTTGAATTCTTGAATAGGTTATAGCTAGACCTGTCCATCGGGTTGGGGACCCGCCCGGCCCGACCCGAAAAAACCAGGGCCATAGTAAAAAGACGTGCTATATCCGAAACGTGGTCAGCTTATATCTGACCCGTGAGCCACCGGATTCGAAAAAGCGGGGACCCGATCAGGGTCAGGGTTGGGCCAGGGTCAGAATTTTTTACCCGTCTGGCCCAGCCCGGCCCGACCCCGACCCGCGTGACTTAACCCTTCGTGATACTCAATTATCCCAACCTTTTTGAAATCAACGTTTGGGCTCCTTTTCCTTTAAATCGGCTTAGCCCGGTGTCGCGCCCGTTTTTTACCACCCGCGGGGGTCAAAGCGGAGTACAACATATCCGGTGATTCCTGGGTATTGGGTTAAGGAGTCGCCACCTAATTATTTTATGGTGAATTAGGGCACCTGAATGTTAACTAATGCTGCAATGTAACTCCAATTTTAAGGTCTGCGAAACGAATGAGATTCTAGATAAGGGTTCTTTATTATCCTAAATGGAAGGGGTTAGGCATCCTGTAAGATCCGCTAACTTGCGGTTATCCGATCAAATTCAGGTTAATTATTGTACTAAAAAAAGAATGCATGTTTGCATATAAAGTTAAAACTATGTTTGCAAATATTTAGTAAATGATGCATTTTGTACAAGTATGCATTTGTATGATTTTAAAGAAAAATACATGTAAAGTTTGAAAAAGTATGCATTGGGCACAATTAATAGCAAGGGGAAAAACGAATTACTTATAATGCCAAAGAATTAATTTTTGGAAATCATTTTAAGTTGTACAATTACTAAAGTGAATAGAAGATGATCAAAGATTGTTTTGAAAATTTTAAATATGCATGACGTGCCTAAACATAAATAAACTAGCGGAGAATTTCTAAGTTTGAATTAACCGAGCCTATAAGTAAATAAGCTAGCGACGGGTTTTCAGTCTTAGACTACCCTATGAATTAATTCTAAGTCTACATATTCTATGCATTTCAATAATTACAAGTGCAATAAATAATATTACAATACAGAGCGAGATAAAGCTGAATTAAATAAAGTATAAAAAAAAAAAAAAAATAAGTAATCTTCGAGGAGTATTTTGCCTTCGTTGACTTTGTTCCTTGCAAGCTGTCAAAAACAAACGGTTAGAAACAATTAAATATAAATAACTTTGAATCAGTATCCAAAACAGTAAATGTTTTTATTACGGAGGGCTTAGACTTAAATTTTGAAAAAAAGACCATTCCAATCACGTCGTGGCTGCAAACACATAACTCGATGGTCATTTTAATTGTCTCGCCTACTAAACATGTTGGTCTCTCGGATGAAATAAGAAAAAGATTTAAGTCTTATCCTTGCCCTGAAGTTATATTTCCGTCTTTCCGACTGTGGAGGCCTAAAAAATCGATGGATATTTTCATCGACCAGTGTAGTATCATGTTCAAATCAGTAAATTTTCAGAAATATTGCAGTTGTACGAAACAGTCTTAAAACAACAGTTTTTGGCCAAGAAACTAGCATCAACTGTGCTCAGAGATACGACGGTAATGGACATTAAATAAGCTCAAAAATGCAGCAGTAATTTGGCCAGAATGCTGCAGTTGTTTAGCTCGAAACATAACAGCAGCCCATAAAACAAAGTGGCAACATATGCTTTCAACCAGAGCTGGGGACACAACCACAAACTAATCAAATATAGCATCAGTTCCTCAAACGCAACCACTGTTTTGGCAAAGAAGAAGGTAGCAGCTGAAGTGCAGCACAACAGCCCAGTAGCTGTGTATAGCAACTCAATCAACTCCTATCAAACAGGACCTTCTGTGTAGTATTTGTTTTCATCAAAGTATTTCAACTGGACACCCAAAATGTATCAAGTTTTGCCCAAAAATGCCACAATAGCAGGTTGGGCACATCAACCATTCATCAATGTTTACCATACCAGGGAAGCAATAAATGACGTCTTAAGATGCATCAAAGAGCAGCAACTAACAGCAGCATCCTAAAAAATATGACAAAAAACAACAGACTTAAGGATGTGGGATTGCAAATTTGACCATAAACACCATATTAAACACCAATTTTGAAAGATAAGACAGCAAAAGGGGGGTTGCCACCATCCATATTCCGATGTCGCGACAAGATCAAAAGATTTCTAGAACTTTAGGCATGGCAAGCTATCGGAGGAGGCTAAACCAAACTCAAAGCTTGCCTCGACTTTCCGCCGGCTAAGCAATATAATAGAAAAATTCAAACAAGGGAACTATCAATTTGGGACACACACATGTGCCCAGATCAGTTGACATACTAATATGGTAAACCAAATGACTCAGAAGGAATATATGATGTCATGGATGCAGTTTAGCATTTAGATAGATAAAGACAGATAGATGACTAGTTCAGAAGACATTTTAAGATATGAAGATGGGCAAGTATCCAGTTAAGACAACATTTCAAGAAAGTGCAGAATCATTTAGACTAGACTAAGCATACAAGACCATTTTTTGTTATATATTGGATATATTCATGGTGCACACCAGTCAAGGTAACATTACTAACAGAACACTGCTTAATCAGGCTAACATACATGTAGGTACTCTTAACATGACACAAAATGGTTCCAATAGTAGCCTAGGCATGTTCTAAGTAGAACCAAACTTGGCAAGTCAGTGGCATAACATGATTCGGGAGCTTTTCACATTAGGGGATGAGACATCTTGACACTGAATGGATAGCATGCAATTCAATGACCTTTTAAAACACATAGAAATGAGTTATACCACTAGCCACATATGATATCTCAAACATACAAGATCCTTTTAAAACCAAAGCATGCACACAAGGTATCAGCCATGTTATACACTAAGTATGGTATCACTTAGGCAGATGGGATAAGCATATACTAGTCCAATGGACATGTGGAGCAGCCAGATCACCAAGGAATGATATTAGACTTGTACATCTATTCTAGCATTGTCATTTCTCTGTTCTAAAGATGAAATAATTACCAGGTTGAATATAATCACCTACTGAAATCAGTACCAAACAGTACCGCATATCACACCATATTTGAATATGGTCTAATATGTCATGCCTTAAACCTAACATAATACATTTAAGCAATTATCATATTTTTAGAAACAAGTTGATAATAATATTCTAACACACGTACACATCTACCAAATAGCTTAACGATAAAGTGATTTAGACAGATTATCCAAACATCATACATAATGCAGATTAAACATTTAACAACAAGAATAACTAAGCTACATCAATTAGTAGAACATATAACACACAAAGAAGAAAGTAAAAGGGATTGAGAGGAATTTGAAATTACTAACTTTAGAATTCTAATTTTCTGATTTGAGAAATCGGATTCTTGACCTAGAAATAGACAAAAACAGACCTTCGATCGAAACAAAAACTCTTTTTCTTTTTCAGATTTGGACTTATTGCTTGAATAACAAGGAAGGCGAAAGCTTCATCAAGAACACAACAAATATTTTTATAGATGGAATCGGACCTCCCCAAAAACCCTCCTTCGATTTCTTGTTTTTGACTTTTCGGACCCCCCGAAAACTAGGCTCCGACCCCCCTCAAAATGATGAACAAGGGGGGATTTTTATAGATCGATTTCCCCCCTAACGTTCGAGTTCGAATTTCGGAATTAAAGGGGCAAAAGTCTAATTTTTGAGACGGATTTTAGGGGATATGGTAGGTGTGAAGTGATGGGGTAGGGTCCGGCGGTGTCAGGGACAACATAGGGGTTGGTGGTGGTAGGCGGCGGTGTCGGCGACTGGTGGTGTAAGGCGTAGGGGTGTGCGGCGATTTGAGGTAGGGTGTTAGGTTTGAGGGTTCAAGGGAAATAAGGGTATTGGGAGTTAAAAGGGGATGTGGGCCGAGTGGGTATGGGCTTCGGTGGGTTTGGGTCAGTATAAGGGAATGGGTTGTTGGGTTTTTAGGACGATGGGTGTGCGATTTTGGGGCCTTATGGTTTTGGTTGGGAGTTAAAAGGTTTTGGGCCAACGATTTAGTTAATTGGGTTTGGCCGATTGGGCCTTTGTTTCGGGGGGGTTGCGAATTTGGTTAGGGGTTTGGGCTAGTTTGTGGGAATTAAAATAGTTTGGGTAGAAATTATTTTGGGTTGGGAAATGAAATGGGTTATGGATTTAAAAATATAAAAGGGGTTTAATATTAAAAAAGCTTTGAATAAAAATGTAAAATTATTTAGAATATAGTATAAGATGCGATAATAATAAAACATAATATTTGTGAAATGCTTAATGCTTAATAAAAAATAAAGAAATACGATGTCGTTTTTGCTAAAATAAAATAATATAGAATATTACAATAGAAACTACGATCATGCTTTAAAAAGGCAAATGGTTGTAGAAATACGAATAATAATAATAATAATAACATTGAGAATAATAATATATAAGTATATATATAAAAAAATATTTTTTGAGGTGTCAAAAATATTTAAAATTGTAAATAAATAAAAAAAGATGGGACAAAATTGAGTGTCAACACCCGGTCCAAATAATGGACCAGGCCCAGCCCACGTTTCCTTTCATTCAACAAACAGAGGCAAAGCCTCTTCACTTTGTCCATAACCAGTTTGGGGCATCCAAACCCTAGCCGCCACCAGCTCCTTACACTCTCATCAACAAAAATAGCAAAGAGCCAGAGCTCCTTCTAAAATTTATATTTTGTTGTGTGGTTTGAATTTGTGGGATTTAGAGAAGGCTTTCAACTCCGGAATCTCGACAAGGCTGCGGATAAAATAGGTAATTATGAAACCCTCTTAGTTTAAATTTCACATTCTTTAGTCGCTCTTTGTTAATTATGTCTTAGTTACTCTTTGTTAATTATGAGTAGACTTGTCCAAAGATCGGGTCGGGCCGGGTCAGGACCGGGTCGGGTGGCTTTTTTTTCTGCTTGCTCGACCCTGACCCTATCTTTTAAAAAAAATCTGACCCTGGCCCTGACCCTTCGGGGACCCTACGAGTCATGGGTCGGCCCTGACCCTTCGGAATTTTTTGGCGGGCCAGGGTCGTATCGGGTCGAGAATTTTTTTTATTTTTTTTTAAAAAACTAAATTTCCAAAACTGAAATTGGCATTCACCCCTACATTACCACAAAATTTCGACGTTGAAATGTATTGTATATCGTGAGATCTTGACTAAAGAAAAAGAAAATTAGAAATCGATTTGGGGAAAACACACAAATTGGTAGGGAAAATCGACGTTTTTCTAAAAATTGGCTGCGCCAAACTGCCTTACTGCTGTTTGACCGGCCCTGTCTCAAAAAAATACACAAAATAAAAAAAAATCAGGTAAAACGGACATCCGAGCGCAGAGTTATGACCATTTAAAGTTTCACCAATTTACAACTATTTTCTCTCCCTACATTATGCTTCCGTGATATTAACAGAACGACTAATAATATAAACATATAATTAATAATCAGCTACCATTTTTATCTTATTTTATGTCGAGCTCAATGCAGATTAGAGCAATACATATAGTATAATAACATGCATTATATCACTTATTAATGACAAAAATATATATAAGTACAAAATAAATATTAATGAAGGAAAAATAATATAAATTATATTAAAAAATACGCGGGTCGGGTCAGACGGGTAAAATATTTTGACCCTGGCCCGACCCTACATAAGATCGGGTCCCTGTTTTTCGAATTCGGGTGGCTCATGGTCACTATAAGCGAGCCACTGGCCTGGATTTTTAGGTCGGGTAGGCGAGTCCTCGGCCCGTTGGACAGGTCTAATTATGAGCTTATTTAAATTGCTTTTTGTTAAATTATGTGTTTAGCTTAGCTATTTCATAATTGATTAGTCTGTTTGTTTGATTTAAGTACTTTAGATTAGGTAATTGTTTTGTAGAGCGGGTCAGGGCCGACCCGTGACCCGTAGGGTCCTCGAAAGGTCAGGGCCAGTGTCTGAAAATTAAAAAATAAAACAGGGTTAGGGTCAGGGTCGGGCAAACAGGAAAAAAACCACTTGACCCCGCCCTGACTCGAGTCATGGACAGGTCTAGTTATAGCATGAAGAGGCAATTCTTGATCATGTTTTTCAAACAAAAAAATGTGAAGAAAGAGAGAAATAAAGATTTTTTATCAAAAACATAGAGAGAAAAAGATAATCTTTTGAATGCTTTCTAAAAAGTTAAGGACATAAAAGTGACCCCAACCCCACATCTCCCAGATCCATAGCTATTTGTTATACCTTGAAATAAGGTATGTTGATCGATGACAAGTTGCACAATAAAATGTCCTCCGTGAATGAATCACTGTAAGGAGCTTTTGTAGTTTGAACATACTAAAGTGAAGAACTGTTGGTTTTCATTGGCAAGTGAAGAACTGTTGGTTTTCATTATCGAAGAGATGTCATATGTTTTCTTTTTGGAGTTTAGGAAAAAGCTAATAAGTTTGGTGAAATGATGCATGAAACCTGTTATTGTTCTAACGGGGGATTCTTGTTGTGCATCGGCAATCGGTACGATCTCGTCTTCAAATGGAATATTTCGAAGAGAGCCTGTTGGAGTTGTACCTTTTATCGTGTATGACATAAGCAATGATTCATTTACTTTAGTTTAACGACCCATCCGGTCATTTTTAGCTAAAGACCCTTAATTATCTATTTTATCCTTCTCATAGTCTCTGTGTGGGGTTTGTTATGTGCGGGGAGGGGAGGGGTGGCACGGACCCCGAGGTCCACTTGTATGAGTTTCAGATAAAAACCCAAAATAAGAACATTTGAGTTGGATAGTTTGACTTTATGTTGACTTTTGAGTATATGGGTTTGTGTCCAGGTTTCGTAGCTTTCGGTAGCTCCAGAGGGTTACTTATGACTTGGTCGAGTCATTGGTTCACTTTCTGAGATAATTGGATGTACTTTGTGGCTTAAATTGTGAATTCGTGATATTTGAATGTCTTAGGCGATTCTTTAGAAAAGTGTGTCTTAGCTCGGTCGTATGAGAAAGTTGAGTGTGCGAATGAGTTCATAGCGCATCTTATGATACATCTGCATATTTGGTTTGTGTTTGAGAGGTTCCGGGTGTGTTTCAAGTGTTTAGTCGAGTTCGGGAAAGAACAAGGAAAAATCTGGTTTTAGGTCGGGTTTCCCTCATTCGCGGGGATGGGACCAGGTGGGGCGCATTCGCGAGGTGGGGGCCCGTGATTGCGTAAAAGAAATGGGGTGGGCCAGCCTAGGTGCGAAGCTCGCGATAGCAACGCCTCAGACCGTGAATGTGATGAATAACTCACTGGGTCGGGTCACGTGTCCTCTCGAACGCGACGCCTCTGGCCGCGATGAAAGCCTTTTCTGTTCAATTAAAGATTCCGAAAATCGAAGGGGAGAGTTCATTCTCACATATTTGGGGTTCTAGAGCTCGATTTTTGATGATTTCAAATCCTATATTCTACATTCTTCCTTGGGGTGAGCCTTTTATCATCTTTTTATGTTTATATCTTCTATTAAGTAGGGGTTTCATATTAGAATCATGTATTAGTTAAAAGGTTTTGAGTGATAAACCCTAAGTTAAAATTAATTTTCTCCTACTTTATATCTTAAGTTATTGTGAAGATTTTTGAAATTTAATCACCTATTTATTGGGGAAAACTTGTGGCTAAGCTTGAATTCCCCTTTTATTATGAAAATGGGTTATGGTTTTCCTAATGGGATTGATAGATGTTTTGAAAGGATTTTATGACTTGTGGCTTGGTTTGGCTATTTCTAAACTTCAAAGTGGATTTCAAGACAAGTTTTCAAACGGATAGAAATATGGTTTTTCTTATAGAATTAGGGGAGAAATTCCAGGGTTCATAAATTGGGGCTTTTCTTAAAGTATGTAATTGAAGGTCCAAATGAGTGTAGGTTTCTAATTAACTTAAGGATATGACTACTTAGTATGTATTCATGATTTTTGGGTATTAAAGTTTGAGTCTTGGTGACGTGGGGGTTGGTATTTTAAAGTCTTGTTTGTAAGGTTTATATCCTTGGATATTGCGTAAGCTTTATATTAACGAATATTGTATATACGTGGATAGACTTCGACCATCACAAGGCGCAAAGAAAGGGTAAGGCTGTCACCGAGGCTTGATCATGTAGCGCTCCTGTTCGACCTCGAGGTAGGCTACATTTTAGTTTTTCAAGACTTCGATAGAAGTATGTAGTAGTTATAAATGTTGAGGGGTATTGGGCATGTTTAAGGGTCCACAAGTTATGATGAACGATTGAGTAGGTACCGGTGTTGAACTGTGTTGTTGGGTGATTTTGGAATCAGCCTTAAGCTGATTCTAACTGCTGTTATTTGGGCTTGTCTCCAGTATGTGGGCTCGTAGCCATATTGATATTGTCTTGTTTATTCATCACACATGCTTTGTTATGATATCCTAATTGTACCTGGATTATTGTGATTAGACAGTTTGATATGATATCCTGATTGTACTTGTATTATTGTGGTTGGACTGCTTAGTTTGATATCCTGATTATACTTGGATTATTGTTGTGAACTCTGAAAGCATGTGGCATTCATCTCCTATAATTGGTTGCATCTCATACATTCTGATTTATTTCCTTATATTGTTATTGCATTCATACACTCATGGTTCTGATGATATTAATATGAGAGTGGTATGAACATTTTGTGGGTCCAAGAGACTAGGATGGCAAGGTACTTATGAGATTTTTGCAACCTTGAGATGATGATATTACGGATGGCTCGGGTTGCACGCTTGCAACAGATATGATTACAGCCAAGAGCTGGGCTCCGTAATCCAACGAGCTATTCCAGAGCGGAGGGGTACATGAATTTTACGGGTCCCTCATAAATCATGACCATGAAAGATGTCGAGATTCCATCTCTGGCATGTGTGTACGGGCATCATATTGAGGAATCTGTGATCCGATGGGACATTTCGAAGTGGGCTCCGTGATCCAATAAATTATTCCAGAGTGGAGGGGTACATGAACTTCGCGATCCTCTATGGGTCATAACCATGGTAGACGTCGAGATTTCGTCTCTGGCATGTGTGTACGGTTGGATAGTTGGCCAGTGCATTGCATGACATCATATTTCATACATTTTGCATTCATATTATACATGTCTCATTGCATTGATTATCCGTTGTTTGGTAATGTGGATCGGATGATTTCCATGATTGAGCTTGTCTCTGTGGATACCTGGATATTGGATATGTGAACACTTGAATAAATATTGAATTGGTTGCCATGTGTTGCTTGATTTCTTATGCATGGATTTGGTGGTTATAATTGGTAAGTCTAGTCTTTGATGTCTACTTCTACTGTGATCGGAAGTGTCAATATGTCAGGATTATTGTCTAGATCCAGGGAAGGATATGCATTGTGTTTGTCTATTAATTGATTGTGTGATCGGGTACTGAACCTGTGATAAGTGTTGTCATTGGGAAGGTAAACGTTGCATGAGTTATATGTGTCAAACTGTAACTGTATAGAGACTTAGCTAAATCCAAAACAAAGAATAATAAAGAAAATAGTGTTGTCATGGTTAGCATAATTATAATACTCCTGGAAAGCGTTTTAAAAGGATTGTGGTGTTCTAAGTGATGATGTGCTTAATTGATGTATTATGTTGGGTAGATGGGGTTAAGCTTGAATATGACTTGAACAAGAGAGTACTAATCAGTGGGTACTATGCAAGTAAGATCCTCGTATGAATGTATGAATTGATTGTACTTGTCTGTGATTGAAACCTTATGTGAACAATGCGACTAGTTGAATCAGTGAATTGATATGTGAACAAAGTGACTTACATGGCCTATTGAACTGTCTAGTATAGGCTTATCTGGTGTCAACTTGAAATTTATCTATGTTACGTATCTTCCGTCATTGTCGGCCTATGATGTCTACGGGGTACTAGTGTACTCATGATATGCTTGCTGCATCTTTTCTAATGCAGATACAAGTCCCTCTACTAGTTCACGAGCTCGAGTGTGAGTCAAGACAGGTGGATTTCAGTTTTCTAGGGTGAGGATGCTTCTTGCGGCATGCCTTGGATGCTTATTCTCTTACTCTGTCTTTACATTGGATTCGAAAGACGTAGTTAGACATTTTTTTATGTTATTCAGTTTTGGCTCATGTTGCCTTCCTTCGAACTTGTATTTTGCATTAGTACTCTTGTATCACATGCCAAATTTTGGGGGTATTATTGTTTGATTATATTTTCGCATTTCTTTCATATTGTTTTGTTTATATGAAAGTGGTTCATCTACATGTGAGAATGTGTAGGTGTCACCATGATTCCTGAAAAGGGGTCGTGACATTTTTAGCCCTAGAAGTTAAAGTTTAATAAAATAGAGAAAAAATATTTATTTTGTGTATATGAGTATTGGAACAAACGAAGCAACTTTATATAAGATAGACAGAATCTTCTAAATTTAAATTATTATGAAATACTACACACGGAGAGAAACATCCACATCCATAACAGGACATTCATGAAAACTTTAACTTAAAGCAAAATGAAGCACATTTTACCACTTAACCTTTTTGCATCACTTCATCTTCTATACTAAGAAATTCATCAATTGAGGTCATAATTATTACACTCGATAATTGCTCATTTTCACAATACATTTGTGTTGTAGAAGAACCAATCGAAGGTTTAATTTTTTTTAATATCACAATGCCATTCAGTTTGACCGTAAGGGATTAACAATGGATATAGCAATGAGTCATAACAACCGTAATAGTATTTTACTAATTAACTCCTATCACTTTTAGTATATATTCGAATATTGGGTGTAGAAATAAAGTTGCTTATATCTTGTTCTATCCATATTCCCGCAACTTCTGATGAAGTTGGCAAATTATATACTCGATGGTTTAGACCAGCATCACACTTAAGCGCAATACAGAAATCAGACAATTGTGAAATATTTATTAAGAATTTTAAAAATATTATATACAGATTAATTTTAAATATTTCCATCAAGTTTTTCACAATATATTCATTCAATTCATTTGAACATGCCATTCGATTTTTCAACTCATTTTCGCTGTCAAGAGTAATATAACTGAAGATTTCTCCCCTTTTCACCACTTGGTATCAAACCATTTATGAAATGATACATTTTCCCTTTGAGCTCGAAATGTATAGATACCATTATTCCTTTTTGCTAGTTCTTTGTCATAAGTTACTCCAAGAGATGTGAATGCAAATATGTTATTATATGTTCTCATGTAAGTTGGAAAATGTTTTGATTCCTCCTGTATTCCCTAGATAAAGATTTTTTAATTCTATTGCCACTTGGTGAAAAATTGGCTTAACAACGCTTTTGCCACAACAAAAAGCGGACGACTTGTACTCAAATCTTTTTGCTCCGCAGAAGTTACAATTTGAAACAGACTTTAACGTAGCATAGTTCGTAGGAGTTTGTGCCATTATAAATACTTTATTATACTGCTCATGAGCACGCCATGTTGATCCTGTCACGTAGATACAATTAGTATAATTGTACTATACTAATGTTAATTAAGATATATATTTTATATTTATTTATAACTGAAACTGTCTTGTAATTATGATAGTAGTCTTGTATTAGGAAAATGTAATTATGATAGTAGTCTTGTATTAGAAAAATGTATATTTGATTTCCGTAATTATATGCTAGATTTACTATTGTATATTATGTATATAAATCATTTACATTTTCCTAATACAAGACTACTACAATATTACAAGATCTATAATAATATCATGAATATATATAATATATTAGGAATATACTACGTCTATCCTATCAATTAGTGTAAATTCTCTGACCTGTTTCAAACAGAGACGATGAATCTCCCAAGAAAACAGAGCGTTGCTCGGTTGAAACATTAGCGACCTTAGATGATGATGATAGGTTTGTTGATTCAGTAATAACTTAGATGGCAGCAAGATACCGTCTAATTCTATTCAGCGTTGTTTGTCCGTGCTCGCTCTAAGAAAGCCTCTTCCTTATCAGCTTGCATCATTTGGGGCAACATCTGATTCTTCAGCAGTCTGCACATTTTTCATTGAAACTATAGTGTTATTTTCAGTCGCATTTCCTGTAAGATAAAAAAATATCATCAAAAATAACATTTATAGACTCTTGTACAATTTTGGTCCTCAGATTGTATACTCGATAAGTATGACTATTTTGTGAATAGCCAACAAGAATTCCTTAATCACTCTTAGAGTCGAATTTTGCCAAATGATCTCTATCATTTAAAATGTAACAAATACACCCAAACACATGAAAGTAACGCAAGTTAGGTTTCTTTCCATTGATGATCTCATAGGGTGTCATCTTTGTTTCAGGCCTTAAGTAGACTCTATTAGTGATGTGACAAGCAGTATTTAAGGCTTCAGCCCAAAAACGTTTTGACAAGTTTTTAGAACGAAGCATAACTCTAGCCATTTCTTGCAATGCTCTATTTTTCCTTTCTACTACCCCATTCTGTTGCGGAGTTTTGGGAGCGGAAAACTCATGAAAAATTCTCTTTTCTCACAAATTTTTGTGAAGGAGCTATTTTCAAATTCTTTTCCATGATCGGATCTAATATGAAAAATAGGAGAATAGAACAAGTTCCTAATTCTAGAGTGCAAAATTTTAAACATGTCAAAAGTTTGTGATTTTTCTTATATCCATGAATATCTAGAAAAATCATCTACTATCACATAGGAATACCTCATGCCTCCTAAACTGTCTACCTCAATTTGACTCATAAGATCCATGTGCAATAATTGAAAACAGTGAGACGTACCTGAATGTTGTTCGTCATTTTGAACAACATTATGGAAAACACGGGTTTGCTTACCTTTTAGACAATATTCACAGATAGTTTTACCTTTATGGATAAGATTGGATATGACTCTAATCGCTTTATATGAGACCAACTTTTCCATATTGCGGTAGCTGACATGCCCCAACTTTTGATGCCATAGTGTTGTGTCGTCGAGCTTGACATTATTGCATGTTTCTTGTCTCGCAACAAGATAGCAATTATCACATGTTCTAGTACCTGACATAACACATTCATTAGCTTCATTTGTAACTTCACATGCATTCTTATTGAATTTTACCTCAAGATCGTCATCACAGAGTTGACTAATGCTAATCAAATTAGTCATTAAACCCTCAACGTGTAAGACATTTCTTAAAGCTGAAAATCCAGGAACATCCAAGATTCATCTTTCAATTATTTTGTTTTTACTGCCACCTCCATAAGTTACACTACCTCTCCATTGAATAACTCATATTTCTTTAGAAACTCCTTTGTACTCGTCATGTGGCGAGAACATCCACTATCAAAGTACCAAGAACCTGAAATGTTAGTTCTTAAAGCAGTTATTGCAACATTACAAGTTACATTCATTTTGGGAACCCAAACTCTTTTAATACATTTTTTACCTTTCCGCTCTGAAATGTTGCTTAGAATGTTGTCTGAAATGTTGGACAGCCTTTTAAGCAACATTTCGCTCTCAGAATTCTGAAGTTTGAAGCAATATGATTTTAAGTGTCCATGGGAGTTACAATGATGACACACAAACTTCTTATTCTTTGACATCTATGAGAACTTATCTTTCATTCCTTTTTCTTTTACAAAACATATTTTCTCATTTTTGTCAAATACACTAGAGCATGTAGTTTCAAAAGAGTTTTGGTACCCAATACTTGTATGTGACGGTTTACTAAAGCTAAGTATTTCATCAAATTTAGAAGTCCCTGAATTGAACTTACGAAAGGTTTCTTCGGCTACATCCAGTTTTGCACGAATCTTACCAAATTCTATATCATTTTTGGTAAGTGCAACATCTAATCGGGTTATTGTGCCTTTTAGATCTACATTCTCACGAGTTAAAAATTTAGCCTTTGATTCAAGTTGCTTGGATTCAACGATTAAGGCTTGACAAATATTTTATAATTTCTTAATCATCTCATTGTTGCATTCAACTTGATTCAAACACTCAGCCTCACCACTAGAAATAAAATCACTAAAGCAATTAACATCAGGATAGTTAAATAATATGTACCTTTCGGATGTTGCTGGAGATGCAGATGTTGCCTGAAATGTCATGACATTTGGGACAACATTACAGACGACATCTTCATTATCTGACAGTGACTATTCGTAAACAGTTGCCAGCATTGCTTGTGATTCTACTTCTTGATCTCCTTCGTCTTCTCCTTCATCGTCACTAAGCGAGACCCACAGAGTCTTACCAAACTTCCTTAGAGTGTTTGCACATTCATTAGCATAATGACCCCAACTCGACCATGCATGACATTGCACAGACTCTAGTTGTTTGAGATCAAATTTGGTACGATCTGAATTGACTTTTCTTAGTAGACTTCTTTTTTGAGTACTTGGAAGAAACTTTGTGGGCTTTTGATTAAAGCATTGGCTTTGATGCTGTTTAGATTTGGATTGATTCATTTCATTGTTGAACTTCCTCACTATCGAATTGTATTTTTGAGTGAGTAAGGCAACATTAACATCTTCACCAAATTCTTCAACATGTTCATCATTTTCATTAATTTGATTTTCCAAGGATTGAACTTGAAGTGCCACATTCTTGCTCTTATATAGTCCCTTTGATTCTCAATGTTCATCTCATAGGTTTTGAGAATGCTCATTAAGGTATGAAGGTCCATAGTAGCAAGATTGCGAGCTTCTTCAATGATACAAATCTTTAAGTTGAATTTTTCAAGAAGAGAATGGAAAGCCTTTTCAACAAGTTGAGTGTTGGTTAATGGTTCTCCAAGCACTTGACATTCATTAGATATGACAATCAACTTTTCAAAATATGATTTAATGTCATCTGCTTCTTCCTTCCTTAAACGTTCATATTTGCTCATGAGTATGCGTAGCTTTGTACGACGAACACTTGAGCTACATTCACAATAAATTTGCAAAGTATCTTATGCATCCTTAGCCGTAGGACATTTTTGAATGAGTTTGAACATGTAAAGATCAACCCATCCAAAAATTGCATTTAGGGCATTTTCGTTAAAACTAGCGTTAGGGATGGCAACGGATCAGATCTGGACCGAATCCTACTAGATCCAGATACAGATTCATTTTTCATACCTGGATCCAGATCCACCGGGTCCATAAAAATTAGATCCAAATCCGAATGTACGGATCTGATCTGGATCCACATTCTTGAGTGCATTTTCGACGCAATAATATGCATGCTGCACATGAAAAATTGGACGATGACATCTTTAGCCTCCCTATATTGATGTAGACAAATGAATGTGTCCTTGATTCTATAACAGCAAAAAAATTTCAGGAAGCCTCATAAAAATGATAAAGACCTAATTAAATCTGAGAAACATGTACATATACTTATAACAAAATGCATTTTTCAGTATGATAGATAGAAAATTAAATAAGTAAACAAGAGATAATTTGAGTATGTTAAAGAATGCATGGTATTTAAAAAAATGGTTTCATTTAACCATTTTGGAGTAGAAAGGCATTAAAGTCATATTGAAGCAAACATGGAAAGTAAATATATTACAACACTAATTTATATCTATGGAATAAATTAAGAGGTCTGTTAATTTATTTATTCAAGAAAATTAAGAGGTGTGAGAATGGAAGCTGAGGGTGATTAGTGGAGTAATAAAATTGCTGTTCCAGCCAATTCTTCCTAAAATTTTCAATATCCATTACTCCAAACCTGCATGTAAAATACATAAATTATGATTTTTTAAAGAAAATACTTATAAAATTACATTCTAGGTTATGCATATATTTAATAAAGAACGGATCCACGGGTCAGATCTAGACCGGATACAGATCTCAAACACAAGATCCAGATCCAGATCCGATCCGTCGGGTCCAGATTTTGAAGATCCATATCCTATAAAACGGATCTGGATCCACCGAATCCGGACCGGGTCCAGGATCCACTGCCATCTCTAACTAGCGTTATTGGTTTCATCCGCCGTCCATTCAGATTCAGGTTTAACAAGAATGTCACATTCCTCATCCGGTGGCAACATTGGAACGAAATATCCATTGGTTATAGATCTCTATGCACTAACATCAATTAATTTGATGTGAAAACGTAAGCGAATCTTCCAATAGACATAGTTTGTACCATCTAAAATGGAAAGTCTACCAATAATTGAATTAGCCGAATCCATAACTTCAAATAATAGGACCAAACACTTATTGTGTTAATTGTTGGCTCTGATACCACCTGTGAGGTCCCAGGGTATGCTATGGAACAATAAAAGCAAATCGGAAGTAAAACCAAATCGAATGCCAATGCAGTTTGTAAATGTCGGCAATAATGTTGTCTGTCACAAGTAGAGTGGCGGTGGGCGGGGCGGCCCGACAAACCCGACCCGTCGAGCCCGCCCGGACCAGCTAAAAAAAAAAAAAATAACGGGGGCGGGACTCGAACTCGGGACGGGACGATGTCTCGTCCCGCGAGGCCCGAGCCCGCCCCAGGCCCGCGAGACTCGAGCCCGCCCCGAGCCCGCCCCGAGCCCGACCCCGCCATTTTCCCCCCTTTGCAAAAATGACCGTTGCACCAACGACCATTTTAGATTATGGTCGTTGGCCAACGGCCATTTTAGGCCCCCAACCCCCTACCCCTTAATATTTATTGTTAACCCATAAGTTATTATATTTACACTTCAACCCAATTTTCCAACTATAAATAACTCATTTTCTTTTCATCTTTCTCACAAATCTTCCTACAATCTCTCTAATTTCTCAATATATCTCTCTACAAGTCTACATTGTTTGCTAAATATTCAATTTTATTTATTCATTTGGGAATTGGTAGTGAAGTTGGCAACTAGCTTGAGGATCTTCCATCGAGCAAATTTTCAATTTTCAACCTCTCGATTACACGTCGACGTTACGTCGGCGTTTGGTACATTCGTTCCTTCATTAAATTATTATTGTCTGTTTATTTTATTTAGATCACTTAATTTTATTGTCTTTAATTATTTATTTATTTATTATTATAATTAAAATGGAAGGATTAAAATGTATGTTTAAGGGTAAGGGTAAGAGTGGTTCTTCTTGTAGGGGCAACCAGGGCAAGAGTACTTCTTCTAGTCATCTTATTCCTACACAAGATGATTTTGTTGATACTCAACATTTTCCTACAATACCATTAGATTTAGACCAGGAGCTATTTTCTGGAACTCAAGAAGACTTTAATTTAGACGATGATCTAGATGATATACCCACTAATGTTGATGACAACACACCCACTAGTGCACCTTCAACTGAAATACCTCATATTCCCCCTAGTATGAGACGAGGTCCAGCAAAACGACCATTAAAATCAGATGCATAGACATTTTTTGATAGGGACGTAAAGAATCAAGTAGCCATATGTAAAATTTGTAAAAATGTTTTAAAATTTAAAACTGGAAAAGGTCACGGTGGGACGGGGGGTTTAATTAGACACGTAGTAAGTGCTCATCCAGCTAGGTATGCCCAATACCAGGCTTCAAAACCGGGTGCGCAAACGCCCGCTCCATCGGGACAAGGTTCACATACTGATACTGTCCCGGACCAAGTACAGGGTCAAATTAACCCTATGACGGGGGGAATTGTAGGCTCTAAATACAATAAACATAGAGATAGGGAAGCAATATCAAAATTAGTTGCTGTGGAGGGTTTGCCTTTTTCATTTCCTTCATCTCCCGATTTTATTCATTACATTAGAGATATATATAATCCTGCTTTTAACGGTTTTCCTAGATCAACTGTTAAGAGAGATGTATTTAAATTCGCGCATGAATATCAACAATATTTACGTTTTTCATTATATCATTTTAATGGCAAAGTATCTATCACGTCTGATATAGGTCGTAGTACTAACGGCCATGATTATTTAACTGTAACTTGTCATTGGATAGATTATAAATTGTCTATGCAAAAACATATTTTAGCGTATAGATATATAAATGATAGGCACACTGGTACTTTTATTGCAGAAAATATTTATCAAGTGTGCGATTATTACGGAATTACCGATAAAATTATGACTATTACATTAGATAACGCTTCTAATAACAATTACGCAATTACAATTTTAAAAAATAGTTTAACTCCATCTTTTTCAGACCATTTTCATATAAAATGTGTGTGCCATATATATAACTTAATTGTAAAGGATGGTCTATCACTTTTTGAAGACATTCTTAGTAAAATACAATTTGCTATAAACTTTATTTTTAAAAGTAATAAAGTACAACGTAGAAAAGAATATAAAAAAATTTGTCATGATTGTGGACTACATTTTAGAAAAATCCCACAAGAAGTATCCACTAGGTGGAATTCTTTATACGAGCAACTACTTGTTGCTTATGACTATAAATTACCTATAACTTTATTTTTTAACTCTCATAATAAAAAGCCAGCTGATATGATTTTAGTTAGTGATTGGGAAAAAATTCCGAACTTATTGTATTTTTAGAGAAATTTTTTCAAGCAACAAAAGAATTTTCCGATATATATTATCCTACTATTTCAACTATGTTATTTTATATAACTCTAATATTTTTATGAATATATGGAAAAACCAGCTTATAAGGCAGCTATTAAAAAACTGTTTCTCAAAATAAAAAAATATTTTATTCCTATTCCCTCTATTTATATTATTGGTTCTGTATTAAATCCTACTGTTAAAATAGACGGTACTAAATCACTAATTGAAACTATTTACGATTGTATAGAAGCACTACCACCTCCAAGTCCCAAAAATCTAAATCACCCACCACCTATTGAACAAACTAAAGAAGAAGTATTGTCTAGCGTAGAACACCAATGCAAAAATATATATAGATTTTATCAACAAGAAAATGCTAGTAACTTACCAGCTTCCATACCATCTTCTTCATCTTCAACACAACCTCACAAAGACATCTTTGTTCTGCGGCTAGTATTGAAAGCCTCGTAAATAGAATGTGCGGTCGCATACCTCTACTACTAACCAAATTAGCGAGTTGGATATTTTTGTTTTGCAGGGTTACATGCATCGTATCAAGAAGTTATCAATGAAGATGGACATGAAGACTTGCTGAAATACTAGAGGGGGAATGAGAAGACCTTTCCGACACTTTCATTGATGGCTCGAGATGTTTTGAACATTCAAGCGTCGTCAACTGCGTCTGAAAGCGCTTTTTCTGCAGGCAGATATCAAATAGGAGACCACAGACACTCATTAGCCGGAGGCAGCTTGGGAATTGCGGTATTATTGAGAGATTGGATCTGGCGGAGCGGAGAAGGTGCGGTCAACCGGAGATCAACGAAGAAGATGATGAAAACTACAACGAAATCTTAACCGAAGGTAGTGGAAGCGACGTGGATCAATTTGACCAACAAATACCAATTCCAACTGAAGAACCACATGAAATCATCAAGCAATTAGAACATGTTTTTTTGAGAATGTAATTTTTTTAATTGTAATTTTATTATGTAATTTGCAACTTTTGGACAACACCACAAAGTTGCAATTTAGATTTTAGACAATTGTATTTGTATTACAAAAAAATCATATGTCTATTAAATAATATAAGAGGCACAAAAACAACCTTGGGATGTTTTTATTACACTATCTTGTTTTGTTTATTGAGTTTTTATACATATGTTATTTAAAAAAATGAAAACCCGCCAGTATCCCGCCTCGCCCGAGCCCGCCTGACCGATATCGACGGGATCGGGATCGGACAGGACTTGCTCTAGTCCCGCTGCACCCGACCCCGCCTCTTCTCCCGCCCCGCCTGACCCCGACCCCGCTGCACTGAGCCCTACCACTGACCACTCTTAGTCAGAAGTGATAACACTTCGATAAAACTGAAAAACCTTTGAAGAGTAAAATGCAGCGAAAATAATAAAGATACAAAGTTTAATATTTACATAGGTTATATTGATTATATAACTTATGACGGTCAGTGACCGAAAGTATTGTATATATTTATATACAATTAAATAATTTTTTTCTTTTTTACAATATTACAAGATAATACAAAAGGAATTAAAAAGTTGAAGTCGCAGATGACTTCTGCTTGAAAAATCTATCTAAATAGACAAAGACATCATCTCATTATAATTGCTTCAATGAAGAACAAATCTAGAATCTAAGCAACAATTATAATGTTGGACAGAATATTGTTGACACGCTCAGACAACATTTGTGATTCAGATTTCTGAGACGAAATCCCGAAAGCTCTCTTGGTATTTTTACATTTTGGTTCTCTTGGTATTTTTACATTTGGTTCTGGATCTTGATACACTGCAGTAGCCTCTCTATTTATAGTAGAGAGTCTTCCTTGAAAACTCATCAAACGATTGTGGAGGTTGAGTGAAAAGTGGGCAACTTGTGGTAGATGATTAAGGAGTTAAAACTCTCAACAACTTTAACTTATTCTTCACTTGACTTCTTCCCCAAGCTTTGACTCTTTTTCCCACGTTTTACACAGCTCCTAATTCACACGCTTAAGTCATTTTTACCACTTAGTAAAACAATTACTGTTTAACGTGAAGTAAGACAAAACTGTTATGAAAAATGTTGGTTCGAATGTTGTGACATTTGTTCCAATATTTTTATACATTCAAATCAGTCATTTAGAAGATATGTTGGGTCAAATGTCAAAACACCAAACCCAATATTAACAATTTCAAACAGATTAAAATATCTCATTAGCTCCGTACAATAGTTAGAACTCTAAGGAGGCATAGGAACTTTAGCTAAATAGCAATTGACGCATACACACACAACGCCCAGTCGCTCGCTTCTCGTGAGTTTTCATCTCATATTTCCTTTCTAACATCAAAATACCGTAAAAAATAAAAATTTCTCCTCGATAAACTGAACAACTATATGACCACTCCTTAGATAAGCCCTATGGCAGCCTAAAAGACACAAAAATAAGAGAAGTGGAACAACAAGTAGAATAAAATAGCGAACATATATATGCAATTACGCAGAAATACTAAGAGAAATTACACACAATTATTCAATAAAGGCAACAAGTCACTTTTTCTGCCAACAGTTCTTTTCTCTGCTCTTTCTAAGAATATTGAGACACCAACTTGATAGATACACATAATGATGGATGAACCCAAATGCATCAACAACATCAAAACATGCATGTCCACAACATCAAAAAGGCACATTAAGATGGACAGAGAAGAATGGGCGAAAGTAATTGACAGACAAATGGACCTGAGGCTAGAATACCCTCGGAAGCAGCAAGAGAAATCCAGATAACCTGTGTGTAGGAAAATTTCAGAGTAATTTTTGCTTTGAAAGTGGGAAAGAAGCAAACAAAGGAAAAAAAAATATCACTCTGTTAGAAGACACGTGTATCTCTCCGTTAAAAGACACCTAGGTTTGGCTAAATAATTGGAAGACACGTAGTTGAAGCCTAAAATGCCAGTTAAAGTCTAAAATATCACCTTAAGTATGCATGGTGAAACCATATTTCTATATAACTCATTTCACACTCGAGGACGAATGATATTAGCTGAGGGCATGTAATATCCTATAAAATATAATAGACTTCTTTTTATGCTCAATTTGATTGATTTAAATATCTTTAGCCGTAAATATGATTCATGTAGTTCACCTTGGAGTGATGGACTACGCATTTGGAATTAAGTTGAAAGTGATCAGAATGGCCTAAATGTGAAAAAAAATAGTGGTACCCAATTGTATTTTGTATAACGATTGCAGTGAAGGAACTGTGATCGCATCACAACAATATGAAAGTCACGTCAGTAGGGATGGCAATTGGGCAGGGCGGGTGCGGGTCCCCGTCAGAAAATTTTATACCCGCCACGCAATTTTCAACATTCATACCCGCCTAGGCGGGTATATTCCTAAATCCACACCTGCTCCACCACCCAAGTGAATATCCGTCACCCGCCAATATCCGTCTGTACCCGCTTGCCATATTTTGTAATCAATTCATTTGTGATCAATTAGTGATCAACATGATCCCAAAAAATTATCCCAAAATTTTGAGTCAAGAATCAATACTGTCACGGTCTCATTTTCTTTGGGAGAGAGGGAGGAGAATTCCGGATTTTTCACTTGTCGTGACTTATGAGCTGCTAATATTTTGGGCTTGGGGCGGTTATAAGGCGGGCGGTAGACGGTTGGATGCGGGGCGGGGGAGGCGGTATGACTGCAAATTCACCACATACCTGCCTACCCGTGACGGGTACATTTTCAATACTCATACCCGCCTATTACCCGCCAAAATTATACCCATACTCGCCCCAACTGAGACGGGTGCGATGCGAAATCAGCAAAATTATACCCACCTGCCATCCCTACAGCTCCGGCTTTTAGAAGAAGAATGCAGTTGCAATTAATGTGTATTACAGTTACACACATAGAATATTAGGGGTACATAATTTGAGACTTCAATGGTGTAGAAAAATTCATCGACTCATCACACTCATGATATGAAGACTACGTGTTTTTTTTTTACAGTTTAGGCAGCTCTATTTCGCTGGTATGATAATCGCTTTTGTTTAAAAGAAGCTCGTGATTCTAAGCATAGTAATAGTGTGATTATATTCGCCTATGCCGCAATATAATCATACGTAAAATCAGATCCTTTTCTTTCCAAGAAAGGTTATGATTGCGCTAAACATGTGCCTCCTATATAGTGAAATCATTGTAAATCAGCTTGAGGAGGGATGCGATAGCAATATGCTATTACGACATAACCATTACAGTCTTTCTCATGCATGATCTAAGCTTTAAAAATTGCAATTGTACTTCACGGAGTTAACAACAACAACAACATATAATCTAATGACACAAGTGGAGTATGAAGATGATATGATATATGCAGATCGTACCCCTATCTATGTGCGGTAAAAAAGTTATTTCTGATAGACTCTCAATAATAGAAGTAAGCAGCGCAAGTTTACATGACAAACAAGACAACAAAATATCAAAATATACGAATAAATGAAGCAATAAATAATAATACACACAGAAGAAAACAGACCCATGCAATACCTAAGTAATACTACAAATAAAAGAAGAAATCGGAGAAGGCCCCTACCTCTCCCATACAAAGTGCAACAAAATTCAACTACTTACTAACCTGCTATCTTAATCCTCGATCTTCAAATCTTCATATCTAAGGTCCTATGTCCTCAGTCAGTTGAAGTTGTGTCATGTCTTGTCTAATCACGTCCCCCAGTTCTTCTTCGCCACTACATCTACCTCTCCTAACTCATGCTACAACCAACATCTCACACCTCCTTACTGGTGCATTCTCGCACCTCCCTCATCTTGTTCGCTACGGAGGCCACTCCCATCTTGACACGTATAACTTCGTTTCTAATCATATCTTTCCTAGTATGCCCAAACATTCATCGAGCATCCTCATATCCGCTACCATCATCTTCAGAACGTTTTTGATTGACCAACACTTTGCTTCATACAACATTGTTGGTTTAACTACTACTCTATAGAGCTTATTTTTAAGTTTTGGCCACATATTCTTATTACAATGAGTTACAAGATATTAAATATATATATTTGATAGATATCAAGTTTTCTCTACTATTAATATCATAAAGTATTATAAATTAACTTCTTAAGCTTCATATTTAATCTAACATCATGCATGATACACAATATAAAGAAGGGAATTGGACCTTCACAAAATCTCTACCTATCAAATAATATGAGTTGACTGTAAATATAAATATTTTCTAAAATATCCCTTACAAAAAGAAAGGAAAATAAACTTGAGAAGAAAGATAACTTGCAGAGATAAAATATTTAAGATAATTTTTGGAAAGTTACAAGTAAACATCCATAAAAGTTGGTTTCATAACAGACTTCTCCCATTTCACTTTCAACCGACAGAAAAAAGTAAGCAACAAAAATTCAAAGTAATGAGTAGTTGAATGGTCAAAGAAAAACTAAAAAAATGGTGAAAATAATAAAATGGAAATGAGTAAACAAACCATTTTTTTCATTTTTTTCATTTTTTTCATTTCTCTCTCTCTAAAGCTGTCGGTAGAGTGATAATTAGAGGGACACAGTCCACACACATTCACCCTCTCTCTAAAGAAAACAAAGCTTCACTCATTCTCAGTCACAGCAGCTATTATGTCGCTTTCGTCTTGTCTTAAGCCAACTAGCCTAAACTTTATTATAATTACCACTGTATTTTTCTTTAGACACGACATACTAACAAATAGTATATCCAGCTAATATACACACTCAACACTCAACACTCCAATACCCCCTTTCATATATAGCTGTGTATTTATTGGCCCTCAATGAAAGAACACACAAGGGAGAGAATTGTCGGCATTGCTTGCTGATCTTTCATTTTCTTGATATTTTTGCTTCTGGGTATCTCTCTTTATCTGATTCTTGATATCTGGTGTTGCATTTCTTGATTCATCGGATCTTGAGGTACCCTTTTGGAAATATTGCTGAATTTTATGTATCTGATGAGCCAAAATTTGATTTTGATTTGTGGGGTTTTAAGTAGGATGTGTTAGTTTTGGCTAGGGGTTTTACTTTAATCTAAATGCTTGTTCTTTCTTTTAATTTTATGGATCTTTATTTTTCTGATTACTTTTATGTTTTCTTGGTGATTGAAATAGATCTGATCTGTAATTTGGGCATGTTGTTGGCAACTTATTTGGCTGATACTGGTATCTGATTGCAAATCCATTGTTTACATTCAAGTAGATTGACAATGGATCCAGAAGGTGATGTTAAGGTTAGTTCATTAATGGAACAGATAAAGATTCTATCTTTACATTGTTTATGCACATTTTCTGTTCAGATTGGTGTGATTATGTCAGTTCTTGTCATTTTCCAATATGGCTTTGGTATTTTGGGCAGTTGTATGTGCTGTGTCAGTATCAGGTTGAAATGTTTGTAGTAATTTGTCAAGAACTGAACTTTAATGTTTTACTATTGTTCCTATTGAGATTCAGAAGGTCTTAGAATGTTTAGATCTTTGGTGTGAAGCTTAATTTAGAATTGTTCTACTAAGCGTGAGTAGAAGTAGTTTGTCTGATCTTGTATGATAATGAGATTGAAGCTTGAATGATAATTTAACAAGCTTATATGTAAGTCCGGAAGTCTCTGATTGTGCTGATTTGTTTGCATAGGGAAAGTCCTTGAAGACCTTAGGTGTTCAACTCTGTCAGATCTGTGGTGATGGTGTTGGCACTACTGTGAATGGCGAGCCATTTGTTGCTTGCGATGTCTGTGCCTTCCCTGTCTGTAGGCCATGCTATGAATACGAGAGGAAGGACGGGAATCAATCTTGCCCACAGTGCAAGACCAGATACAAGAGACATAAAGGTATGGATGATTCTGATTAGAGCAATTGAGTTGAATAGCTAATAGATCAGTCAAGACTTGTTGGCAAAGAGAAGTAAGAGGCCTTAAGTTTTTGAGCCTGGTGCATGATTGTATATGCTGACTGGCAACTTTTTATATAAGACGATTAAATGGCTCTACTAAAATAATTATTTACCATCAAGAGATTATGCATGAAGTTAACTTACCTTCATCCTAAGCGACAAAGAACACGCTAAAGAGAGGATCTGTATCTTCCTAATCTATTCAAAGATTTGAATGACAGTTAACTAGATTAAGTCCTAGACAATTCTGATTTGAGATCTTAATGTGCTGTATTATTTGATTGTTACAGGAAGTCCTGCTATTAGTGGTGAAAGTGTAGAAGAAGGTGATGCTGATGATGGCGCCAGTGATCTTAATTACTCCTCTGAAAACCTGAATGAGAAGCAGAAAGTGGCTGACCGTATGTTGAGCTGGCACGCGACTTATGGGCGGGGTGAGGAGACTGGTGCTCCAAAGTATGATAAAGAGGTCTCCCACAATCATATTCCTCTGCTTACAAATGGAACAGATGTATGGTTGACAGTTGCTATTTTTTCATGTTATTATCTTCCTCCTTTCCTCGATTGTCTTGCCTGGTATCAGTAATTGAATGAGTGACTGAATGATTGTTGGTGTATTACCTTTAGGTTTCTGGAGAACTGTCTGCAGCATCACCTGAACGCTATTCAATGGCATCTCCTGGACCTGCTGGTGGTGCAAAACACATCCATCCACTCACATATTCAACAGATGCTAACCAATCACGTATGTTCTTCGTTTGTTCTGCAAGTGTTTACAGAATTATCTGTTCCTCACCTCTGATTCTAGATTTTTGAGGCTCTACTTTGCTTATATTGGCAGCTAACATCAGGGTTGTGGATCCAGTAAGGGAGTTTGGATCCTCTGGACTTGGCAATGTTGCTTGGAAAGAGAGAGTTGATGGCTGGAAAATGAAGCAGGATAAGAATGTTGTGCCGATGACCACTAGCCATCCTCCTTCGGAACGAGGAGTTGGAGATATTGATGCTAGTACTGATATTCTGGTGGATGACTCTTTACTGTGAGTTTTTCTTTTCTTTTGGATATGTTTATGTATTTTCTGGTTTCTGAGTAGTCATTTAGGTAAATCATCTCTGATATCTCCCTATTACAAAGAAAAAGGAGAAGAAAACGGAGTATCTGTATTCGTGATATGTGCCGAATCAGCATTTGGATGGAATGTTGAAGTGGTTGTTGAGCATTCGAATTTTGTGTTGTCTTTGAATATAGCACGAGTTTCCTCTAATGGTATATCTTTGTTGGTGCAGCAATGATGAGGCTAGACAACCTCTTTCAAGGAAGGTGTCTATTCCATCGTCTAGGATAAATCCTTACAGGATGGTTATTGTCCTCCGGCTTGTCATTCTTTGTATTTTCTTGCACTATCGAATAACGAATCCAGTGCCCAATGCATTTGCGTTATGGTTGTTATCTGTAATATGCGAGATTTGGTTTGCAATTTCTTGGATTTTGGATCAGTTCCCCAAGTGGCTTCCAGTCAACCGCGAGACATATCTTGATAGGCTTGCGCTTAGGTTAGACCTTGATCTTTTTCTTTTTTGCTTGTTTCTATTTTATCTCTTATACTCAGTTTTAATCATCTCCACTAGTGGGATTACACCGGGTATGTTGTTGTTGTTACTCAGTTTTAATCATGATGTATGGCAGGTATGATCGTGAAGGAGAGCCATCACAATTAGCTGCTGTTGACATATTTGTTAGTACTGTGGATCCTTTGAAGGAGCCTCCTCTTGTTACAGCAAATACTGTCCTGTCCATTCTTGCCGTTGACTATCCTGTTGATAAGGTGTCCTGTTATGTTTCTGATGATGGTGCTGCCATGTTGACATTTGAAGCCCTATCTGAAACAGCAGAGTTTGCAAGGAAATGGGTTCCTTTCTCTAAGAAGTACAGCATAGAACCACGAGCTCCAGAGTCGTACTTCTCTCAGAAGGTTGACTACTTGAAAGATAAAGTTCAACCATCATTTGTAAAAGACCGTAGGGCGATGAAGGTCAGTTTTAGTGTTTGCACTACCTTTCATTGTTTTCTGTTTGTTGTGTGCTCATAATGTTTTTTTGGAATCATAACACAGAGGGAGTACGAAGAGTTCAAAATTTGCATCAATGCCCTCGTTGCAAAAGCTCAAAAGGTCCCTGAAGAAGGATGGATAATGCAAGATGGTACACCATGGCCTGGAAATAACACCAGGGATCATCCTGGGATGATTCAGGTAACTTTTAGTTCTTTGTTGGATGTGAGTTTTAGAACAAATGATCAGTGTCGAATTAACGTACAGGTTTTGAGGATTGGATCTTACTTTAGTCCACGAGTTTGACATTGGTCTTGCGTACTACTAATTAGCTTTTCTCTGAAAATTCTAACTTTAGTCGGGGCATTTTCTGTTCTGGGAGTAACTGTGTTATCTCTTTTACTTACAGGTTTTCTTGGGACAAAGTGGAGGGCTTGACAGTGATGGAAATGAATTGCCTCGACTTGTGTATGTTTCTCGTGAGAAGCGTCCTGGCTTCCAACATCACAAAAAGGCTGGTGCTATGAATGCACTGGTAAGTTAAATATTACGAGTATGGTTTCTTTTTCTTTCCCCCCTACAATCTTGACTTTAAATGGGACATCTTTATCATATACAATGATCGTGCAGGTTCGCGTGTCAGCGGTTCTTACTAATGGACCTTTCATGTTGAATCTTGATTGTGATCACTACATAAACAACAGCAAGGCGTTGAGAGAAGCAATGTGCTTTTTAATGGATCCTAACCTTGGAAAATATGTCTGCTATGTTCAATTTCCTCAGAGATTCGATGGTATTGATAGGAACGATCGATATGCCAACAGGAATACAGTTTTTTTCGATGTAAGTTTGAACTTCAGTAACAGCAACTGACTTGTACTCAGTCAGAGGCTAGAATAGTGTTTTATGCAGTTTATGTGCTTTTATGTTCAGATTAATTCATGTGGATCTTGGTGTGAAATCACTATTCTTTGTTGAACCAGATAAACTTGAGAGGTTTAGATGGAATTCAAGGCCCAGTGTATGTGGGTACTGGATGTGTCTTTAATAGAACAGCTTTATATGGTTATGAACCTCCTATTAAGCCAAAGCATAAGAAAGCAGGGTTCCTTTCTTCCTGCTTCGGTGGATCAAGAAAGAAGAGTTCTAAATCAAGTAAAAAAGGCTCAGACAAGAAGAAATCTAGTAAGAATGTTGATCCCACTGTGCCAATATTCAATCTGGAGGATATAGAGGAGGGAGTTGAAGGTATAGTTCAAATTACTAAATCTTTTCCCTTCATGCTTATCAATGTTAATTACTATGTTTCTCTGAGTACTTCCCCAATCCCAGAATGATTATTCTGATGCTTATCCTGTCACACCTTGCTCAGCAACTTATTTTATTAGTAAGATAATTGGCAAAGCTGTTGCATCAGGGAAAAAAGGAAAAATTGCGAGTTGCTAAATGTCTCTTGGAGTCCTTTAAGTTTTGCTAACTTCTCACACACACTGTCTCTCCTCTCTCTATCAGGTGCTGGATTTGACGATGAGAAGTCACTTCTCATGTCACAAGTGAGCCTGGAGAAGAGATTTGGACAATCGGCTGTTTTTGTTGCTTCGACACTCATGGAGAATGGTGGTGTTCCTCAATCTGCTACCCCGGAGACCCTTTTGAAAGAGGCTATTCATGTTATCAGTTGTGGTTATGAAGATAAATCAGAATGGGGACAGGAGGTAATTTTATGTTCTTAGATCTCCTCTCCACCCCCCCCCCCCCCCCCCAAAAGTCTAGGATTTGGTAGGGAAGACCCTACCAGTGATGTGTGGATTAGGCGGACCATTAAAAAAGTTCTAGGACGGGTGGGGAATTGTAGATGGACAATGAACTGAATTTGAGGCGACTTATTACTTAGTGTTTGACATTCTGACAGGGAAAATAAACCAAAAAGAGATCCAGTGTCTAGTGTTCTACCGAAAATAATATTCCATTTCTTTCAATCTGATGAAAGGAAAATGAGAAGAACTCGTCTTTCCCCTTTATCAAAATATTCCATTTCTTTCAATCTGATGAAAGGAAAATGAGAAGAACTCTCTTTCCCCTTTATCAAAAAAGAAGAAAAAAAAGCTGTTTATTCCTACAATGAATATTAACTGCTTGTAAAATATGGTAAATGAATTAGTGGAACTGAAACATGCTGCATATATATAGCCATCACTTGCAGCACAGACCCTTAAAGAAAATGATTAGCTCTTCTAGATCACTAAATTCCCAGATGCATCAGTTTTGGTACATTGTAAACACGAGAATTTCGTTGTGGTACTACTTATTGTAGACTCTAACTGGACTGCTATGGAATAAGTGTGTTTGAATACTTAAATTACGTCGTATATGTGCAGATTGGATGGATCTATGGTTCTGTCACAGAGGATATTCTTACTGGATTTAAGATGCATGCCCGCGGTTGGCGATCTATATACTGTATGCCCAAGAGACCCGCCTTCAAAGGGTCAGCTCCTATTAATCTTTCAGATCGTCTGAACCAAGTGCTTCGATGGGCTTTAGGGTCGGTGGAAATTCTTTTCAGTAGGCATTGTCCTATATGGTATGGATACAGTGGACGGTTGAAGTGGCTGGAGAGATTCGCATATGTCAACACCACCATTTATCCAGTCACTTCCATTCCACTTCTTATATACTGCATGATTCCAGCTATCTGTCTACTTACTGGGAAATTCATTATCCCTCAGGTTAGCTTTGGATCTGTAGATTCTTGTCACAACTTGAAAAACATGCTTGTTATATCTTGGCTTTTTTTGCATACCCAAGGTTATTTAATACTCTTGTTTATGTGACATACTTCCCTTTTTTCTTCCTGGTAAGAAATAATGACACTTTCCTATATCCTAGAAACAGTTTAACTTTGAACTTTCCATTTTACACCTTAATGACATGATTCTATAGCCACAAAAATGTTATGACATGTTTAAGACCACAACTCCACAAGTTCCAAAAGTCTTGTCTTTCTTAAGCTCCGTGTCCGGTCAAACACTTTCACAATGATAAGAAAGTCAAACACTCCTTCACATTAAATGAAACGGGAGTATTGTATTTGCTAAAACCTATGATCCCCTATTTAGTTTGACTTCTTCAAGTAACCTGTCTGTTGGCCTTAAACTGTGCATAGTTTCTAAACTTGGAAAAGAATCTGAATACGAACATAACTAACTGGATAGCATTTCATCAAATCACATTTAGCATACATTTGCCAAGATATCATTTCACAGGGTTTATGGAATCTTGATTCTTCTTTTGCAGATTAGTAACCTTGCAAGCATCTGGTTTATATCCCTCTTTCTTTCCATTTTTGCTACTGGTATTCTGGAGATGAGATGGAGTGGTGTTGGAATTGATGAATGGTGGAGAAATGAACAGTTTTGGGTCATTGGTGGTGTGTCAGCTCACCTGTTTGCTGTCTTCCAAGGGTTGCTCAAAGTGCTTGCCGGTATTGATACCAACTTTACTGTCACATCCAAGGCATCAGATGAAGATGGGGACTTTGCCGAACTCTACTTGTTCAAATGGACAACTCTTCTTATACCCCCCACTACTCTCCTCATTGTAAACCTGGTAGGAGTTGTGGCCGGCATCTCATACGCCATCAACAGTGGTTACCAATCATGGGGTCCACTCTTTGGTAAATTATTCTTTGCTTTCTGGGTGATTGTTCACCTTTACCCCTTCCTCAAAGGTCTCATGGGTCGTCAGAACCGGACACCCACTATCGTGATCGTGTGGTCTATTCTTTTGGCCTCCATTTTCTCTTTGTTGTGGGTGCGGATTGATCCCTTCACTACAAGTGTTACTGGACCAGATGTTCAGGCGTGTGGTATCAATTGCTAGAAAAAACTCAAGTTTTGCATGCAAAGCAAATAACTAGCCTGAAGGTCATCGAAGTACGATGTAATCGACCAATGCAAAAATGAGTTCAACATGTGCTCTAGCTACGTAATCTCTCATAGTTTTTCATCCGAACTTGGGTGTGTACTTGTTTTTTTGTCAATGTGAAGTCTACTGTATTTTGTGCAGAATTTAGCCATGTAAAAGTTCCTCCTCGATCCAAAGATCAAACAAGAAACACCAGGATCAAAATTTGTTCCCTGTTTTAGGTTTTGTATTCACAGATAGAAACACTGCTTGATGTATACAAATTTCATATCGCCCCATTGATGGATGCAATTGTAACTTATAGTGCCTTTAATGTTACTGCATTTTATTTATTCATTCAAAATTTTGTGTTGCAATGTGAGGACTTCAAAGATTATTATATGGTAAGAATAGTTTGTCGTCCTTTCATTTTCCTCTTCTGAATTCTCTTTCAGAACTGAGTATCTTCTTTAAACCCTGACAGTAATTTCTTCTTCAATCTGAAAATTACTTGATAGAGATCAGAATCTTGCTTTACCCACATTTATCTTCAGTTTTATTTTAAAAATAAAGTCAATTTTCGTATAAGAACTTGTCCACTTCCTTTTTCTCTTTTCAGACCTTATATAAAGCTCCTAAATGACAGTTTCTCTTTAAAACGACTTAAGTTAATGTGGTTACATGCGAAATTGTTACAGGAATAATAAGATACGACACTGAAAGCTGAGTGTAGTAAAATGATAAATTCAAATCCATCACTGCATAATATGAACTTGAGGACATATTCGATTCAAAACATTATGCAACATTAAGGTTGTCAATAAAGAGAATGAATTAGTTATATTTGAGTTTATTTATGGTGTAGAAATTGATTACACTACCAGGATTACTACTATTATTAATGTTTTACTTTAATCATAGCTGTCCCAGGCCCCAGCATTACCTAAGCAACAGTGTTCACCTGCTATCTGCTTCTTAATAGTTTCGTACATTATCTCTTTTCAGCATTAAAGTGCTCTTTGATTTTCTCCATTCTATGTGTTCTTGATCTGGGAGTTCAAAATTTTAAGTAATAGAGCTTTCTTGTTCAGTTGGTGAGATTGATGGCTTATGCTTCAGTTGTTTCTCTTGCTCAAACTCTAGACCAATTCAGTACCAGAATCCCAGGTTTGTACCCAACAATTGAATCTTTAGTTGGATCTCTTGAATATTTGAAAGCTTTTCTTGATGATAGTAGCAAGAAAAAGTGATCACAGTTTTGGTTGGAAAGTTTAGAGATGCATTAAATGAAGCTGATGATATTATTGAACTAAAGAATTGTGAAGTTCATCAAAGGGGAAGTTTGAGTTGTACTGAAAAAAGCAAGTGAAGATTTAGTAGGAATTTACTACCAATAGTACAGAAGATTGAGTTAATAAGGAAAGAGTTGGTGCTGAGTCTTGAGACTTGCACAAGCCGTGGTGGCCATGACATTGAACCTGCTCAAGATCATTTCGAGACTCGGGAATCTATGCTTGGAAGTCCATCTAGAGGTAGAATTACTCCAAATGTGGAGAATGATGTTGTGGGTCTTGATGATGATCTGGAGAAGATTATAGAAAGACTACTTAGGTCCTCATCAGAGAGAGAAGTCGTTGCAGTTACAGGTAGTATGATCATTGAACTTTGCGTACTATAACAGTAATGTCACAAAACTATTTTGTCAAAGTTACTCATTATAACAGTAAAGTCCCAAAGTTTTACTCACTATAAATGAATGTTTGCCGAATAGTAGGAAGCTCCAAATTGCTCAATTTTGGTGCTTCATCAACCCTCGGCTAAATTTTTACTTGCTACTTTTCACTAAGTTGTCAAAAAAAATGGTATAGTTACTATAGTATGTAATTTAATGATTTTACTGTTATAATGGGTAAAATTCAGTTACCTTAGTGTGAAAAAGTAATTTTATAACTTTATAGTTATATAGAGTATAAAGTATAGTTACTTCATTTTTGTGGGTAAAGTTCATCTACTTTAGTTTTGTCACTTTACTTTTAAAATGGATGAATTTCAGTAACCATATGTGACATCAACCCTTACATGTATGGGTGGTATTGGCAAAACGACACTAGCTAAAAAAGCTTATGATCATCCTCGAGTTAGGTCTCACTTTGACATTCATGCTTGGTGTTTACCCCCCAAAAGGTGCAGTTAAATTTGTAAATGATTTTAAGGATATATGGATCTATTCGTAAGTAAATATAGTAGGTAATTAATAATAATTAAGAGAATGAAAATAAGTAAAAGAAGTAGCATGAGTTGGTGTTATCTTGCGTAGAACTTGGTTTGGTCCTTAGCAGAATTGCTTCGAGCCCGAGCCAATGTAGAGAGCTTGTACAACTTAAGATTACAGAGAAATCTTGCAAGTAAGTGAAATGAGAATGAGATGTCCTTTCAACACGAAGGTTGGACCCTTTATATAGTTAACAATACAAGGCCTTTACGCCCAAGAATCATTCCCTCATTAAATGCCATTAAATGGTAATACCGATCACTTAATGAGCAAATGGTAATGACTGGCGCTATCCGGAACGGGTAGATGCTGAGTTCCTTCGATCTTTCACCCGATGCTATCAAGTTCGATCGCCATTCGGTGTCACCTAGTTCGACCATTGCCCGGGATTGTTACAACATCAGAACTTACCACCGATGCACTGTTACTTCCTTCGGCTTTCATTCCCAAACCATGCCACGTGTTGTGCCAATTTTTACCGTATACAGATAGTCCCACACTTTCCAGATTAAAGTTTACCGAAGTGATGGGAAGTGTAAATGATGCCTTCGATATCTTCTCTTACAAGTTTTCTTTCGAATTACTTCGAAACAGGCCGAAGAACAAAACGATTACAATTCTCAAAATCTGACTCGCGTCTTATCACCCTGCAACTTCGGACACATGTCTCCCTCTGATTGAATCGGCACTTCAGTTCACGAACCGAAGCGTTTCGTAATGATGACCACGTCCCTATAAAAATGTCTTTTTCTCCTTTCTCAATTTTTACCTTTTGGTAAATTTCCTTTTATCCTTCGATCACTCATTTGTCTATAAATCTTCATTCCTACTTTAATTCTTCAAACCTTCAAACCTTTATATCTTCATACCTTCAAATCTTGATCACCATGACAAAATCTTCCCGTTCTGCTTCCATACAATCGTCTCCGGCAACTTATCCATCGTTGATCTCTGATGAAACCACCAGCATCGGCGACCCCTCTGAAGTTCAGGCCACAGCTGCATACGATATGCTCCCTTCCACTTTCGTTTTGAGAGTGAATTCGTTGTCTCCACTGCCTCTTCGAAATCCGACCGAGGTGAAGAAGTTAAAAGTTGTCCAACCTCCATTAAAGCCACCGACCTTGATACAGTCCGAAATGACCGTGGTTGGACTACTCTCTCCGGGATCATTATACCGTCCAAGATGAAGATATCACTACCTTCAGATTTGGGTATTCCAACGTATACACATACCCTTTCACCTTCAAGTTTGTTCCTCCCATTGACAACATAATTCTTAAAATGTGCTAGACTTACAATTTGTGTCTTGCGCAAACTGGTTAGTCTGTATGAAGGATTGTCACTTGCCTCCGATTCCTGACCAATTTGGTCAAGGAACCTTTTACTTTGGATCATTTGATCCGTTTATACGTTCCCTAATGTGGCGGGGTCAACCAACTCTCAAAATGAGGCAAATTCTCCATCCTCTCGAGTGTCGATGAAAATCGAGATCGAGGATGGATGGAATATTTTTTTATGGTCCCTACTGCAAAAATTATCCTAGCTAGGTACATGCATTTCCTGGAGGAATGAAACATGCACAATAAGTAGTCAGCCTTTTCCTCTTTCAACTCATGTAACTTGCCTTCTAATATTCTATTTTTCTATTTTTTCAGATGTCCAATGGATTTCGGCCCACATGGATAACCTCCACTCATGGGTCGAAAGAATAATAAGCACATATCCGCATAAGAAGCGGACATGGAAAAAACTCTCTGAAAAACGATGGGTAGCCCAAAACCACGATTAGTATTTGCCTAAATCCTTTTTTAACCTAAAAAATAGCCTTGTACACTTTTTCACTTTTTCCATTTTTCGAACTTGCAGGTCTACCGAAGGGCTTCTCTACCCCGAGGCCCAATCTTTGTGCTTCTCCACCTGTCCTCGATCCGGTATTTGATCCGGCCGCATCGTATCACCGAGGTACCCAAAAAGAAAAAAACATCAAATCCAAATCTTCTAAGCCTCCGAAATCACCTTCGGTTGGCTAAAAAAAGAGCTTCGGAAGAGGGTGGTGGTCCTTCCCGAAGTCAAGACGCTGGTATCTCACCGGAAGATGTTTGGGTGAGAAAGACTACTACCACCACTACTTCGGCGGAGGACAATCCTACCGAAGTTAGAGAAGAACGCGTTGCCGCTGAAGCAATCGAACCAATTCTGCTGCCTACCAATACTGCAGCTACACCTGCCACCACGCCACCGGTCACCAAACCAATCATTATTGAGAATGACGACAAAGCCACAGATGAAGAGCCGTTGGCTAACAAAATGAAGACTTCCACTTCAACTCCTCATCCACCATCACACCCGGTCCAAACCTTTGGGCAAGAAGATTTTGACCGCTTCTTCGAAGAGGCTGGTACCTCCACAATCCGAGTCGAGCGAGCTCATACCACTGGGTTTTCTCATATGGTCATACCACACAAATTGACCAAATCTTCGAGGACCTTGAGAAACCACGCTAGCTGTTGGTCCAAGCTTGTGAACATTTTTCTGATCCCAAGTTCGGATTCGAGGAAAATGAGATATGCTACTATTTCTTTCCCTAAGGACACGAACTTACTGTCCCGTCCGATCGGGGTTGCCAACTACATGAGGCCCATCATATCGGAGTCTTACAGGGAGAAAATACAGAATGTGTCGTGACAATGCCTCTTCAACGAGGGTATGCACGCCTCCAACCGGGTATGTATTACTCTTGATTGCCTAAGTTGATACTTGTTTTTCTCTCATTTCTAACTTCCCTTCGATTCTCAATTTTGCAGTCCTTCGTTCTTGTTGGTGAGGGCCTTATCCGGTGCATGGATGTAAACGAGCACCTTAAAGGGAAACTAGATGCTTAAGAGAAAGAAATTCAGCTCCTCAAAGGCATCCTACAACAAAAGGATGCTCAACTATAACAAGTTAGTGACTTGCTCATTTTCTGGGTTGAGCTGGACCAGGTCAGGGGGCAACTACCTCCGAGCAATAAAGGACCTCGAGCTGGCCATCGAGGAAACTAAAATATTTGAGGAAGAGAATGAAAAACTCTTTCAAGATGTCGAAGTCCTCACTCAATAGCTCGGGGAACAAGAAGAGGTTCATCATTATAAGGCTTAGCAAGTAGAATTTCTAAATGTCGAACTCGATCGTCTCAGTGCCGAACTTGATGCAATAGATGTTGATAGGGCCGCCGATCTTGCTGCGCTGAAGATGGCTCAAGATCAGGCCGACCAACAAGCTCAAACCAACGAAGGTTTGAGAAGTGAGCTTGAGGCTTCGAATCAGATGTATGCTGAGATTTCAGCCCAACTTGCTCAGGTCTCGGGTGAATGAGACCAGGCTCTGGCTGAAGTGGCCCGGACGGTGCTAAAAACTAAGCACATAAAATGAAATATCCCGAGGTACACTTTGGAGCATGCTCGAGACGGGATCCTTGAGATTGATGATAAGATTAAGGAGGCCAGAGATGTTGAGCTCCGAGCCTATCGTAAGCTGATCGGAGATAGTTCTGAAGATGATTGAGAGGACTTTGGATCCGAGTCTGATTAAGATCTAGACTTTCAAGCCTTTGTACTTATTTGCCCTTTTTTCTTTCCTTTGAACATGTTTTGCTCTGGCCTTGTATATAAAATGAATATCCCTTCCAGTCATGATTTTTCTCTCTTAGCATATGTTATTTCTTTCCTTTTTACAACAACTTCACTAAACAGACTTTTAACCCTATTTGGGTTAATTGTCTCCGATTTCAGAGTTTAATTTAGACAAACCATCACTTAGTTTGCCTCGAGCCGAATGATAATTCTTTTTGGCCTTAAAAACAACTTAAATATGCCATACAAACTTTTAGTTTGCTTTATATCAGACAATTTCTTCCGATTTTGGGTCATTCAATGACTAAATATAAGGATCTTATTTTCTATGCTTATGAACAAGATGTCTCCTATTCATTTTGGGCATGAATATTGGAATTTCATTTACTTCTAATTTCTTAGATAATTTCAAGTGTCTTTAAGAATAGGCTGGGTTCATTTCGAACTGATGCCTTAGAAGCATACTCCACTTATTTTTATTCCGGTTACATTTAGGACGTTAGTTCCCAATTAAGGACTTTAACAAATTCATTAGCTCATAAGCCTAAAGGTTTTATCGATTGACCAGAGAAAAGAGTATTTAAATGATTACAATCGAAGTTAATCTCGGACAAAAGTGTTTTCATTCAAATTTTACACCGGTCACACAACTGGGCAAGATTCGTTCGATTTTTTTGCCTTTACATTTTTGCCGTAACATCAAACCTATTTGAGCACGATTCATTTGATCTTTTAACCTTTACAATAGTCCTAAAAAAACTAAAAAATCTTCAAACTTCAAATAGCTTCGAGACTTCGCACTTACTTCGTAAATTCCTGGCCTTCTTTTCTGAGGGTATGACAGTCCCCTAGTGTTTGTATTCGAAGTTAGGAGAATTCAAACACTACTTGATTTTCAATACCGGGTAGTCCCAGTGTTTGTCCGATCTTCAGCTATTTAGTAACACGCTTTACATTGTTGCCTCATCAAAAACTTTGCCGGAAAAACCCTTTTCGGGATAAAAAACATGCTAAGGAAAAAAGAGTACAACACGTGTTTTCAGACCTAACTCTAACTTCTGCTCAGTCTTTAACCCATGACTCCGACTTTGCTCCTGCAAAAGTTAGTTCCATCGAAACAAAATGAAATTCAAGTAAAACGCATACCTTAGCAGTAATATCGCTTCAAGTGTGCAACGTTCTAGCTGTTCAATGACTTTTGACCATCTTCAGTTTCCAGCTGGTACGAACTTTTACCAGTTATTCCTGACACTTTATAGGGTCCTTCCCAATTCAGGCCCAATTTCCCTTCATTGGGATTTTTAGTGTTGAGGGTTACCTTCCGTAAAACCAAGTCCCATACTTGAAAGTGCCTGAGATTAGTCCTTTGATTGTAGTATCAACCCATCCTTTTCTTTTGGGCCACTAATCGTAGCAATGCCAACTCACGGGGTTCATCCGTTAAGTCGAGCTTGACAGCCACAATTTCATTGTTTGATTCTTCAGTTGCAAGACTAAACCTTAAGTTCATCTCTCCAACTTTCTCCAGAATTAGCGCTTTTGATCATAAACTAAGGAAAATGGTGTTTCACCGGTACTGGACTTTGGCATTGTTCTGTATGCCCACAACACCTCCGGTAAAATCTCTTTCCACTTGCTTTTTGACTCCTTCAGTCTCTTCCTCAAATTTTGAATAATCATTTTATTTGTTGACTTCGCTTTCCCATTTGCACTCGGGTGGTACGGAGTCGATATTATCTTCTTAATTTTCAACCCTTCAAGGAAGTCGTTCACATTCTTCCCAATAAATTGACGTCCATTATCGTAAGTGATCTCCATTAATATGCCGAACTGGTAAATGATGTGGTTCCAAATGAAATCAATGACTTGCTTTTCTTTGACTTTATGGAAGGCCTTCGCTTCAACCCACTTAGAAAAATAATCAGTCATAAACAAGATAAAACGTACCTTTCCGGGTGCCCATGAGAGTGACCCCACTATATCTATCCCCTATTTCATGAATGACCATAGTGATAAAACCGGATGCACTAATTCTGCTGGTTGATGAATCATGGGTGCGTGCCTTTGACATTCGTTATATTTTTGGACGAAGTTCTTGGTGTCTTCCTCCATCTCGGACCAATAGTACCTGACCCTAATTAGTTTGTGGACCAATAATTCTACTCTTGATGATTGCCACAAGTCCCCTCATGAACCTCGCGCATCACGTAAATTAGTCTCATCGGGTCTTAAACACCTTGTTAAAGGACTATAAAAAGACATTCGGTACAACTGTCCATCAACCAAACAAAATCTAGCTGCTTTAGTATAAAGGCCCTCGAATCCTTTGGGTCTGTAGGCAACTTTCCATGCCGAAGGTAGTTGATGTATTTATCGCGCCAATCCCAAGTCAAGCTTGTTGTATTCACTTCGGCATGACCACCATCAATCACAGAATTAAGCAACTGCACAACCGTTCCAGAATTGAACTCCTCCGCTTCTACGGATGAACCTAAATTAGCCAAGGCGTCTGTTTCATTGTTTTGCTCACGAGACACATGCTCCATGGTCTATTCTTTGAATCGATGCAATATCACTTGAATTTTCTCCAAGTATTTTTGCATCCATTCCTCATTTACTTCGAACATGCTGTTGACTTGATTAACGGCTAGAATCGAGTCACATTTTGCTTCGATGACCTCGGCTCCCAAGCTCCTTGCCAATTCTAAACCTCCAATCATAGCCTCATACTTGGTTTCATTGTTAGTCAATTTCACAATTCTTATTGATTGTCTAATAATATCCCCTCCAGGTGCTTTAAGTACTATCTCGAGTCCAGACCCTTTCACGTTCGAAGCTCCGTCCGTGTATAAGGTTCACACCCCCGAAGTTTTTTCCTAGGTTAACAAAAGTTCTCTTTCTACTTCAGAAATCATTTCGAGTGTAAAGTTTGCTAAAACCTGAGACTTTATAGTTTTTCTAGGTTAATACTCTATGTCATACCCACTAATTTCCAGTGCTCATTTGGCTAACCTGCCGGACAGTTCTGGTTTGTGCATCATATTTTTTAGTGGATAAGATGTTACTACACAAATGGGATGACATTGAAAATACGGTCTTAATTTTCTAGAAGCCGTAACTAATGCTAAAGCCAATTTTTCTAAGTGAGGATACCTAGTCTCTGCACTAGCCAATGTTCTACTTACATAATAAATAAGAAACTGCATACCTTTTTCTTCTCAAACCAACACTGTGCTTATCGCTACTTCGGATACTGCCAGGTACATGTACAGGTACAACTGTTCGTCTGCCTTCGATTTATGCAACAACGATGGACTAGACAAGTACTTCTTCAAATCCCTCAACGCTTGCTGACACTCCGGTGTCCACTCAAAGTCATTCTTTTTTTCAACAAAGAGAAGAATCGATGACTTTTCTCCGAAGATCGAGAGATAAACCTGCTTAAAACGGCTATCCTCTCAGTGAGTTTTTGCACTGCTTTCACACTGTCAAGCACCTCCGATATTTCTTCGATGGTTGTGATCTTATCCGGATTAATCTCTATTCCTCGGTTTAAAACCAAGAAACCTAAGAACTTGCCCGAGCCAACTCCAAAAGCACACTTTTCAGGATTTGGCTTCATGTTGTACTTTTGAAGCACGTCAAATATTTCCTGCAAATGCTTTTAACGGTCCTCTGCTTCCAGGGACTTAACTAACATATTATCAATATTAACTTTCATTATTTTTCCTATTTGATCCCCGAACATGCAATTTACTACGCGTTGATTTGTTGCTCCGACATTTTTTAAACCAAACGGCATTACATTATAGTAATAGGTCCCATACCTAGTTATAAAAAACATTTTCTCTTGATCCTCCGGGTTCATCCGAATCTGGTTATACCCGGAGTAAGCGTCAATAAAATTTAGCATCTCATGCTCTACCGTCAATCATTCGATCGATGTGCGATAAAGGAAAATAATCCTTTGGGCATGCCTCATTTAAATCTTTAAAGTCTATGCACATTCTCAACTTATTGCCTTTTTTAGGTACGACTACTACGTTAGATAGCCAATCCGGGTATTCTACCTCCCGGATGGAACCTATATTCAAAAGCTTTGTTACCTCTTCCGTGATGAACTTATGCTTGAATTCGACCATTGGCCTCCTCTTTTGCTTTACTGGGGGAAAGCTCGAGTCCAACCTCAATTTGTGAGTCGTGATCTCCGGTGGAATACATGTCATAACTAAATGGGACCAGACGAAATAATTGGAGTTAGCCTTAAGAAATTCAATTAATTTAAGCGTGAGCTCCGGAATAACTCGGTGCCCAGGTATACCTTTCTATCCAATAGATGCACGAACAAAATGACTTGCTCCAATTCCTCTATGGTTGACTTCGTGGCATATGAGTCATCTGGCAGCACGAATGACCTCGGGACACGAAAGTAACCATCCTCGTCCTCGAAGTTTATCTTGTCCTCCTCTTCTTTCTTCTAACTCGAAGAGTTCGAACCCTGTGATTGCTATTTAACTTCATTGCCTTTGTTCAGATCTTTCATTTCTTTCGGTGCTTGCACTACTTCCTTTATCGCGAACATTTCCCTTGCTGCCGGTTGCTCTCCATGAATTGTCTTTATTCCCTTCCGAATTGGAAATTTTAATATCATGTGCAACGTCGACGGAATGACCCTCATGTCATGTATCCAAGGCCTGCCGAACATCGCGTTGTACCTCATCTCGCCTTCAACCAATTCTTCTACCACAAACATTTGCCTTGTTGCCGGTTGCTCTCCTCGAATCATCTTAATTCCCTTCGGAGTCGAGAATTTTAACATCATGTGTAATGTCGAAGGCACGATCTTCATATCGTGTATCCATGGCCTGTCGAACAGCGCCTTGTATCTCATTTCACCTTCGATAATATAAAACTTTGGTTGTCGAATCGTTTTGGCTGCGTTGATTGAAAGAGTGATTTCCCCTCCGTAGTCTCGCTTGCCTTATTGAATCCGTTGAGAACCCGGGTCGCCGACACAATTTGGTCCAACAGCTCCATTGACTTGCATGAAGCTTTGGACATGCTTTCCATTATATGAGTGTTAATAACTTACATACTTACATCAGTAGTAAAGTTCAATAGCTCTTTTTGAATGGGCACCTGAGATATCATCAAATCGAGCACAAAACAAATTTGGCCAGCTAATTAGGAGGACTAGTAAGCCTTCTAGCACAAGTGACGCTTTCCCAAAGTCTGGTCTCTTCTGTATAGGTACTGACCGTGAGAAGAGATTTGGCGTGGTGTTTACTGAACCTCCGTAATATTTAACAAGTAAAATCTTATATCGATCATATAGAACACCAACACATGAGAAAATTGTACCTTATAAAGTCTAGCTTCTTGACAAATCAAACAGTTCTCGACTTAGATACATATGGTCATTTACTTTGAGCTATACAATTGCGATGATGCAAGCTGTAACATATTTTCCTACGTAACTTTAAATTGACATAGAAAAATTTGAGTTGTATATGGGGAGGTTAAATAGTGAAATCTACTCTCCTATAAGTATAACGGTATACAATTCATAAAATCTCACTTCAAGATATGATCATTTTTACTTGAGGCGTGCAAAATTAGCAAAGATCAGACGAAACCGTGATTACTAAATATGTTCTACCCAACTAACTCTAGATTAATCTACAATGAGTTGTCTTGTAGTAATATTTAGTTTGTCTTTCTAGTAAATTAAAACGTTCTCTCCGTGGATACTTCTGAGTTCAGATTTATTAGGTACATAATCATTTTACTAAAGTTGTACAAAATTGGCAAAAAAATGTTGAAAATGCATTTTATACACATTTTCGGCGAACTCTAATTATTTTGTTCCTTGTTAACTTTAAGATGTACTTCCGGCGCGTGACTTTATCTCTTTGAAAGACAAGTTTTCTTTATATACATAATTTGATGTATTACTCTAGACGTTTAAAACATGTACTTCCATCACCCTATCTATATGAATTAAACGAACTTAAAAGTATAACTAGGTTAATTTTTAATTTTGGACCTGTTTTTCAGTTTTTTGCCCTTTCTAGTTGACATGGTTCGAAATATCAGAGTTAAACTAATTAAATTTCTATCAGAATTCGAGCATAATTTTTTTTAAAATAAAGTTTATATATTAAAAAATTATGCAATTATTTATTGTAAGTCACAATGGTAATGATTCAAATATTAAAAAGTAGTAATTGTAAAAGCATGATCAAAGAAAAATTAATTAGGCTAACTGCATCATATCAAGTTTAACGAGAGTAATTAACAACTATACGTCTCGAATAATTCTGAAAAACTCTTCCTTCAAGATAAAAAAAAGAAAAAAGGAAAAAAAACCATTTTGGACAAGTCCAATTCTTAGTAAAGGTTTGGCCCGTGTTCTCCAAAGTTCCCTGACAATAGAAAGGAAGACAACTCGACCACCTTATATGTTGCTTGTTGATTAAAAAATAATCCTTTGTCAAACAATTTTGGACCTCAGAAAAAACAACAAAAAATCCCAAAATGTGTTTTCAAGAATCTGTAACAGAAGATTCAGGCACCACCCCCACTGCTCTCCACCCCATCAACAAAGGCCAAAAAAGAACATAATGGTGGGAACTATTTCTGGGACTTCCAGATCATTAGCTGATACTCATTCATCTCCATGTTTGTGTTTGAATCCTAGTTTTAACTCAGGCAGCTCTAATTTCAATACTAGTGGGGAATTGGGATTGTGGAGAAGCTTTAAGGGGAGGAAACAGTTGAATTTAAGTAGCAGTTTCTTGGAAGCATGGTGTGAGTTGAAGTTATCTGCAAAGATTATATCTTTAGCTGTAAATGGGGTTTCAAGAAAGAGACAAAAGATTGGGAAATTCACTGTTGTTGGTGGGTTGGAAGTGGAAGATGATGATTCAGGGGAAGATGTTAAAAATGTGAGAGTTTTCTTGTAATTTGTTGCTTTTATATAGTTTTCCAATGTGAACAGTATGGTGGAACAATTATCTCATTTATTATCTGCTCAAACATGATAGTGGATTCTATATATTGATAGCAAATAGCTGCTCCTGTTATAATATTGAATTGTACTCTAACCAAGGGTGTGGCCTAGTGGTCAATGCAATGGGCGGAGGCAAAATATTAGGTGATTTCTTGATATCTGCCTAAGCCTTGGGCAAAGTTACCTGGTATCTTTGCTGGTGGGAGGCAGCAGGTACTTGGTGCAATAGTCAAGGTGCACATAAGCTAGCACGGGCACCACCATCATTAAAATAATTGAATTGTACTGTAATAGTTTGTAGAGAGAACAATCTTGTCTAAATGTTGAAAATTTCTTGGTTTTCTGGTTTGTTATAAATCCTGGGAAGAAATGTGAATCAGATGGATAGTAGATATGAGTCAAGTGAGGGATAAGGTCAAATGGATAATTTATGATTTGTGTTGTTTTAGTTGGAGGTTATTACATTTCATTTTAGTTTCTATTTACAGGGTTTAGGCAAAAATGTCAATTTATACATTAACAATGATTTTGAAGAATGTTTAAAATGATTAGGGGATGAGGTAGCCCAATCTTTTTTATGGATAGACTGATGAAAGCTCAATAGTATAAAATGTCTCCTGGTCTCTTTTTGGATGGCTTTCACTACTTCTTTGGTAAGTCTGGATAAAATATGCTTGTTTTTTAGTAGAGCTCAATTGATTCCTCTATAGGTGTAGTTAGCTTATAATTGGGAAAAAGTCAATTTTCTTTGAAGTAAAAGATAGGCGAGATATCAACTGGAATTATGTGATCAGTAGTTATCCTGAACTTTTACTCATTATTCCAGTGGTCTCTTTGTTGATTCTGTCACTTGGATTTTTTGTCATCCATTAAATAAAAACTGTTGAAACTGTTTTGTCCTTGTTTGATGGAACCATAAGGCTTCAAGGTGAACTGTGTCCAATCTCTTTTTGCAGTTCCGTTTTCATCTGATCATATTCAACTCCGTAAGTTATTGGTGTTTGCAGGAAATGATCAATGTTATAACTTATAAAGCTGTACGGACTGTTCTTCAACAACTGTATGAGATGAACCCACCACAGTACACATGGTTTTACAAGTAAGTTTAGATTTCTTTTCCTCTTACGGGTATCCACAATCCAGATAAGATGAACCTCCAGTTTTAGCTCATTGATTCAAATTATCACTCAGGCTGTTGATGTTTTAGCTCATCTGATCATATTCAACCCCTTATATAGTGCATTTTATTTTTCATTTAACATTCTTCGGTTGTCTTGAAACTGTTTTCTTTTCTTTAATTTTTCCCTTGCCAAGATATCTGTTAATCTTGATTTGAATGGAAATTTGGAAAATCTTGTCGTATTTTGCTTTTCCACTTGAAAAGTAACACTATATTCTCCTGAAAACTCGTATTTTAAATCATCCATTCCCTAGATAATACCTTTTTAAATTGGATTATATTACCACTTTTTCCAAAATGTAAAGCGTAGTGTGCTCTGATTTGGAGCCACCAAGGGGGTGACTTATTGGTCGAAGAGGTGGAGTAACAACCTCGGAAAGCTTGGTTCAATCACAGTAGAGGCGATACTAGGTAAATTTTTTTCGTTTGTCCAAGCCTTGATGGACAGAGTTGATTACCAAATATGTACCTGTGCTAGTGGGATTAGTCAAGGTCAGAGCGGTGCCAGTAATCGAGTTACAGGTTTGGCAGAACCCAAAAACTTTTACTCAAACCTTGTATTTGTATGTAAAAATTCATCTAATATGTGTAAATAATCTATCAAATCCCATTTAAGTAGAAAAGATTGTGATCTAGAAATCATAAACTAAAATCTTGGCTCCGCCTCTAGTCAAGGTGCAACAAGCTAACGTAGACACCACTGTAAAATGAAAAAAAGAACAAAGCTCCAAACTGGAAGCACGGGATCTAAAGTGTAGTTTCACCTTTTAAAAAGTAGCAAAAGTGCTCTTCTTGAAAACATTTTGTCTTTGTCATAGAATCTTGTTTGTTCAAAGGCACTAAGAGGTATGAGTCTTTTGATGGTTTTGTCCCCTATTTCACTAAATTCTTTCCCTTATTTTTTTACAGTTTTATAGTACAACACGTGCCTAACACAGGGAAAGATTTCCTTCAACAACTTTTCAAGGTAACATTGTAGGTAGTGATAAATCATCTTTCTATGTGGCAAAGGTGATATGTGGCATGCATGGATTTTCCCACGTGTCTTCGTATCCGGTAAAATATGTTTTTAAGGAAATAGCACCGTAATAATGTCCCCTTAGGTTTAAGGATAACTACTCTCATATTAGTTGAGTTTTACCTTTTGTCTGTATTGTTCTTGTTGAACTGTGTGATCATCTCCTTTAAAAGTTTAAGATATTAGAGAGAACACTTTTATTTGTTTGATTATATTCTCAATACGCCTCCTCACCTGCAGCCTTCGTTCATTTTTTTACATTGTCCAAGTACATGAAAATTTATTTTATAATGGATAACAGTGAGATTCGATCGCAGGAACTTGCTGATATGATACCAAATATGATGTAAACAAAAGTAAAATCAATAGGCAAAGCTATGAGAAAGGAAGATCGTTTAATGCTCAATTAAAATTCAAATTGTATAAAACAAGAAGACCTAATGCCTTTTTTTAGGCTTACAACTTAACTGCTAAGGTTAAAAGATAGCAACAAACAAGAAGTGGAAAAACAGGAGATAAACAATGGGAAATGTGGCCCATTATAGTATTCCTAAAGCAGTAAATAAATAACTAGAAGAAAATAAAGAAATTGACTAAGTAACACCTAAGTCCACTAATATTGAAAAACAAGACCATGATATGATTCGGTGCACATGCTTGATTTTCTTGAAGAATATGTCAACAGTTCTCTGCGTCTGATAGTTTCTAAAAGTTTTGCAGGAAAAGCGGGAACTTGCTGAGAGAGTGATGATAACACGTCTTAACCTTTACAGCATATGGATGCAGGTATGCCACGTACTTTCTATCTTTCATTTGTCTATGTTGTGTCGTATACCGGTGGAAATTTGCTATGTCCAGAAAGTGAAATCCTGTACATTTTGAACTGTAATGATGCAGAGAAAAGCTAATGAATATTCTCTGTTGGATGTAGAAATGTGATCATGCTGAAATATATAACAAAATATCTGATCAGAACGTGGAACTGATGCGTGAACGACTCACTCAAACTGTTATATGGCCATCTGAAGGTGATGAGATTGCTGGAAGTTTGGATTGATTAATAGGAGAAGCCTAGCTCCCTTTTTCCACTAGTCTTGATAGGAAAAACTGTTCTCGGTGGTTGTCAGTGGTTTGAAGTAATAATTTAGCTCTGGATATGTAACCATATTCTCGACCAAAGGTTGTTGCGTGTGAGCTGAGGAATGGAGGATGTGTAGTGCATCTGATAATATATCAGGCGTACATGCTTTGTGTTGGGAGATTTTACTCTATTGTACTTTATAAAGCAGTACGGAAAGTATATCACTATTACAAGTATTCGAAAGGATAAATAAAGATTCAATAATTCAACTAGAAATCTGAAATTACAATTGTAGAACGAGAAAAAAAAAGTCGAAACTGCTTTTGTTATTGCTGAGTCGAGTGTGGCACTCTGTCCTTAAGACAATATTGCCCCGTATGTATCCTTTATACGTCTTGGACAATTTGTCTCCCAAGATAAAACAGCAATGGAACACTTGAGCAAAGGAAACTCAAGAGCTACCGTGAAGAATATTGAGCAAGAAATGATGCAAGGAAGGTGTAGGAAGAAACTGTTTTTCTGTGTATTTTCGTGTATATTGCAAGTATATTTTTTTGTGCCTCAACAATGGTGTAAGGGGTGTTTATATAGGTGAGGGGGGGCTGTTTAATCGCTTCATAACACCATTATTGGCCAAATAATGGCCATTATGGAGGTAGTAAAGCCACCAAAATAAATGATGAAAGACCAACGGATTTGGCCATTATAGGAGGAGTAATTCAGCCAAAATAAATGGTGAATTGAGTTTAGGCGTTCTGCTTTGACCGTTGAAATTCGACTTTACGAAAACTTCAGGACCAAACTGTACATCTTGAAACTTCAGGATCAAACTGTACATCTGAAAGAATTCTGGTCCAAACTGCATTTCCGCAAAGTTCTTCGGCCCAAAAAGATAATATCGAAGGCCCACACTGCGTGAACCGGACGGGAAGGCGGCGCGTGGCGTGTGGTCTTTCCTCGAACCAAGCACATCTAGGTCCTCCCTCCTTTAAACACATGGGATACCCCTTGGGGTCCCAAACCCCAAACCAATTTCGAGTCTTATATACACAACAATTCTTTCTTCCTCTACCGATGAGGGAGAATTGAACACAATACCACACTTTTCATGCTTCAAACACCTTACTTCGTGGACCAATATCTCTTTCATTTCTCAATGAAATTTGACGATTCTTGGCCCTACGGTTATCTACGTACTTAGTAGATCATGCATGTATGAAGAACCGGATTCTCCAACATACGTAACACTAGTGTTTAAGCCGTTAAAGTTGATCGGTCCCAACTCCCGCCAAAGGCTAATTTCCAACACTTTGATCTGTATATCATCCATGTGAATGACCTCAACTTATCGTCCCGATGGGGATAAAGTGTTTACACTAACATTTTTGAAATAACTTCCTTTTTAACCTATATGTATTCTTAATATTGTTAATAATGTATTGCAAAATTATGCTATATTAGCAATCTTTACATTGCATTAAATGTTGTTATGTGTGGTGCATTAGTAAATCTTGCTTAAACAGAAACTGTTGAAAGAATACATATGACATACCAAGCAATACATACGTTTGTTAGTCTTGTTCTGCAGTTCCATTGTCCTATAGACTGGATTTAAAGGCAAAAGAAAACAAGTAGAGACTGACAAAGAATGAAGTACTGGACAGATGCTGTCATTACATGCTATGCTAGAGAAATTTGATTGAGGCAAGCAAGTGATAACAAATATAAGCTAGTATTTCAGGGTCAATTTCTTGAATGATATAACTGGTTTACTCCTTCAAAGCTTAGATGTTGATGAAATGTCGTTTTCTCCATAAATAGACAATGACTCATTTTGCTGCTACTTATCCCATCATCTACTTGCTCCATGTCATAGAATTTTAAAATGATGTGACGCCTCCGTGCCCACAGCCAAAGCACAAGTTTTAAGACTGAAATTCTGTTTTAACACTATCAACTATCATTGGATTGAGTTCATCCAAATTGTTTATATTAGCGAATATTCTTCGAATATTCACAGTATATTTTGTAATTATGATAGATGTACATTTAAGGTAACTTAGGATTCTTATTGTATTAGGAATCAACCATTTAAGGTAAGTTAGGATTCTTATTGTATTAGGAATCAACCTCTGTACAACTACTATATATATTGTGATTAATGAAAGAAATCGCTAAGGAAAATTATTCTAATCTTACAGTTTACACTTACATGCCCCTGAATCAGCAAAGAAACGGGGACGAATTTCCTAAGACACTCCACTCTGACATATTCTTACATTCAGAGCTTTTCATCATTCTGCAGTTTGTGGGTTAATTAAGCTTGGTTTTTCTTAGGGGGGGTGGGGGTAGGAGAGGTTACATTGTAGTAGTATAAGAACAGTACCAATATAAGTTGTTCACTTTTTGATATTACTAGCTAAAATGAAATTAAAGCAGTTGTTGTTTCTGGCAAAGAAGTTATATTTATGCAAGAGTATCTTAAGTTGCTGAAGAAAATTGTCGTTTTTTTCACTCTAACTTCTGGTAGAGAAAGATATTCAGAAGAATTGATCCTCAGAACCTGCAAATCAGGTGGATTTGAAATTTTGTTAGACTTTTTGCTTCATCTGCTCCAAAGAAGCTCCCGTGTAAAATTGTGCATTGCATATGGCACTTATTCCATCTTAGAGCAAGCTAATTGTCTGCCCGGAGAGGCACGAAATCGTAAAAACTGTTTTGCTTCATTTCTTCTGATGGTGTCGTTTGACAACCATTGACCATCAAATATGTTGATCAACCTTTAGAGTTCAGTGAATAGGTTCAAAGTTCTTCCAAAGATGGAAAATAAGAGGAAGAGAAGGTATTGTCATTGATATATAAGTGTATCTTCATAGTAAGTTTGTCAACCTTAAGAAAGTTTTGAGAGACATTGGCATCTGGAGACCTCTCTATAGTGATTCTTACAGGATATGGAAGCCAAAAAATCATGCAGTTCATCATCCAAGCTAGAAAATTAATACAAGTATCTTCCATCTAGCTAGCACGTGGAATTTCTTATAACGAGTGGCAGAGAATCTAGAACCTAAGATTTTTTACCTGTTGAGATATCATGTATAATTAGAGTTTAAAAGTATTAAGAGTCCACGTCGGATATGGAATGGTAACATGGACTCCTTATATGGATTTGGACAATCCTCACCCTACAAGCTAGTTTTTAGAGTTGAGTTAGGCCCAAAATCCACAAGCTAGCTTTTGGGGGTTGAGTTAGGCCCAATATTCATTCTTTACCTGATATCAGATTAGACACCTTTCGTTAAATCATGTATGTGTGCTTTCCTTGATATACCGAGCATATTTAAAAGGTACTCCTCCGAGTCTAACATGCGTTTATTTCCAAAAAAAAAAAAAGGTACAATTAGTTCGTCATTTGCCAAGACCAAAAACGGACCTAGAGAAAAGCTCTACATGTAGAAGCTAGACCTAAAACGGGCCAAGTATACTAGACTAGTCCTTTCTTACCCTATGAAGCATACAACGAGGAGAAAAATAATGGTCATTCTGTTTCATTTATTTTTCTAATTTTTCTTTTTAGTATTTTAAAAGAAAACGGCACTTTCTATATTTAATAGTAACTCTTTACATCGGGAATTAATTTCTAGTCTTCTAGGTAAATAACTCAACTTTTAATCAAGTGCATCATTTAACATTCTTGTAGCATGAGTGTCAGCAGATAATATTATACCAATTTTAAAAAATATATTCATAAAATATCTAGTTTTACAGAGAGATCATGGGCTCACACCTGCCCCAAATTTACTATTTAAATTGCTCCTATTTACATCCAATTTTCCCCGTGGAGCCTAGACATGCATATTTAAGAACACAAAATAAAAAAAAAAGTATATTATACATATTTTTAATTTTAAATTACAAAATTTAAAAGTCTGGTTCATTATCTTAAAAATCTAAGATGAGTTAAATTAAAACAAATAAACTGTAACGGAGGGGGTAACATTATCTATTCAGCCTGCTGGTGTAATACGTGATGAGAACAAGGTTTGCCCTAATCCTAAAACACTGATTTGGCTCACGTAGACAAACCAATAGCATGATGAGAAAAGAAAAAGTAGACAAACCAATGGTCAAATGGTTCTTGATTTGGAACCTTCCGTGGGGTACTCTTGGGACGTGACACAAACGTGAATAATCATCGATATATATCCTCTGCATGCATCCTCAACGTGTCAAGATGACATAGATACCAAAACATCATCATATCACATCCTCATTAAACATATAAGAACATGTAACGTGTCAACTGTTGGAAATTTGTCTTTGACGGGAGTTGCGACCGACCAACTTTAACGGCTTAAACACTAGTGTTACGTATGTTGGAGAATCCGGTTCTTCACACATGCATGATCTACTAAGTACGTAGATAACCGTAGGGCCAAGAATCGTCAAATTTCATTGAGAAATGAAAGAGATATTGGTCCACGAAGTAAGGTGTTTGAAGCATGGAAAGTGTGGTATTGTGTTCAATTCTCCCTCATCGGTAGAGGAAGAAAGAATTGTTGTGTATATAAGACTCGAAATTGGTTTGGGGTTTGGGACCCCAAGGGGTATCCCATGTGTTTAAAGGAGGGAGGACCTAGATGTGCTTCGGTTCAAGGAAAGACCACACGCGCGCCGCCGCCGCCCGCCCGTCCGATCCGGTTACGGGTCACGGGCCTTCTGATATTATCTTTTTGGGCCAGAGAACTTTTTCAGAAGTACAGTTTGATCCCAGAAGTTCCAGATGTACAGTTCGGTCAGAATTTGGACAGTCAAAGAACACACGATGGAGGAATATGAAAACTAAGAACACACATATAATATACACGAAATTCAGAAGCTTACAAAAGCAGAAAGTTTTCTTCTTCCTACAACTTCCAAGGCATCATTTCGTTACTCAATATTCTTCACGGTAGATCTTGAGTTTCCTTTGCTCAAGTGTTCCATTGCTGTTTTATCTTGGGAGACAAATTGTCCAGGACGTATAAATGATACATACGGGGCAATATTGTATTAAGGACAGAGTGTCACACTCGACTCAGCAAAACCAGTTTCCATTTTTCCGTCTTCAACAAAATTGCAATTTCAGTTTTGTGGATCTATTGTAATTTTCATATTACTAGTTGAATTATTGAATCTTTGTTTAGCCTTTCGAATACTTGTAATAGTTATATACTTCCCGTACTGCTTTATAAAGTACCATAGAGCAAAAATTCACAACAACTTAAGACAATATTTGTATAGTATTACTATTAGTGTTCGAAAGATGTCGGTCAAAAGTTGTGTGACCAAATCGGGATATGGAAATGGTTTTCTGGTAGAAGAGAGTGATGATGATGAACGTATTCATAGTGTCACCGCTACCAAGACTGGTGGGAACAAGCGCTCTCGAGAGCCTGAGGATGTCAACTGGGACAAGAGGAGAAGACTGAAGATGTAATTCTATCTTGCAGCAGAAAGCCTGTATCTATCCCAGACAAAAGATCCGAATAATGGTAAAAAGGAACTGGACACTCAGTCTGATGAAGTGACTGAAGTGAGCCAGAATCCGAAATTGGGATAAGTATTTTTCTTACTTGTCAAGAATAAAGATTAGATGATGAGTATTTTTCTCACTTGTCAAGAATAAAGATTAAATGATGTCTCATTAAAATGGATTAAAGTAAGGAGGAATATGAAAATAATTTATATTCCTTACGCTTTAACAAATCAGAAGTTTAATCTCATCTTCTTTTCCGTTTAAAGATTGGAGTTTGTAAACGACTTAAAAAGATCCGTTCTTTTAAGTGTAAATTATTAAAAGCGTGTAAAGTATGTTCGCACATACGATGGAGAAAGATCCACTAACTGTGCGAAAACTATTACCACTCTTAAGTAAGCGCCAAGAATTATCTGGGCACCAATCTTAACGAAAGGAGTCTAAAAGCTAAAGGCGTAGAACCTGTCATACTATTTGGCAGAAGATCCTTCATAGGATGATATTGGACACTCAGTCATACAAAGCCTCCGGGCGACTGGAGTGGGCCAAAATTCCTTTGATATGATGATATTGGACACTCAGTCATACAAAGCCTCCGGGTGACTGGAGTGGGGCCAGAATTCATTTCATAGGAGAAGTAATGGACACCTAGTGTGGTGGGCGAGTTTCAGTCTTAATGATCTGAAGGCCTAAAGAAAGGCGATAAAGAAATTGGACACTCACCGCCAAAGCAACCGAAGTGGGCTAGAGTATTGAGATCACATATGATCCGGTTACGCCCTAACCACGGGCAAGAGGTTGTTCATGTGAAGCAACGGCACCTCTAAAATCAAAAGGGCTGGAGAGGTTGTCCTCAATAGGACTTGAGGGAATGAGATCACTCTAAAAGAGGTGATACATGTTCCTAACTTGGTTTAAGGGACGTTGTTGGTCAAGTTGGTTTGAGACTAGTCCAACAGGTCTGTAATAACTAAGAATGGTACAATATGTCTATAGCCCAATGAATGATATATTTGTAATCCGTGCATCTATGCCATCATAGATTAAGACACGTTAAATAGTAAGTCATTCAAAAGCTAACGATGTTGAGATTGTTGCCTCCTTTCGACATAAACCCTCAAAATGAATGTGAGGTAGGCGAAGAGGCAAAATCACCTTTCCAAATTCCGTCAAGGGAATAGTGAAAGAAGCACCGCTCCTCTAGAACTTAGTCACACCTACTTGGGTGATTTGAAGTTTATACAAAATAGAGGGGGGAGACAAGTACGTTGTGATCTTCATTGATGATGGTACAACGTATGGAATCCTTTGTTTGTTAAAAAGCAAAGATGAAGTTGTTGAAGCGGATAAGCGCTACAAAGCAGAAGTTGAACATCAACTAAGCCTATGGATTGCGAAATTCATAGCGATAGAGGGGGAGAATGTGAAGCAGCGTTCATTAAACGACTGTTCATTACTCACCTCAGCCTAACGGTGTTAGCCAAGCGCAAACCCGTACGCCTAAATTATGTGGGGCAAGGCGATCCTTACCGCTAATGCGATCCTCAACGGAACTCCGCATAAGGATAAGGATAACTCTCCGTGTGAGACATGAAAAGGATCTCACATACAAAAGTTGTGATGTGGGGTGGCTTGGTAGAAGTTGGACTACCGAAACAGGTCAAGTTCGACCTAAGACTGTAGATTGCATATCCACTGGATCTGTAAATAACAGTAGTACTTATCGCCTCTTGGCGTCAAAGAATGTTGAATTCTTATAAGATAACTTTCCTTGAAAAGGAAAAAGGAGTAATTGCTCAAGGTTAACAAGAACCCGCGAGGGCCTGACTGTCCGGAACTAGACGTTCCGTATCTACAGGACTCGAAAGTTGCTGGCTATCCGGAACTTAATATTCCAGATCTGCAGAACTCAGGGATTCTAGATGTTGAACCAAGACGGAGCAAAGAGGGGACAAGGACTTGTTCCAGTCCTTCTAGCTTGTATGGTTAAGAACGAACCATGGACAATTAACAAATAATTGTTATCTCCAAAAGCGCTGCTTTGGAAAGAAGCTAAAGAGAGAAATATATTCCATCATATAGAACCATACTTGCGTAATGGTTGATCTTCCTCCGGGAAAAGAACCTTTGGGTTGTGAAAAATGATACTCAAAAGTGAGTACAAAGTAGATGGATCTACTGACGAGTTCAAAGCCTCGGCTACTTGTACATGTGCTCCCCTGGGAGTAGCTTAACATCATGGGCCATTGCAGTCTTGCGTGGCATGAATGTTAAAACAACCTTCCCAACCGGAGAGTTGGAAGAAGAGAATCAGAGTTGGTTTTCTGGACTGTTGGGCTTCTTCCTGAACTTTCATCTTGGTCCTGAAAGTTTACATTTTGGTCTGAAAGTTTTAGATAAAGCGAAACAATGAATCTGAGCACGTAAACATTGACTGGTTAGAAAGCCAACAGTTGGAGAATCAACAGTCTGAAAGTAAAAGTCATATTGAAACAAAGTCTCGATATGAAAGATATGGATATCACAGATGACATCTTAGGAATTGGATTTCTAAAGACATCTAACGGACTGGTCGATAGTTGACAGTCTCGTTGAAGCCATCAATGGATATGAATCATAGAACTGATTGGAATCATGATGCACCCATAGACAAGGAGCGATACGCACAAATCACGTGTAGTTCAATGTATTGTACACACTACAACCGACCTGGTACAGTTCGGACCAGAATTCTTTCAGATGTACAGTTTGGTCCCTGAAGTTTCAAGATGTACAATTTGGTCCCTGAAGTTTCCAGAACGTCAGAATTTGGACAGTCAAAGCTGAAACGCCAAGCTCTCAATTTAGCCATTTATTTTGGCTGAATTACTCCTCCTATAATGGCCAAATCCGTTGGTCTTTCACCATTTATATTGGTGACTTTACTTCCTCCATAATTGCCATTATTTGGCTATTATGAAGGCAGTTTTTCAGCCCCTCCATCACCTATATAAACACCCCCTTACACCATTGTTGAGCACTAAGAACACACATATAATATACACGAAATTCAGAAGCTTACAAAAGCAGAAAGTTTTCTTCTTCCTATAACTTCCAAGGCATCATTTCGTTACTCAATATTCTTCACGGTAGATCTTGAGTTTCCTTTGCTCAAGTGTTCCATTGCTGTTTTATCTTGGGAGACAAATTTTCCAGGACGTATAAATGATACATACGGGGCAATATTGTCTTAAGGACAGAGTGCCACACTCGACTCAGCAAAACCAGTTTCCATTTTTCCGTCTTCAACAAAATTGTAATTTCAGTTTTGTGGATCTATTGTAATTTTCATATTACTAGTTGAATTATTGACTCTTTGTTTAGCCTTTCGAATACTTGTAATAGTTATATACTTCCCGTACTATTTTATAAAGTACCATAGAGCAAAAATTCACAACATCAACTGCCAGTTGCTCTTCTCGCTTTATCCCACGTATCCATTTCCCCTTAATTCGCCGCCTAAAACACACTATAAAATAACATGTGCATCTGGCCCCGGGAAATTATATTATCAACACAACACACGGAAGAAAGAAACGAAGAGCTAGAGTAAGAAACGATAGGGATAAGGGAAAGAAAAGAAGAAAATGTTGAAAATTTACTAATGTGGAATTAAATTTATTTTATTATTTATGATTTAAATAATTGAGATTTCGCACGTCGGAAACGTCGTTTTCTCACACGAGCACACGTAATGCCAAGTATCGCAAATTTCATTAGTGAAAGAGATATTGGTATGTAAGTAATATATTTGAGACATAGAATGATGGACGGTTATTGATCAAATGACAAAGTATTCCACGTTGGTAAACGAAGGAAACAGTGTACGAAGTGTAAGATGAAACGAGTCGGAAATCGCCGCGAAGCGACGCGGCGCAGCCCCGTCGGAGCCGAGGCGTAGGAGCGCCGCGGCGCCTCCCTGGCAGCGCCGCGACGCTAATTGGTTGTTCAGCCACTGGAGCCATGGCGCTTCGGAGGCAGAATATTGCGACTAGAAGATGGAAAATTCTGACTTTTGGGCTAGTTTTAGAGCATTGAATCTCCATTATTTGGCACATGAGTTCAGCCATTATTTGGCTGAATGTAACCCCTCAATAAGTGTCATTACATGGCTATTGAAGGTCATTAGTTGGCTAGTTGAGGGGTCATCTCCTTACACTATAAATTGAGGTCTTTGGCTCAATTGTTCAACACTAAGAAAACACTCACATAAATTTTCTGAAATCTTCTTCTTCCCCTCTAGCAAGTTTACTATACTCAAAGTTCTTCAAGAGTAACACTTGAGTTTTCTTTGCTCATTTGTTAAGTTGTTGTTGTATCTTGGGAGACTATTTTCCGACAAAGTAAAAAGATATATACGGGGCAATCTTGTCTTAAAGACAGAGTGTCATCACTCGACTCAGCAAATCACAAAAAGTTTGTAACGTTCTTGATTCCAGTTTGTTGTAATTTTTAATTTATCCTTTCTAGCAATTTGTAATATTTACTTACTTCCCGTTTTCTGCAATTGTTGTAACCCACAATTTTAAGACAAGATTGTTGTAAGTACTTAGAAAGATGACTGGAAGAGAACAACTCGCTTCTGATTCTGATGCTGCTGCTACTCAAGGCAACCCCTCTGCCTTCCCCACTGCTGCTCAAGGCACACCTAATGCCTTCACTACTGCTCAAGGCCCATCCAACGTCTTTCCTGCTGCTCAAGGGAACGTTACAGTTCCTCCACCCTCCGGGTTCCATCATGAACGCCCAGAAAAGTTCATGGTCTCCAACTTTAAGAGATGGCAGCAAAAGATGTTGTTTTATCTGACTGTTATGAGAATGGGTCGTTTTCTAACTGAAGATCCTCCACAAGCTAGAGATGAAGTGGACCCTCAGCCTAATGAAACGGCTGAAGGGGGCCAAGGTATCCATGTCATTAATGGCATGAAGATGGTTCTTGATGCATGGAGTCATAGTGACTTCATGTGTAAGAACTATATTTTGAACTGTCTGTCAGACCCACTCTACACGGTGTATTGCACCGTAGGCACCGCCAAAGAGTTATGAGAAAAACTGCAGAAGAAGTACAACGCACAAGATGCTGGTACGAAGAAATTCATCGTTGGGAAATTCCTGAAATTTCAAATGGTGGATAACAAAACAGTGATGTCCTAAGTCCATGAATTCCAAATGATTCTACATCACCTGGATCTGGAAGGTATGAAACCAAATGAGCAGTTTTTGGTTGCATCGCTAATCGAGAAGTTACCTCCCTCGTGGAATGAGTTACTTAAAACTCAAGACAAAGGAAATGACCTTTGATGAACTTATTATCAAACTCCAGATTCAGGAAGATAATAAGAAAGTCTTGCCTAAGGGAAAACAACCCGCTGAGGCAAAGGCAAATCTGGCTGAGGGAAAAGGGAACCCAAACAAGAAGCGCAAGTTCCAGAAAGACGGCAAGACCCAGGCGGCGGAGAAGTTCAAGGGGAACTGTCACCACTGTGGGAAACCTGGTCACATGATCAAGGATTGCCGCAAGCTCAAGACTGAGCAACAAGAGAAGGCCAAGGCCAAAGGCAAGGCACAGGCTAACGTCGTCCAAGACATGTTTCTTGATGACATGATTGAGGAGTTCTCGGCGGTGGTGCTTGAAGCAAACCTTGTTGAGAATCACATGCAATGGTGGATGGACACGGGTGGTACCAGACACATCTGTTCCAATAGAGATGCCTTATCCATATATACACCAGTTACAAACAAGAAGTTGTTCATGGGTAACAATGCTTCCTCTGACGTGCTGGGGGTAGGAAATGTAGTCCTGAAGATGACTTCTGGAAAGGAGTTCACTCTGAAGGAGGTGATGCATGTCCTTGAGATTAGGAGGAATTTAATTTCAGGTCGTTTATTGGTTAATGTTGGTTTTAGGCTAGTATTTGAGTCCAATAAGTTTGTAATCACCAAGAATGGAACTTTTGTGGGAAGAGGCTTCGTCTGTGAAGGTCTCTTCAAAGTTAACGCCATATTTGTAATACGTGCAAGCAATACTATTGAAGCTTCTTCTTACTTGCTTGAGTCCTCTAATTTATGGCATCATAGGTTAGGACATTTTAACTACAAGTCTATCCAAATGTTGGTTAAGTTGGAGTTGTTGTCGTCTATCGACGTAAACCCTCAACATAAATGATGAATACCTTGCTCATCAATTTCGGTCTTCCTCAAAATATATGGGGAGAAGCTGTCCTTACCGCTAATACGATTCTTAATAGAGTTCCACATAAGGGTAAGGACAAAACTCCATATGAATCATGGAAGGGAAAGAAACCCACCTATAAATATTTAAAGGTGTGGGGTTGTTTGGCAAAGGTCGAAGTGCCCAAACCAAAGTAGGTCAAGATTGGGCCTAAGACTGTAAATTGCATTTTCATCGATATGCAAATAACAGTAGTGCTTATCGCTTCTTAGTGCATAAGTCAGATATTCCAGATATCCATGGGGGTACAATCATGGAATCAAGGAATGCTCAATTCTTTGAGGATACTTTTCCTAGAAAGGAAAAAGACATAACCTCTCGCAAACGAAGTTATGAACAAAGCTCTCAGGAACCAGGAGTCGTTGACTGCCCGGATCTAGATGGTTAAGATCTAGTGGACTTCAAAGTGGATGAATATTCGGAATCTAGTATTCCAGATTCTCAGAACTTGGAGACTCCAGAGATGGAACCAAGGCAAAGTAAAAGGGCTAGGAAGGATAAATCCTTCGGTCCTGACTTTGTAGCTTATATGGTTGATGACGAACCAAGGACAATTGCTGAAGCATTTTCAACTCCAGAGGCACCGCTCTGAAAATAAGCTATTGAGAGTGAAATAGACTTCATCCTGCATAACCATACTTGGGAGTTGGTTGATCTTCTTCCGGGAAATAAACCGTTGGGTTGTAAATGGATACTCAAACAGACGTATAAAGCAGATTGGTCTATAGATAAGTACAAGGCCAGGTTGGTAGTCAAGGGCTATCGGCAGAAGGAAGGCCTTGACTATTTTGACACGTACTCCTAGTGTCTAGGATGACGTCCATACGAGTATTCATTGCGATCGCAGTGTTGCGTGACCTTGAGATACATCAAATGGATGTCAAGACAGCCCTTCTAAATAGTGAATTGGAAGAAGAAATTTATATGGAACAACCTGAGGGGTATGTGATTCCAGGGCAAGAGAAGAAAGTCTGTCGACTTGTCAAATCTTTATACGGGCTGAAACAGGCCCCGAAGCAATGGCACGAAAAAATTGATAGTACTTTACTATCGAAGGGTTTCTCCACTAATGAGTGTGATAAATGTGTCTACATGAAAGGTAACTCTGACTCGTTAGTCATGATATGCTTCTACGTAGATGACATATTGATCACAGGGAGTAGTCCTAGCTTGATTCTAGAGACTAAGAAAATGTTGAAACAATGCTTCGACATAAAGGATGTAGGTATCACAGATGTCATCTTAAGGATAAAGATCTCTAAGACGTCTGACGGACTGGTCTTATCTCAGTCTCACTACATCGAGGATGTGTTGAGAAAGTTCGAGATGTTTGACAATTCACCTATGAAGTCACCACTGGATAGAAATCAAAAGCTTGATAAAAATCGTGGTGCATCCGTATGCCAAGAGCAATATGCACAGGTGATTGGGAGTTTGATGTACATACCAAACTGCACCCGACCTGATATTTCTTATGCAATCAACAAGTTGGCTAGGTTTACCCATAATCCAAGTAATGATCATTGAAAGACGTTGAATCGGGTACTACGATACCTGAAATACACGCTAACTTACGAGTTGCATTATTTGAGATATCCAGCTGTACTAGAGGGGTACAGTGATGCAAACATGATATCTGATATAGAGAACACCAAGTCCACCAGTGGGTATATATTTACAATTGGTGGTGGGGCTGTGTCTTGGAAATCCTCTAAGCAAACTTGCATCGCCCGACCCATGATGGAATCAGAGTTTATCGCTTTAGACAAAGAAGGAGAAGAAGCAGATTGGCTTCACGACTTCTTAGAAGATGTTCCTTGTTGGGACAAACCCGTACCTTCTGTAATGATCCACTGCGACAGCCAGTCGGCTGTAGGAAGGGCACAAAGTTCTATGTAGAATGGCAAGTCTCGTCATATTCGAATAGAGACATAAGACCGTTAGGCAGCTGATCACCATGGAAAGTTCAAAGCGGAAGCTACCTATCCAGATGCAACATCTTCCGCTGAAAGATTGCTGGAAATAGGCACCTTGTGAGTGCGCCAAAATTTCTTTCAAAAGGGATTGTTGGAAATTTACTAATGTGGAATTAAGTTTATCCCATTATTTATGACTCGAACAATTGAGGCCCCGCACGTCGGAAATGTCATTTCCACACACGTGCACATGTAGTGCCAAGTATCGCAAATTTCATTAGTTAAAGAGATATTGGTATGTAAGTAATACGTTTGAAACATAGAATGATGGACGGTTATTGACCAAATGACAAAGTATTCCACGTTGGTAAACGAAGGAAGAAGTGTAAGATGAAACGAGTCGGAAATCGCCGAGGAGCCGCGAAACTAATTGGGTGTTCAGCCACTGGAGCCGTGGCTATTTGGAGGCAGAATGCTGCGACGGGAAGATGGAAAATTCTGACTTTTGAGTTGGTTTTGGAGCATTGAATCTCCATTATTTGGCACATGAATTCAGCCATTATTTGGCTGAATGTAATCCCTCAATAAGTGTCATTACATGGCTATTGAAGGCCATTAGTTGGCTAGTTGAGGGGTCATCTCCTTACACTATAAATTGAGGCCTTTGGCTCAATTGTTCGACACTAAGAAAACACTCACAGAATTTTTTTGAAATCTTCTTCTTCCTCTCTAGCAAGTTTACTATACTCAAAGTTCTTCAGGAATAACACTAGAGTTTCCTTTGCTCATTTGTTAAGTTGTTGTTGTATCTTGGGAGACTATTGCCCGATAAAGTAAAAGGATATATACGGGGCAATCTTGTCTTAAAGACAGAGTGTCATCACTCGACTCAGCAAACACAAGGAGTGTGTAACGTTCTTGATTCTAGTTTGTTGTAATATTTAGTTTATCCTTTCTAGCAATTTGTAATATTTACTTACTTTTTATTTTTTGCGACTGTTGTAACCCACATAAAATGGCAGCAGTAGAAGAACCAATATTCTCTAGGCTCGACAGACTTGACAATATTGTGAGTACATCTCTAATTACTGCTATGTTTGCTATAATATGTAACCTTCAAGACTGTACTTGTTGAGATTTTTTGGCTTTAGGTATTTTCATTCTTATTTGTTTATGCTCCTTTGGAAGAGGAGTTGTAGTTGGCCAAGCCATCAATTGTTTTCTTCATTTTCTATCTTTAAGGTGGTTACCTCTGTTATTTGATTATCCTAATTAAAGTTGATTTAAGAAAAGAGAGCTGAACGTACTAGAACTCAAAATAATCATATAAAAAAAACGTAAAAGTATCAAACCATGGCAAAAGCCCGATGGATAAGTTAACAAGAATTAGAATATGCCTCCGACATATTCACTAGCGTCTGTGTGTAATTTGATAATATCTATGATTCCTCTAATTAAGCTTTTGGGCTTAAACATGATGTTGGACGTTAACGTGCCACTTTATATTGTTATGTATTCGATACTGAATTTATGGATAGTGGAAATAATATGTACATTATTAGTAAATTTTAATATTTACTAATAGTAAGGTAGCTACTATATATTTAACAACTTATCAACTTACTAATAATTAAAACAAGCTTGGACTTGGCGGTGTCTCAATCTCTTTCCCGTTAGAGAATTTTCGGTGGACTTCTTGATGTTTGATATAAATTCATATATGCTTTCGGATAAAAAATTTTTGGAGGAAGTCAGAGGAGGTGATCATTCCCCAAAGACTTCAACAGCATCAAGCGAGACACTAACGAGCGACGGGCAAGCTTCGTCGCTAAATTTCTCTCCATGTCCAAGAAGCATGGAGAAGCATTGTCGTCCCATAGACGACGTTATTTCGGAGACTGAGCACAAGGGGACACTCATTGAGAGGCTTGTGAATGTTGAGAACAGGGTGTTGAACGTGTGTTTGCAGTTAGAAGCAGAGTTGGAGATGAAGAAGAAGAAGAAAAAAGAGGATAATAATGTTGTTCTTGATCAGACTTTGAAGAAGAAAAGAGAGGGAAATGTTGTTGTAGAGGCGAAGAACAAGTCATCTCATAAGAAGGGGGGTTTTAAGAGCTTTGTTAAGTCGTGTGTTCAAGGGAAAGGAATAGGGAAGCATAAACATAGAGATTGAGATTTGGTGGAATTGTAATGATGTTGATGGTATATGTATGTGTCTTTATGTTTTTACCATAGTTTTTTTGGTTTGATGTGGGGTGTTTTTAGTACCAAAATAGTGGAGTGCAACGGTTGTGACAATTTTGGCAGTATGGTTTTTATAAATTATGCAGATCTTTTGCTCAGCGAGTCTGATTTAAGTTTGATTAGAGCCAATTTAAAAATGATTCACAATAAGCTCCAATGGGGAGATGCTCTCTTCCAAACAAGTGTGTGAGCTGAAAATGTTCTTTCTTGTCAATGTCAAGTAAAAAATTTGGTCTTTTTTTGTAAACCTACAAATTCGTAGGGATCGGTTGGTCTAAAATCGGGATATTCGGGAGTGGGATATTCCTGAGATCTTGGGACGACAATAAAAGTTAATCCGTCCGTTTTAAATTATTTGTTGTGTTTATTAAAAATAATTATCTCAATTTTTTTTTTGGAATCCCAAGAAATCCGCAGTTTCTGTACTTAAGGTGAGCACTCTATGATGAGCACTAGGTAAATTTGCCTTTGCTGTATCAAATTATTTATTATTTGTTGTGATTATTAATACTACAGGTGAGCACTCTATGATGAGCACTAGGTAAATTTGTCTTTATTGTTTCAAATTATTTATTATTTGTTGTGATTACTAAAAATAGTTGTCTCGATCAAATATATCATTTATTTTATTTTATTAGTCAATTTTATTCTCTGTTAGTGAACAATATACCTATAGACATGTCCATCTACAAAGTTTACACATATATCCTTATTTTGGATGAAAAATCTCAAATTAAATTAAATTACTAGATTTAAAATAAATTATGGTCCGACTCAAATCCGATTTCATCTTCTTTCTCATTCTTATTCATCCTACTTTCAGAAAATCTTCTTCCGCCACCAAAAACAGAATCTTCTTACGCGCCATGAATTTTAACCTCGGATCAGTCAAAGGATTTACCCTCGGATCTTCAAAACTTCCACCACTTGCCGGACACAAAACCTTGTACAACGGATCATTTTCAATCCCAAAATAAGGATGAACCAAAAAAGAGCCCCATAATTTTGATTTTCAAATCGAGATCACTAACCCCTGCTCTAACTGCAACATCATTCACAATATTTGCTCTAGCACTTTCTCCACCAATAAACACTTTTGTAAAATTTAGTTAAGAGAAATTAATTTTGGCATTTTCCGTAATGAATTAGTAGAAGGAGAAAGGAAAATTAATTTGATTATTGTGAAGAAGACGAATAATAATTACTGATTTTTTAGAGAAATTAAATAAATAAAAGTAAAGAAATGAAAAGGAAAGTTGGTAAGGGGTTGGAAATAATGTTCAAATAAGTATAAAGAAGGATAGAATTGCATAAGAAAATTATTAAAAAAATATATAAGAAATAGAAGAGTAGATAATCAAGAAAAATAATAAAAAGGAGAAAAAGAAGATAAAAATTTTTAAGAAGAGAACGTGAATATGATCAAATCTAAGAATGGTCTTTTTCTTGGTATTAAATTTGTTGAATTTTTCTTTTTTCATTTGGTATCATCTTGAAAATATAATTAAAATAATAATAGTATTATAATGAAAGAATAGATAAAAGGTAAATTTGATCGATAAGTCAATATTGATATTTTTAACTAGAAAGTTTTAATAATATTTTAATTTTATTTTAATGATTGCGCGAAGCGCGGATAATTTCACTAATTAATATAAAGGAAGAGCACATAATCTTAAATAATCACTGTTGAAAATAGTATATAAATAATGAAAATGCAAGCAAGGACTGGACAAATAAAATGAAAAGGGCTTTGATGATTCAAGTTATTCAACAAACATGTCCAGTTTAACTAGTGCATCTGGTGAAGCTGCAAATTTATCTTCTTACACCATGAATAATGATAATACTGGAGCCATCTTCTATCCACCTCAACAGCACTTAATTACGTCCTAAAATCAAATCCACCACAATAAATTTGGATAACACATCAATATTTTCACCAAGAACAACAAGAAAGCAATCAACTTCAAAAACAAAGGCAATCTTTAAAAATAAATGCAATCTGTAAACCAATTAATTAGAATTGCAATTTCAATACAACAACAATGATAGAAGGTATACACGCATGGACCGAAAATTAATCACAAATTATCATATTTGTAGAATTTTTGTACAAGTGTAATTATGGTTTAGTATTATATTAGAACTAGGAATTAGTCTTGTATTATGAAAAGATAGATTTATTTGTCATATTTAGATATTGTATATCATGTATATATACCTCTTCATTAATGAAAATAATCAAGGAACTATTTCTTTCACGGTATTAGAAGTCTAGACAAATATTTTTCTTCTCCAACCCGCTCTTCCGCAGCCCCTTTCTCGGTATTCGAGCCAAGGCTGACGGCCACCTCTCCTTTTTCTTCTCAAATTTTCTTCCAAATCCCTCATTCTCCTCTTGTTCTTTCATTATGTCTACCTCAAAGAACATGTTTCATCCTGCCATTACATTATCCAACATCAAGAACCACATCCCTATCGTTCTTGAGATGAAAAACGTTCAATACGCGACGTGAGCGGAATTATTTAAAAGTTCACACACGCTCACATCAAGTCATTCATCACATCATCCCCGCGGAGCATGCAAGGAGAAGGTGGCGATGACCCTATGTTATGGACGACTCTTGATGCTACAGTCCTCCAGTGGATTTATTCCACTATCTCTACAGACCTATTACAGACAATTATTTAACCCGATGCCACGGCGATGAAATCTTCGAATAAGGTGCGTGATATATTTCAAGATAACAAAACTTCCCGTGCCGTCACTCTTGAGCAGGAATTTTCCCATGTCAATATGGAGGATTTTCCGAATGTCTCAGCCTATTGTAAAAGGCTAAAGGAATTGGCGGATCAACTCAAGAACGTTGGTGCGCCCGTCACCAATGATCGTCTTATTCTTCAGATGGTTGCAGGCCTATCCGAGGCCTATAATGGCGTTGGGACACTCCTTCGTCAAAGTAATCATTTCCCACTGTTCTATTAGGGTCCGTTCCATGCTAACATTAGAAGAGGCCGGCTTGGCTAAAAAAGCGGCTACTGGAGCAAATTTTGTCAAGATGATGGCCACTTCCGATGACCCTCACTCGTTCTCGGATAATTCTAGCTAAAATCGTTACAACGGTGACGGCAAAAAGGGTCAAAATTGGAAAAATTGTGGCAAGAACCGCAGTGACGGACGCGGCAGTGGCGGCGGTAGTGGCGGCGGTCGTGGCGGTGGAAGCAATGGCAGTGGACCAGTTGGGCCGCAGCCTTGGCCCAATGCACAATGGCCGTGGGGATGGGCCAGTGGCCAGTGGCCCACACCACCCTTTCCTTATTTCCCCCCGAATTAGGCCAGGCCCAATTACGCACAACAGCAGCCAGTACCCTTAATCAATGAATACTCATTATGATAAAATCGCATTCACTTTGTTTCACTTAATCCATATAAGAATTAAGAACAGAATTTTATAACTTGTATATGTTTCAGGCGTTTATAATTCTTCAAGAATTTTCATATAAATTTTGTCAAGTGTCAATATTCATTAATATTTAAATGTGTGTTATTTACTGATGTCTGGACTGCATGTTCAATAAGCTTAAAGCTTGTCAAAATGCTTTATTTTACTTGATAATAATGTCTACGTTAGCATACTTTATAGACATAGAATTTAGATCCTCGTAATCTTTTACAATATTGCGCTATATTGTACCAAAGATATAGTCGACGATATATCATTTGTATTGGTTTGCAATGTGACATAATTTATTGAGATCTCATCAGTTTCATTATTTTAGGTATCTAAACCTCTCATGACGTTTCATGAAGTGTTGTGTCATAGGCTCTTCGAGAGCATATTGCCTCCTTATTGTGACCATTTTGATCATTTGCTCCTCTCCCTTTTTAATGATTATTTCATTTGGAACCGATTGATCTACCACGCTTCATGCATGTTGTAAACTATGTCCTTCAGGGACATTAATTTAATAGGATGTTGCAGCTGAAATTAGAAATTGATTTTGGGTTAGCAAATGCTTCTAGCACTTGACTTGAATTATCTTTGAATGAGGATCATATCAATTGTAATTCATAACATATTTCTTAGTTGCTTATTCTCTCCCTCTTATGTTAGAAAAACTAACACATATCCTGTCTTCTTTGGGGAATTTATCTTTGTGCATCATGATAGATTAATTAATCATATACTACAGATAAAAACTGTCAGATGCAAATATCTGGTTCCTGACCCTAAACCTATTGTGAGGGGTGAATTTATCATAATTTATTGGTCTGAAGCATACAAGTGTTGTTGCATGCAATATATCATATTTCATATCAACACATGAAGCTTTGTTTTCATTAATAATGGTTTAGCTCTTTATCAGAGGCATTCAACACTAAATCAGCTTACATATAAACTAACATTAGCAAGAATTATCTTGATTACATAATATGAAAATTATTCTCTCAACTCAATTATTTTGAGCAAGTAACTTGTATATGTCAAATTGCGGGTTGACAATAAACGCACATGTGACTGTCTTATCGATTCATCTATTTAAGACATCACATAACAGGTGAACGGTCCCATATTCACCTTTATTATTTTTCAGAACTTAGGGAATGCAACCCCAACATTAGCTAGTATAATCAACTTATCATGAGAACAAGCAACACAAATAAATTCTTGAAGAATCTTCTAGTTCTTCAATACATGTCAATATTCAATCTTCACATTATATTTGAATTATGATGGTCAAATCGTTCATGCCAACTAATAAAATTATATGTACAAGTAAACTTCAAGTTTACCATGACATGTGCTATTTATTTTAGTAAATTTTTGATTTACTATGACATGAGTTTTATATCAATAAATTTCTGGTTTATTGTGGCATGTGATTTGATCATGCTTATATTTATAGTACAATTTGAACAATAATGCGGGTAATCTTTCACATACATATTTTTAACGATGATTTTGAAGATATTTAATCCTTCAATCATTTATAGTTTCAATATGATAGTCATTTATTTTAGTGAACTTCGAATTTACTATAACTTGTGTTTCGATCATAACAAATTCGTATATTACAATCTAGAACGAATGACATAATAATATATATAAGCTCTTCAGGAGCCTTTAGTTTATTCTCCATAATCACATATTGTGTGGACAATACTAGTGTCATGATGTTATAGATAAATAGTTAGCTCTTCCGGAGCCCTTAATTGATTTTGTACTATCAAATATTACCCTGATATCGCTGGTGTCATGAAAAAACAAATTGCAACCAAATGAATATTATAAAGACATTCTTAAATTCATAAATGACAAAAAGTAAACATTAAGTTATATAGTCTTTGATACTTCTATCATTAACTTTTATGGTAAATATCTCCTTCACGAAGAATATCCATTAACATCTGAATATTTTGGACCAAAGCGGCAACCACATAATTATTTCTTTCTTCAGAAATTTTTTGTATGAATTGTGATTTCTTTCTGGAAAATTAGTAAGTAAACATAACATATTAATGTGGTTATAGTAGAAAGTAGTCTACAAAATTTGTATCTTTTTGCCATAGAATGATACATAATAAAAGTATTTAAGATGATTTAACGTGCGACAGGTACGTGCATCAACAACCTTCATACCACAAAATAACATTTATATCGTTTGTTATTTTATCTCTTCAGGACGTGTGTTGTGGTATTTCTTCATTTGCTTCGGAGAATGAAACATGATCACTTAGATGAGCATAATTTTCAGTAGCTCATTATTTCTCTCAATCTTTTGCTAGTCGTCAAAGCATACCAATACTTCTAGACCATCAAAATACATATAGAACCATTCCTTAATATTACATCCCAATACTTTGAGAAAATTGCAGCAAATTAAATATAAATATTCCTTCATTATTTTTTCACCTTAAATAACTAAAACCGTAGCTTGCAGAAAAATAAAAAAAACTTTACATGAATTTGAAAAGTTATAACAGATTTTGAGGAGAAAATTCTATTATTTTACCATTTTAGAAGTAAATTTCAAAGTTGAACCTTTTCAGAAGTAAAATTCAAAACCTTACTACTTCGGGAGTAAAGTTTAAAGTCTAATTACTTCATAAATATTTTTTGAAGTTTTACTATGGCTGGAGTAAATTTAAAGACTTTAAAATTTCACTACTTCAGGAGTAAATTTTGGTATTTCACTATTTCAGGAGTAAATATCATATTCTTACTATTTCGAGAATAAATTTCAATGTCTTATTACTTCAGGAGTAATTTTTAAAGTTTTACTACTTCTGAAATAAATTTCAGAGTGTTATCCCTTCGGGAGTAAAACTCAAAGTTTTACTACTTCGGGAGTAGAGTTTAAAGTTCTACTACTTCAAGAGTAGAGTAAACTATTTTGAGGGTAGAGTTCAAAGTTTTTTTATTTAAGGAGTAGAGTTCAAAATTTGCTACTTCGAGAGCAAATTTCTAAGTTTGCTACTTCAGAGCAGATTTTTGAATTTACTATTTCAGGAGCAGATTTCTGAATTTACTACTTCGGGAGTAAATCATAGAATATTTTTTTTCTCAATTATTCTACCTCTTCTAGAGGTGAGTCGTGAACTTCACAACCAAAATGTTCATCCGTATATATAATATTTACTACATACGGTCACATTCGCTTCAGAGAATTGATCTATATTTATAATATTTATTAAAAGTTCTCATTATTTGGGAATAGAAAATAATCATCTGAACGTGTTTTAACTATATAAAAATATGATAGCTTATAACCTCTTTTAAGATGTTGATACTTCAGAAGCATATCGAGACGTGGATATAATATAGAGAATTTTTTCTAACATATCTTTAATTGTAATCAGAATAATAGTGTAAAAATATTATCACCTCTAATAGTTATGGACACAACTAAATTTAACCACCACAAAATTTATGAGAGCGGTTATATACATCTTAGATGCTAATGTAGTTCATCTTTCTAATACAATTAATTCTCTAGCATATATTATCATGTCATGATAAACTACCATCTTAGTATACAAACAACTAAAATAGTTCGATAAAACCGTCAAACATAAAATTATTTAGACCTCATTAATCAGCAAAATTGATGCTTTTCATGTACTAATTAAATCACATATAGTTATCAAACATAATATATAGCCTTTCAGGACATACTAATTCCATAAGACATAATCTTGATCACCAATGACAATATTCTATAAAATTCTTAGTCATATCAACAGTAGCTAGCCAGCACTAATATTATTGAATCAAGCGTACTAGTAAATTGCGTACCCGCATAGCAACTTCATGTACTGGGTTACCTTCCATTTACGTCGGTTGTTGAAAAGCATCCCTCTCTCGTCTTTGGTCTCTACAGGAGATTGCCCCACAACTCACACATCAAATTTTATTTTGAGGTTTCACGTATGTGCAGAAAAACTATTAGAGACTCCGCTGTGTTATAAAATAATAAAAGTAGAACAAAAATATTGTGAAGAAAGAGAAGATAGGAGAATTTTTTATTTCTCTTGAGTGATGTAAAATACAATGAAGGGAACATATCTATTTATAATAGAAAATTGATTTAGTCCTAAATGTATAACTTTTCTTGTAGAAATAGACATTCACAATAATAAATAATATTTATAACATAATATATTTTTTAACATTGTATAATTATGTAAAGTTCTCTAACTTATCTCAGCATTAGTAAATAAGGAATAAGATGATATTAAATTTTATCCCATAATTATTTCTCTTACCCATCCTACCAAACGACTCTTAATTAACGGTTTCCGGCTGGTCTATAGGCGCTTTCATATGTCAAGCCCAATTCGCATCAGATCTGCAGGTCCATGCCCATTTGCAATTACTTACCTAATGGGCTTCCCTACTACTAGTTCATAAGTTCACGACAAGTTCCTATAATAGTAAGGTTAATCTCATATCAATACATGACATGACTCGAATTTTACAAAAATGCAAAATAGGTTAGAAGTTCAAGTCATGTCTTCTATCAATTATATTTGTTTAATTAACTTAATAACATCATACATTTAAGTTAGACGTTAGTAATAAGTCCATATCGAGGAAACATTGCCTAACATGCAGTACTAGGTGTCCATTACTTTTCCTATGAAATGAATTCTGGCCCCACTCCAGTCGCCCGGAGGCTTTATATGACTGAGTGTCCAATATCATCATATCAAAGGAATTTTGGCCCACTCCAGTCGCCCGGAGGCTTTGTATGACTGAGTGTCCAATATCATCCTATCAAAGGAATTTTGGCCCACTCCAGTCGCCCGGAGGCTTTGTATGACTGAGTGTCCAATATCATCCTATGAAGGATCTTCTGCCAAACAATTTGACAGGCTCAACATCATTAACTTTTAGACTTCTTCCGTTATGATTGGTGCCCAGATAATTATTGGCGCTTACTTAAGAGTGGTAACAGTTTTCGCACAGTCAGTGGATCTTTCTCCCTCGTATGTGCGAACATACTTTACACACTTTTAATAATTACACTTAAAAGAACGGATCTTTTTAAGTCGTTTACAAACTCCAATCTTTAAACGGGAAAGAAGATGAGATTAAACTTCTGATTTTTAAAGCGTAAGGAATATAAATTATTTTCATATTCCTCCTTACTTTAATCCATTTTTAATCAGACATCATTTAATCTTTATTCTTGACAAGTAAGAAAAATACTTATCATTTAATCTTTATTCTTGACAAGTAAGAAAAATACTTATCCCTATTTCGGATTCTGGCTCACTTCAGTCACTTCATCAGACTGAGTGTCCATTTCCTTCTCACCATTATTCGGATCTTTTATGCAGGGATGATATAGGCCTTCTGCTGCAAGATAGAATAACATCTTCAGTCTTCTCCTCTTGTCCCAGTTGACATCCTCAAGCTCTCGAGAGCGCTTGTTCCCACCAGTCTTGGTAGCGGTGACACCATGAACACGTTCATCATCATCACTCTCTTCTACCAGAAAACCATTGTCATATCCAGATTTGGTCACACAACTTTTGACCAACATCTTTCGAACACTAATAGTAATACTATACAATATTGTCTTAAGTTGTTGAAGCGGACAAGCGCTACAAAGCAGCCTATGGATTGCGAAATTCATAGCGATAGAGGGGGAGAATGTGAAGCATCGTTCATTAAACGACTGTTCATTACTCACCTCAGTCCAACGGTGTTAGCCAAGCGCAAACCCGTACGCCCAAGTTATGTGGGGCAAGGCGATCCTTACCGCTAATGTGATTCTCAACAGAATCCGCATAAGGATAAGGATAACCCTCCGTGTGAGACATGGAAATGATCTCACATACAAATGTTGTGATGTGAGGTGGTTTCGTACCTAAAGCTGTAGATTGCATATCCACTAGATATGCAAATAACAGTAGTGCTTATCGCCTCTTGGCGTCAAAGAATGTTGAATTCATTGAAGATAACTTTCCTTGAAATAGGAAAAAGGAACAATTGCTCAAGGTTAACAAGAACCCGCGAGGGCCTGACTGTCCGGAACTAGACGTTCCTTATCTACAGGACTCGAAAGTTGCTGGCTATCCGGAACTTAATATTCCAGATCTGCAGAACTCAGGGATTCTAGATGTTGAACCAAGACGGAGCAAAGAGGGGACAAAGTCTTGTTCCAGTCCTTCTAGCTTGTATGGTTAAGAACGAACCATGGACAATTAATAAATAATTGTTATCTCCAAAAGCGCTGCTTTTGAAAGAAGCTAAAGAGAGAAATATATTCCATCATATAGAACCATACTTGCGTAATGGTTGATCTTCCTCCGGGAAAAGAACCTTTGGGTTGTGAAAAAGGATACTCAAAAGTGAGTACAAAATAGATGGATCTACTGACGAGTTCAAAGCCTCGGCTACTTGTACATGTGCTCCCCTGGAGTAGCTTAACATCATGGGCCATTGCAGTCTTGCGTGGCATGAATGTTGAAACAGTCTTCCCAACCGGAGAGTTGAAAGAAGAGAATCAGAGTTGGTTTTCTGGACTGTTGGGCTTCTTCCTGAACTTTCATTTTGGTCCCTGAATTGTTTACATTTTGGTCCTGAAAGTTTCAGATAAAACAGAAACAATGAATCTGACCACAGAAACATTGACTCTAAAGTTAGAAAGCCAACAGTTGGAGAATCAACCGTCTGAAAGTAAAAGTCGTATTGAAACAAAGTCTCGATATGAAAGATATGGTTATCACAGATGACATCTTAGGAATTGGATTTCTAAGACATCTAACGGACTGGTCGTTAGTTGACACTCTCGTTGAAGCCACCAATGGATATGAATCATAGAACTGATTGGAATCATGGTGCACCCATAGACAAGGAGCGATATGCACAGGTCATGTGTAGTTCAATGTATTGTACACACTACAACCAACCTGGTATCGTCCTACAAACAGATCAGTTGAACTAAGTTTCACTGATGATCTTAATACATGATCAATAGAAGGCATTAAGTCGGATATGACGATATCTGAATTATTCGCTTATCTACGGATTATAGTATTCTGGATGTCCAGCGGTTCTGGGAGAACACAGTGATGAAAACTGGACATCAGTTCTGAAGAACACCAAAGCCACAAGTAAATGTGTATGGTGGATCTTGGAAAAACCTCTAAGCAAGCTTGCATCGACCGATTCATGATGGTATCAGAGTTTATCGCTTTATACAAAGCATGAAAGAAGTTGAGTAACTTCACGACTCATTAGAGGACGTCCCATATTGGGAGAAACCCGTGTCTTCAATAGTTATATACTGTGGCTAGCCGGTCGGCTTCAGGAAGGACACGGATGACGGCGTCTGGACATATCTGTCAGGATCTGTCGGAGACATAAGACCGTATGGCAGTTGATCATCACGGGTGTCACTTCCTTATTTACTAACTAAGGGACTACCCGGAGATCAAGTGTTCTGCATGTCTAGGGGAATGGGCTTAAAACCCAAAATATACGGACCAATACAGTGGTAACCCAACCTTACTAACTGGAGATCCCAGTAATTTGGTTCAATGGGAAAACTTAGTTGTAAAGGTTCAGTTGATCGCTTCAGTAGAAGCATGAGCACTTCGGATAGTGATTTCTGAAAAGAAACACCAAATCCAAAGTCGTTCCCGCGATAGACGTTAAGTGCTATCTGCAGTATGGGTAAAGGTTAAGTTTTCAAAACCTGTAATGATCCTCAACAAGTTGAGGTTAGGTCTTTGGGAAACTTTTAATGGTTCCTAACACTTGTGAAGTGGGGTATAGCAGGATACCTTGTAGGAGACCACCTATTTAAGTGCGAGGACGGGCCGCCTCAAATGAACGCACTTAAGAATCCAAGACGTTGTCCATGGCCAAAACGGACAAAACATTACGAAGAAGAGAGTAAGGGAATTTGTTGTGTTGGTACCATTGACTTGGCTTACACTAAACACTGACGGTTCAAGACATCACGTTCACCGCGCAGTAAGTAAGTCCGATGGTATTCAACTATGGAAGGTTCAAAGCTGAAGCTACCTCTCCTTATGCAACATCGGTCCGCTGAAATATTGCTGGAAATGAAAAAGGCACCATGTGAGTGCGCCAAAATCTCTTTCAAGAGGGGATTGTTGGAAATTTGCCTTTGGCGGGAGTTGGGACCGACCAACTTTAACAGCTTAAACACTAGTGTTACGTATGTTGGAGAATTCGGTTCTTCACACATGCATGATATACTAAGTACGTAGACAACCGTAGGGCCAAAAATTGTCAAATTTCATTGAGAAATGAAAGAGATATTGGTCCACGAAGTGAGGTGTTTGAAGCATGGAAAGTGTGGTGTTGTGTTCAATTCTCCCACATCGGTAGAGGAAGAAAGAATTGTTGTGTATATAAGACTCGAAATTGGTTTGGGGTTTGGGACCCCAAGGGGTATCCCATGTGTTTAAAGGAGGGAGGACCTAGATGTGCTTCGGTTCGAGGAAAGACCACACGCGCGCCGCCGCCCACCCGTCCGGTCCGGTTCCGAGTTCCGGGTTCCGGGTTCACGGGTCACGGGATGTGGGTTGTGGGCCTTCTGATATTATCTTTTTGGGCCAGAGAACTTTGCCAGAAGTACAGTTTGATCCCAAAAGTTTTAGATGTACAGTTTGGACCCAGAATTCTTTCAGATGTACAGTTTGGTCCCTAAAGTTTTAAGATGTACAGTTTGGTCCCTGAAGTTTTCAGAAAGTCAGAATTTCGACGGTCAAAGCAGAAACGCCCAAGCACTCAATTCAGCCATTTATTTTGGCTGAATTACTCCTCCTATAATGGCCAAATTCGTTGGTCTTTCACCATTTATTTTGCTGGCTTTACTACCTCCATAATGACCATTATTTGGCCAATAATGGCTGTTATGGGGGCAGTTAAACAGCCCTCCCTCACCTATATAAACACCCCTTACACCATTGTTGAGGTACAGAAAAATATACTTGCAGTATACACGAAAATACACAAGCAAAATAGTTTCTTCCTACACATTCCTTGCATCATTTCTTGCTCAATATTCTTCAAGGTAGCTCTTGAGTTTCCTTTGCTCAAGTGTTCCATTGTTGTTTTATCTTGGGAGACAAATTGTCCAGGACGTATAAAGGATACATAGGGGCAATATTATCTTAAGGACAGAGTACCACACTCGACTCAGCAATAACAAAAGCAGTTTCGACTTTTTCTCGTTCTACAATTATAATTTCAGATTTCTAGTTGAATTATTGAATCTTTGTTTATCCTTTCGAATAATTGTAATAGTAATATACTTCTCGTACTGCATTATAGAGTAACATAGAGAAAAAAATACCCAACACTTTTTGCCTTGATTTTTATAGTTATGAGGTTTTGTCTTTCAAAACTTGGTCTGGCTGAAAATAATCTTATCCTCGCCCTTATATATATTCATCTGGTACAAGTATATAGAGCTGAAGAGTACACATCAGAAAACCAAACATGATGTTGAGAGATGCAGTGGATCCTGTATCAGGTCCGGATCCGATGGATCCAGATCCGTTTTATAAGATATGAATCTTCAAAATTTGGACCTGACGGATCTGGATCTGGATCTGGATCTTGTATTTGAGATCCGTATCTGGTCCAGATCCGATCCGTGGATCAGTTTTTTATTAAATATATTCATAACCTAGAATATAATTTTATAAGTATTTTCTTAAAAAAATTCATAATTTCTGTATTTTACATTCAGATTTAGATTTTATTTTTTAAATGGTCCATACGTTTAAGTTCATAATTCTCAAAAGGTTCAATAAAAAACTAAGCGGAAACATATCTCTAACAAAAGAAACCCTACAAATTTCTCAGCATCACTTGTGTTCACTCTTCGAGATATTAAATCATCATAGATATCTGAACTGTCATATTTGTTAGGCCATATTACATCTTCAATGGAGAATTTTTATTTCACAAATAGAAAGGATACTTCATACCATATACGAAAAACAAGTTGTTCATAACACCTGCAATAAATGTGAGAACCCTTATAAGCAACATAACAAAATAGATGGGACAAAGGACGAAAATAAGCTCATACCTATGAAGAGAATTACATAACGGAGCATACGAACATCCGTCTCTATTTGCAGAGCCCAAATTCCACCAATGAAGATGATAAATTCTGGAAAATCCAGTATGTTGCGATCAATGACTGAAGACAAAATAGCAGTTGTATATCAAGTACTAAAACTTATTAGAATCCTGAATTTACAAACCGATGCAAAGTCCGCGAAGTGTCCACTGTTCAAGAAAGTAAAGCAAGGTTAAACTACACAATTAAAAAGTAAAACTTGATATAGAAAAAATTTAAGGACCTGATTATATGCAATCATTATTCAACATATAAATGCAAGTTTTTCTTACCTAGTTTCATACATTTTTTTGCAAGGAAGAGCACGATAAACAAAGCAGCAATAAAACAACCAGCAGCTATCATTGCAGTGAGAACATTTGTCGATGCGAACCATTAAAATAATGACTAACCTCCCAATTCTCTTTAATTTTGTCACCTGATATATATATCCAACACAATCAAATTGAATTTTCAATCTCAGGCATCCAGTGGATTCTATTTTTCAATGAAAAGGCTTTTGTTTAAACTGGTTAGATTTTACATGTGGATCCAGATCCGATCCGTGGACCCGATGGATCCGATCAATCTAGATTTGGATCTGCTTTTTATGGACCCGGTGAATCTGAATCCGGATCTGAATCTAGGTATAAAAAATAGATCTGGATCTAGTAGGATACGGTCCAGATCCGATCCGCTGCCATCCATAGTTGAGACTCAGATTGATTGGTCCAATAATTAAATATTAGTAGACACTCAATTCTATATAGCATAGCATCAAATCCCAACCCATTTAATTAAACCCTTTGGGGAGAACTAAGTTACAATACATATTATGATGAACACTAGTTTTATAGTGCTTCTTTTGGGTGCAATGCTCCCATAGTGATTACTGCAGTCCAATATCAATATTCCGAGCCAACCCATCAGACCTACCTCACTTAGAATATTGATATTCCGATTTGAAAATGAGATATGATAAACATGGACTTCACAACAGGTCTACCTCGCTCAGTCCGAAGGCATGATTCAATTTGAGTGATTATGGACTGACTTACTAAATCAGCCCACTTCTTGCCAGTTAAGACCACATATTCAGCAGAGGATTATGCGCCCACTTCTTGCTAGTTAAGAGCACATATTCAGCAGAGGATTATGCTAAGTTGTATATCCGAGAAATTTTCAGACTTTATGGGATCCAGTGTCCATTATTTCAGATCCTGGTGCTCAGTTCACAATGCACTTTTGGAAATTTTTTCAAAATGGATCGGGTACCAAGGTAAATCTCAGCACAATTTTTCCTCCTCAGACAGATGGCCAGGCAGCACGTACTATTCATACTCTTGAGGATATATTGATGGCATGTGTCCTTGATTTTAAAGGTAATTTGGATGATCATTTACCTCTCATTGAATTTGCCTACAACAACAACTATTATGCTAGTATTCAGATGGCACCGTTCGAAGCTCTGTATGGGCAATGGTGTAGATCACTAATTGGTTAGTTCGAAGTTGGTGAAGCAGAGTTGTTGGGATCAGACTTGATCCATCAGGCTATGGAAGAGGTTAAATTGATTCAGGAACGTTTGAAAACAACTCAGAGTCTCCAAAAGTCCTATTCAGATGTGAGGCGTAAAGACTTAGAGTTTCAAGTTGATGACTGGATATTTCTGAAAGTTTCACCTATGAAAGGTGTCATAAGGTTTGGAAAGAAAGGAAAGATCAGTCCCAGATATATCGGACCATACAAGATTTTGAGGAAAATCGATCTAGTGGCTTATGAACTTAAATTGCCATAAGATTTAGTTGTTGTGCATCCAGCGTTTGTTTCATGTGTCTATGTTGAGAAGGTGTATGGAAGACCCGTCATTGGTTATCCCTACCGATTCCATTACAGTTAAGGATGGTCTGACCTTGACCTATGAAGAGATCCATATGGCTATTTTGGATCGTCAGATTTGAAAGTTGAGAACTAAGAAAGTTGCCTTAATGAAAGTGTTGTCGAGAAGTCAAGATGTCGAGGAGGCTACATGGGAAGCCGAAGAAGACATGAAGTCTAGATATCCGCACTTATTTGAGAAGCAAGCAGAAAATGATCAAAAGGTAAATACCTTTAGTAATCATGGCATGTCCCTTGTGTATCCATATCTCATGTTTCAGGTTTATGTATTCAATACTCATGTTTCATGTCTTCATGTTTTCATGTAATCATGTCAGTTCGATTTCTATGTTTCATGTCATATTTTTTCACGTTCATGTACTCATGCTATGTCCAATCTCATTCCTAACCATGACCCATCATTCGAGGATGAATGCTCCCAATGGGGATATTTTATAACACCTCTTACCTTTAAACTAAGTCATGGTTATAATTCAGAGGTGTATGAAACCAAAATGGGGAGTTTGAAGTCGAAAATCAGTTTCAGTTCTGCAGATCCATTTTGACACCAGGATTGATGGACAGTAAAAGATTTTAAGGACCGTCGAAATGAACTGACAATTTCATTTTGAAATTTAACAGAACCCAATGGGTTTTTACGGATCGTACAATTATTGGTGATCCATCCTTTTTGAAAGTTGTAAATTAATTAAATTAATTTGATGGTCTGGTTGACCATATAAAATTTGACAATCCATTGATGGACCGTAGAAAATTCGACGGACCGTTGAATACTACCGTCAAATCCTTTCGACAGCAAAAACTATAAATACACAACTTAGTCTTGAAAAAATAGTTTTTCACTTTTTTAAGCCCTAGCACGAAGTTCTCTCCTCCTGTCATCCCCATAACTCAAGGTAAGTCATTTTCATATGATTCTAATCAAGTATAAACAATTCCTAAATGAAATTCACTACTTTTAACCTAGGGTTTTCAAGATAAATCTATTCTAAGGTTTCAAGGTTCAAGCTTTGGGATTATCTTTTCAAGTTCAGATTTTAAGACACGTTTTGGAGCGAATAAGGTAGGTAGATCTTCTATCCACGTGGGGACATCATTATTTTTTCCCACGCCACAATTATTCATGAAATCACAAACTCCCATAATCTAGGGTTTTACTCAAGTTCATGATAACCCTATATACATGTATAATTATATCTCATGTTATATCTTGACTTCGTTAATTACATTAATGATATGCTAATGTGACTATCATAAACCTGTATGTAATCCATGAATTCATGCCTTGTTTCTCATGAGTTCTTAAATACAAGTTATGATCATTATCACTCAGTTCCATGAAGTCATATATATTTCTCATGATTTATACGAGTTATATTATGTATTTCTTCACATTCTAAATTATAAATTTACAAGTTATGTTTACAAGTTATGTTTACAAGTTATTTCATGAAATTCATGGACTTTCAAGCCATTATTTTCAAGTACATGTTTTGAGAGTTGCGCAGATTACCGAGAAGGCTCAGATAGCCTGAAACTACATATGTCAACGTAAGATAAGGGTCGCTCCGTCAGAGGACGATACCTTCTTATTACCCATTGTAGGATTGTTGAATTAGTCATGTTTATGTTCATGTCCCGTACTCCGGCAAGGTACGAGATGACTTAGATGACCGGACAGAGATCAAACTTTACGTTCACGTGTGGTGGTTCATGTCGGTTTTATAATGCTCTCCCCACAGATATACAATTTTTAAATTTTACACATGTTATTATATTCATGTTCATGTTTTAGTTTCAGTTCATGTTCCTATTATATCATGTGTATGCTTATTCTTTCAGTCGATTAACATATAATACAATTCAAATGTACTAACGTCCCTTTGCATGGGGCCTGCACTTCACGGTGCAGGTGCTGATTTTCAGGGTAACGGAGCTACTCAGTAGGATTGCTTCAGTCTCGGCTATTTGGTGAACCCCATCTCATTCGGGGTGTTAATTTAGTTATTTTATCATTATGCATTATTAGTAGAGGTATGCCAGAGCCTTATCCTGGTAAACAGTTTTGCAGACTCATGTTGTCAGAGGTTTCATAGACTAGTCTAGTTATCATGTCATGTTAGTTTTTCAGTTTTCTAGACTTATTATATTTTTAGATATTTTCGCTATTATATTTCAGATAATGTTTTCAGCATATGTATACATGTTTTAAATATCATTACTTTAGAATTTTTTTTATGCTCATGTTGACAAGCAAGTCATGTGGTTCGCTCGGTCCATACAGTCACCAACAAATAGAAACACTTGTATGCATCAGGTTCATAGGGTAAATACATTCAAAATGAAGAAATTTTAGCGGTTCATATTTCAAATAAAGATCGCCGCGTGGAAAACTCATTTTTTTAGACACCAAGTGTTGTGTTTCGCCAAAGCCATAGTTCGAGGCGTGACAGATGGATTTACATCTACCCTGATGCCACTATCACACATCTTCCTAGGACTCATTCTGATCACTGCCCTCTTCTCATAAGTTGTCTAATGGCCATCTTAACCCTCAGGATAAGCCCTTCAGACTTGAGACTATATGGTGTAACCACCCTAGATTCCAATCTATAGTCCAAACCTGCTTTGGCAACACTAATGACATAACCTTAGCTACTAGTTTATTCCAAATTAGGGTCTTAACTTGGAGCAAGGAGGTCTATGGTAATATCTTCCAAAAGAAAAGGAAAATTCTTGCTAGACTATAAGGTATCCAGAGCTCTTCTAGCTATCAATTTAGTAGCTTCCTACCGAACCTAGAGCAAACTCTTCAAGAAGAATACAATGAAGTCTTTATACAAGAGGATGATTTTTGGAAACTGAAGTCTAGGATTAATTGGTTGACTGGGGAGACTCTAATACTAGGTTCTTCCATACTTCTACCCTAAATGAAAAAAGTAGGAATGGGATCCTAGCCCTTAAAGATGAGGTTGGAAACTGGACCTATGATCATAGAGCCATTAAGGATATGATTATTAGTTACTATCAAAATCTTTACACCGTTGAGAATGCTCATGCTGAACTTACTTTAACCCCAAACCCTTCTAATTGAGGATAAAAAAACCAACTAGGCTCTCACCTAACCTATATGGAAATTAGGAATGTTGTGTACTCCTTCAAGCCTATAAAGGCTCCTGGTCCTGATAGAATTCATCCCTCCTTCTATAAAAAATATTGAAATACCATCCAAGGACCACTAGTTTACTATTGCAAAACTGTGTTCAATAATTATTCCATGGAAGAATCCATGAATATGACTTACCTTTGCCTTATCCCAAAATGTGCTAATGTTGTCACCCTTAGGAACTTCAGACCTATAGGACTATGTAATACTCAGTATAAAATCATCACCTAGATCATTATCCATAGGATGAAGCCAATGCTTCAAAAGATCATTACCCAAACTAGTTTTCTTGCAGGTAAAAGAGCTTCTGATAATGTTATTATTGTCCAAGAATATCTAAATCACTTCAGAACCCTTAAGGACAAGAATGTGAACATGATATTAAAGATTGACCTAGAAAAATCTTTTGATAGATTATAATGGGATTTCATTAGAAAAATCTTAAAAACCTTAGTTTTCTTTAACTTTCCTCCTAACCTTATAAAGCTCATCCTTTCTTGTGTCTCAATCTCTTCCCTAGCTGTGCTAGTCACTGGTGGAAAAAAAAAACTGATTACTTTAAACCTACTAGAGGTATTAGACAAGCGACAAGGGGGCCCTATGTCTCCTACATTTTCATTTTGTGCATGGAAAGATTGTCTAGGAACATTAATCATGAAGTGGATCTGCTTAACTGGTTTCCTATATCCACTACCAGAGGAGGTCCCAAGATCTCTCACCTTTCTTCGCTGATGACTTGACCCTATTTGCTAGAGCCAATCTTAAGAACTGCCAAACCATCATTAATACCTTATCTTAATTCAATAATGGGTCTGTTCAAAATATTAACTTCACCAAGTCAAAAGTTATCTTCTCTAGTAACTCTCTACCGGAAGACAAGGCCACCTTTTCTAGATGCCTCACTATCCAAGCTAGAGAATCATTTTGAAAATATCTTGATTTTCTTATGTTCCAAAAGAGACCTGAGAGAAATTATTTTTAGTTCATTATTGACAATTTGAACACTAAGCTTGTTGGATGGAAAACTAAGTTTCTTAACATAGCTGGTAGAACCATCCTAGCAAACTCTTCTCTTAATAGCATTCACAACCATGTGATGCAATATATAAAGCTTCCTAGTAAGATTAATAGCCTGATTGACAGAGCCTAAAGGGATTTCATCTGGGGCACAACTGCTGAAAAAAAGGAAAATGCATCTAGTGGGTTGGGATATCATTACAAAGTATAAGAAAGAAAGGAGTCTAAATATCCATAAGGCTGAAGTTAAGAAAAAAACTATGTTAACTTCACTATCTTGGAGGATGCTTAGGAAATCAAATTCTCTGTGGGTCTCTATGTTAATTGCTAAAAAATGTAGGAACTATCTTGCTAGAAGACACTCTAGGACCCGGAGAAACATTTTAGAGCGCTATAAAATTTACAGGAAAGCTACTCAGTGGGTAGCTAATAAGGGAAACCTCATCTCCTTCTGGCATGATAACTGGATCCTTAACAACTCTAATCTTAGGGAATTCAGAGGCCTCTAAATCTAAGAAAATAAAACCTTAAGAGTCAGTGATATTAGGAACAATCTGCAAGATCTTTCCTTTGTCTTGCCCCTACAATTTAGCAGCTTATCTCAAACACCTTCACTCCCCTTAATTGTAACAGTGAAGAAGATTGGAAACTCACCAATAATGGTGAGTTCTCTTCTAAGAGTGCTTATTATCTCATCAACCATGCTACACAAAATGAGGAGAATGAGGGTACCTTGAATTTTAACTGAATTTGGAAGCTGAGTGTCTAACAAAATTAAATTCTTCATCTGGCTTATGAGACATAATAGACTTCCAAGGAGTGCCTACCTACAATATATGGGTATTAATAACAACCCTCAACGTGTATTCTATAACCACCCCTCTAAGACTATTAGCCACATCTTTTTTTAATATAGTGTTACTACCAACTTATGGGATGAAGTAATCCAACATTGAACCTCTACAACTTCTACTGTCCTCAATCATACCATGTTCAATACGTCCCTCAAGTTCTCTAACACCTGGGCCTCTCATAATAATTGCAAGTACAACCACCTCCTGAACTGGACAACCTTACACCCTTTTGTCTATGTTAAATGTCTAAACAGGAACCATAATATCTTTAACAACAAAACTGATAAACCTATTTTCAAGAATGCTTATGATAAAACCTTTGAGTTTAGCAGCCTCACAAACTACCCTAAACAGACTAATGAAATGATTAACATTACTTTGAAATGGGAACCTCCCCAAAGAGGTTTCTTCAAGCTGAACACTGATGGTTCCAGCTTTGAGAACCCTGGAGTTGGTGGCATTGGGGGAGTTATTAGAAATAACATAAGAGGTTGGGTAATAGGCTTCAGTAAAGGTTTGCCTAGTACCACTAATACCTATGTAGAACTAACAACTATTATGCAGAGGCTTCAATTAGCTAATGAGCGTCAACCTAATGTCATTGGAGATCAACTGTGACTCAAAGGAGGTAATAACAATGATCAAATAAGGTCATATAAGGTGTCTATTATCTCTGAATCCAGGTTCTTGATGCACAAACTAGACCATCCGGAACTAAAACACATCTATCGTGAGCAGAAAATGGTGGCAGATGTGGTAGCTAAGAAGGGAGCAAGGAATGAAATCTTTGATGGTGCTAAGTATTTTGTAGTACCCCCCCCCCCTCCTCCCCTTGTGTTGTAAATGTTTTTTGGAAAGATGTTTTGGGACAAACCTATGATCGCAAGGTCAATCTTTGTGACCTGCAAACAATGGCCAATGCGCCGAATTATGTAACAGGCATAAGCCTGGAAGCTGGGTGACTTTTGTATATTTTTGTTATGTATACAAGTACTAGTATCAGATTCACCAAAAAGAAACTTCCACAATTCTTTTTTATTAACATCGACTTCAATTTCTTTTTTTCAATTTCATCTCGAATATTTTCTAAACCTTTTTCAATTTAAGCATTATATACTTTTTCCAACCTCCACTCAAATATTATGCATGCCTACAATTCATTTTCACTTTTGTTAAATAGGCAAAAACGTAAACAAGAAAGATATAAACTAGAAGTCTTTTTATGATAAGAATTATTCTTGAGATGCACCACCCAAAAATATACTCTAGATCTATATATTATGCCCTTTGGTCCCAAAGAACTAGATGTTGGCATTTGATATTCTCATGGAAATAGTTTCTTGCAGAAATGTGAAGTAAGGCTACGTACAATAGACTTTTGTGGCCCGGTCCTTCTCCGGACCCCGCGTATAGCGGGAGCTTAGTGCATCGGGCTGTCCTTTTTATTCTCATGGAATACTAGAAAAAAAAGTGTCTAAGAAAGGTGAATAAAGATGAAAATGACAAACTGTTTTTTTTTTACTTTAGAGATATGTACAAGAATCCTCTCATCTTCTCTTTATCACTTTGTGACACTTTCAAAGAACAAAATTATTTTCAGGTGTGGAATTTAGTGTGTGGAGGAGGTAAATTTTTCTTAAAGCTGATTTTATATGAAATCAACAAATCTTAATTAGACTTTTGTAATAATTCAGTTGTTAAAGTAATCTTGCATGATTAAATAGATAAATAACAAAATTTAGACTTTCTAAGCATGAGAAAATTCATGAGTCCTTACCAAACTAATTACTCTCTTAAAAGGAGCACTATAGTTTTCTGATCATGAAGTTGTGGAAAATATTTAAGAAAAAAAAAGTTGTTCTAATAGGGGTCCTATATTTTTACAACAATGTATGGATCATGACAATTTTAACAAATTCTCTTTTTGCTCTTATGTGGATATCATTAAAATAGAAGAAAAAGAAGAAGCTATGGATGTAGTTGACAATTAAGTCTCTAAAACAAATCCTTTTTGTACAAACCATTTGGTATCATATTCCTTTCAAGCACTTTGTGAAATTTGAGGACCCATTTTGAGACCAATTCTTTTTTTTTTTAACCTTAAAGAATTAGTAGTTTTTTTAATTCAAAATGAAAAACCATATCTATGCCAGTTTTGATCAAATTAACACCGTAAGAATAGAAATGAAAGAGCTATATATGTTGTTTGTTTACTTAGATCACTGGTTATCTATTAAAAGTGAAAAGTCCTTTAAAAAAAGTTAAATTACCTTCTAATTTAACTTGATATCCCACATTAATAAATACCATTTTATTTACGTAAATAACACATTTAATACTCATTTCGTATTCTAAAAAAAAAGGCAGTTCGATGAAATAAGCTCCTGCTATGCGCGGGGTTCGGGGAAGGACCCGATCATAATCTATTAAACACCTACTAAACTCACATTTCGTACTTTCGCGGAGACTCTGTTGACTAGAACTCTCTGCCAAGAGTTGCCACCGATACGTTTGTGTCTCTTTTAAATCAAAACTCCCAATGGCTAATATGAAGAGTTTTAAAGCAGGTTTTCCACCGTTCACGGGATCAGAACCAAGGTAAAGATGCCCTCTTTAGTTTTTTGAGTTACCAACTTTACATGTTACGTTTGGTGTATATGATCAGTACCTTCTCCCTCTTGGTACTTTTTGGTTATTGGTGAAAGTATTTATATGTCCTAGAGACAATCTTATTATTATTAATGGAGATTAATATTTTGATATTTGTAATTATTAAATTATTATTTGATTGTATGTAATTATTCATTAATGTGCATCCCTTGACCTTACGTTGTCATTAATAGAGTGACATATTCATGATAGAGAGTAACTCTTAAAATAGTCTCGACTAATGATCATCGAGAATGGGATATCGATGATATGTGATAAGTCGACATGTAGTCTGCATCAAGTATGTCTCACCTGCTACGAGTAATGGCTACTTGTGATGGATACTTTGAAAGTATTGGTATACCCTGCTGATATACTGTTTGTTATACTTGTCTAAAGTATGATCAGCGTGTGGAGATAGAAGTCATTAGACTTGAGGTCAATACGCGCCTTGTCTACAAAGTAATGTACTTTGATCCCGTCCTAAGCTCAAATGTCTTATAGGTTGAGATACGGCTTGTATTGGGTACATTACGATGTGGATTGAAGGTGGTAGTTGAGCCAAGATTAGGATTCATTCCTCGAATGTATATTCGAGAGAACACTCGGATTCTCAGTGATATTAGGTTGACTAAGTCGTTGGCCAACGCAATAGACGTATTTAGAATATGGTCTAGTTGTCAACTAATAAAGATAAGATACAATGATTAAGCCATTTGAATAGACACTTGACAAATCCTAAGCTTGATCGAGTGTGTCGTGAATGAAAATTTTTTATCTTACCACATAAATGTTAAGTTTATTGGATTCGCGTAAACGTGCTTCACATATTGAGTTCATCTTCCGGCGCTGTCTAGGAGTTCCGCGTAGACCTTAATTTGACTAATGTCAATATGAGAAGGCATGTAGGGTCACACTATGTCGATTGTCCGTTTCGATCTAAGGATGTATTGAGAGAGTAATTAAATGTTCGATTAGAAATTGAGATATTTAAATGAATAATGATTATTTTAATTAAGTCAAAATTGGATTTTTGATTTAATTAAGAATGCACGGAAATTAAATCGAGACAGTGCAGGTGCACGTCGAGCGTCGCGGCGCCCATACCCTAGGGCAGCGGTGCCTCTGCATCAATTTTTGGGTCAGGCCCAAGGTCAAACCCGAATCCAGTTTTTGACCTAATTTTAACTATAAATAGAGGCATTCTCTTTCATTATTCACACACCAATTTCTGAAAATATTCTAAGCCTTAGAGACTTAGAATCAAATACTCTCTCGGACCTCTGCCGGATTTTCTAGCTTTCCGAAAGAGAAATACATTGAAGCTTGGAGCTTGCAATCGGAAGGGAAACCGTGTGTCACCCTATAGTAGATAAAGATTCCGGATAATATAACTTGTAAGTTCATGCTTTATGTTATAAATTTCATTGTTGTATAACCATACCAGAATTATTGTTGGGGGTAAGTAAGAAACAAAACTTTTAAACTTCCGTTGTGCCTTACTAATATGCTTTGTACCCAACAAAACCCTACAATTGGGCGTGCGTATTTGATCAAATTTCATGTTAAAATGTAATAGATAAATTGTTAAAAATATGAAAAAATTTCTTCAAAACATTTGTCAAAATTAAAGTGGAAACCCTCAAACATTTAAATTTTTTGTTGTATCGATGCATCCCTTCAGTAACACTTATACTACATGAATCTTGGATTGGATAATATTTCTTCGACCTTGTTATTTACCTCACCGTTCTAGGTTTCCAGGAACAAAGTTACTGCAGGTGCTTAAAGAATTCAAACAGGCATAGTTGATACGGAGAGCACAATATAAAAGACAACTTTCAGCAAAAAACATAGCCATTTTATCAGTTTTACCTGTCATGTTTTATGGGAGACTTGAAAAATGTGTTTAAAGGAAATAGGTAACATGTCTGGGTTAACATAGGAGTTGCGTCAAGGGAAAAACACATCTTTATAACCAATAATAAAACATATGCAAAGAGTGCACTATCAATATATGATAGAAAACTCACGGTAATTACTTGCAACAAAATGAGGGGACTTCAACGCGAGATTTCTATATTTACCTTGAAATGGTAATTATTATTTGTTGAACCTGCATTGTGTATCAATTTGAAATCCAAGAAAAGGAATAGAAGACTTGTAGGCTTTGCTCTACAGAATCAGAGGTGTTGTGGCAAATAAAATTGTTAAAAAAACGAAGTGATGAATCAAGCAGAAACCAGCAACAATATCAAGTTCCTTCTTAACTTCACTTATTACTCCATCTGTGCCATTTTAACGGTGGTTTTAGCCCTTTTTAAACACATTAAGAAAAGTAATAAGTAGAAGATATAATTTACTAAGTTACCATATTTATTCGATAATTTTTTAGGACCTAAAATGACTACTTTATTGTTAGATTTTTTTTTATCTAAAGCGATGACTAAAATAGGAACATGTCGGAATTTATATCTTTGTTTTTCATGAAACATAATCTGTTTATTTATTAGCGTATATGACTTATTTTGTAATGATCTTTAAGTGCACGTTTGTTGTGATAAGGAATGAATTAGTTAATATTAAAATTAACTTTATTATTCCACGGGTAAACTGAAATCCATTAATTGACATATATATTTTATGGTTATATGCACAAGATATGTGGAACATTACTCTCAAATTATGATACTTTATTTTGAAGGATCATATCTATGTTTGAAAGTTGTTATAATATTTGAGATCTAAAGAAGATTATTTAGTGGTTAGTTTGCTCCGTATATATTATAAAAAGGAAATTTGAATATTTATAGTGTAAAGATGTTTGGCTAATAAATAAAGGCCAATATTAGACTTACTGTTGTTTAATGAGATATATAGTTTGATAAAATTTAAATATAAACAGAGATATTCACAACAACATAGGAGTGCCTTGAATAAATTTCTTTACCGAATAAAACCTGTTCTATGAAAATTTATCAATCTGATCAGAAACAAGTTAAAACAGAAAACTAAAAACTAAAATAGAAAGTTAAAACATAGATTACCATTTCCTGTTTCCGCTATTACCCTATTGATCAGAGGGCAAAGATTTATTTGTGTTATAGGTTGCCATTGTGATCAACGGGTTATTACCATAAATACAATCTTAGAAAAATCACACCCCCAAAGCTAGTTATTAATGTGGGAGAGCCTAAGGCTATATAAGCCCCACATCAGTTTTTCATTTAAATGATGTGGGAGTCAAATCTCATTCCTTACAATACTATCATAACAACAAACTTATTTAATTAAATTTTTAATTTTTTGTATCTTTGTAGGTTCATATAATATATTTGATCTCGACAAGCTAATTACTATACGAAGATTTATATTGGTTACTCACAAAAAACTTGTACATTATTTTTTCATGATCGATAACAAATATTTATTTCTATGTTTACCTAATATTTTGTGTACATGTTTGCCATGCTTTTTCAGATTTAAAATTTTCCATATTCTTTCATCGTTCAGACGATATGCAATTATCTTGACAACGTCAAACAAGATACTATTCAACGATCAATATTGATCATTAACAAAATCTCTTACTTTATTCATTGGTGTATATAATATTTAACACAAAATTTTAACGTGATAATATTGATTTTAATAATAAAAAGTGTACACTCCAATGTCAAACATATACAATCAATTTTGATTACATGACTCGACAACCACGTGCAGCGCACATGCCGAGAGACTAGTTTTAGTTAATAACAAAAAAACAGTTATCTCATTATAATATAGGTTGAAAACTTAATTAAATTTGCAATAAAGACTTTATGATTTAACCAATCGATATTTGAAACTTATTGATCGAAACACTTCATCATAAAGTTCTTTGTTTCTGAAATTTGATTCGGAAATTCTTAAATAAGAGCGAAGAATTTTCAATCATCCGATGGTTAAGTGATAAAAGAAAAAATTAATTTATTATTCCATGAATATCACCAAGTACACGTCACCCTTTATTATTATTATTTTAAATAAATAAAAGATCCTTTATTTCCTTTTTCTTTTTCTATAAAGTCACACTAGTTCCACTTCCAATAGCATCACGTCAATATAGGCCGGCTTGTAAAGCACGAATAATGCTCTATCTTTCGATAATTCATCACCGTCCATGCTTTCATCTTTTCTTATGTTAAATACTTTTTCTATATTAATACCTTAAAGATTTTGACAACTACGTTACTTTTTCTCTCATTTTCTTTATGTCCATTCTATTTTTTATGTTGTTCGTTCCCTTTTTTAATCTTCAAATTTGCCCCTTATTCTGACAATGCATTAACACGTGTATAAATTTAAATGCAAAAATTAACTAAAAATGTAATAAATAATAAGTTTGAATCTATAATTTTAAAATATAATGAGTTTGATGTTAATTTTTTAAAAATTAAACGCATATAACTTAAGTTTTAGATCCGTCTCTAATTCCGAACTTGTAGCTTAATCAATGAGAAATAACAAAGTAATATTATTTCGTGCACTAGATACAAATATACTACCAGGTCAGTTAAAAATGGGTGTTTAATTACCAAATATTGAGTCAACAAGACAGTCACAACAATACACGGTAATTGATGTTACTAACCTAGAAAAATTCATATTCTTTTCTATTTTTTGTATTATCATTTTAATCCCAAAGAAATAGTTTAAATGTTTGGATATAAAAATGTGATATTTTAAAAAGTTAGTATTTTATTTTTAAAAAATATATATATATTTGAAAGTTGAAATTGTGTTTGAATATGCATTTAACTTGAAAAATTTAAAAGCTTTGCGAGTGAAGAAAAATCACTTAAAAAACTCGTCAAGATCACTCTTTCAATCTTGAAACTCCTCTTCAATTTTTTCTTGAAAAGATCACTGTAATATATAACCAAACATTGTTTTACTTTTTCTAAAAAAAGATTCATGTCTAACTGGGCCCTTAAACTATTTTTAATCTGATATTAATTGTACACATTAGTAAATATTAATACAAGCTTCCCCTTTCAGCGCTGATTGATTGGATGTCTGATTCAGGATAGTTTAATATTAGCATTGAATAACCAATGACTAAATCCATCATTTGACATTTTGACTTAATATTGTAACAACAAATAAAGTACTCCATTAAAAACAAAAAACTGACAAGGACATTTATCAAAGTAAATGGTAGACAAGGTGAACAATTTCTAACGATGCAATATCATTCTTAATTAAATAACAGTTGATATAGCGCTATTATTAAGTCCTTCAAAGTTCAATGCTTGAAAAACAAATTCATTTTTATCAATTTACAGGTGACTAGTTCATGGAAACTCGTTTATGTTTCACATATAAAATTATTTTTATAATATTGATGTGTATAAATTAAACTCGTAATAAAGTACTCTGATTTAAACTATAACCTTAAATGAAGACATGATTTGTCTTATCGGACAGGGAAATTACATTGGCTAATAGAGTTTTGTATGATCGAATCCGTATATAATAAGTTGGGCTCCATCTTTCAGGTGCACCTCATTAATATTCGGAGGGAATAATTCGAGGATACGCTGATGATTATGGGATATCAACCGGATATGATTCTTATCATTTCGGATAACACATACTTCTTTATATACAACATCGAATAATGTGGCAGACCATCTAACTAGTCTCTACAGTTAGTTGAAGATGTTTTGAAAGACGGGTCGAAACCAGAGTTAGAAGATTTATTTGTGCTAATAGAATGAGCTAAAAATTAGAAACTTTTGTAACAAGTAACAACCAACAAGCTAGCCAGAAACAACGATTTGGGGAATGCTCTTGATCATGATTTACTTATTCTCTCTTTTATTTTCTCGAATATATGGGTTGTTTTTTCCTTTAAAATTTAGGTCAAATAGTTTATAGGCTGTTTTTTCTACTAATAATAATTTGCACACAAATTGTTTTAAAACTTTGATAATTCAATTTTGATGAATAATCCAAGTTTAGAACATGACTTGCTCATGTTATCACCCCGTGGCCCGGATCTATGGTTTCTTTTTCTTGATATTTCTGCAATTGTATTTATAAGTTTGTATTGACAGGAATTCGCGAGCTTGATGTTAACACAAAATTTAATTCAAAATTAAGTCATATCGCTTATGATTTTAAAAAAAAGATTTCTAGTATTTTCCAATATATCAAAAAAATATCAAATTAAGTCATATCGCTTATTTAGTTGTGTTAGCTACTGCTCCCTTTTGTTCGAATGCACTTTCTACTGCTTTAATTTCTTATCTGAGTCTGATTGTTTCTCTTGCTTTACTCTTGCTTTGTATTGATTGCCTTGCTAGTATTATGCTTTGTTTTGATCCGAGGGTCTCCCGAAAACAACCGCTCTACCTATCAATGTGGAGGTAAGGTCTGTGTACACTCTACCCTCCCCAGACCCTACGATGTGGGATTTTACTAGGTATATTGCTGTTGTTCATATATCCAAATAGGTTGTGGTTACTGAATTCTTTGGTCCAAATCATTTCATTTATAGTTATCTTTAAAAGTATATTTATGTCCTAGAGACAATCTGTATTAGGACAAATGTACTTTATACACATTCATATTATCATTAATGGAGATTAATATTTTGGCATTTGCAATTATTGAATTATTATTTGATTGTTTGTAATTATTCATTAATGTGCATCCCTTGAGCTTACGTTGTCATTAATAGAGTGAGATATTTTATGATAGAGCGTAACTCTTAAAATAGCATCGACTAATGATCATCGAGAATGGAATATCGATGATATGTGATAAGTCGACATGTGGTCTGATCACATCCTTAGAGGATGTAGTATGTCTCACCTGTTACGAGTAAAGTAATGTACTTTGATCCCGTCCTAAGCTCAAATGCCTTGTAGGTTGAGATACGGCTTGTATTTGGTACATTACGATGTGGATTGATGGTGGTAGTTGAGCTAAGATTATGATTCATTACTCGAATGTATGTTCGAGAGAACACTCGGATTCTCAGTGATATTAGGTTGACTAAGTCGTTGGCCAACGCAATAGACATATTTAGAATATGGTCTAGTCGTCGACTAATATAGATGAGATACAATGATTAAGCCATTTGGATAGACACTTGACAAATCCTAAGCTTGATTGGGTGTGTCATGAATGAAAGGATTTTATCTTACCACATAAAGGTTAAGTTTACTGGATTCGTGTAAACGTACTTCACATATTGAGTTCGTTTTCCGGCGCCGTCTAAGAGTTCTGTGTAGACCTTAATTTGATTAATGTCAATATGAGAAGGCATGTAGGGTCACACTATGTCGATTGTCCGTTTCGATCTAAGGATGTATTGAGAGAGTAATTAAAATGTTATATTTGAATCAAGACATTTAAATGAATAATGATTACATTAATTAAGTCAAAATTGGATTTTGGATTTAATTAAGAATGCACGGAAATTAAATCGAGACAGTGCAAGTGCATGTCGAGCGCTCATACCCTAGGGCCGCGGCGCAATGCAGAAATTCATCAAGCGTCGTGGCGCCCATACCCTAGGGTCGCGGCGTCTCTGTGTCGATTTTGGGTCAGGCCCAAGGTCAAACCCTAATCCGGTTTTTGACCTAATTTTAACTATAAATAGAGGTATTCACTTTCATTATTATATACCAATTTCTGCAAATATTCTAAGCCTTAGAGACTTAGAATCAAATACTCTCGAACCTCTGCCGGATTGCCTAGCTTTCCGAATGAGAAATACATTGAAGCTTGGAGCTTGCAATTGGAAGGGCAATCGCGTGTACACGTAACAGTAGAAAAAGACTCCAGATTTTTCAACTTGTAAGTATATATTTTATATTACAAGTTTCATTGTTGTATAACCATACCCGAACTATTGTTGGGGTAAGTAAGAATCAATTTAAACTTCCGATGTGTCTTACTTATATGTTTTGTACCCAACAAAACCCTATAATGGTATCAGAGCTCATGCTGGTTTAATGGTTATATAACAATTGAATAGAATAATAATATGGTTGAACATAAAATTGGATTAAAACGATGTTTCTTGAAATCCTACGTATCTTAAACAAATGTTGACCTTTTGATATTACCCTAAATTATCTCCTACGCTAATTCGAGGAAGTCATTCCAATCTAACTAGAACTAAGCCAAAGTGCGTTGTTCGCTCATTGCACGGTGCATGGCTAAGAACGAGTAAGAACGGATGATGGTCGAATGAGCGTTATTGATAATGGTGGGTGATGATTAAGGAGTTGTGAATTGATCCCTAAATTAGATTTAGGGATTGAATAATTTTTGAAAATCAACACAGAAACGTTTGTCAGGACGTCGGCGCCGCGACGCTGACTAGGGTTTTAAGGCGGAACAGCGGCTCCATGGTAGAGCGTCGCGGCGCTGATACGTCGTTTTGAAAATATGAACTCACTGGACAATAGGCGTCGCGGCGCTAATGCATTTGCATAAGCAGAAATGTTTCTGCCTCTACAACACCGCGGCTCCATAGTGGAGCGCCGCGACGCTAATGCAATTTTCCAGAAGCTGAAAGGCTACTGCCTTAGTGGCGCCGCGGCCCCACCTATCCAGAAACAAAAAAAATAAAAAATTTCAGAGTTCAGAATGTTTAACCCAAGATTATTATTATACTGTATATTATTTGATAAGTATACTGTTTATGTGATAAATGTCAAAATGTTTGTCATTTACATTTCTAGAATAGTGTCCGCTATAACTGTCTGGGCAGGCGGCGCCCAGTGTTTGATTAAACCTTCTTCAATCACATATTGGGTTGACGGTTCCCAAACTATATGTGTTATTAGTTTTCCATGATGTTAAGATGTCATATTGGATGTGGCATTAAAGTGTTGATCTTGGTTAGAACCCTGAATTAAAATATTCCCCAAAACTTTAAATATAAGTCTAAATTAAACGTGTCGTCCATTATAATTGTTAGAGTGCAAAATCCTCTTCGGCAATACGAGTATTTATGCCAATGCATTTGCTCTAAGTCTACGAGGACTCAGACTCTTTCATAGATGTGTTTTAACGTAAAAGCAAATGATAAACTTTTGTGGGTATTTACACCAAAGTGTTTGCTCACAAAGGCCAAGTTTGCTTAGATACATAAACGCAGTCGTGTAATGGGGTTGACTTGCTTAGACAAATCTTGGCGTCAAAGTGTCGGACTAATCTAAGGACGCAAGATTAAATGTAATAATTTGATCAACCAAGAGTTGCGAATAAGTTTTGCAATTGGTTTAGAACCTACGAAGATATGTTGTTAAAGTTATCAGCCAAAGCAAACGCGGAGATAACATATGCTTGGATCTTGGTCCATTATGACCTAAATTAAAGTAGGTTCGTATTCTACCATGGGGTCGTAGAAGTATGTTAAAATAGTGGGAGCTAATTAAACAAAAGGCCTTGTTGGTTAGCCTAAATGAATGTGTATAATGGGAAATAGATTTTGAATTTGAATTTCGATCTATCTAATTCTTCAGATTATAAAAGATGTCGAGCTTGTCGTTGAAAATGTTGATTGAGATGAATAAACTTACCGGACCGAACTACCTCAACTGGTTAAGTAATTTGCGAATAGTATTGAGATAGGAGAAAATTGAATACGTGTTGGACACAGTGTTCCCAACAGTCCCTGCGACAGATTCTGAAGAATATGCCTCATTTGACAAAGTTGCTTACCAGAAACATCTAGATGATGCCACTTCGGCATAATACGCAATGTTGTTTTCTATGTCTATGGAACTTCAGAGACAACACGAGAACATGGGGCCCAATGAGATGCTCGAACACATGAAGAGCCTCTATGACTCTCAATCCCAGATAATGAAATATGAGTTGCTAATAGAACTCTTCAAGTGTAAGCTCAATGAATGGAGCCCGGTCTCACAGCATGTGCTAAAGATGATAGGGTTGATAGAGAAGCTTGCTTCAATTGGAACGAAGCTTGAAAAGAACGTCGTTACCACACTTATCCTAAATACTCTCCCTCGTTCCTTTGAGAACTTTATAGTGAACTTCAACATGAATGGAACGAAGGTGACTTTGCCGGAGCTGCACAACAAGCTCAAGACCTTTGAGTCCTCCACTTCGAAAGGCAAAGTTGTGCTCACGGTGAGCTCTTCTAGCTGAACCAAGCCGAAAGGCAAGGATTGGTAGAAGAAGAAGGGCAAGGCAATCATTGCGTCCGCAGCTATGAAGCCCAGGGGAGGTGTGAAGAAGAAGGTGAACGCGGCTAAGAATGAATGTCTCAACTGCCATAGGAAGGGGCATTGGAAAAAGGACTGCACGGCACCAGGAGGAGGAAATGCAGCAGGTGCTCCTGCCTTTGGTGGACAAGGTATGTACGTCATTGAAATAAATATGTCTATAAACAACTCTCATTCCTGGGTATTAGATACCGCTTGTGGCTCACACATTTGTACAAATGTGCAAGGGCTAACTGATAGCAGGAAGGTTGGACCAAGAGAGGTATACCTACGCATTGGAAATTGAGCATGAGTGGATGCTGAGCGCGTAGGGACTTATAGATTAAATTTACCTTTCGGCTATTGTTTAGTGCTGAATGATTATTTTTATGTTCCCTCGTTAATTGAGGAATATTATTTATATCTTAGTGTTGGACATGAAAGGCTTTTCCTCGTATATTTTTAATGGCAGTCACGTACTGTCTTTTAATAATATTATATACTTGTGGATGGATTATATACATTGAACTGTAGTCGAGAGATATTCAATGTACAAAATAAACGAGCCAAGACAAGTAATAGAAACTCCACCTACCTATGGCACTGCAGACTTGGTCATATCAACGAATCAAGGATAGCAAGATTGAGGAAGTTAGACTACCTCGAACCATTTGACTTGGAGTCTTATGGTAACTGCGAATCTTTGCTTGAGAGGAAAGATGACCAATAAACCACTTTCTGGGAAAGGTGTGCGAGCCAAGGAGGTGCTTGAGTTGGTCCATACTAATGTATGTGGGCCATTCTCGGCTCAAGCTAAAGGAGGCTTCCCATACTTCATCACTTTTACTGACGACTTCACAAGGTATGGATATGTGTATCTTATGAGACACAAATCCGAGGCTTTTGAGAAGTTTAAGGAGTACATGTTGGATGTGGAGAAGCAACTTGCAACAAGTATCAAGACCCTTTGATCTGATCGAGGAGGTGAATACTTGAACAAGGATTTTCTAGATTACTTAAAACTATATGGAGTCCAATCTGAATGGACACCTCCAGGAACGCCACAGATGAATGATGTTGCCGAAAGGAGAAACTGAACCTTATTGGATATGGTTCGATCCATGATGAGCTCTTCAGCTCTACAGACATACCTTTAGGGACATACTATACAAACCTCTATATATATTCTGAACAGTGTTCCCTCCAAGTCAGTAGAAAAAACACCCTATCAGATATGGTGTGGCAAGAAGTCAGCTCTTAAACATATGAGACCCTGGGGATGCCCTGCATATGTCGAGAAGATGCTCACTGACAAGTTGGAATCTAAAAGTGAGAAATGTTACTTCGTGGTGTATCCAAAAAAAATTAAGGGATACTACTTCTATCTTCCTGGAGAACATAAGGTCATTGTTTCCAGGAACGCAACTTTTCTTGAAGAAGAATATGTCTACAAGGAACATAGTTGCACAGAGATAGAACTTGAAGAAATTAAAGAACCACAAGATAACACAGAAAATGAACCCTTGTCGAATGACCTAAACAAGGACTCAGTGGGAGTATCTGGTGAAGATTGGGTACTTAGAGTACGCCCTTCAGCCAGTGGGAGTGCTGTGAGAGATAGTGCAGAAATGCAAGGCTCTCATACACAACCAATGGAAGATGATACAATAGTTGTACATCATTCCATACATGAGATACATGAAAATGACATTCCTGAAAGCTCTCAAGGTGATGGATTGTCCAACACACAAAGACCTTCTCACAGTCAGAATACAACGAACACTGAAACGCAGAATACTCAACTCCGTAGAACCACTAGGACTCATCGTCCACCTAAAAGACTTAATCTCCTTGTTGAAACACATAATGAGATAGATATTCCTGATGACGATGAACCTACAACCTACATCGAAGCTATGTTAGACATTGATTTGCAGAGATGGCAAGAAACCATGAAATCTGAGATGGACTCAATGTACATAAATCAAGTTTGGAACTTGGTTGATTTGCCAACATGGGTTAGACCCATATGATGCAAATGGGTCTTCAAGAAGAAGATTGATGCATATGGCAAGGTACAGACTTATAAAGCAAGACTGGTAGCTAAATGTTATAATCAACGGCCTTGGGTCGATTATGATGAAACATTTTCACATGTTGCTAAGATTGAGTCTATTAGGATTTGGCTTGCAATAGCTGCATATTATGACTATGACATTTGGCAGATGGACGTTAAAACTACATTCCTCAATGGTAATCTAGTTGAGGAAGTGTATATGAAACAACCTGAGGGTTTTTCAATTGATTCCAAACCAAATGCCATATGCAAGCTACAAAAGTCCATTTATGGGCTTAAGCAAGCCTCGAGGAGTTGGAACATTTGCTTTGACAAGACTATGAAATTGTTTGATTTCGTCAGAAGCAAAGAGGATCCATGTGTTTATATTAAACACAAGGATGTGAGTATTGCATTCATTATCATATATGTAGATGACATATTAATAATGAGAGACAATAAGACTCTCATGTAGTCAGTAAAAGAGTGGTTGTCCAGTACCTTCATGATGAAGGATTTAGGTGAAGTCTGCTACATTCTGGGGATTATGATCTATAGAGATAGACCTAACAGATTGTTGGGGCTTTCACAGTCAGTCTACATAGACAAAGTGCTTAGACGTTTTTATATGGAAAATTCCAAGAAAGACGGTCTACCTATGAGACAAGGCATCAAGTTGTCTAAGAAGGATAATCCTTCTAATTCTATAGAACTTGAACGCATGAAAATGATCCCATATGCTTTGGCTAGATGATCAATCATGTATGCCATGACATGTACTAGGCCAGATGTGGCCTTTGCACTTAGTATGACTTGCAAGTTCCAGTAGAATTATGGGGAAGAACACCGGAAAGCAATCAAGAGTATTCTTAAGTATCTTAGACGAACTAAAGAATATTTCTTAGTCTATGGTGGACAAGAGAAGTTGGTATGTACTGGGTACACTGATGCTAGCTTCCAGACAGATGTTGATGACTACAAATCTCAATTAGGTTACACATACATTTTCAATGGTAGAGCAGTAAACTGGAAAAGTTCCAAACAAGCTACAACTGCTGACTCTACAACAGAAGCTGAGTACATTGCTGGATCGGAAGTTGGTAAAGAAGTTGTCGCAATATATGAGTTCCTGAAGGAACTAGGGGTTGTTCCAAATGCTACTTGTCCAATAACGGTTTATTGCGACAACACTGGTGCGATTGCGCAAGCTAAGGAACCAAGATCAACCAACAAAAACAAGCATGTACCAAAGAAGTACCACATACTTAGGGAGATGGTGGAAACTGAAGAGATTAGATTAGACTATGTTTCCACAGACAATAATCTAGCTGACTCATTCACTAAACCATTAAACTTAGTCAAGCATAATGGTCATTTTGAGAATATGGGCATTAGATATGTTGGAGATTGGCTCTAGGCCAAGTGGGCGACTGAAAGTATATTTATGTCCTAGAGACAATCTGTATTAGGACAAATGTACTTTATATACATTCATATTATCATTAATTGAGATTAATATTTTGGCATTTGTAATTACTGAATTATTATTTGATTATTTGTAATTATTCATTAATGTACATCCTTTGAGCTTAATGATCATCAAGAATGGAATATCGATGATATGTGATAAGTCGACATGTGGTCTGCATCCCATTCTTAGAGGATGTAGTATGTCTCACCTGCTACGAGTAATGGTTACTCGTAATGGACACATGGATACTTTGGAAGTATTGATATACCCTGATGATATACTATTTTTTATACTTGTCTAACGTATGATCAGTGTGTGGAAGATAGAAGTCCTTAGACTTGAGGTCAACACGCGTCTTATCTACAAAGTAATGTACTTTGATCCCGTCCTAAGCTCAAATGCCTTGTAGGTTGAGATACAACTTGTAAATCTACAAAGTAATGTACTTTGATCCCGTCCTAAGCTCAAATGCCTTGTAGGTTGAGATACAACTTGTATTGGGTACATTACGATGTGGATTGTTGGTGGTAGTTGAGCCAAGATTAGGATTCATTCCTCGAATGTATGTTCGAGAGAACACTCGAATTCTCAGTGATATTAGGTTGACTAAGTCGTTGGACAACGCAATAGACATATTTAGAATATGGTCTAGTCGTCGACTAATATAGATGAGATACAATGATTAAGCCATTTGAATAGACACTTGACAAATCCTAAGCTTGATTGGGTGTGTCGTGAATGAAAGGATTTTATCTTACCACATAAAGGTTAAGTTTACTGAATTCGTGTAAACGTACTTCACATATTGAGTTCGTCTTCCGGCGTCGTCTAGGAGTTCCGCATAGACCTTAATTTGATTAATGTCAATATGAGAAGACATGTAGGGTTACACTATGTCGATTGTCCATTTCGATCTAATGATGTATTGAGAGAATAATTAAAATGTTCAATTTGGAATCAAGACATTTAAATGAATAATGATTACATTAATTAAGTCAAAATTGTATTTTGAATTTAATTAAGAATGCACGGAAATTAAATCGAGACAGTGCAAGTGCACGTCGAGCGCCGCGACGCCCATACCCTAGGGCCGCGGCACCTCTGCGTCGATTTTGGGCCAGGCCGAAGGTCAAACCCTAATCCGATTTTTGACCTAATTTTAACTATAAATAGAGGCATTCATTTTCATTATTATATACCAATTTCTGAAAACATTCTAAGCCTTAGAGACTTAGAATAAAATACTCTCTCGAACCTCTGCCGGATTTCCTAGCTTTCCGAAGGAGAAATACATTGAAGCTTGGAGCTTGCAATTGGAAGGGCAATCGCGTGTGCACCTAACAGTAAAAAAAGACTCCAGATTTTCCAACTTGTAAGTATATGTTTTATATTACAAGTTCCATTGTTGTATAACCATAACAGAACTATTGTTAGGGTAAGTAAGAATCAAAACTTTTAAACTTCTGATGTGTCTTACTTATATGCTTTGTACCCAACAAAACCCAACAATCTTTTGGAGAGATTTAGTTGTATTCGGATATGATTGCGATTTGATTTTTAGTAGTAAGGCATACATTTACATTTTGTCTTTGGCATAGAGATTCAGTGTTTATATTTTTTTTTTAGTTTACCTATATGCATTTTTATGTGAAACTTGTTTGATATACTTTAAATGTGTGTGTCTTTGGAGTAGATTTCTTCGTCGACTCTCAATATCGATCGAGGATCTGTTTTAAATAAAAAGAATGACTTGTTTGGGATTATTCATTTAGTTTCCTACAAATTTAATTCCTAAAAAAGAAGTTGGTCCATGATAGTAAAGATTAGTTGTTTATGTCTTCTCTAAATGTTTCTAACCACGTTCCCTGAATTGTTTTTGGTTTAAAAAATTTCACTACGTCTTTTTCTTGCTCTTCTTAAATAAGAAAAGAAAAATTTGCCTCATTTTTTAACTAGTAGCTTGAACCGAGTAGTAATCCCATTTTTGAACCAAGGTAGATGTAAGGTCTGCGTACACTCTATCTTTGTTAGGTCCCACGTTGTGAAATTTTACTGGATATATTGTTGTGGTAGCTTGAACCGAGTAGTAATCCCCTTAATATATCTAGTTATGATATAGATGAAATGGTTTAGTTCATGGCTTTTCCTATTATTGTTTGTAAACTGTTTATTTTAAAAAAAAATAAAAATTGACGGATCAGTTATAATTCAAGACTTATTTGAGTTATCTTTGTTGAAGTTCTTTTCCTTTTTGGAATCGATTGAAGATAGCTTGTAGTTCTTAAACAATTGGAGTTGATTCAGTCGAGGCGGCTGGTTACTTATTTTCTGTTTATAACATTAGAGGGATATTCTAGGATGCTTAACTTAAACAATACGTATTGAAAGTTAATTTTATGCTAACCAAGGTCCACCATCTGACTGAAATGTCTCGTGTTCTTATGCATTTATTTTTTGAAGTGTGGATGGCTTCTTTATAGAAAGAAAAAAATTCAACGGTCAGTTAATAGAAAAATGATGAATTGTGTGTGTGATAGCGATCTCATCCTCTTTCTGTATTACTTTAAACATGATTAAGTGATTAACTTAATCTTATGTAAGAATACTACAATTGTGAGTTATTTTTATAAATAAAAGTACGCAAATAATTATTTTTCTGTAAAATAATATACTTGTTAATTTTAAAATTTCAATTGATTTTCATATATCATTAATTAAAATTAAAAAGACTAATAAATTATAAATAAATTCATAACTAGTTGTATCATACCGATAAAGAATTAAAATCTAAGTAACATATGCATTTAAAATTAATTGAGAATTTAAATACAATTTCAAGTTTGACGCAAGAATTCTACAATTGTAGGTTATTTTTATAAATTCTAGCCTCTTAACGATAATATAACGCTTGAATTGACGAAGAATTTTGTCCAAACTTTTAGCAAAAGAAAATTCAATAGTTTCAAGGATGTCTAAGAGCTTAACAATTAACTCTTCTATCTCACACCAAGTAACAATAGGTTGAGACTCTTCATCAACACTTTCGTTACAAAAATCAAGCAAATAAGTATCAAATTTATAGAAAATCGGTAGATAGAAAATATATGATTTTGAAAAATTTCAAGACTAAATCAGATCACTATGAGAATTTTTTTCCTTTTAGATATTCATATTTAAAATTTAATATGTGCATGACATTAATGATGATTATCATAAATATTTTAATATTTTATTTCTTTATACATAAATATTTATTACAAAATATTGTTTCACCGTAGCTGATTATAACTGTTATAGAGAGTTAATTTTATAAAGAGTGTACCAATATAATGAATGTCATTATTGTTATAAAAAAATAAAATATAACATAAAAAATTAATTTCGTGAAAAATTAGATCATTATAATAAAATATTGTTATAGTGAACCAAAATTATAAAGAGTTTCTCTACAACCTACCAAAAAGAAAATAAAAGACAATTATGTACTACTACTAGTAGAAGTTAAACTTGTGGCGATTCGTTTACTTATTGATTGTTTGCTATTTTGTCTTGTGGCGGGGTAGTAAAATGTAAATTGGGAGAAATATAAGGACATATAGCTAAAATAAATACCTCTAAATTTTCTTTCTCTGCCGTGCCCCTATTATATTATAGGAATGGACATAATGAACCGAAAAAATTGAACCGAATCGGCGTTCTGTTTGGTTTTTATTCAATTTAAAAAAATCAATTCTTTAAAAACCTAAATTGAATTAAGATTAAATAATTCAGTTTGATTTTTTAGAATTGGGGATGAATCGAATTGAAAAATCGGGGCAAATATATAATTAATCTTATTTTTTATTTTAGGCTATTGTTATCTCTTGAATCATAGCCATTGAAGCCAATCTATGAAGATTTATGGAAGTCGAATGCGGCATGAACTTAATTAACATATCACAGAAGCATTGACATAAAATATAAGTAGTGATTGTAAATTGATGCAACTTTAAATGGTTATAACTCTGCGCTCGGATGTCCGTTTTACCCGATTTTTTTTTATTTTGCGTATTTTTTCGAGATGTGGCCGGTCAAATGCCCGTGAGGCGGTTTGACGCCGTCAATTTTTAGAAAAACGTTCATTTTTCCAATCAATTTGTGTTTCTCCCCAAATCGATTTCAAATTTTCCCTTTCTTTAGTAAAAATCTCACGATATACAATAGATTTCAACGTCAAAAATTCGTGGTAATGTATGTGTGAATGTCAATTTCAGTGTTGGAAATTCAATTTTAAATAAAAAATCCCCCGACCCGTTTATTTTATTTTAGTGTTGAACTTTTATTTTGTGGGGATATAAACTTTAATTTGGAGTTTTTTTACATGTTTTAAGAATATATGTAATGTAAACTTTATATTTTTGAAGTTTAAATTATTATTTTTGCACTTTATATTTGAATTGAAAAAATCAATATAAACTGATACGTTTGACGATATAAACCGATATATCGTTTTAAAAAAAAGTTTGATTTAATTTTTATTTTAAAAAATTTAATTTTATTCGATTTATATTTTTTTGATACAAAATTGAACTGAACCGATATATGTCCCACCCCTAATTATATATCATTTTCTCTTTTTTCTTTCCGATTTGAGCCCAGAATTAACCATAATTGACCATTGCCCTCACGTCCGCTCCTCCTTTTATCATAGGCGGACTCCAACTCCCCAAATTAAATCCAATTAATCTATCCTCTCAAGTCCGCGAAACCTCAACTATTACCCACCCAACCGGTAACTTTCACCGGCCATACCCGTCCTCACACCCTCAATTTCAAATAAGGGAAAAATGGTAAATATACCACTCAACTTGAATTTAGATCGGATATACTTTTCGTTAAAAAAATGATGTATATAAATCTTTGTTATTATATAAATAATGTAATTATATTTCTTTTATTAATAAAATATTTTCCAAAAATCATATAACTTATTTTTAATTAAAAAATGTCATGTAACTTTAAAAACAAATTCTATCTATTTTTTTGCGTAGATATAATTTTTTTTGGGTGGGTTGGATTTAGAAAAATATATATATTTGTACCCTTGTGTAATAACAAGAGTATATTTGCACAATTGGTAATCACATACTTTTTAAAGAGGGTATATCTGTCATTTGTACCTTTGCCTTTAAATAATCGCTTGCCATTTCATTTGACTCGCATTTCCACATTCATTAAGCGTTCATTTCAACCTCATTTCATTTCAATTTCATTTACATTTACATTTGCATTTTATTAATTTCTATTACTCTCTCTATTACAGAACTACTCGATCTTCTCACTCTCTCCTCCTTCAGTTTCTCTCTCTTCATATACAAACATTTTCCAATGATATATATATAGATTCACTTCAACATATATATAACTTGTAGATAGATTAATGAAGATGATTATGGTTATGGAAGCGATTAGTTTATGTAGCTTTTGCGATTTGTCAACTTCCAAGGAGTTTTGAATAACCGTTGGATCTGCTAAAGCAACTACAGCTGTTCGATTTCTTGCTTGATTTCTGGTAAGATTTGATCGAATTTATGAATAGTAATTTATTTTACTTTACTTTATTTTTACTGTTGTGTTTGTTGACTGTGTTTGACTGTTTCTAGAATCTTCTGAGATTAAATTAGTAGATTCTATTTTATAGCTGCAGTTTATGTTGTTTTTGTTGAAATCTGGTGATACCTGGGTATTGTTATGTTGATCTATGTGATTGTTGTATATATGTTTTGTGACGTTTTGTTATGTAAAGATGCGATTTTTTGAAGTTACGTTAATCATTTTTTGTATGACTTTTTGTTTATCTGTATTTATGTTTTGTGTCTGAAAGGTTTATTTTTTGGTGTAGCTAATGAACTAGGTCAAGCAAAACTAATAGATCAAATTAAATATATTAGTATTAAGTTGTTAGCTTTTCGGTTGTGTTTTCTTGATTTACTTTTTCTAATAGAAATAACATCATTGTTTGTCTAATTTGGAGGTTGGTGTGGTGTATTCATAAGTTTTTAAGGTCAGGTTCTTTTAGTTGTACCTACTATGGTTATTTTCTTGTTTCTAGAGATATATTTAATTTTCCCCTTGGCTTTTCCCATTGCTAACAACAACAACAACAACATACCCAGTGTAATCGCACAAGTGGGGTCGCGGGAGGGTAAGATATACTCAGACCTTATCTTGGTGGGGGGTTTTCCCATTGCCAACGGACCCTTTTATTTATGGGCAGTTTGATAGATTTTCTATTGGGTCTTGGGAAAGATTCTAAATTTTATGCTGTCAGTTTGGTGTATTCTTGAATTAGATTTTTTCTATTCAATTTGATAATCTGTTTATGATATCTATCTGATTCTAGAAAGATTGTGCTTGGATTTTTTAAACTTAATTTGGTGTTGTAATCTATTGAATTTTGGGTTTTTTGACTTGCAGTTGACTGAAGCATGTGCACTGGCCCAGAAAGACCCAATTCGAGTACTGATTCTACATCTAGTATGAAGGGTATTACTAAACTCACAGTTGAAACTGAAGATTCTTTTTCTAGTTTGCTTGAACTTGCTGCAAACAACGATCTTGAAGGTTTTAAAAGATCTGTTGAGCTCAATGCTTCTGCTATTGATGAGGTGGGGTTATGGTTGGTTCGCAAGAAAGGCACAAAACAGATTGTTAATGAGGAAAGGACTCCTTTAATGGTAGCTGCCACATATGGAAGTTTAGATGTTTTGAAGTTGATTATCTCTAATCCTGTGGTTGATGTTAACCGTGCTTGTGGTCCAAACAAGTGCACTGCTCTTCACTGCGCAACATCTAGTGGTTCTGTCAATGCTGTTGATGCAGTTAAGTTGCTGCTGGCAGCTGGTACTGCTCCTAATGTTGAGGATGCTAATGGCCAGCGGCCTGCTGACGTGATCGTTATTCCTCCAAAGCTTCCTGGTGCTAGAGCTTCTCTTGAAGAACTGCTTCTGAACAATTCATCTGATGGCTCTGTTGGTGAGTGCAAATTGAGAGTGTCTGTCGCCACTTCAAATGGATCTTCTCCCATTCTCTCCTCATCACCAGAGAATGGATCTCCTTGTTCACCTTCGGATTTATTGTCTTCCCCTATGGCATTGAAGTTCAGTGATATTCCTGCAAATTCTGCACCAGAGAAAAAAGAATATCCAATAGATCAGTCTCTCCCTGATATCAAGAACAGTATTTATTCGACGGATGAGTTTCGCATGTTCTCTTTTAAGGTCCGGCCTTGTTCTAGGGCCTATTCACATGACTGGACAGAGTGCCCATTTGTCCACCCTGGAGAGAATGCTCGCAGAAGAGATCCAAGGAAGTACCACTATAGCTGTGTCCCTTGTCCTGAATTTCGCAAGGGGGCATGCCGGCGTGATGATATGTGTGAATATGCTCATGGGGTGTTTGAGTGCTGGCTACACCCTGCTCAGTATCGGACCCGCCTGTGCAAGGATGGTACAAGTTGTGCTAGGCGAGTCTGCTTTTTTGCCCATACTACTGAGGAGCTTAGGCCTCTGTATGTTTCTACTGGATCTGCAGTTCCATCTCCTAGGTCAGCTGCTTCTGCAGCTAGTGTGATGGACATGGCTGCAGCACTGAACCTTTTTCCTGGTTCGCCTGGGGCACATTCTGTGATGTCTCCTTCTGCATTTAACCAACCTATGTCCCCCACTGCCAACGGAATGTCTCATTCATCTGCACCGTGGCCTCAACCAAATGTCCCGACTCTTCATCTACCTGGAAGCAATCTGCAGTCTAGCCGTCTGAGGTCTTCACTTAGTGCACGAGACATTCCGCCTGAGGGTTTTAACATGTTTCAGGATTTTCATGCCCATCAACTAGTTCTCAATGACATGGCTTGTTATTCACAGCCACGTCCTAATTCTGCCTCTTTGAACCGATCTGGTCGGTCCAAGACACTAACTCCTTCAAATCTTGATGAGCTATTTTCTGCTGAGATGAACTGTTCTCCGCGATATTCTGACCAGGCAGTGGCTTCTGGTGTTTTTTCCCCATCACATAAGTCGGCTTACTTTAATCAGTTCCAACAACAGCAGAGCATGCTTTCGCCAATTAATACTAACGTTTTTTCTCCAAAAACCATTGAGCACCCACTTTTGCAGGCTTCTTTTGGTGTTTCCTCACCTGGAAGGATGTCGCCAAGAAGCATGGAGCCCATCTCACCTATGAGCACTCGCGTTTCAGCATTTGCTCAGCGGGAGAAGCAGCAGCAACAGCTGCGAAGCCTCAGCTCCCGTGAGCTTGGATCAAATAATGCCTCAGTTGTCGGCTCCCCAGTTGGTAATTCTTGGTCCAATTGGGGGTCTCCCACTGGGAAGGTTGACTGGTCTGTCAACGGAAGTGGACTTGGACACCTGCGCAGATCATCTTCTTTTGAGCAGCTCAACAATGGAGAGGAGCCTGACCTATCATGGGTGCAATCTCTTGTCAAGGAATCCCCAACCGAGATGAAAGAGAAGCAGGCCGCTCCTATTTCAGGTGCTGCACCATCCGGTGAGGGTTTGAAAAACAGTTCCCAAATTGATTCAGTTGATCATTCAGTTTTAGGAGCTTGGCTCGAGCAGATGCAACTTGATCAGCTTGTAGCCTAGCGAGATAAGACTATTAATTCATTTTCGCGTTTAGTCAAACAAATCATATTCATAGGGTAGTATATATTATTTTGGGGGACAACTTTTTGTTGATTGAGGTGGAAGTTTGGGAAAAGCAGGAAACTGATCTGGGGGGTGGGGGGGTGGGGGAGGAAGCAAGCATAACTTTCCAAAATGTTTCTATTCAATTCTAATCGTTTATTTGTTTACAGCAAGAGTTTTAAGTTGTCTGGGCTGTATTAAAGAAAAACCCAGTCCAGGTTTGTTGAGTTCGTCCTTGTAGTTTTCCATAAACCTGGGACTTTTTTGTTACTCCCAAATGAAACTATGTATCCTTGAAAGTTTTATTTCCTGATTTCTTCACTGCATAAACATTTTTAAGGTCCCTAGTTCTGATTATCTGATGTTTGGGAAGAAAAGATATTTCTTGGCCTTTGATGGTGTAAAACGCAGCAAGAATGTTTACCAGTATTTCATTTTATTAAAGTACTTTTCAATTACATGTACTTAAATTAATTTAATACAATATCTTACCATCTGCTGCCGACCCACACTCAATAAAGAATAGCTTTTAGATGTCCCAGGACATAGCTGGATGACAAATGAGGGAACTTAAAATTCAGCTGGAGGTCTGGTAGGACATTGTAGGTAATATTAGTTGCTCCATTTTTAAATCTGCACATCATAATTTATGGCATTAGTTTTGAGGGACCGGTATTGAGATAAAAAAAATGGCTTTAGATTGTGGAGTAAATGAGGTGGGTAGGGTCCAGCAGCAGGTGGATGGTGATTGGTATTTGAGGATAAAAATTCTGGAGTTCTTCAACCATTGGTTGCATACTTGCATCTTTGGATGGTGATGGATTGTGACATGGGTGGATATTTTCTTATTTCTTAAGTTTGAATATTTGTCCAAGACTTTTAATATTTAGGTTAAAAAAGTAAATGATGACACCCCACTGACCTATTCATCAAATGACATTGAGGAAAAGTGGCGGGTGAAGTTGGGCAGATTGCTTTAATTGTGGGGCTAAATGTTGGTTTGTCGTGTTTGACAGTCCCCAATTTTTGATGGTGAAATGTGGAGACAAGAAAATGAGACTTTTGCCTTGAATGATCCGCAAACAAACAAATGATCTCTACCTTTTCTTTTTTTATTTAAATATTAATCTCTACCATTCTTTATAGTTTAGAGGGAAAATGGCTAAAATGACCTCTATACTATGACGAGATTTGCACGGACACTCGGTACTTTTTGGGGTTTTTTATTGTCCTCCTGAACATATTTTTAGACTATCTTTTTGATACTTATCTGAAAAAATTGAATCAAAATTCAACGCGACACAAGTTAAAACTCAATTATGGAAGAATATAGTGATTCACGAGATTAAATTCTAATCAATTAGTTTTTTCATGAAAAATTTTAAGAGAGGGAGATGATTACGATTTTTTATTTTGTTCAAAGAGGGAAATGACCGGATCCCTTTGTCTTTTGGCCTTTTGTTTAGTGCGTGATTGGTAGTTCAGCTCACCCGATAGATGTCATTTTTTTTTAAAAAAAATATGTTCAAAGAGGTAATAAAAAATTATGCTTACAAATTAATAGTTTCAGTGTTATTATTGTATGTCTGATTAGCCTATCACACTTATTGACGCATTATTGCTTTATAATTCATTATAGTTTGATTTCTGCTGCTATGTATTTTTTAGGGTATTTTGTTTAGTTTATTTAGTTGTGTTAGCTACTGCTATGTTACTTTTTGTTCGAATGCACTTTATACTGCTTTAATTTCTTATTTGAGTCTGACTATTTCTCTTGCTTTGTTTTGATTGTCTTGTTTGTGATTATGTTTTGTCTTGAGCCGAGGGTCTCCCGGAAACAACCGTTCTACCTATCAAGGTGAAGGTAAGGTTTGTGTACACTTTACCCTTCCTAAATCCCACGGCGTAGAATTTCGCTTAATATGTTGTTATTGTTGATGTAATAAAACTCTAGTAAAATATAAATGTGTTACTGTAAATTTGACCATAGTTTAAGCACTATTTTAGCAATTTTTCCTAGTGCAGAAGAAAAAAGAAAAAGAAGCATTATAGTAGAGTCCTAAATAAAGGACAAAAATAGGTGCATGACTTGGTACATTTATGGCATGCTTTATGCAAAAGATGAAATGGGATCTCAAATGGGTCGCCACGTCTCAAAATCTGGTAGGATGTAACACGGTGTGTCTATTTTCAATTTCATCACTTATTATTGTTTTATGCAATTCTAATAAGCTAAAGGAACTCATTTTTATTTCAATGGTATAATCTTAATGACCTCTCCTCATATTTGTCTCGGCACATTAATTTTCCATTCTGATGTACAATATTACGCATATTCCTATTATGTTAACTTTTAAATCTAATTTATTGTTATTTTTTTAAAAAAAATGATATGACAAATTTACCTTCTCTTAATTGAACAAATTAGTATGCACAACATAGTGTCGATTGATATGAGTTTTCTCCGGGTAAGGGCTAACCCCAACCACGTGATAGGGTCATCAGTCATGCTTCGAGAAGTTATTAACTTATTCATTTTGTAACTTTTCTAATAAATTTAGTGTATGCATAGTTCAAGTTGACCCATTATAAATTAATAGCCTAAATGAATTTATTATGATGTTCAAATTTGACCCATGAAAATATCAATTTTAACGATTAGAGCTCTATTCTAGATTAAGATTTTTATTTAAAAATTTTCTTTATTATTTCAGAACAATAAAAATACACCAACGCACCACATCCACCCACCACACTATCCATCCACCCACCACACTATCCATCCACCCTACCTCTCCCCTACACCAACCCCACCCAAGCACTGAACCAACCCTCACATCTCTGCCCCTACCTTGCCTACTCCACCCCTACCTCCCTACCATCTCTACCCATCTACCCCTACCTCCCGTCCTACCCCATTCTCAAATTTCTATTTTATATTTTTTACTTTTATAAACAGTTTATAAAAAATATAAAAAATGTCTTACCCCGTCCTATCCCCACCTACCCCCATTGCCTTACTCTATCCTCAAATTTTTATTTCATTTTCTTTTACTTGTATAAAAAATATGAATTTTTTTCTTACCTCCCCTACTACCTTAACCCCCACCCCATCCTTAAATTTCTATTTCATATCTTTTGTTACTTTAATAAAAAATTATTAAAAATATAAAATTTTTTCTTATCTCCCCCCTACACCCCCACCCCCCCCCCTTCTCTACCCATCCTCAAATTTCTATTTCATATTCTTTTTTCTTTTATAAAAAAATTATTAAAAACATGAAATTTTTCTTACCTCCTCCCCCTACCCCCTCCACCCATGCCCTACTCCATCCTCAAATTTCTATTTCATATTTTTTAAATTTTATAAAAATATTTTTAAAAATATGAAAATTTTTCTTCCCTCCTCCCCCTCCCTCCCTGCCCTACCCCCGTCATCCCACCTCCCCCCCCACTACCCACGCCCTCCCATCCCACCACAAAATTCTATTTTATATATTTATTTTACTTTTATAAACTTTTTATAAAAAATGAGAAAAAATTGCTTACCCATCCCCACTACCCCTGGCCTCCCAACCCATTATTTTATATATATTATTTTGCTTTTATAAAAAAAAATCTTCAAAATATTATTCTTATTTTAAAAATAAAGATATGAAAAAATCAAATATCATATAAAATAAAATAACATCATAGAAGATAAGTTTGAAATTTGTAAAAGTAATGAGTTAAGTTGGGCAAGTTGGATTATGACCCATCATTTAGCCCATCTTGACCCGCCATCTTAGCTCATGTGAGCTTTGGACGGATTGAACATTGACTCATCTATTGATTCAGCCTATCTTGACGCGCTCAACTTCAGTCCAAAGCCCATCTGACACCCCTAATAAAAATAGAAATATGTATAATAGCTTAGCACATTATAATAAAAGTTGTTCTAGTTGCGGGTTTATCAGAAATTGAAAATTTTGTTAGCTAGCTGAACTAATAAGAAAAGATAGGCATCACCAAAGAGGAAGTCAATATCACGAAATCGAAGCTAAAAGGAAATCTATAAAATTATCCCTTTTTATAATTACTCAAAGTTTAAACTTAAGGTATTAGATTGTATATCAAATTATCACATATATGAATATTTTCTACTAATATCATCAATGTATTCATTCAATTATTCTTGCCCTGAGCATACTCCAACTAAATATTAAATTAAAAATTATTGGAGGAGTGTGGTGGGAGAGAGGCGTTGGGATATAGATATCAATGGTTCCATTCGATATATCATTATTTCAAAGGTTATAATATACAAACTTTTCAGTTAATTTATGGTGTGTATATCATCATTAATTTCATTTTGTAAATTTTATCGTTTAACTTCCCTACCCCCTTCCCTTCCCAAATCCATATAAATTAGAAAAATGATCTGTGTTCATCATTTTAGGAAATTAATTTAAAAAAAGTCTGAAAAGTTGAATTAAAGAACATATGAGGAAAGTAACATTGGATCGAAGGTGAAATTATAATTTTAATTTTCAAGTGACAAATGGAAAGCAAACTAGAGTATTGAAATTATCTGTTAGTTTATTTTTTTTTCATTTAATTTTATGATGAATATATGAACGATTGGGTAGAGTATATTGAACCATTCAATGAAAATAATATTTAATTTGATGCTTTTTAATTTGGTTAAGATGGTGAATATGTGAAAAGACCTGGGAAGAGTACTCTGACAATAATATTTAATTTGATGCTTTTAAATTTAGTTAAGATTTTGAATATATGAACGAGCTTCGCATTTATCGATTTTTGAATGTGAAATTAACAAATGAAATTAATGATACCAAAATATGTGGGGAGATTGATATTGCTTACCAAAATTAAAGAGTACTTTCCAAAACTAATTTTTTTAATCATAATTAAGATGATTGTTAAATTAATTTAATCTTAACCTTTAAAATTTATAGTAGACAAATGTCATTCATTTAAATATGTACTTGAGAAAATGGAAAATGGAGAGAAAGTGTAACGAAGCCCTATATAAATGTATAAGTGGAGTAAAATATTAAACCAAACAAGTAAAGGGCCAACAAGTCAAGAACAGTTGCAAGCTGAGCCAAATGAATTATACTAAGGTGTTGGGCACAAAGGAGGAGGATAGGGATAGTGTGTGTGTATATCTGGTAAGACAAGGACCTATAGTACAGGAGGAGTAATGTGCACAACTTATGTTACCTATAACTGCTGAGGAGATCAAGAAAGCACTCTGGGCAATATATGGGGATAAAATATCTGGTCCTGATGGATACATTAGCCAGTTCTACAAAGATAGTTGGAAAGTAGTGGAAGGAAATGGCATTGAAGCAGTCTAGGACTTCTTCAGAGCAGGTAAGATGCTAAAAGCTCTAAACTCCACCCTAATTACAGTTATCTCTAAAAGCAAACATGTGGAAGGGCTTGGTGATTTTAGACCTATCGCATGTTGTTGCACTACAGTCTATAAGATCATTTTTAAAGTGTTGTGTAATAGAATGAAATCAATCTTGCCTACAATTATCTCTGAAAACCAAAGTGCGTTTGTGGAGAGGAGAACCATAGTTCAAAATATCCTCATATGTCAAGACTTGGTAAGACTGTATAAGAGAAAGAATTCGACTCAAAGCTGCCTCTTTAAGATTGATCTTAGGAAGGCATATGACTCTGTGCAGGAGATGTTGGTTGCACTTAATTTCCTATTTTATATAGTGGATAATGCAGTGTGTTACTACTACTAAGTACAGCATTGCACTGAATGGTGGAGTACATGGCAACTTTGAAGGTAGAAGAGGACTTAGACAAGGGGATCTTATATCCCCCTTGCTCTGTCATTTGCATGGAATATCTCACAAGAGTGGGGGAGATGCCATGATTTGAGTTTCATACAAAGTGCAGGAGCATTAGATTGAACCATATGTGCTCTGCAGATGACATTTTACTAAGGGTGGCCAGTGGGCCGGGACGGCCCGACCCCGCCCCGACCCCGCTCAAAAAAAAAAAAAAAACGGGAGCGGGACTCAAACTCGGGACGGGACAATGTCTCGTCCCGCCAGATCCGAGCCCGCCCCAGGCCCGCCCGCCCCGAGCCAGTCCCGAGCCCGTCCCGAGCCCGACCCCGACCCCGCCCTTTGTCCCCCCTTTGCAAATATGGCCGTTGCACCAACGACCATTTTAGGCCTCCCCCTCCCCCAACCCCCCCTACCCCTTAATATTTATTTTTAACCCATAAGTTATTATATTTACACTTTAACCCAATTTTCCAACTATAAATAACTCATTTTCTCTTCATCTTTCTCACAAATCTTCCTACAATCTCTCTAATCTCTCAATATCTCTCTCTACAAGTCTACATTGTTTGCTAAATATTCAATTTTATTTATTCATTTGGGAATTGGGAGTGAAGTTGGCAACTAGCTTGAGGATCTTCCATCGAGCAAAGTTTCAATTTTCAACCTCTCGATTACACGTCGACGTTACGTTGACGTTTGGTACATTCGTTCCTTCATTAAATTATTATTGTCTGTTTATTTTATTTAGCGCACTTAATTTCATTTACTTTAATTATTTGTTAGCATATAATTAAAATGGAAGGAACTAGAGGTATGTTTAAGGGTAAGTGTAAGACTTCTTCTAGTAGGTGAAACCAGGGCAATGGTACTTCTTCTAGTCATCTTATTCCTACACAGGATGATTTTGTTGATACTCAATATTTTCCTACAATACCATTAGATTTAGACGAGGAACTATTTTCTGGAACTCAAGAAGACTTTAATTTAGACGATGATCTAGATGATACACCCACTAATGTTGATGACAACACACCCACTAGTGCACCTTCAACTGAAATACCTCCTATTCCCCCTAGTATGAGACGAGGTCCAGCAAAACGACCATTAAAATCAGATGCATGGACATTTTTTGATAGGGACGTAGAGAATCAAGTAGCTATATGTAAAATTTGTAAAAATGTTTTAAAATTTAAAACTGGAAAAGGTCACGGTGGGACGGGGGTTTTAATTAGACACGTAGTAAGTGCTCATCCAGCTAGGTATACCCAATACCAGGCTTCAAAACCGGGTGCGCAAACGCCCGCTCCATCGGGACAAGGTTCACATACTGATATTGTCCCGGACCAAGTACAGGGTCAAATTAACCCTATGACGGGGGGAATTGTAGGCTCTAAATACAATAAACATAGAGATAGGGAAGTAATATCAAAATTAGTTGTTGTGGAGGGTTTGCTTTTTTCATTTTCTTCATCTCCCGGTTTTATTCATTACATTAGAGATATATATAATCCTGCTTTTAACGGTTTTTCTAGATCAGCTGTTAAGAGAGATGTATTTAAATTCGCGCATGAATATCAACAATATTTACGTTTTTCATTATATCATTTTAATGGCAAAATATCTATCACGTCTGATATAGGTCGTAGTACTAACAACCATGATTATTTAACTGTAACTTGTCATTGGATATATTATAAATGGTCTATGCAAAAATATATTTTAGCATATAGATATATAGATGATAGGCACACTGGTACTTTTATTGCAGATAATATTTATCAAGTGTGCCATTATTACGGAATAACCGATAAAATTATGACTATTACATTAGATAACGCTTCTTCTAACAATTACGCAATTACAATTTTAAAAAATAGTTTAACTCCATCTTTTTCAGATCATTTTCATATAAAATGCGCGTGCCATATATATAACTTAATTGTAAAGGATGGTCTATCACTTTTTGAAGACATTCTTAGTAAAATACAATTTGCTATAAACTTTATTTTTAAAAGTAATAAAGTACAACATAGAAAAGAATATAAAAAATCTTGTCACGATTGTGGACTACCTTATAGAAAAATTCCACAAGAAGTAGCCACTAGGTGGAATTCTTTATACGAGCAACTACTTGTTGCTTATGACTATAGAATACATATAACTTTATTTTTTAACTCTCATAATAAAAATCCAGCTGATATGATTTTAGATAGTGATTGGGTAAAAATTTCCGAACTTATTGTATTTTTAGAGAAATTTTTCAAGCAACAAAAGAATTTTTCGGTATATATTATCCTACTATTTCAACTATGTTGTTTTATATAACTATAATATTTTTATTACTTAGTGAATATATGGAAAAATTAGCTTATAAGGCAGCTATTAAAAAAATGTTTGTCAAAATAAAAAAATATTTTATTCCTATTCCCTCTATTTATATTATTGATTCTGTATTAAATCCTACTATTAAAATAGACGGTACTAAATCACTAATTGAAACTATTTACGATTGTATAGAAGTACTACCACCTCCAAGTCCCAAAAATCTAAATCACCCACCACCTATTGAACAAACTAAAGAAGAAGTGTTGTCTAGCGTAGAACACCAATGCAAAAATATATATAGATTTTATCAACAAGAAAATGCTAGTAACTTGCCGGCTTCCATATCATCTTCTTCATTTTCAACACAACCTCACAAAAGACATGCTGTTTATGCGGCTAGTATTGAAAGCCTCAGAAATAGAATGTGCGGCCGTACCTCTACTACTAACCAAATTAGCGAGTTGGATATTTTTGTTTTGCAGGATTCTGTACCGTATTAAGAAGTTATCAATGAAGATGGACATGAAGACTTGCTGAAATACTGGAGGGGGAATGAGAAGACCTTTCCGACACTTTCATTGATGGCTCGAGATGTTGTGAACATTCAAGCGTCATCAACTGCGTCTGAAAGCGCTTTTTCTGCAGGCAGATATCAAATAGGAGACCACAGACACTCATTAGCCGGAGACAGCTTGGAAATTGCAGTATTATTCAGAGATTGGATACGAGCAGAGCGGAGAAGGTGCGGTCAACCGGAGATCAACGAAGAAGAAGATGAAAACTACAACGAAATCTTAACCGAAGGTAGTGGAAGCGACGTGGATCAATTTGACCAACAAATACCAATTCCAACCGAAGAACCACAGAAAATCATCAAGCAATTAGAACAGGTTTTTTTGAGAATGTAATTTTTTTAATTGAAATTTTATTATGTAATTTGCAAATTTTGTACAACACCACAAAGTTGCAATTTAGATTTTAGACAATTGTATTTGTATTACCAAAAAAAAAATCATGTCTATTAATATAAGAGGCACAAAAACAGCATTGGGATGTTTTTATTACACTATCTTATCTTGTTTATTGAGTTTTTTTTATACATATGTTATTTAAAAAAAATAAAAAATGAAAACCTGCCGGACCCCGCCCCGACCCGATACCGACGGGATCGGGATCGGGACGGGACTGGAGCAAGTCCCGCCAGACCCGACCCCGCCAGACCCCGCTAGACCCGACCCCGACCCCTTGGCTCGTCCCGCCCCGACCCCGACCCCGCCAGACCCGAGCCCGGCCCACTGGCCACTCCTACATTTTACTCTTTTGCAAGGTAATTATCTGTCTCTGATGCTATTACTCAGAGGATTGCAAATTTTTTTAACACATCAGGGTTGCATGCTAATGCAGGCAAATCTAGTATTTTTAGTGCTAACGATCCTAAATGCCTGGAAGATATATGCAATGTATCAGGATATCAAAAGGAGAAATTGCCATTTAGATATCTTGGGGTACCTGTGTCAGCAAGAAAGATTACATCAGTGGATTGTGAAGTGCTTATAGATAAAATGGGGGCAAGAGTAAGAATTTGGAGTTCAAGAAACTTGTCATATACAGAAAGAATTCAACTAATTAATTCTGTCCTACAACATATACATGTCTATTGGTCATCTATCTTTATAATGTCAAAAGATGTCATGAAGAGACTCATTGCTATATGTAGAAACTTCTTATGGGATGACAAAGAGGTAACTAAGAAGACACCACTGGTGGCATGAGACTTGGTATGTAGACCAAAGAAGGTGGGAGGCTTGGGTGTATTAGATATCATTGTGTGGAATGAAGGAATAATTGCTAAATATGTGTGGAATGTGGCTCAAAAAGCAGATAACCTCTGGATAAAATGCGTGAATCATGTGTAACTAAAGGGCACAGACTGGTGGACATACACTCCTCCTGCTGACTTCTGTTGGTACTGGAGGAAGATATGTAGTATCAAAGATAGATATAAACCAGGTTATGTGGGAGAAGGGTGGTTGAAAGCTGATGAAAAATATACTATACAGAGTGGGTATCAATGAAGGAAATGAGAAATGAAAGTATGGCAAGGAAGTAAGTGGGTATGGAATAATCTTAACACTCTTTAAGTACTGCTCTATAGGGTGGTTAGTAGCTAATGAAGTGGAGGACATTGTACATCTCTTCTTTGAGTGTCAGTTCTTCAGAACCTGTCTTGATATTATAATGCACTGGTTGGGGCTGAAAATTCAGAACATAGAAGTTGAATGATTACGGGGAGGATGACAAGAAACATGAAAGGTAAGAATTGCAGAGAATTCATCTTAGCTGTGCTTACTGCTTTGATTTACAGGATTTGGAAGGCAAAAAAATGAAGCAGTTTGGAAGCAGAGTGTTCCCTTGCCAAGAATAGTGTGTGAAGGTATACAACAAGAGGTGGATATAAGGGAGAAAAGTAAGAGAAGGAAGAAGGAGTGCAGACGTGGAAGAAAATGGATAGATAGGTTATACCAACCTACATAGTTTAGATTATACTTATTTTCATTTGTTTTGAGAAAAAAGGAATACCTTAGTCTAGGAAAATAGAATAGATCACCAAAAAGTAAAGGGGCAATTGTGGACAATTTCGCAAATTACTAGTATTGACATTAACAAGAATGACAAGTGATTAATTTTGATGATTGACAAAGTGAATGAACAAAGCGAATGAACCAAGTCTATGAACATGTTCCATATAAGACACAAATGTGAGACAGTTGACTGGAACAAATGCGAAGATCAGGTCCAAGCACGTGTTCTTGTTCAAAGTCCTACTGCTGGTAGGAGTTGTGGTTTATGGTAAAGACTTGGCGTATAAGGTTGCAATATTTCTTGCCATACTTATCAAGATACTTTAGAGTCCTACGAGAAAATTAAAGTTGCGTGAAGAAGATTAAAGATGCTGTGTTACAGAGTTTATGTTTACAGTTCTTGAGTCTAGATTATTGTATTAGGATTGATCATCGAGTAGTAACTTTATCAACTTTCATAGAATCATATTGTTAGGTATAAACGTCAGTCAAATTCAACTTCAAGTTGGGATAACTTGGAGTGGGCTTACTAGTCTAGGGAGATTGGTGAGATAGAGATTATAGTTTATAGATTCTAGGTTACAGAGTTTGTAAGTTGAATTTGCACATGCTCATGTTGTAGTGGAGTTATGGATTAAATCCTACAGAAGTGTAGGTCATGGTTTTTTCTACCTTTGTTAGCCGGGTAGTTTTTACGCAAAACGGTTGTGTCTTTACTATTCTGCAATCGCTACGCTTAGAACAAGTAGAGTAACGTGTTCCATCCTATAGATGAAAATTAGATATCACATAGGATAAATATCTGATAGTGCAGAATAACAACTAGGGGTAATTTTGAGCCTTTTAAAAAAAATGTTTTATAATAATTCGTTAACTGAGTTGGAAAGTAAGAATAAATGTATGATAGTTCTGTAATGACAAGAACATAGTTGAAAAGTAAAAATTTGCGAAATGGAAAATATGTAATGACGAGGGCATAGTTAGCTGAGTTGGAAAGTATGGCAAATGTATATCAATTGGCGATGACATAATTGACCCCAACTTTAAACGATAGGCAAAAGTAAATCATTTACACTAAGGCAATTGTGGACCTTTTTTCTATTGAAATGGCATCTCAAGTTGTTCTTAATGACATAATTTGTTTAGAACGACTTAGATTGATATGTATATTCGTTCTTGTATAATGAAAGAGAAAATAAAATGATTGGAATTTTCACCACTACTCATTTAATTATTGATCGTCAATAATGGAACCACCTCAATTGAATTTTATTTATTAAAATTTATACTACATAAATATGGTAAAAGTAAACAAAAATTTATACATATAAAATTTGTATCTCCTTAAGATAAGCGAAATATAGGTTCAAATTTTAGGTATGATATCTTTAGAACTTTTAGAATCTCTTTATCAGAATTTATAGCTCTGCAATGTTGGCAGTAAGGATAATTTAGTACTTTAATTTTTATATATTAAAAATCTTTCTATATTTCTTAAATTTCGTGTCCATTTAAATATATCATACTTTCACATAAAATAAAAATGAGCCAACCTTGCAGAATACAGATTTTGCATTTGATGTAAACGACATATTTTTTTGTTCCTGCAATATAACGATGGACAAAATAGAAGAATCATGTCTTGAACTACCTGTATATATTTAGGTAAAGCTTTTCAATGACAAAATCCAGAATTTTGCGCCTGCATTATTCAGATGTGTGTATATATATATATATATATTTTGCAAGGATCCAATATAACAAAAAAGACTACGTAAGTGATTAGAGCGGTATAGCCCTTAACCGATATGATTAAGCAAATTAAATTGATGAACGTCTAGAAAAGTAACAAATGTCACGTTCGAGCGAAAATGTACCTTATAAGCTTGTTTAGTCCACATATTTTCTATATAAATTAGCCTTAAAATGTCGTTATGTTAGTCAAAACATTATGACCGTAACTTAAAATCTATTCTTTTTTGTAAACAAGAAGACAAACTCGAACCAAAACAGGGAAATTTAAAACGATAATCAAAATTAAAGACCAGTGACGAAAGGAGAAGCGCTAGAGAGAACATATTTCTGGAGCAGATTCTAGAATCTACCGATGTAAGCAATGAAGAACAAAATAGAGGTGGGCAAAAAAAATTATCGGTTTTTTTTAACCGAATCAAATCAGGATTTAGTGATTCGGTTCGGTTTTTTAATTTTGGATACGAACCAAACCGAAAAATCGAATTAAATATGTAATTAATCTTATTTTTTATTTTAGGCTACTACTATCTTTTGAATCATAACCATAAAATCAATCTATGGAGCTTTTATGGAAGTCGAATGCGGCATGAACTTGATTAACATATCACGGAAGCATTGACATAAAATGTAGGGAGAAAAAGTAGTTGTAAATTGGTAAAACTTTAAATGGTCATAACTCTGCGCTCGAATGTCCTTTTTACCCGATTTTTTGATTTTGGGTATTTTTTCGAGACGGGGCGGCCCAAACTGCCACAAGGCGGTTTGGCGCTAGGGGTGGGCGTATATCGGTTCGGTTCGGTTTTGTACCAGAAAAATATGAACCGAAAAAAAATCGGTTTTTTGTTAAAAAAACCGAATACAACTTTTTTTTTTTAAAAAAACCGATATATCGGTTTATATCGCTGAACGTATCGGTTTATAGCAGTTTTTTCTAGTGGGCCGGGTCGGAGATTTTTTTTTTTTAAAATTGAATTTCCAAAACTGAAATTGACATTCACACCTACACTATCATGAAATTTTGACGTTGAAATCTATTGTGTATCGTGAGATGTTTACTAAAGAAAAAGAAAAATTAGAAATCGATTTGGGGGAAACACAAATTGATTGGAAAAACGGACGTATTTCTAAAAATTGGCTGGGCCAAACCGCCTTATGGCGGTTTGACCGGCCCCGTCTCGAAAAAATACCCAAAATCAAAAAAATCGGGTAAAACGGACATCCGAGCGCATAGTTATGACCATTTAAAATTTTATCAATTTACAACTACATTTTCTCCCTACATTTTATGTGAATGTTTCCGTGATATGTTAATCAAGTTCATGCCGCATGCGACTTCCATAAAAGCTTCATAGATTAGCTTCAATGGCTATGATTCAAGAGATAGTAGTAGCCTAAAATAAAAAATAAAAATAAAAAAATATATATATTTAATTCGGTTTGTATCCAAAATAAAAAAACTGAACCGAATCACTAAATCCTGATTCGGTTCGGTTTTTCAAAAAATTAGTTTTTTAAAAAAAAACGAGAAAAAAATGAATCGAATTTCAGTTCGGTTCGGTTTTTTCGGTTCTCCGGATTTTTTGCCCACCCCTATTTGGCGCAACCAATTTTTAGAAAAAACGAACGTTTTCCCAATCAATTTGTGTTTTCCCCCAAATCGATTTCTAATTTTCTTTTTTCTTTAGTAAACATCTCACGATACACAATAGATTTCAATGTCAAAATTTCTTGATAGTGTAAGTGTGAATGTCAATTTCAGTTTTGAAAATTCTATTTTTCTTAAAAATAAAAAATTCCCTGACCCACCCCGCCCCAGCCCACTACAAAAAATCGATATAATCCGATACGTTCGGCGATATAAACCGAACATATCATTTTTTTTTTAAAAGTTGGAAAAAAACCAATTTTTATTCGGTTCATATTTTTCGAATACAAAATCGATATACGTCCACCCCTAGAACAAAACGTATGTATCCATGAAAGAATTATTTACAGGTTTTCCCTGAAGTAAACATTACAATTACAATTTTGACCTCGTTCGTTCTTCCTAACTCCCATTTCTTTGCTCCAAAAGGTGGAATCTCCCACCCCAGGAGCCCCCACACCCCGGTCCGACAGGTCTGTGAAGGAGGTAAATCATGGTGACTCAATTGATTTCAAAGGTTAGACCACTACCACGCTGCGCACAAGGGCCCCTCCTTTATTTCAAGAAGAAACCCCCACACTGCCGCTGACGGGATTCGATCCTTGGTCTTTGCTCCAAATATCCGCCTTGAAACCAATTGAGCTGCCCAAGCGGACAAAAAACTAAGGTAGGGTAAACTTTTTAAAGTGACTGGTCCCACCGCATTACGGCCCCATACCCCAGAAAACCCCACCTCCGGCCTGGCCCTACGGATTAGTATACACCGCTTGGCCCTACGAGTAGTAGGGATAAAATTATGAGTACATTTTCAAATATAATCAAAATGAATAAGTTGACATGGTGCAAAACCGCATGCAAACAAGATTAGCAATTTTTTATTTTATATTTATGGGTTCTTATACATTAGATTTGCATTTTATTTTTATCAATATCTTAAACAACTACAACTATATTTACAACAATAAATGTTTGACCGCGCGAAGCGCGAGTAAATTGACTAATTATATTATAATCCCAGCATGGAGTGAGCCTGTCCAAGTTCCTAATTACCCTGTATATATATATATATGTGACAACCACAAAATAGACCTCTCGTCAAAAGCAATTACCTCATCAGTCAATTATGTGAGTAGGTTTTAATTTTTATTTCTTTAGCTTCTATATCATGAAAAGAATACAATGAATAAAAAAAGAAGAAGAAAACAATCATAGAGAAATGTGCGTTGTCCATGTGGACCAACTCTAGCTAGCTTTCTGTATTCAACAACACAAGTCAGAAATTACTGATCATGTCTCTAAACTATATGTTCATTGATATCCATTTATATGATATAATTTAATTGAATATAAAATTTTAAAAATAAGAAAGATTTTTAAATTTTGTAGTTTAAAAGAAGTTAAAGTTATTTATGTGATTATATATTATCTCGTTAAGAGTAAAAGATAAAATCTAAAATTAAATTTAGCCAAATAAGAAAATATATCATTCTTTTTGCGACTAACTAAAAAAATGTGTCAAATAAATTGGACGAAGAAAAATATATATTTATCTTAATGATCAATCCTCTCAAATAACTGAAAAAGTTTCCAATAAATAAATGCATGATCAACGAGGAAAGAAAGAAAGAAAGGGAAGGGATTGGAAAGGAAAAATCATGGAAATTACAAATTTTGTGAATGAATGCGTTTCTGAAAGAGAGTTCCATATCCCCGTACATTTTCAATGTAAAGTAAAAAAACGATTCATTTACAAATTGAGCAATATGTAAGAATATTCATAGTATATTTTGTAATTATGATATGTGTATATTTAAGGTAACTTAGGATTCTTATTGTAGTAGGAATCAACCTCTGTACAACTATATATATTGTGATTAATGAAAGGAATCCTTAAGGGAATTTATTCCAATCTTATATGGTATCAAGAGTCAAACCCTAATCCCTACTCTCCTCCTCCCAAGCCGCCGACCACCACCAGAATTTTTTTTCTCTCTTCTTCTCGGTCGACGTCAACTATAGCCACCATGTCTCGTCCCTCTTCCCCTACTAATTCCGGTTCTTCCACTGATACTTTTGACAACCACCCTCAACGTTCATCGTCTCCTTTTCATCCGGCATTCGCCGTTACCAACATCAAGAATTTTATCCCTATAATTCTTGACCAAAAAGACTGTCAATATTCCATGTGGATAGAACTGTTCTATATTCATGCATGTGCGTACAATGTGCTAGATCATATTGATGATTATGTTCCTCGTCCCACCGATATTGCAGACTCGACATGGCGTCGCCTTGACGCCATCGTCAAACAGTGGATATACGACACCATTTCAAAGGATTAGTTGTGTACTATCATAAAAATAGGTGCTACGACACGTGAACTCTGGGTACGGTTAGAAGAAATATTTCAAGATAGTAAAAATACTCGGGTCGTGTATTTGGAAGAGCAGTTCAACAATACGCCTCTCGAGAATTTTACCAACATGTACGAATATTGTAATCAACTGAAACTCATAGCCGACCAACTTTGCAACGTCAGGATATCTGTTTCAGAACACAAGACGGTACTTCAACTAGTTGCTGGTTTACCGAAAGGTGAATATGATACACTTGCGACAATGATTCAACAGGCCTACCCACTACCAAGTTTCAACAAGGCGTGTTCACAACTTTTGTTAGAAGAAACCCGCCGTACTAAACAAGAGGAGCACAATCAAAAGACCTTAGCCGTTGAAAGCATGGCACAACCAACGACCAACACCACCCAGCCACCACCGCCAGACTACCAGCAACAGTAGTCCCGCGGCGACAGAGGTCGTGGTAACAACAACAAAGGGAAGGGCCGCGGCAAGCGCCAAAGGAACCAACAGTCAGGCCCCAACCCCTGCTCCCTATTTTCAGTGGGCGTCCACCTTGGCCCATACTGGGAACTGGGCCTCTTCTGCATGCCCCTACCTAACATCAGGGGCCTAGTTCCAGCAAGCTTGGCTGCCAAGTCTCTTGGGCTCTGCCCCGGCTAACAGGAAGGCCCACACAGTAGGCCCACCTGGTTGCAGTGCTTCAGCACCCGCAAGTCAGCAGCCTGACCCCCACTGATTTGGGCCAGGCCTTCAACATCTTGAACATTCAACAGTCCGATGATAATTGATACATGGACACTGGAGCCACATCTCATCTCACCCGATCGTCATGTAATTTATCTCAAATGCTTCGATTAAAGTGTCCTCAATTTATTACTGTTGGCAATGGTCACCGCATTCTAATTGAAGGTTACGGTAACACACATACCGAACAGCCCCACCCGCCTTTCTCCCTAAATCATGTCCTTTACACCCCTAACATCATTAAAAACTTAATCTCTGTTAGAAAATTCACTCGCAATAATTTTGTGTCTGTCGAATTTGACCCTTTTGGTTTTTCGGTGAAGGATCTCAATACGGGGTTTTTACGTGCTGCAATAGTGTGGGAGACCTCTACCCCTTCACTCAATCTTCCACTGTCAGACCACAATCACCTATCTCCCTTGCTGCTATCTCTTCGTCAACTTGGCACAACAGACTCGGACACCTCGGAGACCCTGCTTTTAATTTTCTTAGGACTCATAAACGTATTCAATGTAATAATGGAAAACTTGCCCAACACTGTTTTTCTTGCCCGCTTGGCAAGCATACTCGTCTTCCATTTATATCATCCAACAGTGTTACTTTTTCTCTCTTTGATATTGTTCATGCTGATTTGTGGACATCTCCGGTTGTTAGTTCTTTGGGTCACAAATTTTATCTAGTATTCTTAGATGATTTTTCACATTTTGTCTGGATTTACCCACTGAAGTTCAAATATGAAGTTTTTGCCAAGTTCCTAGACTTTCAAAAATTCATTAAAACACAGTTTGAAAAATCTATAAAATCTTTCCAATGTGATAATGGACGTGAATTTAATAATTCAGCATTTCTTAATTTCTGCTCTACACAAGGCATGGTTTTTCATTTTTCTTGTCCCTACACTTCCTCCCAAAACGGAAAGGCTGAATGAATCATCTGTACCATCAATAACATGGTTCGTACCCTCTTACTTCATGCATGTCTTCCACCAACATTCTGGGTCTACGCTGTTAAAATGGTAGAGTACCTCCTTAATATTTTACCAACCAGCACTCTCCTAAACAAGACCCCCACCGAAATCTTATACCGTAGGTTTCCATCCTATGACCAACTACGCATTTTCAGTTGCATATGCTACCCCAACCTGGCCTCCACTGCACCTCACAAACTAGCCCCACGTACCACTCCCTGTGTCTTCGTTGGTTTCTCACCTAATCACCGGAGTTACATGTGTTATGACATAGCCACTCAAAAAATCATTGTCTCACGTCACATCACATTTGACGAGGCGAACTTTCCGTTCTCCAATCTCCACAAATTTTAACCCACAGATTACACGTTTCTCGATGAGTCCAATCTGTCCCCTATTCTCTAGTCACTGTACTACCATCAGCTTCCTGCTCCGACGAAGCCTGCACCAGCAGCTCCGTCACCCACAATGTCCGACATCGCCTCCAACCAGGCACCACCCAGCTCTCGGTCGAACCCTAACCTGATCGACCCACCTGTGTCACCTACCCAGTCACCGATAACTCTACTATCTACCAACCTGAGATTGGCCAACACCCCACCAGAACCCGCAAGCCTGTAGACATAAAACCCAGACCAATCACCGCTGCCTACCCACCGTATGGAGACTCGTGCACAATACGGGATTTTCAAACCCAAGGTCCATTTTAACCTCTCCACACAAACCATATCACCGCTTCTAAAAAATCCAAAACTAGCCAACTTGGACCCAAATTGGAATGTGGCCATGTGCGAGGAATTCAATGCTTTAACAAAGCAACACACTTGGGATTTGGTACCTAGATCGGATGGTGTAAATATAATCCGATGCATGTGGTTATTTCGCCACAAGTTTAGAGACAGAGGTGACTTGGAGCGATATAAGGCCAGACTTATTGCCAATGTCACTAATCAGTAGGAGGAGATTGATTGTGGTGAGACATTCAATCCGGCTACTATTCGTACTGTTCTTAGTATTACTATGGGCAAGCATTGGCCGATCCATCAGCTTGACGTCAAGAATGCATTTCTTCATGGGGATTTGAAAGAAACCGTGTACATGCATCAGCCACCCGATTTTGTCCATCCAGTAGCCCCTCAGTATATGTGTCGCCTCTGGAAATCACTCTATGGCTTGAAACATGCACCCCGAGCTTGGTATGACCATTTTACCAGGTATATTTTGCAGATTGGGTTTATGTGTAGCAGGTGTGATAATTCTCTTTTCATTTTTCATCGCGATCGCAACACTACATATTTGCTATTGTATGTGGATGACATTGTTCTCACTGCCTCATCTGACGGATTGAAAGATGAAATCATTGCTCTACTAAAAAATGAATTTGCTATGACTGATTTGGGCAAGCTTAGCTATTTCTTGGGTATATCCGTAACTAGATCTGCCGACGTTATATTCTTGAGTCAGCGTAAATATGAAGAAGAGATAGTATACATGGCTAAGATGGCAAATTGCAAGATCATGCCAACTCCAGTCGACTCCAAATCCAAGCTTAGTGTTGCTGATGGTGATCCCGTTGCTGATCCCACCCTATATCAAAGTCTTATAGGTGCCCTTCAGTATCTTACATTCACTAGGCCTGATATTGCCTATGCCGTTTAGCAGGTGTGTCTGTTTATTCACGCCCCGCGAGAATCTCACTTTGCTGCACGTAAGCTTATTATCAGATATATTAAGGGCACCCTTGACTATGGATTGCATCTCTACCCCTCTGCATCGACCAAGTTGCTCTGTTACACGAATGCAGATTGGGCAGGGTGTCCGGATACACGCCGCTCCACCTCAGGCTATTGTGTATTTCTCAGGGATAACCTTATTTCATGGTCCGCTAAACGGCAAGCCACATTATCCCGTTCGAGTGCTGAAGCAGAATATCGAGGAGTTGCTAATGTAGTTGCTGAGATCTGTTGGCTCCGAAATCTTCTTTTGGAGCTCCAGTGTCCACTGCAGAAGGCGTCTATAGTCTAATGTGACAACATCTCTGCCATATATCTGTCTCACAATCCGGTCCAACATCAGCGGACCAAACATATCGAGATGGATATCCACTTTGTGCGTGAGAAAGTCGCCCTTGGTCAGGTCAAAGTGTTGCATGTGCCTTCCTCATATCAGTATGCATATATTTTCACCAAGGGACTACCAAGACAACTATTCATCGACTTCAGATCCAGCCTTAGCGTCCGGCCTCCTCCCGCTCCGATTGAGGGGGAGTATTAGCGAATATTCTCCGAATATTCACAGTATATTTTGTAATTATGATATGTGTATATTTAAGGTAACTTATGATTCTTATTGTAATAGGAATCAACCACTGTACAACTATATATATTGTGATTAATGAAAAGAATCTCTAAAGAAGTTTATTCCAATGTTACAATATGGACATGCATGTATTTTGGTTTAAATTAAGAAATAAAATATTTTAATTCATCTAAGAGCAGTTGAATACTACAGACAAATATGATAGGACTTGTGAATTATTCAATACCAAATCTTGCCAATAGTTCGTGAACAATTGAATATCACAGACTAATCATTTTAATCTAATATGAGTTGTGATTTGTAAACAAATTAAAGATAGATAGAATACATACTATATTTAAAGTCATGCCCCTTTTGGTATAATTTGTGGACAAGACAAGTTTGTCAATCTGAAATTATTTATGAATAATTCAAAGATGTGTAGAATGAGATAATATTAATGTCCCAACTTTCACCTAACATGAATTGTGAACAATGTAAAGATAAATAGAACGAACACGGTACTTGTGAAAGCGTAATTTTCATTTTTTCGAATGTGCAGTGATTCAGTGAAGCTTATTTTTATACAAGTTCCTTAAATGGAAACAAAAATTAACTAGCTACACGGAATAATCTTGTTTTTTTTTGCAAATCGCCCGATCCACCTTTATTGGGCTTGAATCCATCCAATCACCACATATTCTAAATAGAGAAATTTTCATTCTCGCCTCTCTGGCCTCTTGTGTTTAGGTAATTATGTACCGTGAGTTTGGTCGTTGGTTAGGAAATGAATTATTTACATATTAAAATTAATATATTTAATATTATGTTTGATAGAATCTTGTTGTAATTGTATGTATTAAATTCAGTTCAAGTACGATATTTGGTTATCAAATTATAATCTTTCATAACTAAAATAGGTATAAGTTATGAATTAATTTATATATTATTTTATGTACTAAACTTTTCATAACTAAACTCTGGATAATGAATTTATGCATAACTAATTATTCTATTACCAATACCTATATAGTTAAGCAGCAAACTACCCCTTTGTGTATAGTGTATTCTAGAACTGTTGGGATGATTCATTTTTCATCATCTTCAATGCAGAGACTCTCTCTAACCTTAACCCTTTATCTTTTGAACTCCTCTCGAGATCCATTAATAAATGGTACAATGTGTTCATATAGTCTTTCATACTATTAGAGCATTATAATGGATAATCTAGGATTTTAATAGTGTGATTCCGATAGTTGAGATTTTAATGGCGGATTTATGGAGGGCATTATGTCATGAGAATATATATAGCTCCAAAAACATTTGAAAGTTTCATATAGTACCAAAATATATTCTACATATAGCTAGCTGCCAGCCATCCGATACAAAATCATAAGAAACTGACATCGAAGTCACACTATTGTACAAACATATGAGTAGAAAAGTGTGTAGAGTTTCTACCCTGTACGCAAGAAAAAATAGAACTTTAGAAGGAGTAGTACAAAGGGAAAATAAAGACTAAATACATATGCGGTCCCTCAAACTTGCTCGATTTTAGACACCTAAATCAAGCCTATGACCTATTGAACACCTGACGTATGTTTAAACTGTATCGATTAAACACGAGATGTCATATATAGCCATAAAAGTGATAGCAACTCTATGACTTGGCTTCTGATGACATTGGTGGAACCGACAAAAAACGCCAAGGCCCTGTTCCTGTCCCCATCCTGTAAAAGAATATCGGGTCAATTGATTTTGTAGTCTATTATGGAGTATTTGTTTAAATTTTATGTCAGTTTCGAAAAGATCTTTATTTTTACACTTAACAGAGACGAAAAATTACCTCCATAGCCCGGCAAATGTACGCAGGGCCATGAATATGGTTAAAGCAATCCATATTCCAATGTAACCATTGGTTTTGGAAAGGATAAACTCAGCTGTTATTGTTAATGCACCAACCAAAACCTGCATAAAAAAATTACTTAACATTAACGGTTTGCTAATTAAATTCAAAAGCAAAGTTAGTAGTATAAGCTGACCATGGAATATGCAGAGTATGCAAAATCACTTGCTCCAAAGTTGACACCATCTAACACAAACGCCACCGAGTTGATTGGTTGAGTACCAGCGACAAACTGGCAATTGAACGTAAGGGAAAAGAATAGTTAATTAAAGATACTGAAAGAAAAGAAGAACAACTGAAAAAACATTTTTTGGTGCTATTTATTGAATGTACCGGGATGGCAATGGTTATGAGGCGGATAACATTTTTGTCCTTTGAAAAGACTCCTGATCCAAAATATAAACCAATTGCAACAACCAAAGCAAGTCCAAATCCCAACACAAATCCCATCTGAATAATGAAAACGTTATCAGTATCAACTTTTCAGGTGTTGTCTAAAATTAGTAGTCTTAAGCCAAATTTGTTGTCGTGCTACTTATTAAATAGTACCTGTAAGACTCGAACTCCTGCTGCCTTCGCCTTCTGGTAGTCTTTCTCAGCAAAGGAACTAGCAAGGATTGCCTGGAAAAACAAGAAATCGCATTAATCCAACAGAAAAATTGGTGTTACCATATCTTCTTTCATTTCTAATAGCGACATTGTTGCATAAAGTCTAGGTGGTGTTTTTACCTGTCCTGCAACAGCCAATCCATCAGCAAGTAGAGATGATGTTAGCCAGATCTGTAAGCACACTTGAAATGCAGCCATCCGTGTTGCGCCTAGTCGTGCAGCTAGTGATGCAGCCAAAGTCACACAAAATGTGACAGCTATCACCCTAGCTAGTAACCAAAATCCTGCAATCAAAGTTCAGCAACATAAGGTATGTGATGCCCCTGCAGCTCTAAAGTCTTGTATGAATCGTTATTGTATTTGATACCAATAATGATAGTCGCTTCGATATCTTAAGGATACATATGTATCCGTGATGAAAATTAATTGATAGTACTATAAGCTATTTCTCGTATAGTCTCTGAAAGCAAACAAATGAGCACATTCCTCGTCTTACATCGCCTTCAAATCATTTACTTACCGTTCTTAAGAAATTTGCTGAACTGCAGATCTTTTGTACTAGGAGGTAATAACTCAACTTCTGTCATCAGTTTACAGAGGAGAATAATTGATATCAAGTACCTAAATGAACGGTAACAGTGTAATATTAGAAGCTGTATGAATGACAATGTCCACTAATTAGTTTCTGATAAAAAAGGACTTACTGAGAAAGAACATGAGCAATGGCAGCACCACTAACACCCCAATGGAAAACAAAAATAAAGATTGGGTCCAAAATTATGTTTGTCAAATCTCCAGCAACTGATACACCAGAAACAAAAAAATATAATGATAAGAGTTAGACCAATTATCTTTACTTTCCTTTGATATACTTTAAGTAGTTGTTGGTTCAATAGCAGAATAAATACTGCAATATAATACCAATAGCGACTAACGGAGTTCTTGTATCCTTGAAACCACGAAAAACACCTTGCATAGCCAAAGAAAGGAGGACTGCAGGAGCACCAAGTGCCCTCAGGGTCAAATACTTCTTTGCTGGAGAAAGCATAGGAGTGTCCTGTGTGATTTAGTGAAATAAAAACATGTTACTCTTTCTAGATATAATATAATTAAGTAATTAAAGTGTGTTCTCTCTGACAACTTAAGCTTTTAATGAGATGGTCATAAAATTCAACACACAAAAATGACATTTCTTGCTCTAATGTAAAGTACTACTGATGATTGATCGTTAGTACTTACAGATGTCACACCCATTAAGCTCAAAATTGGTTTCGCGAGAAATATTAGGAAGATCGTCTGCAAAACGCCAAGAATGCAGCCCATGAGAATTGCAGTTGAAGCTGATGGAATATGTCGCTTCACACGTTTGAGTTTGCCTTTACTTTGATTATCCGAAGACTTGAATTTTGTCGTCTTAAATTCTGTAAAAGTAACATTATTTTGTTTAGTAGTCTTTTGGCTGACCTGATAATATAAATATTTTTTAACTGTCAGTGTATAAAAGTTAAACTCGTAAGATATACCTGGTGCTGGAGCGGACTCTTTGGTTTCATTATTGGTGGATGCACGTTTTTCCGTCTTCTCATTATCATTATCAGTATCAGCAGTTACTACTAGCACTTTTGTGTCACTCTTCTCCTCCTTACCTTTCTCCAAATCAGCAATTGCTGCTTTTTCACTAATTCTCCTAACAGTGTCTTCTTCAGCAACAAATGAAGTAGTTATATTAACTAAGGGGAATATTGTCACTTTAGAGGCTTGATTGAATATAGCAATTGCAACTCCTACTGCTGCAATTTCGACCGACCCTGCAATGTAGAGTCAACATTTGGAGAGAAAAAAAATGAGAGATCAAGATTTAAAAAGTTGATGAATTATGTTATAAAGAAATTATTAAAAAAAAGTGAAATGATCAATAACAACATAGTTTTTTTGTTTTGTATTTGATGTAAAAGACATAATTTTTCTGCAATAATGGACAAAATAGATGAAACATCTTTTCCTCAGCTTGAACTACTTGTATCTGTCCTATTTTTAGGACTAAATTATTAACACGTTTTTTGTCAAGTAAATCTTTGATCAATGCCAATATCCTATGTTTTCATTGGTATATTGCAAGAATCCAAAAGGATATTTTTGATTAAGATTACTGAAATGTTGAATGGAAAACGTCAGTACCTAAATGACCAATGAATGCTGTATCAATGAGAGAAGCAATTGGATCAGCAGCTAATGCAAGTGCCGCTGGGAACGCGATACGTAAGATTTCCATGCCAAGATCATCGAATTTGAAGACATTCCTGGACACGAAAAAATAAAGAAATTATACAAGTGATTAGACCGATATATACTCCCTTGGTCCGAATGTCTAGCAAAGTAACGGAAAAAAAATATATGTTTGAAAATGTACCTAATATCTTCAAAGAAAACGAAGATTGGTATCTTCCATCTTCTCTCGGGATGAGCTACATTGCCAACTTCAGCCATGATTCCCTGATTTTGATCACTTTTCTAGCAAAGCTCGTTAGCAGATGCACCTAAAAATCATCAAAACATTTAAAATTGTTATGTTAAAAAAAATTGAAAACAGGGAATGTGATTGTACAGCAACACTGGTGCAAGAAAAGAATAATTTCATGTAAACTACTACTTCACGAGGGCGGAAATGACTAAAAAAAATTAACTAAAGAAAAAAAAACCTGAGGGAAGAAAGCAATGGACAGTAAACAAGTGAAATGAATATTTAGACTGACTTAATTTTCTAAGTGTCAATAAGAGGAAAATGAATTGAATGTAACTGGACGTGCATTGAGTACATATATGGGTAACTTACTTTAGATATTAGTGAATTTAAAGCATCCAGACATGCACTGATAGGTCTCCTTAATTAGTTCATGAAGACACATGGTCTACCCTTATTCATTTATTTACAATAAGAAGTACACGTTCGGAAAAGTAAGTAAGATAGAATAAATTCCTTTCATTATTCACAATATATATAGTTGTACAAATGTTGATTTCTAATATGGTCCAAATCTTAACTTACCTTACAAAGGTTTCCTAATACAATTAGAATCCTAAGTTATCTTAAATATACATCTATCATAATTACAAACTATACGGAGAATATTCGCTAATAGCAAGCATCTTTCTGGCATAAAAATCCAAAAGAGTTAGCGTCAAATTACTCCCAAAAGAGGGTAACGGAAGAAACTCGGGCAAAAGTTTGTAGCTTTTGTTACTAAAACACAATTGGTCACTCCGTCCTAATTTATGTGACGACGTTTGAATGAACACAATAAAAATTGTAAAATATATGATCTAAAACATGTCATAAGCATTTCTATGATTATAAATTATTTTTTGTTATTTTATTAAAAGCCGAAAAAGAATGAAGGAAAGGAACAAACTAAGAATGGACAAAGAAAGTAGGCAGGAATGAACCCGCCTCAGTTCCAATTCCCCTGGTAACAACAAAGGAAAATTTTGCAGGGAAAAATTGACTTCTCTAAATTAGTCAATTAAAATATTTTTTATTTTTATCTTTTTTGAGAGTCTTTATATTAATGGAAAGAACACAATTATCAATCAACATAGAGAAAGGTGTTTCTGTTCATGTGTACCGTCTCCAAATAAGCCTTCTGTACTCAAGTTAAGAAATGTGAAGTCATTAACGTGATTAAGAATGGAAATGAAGTCATCAGTAACGGACAGATAAAGCCTAATAAACATAGAGTTTAAGTTTTATGTATGACATAATACATAAATAGACCTCAAGCTTGGCCTCAACTGTAAAGTGTGCCCTCCAATTTTGGGTGTGCACAAGTAGCCATCTCAACTTGTCTCCACTTTGTCAGTTGAACACTCCAACTTAGATCATCTAGACACCTCCAAAATGTATGTGTCACGTCAACATTTGTGTTTACGTGTTCAACTTTATACAAGTTGAGGTTTCTAGTTGTGCACACCAAAAGTTGGAGGGTATACTTGTCAGCTGAGGCCAAATTTGAGAGTTTGTTTATGTATTATGTCCTTTATGTATTGACGGCTTAAAAATATTTAAATCATCAGATTACTTGTAATTGCATATAACTCTATTTAATAAGTAGTGTTATTGATAACATAAAATAAATGATAAGTAACATGTTATATAGCATATTAAATTGCACTGATAGTATAAATTATTTTTACAATCCGAGAAGTTTTGCATTAAAATACTATCTACAAGATCTACTACCCGAACTCCCTAAGTACATGATAGGTACTCCACTAGATATGTACCATATAGTTTTTGAGGCCAGCAACAAAGAGAGGAAAATTTTCCAAAAAATAAATGCATCAACGAGGAAAGATCATGGAAGTTACAAACGTTTATGGAAGAGAGCCCTGTTTTCAGTGTCAGACCATTTTGATTAAATTAAGATAGCATTCGCACGATGAAAATAGGGAAATTGTCTATGAAGACAAATGTTGTCAATTTCGATTGGAAGATCAAGAGTATTTGTTCAACATTAAGTTCCAAACAAAATACTCTTCATATGTACCGACACGGGATGCTAGCTTCTTGGTTGGTTAAAGGCTCACTTAGGTAACCTTTGCTATTTGTCCTAGGATATATATATATTTCCCCCGATGGTATCCGGATTAATTTATGCGCATTTCGATTCCTACCAACATTAATATCTGATAACTTTGTGTATCAAGGTCTAGGCATATAAAAGTAATTACTTAATAATATTTTTTATTGTAAGGATCTACACAAATTTTCACGATTTTTCTTTCATTACTTCGTTTACCACTAGGCCATAACCTCATATTTACAGAATATGTTTATGTTTGTTTGATTTAGAGAGAGCACCACCCAAAGGCCGGCCTTAGAGCCATTTGGATTAGCTGAATAAAAATAATTTTTAAGCACTTGAGCTTAAAATCACTTTTGAAGTGCTGAAGCTAGATTAAAAAAAACAGTTACATATTTGGCTAGAAGTGCTGAAACTTAAATAAACAGTTGATGTGTTTGATTGGAAAGTGCGGCTAAGCACTATTTTATGTTAAAATGACTCAAATACCCTTAAATATATTAATACTAAAGTAAATTGATTATTGCAAGGTTTTAATTCTAAATTGATTTTACTACAAATAATTAAATTTTTAATTATTTAAAGTTCTAAATTTATTAGGAAAATTATATTAATTTATGAGAGGTTTAATTAACAGTTTTTAGTTCATATAAAAATTAATTACATTAAACAATAGGATATGTTAAAAATAAAGCATTTTAATTGATGAAAATCAGGATATAGTTATCCCACATGGCTCGAAACAACAAGCATTTGCACATCTGGGTTAATATATATGAGAAGTTTGAAGTAGAATTCATATTTGAGCAAATATATGAATCTGCTTTTGGGTGGACGAAGCATATGTTATACAGCTTGGAAGAACAATTGCTCCAAGAATTAATAAGTCTTTGATTTGATTTACAAAAGAAAAAAGAGTTTTCGATCTGAGGGAGCCTGAAATTAGTTGCAGCAATTGTTGAAGAGATGGGTGAAGAGGAAGGAAGTTGAAGGATAAAATTGTAATATACTTGGTCAATAGGGATGGCAGGTGGTACAATTTTGCGGATTTCGAACCGCACTCACCCCAGTTGGGGCGGGTATGAGTATAACTTTGGCGGGTAATAGACGGGTATGGATATAACTTTGGCGGGTACTTAGCGGGTATGGGTAGGTGGTGAATTTGCAGTTATATCCGCCTGACCCGCCCCGCATCCAACCGCCCACCTTATATCCGCAAACTATAATTTTATTTGTACAACTTTATATTTATCTAAAGCCCAAATGATTTGGCGCACATTCCATAAGCCCAATAATAATGAATTGATGGGTTGACAAAATGACAAATGAATTGATTACAAAATATGGCTGACGGGTACAGACGGATATTGGCGGGTGGCCGATATCCACTTGGGTGATAGAGCGGGTGTGGATTTAGGAATATACCCGCCTAGGCGGATATAAATGTTGAAAATGTACCTGCCACAGGTGACGAATATAAAATTTTCTGACGGGTACAGATGCGGGGGAGAGATAGCCGCACCCGCTCTGCCCAATTGTCATCCCTATTGGTCAAACTTCAAGTGCTTTTAAGCTCAAAATTAAAAAGTTGGTTCCCATTTTAAACACTTTTTAACTTTGCCAAACCCTCAAAAAAGTTAAAAAGAGCCAAACCAGCTTATAATGGTTTGATCAACTTATAAGCCAATTCAAACACCCTCTTACAACCAAACACGGATGCTAATCTTGATGTGTGTACATGTTTTTTTCTTTTCTCTTGAAGATCTCGAAATTTTGTTTTGGTTCATGAATTTTTCTTCACCCTTTGCTTCAGGTTGCCGTCAACATCGTCTATTAATATATTATTGAGAACAATTAATCTCTTGTTCTACAAGTACTAGAAGCACCTTTACTGGCCAATACGCGATCAGTATATCTCAAAAGGGAGAAAAAAACCCAGCCAAGTTCGAAAGAATAAACACATGCTTAATGTATTCGTTGCTCCGAGCTGAAAACCCCATAATGGGGTTAGCACTAAATGCAGGGCAGAGCCACCCTTATAATTACGGGATTGAATCTTTGGCTCAAATCCTTTATTTATATTAATACATAAATAATTTATTCAAAATTTAAAGTTTAAACCAATAATGATCCGGAACTCACTAACTAAAAGTTCTGAATCCGTCTCAAACTAAATAGTGACTATTTCGGGACAAGGGTGTTTATGATTGAGGCAAAAAATGAGGTGCAAATTTCCCATTTCCGCCAGGCTTCAGATTTTTGAATGTGTCATTATTAGAGAGAATCTAGAATCATAGTATTTTGTTTCATTGTCATAACAGAAGTAGTGCAGTTACATTTTTTTTGTTGGTTTCCATATAAAAAGACGAGAATTTTCTCTTTAAAAGTGTACAAATTCGACTATCCATATATCTGGTTCTTTCAAAAACCAATAAAGTTGTTTGGAAGCAATTTGAGTTGTTAAGATTTGGAGTACTATATGAGTGAAGTTTTGATCTTTTTGAATAACACAATCAAGATTGACACAGTAGCGTTTGGAGTGACAGTATTTCAAGAGAAACTAATAGAGAACTAGTGATGAAAATCAGAAATTTATGATTGCCACGTTGTTATGAATAATTCTATTGTTCTCCTTCCTCTATTTTAGTACATTTTAACAAGGTGTTTGGACATGAATTAGGTGATATTAAAAAAAAAATCTTGGCCTCAATTTATGTGGTATATTTCGAGAGTCAAATTCTTAAATTTTGACCGCGAACTTTTTACAATGAAATCTTTAAATTTTAGAAATAAAATTTACATATTTAGAACCTTCGTTAGAAGTACTATAAGTCACAATAACTGACAAAACAAAAATATTCAAAAGACATATGAAAAATCATGGGTCAAAGAAAAATTCGTTTGACTCTCGAAATTTGAAATGTCACATAAATTGAGACGAAGGGAGTAGTATTTTAAGTTAAGTTAAAAAATAATATTTGGACTTAAAGTTATGTTTGGACATACATTTCACTTGAAAAATTATTGAAGTTTTGGGAGGAAAACAACTTTTTAAATTTTTTTTTTGACTAAATGTATGACTCAATCAATTATTTGGAAAGAAAAAAAAATTGAAAAAACAATAAAAATTAGTATGTCCAAACTGGCCCGTTATATTTACTGCATAGTGCTTTGTTGGAACAGAGGAAGCTTCTCTAAGCAATGCACTCAGATATTACTAATTAGTATCTCTAATTAGCTCCGCCGATTAAATAGAAGAACCAGCAAAAAGTAAGTCGATGGCCAATTTATGACTTAATAGAGAGTGGAATCAATTCCAAATATTTGGAAATAAGTAGTCCAAATTGTTAACCAATGATACCTTTTCCACCAATAAGTGCAAGATTTACTTTGTTTACGTCATTTTTAGACCGTCTCTTATGTTTTGGTGGAAAACAATGGAGTGTTGTACACTAGAATTATTTTTATCTGGAAAAGAATGCCACTTGTATTCACGCAATTGTTAACCAAAAAAAAGAAAGATTTTTTTTTTTGAAAGGTGAGGGAAATGCATGGAGGAAGTAGTGGCATTCTGAAATTGTAGTATACGATCAACCAACATAAAGAAGAGGAAAGAAAAGAAGATAAAAAGAAAAGACAACTTTTCAACGTGAGACTAACAACATATGATAATGCATGTTGTTTGAACTTAGTCTATATTAATGTTGCTATCTTTTCCTCATCATCATGCACTGCTGACTTATATCTTTTACTCCCCCATTTGATTCATAACACTTTGATTGGTTCGAAATTTAAAATAAATTAGTACAAAATTTAAAAATTCCAATTTAAAACAAGTTATAAATATTTATGTCTATAATAAGAATCTCATTAAAAGTAAAATGAGAAGTTTAACATAAATTATTTCCAAACATAAATAAATATCATTTTTTGAGATAAAAAAGAAAGTACATTATATAAATTTGAATAAAAAGGAATAATTAGTAAATAGACACTTCTTTTTCTCGAGGAACAAAGACAGAGAAAATAACTTGTCACTTTGATTGGGAGTGTAACTTTTTTATGTTTGGTTAGAAGTGAATTGTAATCTTCTTGTCCTCTACGTTTAATTAGCTTGAAATTGAATTGCTTCATAGTCCCATTAAAATATTGAAGGTTATTTTCTTTTGGCACTAAAAATGTAAAAGAATGTTCAATCAGTTTAGAGTACATCTTCAACGTTTCAAGGGATATAAGTAATAATTACTCATACATATGATAATACATGCATGATCGAATAACACTCATTCAAAGAACAGAAAAATGGCAGCAAAATTCATCAAAAAAGTAAAAAAGTACTAGTAACGGCGACTTTTTAGGTTATAGCAGTAACAAGTGAGAAGAAGACATGTATTCGTATGCACATTATATTGCTCTTTGTAATCTTCAATTCAAAAACTAATTAAGACAAATATAAGTTGGTTGTACTTAAGAATATTTGGACATACCTTTGCGTGGAAATTAAAAGTACAAATGATTGAAAGTTTCAGACATGCGAGCAGCCTCTCTTCTAGTCCACTGGCTTCTCTGTTTAATTTGCAGACATCTAGTTTTCATTTTGATGGCCTATTTATAGTGGATGCATAGAGGAAGAGAAGGAAAGTGGCTGAATCATATTTCATGTGTATTGCTTTAGGAAAGTTTGTTTACGTGTATTTCTCAGAGACAATATCACTTTTAATCCTTCATTTATTTATTGATAAATTTTGATTTTGATCTTTATATTCTGTTGATATCATTAATGATCTTTTATATCTTTAATTATTGTAGTAATTTTTTATATTAGTTGGGTGTATATTTAATTTCCGAAATTATAACCTAAGATGACTATTGTATATCATGTATATAAGCTAATTAAACTAATGAAACCATCAACATATTATTCTCTTTCATGATATCAGCAGCCTAGAGCAAGTTTTCCTCTCCTCCCTCCTCACTACACTTCCGTCGTGCCCTACTCGGCTACATCCCTTCCGCCGCCCTTTTTTTTCTCCCCTCAGTCATGTCTAACACAAAGAATATCTTCCATCATGCTCTTGCAGTCTCCAACATCAAGAACAACATCCCTATCGTCCTAGAAATGGAAAACGTCCAATATGCGACGTGGGCGAGACTTTTTAAAATTCACGCAAGGACTCATAGAGTCCTCTATCACATCGTCAAATCGGAAAAAGGCAAGGAGAAAGTATTTTCCACCGATGATGAAATGGAGTTATGGGCAACTCTTGATGCTACGGTCCTCCAACGGATTTATTCCACTATCTCTTCGGACCTCTTGCATACAATTATCGAACCCAACGCCATGGCAATGGAAGCTTGGAATTGGTTGCGTGATATATTCCAAGATAACAAAAAATCTCGTGTCGTAACCCTTGAGCAAGAACTCTTTCACACAACTATGGAGGATTTTTTTAATGCCTCTGTATATTGTCAAAGGCTCGAGGAATTATCGGATCAACTCAATAACGTTGGAGCACCGATCACGAATGATCATCTCGTTCTTCAAATGGCTGCGGGCCTCTCCGAAGCATATAATGGGGTTGGAACTCTCCTTTACCAAAGCAATCCTATCCCACCTTTCTACCAACCACGTTCCATGCTCACTTTAGAAGAGGCAGGTTGGCTAAAAATGCCGCAACCGGAGCACATTCCGCCATGATGGCGGCGACGTCCCGAGAAACCAATGACTCTCAATCATTCTCTGAAAATAATAGTCAAAACCGTAACAACGGTGGTGACAAAAAGGGTCAAAACCACAACCACGGTGGAAAAAATCGCAGTCACGACGGTGGCAAAGGTGGTGGCCGCGGTGGCGGACGTGGAGACGACCAATAGGGATCCGGGCCACAGCAACCCTGATAGCAGCCTTAGGCCAGCGGGCAGTGGCCCATCCCACCTTACATGTACCCAACACAAAATTGGGCCAGGCCCGCCAGCCGGCAGAAGCAGACATCCCAGTTTGGGCCTTAATAACAACAAACCTGAAAGTAGCATGACCTGCTTGGGCCTCGGCCACAACAGGCCTTCGCAGCAACAGGCCCAGCAGTTTCCCTAACCCACACGGATATCGAGGCAGCGATGCATACACATAGGCTAAATCTTTCGAATGCAAATTGGTACATGGACACGGGTGCTACTTCTCATATGACATCCGCGCAAGGTAATCTCTCGTCTTATTTCAATTTCAGCAACAATTATGGCATAATTATTGGTAATGGTCATTCAATTCCAATTCATGGTTATAGTAACATAAATTTATCTCCCCAAACCCGCCTTTAGCCTTGAAAAATTTCCTTCATGCTCCTCAATTGATTAAAATTTTGATGTCCATTAGGAAATTTACAACTGATAACTCGGTTTCTGTTGAATTTGATTAATTTGGGTTTTCTGTGAAGGATTTCTGGACGGGGATCGATCTAATGAGATGTGATAGTCGGGGAGAGCTTTACCCCATCACCACTACCATCACCACAAATCAAGCCACACCATTGACTTTTGCAACTTTAGTGCCTTCTTTATGGCATGCACATTTGGGTCATCCGGGCACATATGTTTTTAACTCCCTTAGAAACTCTAATTTTTTTTAGTGTAATCATACTCGTAGTTCTAGTGTTTGTCCTTCTTTTCCTCTTGAGAAATATGTTAAATTGCCTTTTGTTGCATCTAAATCTATTACTATGTTATCTTTTGATATTATATATAGTGATCTTTGGACATCTCCTGTTTTGAGCTATTCGGGTCACCGTTATTATGTTTTGTTATTGGATGATTACTCTAATTTTTTGTGGAAATTTCCGTTATCTAAATAGTCTCAAGTTTATTCCACATTTATATCATTTAGAGCATTCACCCGTACTCAATTTGAACGGGAGGTTAAGAACATTCAATGTGATAATGGAAGGGAATTTGATAATGGGCCATTTCGAGAATTTTGTAAGGCTAATGGTGTATCTTTTCGATTTTCATGTCCACATACTTCATCACAAAATGGAAAGCCGAGAGAAAAATCTGCACCATTAATAATATTGTTCGTACATTACTAGCACATGCCTCATTACTGCCTTCATTTTGGCATTATGCATTACAAATGACAACTTACCTTCTCAACATCCTCCCTAGCAAAGGATTAGCCTACCAATCTCCACTCAAAATTCTTTATAAAAAAACCCTTCTTATTCTCATCTTCGGGTATTTGGGTATTTACGTTATCCCCTCTTTTCCTCCACTACCATAAATAAACTTCAAATTCGCTCTACCGCTTGTGACTTTTTGGGTTACCCATCTAATCATCGTGGTTACAAATGTTATGATCTATACTTTAACAAAATCATCATTAGTCGCCATGTCATTTTCGATGAAACCCAGTCTCCGTTTGCTAAGTTGCATAGTTTAACGTCCCGTTCATATGATTGTTTGAATGATGGGATTTCACCTTATGTGGTCCATCACTTGGCCAAGCCCACACCAGGGCACATGGACCAGCTGGCCCAATCAGGCCCACTGCCTGCTGGCCCAAGCCAACCAGGCCACTGCCTTATGCTAGCCGACCCAATCCAGCGACTATCAGTCATTGTCAAGACTGGACCTTGGCCCACATCGCCAGACCCAGCCAGAGGCAGTCCACTTCTTGCTGGATCCATCATCTTTCCATCGAGTGGTGGGCTGAGTCGGTCTAGCTGGGAATCGGACCAGCCCATGGCCCACACCCAAATCCAGCCCACTCATATTTCGGCTTCACGGCCAGTTACTCGCAGCCAACGGGGAATTTTAAATCAAAGTCAACAATTTAATCTCAACTCTAATGGTACTAAATCCTGTCTATCACATAATCCTGTGTCTGCCCTTCGTGACCCGAATTGGAAAATGGCTATGGATGATGAATATAATTCTTTTATTGAAAATAAAACGTAAGAGTTGGTGACCTGTCCACCTGATGTTAATGTGATTCGTTCTATGTGGATTTTTACTCATAAAGAAAAATCTGATGAGTGTTTTGAGAGGCATAAGGTCTGTCTTGTAGGTGATGGCAAAACTCAACAGGTTGGCGTGGATCGTGGAGAGACATTTAGTCCGGTGGTAAAATCGGCAACTATTCGCACTGTTCTCAGTCTAACTCTCTCAAAAGCATGGCCCATTCATCAGCTAGACGTGAAAAATACCTTCTTACATAGAGAACTCAAGGAAACAGTATACATGCATCAACCATTAGGTTTCAGGAACCCCGCTCATCCAAATCATGTGTGCTTGCTGAAGAAATATTTGTATGGGCTAAAGCAGGCTCCTCGGGCCTGGTACAAGAGATTTGCAGATTACGTTTCTACTCTTGGGTTTTCTCACAGCAAGTCTGATCATTCTCTATTCATATATCGTAATGGGACTTCTATGGAGTACATTCTTTTGTATGTGGATGATATTATATTGACTGCTTCCTCTGATGCACTTCGCCAGTCTATCATATCACTTCTCAGCTCAGAATTCGCTATGAAAGATTTGGGGTTATTGAGTTATTTTCTGGGTATAGCTGTCACTCGTCATGCATGTGGTCTATTTCTATCTCAGAGGAAGTATGCAACAGAGATCATTGAACGGGCTGTCATGTTAGCCTGTAAGTCATCTCCTACTCTGGTTAACACCAAACCGAAGATGAGTGCTACTTCTAGCACACCTTACGAGGATCTCTCCTACTATCGTAGTCTTGCAGGGGCTCTTCAATATATCATTTTTACGAGACCCGATATTACTTATGCAGTGCAACATGTGTGTTTATTCATGCATGGTCCGAGGGAATAACACATGCACGCTCTCAAACGCATTGTGCGTTACATTCCGAGTATCGAGGGATAACTAATGTAGTGTCTGAGTCCTATTGGCTGCGTAACCTTCTATTAGAGCTTCATTTTCCTATTCGGAAAACTACATTGGTATATTGTGATAATGTTAGTGCGATATCTCTCTCGGGGAATCCTATCCAACATTAGCGCACGAAATATATCGAGATGGATATTCACTTTGTTCGTGAAAAGATTGTTCGTGGACAAGTACATGTCTTGCATGTCCCTTCACGTATCAGATTGCTGACATCATTACTAAGGGTCTTCCCTTGATTTTGTTTGAAGATTTTCGGGACAGTCTCAGCGTACGACAACCGCCCGCTACAATTGCGGGGGTGTGATACAATATATAAAAATATATTCTGTTGATATCATTTGTGATCTTTTGTATCTTTAATTATTGTAGTAATCTTTTGTATTAGTTAGGTGTATATTTGATTTCCGTAATTATAACCTAGAATGATTATTGTATATAAGCTAATTAAACTAATGAAATCATCTAGGGATTATTCTCTTTCAAAAATATGTGTTTTGATTCCTTTATATTATGTTTACGCTACTTTTAGAACTTATTATGGTGAAATATTAAATAAAATTACAAAATTAACATTATACACGAGTAATCAAACACTACAGCAGTTGATAATCTGGTAAATTTATGAATAGTCGCTAGAAATTTATTAAAAGTGTACCACTTAAATTAATTGAAAATTTAATGTGATTAGCCTAATATCATAAGAAGCAGAATCAAATTTTATTAACCATTGATGGACTAGGAGTGCTATTGTCCCTATTTTTAAACTTTTCGTCATGGATTGATATTATTCAATTCACATGATTTTACAATTAAGTGGAATTATCAGGAGGTTAATTTGTGATTGTTTTTGGTCTTCTTTTCACTTTTTTGTGTGTGTTTGGTTGGGGGGTTTGGGGGGGGGGGTAGGAGGAGTGGGAGTGTGTGGCTAGTGAAGTTGCTTTAAATTTCACACGCTTCACAGTTATAAGATGGAATGTGATGTGCAATATTTTGTTCAGTGTTGTAAATTTGTAACAAGAGGGAAAATAAGTCCTTAGCTTAGTATAAATTTGTGTTTAATTAGAGATCTTTCATTCGAGTTTTGGATATGGAAAATTTTTTGATAGGGAACACTTTTTCCGAATGAGCCCTACGCGACACAAATTCAAATATAATCAGACTTTGACTTTAAACTTTAACTTTTACGCTTAATTTAACTTTAAACTTTAACTTTTACGCTTAATTTAACTTTATACTTTAACTTTTACGCTTAATTTAACTTTAAACTTTAACTTTTACGCTTAACGAGATGATCTGTATCCGAATGTGCAATAATTTAACTTTAAACTTTAACTTTCACGCTTAACAATATGATCTATATCCACACAAATATCTTTTACTTGTTTTAGATCACAAGATTCAAAAGTCTTTTTTATTTGTTAAACTTCGTGTCAAGTCAAAGACTTTCGTATAAAATGAGACGGAGGGAGTAATTTTTAAACAAATATTAAGCATTACCTTCTATAAAAAATCATTCTATTTCAACCCATTTGGTGGTCTGTGATAAAGAGAAAGCTGCCAGACTCTAGCATCTGATGACAACGGATCGGATCCTACTAGATTCAGATCTAGATTCGTTTTTCATATCTGGATTCAGATCCATCGGGTCCATAAAAATCAGATCCAAAACCGAATTCATCGGATCCATTGGGTTCACGGATCGGATCTGGATCCACATGTAAAATCAGTAGCAATTTCCAAATGATTAATTATTTTTGTTATACGAATAAGAATGTCCAAATCTGTAGCAACTAAATTAGGCTGCTTGTTGAAAAATCACCTTACATGCTTGCAATTTGTAAATTGATATTAGGATTTGTCAACTCTTTAGAATTGTCAACTCAAACACAATTTTCCTCTTTTTAATGCATCTTTTGTAGGGGTAGGCTGGTGGTTCAAAGTTCAAATTGAAGTAGATATAACTACAGTAATTAATAAAAGAGTAAATTTCACTCAACATCTTAATCGGTTAAGGTTTGCAAATAGTATCGTCGCAATATTTTCTCTGAATTTTCAAAAATTTGTAATATGTTTTTCCACATTAATTATTTTGACATTTGACAATGTTTTTCAAATAATGTTTTTTACTCTCTAAAGTAATAATCAATGAGATATCTCGAAATAATTATACCAAGAAATATGTTAAATGATGTAAAAATACAGAAATTATGAAAAAATTTAAGAAAATACTTATAAAATTACATTCTATGTTATGAATATATTTAATAAAAAAATGGATCCACGGGTCGGATCTGGACCGGATACAGATCTTAAATACAAGATCCAAATCCAGATCTGATCCATCAGAAAAGGATCCGGGTCCGATCCGGATCCGTCGGGTCCAAATTTTAAAGATCCATATCCTATAAAATGGATCTAGATCCATCGGATTCGGACCGGGTCCAAGATCCACTGCCATCTCTACTTGCTACCGAGTCAATTGGTCGTTGCACGGTTTATGGATTTTTCTTTTGTTTTTTGAACGGTTTATAGATAGTTAACCTTTACCTTTACCAAATATGGCTACAGCACTTAACTCCTCCCCCGTTTTAAATTATACAACCTGGTTACGAAATTTTAAAAAGAATATAGTTTTAAAACCTATAATTTATAATATGTTATGCGATTTTTATAATTATAAAAGTATGTGTTTTTCGGTGAAATCAGTTTTAACCAGAAACACAGTTAGAGATTTATATTTTAGGGTTTAAAGACAAGTGAGTTGTATCCGATCCGGAGAACTCCTTAACGAATCCGGTATTATGTGATAAAAATAGATAAATAAATATTATGAACAATAAAGCTTTGATTTAGAACAAGTAATGAAAAATAATGGACATGTGCTTCTTTCAGTATATTGCTTTGAGAGAGAATAGAGCTTAGGTTACAAGTGTGAGCCAGAGAATACAAGATGGGCTTCCTTACCTTCTAAGCTTTCAATATATAGACAAAATAAGACTACTCTATCCCCAACGGTCATGATGACAAGACTATGCTTATGTCATCATGCCTACGCGCGCCGTAACACTTTGATCTAGGAAGGTTGATGTGACAGGAGTTGTTGGGAGTGTAAGACAGCTGCAGGATGCCTCCGAGTTATTTGAGTCTCCGGATACGCCAATCTATCCGGGGGAATTTTTTATCCAATACATATAGTCCCCCACTTTTCGGGGTCTTTGATCTCAAAGGCTCGGGAAGTGGAAGAATTTTTTATTCCCAACACTTATATTATCACGTCATCCCTTGAACTTAGTGCGTCAGTTCAATCGATTAACCTTCTTCGCATGCCGACTCCTTGCATTAAATGCTCTGTCGCCCCTGTGAAACCCGCTTTACACGCGTCATGCGTCCAACTATATCTTTCTCTTGGTGACTGGATGACTCGTAATTATGGAGTAATTTCCTTCCTTTTAGGCGAGATGATGTATCTTACCTTATCCCCTCATTTAAAACTCACCATACCGGGAATCGTACTAACTTTATTCTAAGTTCTATCATTTTCTTCTGCCGTAAAAAAAACCGGCCCTTTACCTCATTTTCCCTCAAATCTTCAACACATGTCTTCCGATTCTTCTGTCACCGGTGGTACTGCTTCCCGGGCTCAAAACCCTACCCACAGTAATTTTGGTGTCTCTATTCACCAAGTACCCATTGGAATTCCAAAGCCGGTCGGTAGAACTTCAAAGAGAAAGGCTTCGTGAATTGCTTCCACCTCTCAATAGGCCAACTCGTACATCCCCAACAATTGATCTATTTTGAAAGATCTCAGGGAGCGCGTGCCCTCCACCGATCCCAAACATGAGCGAGATTGGCCGACCACTATGTATATGTCTTCCATCTGTGACTGCTTCCTGACTCAAGTGAAGATAGATTGCGGCTGGACATTCATCGAGGTGTTCTTCCCAAAGAAAGGAGAAAACATTACTTCTCACTAGTAGGGGTACTCCTTTGTGTATACTTACCCATTTTCACTGAGGGTGAGTGACTCTACCGACTCCGTGATCTTGGAGTTTTGCCGAAAATACAACATATGTTTGACTCAAGTCGGACCGACAGTGTGGAGGAGGGTCGCGTGTCTCCGGTATCTTTCTTCTCAAGCGGGGAGGACTTCACCCTTTTCGATTTAATTCATTTTTATTCCCCCAAGATTTTTAGGGTGGGGTTATCTAGCTGACCCGCCGTTGTCAAAATGCTTTAATTGCTAGTATTGATGGTGACTTTGACCGGTAATGGATAGAGAGATACGTCGTTATTACGACTACAGATTTAGTCATGCCACCGGAGGCCCCTATCTCGGAATAATGGAATTTTCATCATAAGTTTTTCGCATATGCATCCTTTTTGTGCTCCGCTTTTCTAATTTTGAGTGAAATCTCAAAATACTGCCTCTTTTTCTCTTTCATCCATAGCGTGGAAGCTAGATTTGGTGTCGGGTCTGGCACGACGGGTCCAGAAAATTCTAGATTCATTGCCTTCTACTCTTCGTGCGTGGAAGGATATCTTGGCAAGGAACAATTTGAAGGCCAATAATCACGGTCTTCCTAAAGGAGCATCGACCCAGACTTTGGCGGAAGTTCTACATGATCTGGATGCCTCATTGGAACAAGTTATCCAGATTGCATCCCAGTTGGACTGGAGTTCGGGGTCGGTTCTCTTGGCCAGATCAAAGAGATCATTATCTCATTCCTCTCATCCCCTAGTCAAGAGGAGTAAGCCCGATGTCCAGGAGAAAGATAGGCAAAGGCCGACCTCGGCAACTCCCGTCACTCCTCAAATTGCGATCAATTTGGCGTCTGATGCTAGCGCGGAGGAGAAGGAGGATTCGACACTCTGGCTTGCTCGCAAGAGGGAAGCCCGACTAGAAGTTGTCACCGTCGGTCTTTTTAGAGAGTAAAAACTTATGAAAAAATAAACTCGTGCACTTTTTTTCCCTTGCCCGTTAATGCTTGAGGCACTATCTCGGGTTTTGTACCCATTCTATGCGTTCCTTCCTCATCTCAGGTCATTCCACCAATTTCCCAAATGTGGGCTCCTGTGCTACGGGGTTCAAGGTACAGTTTGAAGGTCCTTGTGGTCCAAACACTGGGGCTCGTCATGAAGGTTCTCGGGGTTCCTGCTGATCGTGGTTAGCAGATACTTTCCCGACCCTAATTCATAAACCCTCGGCTTGCCGACAAGTCATTTTCTCTGTCTCTCAAGAATGCCACCTTGTTTCTCGACCGGTAGAGGTTGCGAACTACTTGGAGTCGTTGACCAGCGAGAAAGATAAAGAGAAAATGAGGGGTGTCTCTATGGACTTCCTGCTCAATGTTAGGCCTTACACGGTTCTCAGGTATACGAGTCTTTTATTTCTCAGATATTTCTTTTGTTTCTTTTCCCCTCTGAATATGACTGTCGATTTCTCATTTTGATCTTATCTTATGAGAGCCTCTTGACCATGGAGGGGCTACAATAGAAGCTTGCAGAGGAGAGGGAGAAGATACTAGAGTATCAGAAGGTACGGGAGTGCCTCCCGGTCCTAGAGAGCCAACTAATTTTTATGGAGGATTTAGAGGCCAGGCTATCCCAGACGGAGCAGGATATGAGGATCCATAGTGAAGAAACGGCCATGTTTTATATTGAGTTTCTAGAGCTGCAGAAAAAGTGCATCGAACACCAGGATCATTTGGCCACCGTGGTTCAGAGGGAAACAGGTTTAGTAGAGCAAGTTTAGACCATGTCGATTGAATTGGATGCTTGTCGGAGGGACAAGGCTTCTGCCGAGAAAGCTCTTGGTCTTCTTGATAAGAGGTATTAGAACCTGATAGTTCGGTACAAGGATCAACTTGAGAATAATAAAGACCTTAACGAGACCAACACTTATATCCAGGAAGCACTACAAAAGGTCCATACGTCTGATATAGATGCCACTATTCAATAACTGAAGATGGACTTCATCCTAGAGAAAACTCATGCTATAATTCAGACCCGTAGGATTGCTCTTCAGGAGGTCTGAGATGGTCAATTGATGTTAATGTTGCTCTGCCCGCCGCGCTGAAGGTGAATGATGTGGCTTATAATGCTCTTCCTATTCGACCCGCCTGATAATTTAGTTTAAACTTCGGATAGCGAAAGCTGGTCCCACGAAAGCTGGTCCCGGGTCCAATCGGCTAATCCTACTCCGGTTACACATGACCTTGCCGAAGTTTCTGGAACTCATGTAAATTTTGTTTGATCATAGCACTCCCTGCATGAAATTTTAGTTTTTGGAGGTGTCATTATGTTTCTCATTTTTGGAAAACATGTGTTATTTTGCTACTGGTATTGCCTTTATTTTTGGACCTTTCTTTTGATTGTATGATAATTTGCACGTGTCTTCGAAATGTCCCTGTCATGGGCTAAAATGTTTAGTTAACCTGTTTGGATCCCACGTTGGGGGATGTATATTACTGCTTGTTACCCTAATTTTGTTGGTATTCTTTGTGGCCGAGTGTGAAGATTACCAGTCCTTGGAAGGGGAGCAGTTCAACTATTTGGATCCTTCCACCCGAGGACCCCTCATCGGGACTATGCTCTATAGTGATTTTGAGTGCTTGTGTTTAAGTTCCATGATTGCTTTGTTCTTCCTCCATGCGTGTGGTGTTTTGAGCAATCGCTTCCCCCAATCCAGAAATGCTATTTCCGACTGTGTATTTTATGATCAAGAATTAATTTCGTTCGATTCATAATAAAATGAGGGGCCCTCTTTGTTCAATGCCAATGGTGAAGACGTCTCGACCTTATCTTATATTGGCATAAGATTATGTTTCCTTCATGCTCGGAGGCCTATAGGCCGTGTCATGTGTTCGTGGTGGATATTATCGATTTCAGGAGGACTCGTTCGTACCAACAATTTTAGAGTGTAATAAGCGAGGCTAAAGCTTTTTTATTTATTGCTTTCGAGGCGTAAGCTTGAGTACATATGTTTTCTTTTTGAAAAAAAAAGACAAGGGAACATATGCAACACGTATACCCTTTAAAGAGTGTTACTTTGAAGAAATATTTGTTGCCTTCTTAAAAATCTTGCCAGCAAAAACCCTATCAGAGAAAAAACTCGGTCATGGAAAAGAGTGTAACACGTATTTTCTGCTCTTCGTCCACTACCCTTGAGATGCACTCTTTTTATGGTCAGTTTCAGTCTTGATGCCAGTCCCAATCCTACGATCAAAGGGTTAGAAAAATAGAAAAAAAGTAAAATGGCAGACTCATACCTGTGAACGTCAAGGTCGTATTGTGGAAGCAAAATCATTTGATAATTCTGGTAGGCATTGCATATGTGTCATCGAACGGAGTTGATATGTTAGATCATACTCGCTTATCTTGACCGACCACTTAAATACTCAGCTTGTAAGGTTTTCCCATTGTAGCAAAGTTTATAGTGGGGCGCTTGTAACTACCACCACCGGATGTCACTAAAAATATGGTCGTAACTTGCGCGTGGCCATGACGAGGGCCAGGGCCAATTTCTCCTTATCTGGATATCTGGACTCCGCTCCGATCAATGTTTTACTTGAGTAACAGATATGGAGTTATGTTTCTCCCTCTTCTCTTATTAAGGCGACGCTGATTGATATTGCTAAGATTGTAATGTATAAGAGCAGACGTTCCCCTTATTTTGGGTTTACCATTACGTGAGGTTTGGCTAAGTAACCTTTAAGGTCTTGAAGGCTTTGGTAGAACTCCTGCGTCCATCGAAACTGGTGATTTTTTTTCATAAGTTTTAAAAATTCATGACATCGATTAGTTGACCGAGACACAAATCTCCCCAAGGTCGCAATCTTTCCCGTTAACCTTTGTACTATTTTGATGTTGTTTAATATATCTGATATTTCTGCATGGATTTGACCTTATCGAGGTTCATTTTTATGTCACGGCCAAAAATCAGGAAACCCAAGGATTTTTCGGACTTGACTGCGAATGCACATTTCTCCGGATTTAACTTTATACCGTGGTGACGCAAGACATCAAAAGTTTCTGTCAATGAGGCCAGGTGAGTTTCCGCCTCTTGTGATTTGATCAACATGTCATCAATGTAAACCTCCATGGTCCGGCCGATTTGTTTTTCAAACATATTTTTTACCAACCTTTGGTAGGCTGCTCTTGCATTTTAAGATAAAAAAAGTATTACGTTATAATAAAAATTACCATGGTTAGTCATGAATAATGTTTTTCTTGATCCTCTAGATGTAGGCTAATCTGGTTATAACCGGAGTATGCATCCAGGAAACTGGGCAGCTCATGCCCTACTATGGCGTCGATCGTTTGATCAATGTGTGGCAAAGAGAAGGAATCCTTGGGACATGCTCTATTCAAATCTTTGAAGTCTACACACATCCTGAATTTATTGAGTTTCTTGGGGACTACCACAATGTTGACCAACTAATTTGGGACTTCCACTCTTCGTACTAACCCTATATTGAGCAGGCGT